>JASWHV010000006.1:11258605-12522194 GCA_030760725.1 Neostapfia colusana | reverse complement strand
CATCAGTTTCCCGGTTCCCATATAGCCGGTAGGTCTTCGGTACTGTTCTAGCTTGTTCAACAGGCCCGCACACGGCTCGGTCCTCAATCAACACAAGCGGAGCTACAGCACACAGGCCCCAAAGTCATGCTGCCCTTACCCTCCGCTCGGTCTCATTTTCTTGCCATGTGTTTCATGTGCTATCACTACCCGAGTCGAGTGCCTCTAGCCTATGCTCGCGAGTAGTTCCAACTACTCGACTTATACCGAATCCTACTCTATCCTAGCAATGCAGTAGCTAACGGGGTTTGCAATCCTAAACCCAACCCATGGTTCTCTTGGCTATGTAGTGGGGCTTCCAAAAAAGACTCTAATGCACAGAATAAAGGAAACAAGTATGTGCTCAAAACAATAAAAATTTGTAAAAAGGTTAATGCAAACCGGGGCTTGCCTTGCTGCTCTTGGTCGTAGGCTAGCTGTTCCTCCGGAGTAACGAAGTCTAGGACTTCGGGTTCCTCCTCGACCTTAGCGACTACATGTTAGAAGCAATACATGTATTAATTTAAATGCAGTTGTATTTACTTTTAATCTTGTGAAGTCTATAACTCTTACTAGACAAGCCCAATGACTGTGAAACTTTTATTGTGGCTTGGATACAACCTAAACAGAGACTTGGTCATGTTTTGGTTGCAGCAAAGCTCATTTGAGCCCTCCACAATTAATTATGTACTTTACCTTAATTGGCACTCTTAGGGTGTTCTAGGGATTTTCATGGAACAAACCATGACTTTCTGAAAACTAGATTTTCAGAGGGGTCTAATGGAGTCGGTCTCACTTAATTTTGGAGTCCCTAACTAAAGATATGAGCTAAACAATTTCAGAGAAAATTCTGAAAATGTTTCTGAACATTTTCTAATTTCTCTGGAATAGTTTTACTAATCACACCATTAGGTGGATCAAATGAGCTCAAATGGATCTGAAATTTTTATGGTAGTTCAGGGATATTTTGGTGAACTTCCCAGCAAAATTTCAGGATTTTCCTCCAAAGGATTCTCCAGTTTAAAATCCCTAACAGTTTAAACTTTGAGGAATTAATTCTGGAGAATTAAGGGTTTTCATGAAGTGAAACTTGATTTGCTGAAAAGTGCCCAAAGGGCTGAATCCAGCAAAACCTGGTTCACTCAATTTGGAGCTTTCTAGCCAAAGTTATGAGGATTTGAAATTTGGAAGAATTATGAAAATCGGGGAAAAAGTTTAAACTCTCGGGGGCCCGCGGGGACACTTGTCGAGCGCGGAGGTGCCCGGCACACCGGAGCTACCACACGTGTCGAGCGCGGAGGTGTCCGGCACACCGGAGCTCACAGGGTATTGGCGCGCCAGTACAGCCGATCCCCGGCCACACCCGATCCCGATTTAAATTCTTTAGCCGCTGACACGTGGGCCAGCCGGCTTCGTCTTCCTCCCGCCATTCTCTCGCGCCCGCGCCGCCGACCTTGCCGGAGCAGACCCGGAGCTCGCCGGCTCGCCGCTGCCGGACCTCACATGGGCTGAAACTCGCCGCCAGGGGGTTGTCGACGTCGAGGAACACGTCGGTGGTGTCAGGTCGGGCTGGGGTGACCGGAAATAGCTCGGCGACGTGCCGCGGCCTCGGTTGAGGTTCGGCACCGTCGACCGTGGGTCCTAACCCGCCAACACCTTGAACAAACGGTCCTACAGCATCAGTGTACCTCTAGGAAGCTCGACAAGGTGCCAAAAGGGTTTAGAAATGGCGGCAAGTCGGTCGGCACCGTGTGACCGATCGTGCCCGCCATGACCGCCCTCGATCGAGCTCAAAATTCGTCACTCCTAGACGGTTTCACGCCACGGATGCAGAAAAAAACTTAATCGCCGGCTAGTCCAGCGTCTAAGTGCAAGATTTGATGACCTCCGAAAGATCATAGAGCGAGAATTTAAAGAAACCGTACCGGAAGCTCGGGTTACGGTCGCCGGAGCAAAGACTAGAAATTCTCTGCGGATTCTTCACGGTTGGCTTCCAAACTTGGAGGAGAGCAGCACGGTGGTCGCGCGCTCCTGTTGCCTCTCTTGCTGGACCGTGTAAACGCCTGTGGAACACTGTCCACGGGCGCCTGACTCTCGGCTGAGGCTAGGTCGCCGCGGTGGCGATCGCTCTTGGGCAAAGGAGGTCGGAACTCGGGGTTTCTGGTGTTGGGGAGGTGAAGTGCGACCTCAGGTGGCTGTCTAGCAGCTCAAGGACGAAGGAGGAGATGGTTTTGCTGATTTTCCCGATTGAGCAGAGAGCTGCGGCGAGAGACAATGCCGCTGCTCGGGTTGCCCGCGAGAAGATATAGCCGGCCGACTCCTGCTCGGCTGAGGCGGTGCCGGTCGCGTGGGGGCGCGAGCAAGCCGCCCTGGGCGCCAGCGCGCGGAGGGGGAAGCAGCTGGTGGCGCCGGTAGCTGCTCGGTGGCACAGCCGACAGCTGCTCGGTGGAATTTCCCACCGAGACTCTGACTTTGGTTGCAAGTTTCTCCTTCTTCCCTCTATGACACGTGGGTCCCACCCGCGGTTTTAACCTCTGAAATTTACTCCTGATCACTGTAGTGAACAGTGAACCCCATAATACCCCTGGTGATTCAGATTATTCACCCTTGAGCCATTCGAATTGAATAGGATTCGAATTGGGTTTGTTTTGAGTGAATTTCAGCACAAGTGCAGTTTTGAATTCAAATGAAGTTTGAATTTGCCCCACTTAGTTCATGTCAAGATCAACTCCAAATGGAGTGAAAATTGGTGTGTGGGCTCACAAAAATGTGCTGAGTAAGAATATGCCTCCCACTTTTAAATTCATGGGATAAAAACAGTTTGAATTTTGAATATGGTTTCAAACTGCCCTCTTCCTAACTATACCCAAAATGACCTCAAAAGGGTTTTCAATCTGGGTGAAACTTGGCATGGACACCCTTAGTAAAGCTTTTGCAGGGTTCTATGAGGAAGGGACTCCCGAAGAGGAGACGGAACCCCAGGAGGGGAACCCCGTCGAGTGGGAGTCGTGCATGCCGCAGAGTTAGTGTGCGTGTGTGCTAGCAAGGACACGTTCGAGGGCTGACCGTGACTTGATGCGTAGTCTACGCCCGCGAGTGTAGACTAAACTTATTTTGATGTAAACATGTTCATAAAACTGTTTATGTAATAAACTTCCGCTTCCGCTTTGTACCTTTGACTTGTGTTATACGGTGCTGTGCAACACAGCACCCCTCAGCGTGATCCTAGCTCGACAGGACCATTGGGGTCGTGTCAGCGTGGTATCAGAGCTCACTTGAGGTTTAACACAGTACAAAGGTTTTCTTTTTCAAAAATCCAGTGAGGAACGAGTTAGTAGCCCGTATAAGGATGCTATTAGTATATAGAAAGTGGCATATTGACCTATTTGTTATGTCGGAAAATCGTGTATCTCGGGACGTTTATGTCTTGGGGGGTACACGTAAGCGCTGTCCACCAGTGGGCACAAGCTGAAGGGTGGAGCCCCACGGGTGGCAGGTAACCCGACCCGCTTTAGTATCCTCTACGACTCTTCATGTCGTTTGGGGTATTCAAGCAACGTCTGTCCCTGGCGTGCATGGTGCAACATGGGAGACCCCGTCACGTTGTCTGAAACGTGAACACGTAACTCAAGGCGTGTTTGTCTTGAGAACATCCGGGCGAGTGATGACGGCCGGGTGTACTAACTGTATGGATTCCGGGCCCGGTGTGCAGCCGAGTCTGATGATTGTTTGAGTTTCTGCAGGTAGCCTGACCACGAAACGGTAGACGTGTAGCATCCGTGTGCGAGTGACGAGTAGTGCCACTGAACTAACGAAGCCGGCTAAGTCCGGTATAGGTTTTTCTTTGTGAGGACGTAGTACCGACATAATCTGGTGATGCATCGACGTCACACCCCATTAAATGAACAACTTCATTTAAAAACTTGAAGGTTTTGATCCAAAGCAGTAAAACTTGATGTAACTCCTTCCCTTGAACAAGATATTCAAAATTAATAAGTTTTCAACTTATAGGCTGTTAAGGACAGAGCACTCTGTTTTCAGCTGAATCAAGGCTGAAGTTAATCAGAGGTTAGAGGGTGCGTTCTTTCGAGGTTGGGGTCATAGGATACATTTATGGAAAGCTTTGGAAGAGCTTTACAACTCTTCTTTTGAGGTCCAGAGGTGTTTCATCCCTTAACCAATCGAAAAATGCAGTAGAGTTGAAACTGTCCAGAAAACGGGACAGAGTAAAGACTCTCTGTAGACTCTCTGTAAATTAAGCATAACTTCCTGCATAAAAATCCAAAAATAGAAAATGAGGTGGTTCTGGAAATCTTATGAGATGGGTTACAACTTTGTAACAGAAAGTTTTGTCAGATTAGGAACAGAAGTAACTGGGATTCTTGGATCAAACCAGTACCTAAGGCAGGGAGGTGCTGTCCAATTGTTTCCAGAAATTCTGTTAACTTTGATATCTCATAACTTTTGAACCAGGACAGATCTTAGGCCAAGCAAACACTTTCTGGAAAGCTATTGAAGTTAGATTTAACTTTGATGTGAAGCTCCAGAACTGGTTTTGCATTTAACATGGCCTAAATCAGGTTGAAATGGAAACTGGTCAGGGCTGTCATGGGAACAGCAGATCAGCAGTCAAATTTGTTTAAAATTTGAACTATGTTTCCAAGTTTTATGGGTTCAATGACATGTTTTATGTTATAACTCAGCGGTTTACTGTTTAAATAAATATTTGACATTTTTCAAATATATTTTTACAGATGAAAACAGATAAGCAACTGGAGAACGGGTGGGTAATGTCCCACTGTTCTCACCATAGCGGCTACCCGGAAGCATTGTGGCAGATGCTCCAATATTTCGGGTACAACCAGATGCCACAATACTTCGCCAAGGAAGAAGGTGAAGAGGGGAACAAGACATGGACGATCCATGTCGAGGTCCCTGCAGGACCTACGCCACCCGGTTGGGTGCCATTCACCGTCACGGTGAGAGGAAGACAACCGGAAGGGATGTGGCAAGTGGCAGCCCGTGACACTATGTCACGTTTCTGCCAACTACACGTGCAGGCTATGGAGGGCACTCCATACGCACTCGTTCCGGTGGAGGAACGAGCTCAGCAGGTGTGGGAAGAGAGGTACCTGGAGGCAACGGACCCGAGTTGCCCAAGGTACAACCTGCGGAGGCAAATCTCAGCCTCCAGACGATGGCGGGAAACGCCGTGATGGACAGCCAAGCTGTTCATACGGAGCATCTCGCCACAAAGCTCAAGGAGAGCACAAGCCGTGGAGGTCATTTTGAGAGTGCTCACAGCGCACTCCACAATGTGCTCCTTCCGACGATCAAGCGACTGATTGAACAACACAATCAGTTGCGTCGTCTGTAGAAGGCAAAGAAGAAGAGCCGTGTTGACATCTCGGCGTTGTAAGAGCTGGTACAAAATCTGACCCAGCAGAACGAGGACCTTGCTCAAGAGCGGGACGACGCTATTGAGGAAGGACAAGGTTGGGAAGAGGACTACAACCAAGCTATGGACGAGGTGCATGCTTTGCAGGACCTCGTGCCCCCGGTGTTGGGCGTACCGGTGGTCTTGGGTCTTCCAGCAATGGGAGAACCCGGGATGGGAGAAGAGGTGGTAGATCCAGAGCCACCAGCAGAGGTACCGGAGGAGGATGACCCACAAGAGGTCGAGTTCTACTCCGAGTAGAGGGTTACAGTTGCCATGTAGGGCAGCCAGGGTAGCGTAACCCAACTTGTGTAATTGGTAACATGTCGTGTAGACAGTAGCATATGTATAGGTAGTGACGACATGAGCACGACTTCTCGGAGATCCGAGAAAAATGTATCTTGTATAAAGTTTATGCTTTATCAATATATGTGAATGTTGTGCAAATTAATCATGTGTCACGTCGATACCTACTGTTGCTTATGGAGTTTTAAGTAAGACATGTGCTAATTGCTGCTGTTAGAATTTCAGAATGACGCGCACTCGTGCCAACCCTGATGTTGGGGTTGCCAATCAAGGGGAAGAGACCTCCCAACCACCTCCCAAGGACTCCTCGGGACAACAGCAGCAACAGCAAACACCGCCACCGCCACTGCCAACGGTTACATTGGCCGACATCGTCGCGGCAATGGCGGGTTCACATCAGCAGCACACGGAGTTGCTGCAAACACTTATCACTAATACGTCTCGCCCAGAGAGACGTCAAGATCGTGAGGAGCGCCAACAGAGCTCCTACTCCGAATTCCTGGCAACTCATCCCCCGGTATTCTCAAGGGCGGATGAACCACTTGACGCGGACAACTGGCTCCGCGCCATAGAGATGAAGTTCGGGCTGCTCCAAATAAGCGAGCAGAGCAAGACTCAGTTCGTGGTCCAACAGCTCCAAGGATCCGCGAGCGCATGGTGGGCCAACTTTTGTGCTTCACAGCCCACCGACCGAGTGATGACCTGGGCGGAGTTCCGGACGGCCTTCAGGGCCTATCATATACCGCCAGGTCTGATGAAGAGGAAGACGCAGGAGTTTTTACACCTGCAACAAGGGAGCTGGAACGCGCTGGAATACTTCAGGGCGTTCAACGATCTCGCGCTTTATGCGTCGTATCACGCAGATACCGACGAGAAGCGGCGGGACCACTTTTACCAGGGGCTTAACCCGCTCCTGAAGGACAAGTTGGCGATGTTCAATCGCGGCAGCCTCAACGACATCATTGATGCTGCGATTGTTCAGGAGGACTCCGGCAAGGAGTTAGCGGCGGCGGAGAGAAAGCGAAGCGCGCCGCAGAGCAGTGGAGAAGGAGGCGGTCCTTCTCAGAAGTTTCGGATGGTGAATCGCCCACCATCAGGTCCACGCTGGCAACCACCACAGCGGTCGATGCCGTTCCGCAGTCGGCCGTACTCTTCACCGGCATTCCGGCCGGCACTGCCAGCACCACCGCAACCACAACAGCAGCAGCGGGCGATGCCGCGTGCGTTTGCACCTCAGCAACGCATGCCGGGCTTTCGTCCACCGGGCACTCCACCAGCAGCGGCCACATGTTACAAGTGTGGTCGTCCAGAACACTTCGCGAGCAGTTGCCCGGAGAGGCAAGGCGGTGGAGTGGCACCACAGTTTCCGGGGAGGAATCAACCCCGGAACACTACTAATGCGCGGCGGGCAAACCCTAGGCCCGGCACTGTCCACCAACTTGCCATTGAGGGCGTGCCAGAGGGAGAGCCAATCCTTGCGGGTATGTTCCAACTCCACCAGCATCCCTCTATAGTACTGTTTGATTGAGGCGCCACGCATAATTTTATTAGCCAAGCTTTCATTGCTAAACACAGTTTGCCAATACTACCCACCGATAGTCCATATTTAGTTTGTTCACCGGGTGGGAAGATTTCAGCAAGCGTAATGGTCTCCAAAGCACCATTATGCTTAGCGGGTAGAGAGTACCCCACGTCTCTCATTATCTTAGAGGGACAGAAGGTCGATGTCATCCTAGGGATGTCGTGGTTAACCCGCCACGGCGCTGTTTTAGACACCGTCCTTCGAGTCGTGCACTTAAACTCAGAAGTGCACGGATCTCACTCGTTATTTCTGGACAGTCCAGAAATAAAACTTCCAAGTGTCTATCAAGCCACCACTATCAGATTGGAAGATATTCCAGTGGTCCGAGAGTTCCCTGACGTATTTCCGGATGATTTGCCGGGGATGCCGCCTGATAGAGGTAGAGTTCAAGATTGAACTTGCACCGGGAACCACGCCAATATCCCAAAGGCCGTACAAGATGGCGCCCAAGGAGTTGGCTGAACTGAAGACTCAGCTCACGGACCTTCTGGAGAAGGGTTTTATTAGGCCGAGCTCCTCGCCATGGGGCTGTTCAGCATTATTTGTCAAGAAGAAGGATGAGACATTGCGGCTTTGCATGGACTATCGTCCATTGAATGCCGTAACCATCAAGAACAAGTACCCGTGGCCACGGATCGACATGTTGTTTGATCAGTTGGTTGAAGCAAAGATCTTTTCCAAGATGGATTTAAGATCCGGGTACCATCAGATTAAGATAAGGGCTGAGGACATTCCGAAGACGGCTTTCTCGACGAGGTACGGACTTTATGAGTACCTGGTCATGTCCTTCGGCCTCACCAATGCTCCAGCTCACTTCATGTACTTAATGAACTCGGTATTCATGCCGGAGCTGGACAAGTTTGTCGTGGTCTTCATCGACGACATCCTGGTATATTCCAAGTCGGAGGAAGATCACAAGAAACATCTGCGTATAGTCTTGCAACGGCTGCGGGATCATAAGTTATACGCAAAATTCAGCAAATGTGAGTTTTGGATATCGCAAGTGCCTTTCCTCGGGCATATCATCTCAGCGGAGGGTATCGCTGTGGACCCGAGCAAGATCACTCAAGTGTCGAGCGCGGAGGTGCCCGGCACACCGGAGCTACCACATGTGTCGAGCGCGGAGGCGTCCGGCACACCGGAGCTCACAGGGTATTGGCGCGCCAGTACAGCCGATCCCCGGCCACACCCGATCCCGATTTAAATTCTTTAGCCGCTGACACGTGGGCCAGCCGGCTTCGTCTTCCTCCCGCCGTTCTCTCGCGCTCGCGCCGCCGACCTCACCGGAGCAGACCCGGAGCTCGCCGGCTCGCCGCTGCCGGACCTCCCATGGGCTGAAACTCACCGCCAGGGGGTTGTCGACGTCGAGGAACACGTCGGTGGTGTCAGGTCGGGCTGGGGTGACCGGAAATAGCTCGGCGGCGTGCCGCGGCCTCGGTTGAGGTTCAGCACCATCGACCGTGGGTCCTAACCTGCCAATACCTCGAACAAACGGTCCTACAGCATCAGTGTACCTCTAGGAAGCTCGACAAGGTGCCAAAAGGGTTTAGAAATGGCGGCAAGTCGGTCGGCACCGTGTGACCGATCGTGCCCGCCATGACCGCCCTCGATCGAGCTCAAAATTCGTCACTCCTAGACGGTTTCACGCCACGGATGCAGAAAAGAACTTAATCGCCGGCTAGTCCAGCGTCTAAGTGCAAGATTTGATGACCTCCGAAAGATCATAGAGCGAGAATTTAAAAAAACCGTACCGGAAGCTCGGGTTACGGTCGCCGGAGCAAAGACTAGAAATTCTCTGCGGATTCTTCACGGTTGGCTTCCAAACTTGGAGGAGAGCAGCACGGTGGTCGCGCGCTCCTGTTGCCTCTCTTGCTGGACCGTGTAAACGCCTGTGGAACGCTGTCCACGGGCGCCTGACTCTCGGCTGAGGCTAGGTCGCCGTGGTGGCGATCGCTCTTGGGCAAAGGAGGTCAGAACGCGGGGTTTCTGGTGTTGGGGAGGTGAAGTGCGACCTCAGGTGGCTGTCTAGCAGCTCAAGGACGAAGGAGGAGATGGTTTTGCTGATTTTCCCGATTGAGCAGAGAGCTGCGGCGAGAGACAATGCCGCTGCTCGGGTTGCCCGCGAGAAGATATAGCTGGCCGACTCCTGCTCGGCTGAGGCGGTGCCGGTCGCGTGGGGGCGCGAGCAAGCCGCCCTGGGCGCCAGCGCGCGGAGGGGGAAGCAGCTGGTGGCGCCGGTAGCTGCTCGGTGGCACAGCCAACAGCTGCTCGGTGGAATTTCCCACCGAGACTCTGACTTTGGTTGCAAGTTTCTCCTTCTTCCCTCTATGACATGTGGGTCCCACCCAGGGTTTTAACCTCTGAAATTTACTCCTGATCACTGTAGTGAACAGTGAACCCCATAATACCCCTGGTGATTCAGATTATTCACCCTTGAGCCATTCGAATTGAATAGGATTCGAATTGGGTTTGGTTTGAGTGAATTTCAGCACAAGTGCAGTTTTGAATTCAAATGAAGTTTGAATTTGCCCCACTTAGTTCATGTCAAGATCAACTCCAAATGGAGTGAAAATTGGTGTGTGGGCTCACAAAAATGTGCTGAGTAAGAATATGCCTCCCACTTTTAAATTCATGGGATAAAAACAGTTTGAATTTTGAATATGGTTTCAAACTGCCCTCTTCCTAACTATACCCAAAATGACCTCAAAAGGGTTTTCAATTTGGGTGAAACTTGGCATGGACACCCTTAGTAAAGTGTAGGAGTTTTCATATGTCCAGCCCACCTTTATCACATGTGGAAAATACCACTTTTGCAATGTGTGAGTTTATTCTCTAATGAGCATGTTGATAATTGTTACTTGCTCTTCATTTGTGTTCATCATCCTTCCTCAAATGAGGTGTGTGGTGTCGTGATGAACACTGCCAATGTGTGTCAAAAACTGAGGCCCTTACAGTTGCGTACGGCGTCCATGATGGTTGTTGTAGGCAACATCGAGTACGGGCGTATGTGACGGGTTGTTCGGGTAACCCTGCAGGTGTAAATCGATTATAATCGCCGTCCCTCATGGTCAGTGAGTACCACTTGTTCACTGTACCGTGACGTAGAAAGAACAGGCTAGTTACATGTTAAAATGCTGCTGATTGAAAGATGGACTTTGCTTGTTAATGGTTTGTTGTAGTTTAGAGCTAACTAAAGTTCTTTTCAACTTTGGGCAAAGTACATGAGAGAAATGTGTTTCTTGTTTGATTGCGGCTCTCTCATGTGCCTTAGCGTAAGGTTCTCCACAACCTGCTGCTAAAACCTGAAAATAAGGTTCTACTAATTAGGCGAGTCCTTGTAAATGATTTTTACCTCATGTAACCCATTACCCCTCATGTAGAAGTTCCATGTTTAGGTGAGATGGGTCAGACTTGCTGAGCCTTCGTGCTCACTGCTTGTCTTTGAAGCTTTTGCAGGGTTCTATGAGGAAGGGACTCCCGAAGAGGAGACGGAATCCCAGGAGGGGAACCCCGTCGAGAGGGAGTCGTGCACGCCGCAGTGTTAGTGTGTGTGCTAGCAAGGACACGTTCAATGGCTGAACGTGGACTTGATGTGTAGTCTACGCCCGTGAGTGTAGACTGGAACTATTTTGGTGTAAACATGTTCATAAACTTGTTTATGTAATAAAATTCCGCTTCCGCTTTGTACCTTTGACGTGTATTATCTGGTGATGTGCAACGCAGCACCCCTCAGCGTGATCCTGGCTCGACAAGACCGTTGGGGTCGTGTCATGCAATGGAAGTGGATTCCGTATTAGAACAAGATATATGTAATGGTGAGAAAGATGATGAGAAAATCCAAGAAATTAAAAGACTAATCAGGGAGAACAGAGCTCCTGGATTCAGAGAGGATGAACATGGTACGATATGACATGGGAAGAGGATATGTGCGTCGTATGTGAAGGAAATTTGTGAATTGATCCGGAGAGAAGCTCATGATTCTGACTACTCCATTCATCCAAGGAGTACTATGTATCAGGATCTTAAATGTAGGTACTGGTGGTATGGCATGAAGCGAGATGTCGCTGAACATGTTGCCCTATGTGAGACATGTCAATTAGTAAAAGCAGAGCACCAAAGGCCTGCGGGATTATTGCAGCCACTGAAGGTACATGAATGGAAATGGGAAGAGATAAGCATGGATTTTATAGTAGGGCTACCAAGAACCCAATCGGGATGACTAACCAAGGTAGCTCACTTTATTCCCGTTAAAAAACATTACAATGGTTCTAAATTGGCAGAATTATACATGTCGAGAATTGTGTGTTTACACAGTGTGTCCGAGAAGATAGTGTTAGATTGAGGTACACAATTCACCTCAAGGTTGTGGCAGAAATTGCATGAATCCATGGGGACTCGTCTTAATTTCAGTTCAACTTATCACCCGCAGACTGACGGACAGATAGAAAGAACAAATCAAATCCTCGAGAACATGCTAAGAGCTTGTGCTCTAAAGAATAGCATAGGTTTGGAAAAAATTAACCATATGATGAATTCTCTTACAATAACAGCTACCAGGCCAATATGAAAATATCTCCTTTGAGAAGTTGTATGGACAGAAAATGTAGGACTCCTCTATTCTGGGATCATACAAGAAAGAGTCAAGTGTTTGGGCCAGAGGTTTTATGAGTTGCTGAGAGGAACGTAAAAGAAATCCGCAACAATTTGAGAGTAGCTCAGACTCAACAAAAGAGTTATGCGGATACCAGGCGACGAGAGCTAACCATTAAAGTAGGAGACTGTGTATACCTCAAAGTGTCTCCTATCAGTGGACTTCGTCGATTTAAAGTAAAAGGGAAGCTAGCACCTCGATATATCGGGCCTTTCCAAATATTAGAACAAAAAGGAGAAGTTGCATATCATTTGGAGTTACCTTCTCACCTATCGGATGTGCATGATGTGTTTCATGTGTCGCAACTCAAAAAGTGTTTAAGAACACCAGAAGAACAGTTGCCGACGAATAAGTTGGACGTACAAGAAGATCTTTCATACCGAGTATCCAGTCAAAATTCTTGAGACAACAGAACGCATCACGAGGAACAAGAGTATTCATATGTGCAAGGTGCAGTGGAAACATCATTCAGAAGAAGAAGCCACTTAGGAGAAGGAAGACGAACTTAAATCACAGTTTCCTAATCTATTCCCTTAAGAGTTACCAAATATCGAGGTCGAGATTCATTTTAAGGGGGGGTAGAGTTGTACCACCCATATTTTATAAAAACTTGAATTAATGGAGAATTTGCATCAAGTATGGGTGTGGGGACCACCCCGTGGTTCACCCACTCCAGGATCGCATAGGGTGGTGTCGTGCGATACGGCACCCAACAACACACACGAAAAGAATAAAGAACAACATACAACTTTTTATTTGATATAAAATAGCGGAAGTTTTTTACAAAACTTAATTAACAGCGGAAGTAATTTACATAAGTAGCCTCTCATCCTAACTATGCAAAAGTGCAGCCGTCCAGCCCGGGGACGCTACACACTAGCAGCATGGAACCGGAGATTCACGGCAGCATGCAGGGCTCCAGCTCGGCCGTGTACCCTGGCGGGGGCATCGCCTCGTCCTCGGATCCCTCCTCATAACTCTCACCTGCACACAGCTCAAATATTACAACCGTGAGCATGATGCTCAGCAAGGCTTAACCGACTAGCCTAGGCATGGAACTCTACATGTAAGGATACGTAAGATAGGAAATAGGACTTTGCATCAAAGACACGCCTATAAGTTGATCCTTACTTTCAGTTTTATAGCAGCAGATTCATGTGCCTTAGGCAGCCCTCACATCGGAAGTCCACAATCAAACAAGAAACGCCTTCCTCCGATGTGGTGATGCCCAAAGCGGAAAGTAAACTTAATTAGCTCTACATCTACAGCAGACATGGTTTCCAAAACATTAATCTATCATCACAACATATTATCATTCAACTGGCCTACTTCACTTCTTACTACGTCACGGAACAGTGAACAAGCAGTACTCAAATAACCGCGAGGGACAGTGATTGCAATCAGGAGACAACCGGACAACACGTTGCATACACCCACTTTCAGAAGCGTGATTCCACACCCCTTCCTACTCTGTTGTATGCAACAACCTTTCAAAGGCAACCCAAATGCCTAACCGGTCCATCCGTAACGGGCAGGAGGTCCTCGCGTGGAGCGTGACTGTGCCCACCGGCAGATTTACACCTTGCTACCCTCAACCAACTCCTATTTACGGTTGGGTAAGCTTCGGCACCCAGGTTAACCATTTACATCGGTTTCCTGCTTATGTCAGTATGCCATCCGGTACTGTTCGATACTTGTCCAGCAGGTCCGCACACGACTCGGTCCTCAATCGACACCAACAGGGCTACACACGTGAGACCTCCGCTCACTGCTTCCTATCCCACCTGTTGGGTCTCATTTTCTCCGCTCTTAAGCCATTTTCTATTCTGACCAAACCGTGTGATAAAACCTTACCTCGCGAGTAGATTCCAACTACTCGACTTCTACCGAGATTCTAAGCATATTAGCATAGCAATTCCCTACTCGTCGAGTCTTTAAACTACCCAACCCTCCATAGGATTTAAAAGGTTATGCAAGTGGGGTTTCAGTCACCCTAACTCTAATGCAAGCATTCACCCTAGACATAAGTGATACAAATAAAGAATTCGTAAAAGTACTTAAATGCAACCTGGGGCTTGCCTGGTTGCGAGTCAGAGGAGAAGTTAGCTTCTGGTGGGAGGACGTCCAATGGCTCCGGTGCGTCCTCTACTTCGGTCACTATATGAGATGTAACAAAATATATGTGTAAGCATTAAGGATATATAAGAAGTAAACTTCTATTCATAGCTAATGCTATTCAGAATCCTTAATTGGCTTTGGGATTTTTACAGTGGATACTAGACTCTCTAGGGATGATCTGAGCAAAATTTGGAGACATGTCATTGCACAATGTAGTCTTTAAAATTCCTACAAGTACAATGTTTCTCTGAATTTTGAGCCCAATTCAGGAGCTTTGACATAGCTAAAAGTGGAAGATCTGATTAGGGTAAGTCTCCATGGTTCGAACAAAATTTGTTTCACCATTTTTGGAGCTACCAGCAGAGAGATATGAATTTTTGAAGTTGGATAAGAGTTCTGAAAAGTTTCTGTTTAAATTTGAATTTTCAAATAAAGGATGAACTTTGGAAGGCAATTTAGCCTACCAATATAACTCCAATGAGGCTCAAATTTTTACTGGAGACCAGTTAATATGAAAAGGATTAGCTGCCCAAATTTGGAAATATTTCATAAAGAATTGCTCCTGTAATAAATCCCTAAAGGATTTAATAAAACAATTCTACAGAAATTCCTGGGCATTTTCATAGCAAGCAATTTGTTTCTCTGTGAAGTACTCCTCATGAGGATTCCAACAAAATTGGTCCCCTCCTTTATGGAGTTTTCTACAAAAAGTTATGGGTCTCCAAAATTTGAAAGGTATTAGGAAAATCTGGAAATGTTTAAATTTTGTCTGTGGGCCCCACCCGTCAGCTCTCTCTTCTTCCTCGCGCCAAACAGAGGAGCCTGCGGCGCTGCTCCGGCGAGGTTGGCGGGAAGGGCTTTCCCGGCCATCTCCCGGGCCCAAACTGGCCGCTACTCCATTATTGACCGTGCTGAACACTCTGGGAGGGTTGCCGGCAGCCGTAGCTCACCGGAAACCACCGCGCACCAGTGACAGCAGGGTTTTGAACTCCGGCGAGGTCGGGAACCCTCATACCTCCACCAAATGATCAGTTCTCGGGCTCTAGAGCACCAGTGGAAGATGTAGAAGCTAGAACGGGCTGCCTAACTCAATGAAACGGCCGGCAAACTAGGGTTCAATGGTGAGCCGAAGCGTTTTCCCATGGCATCGCAAAAATTGACTAGAACAAGACCAACACTTGATGGTTTTCCTCGGTTCCTTGTCGAGGACGGGCGCTAGAGAGTGCAGAAGCTATGTGTACGTGAGCTCGAGGCGTGGTCGATTGTGCAACCCGAATTTGGATATGAACCGAGCCTCGTTCTTCTACACTAGGGTTCGGGAAAGAATAAAATTCGAGCTACTCGATAGATCATTTGCTATACGGTTGGCGGCTACAGTATCCAGGACTACCCATGCACCTTTCTTGTATAGGAAGTCGGAGGAGAGGGTGGCCGGATGAGGCTGTCGACGGTGAGCCGAAACGGCAAGGTCCGGTGCACCTCAAAGCTTTGGTGCCAATCCGTGTTTTACAAGCAGCTCTGATCGGTAAACCTTGGAGAAACTTTGGAGGGTGCTAGAGCACGTCCAGGCGCTACTCTTTGTTGTGGATGGATTGAGCAGCCGAGCTCGGAAGGCTGTGGTTGATCAGAAAGAACCGAGCGGCGGTGTTCGGTGCAAATGAAACTGCTGCGGCGCTGCGCGAGCTGAGGGTGAAGAGAAATAGGGCTGGGGCACTCGGGCGGTCGCTCTGATCACCCACGCGCGCCGACGTCGGGGGCAGCAAAAATCAGCTCGGTGGAGCCTCGAGGGGAAAACAGGTCGGTTTGTTTGCTTTGTGTGGCTGACAATTGGGTCCCACCACCTCCAATTTTTATCCAAATTCCCACTGATATTTCCTCCCCAGTAACTCAACATTTAAGGTAATACTTTCACACCAAGTCATGGCTTAAACTTGCTGAATTCAAATAGTTTGAATTCTGGTGTGCAGTTTAAATGGGGTTTGATCATTTGAATTTGAATGGAATTTGCATCCTCCCCTTTGTCTTGCTCCAAAAACATAGCAACCCAAGCCCAAAGTTTCCAATTTTTTGCATGGCTGCTAATTCGAATGTGGAGAAAACATTTGTGGAACCAAATTTGCAAATTGAGGGAGTTGGAATTTGAAACTGAATTTGAAATTCAGATTAGAGGGTTTCACCTTTTAATCCCAAACAAATATTGAAACTCCTCCAAATGAGCTGAAATTTGGAAGGGTGAATATTTGGACTATGAAGATCCAAGTTATGAATTTAGATCCCCATGTTTGGAAGTTTTTGGAAAGTTTGAATCCTCACTTTGAACTTACACCGTTATAATTCAAAGTTTTAATTCCCCTCATTTTTCCTAAGTGTACATGAGCTGAAAATTCTTGCTACCACTTTTTGGGGATGATGAATGAAAACCAAATAAGAGTTTAGATCTGAAAGTGGGAAAACAGAAAAGAAAAGGGAAAACTGCCTTGGGCCAAAATTTACCCGCACAGCTCAGCAGCCCTCCTCTCTCTCCTTCTCTCGCTGCCAGCTGGGCCCCACATGTCAGCTCTCTCCTTCTTCTAACTGTCGCCCGAGTTGAGCACTCGCCACCTGCCTCCGATCTTCTCGCGTGCAAACCCCACAATCCCGAGTTCGTCGCGCTCGTTCCACACACACACAACAGCCCGCGTCCCAGCCTCGTCTCCTTCAGTTTCGAACTCCTGAAAACCTCCTCGCTTTCCCCTTGCTCGGCCGCACCCGTCGCCGGTGAGTACCACCGCCAAACGCCGTATCCCCTCCATCTCTCGCCCTAATTTCTTGCTCTGGTCACTCCTGCACCCTTGAAACCTCGTAGGGAAGATCTCCGACCAAGATTCATCGATGATCCGTGGCTTCCATGCTCCAGAGAAAATCGCCGACGAGCTCCGCCTCCAAATATCGCACCAACCGCCTCGCAAGCTTTCTGGGTCTTCAAAAACGCCCCTGGTGTGTTCCTATACCTCCCCTCCGTCGATCTATGCAAATAAAATTAAGTTTTAGTGAGTGTAGATGGATGCGATCATCGCCGGGCGCCGCCGTGCGTCTCGTCTGGCTCCGGCCGGAGTGACGTGGCCCTCTGTGGCCCGTCCATTTAAAATCCCACGGCTGAAGTCAGATTGAGCTGTACCCCTTCGCTGTAATAATCTAAGCCCCTCTTTTTAATTCCGACGGCCCAGATTGAATCCCTCTTTTGTCCCGCATGGAAACTTGCAGTTAGACCCTCGGGTTTTTAGTAAAACAGAGTTTATACCCTGAAATCTTCTGAGCTAGCCGCTGTTGTTTTCCAGAATTAGGGAAAATGTGAAAATTGGCTGATTTAGACCCTGAAATTCTCAGGAATTAGAAAATTTAGTTTGTAAATGTGAAGTTAACCCCTGTAATTCTTTTTAATTTGATATTAGCACTGAAATAAGGAATTAGGCCCCAGATAATTGTATAAAATCGGAGTTTAACCCTGCAGCAGCCATAATGTCATTTTAGAATTTGTAGAAGGACCAAATTAAGGTATTTAAAATCTGTAAGTCAAGTTTAAAATTTCTACAGCAGCAAATAAGTAAAAAAGGTGAATCCATATTAATATGGTCATTTGGATAATCCTTAAAATGATCTGTTTTGAGTTTTAGACAAATTACATATTCTGCAGTACCAATTAGTTGTCAGTTTTAATGCTGAACATATGCTTTTGGGCATAAAAACAATTCTACATTCATGTAAAAATGATATACTGACAGGGACCACGGCGCCCGTTCAATCACGGGATCGTGCCACTCGCCCGGGAATCGCATTGGGTGGTGCCGTGTTGTGCGGCACCCAACAGCACACATATAAGGAACAATGTATTACATAAAACAATAGCAGAAGCATACAAAATTTCTTTGCAAATAGTTTACATCAAGTAGCTATAGTGGAAGTCTATAAACAGCTCACGTTGAATAACTAAAGAGCACTCGAGAAGAGGTCCAGCCTGTGAACTCCTCCCGCTAGCAACATGAAGACAACAGCAGCGGCTGGGTTCTCCCTGTGTTAAACGACTCGGAAGTCTCCGAGTCTCACCGGACAACCTTCTTCTTAGCATCAATGTTAATCTGCAAAACCACTCATATAGAAAGCGTGAGCACATAGGCTCAGCAAGAATGATCCGTCTCTCCTAAACAAGAAACTCTACATGCACGATGGGTTGCAATTAGGTTAGCTAGAGTTGCATAAAAGACTCTCCTACTGTAGATCCTTAACTTTCAGATTTTAAGCCTCATTGTACAGACCTTGAGCCGAACAGCATCGCAACTCTACAATCAAACAAGAAACGCTTTGTTGCGATGCTCCTTGCACAAAGTGAAAGTAAAGTTTAATGAGCCTATCTCTAATTCAATCATGGTTGGAATACAATGTACATCACAGCTGTATCAAGTTCAAAAGAAAACCAGTTCAGTTCTTACTACGTCAAGATGCAGTGGGCAAGTATGCTCATATGACCGCGAGCGACGGTGACTCGAATCGATACACGCCGGGACCACACGACACGTACACCCGTACTCTGAGTTGCCGGCAGCAACCTCGACTGACGTTGTATGTGGCCACCTTTCCCAAGATCTTCCACACAGGACGCGGTCCAACTGCCCCGAGTACGCAAGCTCCCTCAAGGTACCTAACTGCAGTGCTATGTTCTTGAGCGAGTTACCTCCTGCTACCCTGACGCCGAAAGCCTAAGACAGTTAGAAAAGTTCCAATGTGGATCTCCCGAGGTACATCGGTTTCTTGGGTCCCATATAGCCAGTATGCGCCCGGTACACAACTCAAACTTGTCCAACAGGGCTAACCATGGATGGGCCTTAACCGACACAGGCAGGGCTATGCATGCACGGTCCGCAGCCTGCTGCATCTAAACCTCCCTGCCCGATCTCCATTTCTTATGTGTGAACTTTCCTCATTGTTTCTATTCTCGACCCGCTGCGAATAAACCAGCCCTAAAGTCGCGATTAGATTCCAACTACTTGACTTCTACCGGACCTTTCCTACTGAAATTTAGCGTAGCCAAATCCACTCGAGGAGGTGCTATTCTACCCATTCTCTCTTAGGACATTTCTGGTCATGCAGTTGGGTTTTCATTATCATCTAGACTTAATGCAATCAAACAATTTAAAGCTATGATCTCTAGAAATGGAAATGCTTTATAAAACTGTTCCAATGCAAACCGGTGCTTGCCTGTTTTGCAGGTGACTAATATAAACAGTTAGTGAAGATCACTTGAGGCTTGATCACTCGCTTTCCTTCCTCCTTGATCTCCACTTCAATTCCTTCACACGTTCTAACATAGATGCTACACAATATGAATATGCATATGTATTTAATTGTAAAGTTTTTGCTAATAAGCACTAATGACAAGTTTAAAAACTGGAACTCTGTTTAAGAATTTAAAATGACACTGGTGCTAGTGGTTTGGGTTTGGTTTAAGCACTATGATCAAGTGTTAAGTGCTTGTCATCACTTGTGTGTTGATCACCTAAAGTTGTTGAACAGAACAGTGGTGATACAGAGCTCCAATGGAGCTGAAAATTTTCCTGTGAGGTCCTTGTCACAAGAAAGTTATCTGGACGAAAAATTAGCGCTTTTCATTGGGTGGTTTATTCAGAACAATTCCCTAAGCAATTAAGCACAAAGGAATTAATTCTGAGGTAACACCCATGGTCATGTCAAACTTAGTGAACTAAAAATTCAATTATAGTTTATAGAGACTGCATAAATTTTCCTAGGATTTTTGGGAGCTAAGAATTGCCCAGAACTGAATTTCCAAGTTTTGGAAATTCTCTTAAAATGTGTGTGTATTCATTTGAACACAGCAACATAAAATCTGAATTCTTGATCAAATCAACTTCAAATGAGCTGAAATTCTTACAGGGGTTCAATAATACCCTAAAGGACGTTCTGGCAAAATTTGAGGATTTTTGGATAAACCAAAAAAAGGCTCCCTATAAAATTCTTTTGCTGAAAAGTTTTAAAGAATTTTCCAGAATTAAATAATGGCTTTCATACAAATTGGGTTGCATATTTGGATAGAGTTTGTCAACCTGAATCTAACGAATTTGAATCACTAAATTTGGAGTAACCTAGCAAAAGTTATGCTCTTCTAAAGTTTGGGGAAAATCTGGAATTTGAATTAAATCGTGGAAATGTTTAAACCTGACTGTGGGTCCGGGGAAACACGTGTCACTAGCTGGAACAAGCCACACGGGGCCACAGAGCTATTTCCCGCGTTGCCACAGTTAATCTGGCCCCACAGAAGATCTCCCACCCGATTTCCTTCTCACTAACAGCGGCGCCGGCCCCGGTCGTCGTCTACGTCGCGCCTCCTGCGCGATAGCGCCGCCGAGCTCGCCGGAGCACCACCGAACTCGGTCGTCCAGACAACTCCCGAGCTGTTACTTGCCGCTAGTGCCTAATTAGACTGGAGGAACCCTCTGGTGTGGTCTACCCGAGCCGGCAGAGCCTCCAACTTAGCTCGCGATGGCGTGGCAGCTCGGTGAAAGTCCGGCGACGTCGCCCCGATGCCCTAAGCCCTCCAACCTTTGGTTTCCAAGCCCTAGAGCACCGTTTGATGCTAGGTGACATGGTAGTGAAACGGACCGGAGATGGCTCTAACATAGCTTTCGCCGTGCGCCCGAATCTTCCCGCCATAGCCACATCGGGAAGATTGGAAATACGTCGTGCACAGTGGGTTTCATGCTAGGGTTCCAAAGAAGAATCGTTGCTATGCAAGTTTAGTTCATGTGTGTGAAGTTCTGTGGCCTCTAAGCAAGTATCGATCACGAATTTGATGTTTTCTTACCCGCACCTCGGTTTGAGCCAGCCGGCGAAGAAACTGGAAATTCTCCGAGGATCTTCCACAGTGTGGGCGAAGACTTGGAGGCGAGCAGTAGGAAGGTCTTGCACGGCCAACAGTCCTCTTGCTTGGTCGTGAAAGCCTCTTTGTAGGGCTGTCCACGAGAGAACCTCCTCTCAGTTTCTTTCGGCCGCCACGGAAACACGGTGCTCTCGGGTTGTGGTGGCTGAGCTCACGTGGGGATGGTGCGAGGAGGTCATGGGGAGTCCCGTGGTGCCATTTTGCTGCTCAGCCGAGGCTCGCACTCAAGTTTGGCGGGTGGCCGAGGGATCGAGAGAGCAGCGGCAATGGCTCGGTTGTTTTCTTGCGGCAGGGAGAAGGAACAGCGAGGGTCTCGGTGCTGTGGGTAACAAGAGCACGGCTGAGGTGATGAGAATGGGAAAAGCAGCTTGCCAACGCAAACACACGGCAGAGGAGAGGCGGTTATCGGCGTGGCTCGGTGTCGGCTGTGCTGCTCCCCTCTGTTGGAGTGTAACCGACTGAAGAACAAAAACAGAGACTTTGCACTCTGAAGATCTTTTGCCATTTCTCTACCTCAATGACATGTGGGTCCCACCACAGTTCCCTCTTATCCTCTAAAATATCTCCCAAAATTTGCAACTGGTGAAATTAAAATGTGGGAGTTCAAATCTGAGGTGCATTTGGATAATTGGGCAAGTTTCATCCAAATTCAAATGGGTATTGTAAGGGCCTCAGTTTTTGGCACATATTCAAAGTGTTCATCACCATACACACACCTCATTTGAAGAAACTTGATGAACACATTTGAAGAGCAAGTAAACTCCATCAACATGTTCATTAGAGGATAAACTCAATAAATGCAAAAGTGGCATTTCCCACATGCATCATATAGGGGCTGGGCATATGTAAAACTCCTACACCTTGTTAGGAATGTCCATGCCAAGTTTCACCCAAATTCAAAAACCTTTTTGAAGTCCTTTTGGGTATAGCTAGAAAGAGGGTGGTTTGAACTTAAATTCAAATTCAAACTGTTTTCATCCCATGAATTAAAAAGTGGGAGGCATATTCTTACTCAGCACATTTTTGTGAGCTCACACACCAATTTTCACAACATTTGGAGTTGATCTTGACATGAGCTAAATTTAGCAAATTCAAACCTTATTTGAATTTCAAACTGCTTATGTACTGAAATTTAGTCAAACACAAACCAATTTGAATTATATCCCATTCAAATGGCTCAGGGGTAGATAATTCAAATCACCATGGGTATAAGGGGATTACTGTTTATAACAGTGAGAGGGAATTAATTTCAGAGGTTAAAAAGGAGATGGGACCCACATGTCAGCCACTGAAGCAAATTCAACCGACTGAAACTTCAGCACTCAGGTTATCGGTCTTCCTCCGAGGGTGCCACCGAGGGAAGCCGGGCGCCACCAGCTGCTTGCTCCCACGCGCGAGCGCTGGGGTCGGTTCTGATCCCCTTCTTAAGGTGCTCCACTCTCTCTGCCGAAGCAACCCTCGTCTGCTTTCTTCTAGCGTGCAAACACCGAGCAGCGCCCTCCGCTACCTCGGCTCGATCGGGAATCCGGCCAAATCGACCGCGCCATCCCTCCCCAAGCTTCTAAACCACACCCTGAGCTCCGCACACACCTCCCCGACCCGGAAACAAGCGAGTTCTTGCCTTCCTTGCCCGAGAACGACCGCCACAGCGGCGACCAAGCTTCAGCCGACGATCGGGTGACCGTGGACAGCCCTCAACAGGAGTTCTCACGGTCAAGCGATCCAGGCCACGGGAGCACGCTGTGTTGGTGCTGCCTCTCAAGCAAGTCTCAAGCCACGCCATGAAGCATCGGCGGTGAATTTTAAGTTTTTCACTCCGGCGAGTTCTACCAAGCGGCTGGTACGGTTTCTTCAAATTCTTCCTCTCTGATCCTCCGTAGGTCGTCAAACTCTGCACATAGGCGCTGGACTAGCCGGCGATCATCTTTGCTTTAGGATCCGTCACATGAAAGCACCTCGGAGCAACGTATTCCGAGCTTTACCGAGCGTGTTCTTCGCGGAACCAATCGGGCGCACGATGCCGAGCAAGTTTCCGTAGTTTCCGAGCTAATCCATGGCCTTGCCGAGCTTTGCGATCACCCACTGGTGCTGTAGAGCTAGTCGATCAAGGTTTTGGCAGGCTAGGGACCCGGCCAATGCTAACGAACTTCAACCGAGGCCGCCACCCGTCGCCGGCCATCTTCCAATCATCGGCTGCCTCAGAACACCTCACCAGCGTGTTCCTCGATGTCGCATACGCCCTTGCAGTGAGTTTTAGCCCATACGGTGGTCGGAACCGGCAAACCGGCGAGCAACAGTCAGCTCCGGCGAGCTGGGGGCGCGGGCGCGCGAAAAACGGCCAGAGGCAGAAGAAGCTGGCGGGTCCCGACTGTCAGCGATAGAAAATTTAAAACTGGGATCTGCTGTGGCCCGCATCGGGTGTGGCTACACGCAAAGGACTCAGTAGCCACTTGTCTCAACCGATGAGGAGCTGACACGTAGCCCCGGGTCCCACGCGCAGTGATTTGAACTTTTCCCGATTTTTAGATTTCATTCAAACTTTAAATCCTTATAACTTTTGCTAGGAAACTCCAAATCGAGTGAACTAAATTTTGTTGGATTCAGCTCTCTTAGAAATTTCCAGCAAATCAAGTTTCACTTCATGAGAACCCTTATTTCTCCAGAATTAATTCTTCAAATTTAAACTGTTTAGAATTTTAACTGGAGAACCCTTTAGAGGAAAAATCTGAAATTTCGCTGGGATGTTCACCAAAATATCCCTGAGCTACCATAAAAATTTCAGATCCATTTGAGCCCATTTGATCCACCTAATGGTGTGATAAATAAAACTGTTCCAGACAAAATAGAAAATGTCCAGAAACATTTTCAGAATTTCTCTGAAATTGTTTAGCTCGTATCTTTAGTTAGGAACCTTCAAATTAAGTGAAACCAACTCCATTAGAACCCTCTAAAAATCTAGTTTTCAGAAAGTCATGGTTGCTCCATGAAAATCCCTAGAACACCATAAGAGCTCCAATTAATGTCAAGTACATAATTATTTGTGGAGAGCTCAAATGAGCTTTGCTGCAACTAAAACTTAGCCAAGTCTCTGTTTAGGTTGTATCCAAGCCACAGTAAAAGTTTCAGAGTCATTGGGTCTGTCTAGTGAGACTTATAAACTTCAAAAGTTTAAATTCAATTCAAATGCATTTAAATTAATACATATACTTGTTATCTCATGTAGTCCCTAAGGTTGAGGAGGAACCCGAAGTCTTAGACTTCGTTACTCCGGAAGAGTAGCTAGCCTACGACCAAGAGCAGCAAGGCAAGCTCCGGTTTGCATTAACCTCTTTACAAATTTTTATTGTTTTGAGAACTTCCTATGAGTACCACTTATTTCTTGCATTAGAGTCTTGTTTGAAACCCATATGCATAGCCGAGAAAACCCTGGGTTGGGATTAAGATTGAAAACCTCGTTAGCCACTGCAATGCTAAGATAGAGTAGGATTCGGTACAAGTCGAGTAGTTGGAACTACTCGCGAGAATAGGCTAGAAGAACATCGCTCGGGTAAAAATAGCAAATGAAACACATGACATGAAAAATGAGAACGAGCGGAGGGTAGGGGCAGCAGGACTTTGGGGCCTGGGTGCTATAGCTCCGCTTGTGTCGATTGAGGACCCAGCCGTGTGCGGGCCGGTTGAACAAGCTAGAACAGTACCAAAGACCTACCTGCTATATGGGAACCGGGAAACCGATGTAACTCGGGTAGCTGGGTATTGAGGCATTGCCTGTCATTCAGAGGGTAGGTTGAGAGCTTGAGGTGTAAATCGGCTGGCGGCACTGAGATGCGCGTGTAGAGACCTCTTGCTCGGGACGATAGGACCGGTTCAATATTTGGCTGACGTGCGAAAGGTGGTTGCGTACGACGTCCGTGATGGTTGCTGTAGGCAACATTGAGTACGGGCGTACGTGACGGGTTGTTCGGGTAACCCTGCAGGTGTAAATCGATTATAGTCGCCGTCCCTCACGGTCAGTGAGTACCACTTGTTCACTATACCATGACGTAGAAAAAACAGGCCAGTTACATGTTAAAATGTTGCTGAATGAAAGATGGACTTTGATTGTTAATGATTTGTTGTAGTTTAGAGCTAACTAAAGTTATTTTCAATTTTGGGCAAAGTACATGAGAGAAATGCGTTTTTTGTTTGATTGTGGCTCTCTCATGTGCCTTAGCGTAAGGTTCTCCACAACCTGCTGCTAAAACTTGAAAGTAAGGTTCCACTAATTAGGCGAGTCTTTGCAACTTGTTTTATCTCATGTACCTATCACCCCTCATGTATAAGTTTCATGTTTAGGAGAGACGGGTCAGTCTTGCTGAGACTTCGTGCTCACTGCTTGTGTTTGAAGCTTTTGCAGGGTTCTATGAGGAAGGGACTCCCGAGGAGGAGACGGAACCTCAGGAGGGGAACCCCGTCGAGTGGGAGTCGTGCACGCCGCCATGTTAGTGTTGCGTGCATGCTAGAAAGGACACGTTCACGGGCTGAACGTGAACTTGGTGCGTAGTCTACGCCCGTGAGTGTAGACTGAATATATTTTGTTGTAAAAATGTTATTAAAACCATTTATGTAATAAAACTTTGCTTCCGCTTTGTACCTTTGATGTGTGTTATTCGGTGTTGTGCAACGCAGCACCCCTCAGCGTGATCTTGGCTCGACAAGACCGTAAGGTCGTGTCAGGTATTTGAATTCTTTGCTATTTAAAGTCCATTTAGGAAAAATGAGGTGCAAAATATTTCAAAAATTCATGGAACTTTTCATACCCAGTAATTTGAAACTAAGGAATTCAAATATGAAATCTGATTTTAAATTTGGCTGCTGCAAATGAGAATTTTAGCACAATAGTTTGAATTTTATTGTGTTGCCTTCATTTAAATTTTGAGTTGAACAAACTTGTTCCAAAATCTGAATTTAGCTTTCTCAAACATAGGAAACTTCCCACCTTGGTTTCAACTCCCTTTTGGGTTCCAAGTTTTCAAATAATTAGTTGACTTGTGTGAAGAGAGCTCTCACGGGTATTATCACATGTGAAAAAAGTTTAAACAAGTCCCATTTTTCATACATATGAAACCAACATTGTCCAAATGTGAGTTTCTTTGTATTCATATTTTGGGACCTTTACATTCCTCCCCCCTTAAAAGGAATCTCGTCCCGAGATTACAAAAGAAGAGCGAGACGGGAGGGTAATTACAAAGCTTATGACAAAAGTTCCGGATAGTTCTTGTGGATGTAATCTTCGCTTTCCCACATTGCCTCTTCTGGGGTATGATTATGTAAAATCCCCAAAAAGTTGTAGCATGAAAAATTCAGGTCATGTACACTTAGTAAAAATGAGGGGAAATAAAACTTTGAATTATAACGGTGTAAGTTCAAAGTGGGGATTTAGACTTTCCAAAAACTTCCAAACTGTGAGACCTATGTGTGCTGAATACATTGGCAATTAGGATAAAAGTTAGCATTAACATTCAAAGTTTTGAATATTGCCAAAACATTCTTCTGTGGCAAGGTCCGACAAGTTCTTTGTTAGGTCTGCCAAGTGTTGGCAAGGTCCGACGCAAGGTCCGGAGAGCTCCTGCAAAGTCCGAAGAGCTTCTGTGAGGTCCGGAGCTTGTTTTTAGGGAGCTCCCGTGAAGTTCAACTCGTAGAACTGCAGCGTCTTGTTTTTGCTTTTAACTCGCAATTTTTCAAACTTGCTTTATGGGAAGGTTTGCTTAGTATTAATTTGCTAAGTTTTTGGTGTGTTTTGGTGGTTATGGCTGTTATCATTTGATATGGTTTGCAACATGCTTATGTGACGTGCTCATGTAAGGTGTTGTGGTTTTCGAACTAACGTGAGTCAAGTCGAGGACTTGTGCTCGGATGAATTGGTTGTTTATTCATGTGCAGGTGTTGCTTGAGTTCAAGACATGGCTGGTGACGGGATCCTTGGACTAGTCTCAGGGAAGAGATGAGGTTCCAACAACCGAATTCCGGAGGAGCTGTGGTTGAGTTGATTGGGAGGTCGCGCAGCATGTTTGGATCAAGGGCAGTGCATATGAAGGTTGTGTGTACGTCGTTGGAAGGTGTTTGCACGTGTGCAAGGAGTGCATGGACGTGGCAACATTGTTCTAAGGCGTGATGAAGAGAAGTGGACGTAAAGAATTGGTCGGAAAAGTCCAACCGACTAGGTTATGGACTCAGGCTGCGGCTGAGTCGTGTTTGACTCAAATATGAAAAGTTTTGAGTTGGTTATGATAGGATTTCGTGTGGATCACAAATTTGAGTTGTTTTAGGAATGTTTGGGACGTTCCTTAGGTGTTTGGAAGTCTTAAGATTGCTTCTATCTGCGTATAGAAGAGTCTTGAGCAGTATTGGAAAGTTACAGTTTGAATCCAAGTAGGAGTAGGAGTCCTAGTTTGAATTGGATTGGCCATAGAGCTGGTTATATAAGCAAGGGAGGCCAGAGCTCGTGGGGCACGACTTTGGGCTGTTCCTCTTGTGTTTCTATTGAATAAAGTTCATAGTTTCGAGGAGCTTTTGTGCCTTGTTCGTCCGACTTGTTTTTCGTCAAGTCTTTCTCGCCGAGTTTCTGGACAGACCGATGTTGCTTCGGTGTTTCGTTCATAACTCGAGTTTTACAGATCCGATTGACGTGATTCTTTTTGGGTTGTCTTCAAAACTCAATTATCTATCATCTGTGAAATTTTCACGAGCTTCGGATCTGTAGTTTTTGAGATACACGAGTTTCTTTGCAGCATTGCAGATCTGTTTTATATCGGGTAGAACAGATTGATCTTTGTTTAATGTTTTGATCGTATCTCAAGTTTTACTTCGTGTTTTCAAGTGATTCTTGTTGCATTAGATCCGTGACCTGATTCTATACCTCTCTACTTGATTTTTCATGGTTGAACACGTTTGAAAACACTTGCACACATGGTTTCTTTAACCGATTAATTTTTGCTCAGGGGTTTTTGTTGTTTCCGCTGCGAAAAGTTTTAATCTACCATTCCCCCCCCCTCTGGTAGCTTTTCATGTGCTTTTCATGCAGCCACCGGGTTTTGAAAATACAAATTGTCCAAAGCCTTGTACGGTCTAAAACAAGCCCCTAGAGCATGGTATGATAGGTTAAAAACATTCTTACTTGAAAAGGGGTTTACCATGGGCAAGGTTGATAAAACTCTTTTTGTACTTAAGCATGGCAATAACTCATTATTCGTTCAAGTGTATGTGGATGATATTATCTTTGGTTGTGCTTCTCATGATCTCGTGTCCAAATTTTCAGCTATGATGAGTTCAGAATTTGAGATGAGTATGATGGGAGAACTCACATACTTTTTGGGGCTGCAAATCAAGCAAACAAAAGAAGGAACTTTTGTGCATCAAACTAAGTATACAAAGGACCTTCTTAAGCGCTTCAACATGGACAAATGCAAGCCTCTTCGGACACCAATGGGAACAGCAACAACACTTGAACTTGACGAAGATGGTGACCCGGTCGATAAAAAAGAATACAGAAGTATGATTGGATCACTTTTGTATCTCACGGCGTCAAGACCGGACATACAATTCAGCGTATGTCTTTGTGCACGTTTTCAAGCTTCTCCACGTGCTTCACATCGCCAAGCCATCAAAAGGATTCTCAGGTACCTACATGGAACTCAAGAATTTGGCATTTTTCTTCCTTCTTCCTCAACCGTTTCTTTGAAAGCTTTTTCGGATACTGATTTTGGGGGTTGTAGGATTGATAGGAAAAGTACTTCGGGTGCTTGTCATTTTCTTGGTAATTCACTTGTTGCTTGGTCCTCTAGAAAACAAAGTTCAGTTGCACAATCCATGGCCGAATCTGAATATGTAGCTGCGGCTAGCGCTTGCTCACAAATTCTTTGGATTGTTCAAACACTTAAGGACTATGGGGTTGATTTAGATAGTGTTCCACTGTTTTGTGATAACACTAGTGCAATTTGTATTGCTAAAAACCCCGTGAAACACTCTAGAACTAAGCACATTGACATTAGGTATCACTTTCTTCGTGATAATGTTGAAAAAGGAAACATTGTGCTTCACCATGTCGATACCGAACAACAATTGGCTGATATTTTTACAAAACCTTTGGATTTCACTCGTTTTTTTTTCATTGTAGTGAAATAGGGGTTATGCATCCTCATGGCTTAAATTGAGGGGGAGTTTTTGAAACTTTGAAAGTCTATGTGTGAATCTGAAACTAAAATAATATGAGCATAGTATTTCATACATATATGACTTTGTGATTCCTTTTACAGGCTGAAAGTTCTTACTACATTACTCATGTTATACATTTTGTAGTTTTTGCTATGACTAGTAATTGAAATAATTACTTACACTAAATCTGGTCATGATCGAACTTTCTTGCTGTTTTGAACTTGTTGCGTGCTCACAAGTGCTTTTAATCATAAAACAATTAATCAAGTGATCAGCTCACATGTTGAGTTTTCAAATAGAAAATTGAGAAAATATCAAGAGAATATGCATGCATCGCACTTCTTATTTTGAGATTGCTTATCATTGCACTAAGATATGAACTTGGAAGGAATTGTGTATGACTAAAACCATGTCCTTAAGCTTCTGATTGTCAAATGACATAGGCTTGGCTTGGTTGGTTAGAATAAGGCTGATGCGGCATATAATCTCTTGCAAATATCATATGATCAACTTTGTGCCTTAAATGATTATGAATAATAAAAATGCAGCAACAAGTGTCATGTTTTCAGGTTTTGAAATAGTTGAGTAAGGGAGACATGACTTGCTTAAACTGAAAAATACATTTGATCTCTAGCATGGCTTACACTACTTTATGTATCTCATTGATGTGATAGTGTAAGTAACCTGATAGCATGACTTGGATGAGCTTTGTTTTGTATGTATATGTTATAATATGCTCATAACATTTAAAAATTTCTCTTTTGAACCTTGTTGAATACATTGTCAAAGGGGGAGAAATATGTATAAGGAGAGATTTTTTTTATACTTTGCATATGTTATACACTTTCTTCCTTCTCTGATTTTAAAAATGGGGAGAAATTAATAAAGGGGGAGAAATGAGTTTTCAAAGCTTTTCAAAACTTTTCATAAGCCAATGTTCGGATTTTAATTGGTGTTGCCAATGCATTCATCAAGGGGGAGATTGTGAGACCTATGTGTGCTGAATACATTGGCCATTAGGATAAAAGTTAGCATTAACATTCAAAGTTTTGAATATTGCCAAAACATTCTTCTGTGGCAATGTCTGACGAGTTCTTTGTTAGGTCCACCAAGTGTTGGCAAGGTCCGATGCAAGGTCCGGAGAGCTCATGCAAGGTCCGAAGAGCTTCTGTGAGGTCCGGAGCTTGTTTTTAGGGAGCTCCCGTGAAGTTCAACTCGTAGAACTGCAGCGTCTTGTTTTTGCTTTTAACTCGCAATGTTTCAAACTTGCTTTATGGGAAGGTTTGCTTAGTATTAATTTGCTAATTTTTGGTGTGTTTTGGTGGTTATGGCTGTTATCATTTGATATGGTTTGCAACATGCTTATGTGACGTGCTCATGTAAGGTGTTGTGGTTTTCGAACTAACGTGAGTCAAGTCGAGGACTTGTGCTCAGAAGAATTGGTTGTTTATTCATGTGCAGGTGTTGCTTGAGTTCAAGACATGGTTGGTGACGGGATCCTTGGACTAGTCTCAGGGAGGAGATGAGGTTCCAACAACCAAGTTCGGGAGGAGCTGTGGTTGAGTTGATCAGGAGGTCGCGCAGCATGTTTGGATCAAGGGCAGTGCATATGAAGGTTGCGTGTACGTCGTTGGAAGGTGTTTGCACGTGTGCAAGGATAGCATGGACGTGGCAACATTGTTCCAAGGCGTGATGAAGAGAAGTGGACGTAAAAGTCCAACCGACTAGGTTATGGACTCAGGCTGCGGCTGAGTCGTGTTTGACTCAAATATGGAAAGTTCTGAGTTGGTTATGATAGGATTTCGTGTGGGTCACGAATTTGAGTTGTTTTGGGAATGTTTGGGACATTCCTAAGGTGTTTGGAAGTCTTAAGATTGCTTCTATCCGCGTATAGAACAGTCTTGAGCAATATTGGAAAGTTACAGTTTGAATCCAAGTAGGAGTAGGAGTCCTAGTTTGAATTGGATTGGCCATAGAGCTGGTTATATAAGCAAGGGAGGCCAGAGCTCGTTGGGCACGACTTTGGGCTGTTCCTATTGTGTTTCTATTCAATAAAGTTCATAGTTTCGAGGAGCTTTTGTCCCTTGTTCGTCCGACTTGTTTTTCGTCAAGTCTTTCTCGCCGAGTTTCTCGACAGACCGACGTTGCTTCGGTGTTTCGTTCATAACTCGAGTTTTACAGATCCGATTGACGTGATTCTTTTTGGGTTGTCTTCACAACTCAATTATATATCATATGTGAAATTTTCACAAGCTTCGGAACTGTAGTTTTTGAGATACACGAGTTTCTTTGCAGCATTGCAGATCTGTTTTATATCGGGTAGAACAGATTGATCTTCGTTTAATGTTTTGATCGTATCTCAAGTTTTACTTCGTGTTTTCAAGTGATTCTTGTTGCATTAGATCCATAACTTGATTTTCTACCTCTCTACTTGATTTTTCATGGTTGAACACGTTTGAAAACACTTGCACACACGGTTTCTTTAACTGATTAATTTTTGCTGAGGGGTTTTTGTTGTTTCCGCTGCGAAAAGTTTTAATCTACCATTCACCCCCCCTCTGGTAGCTTTTCATGTGCTCTTCGATCCTACACAAACATGGAGATCTAAATGCATAACTTGGATCTTCATAGTCCAAATAGTCACCCTTCCAAATTCCAGCTCATTTGGGGGAGTTTCAATATTTGTTTGAGATTAGAAGGAGAAGCCCTCTAATCTGAATTTCAAATTCAGTTTCAAATTCGAATTTCCTAAATTTGCAAATTTGGTCCCACAAATGTGTTCTCCACATTTGAATTAGCAGCCATGCCAAAAATCAGAAACTTTGGAGTTGGTTTGCTATGTTTGTGGAACAATGCAAAAGGGAGAATTCAAATTCCATTCAAAATTAAAATGACCATACATAATTCAAACTCCACACTAGAATTCAAATTATTTGAATTCAACATTTCAAACCATGACTTTGAGGTGAAGTAAAGCATTTAATTTGGAGTAGCTGTGGTGAAAAGATCAGCGGAAAAGTTGATTAAGAAAATGAGGTGGTGGGACCCAGCAGTCAGTCTCACAATTTCATTTTCCTCTCTGTTTTTCCCTCGGGCGTTCACCGAGCTGCCACCGCGCTGTGATTTTTCCACCACCGAGCAGCTTGCAGTGACTTGCTCCCGAAGGCAGCGTCGTGCGTGGTTTATCCAGAGCTAAAGCAGTAGCACGATTGAGTTTCTTCTCTTCTCCACAGCCTCTGCTCGAGCTCTCACCAAGAACAGCGCCCTGCCGCTCTATGATTGTCGTTCAACACCCTCCAGCCCCCCTAGCACCCGTTGATCGCTCTAGGAGCTGCGCCGGCAAATCCTCAACGTGTTCCACCACTCCTCAGCTCGTCCCCGGCCTCCCCTTGCAATGCCCGAGCTGTTCTTCACCGGGAGAAAACAGAGCACGCCGTACCTCGCTACTCCTCGTCTTCTGGCCGTTCCAGCGCCTCTCCCGCACGACCAACACCTCCCTAACGTGCGCCAAGGTGTGTAGATCATTCTACCGCAGTCCCCTTTCCCTTCCCCGTTGCCGGCTCGCCGGAATTTGGGTTTTGGCACCGGTACACGTGAAGAACCGATCAAAACCAAAACTGGAAATTCGTCCAACACGCATGATCATTTGTTCTTCGGTTCAAGCCATAGCATCACACCATCCTAGCGCCCTCCCAAGCCAAATACCGCAGCAAACTATTCACCACATGCCCCGGGCACGAGAAATCGCCGGCGGCGACAAAAACGGGTCGGTCCTCCGGTGAACCCCATTTTCCGGCCGTTTGCTGCAAGGTTTGGCATGCGCTCCATGTTCCCCGATCACTGGTGGTGCTTAAGGGCAACGTAGCTCGCCGGGAGAAGCTTTGGACACACCAGAACGCGTTGATGCCGAGCTCCCGAGCCGCCCTGCCGGTGCTGACCTGTTTTCGGCCGTTTTCATGCGGGGAAACCTTGCCTGGCAGCTGCGCCATGTTCCAAGGATCGTGTAGGGCGGAACCGGAGCTAATTTCGTGGAGAAATGAGGGAGAACAAGCCACACCACGATCTATGCTGGTGTGCACGCGCGTTCTCTGGCGGGAGGTTGAAGAGGGACCTGACGAGTGGGCCCCACGTTGAGTGCTCTGTAAAAATTCAAACAGAAAGTTAGTGAAACTTGAAAAATCCATAACTTTGGGTAGAAAGCTCCAAAATTAGTGAGACAAATTTTGTTGGAATACTTATGAGGAGTACTTCACAGAGGAACAAATTGCTTGCTATAAAATGCCCAGGAATTTCTGTAGAATTGTTTTTAGTAAATATTTTAGAGATTTATTACAGGAGCAATTCTTTATGAAACATTCCCAAATTTGGGAAGCAGATCCTTTTCATAGCAAATGATCTCCAGTAGAAATTTGGGCTTCATCGGAGTTCATTTGCTAGGCAAAATTGCCTTCCAAAGTTCAGCCTTTATTTGGAAATTCAAATTTCAACAGAAACTTTGCAGAACTCCTATCCAACTTCAAAAATTCATACCTCTCTGTTGGTAGCTCCAAAAATGGTGAAACAAATTTTGTTAGAACCATGGAGACTTACCCTAATCATATCATCCACTTTTAGCTATGTCAAAACTCCTGATTTGGGCTCAAAAGTCAAAGAAGCCTTGTACTTGTAGGAATTTTAGAGACTACATTATGCAATGACATTTCTCCAAATTTTGCTCAGATCATCCTTAGAAGGTCTAGTCATCACTGTAAAAATCCCAAAGCCAATTAAGGATCCTAAATAGCAGTAGCTATGAATAGGAGTTTACTTCTTATAAGTCCTTAATACTTATACATATATTTTGTTACATTTCATAATAGTGACCGAAGTTGAGGACGCACCGGAGCCCTTGGACGTCCTGCCACCTGAAGCTGACTTCCCATTTAACTCGCAACCAGGCAAGCCCCGGTTTGCATTTAAGTACCTTTTATAAAGTTTTTCATTTGTATCACTTATGTATAGGTTGAAGGCTTGCATTAGAGTTAGGGTGATTGAAACCCCACTTGCATAATATTTTAAATCCTGTGGAGGGTTGCGTAGTGTACAGACTCGACGAGTAGAGAATACCATGCTAATATGCTTAGGATCTCGGTAGAAGTCGAGTAGTTAGAATCTACTCGCGAGGTAAGGCTTTATCACACGGTTTGGTCAGAATAGAAAATAGCTTAGGAGTGGAGAAAATGAGACCTGGCAGGGGGGATAGGAAGCAGTGAGCGGAGGTCTCACGTGCGTATCCCTGTTGGTGTCGATTGAGGACCGAGTCGTGTGCGAGCCTGCTGAACAAGTATCGAACAGTACCGGATGGCATACTGACATAAGCAGGAAACCGATGTAATTGGTTAACCTGGGTGTCAAGGGTTACCCAATAGTAAATAGGAGTGGGTTGAGGGTAGCAAGGTGTAAATCTGCCGGTGGGCACAGTCACGCTCCACGTGGGGACCTCCTGCCCGTTACGGATGGACCGGTTCGGCATTTGGGTTGCCTTTGAAAGGTTGTTGCATACAACAGAGTAGGAAGGGGTGTGGAATCACGCTTCTGAAAGTGGGTGTATGCAACGTGTTGTCCAGGTGTCTCCTGATTGCAATCACCGTCCCTCGCGGTTATTTGAGTACCGCTTGTTCACTGTTCTGTGATGTAGTAAGAAGAAGAACAATAAGCCAGATGAATGATAATATGCTGTGATGAATTATTAATGTGTTGGAAACCATGTCTTCTGTAGATGTAGAGCTAATTAAGTTTACTTTCTACTTTGGGCATCACCACATCGGAGGAGAGCGTTTCTTGTTTAATTGTGTACTTCGATGTGAGGGCTGCCTAAGGCTCAATAAACTGTTGCTATAAAACTGAAAGTAAGGATCAACATGTAGGTGTGTCTTTATTGTAAAGTCCTTTTCCTATCTTAGACATCCTTGCATGTAGAGTTCCATGCCTAGGGTTGTCGGTTAAGCCTTGCTGAGCCCTCGTGCTCACGGTTGCAATATTTGAGCTGTATGCAGGTGAGAGCTATGAGGAGGGTTCCGAGGATGAGGCGATGCCCCTGTCAGGGTACACGGCCGAGATGGAGCCCTGCACACCGCCGTGATCTTCGTTGGAGTGCTGCTAGTGTGTAGCGTCCCCGGGCTGGACGGCTGCACTTTTGCATAGCTAGGCTGAGAGTTTGGCTGTAAATACTACTTCCGCTGTTAATTAAGTTTTGTAAAAGACTTCCGCTGTTTTATACCAAATAAAAGTTTGTATGTTGTTCTTTAATCTTTTCGTGTGTGCTGTTGGGTGCCGCATCGCACGGCACCACCCCATTTGATCCTGGATGGGTGAACCACGGGGTGGTCCCCACAGGCGTGGTATCAGAGCCGCATTGGGAATAGCACGCTCGAAAAGAGCCTATTTTGAAAATTTAGAAGGAGTCGAGTGAGGATTAGTCATTAAGCTCACATATGGTCTATGATAGTAGTAGATATTATGGTGGAAATGCTAACATACTTGCTATACATTTTGTAACAACGTTCCGACATCAGGTAAGAGGTAAGGTACGCCATCGCAGGCGGATCAATTGCGGTAACTCGCCATACGAGTAATAGTATGAAATGGTATACCGTGGCTTGGTATGGTAGTTAATATAAGTCTCTGAACCTCTCTATGGTTCTGAGAGCATATGAAAACACTGATCTCCAACGTGCTTCGGGAAAAAGTGAGAATACCCCATCGTGTGGTAAGCAACACGATAGTATGCAACTCTTGAACGTTCAATGTTCAAAGGGCCTTATGCAGCGCTCGCCATCAGCGTGCCTCAACAGTCATGAGGCAGTAGGTGGTATCCATTGGGTTCAAAAAATTCCCAACCGTGACGACTCGTTCCCGCTCTACTCGGGTTCCCCGTCGTGTGGTGTGAAAACACGACCATGTACCTTGAGACGTGGCTTGACTCAAGGACGATCCGTATGGCAAAGATACGGACCGTAGGTTTTTATTATGATATGGAACTGCCTGAAATGTGAAAAACCTTTGTGTGCACCATTATTGTGTGTTCTTCAACAGGTACATTAACCACATTAGTGCATGACGTGAGTGACGTTCTTAGTTCCACCATTTGACACGTATATGCCGGAATACCGGCTTAGGATTTTTCTTTGGTGAGGAAACGTAGTACCGAGACTGCATAAAAAGGATATTTTTAAAAGAAAAGAGTTAAGATGAAGCCTAGGATTCCATTTAGGGGTTAGTAAACTCCTATATTGAACTAAGAGTCAATTGGGAGTGTAGATTCATTTCTAAAGACATCGGAACAACCTCCCCTGTTTTCGGGAGAAACTTTGTTGAACTAAAACTAGGTATAACGTAGGATTGGTAGAACCAATGGAAGTATGGGATACCATTCTGGAAGTATTTTGAAGTCCTCTACAATTTTTCTGTAGAGCTCCAGGACCTAATCTCCCTCCAAATGGATGAAAATCTCAGATGAGTAGGTACTGTCAAGAAACAGGGCAGACCAAAATGCTCTCTAGAATTTTCTGTATTTCGACCACAACTTTCTGTAGAAAAATTTCTAAGGGTCAGGTAAGACATCGTTGGAAAGTATAGGAAATCTACTACAACTTTGTAGTTCAGTGTTTTCCTAGATTGAGGGCAGAAATAGATGGAATTTTGCGAACAAGACAGCCACTTGCAAAGGAGGTGCTGTAAAAATTCCTGAAGAAAAGTCTGTCAACTTGTAGAGATCATAACTCACAAGCTAGGAAGGCTATGGAGGCCAATAAATACAATATGGATTCCTTATTGAGTCTACTACAACTTTGTTGTTGAACTCTAGTCCAGATTTTGCCTCCAAGGTGGCCCAAAACAGTTGAATTATCCAGACTGGTCAGCTGGACCAGAAACTGGACAGAACACCACGTTGAAGTTTTTCAACCAAAACATTTAGTTTCACCTTTTGATATCCAGAGGCTGTTGTAAAACAGCGAGTGGAGTCGAAAAGTTATGCATTCTACATATCACTTCGAGCAGGTACATGTTTGGGGTTCTGTACAATAGCGAGGAATTACACATGCCAATACACTTAACATCCCGTGGCGACCCACGATGGTCGAAATGAACTTTTAATCCCTAAAGTTCATTACTTTGGAACCTGATCTTGTGACCTGGTACAGGGATGTATATGTTGTATAAAGTTTAGACTTTATCCATATGTGTGATTGTTATGCGTATTATTTATTCCATTCTGGCACTACTATTATATAGACTGGATGAACTAGACCAACATGTGCTGATCGTTTGAATGGTATGAATGCAGAATGGTGCGTACACGGTCCACGCAAGAGGAGGGAGGTCCGAGTCAGGTTCGTGGTGATGAGTCTCCACCTCCGGAGCAAACCACGACGCAACAACAACCACCTCCTCCACCGCCAGAACTTCCAAGGAATCTTGCGGAAGTCCTCGCCGCAGTGCTCGACTCGCGCGATGAGCAAACCGAGTTGCTGCGGATGCTAGTTCAACAGAATGCATCCCGTCCAGGAGGTCGCCAAGACAATGGGCAACGCCAGCCCCAACAAAGTTCATATTCAGAATTCCTGGCGACCAATCCACCGGTCTTCACGGAGGCCGAAGAGCCGTTGGAGGCGGACAGCTTCATCCGCACTCTTGAAGCAAAGTTCGGTTTACTTCAGTGTAACGAACGCCAAAGGGCGCTGTATGCAGCGCAACAGCTTCAAGGGGAAGCCGGTACATGGTGGCGAACTACATTGCCTCATTACCGGCTGGCCATGCCGTCACATGGACGGAGTTCCGGGAGGCGTTCCGCGCCTACCATATACCTCCCGGTGTTATGGAAAGGAAGCTCCAGGAGTTTCTAGCGCTACGACAAGGCGAGAGGAGTGCTCATGAGTATTCCAGGTTATTCAACAGACTGGCACAGTATGCGCCAGGATTCGTGAGAACAGAGGAAGACAAGCGCAACACATTATTCCGGGGCCTGAATTCCAAAATGAAGGTCCATCTCGCCCAAAGCAATCGCGACACATTCAGCGACCTTGTTAATGACGCGATTCTACAAGAGAATGCTCAGCATGAGCGCGGTTCTGATAAGAGGAAACGCAGCGTGCTGACGAGCAGCAGTGGTGGAGCGCAACAAAAATACCGCATGGTGTATCGCTCACCATCCGGTCAGAGATGGCAGCCACCGGCGCGACCGCCTCAGTTCCGCGGTCGACAATATAATGCGCCAGGCTTCCGACCAACGTATCCACCACAGCAACAGCAGCAGCAAAGGATGGTCCCGCATGCGCCTCAATTTCAACAGCGTGCACCGGGATTCCGTCCTCAAGTCGGAGGGACCCCGACACCTTAAACGTGCTTCACGTGTGGCCGTGTCGGGCATATTTCGAGGGACTGCCCCGAGCCACGACAGGGCAGGGGTGCAGCAACGTATCAGGGTGCTAATCAGCCCCGTAATCAGCCCAAGAAACCAGCACCAAAACCCGGCAACGTCCACCACTTAGCCATCGAAGACGTGCCGGAAGGCGAACCCGTCCTCGCGGGTACGTTTTCTTACTTAGATCATCCCGTAGTCATACTTTTTGACTCCGGTGCCACCTATAATTTCATAAGTCAGTCTTATGTTATTAAATATCAACTGCCTATCATTCCTAAAAATAGTTCATACTTGATATGCTCTCCGGGTGGGAAAATAACAGCAGATAGAATAGTCTATAGAGCACCATTACAGTTGGGTGGGAATCTATACCCGACTTCTTTAATCATGTTAGAGGGTCAAAAACTTGATGTCATTTTAGGAATGTCATGGCTACATCGCCATGGTGCTGTTCTTGACATCATTCCACGTGTGGTTTGTCTAAACTCTCTATTTCATGAACCACATGTTCTTATTTTTGACTGTTCGGTTCAAGAAGCTCCAGCCACATATAACGCGGAAGCCATAAAACTTGAGGATATTCGTGTGGTCCGTGAATACCCGGATGTCTTTCCAGATGACCTCCCAGGCATGCCACCCGAAAGGGATGTCGAGTTCAAGATTGAACTTGTACCTGGGACGACACCGATCTCACGGAGACCGTACAAGATGGCTCCGAATGAGCTAGCTGAACTGAAGGAGCAGCTTAATGATTTAATGAAGAAGGGTTTCATTCGACCGAGTTCCTCACCATGGGGATGCTCGGCGCTGTTTGTGAAGAAAAAGGATGAAACCTTGAGGTTGTGTGTGGACTACCGACCTCTGAACGCCGTCACCATCAATAATAAATATCCACTGCCCCGCATCGATATTCTCTTTGATCAACTTGTGGGTGCAAGTGTATTTTCAAAGATGGATCTTCGCTCTGGATACCATCAAATCAAGATCCGAGCGAAGGATATTCGAAGACGGCCTTCTCGACGAGATATGGGTTGTATGAATACCTCGTCATGTCCTTTTGTCTCACCAATGCCCCGGCACACTTCATGTATCTCATGAACTCAGTGTTCATGCCGGAGTTGGACAAGTTTGTGGTGGTGTTCATAGACGACATCTTTGTTTACTCCAAGTCTGAAGAAGAACACGCAAAACACTTGCATATCGTGCTTCAACGATTGCGAGACCATAAGCTTTACGCCAAGTTCAGCAAGTGTGAGTTTTGGATCAGCCAAGTGCCATTTCTGGGTCATATTATTTCTGCGGAAGGCATTGCAGTTGATCCAAGAAAAATCGAACAAGTGCTGAAATGGAAGTCCCCCACATCAGTCCATGAAGTCAGGAGTTTCCTCGGGTTAGCAGGATATTATTTGAGATTCATACCGAATTTCTCCAAGCTTGCTAAGCCGATGACGGAACTGTTGAAGAAGGGGATCAAATATGTTTGGGGCTCAGATTGTGAAGAAGCTTTCCAAGCATTAGTGAAGCATCTTACAACAGCCCCGGTGTTAGCTCAACCGGATACAACCAAACCCTTCGACGTATATTGTGATGCGTCCGGTATCAGGCTTCGCTGTGTATTGATGCAAGGAGGAAGAGTGGTCGCCTATGGCTCACGTCAACTTCATAACCACGAGCAGCACTATCCGACTCATGATCTTGAGCTTGCTTCTGTGGTGTTAGCCTTGAAAATGTGGAGGCACTATTTACTTGGGAATTTAGTGCACCTCTACACCGACCACAAAAGTATGAAGTATATATTCACTCAAAAGGAGTTGAATATGCAGCAACGGAGATGGCTAGAACTGATCAAAGACTATGAGATCGAGATTCACTACCATCCCGGAAAAGCAAACGTGGTTGCCGATACCTTAAGCCGCAAATCTCATGTCAACAATCTGACCATCACCCCACTTGAAGAGGAGGAGCCGAGTCTGTACTTGGTTCCGCATGGGGCATTATATAATCTTGCTCTTGTCTCTACCATACGAGAGGAGATTATGAAGCTCAGAAGAAAGACATGGGAATGTTGCACATTCGGAGAAGAATGAAGAATGGTGAAATGAAATGCTTCTGAAGGGATGAACACGGTACTGTATGGTTTAAAGACCGTATAGTGGTACCCCGTGACATGAAGCTTCGAAAGAAGATATTGGACGAAGCTCGTTCATCCAAGTATTATATTCATCCGGGAAGCAACAAGATGTACCAAGAACTGAAAACCAGATTTTGGTGGACACGGATGAAAAGAGAAATCACAAAGTACATATCCGAATGCGATATGTGTCGACATGTGAAGGCCAACCATATGCGTAAAGCCGTACAGCTGCAACCATTAAACATTTCGACGTGGAAGTGGGAGGATATCAGCATGGAATTCATTGTTGGTTTACCTCTCACATCTCACAAGCATGATTCAATTTGGGTGATAGTCGATCGACTAACTAAGTCGGCTCATTTTATTCCAGTACATACAAGTTACATGGTGAAGCAATATGCGGAGCTGTACATTGCAAGGATCTTGTGCTTGCACGGTGTTCCCCGCTCCATTATTTCAGATCGCTTGGCGCTGTTCGTCACTCGGTTTTGGGAACAGCTGCACGTGTCATTGGGGACCAAACTGATCCGATGCTCCGCGTATCACCCGCAGACGGATGGTCAAACTGAACGGGTGAACCAAGTGCTGGAAGACATGCTACGCGCGTGTTCCATCCACCATGGCAAAAATTGGGACGATCATTTTCCATTGGTGGAGTTTTCTTACAACAATGGCTATCAAGCTAGCATTAAGATGGCGCCGTATGAAGCTCTCTATGACTGGAAATGTCGCACATCTCTCAACTGGTGCGAGTCCGGCGAGCGAGTTATCTACGGCATTGAACTTGTGAATGAGGCTGAAGAACGAGTGCGAGTAATACAAGCCAACCTCAAGGCTGCTCAATCTCGTCAGAAGAGCTATGCGGATAAAAGACGACGTCCTCTCCACTTCGACATCGGGGACCATGTTTATGTCCGTGTGTCTCCGATGAAGGGAGTTCATCGTTTCGGAGTGAAGGGTAAACTTGCATCGCGATTCATCGGTCCATTTGCCGTCATTGAAAAATGTGGACCCCTGGCCTATCGCCTGGATTTACCGGCGTCACTCGCAGGAATTCACAATGCCTTCCATATCTCTCAGCTGAGGAAGTGCCTCAAACCCTCTGCTGAAATCCGCACAAAAGACATAGAAGTTCTTCAACCGGACCTCACGTACACGGAGTATCCAATCTGGATTATCGATGAAAAGACTCGCGCCACAAGAAACCGGACCTTATGGTTCTACATGGTCTTGTGGAGTAACCATACCGCTGATGAGGCGACATGGGAAAGCAAGGACTATCTACGAACATATTATCCGGACTTGCTATCATCGTATACCCGGTAAAGTTTCCCCACTTTGCATTTCTTTTGGAATCTTGGGATGAGATTCTTTTTAAGGGGGGAGGGATGTAAAGTCCCCAAAAAGTGGTAGCAAGAAAAATTCAGCTCATGTACACTTAGTAAAAATGAGGGGAAATAAAACTTTGAATTATAACGGTGTAAGTTCAAAGTGAGGATTTAGACTTTCCAAAAACTTCCAAACATGGAGATCTAAATGCATAACTTGGATCTTCATAGTCCAAATAGTCACCCTTCCAAATTTCAGCTCATTTGGAGGAGTTTCAATATTTGTTTGCGATTAGAAGGAGAAGCCCTCTAATCTGAATTTCAAATTCAGTTTCAAATTCCAATTTCCTCAATTTGCAAATTTGGTTCCACAAATGTGTTCTCCACATTTGAATTAGCAGCCATGCCAAAAATCAGAAACTTTAGAGTTGGTTTGCTATGTTTTTGGAACAATGCAAAAGGGAGAATTCGAATTCCATTCCAAATTCAAATGACCATACTTAATTCAAACTCCACTCTAGAATTCAAATCATTTGAATTCAACATTTCAAACCATGACTTTGAGGTGAAGTAAAGCATTTAATTTAGAGTAGCTGTGGTGAAAAGATCAGTAGAAAAGTTGATTAAGAAAATGAGTTGGTGGGACCCAGCAGTCAGTCTCACAATTTCATTTTCCTCTCTGTTTTTCCCTTGGGCGTTCACCGAGCTGCCACCGAGCTGTGATTTTTCCTCCACCTAGCAGCTTGCAATGACTTGCTCCCGAAGGCAGCGTCGTGCGTGGTTTATCCAGAGCTAAAGCAGCAGCACGATTGAGTTTTTTCTCTTCTCCACAGCCTCTGCTCGAGCTCTCACCAAGAACAGCGCCCTGCCGCTCTGTGATCGTCTTTCAGGACCATACAGCCCCCCTAGCACCGGTTGATCACCCTAGGAGCTGCGTAGGCGACTCCTCAACATGTTTCACAACTCCTCAGCTCGTCCCCGGCATCCCCTCGCAGTGCCCGAGCTGTTCTTCACCGGGAGAAAATAGAGCACGCCGTACCTCGCTGCTCCTCGTCTTCTGGCCGTTCCAGCGCCTCTCCCACATGACCAACACCTCCCTAAGGTGCGCCAAGGTGTGTAGATCAAGCTACCGCAGTCCCCTTGCCCTTCCCCGTCGCCGGCTCGCCGGAATTTGGGTTTTGTCGCCGGTACACATGAAGAACCGATCAAAACCTAAACTGGAAATTCGTCCAACACGCATGATCATTTGTTCTTCGATTCAAGCCATAGGATCACACCATCCTAGCGCCCTCCCACGCCAAATACCGAACCAAACCATCCACCACACGCCCCGGGTGATGAGAAATCGCCGGCGGCGGCAAAAACGTGTCGGTCCTCCGGTGAACCCCATTTTCCGGCCGTTTGCTGCAAGGTTTGGCATGCGTTCCATGTTCCCTGATCACTGGTGATGCTTAAGGGCAATGTAGCTCGCTGGGAGAAGCTTTGTACACGCGACAGCGCGTTGATGCTGAGCTCCCGAGCAGCCCCGCCGGTGCTGACCTGTTTTCGGCCATTTTCATGGGGGGAAAACCTTGCCCGGAAGCTGCGCCATGTTCCAAGGATCGTGTAGGGTGAAACCGGAGCTAATTTGGTGGAGAAATGAGGGAGAACAAGCCACACCACGATCTGTGCTGGTGTGTACGCGCGTTCTCTGGCGGGAGGTTGAAGAAGGACCTGACGAGTGGGCCCCACATTGAGTGCTCTATAAAAATTCAAACAGAAAGTTAGTGAAACTTGAAAAATCCATAACTTTGGGTAGAAAGCTCGACAATTAGTGAGAAAAATTTTGTTTGAATCCTCATGAGGAGTACTTCACAGAGGAACAAATTGCTTGCTATGAAAATGCACAAGAATTTCTGTAGAATTGTTTTAATAAATCTTTTAGAGATTTATCACAGGAGCAATTCTTTATGAAACATTCCCAAATTTGGGAAGCAAATCCTTTTCATAGTAACTGATCCCCAGTAAAAATTTGGGCTTCATTGGAGTTCATTTGCTAGGCAAAATTGCCTTCCAAAGTTCAGCCTTTATTTGGAAATTCAAATTTAAACAGATACTTTTCAGAACTCCTATCCAACTTCAAAATTTCAAATATCTCTGTTGGTAGCTCCAAAAATGGTGAAACAAATTTTGTTAGAACCATGGAGACTTACCCTAATCATATCTTCCACTTTTAGCTATGTCAAAACTCCTGATTTGGGCTCAAAACTCAGAGAAGCCTTGTACTTGTATGAACTTTAGAAACTACATTGTGCAATGACATTTCTCCAAATTTTGCTCGGATCATCCTTATAAGTTCTAGTCTTCACTGTAAAAATCCCAGAAACCAATTAAGGATCCAAAATAGCAGTAGCTATGAATAGAAGTTTACTTCTTATAAGTCCTTAATACTTATACATATATTTTGTTACATTTTATAATAGTGACCGAAGTTGAGGACGCACCGGAGCCCTTGGACTTTGTAGGATAGAAGTACACGTGTAAAGCTACCAGAGGGGGCTGAATGGTAGATTAAAACTTTTCAGCGGAAGCAATAAAACACCCCTCAGTAGAAAACCGATCTATTAAAGAAACCGAGTGTGTGACTAATCTAAACGTGTTTAACTGTGACAAAACTAGTATAGAATGTAGAGAATCAAGTCAAGAAGACGGCACAACAAGAATCATGAAAATCCGTTGAGAGAAACTCAAGTTACGATCGGAAGATCGAACAAAGGTCAATCTGTCCTACGCGAGAAAAACAGTTCTGGAATACTGCAAAGAAACTCGTTTAGATCAGATACCACAAATTCAATGACAGTGAAATTTTAACAGATGATATATAATCAAGTTGTGAAGACAACCCAAAAAGAATCACATCAATTGGATCTGTAAAACTCGAGTTATGATAAAACCACCGAAGCAAGGTAGTGCTGAACAGAAACTCGACGAGAAAAACTTGTCTGAAACAATTCGGACGAACAAGGCACAAAAGTCCCTTTAGAATACGAATTTTATTTATCAAAACACAAGAGAAACAGCCCCAAAGTCGTGCACCACGAGCTCTGGCCTCCCTTGTGACACGACCCCACGGTCTTGTCGAGTCAGGATCACGCTGAGGGGTACTGCGTTGCACAGCACCGAATAACACACATCAAAGGTACAAAGCGGAAGCAAAATTTTGTTACATAAACGGGTTTATGAACATTTTTACAACAAAATATGTTCAGTCTACACTCACGGGCATAGACTACGCATCAAGTTCACGTTCAGCCCGTGAACGTGTCCTTGCTAGCACACACGCACACTAACACGGCGGCGTGCACGACTCCCACTCGACGGGGTTCCCCTCCTGGGGTTCCGTCTCCTCCTCGGGAGTCCCTTCCTCATAGAACCCTGCAAAAGCTTGAAACACAAGCAGTGAGCACGAAGGCTCAGCAAGTCTGACCCGTCTCGCCTAAACATGAAACTTCTACATGAGGGATGATAGGTACAGGAGGTAAAATCAGTTGCAAGGACTCGCCTAATTAGTGGAACCTTACTTTCAAGTTTTAGCAGCAAATTGTGGAGAACCTTACGCTAAGGCACATGAGAGAGCCGCAATCAAACAAGAAACGCATTTCTCTCATGTACTTTTCCCAAAGTTGAGAGGAACTTTAATTAGCTCTAAACTACAGCAAATCATTAACAATCAAAGTCCATCTTTCAATCAGCAACATTTTGACATGTAACTAGCCTGTTCTTTCTACGTCACGGTACAGTGAACAAGTGGTACTCACTGACCGTGAGGGACGGCGATTATAATCGATTTACACCTGCAGGGTTACCCGAATAACCCGTCACGTACGCCCGTACTCGATGTTGCCTACAGAAACCATCACGGACGCCGTACGCAACCAACTTTCACCCGTTAGCCAAATATTGAACCGGTTCCATCGTCCCGAGCAAGAGGTCTCTACACGTGCATCTCAGTGCCGCCAGCCGATTTACACTTCAAGCTCTCAACCTACCTGTAAAAGCCCAAGAAAAGGGACTTGCAAAAACTTTTTCTTCACCTCACAACACCACAGTTTTTATTGTGGACACCTTAGGAAATGTTGTGAAGAGCAAGTAACCTCCATCAAAAGAATGATTAGAGGGGAAAGCCTTCACTTTCACAAAGTAGGATTTCTACACTTGAACATGAGAGGTTGAGTTCACCCCTAGAACTTAAAAAGTCTTGGGAAGGTTCAGTCCAAGTTTCATAGAAATCCAACACTTTTTGAGGCACTTTTTGGGTTATTTGAAAAAGAGGCCAATTTGAATGTAAATTCAAATTGCAGCAACTTTCATCACCCAAATTCAAAAGTTAGCTTCATATTCTTATTCAGCACATTTTTGTGAGCTCACACACCAATTTTCACTCCATTTGGAGTTGATCTTGACATGAGCTAAGTGGGACGAATTCAAACTTTATTTGAATTCAAAACTAAACTTGTGCTGAAATTCACCCAAGCCGAACCCAATTTGAATTCTATTCAATTCAAATGGCTCAGGGGCGAATAATTTGAATCACCAGGGGTATTATGGGGCTCACTGTTTACAACAGTGATTAGGAGTAAATTCCAGAGGTTAATACCCCGGGTGGGACCCACGTGTCATAGAGGGGAGAAGGAGAAACTTGCACCCAAAGTCAGAGTCTCGGTGGGAAATTCCGCCGAGCAGCTGTCGGCTATGCCACCGAGCAGCTACCGGCGCCACCAGCTGCTTCCCTCTCTGCGCGCTGGCGCCCAGGGCGGCTGGCTCGCGCCCCCACGCGACCGGCACCGCCTCGACCAAGCGGGAGTCGGCCGGCTTTATCTTCTCGCGGGCAAACCCGAGCAGCGGCATTGTTTCTCGCCGCAGCTCTCTGCTCAACCGGGAAAACCAGCAAAACCATCTCCTCCTTCGTCCCTGAGCTGCTAGACAGCCACCTGAGCTCGCACTCCACCTCTCCAACGCCAGAAACCTCGAGCTCCGACCTCCTTTGCCCGAGAGCGATCGCCACAGCGGCGACTCAACCTCAGCCGAGAGTCAGGCGCCCGTGGGCAGCGTTCCACAGGCGTTTTCACGGTCCAGCAAGAGAGGCAACAGGAGCGCGCGACCACCGTGCGGCTCTCCTCCAAGTTTGGAAGCCAACCGTGAAGAATCTACAGAGAATTTCCAGTTTTTGCTCCGGCGACCATAAACCAAACTTCCGGTACGGTTTCTTTAAATTCTCGCTCTATGGTCTTTCGGAGGTCATCAAATCTTGCACATAGACGCTGGACTAGCCGGCGATCAAGTTCTTTTATGCATCCATAGCGTGAAACTGTCTAGGAATGACGAATTTCAAGCTCGATCGAGGGCGGTCATGGCGGGCACGATCGGTCACACGGTGCCGACCGACTTGCCGCCATCCCTGAACCCTTTTGACACCTTGTCGAGCTTCCTAGAAGTACACTGATGCTGTAGGGCTGTTTTTTCGAGGTGTTGGCGGGTTTAGAAACCACGGTCGACGGTGTCGAACCTCAACCGAGGCCGCGGCACGTCGCCGAGCTATTTCCGGTCATCCCCAGACCGACCTGACACCACCGACGTGTTCCTCGACGTCGACAACCCCCTGGCGGTGATTTTCAGACCATGGGAGGTCCCGCAGCGGCGAGCCGGCGAGCCCCGAGTCTGCTCCGGCGAGGTCGGCGGCGCGGGCGCGAGAGAACGGAGGGAGGAAGACGAAGCCGGCTGGCCCACGTGTCAGCGGCTGAAGAATTTATATCGGGATCGGGTGAGGCCAGGGATCGGCTGTGCTGGCGCGCGAATATCCTGTGAGCTACGGCGTGCCGGACACCTCCGCGCTCGACACGTGTGGTATCTCCGGTGTGCCGGACACCTCCGCGCTAGACACGTGTCCCCGCAGGCCCCGAGAGTTTAAACTTTTTCCCCGATTTTCAGGATTCTTCCAAACTTCAAATCCTCTTAACTTTGGCTAGAAAGCTCCAAATCGAGTGAACCAAATTTGGTTGGATTTAGCTCTCTGAGCACTTTCCAGCAATACCAAATTCAGCTCATGAAAGTGAATAGTTTTCCAGAATTAAATCCCTAAAGTTTAAATTGTTGGGAATTTTATCTGGAGAACTACTTTATGAAAAATTCTGAAATTTGGCTGAAAGGTTCATTGGAGAATCCCTGAATCCCAGTAAAATTTTCAGACTCATCCAGGTTCATTTAGTTACCCTAATTGGGTGATTAAGGGAACTGCCCAGAGAAAATAGAAAGATGTACAGAAACATTTTTCAGATTTTCTCCAATCTTAATTAGGACATAACTTTCCGTAGGATTCTTCAAATAACATGAAACCAACTCCATTAGAACCATCTTAAAGTCTAGATTCCAGAAAGTCATGGTTGGAGCCATGAAAACCAATGGAATTATTCAGAGGCTCAAATATTGACCAAATGGGCTTTTATTTGTACAAGGTTCAAATAAACTTTGTTTCAAATGAAACTTGGTCAAGACTCTGGTTAGGATCCTACCAAGCCACAATAAAACTTTCAGAACCCCAGGGGAGGGCTAGCTAGAGTTATTAGTAAATAAGTATTCAAGTTTACACTTTGCATTTAAATTTACATATAGTATTCTATTCGACGTGTAGCCATTGAAGAAGAGACTCCGGAAGTGCTGGAATTCCTCCTTCCGGAAGAGGAACTAACCCCTGACCAGCAGCAACAAGGCAAGCCCCGGTTTGCATTAACCTTTTATAAGTCTTACTTTGTTTACATGTGTCATATGAAGTATGTATGTGCATTAGGTATAGGATGAATGAAATCCCACTTGCATAACCAAAGGTTCCTAAAAGAGTGAGGGTAGTGTCTAAGACCTCGAGTAGACAGGCTATGCTTAATGAGTCATAGGACTTCGGTACAAGTCGAGTAGTTGGAATCTACTCGCGAGATAGGCTTGGGACACACAGGTTCGGTTGAGTGATGTGAGATCACTTTAGTAATGAAAATGAGACTAGGCAGGGGCTAGGGCGCAGCAAGAGAGAGTCTTGTGTGCGCGGCCCTGCCCGTGTCGATTGAGGACCGATCCGTGTGCGGCCCTGCTGAACAAGTATTGAACGTACCGAAGGCATATCGGATATATGGGCCCCGATAAACTGATGTAGCCTAAACCTCCGGGCGTCGAGGCATAACGCACCGATTTATAGGTGTAGGCTGAGGCAGCAAGGTGGAAATCTGCCAACGGGCATAGAGAGATGCTCCGTGTGGGTAACCTCCTGCTCGTTTCGGTGCGACCGGTTCAACGTTTGGGCTGTTGGGTGAAAGGTTGTCCCGTACGACATCGAGTGAGCGTGCTGTGCAGCTCCACGGATGGGCGTACGTGACGTGCTCTTTGGGTTTCCCTGCAGGTGTATATCGAGTCGATTCGCCGTCCCTCGCGGTGACGAGTACCGCTTGTTCACTGCGTCGTAACGTAGAATAATGCATGAAATGTTATGATTCAATATTGCTGGTATGATATAAGTGTGCTGCTACACGTGTGCCACCAAATATTGCTTACTAAATTTCAGCTTCATGAACTGTTAACCTGCTGCTAAAAGATGAACTAAGGATGAACTTGTAGGCGTGTCCATTTGCTGCAACATTGCTATCCTATGTCATGGTACCCCTCATGTAGAGTTGCATGCTTAGGTGAGTCGGTTAAGCCTTGCTGAGCCTTCGTGCTCATGGTTGCTGCTTAAGTGTTTTTCAGGTGAGGAGCCACCCACAGACTCGGAGTACGAGTCCACCGGCGAGGGTTACCCTCCATCGGGGACCACGGCTGAGTGGGAGCCGTACATGCCGCGCTGAGCTGAGACGTGCAGCTAGTGTGGGTTGCCCTAGGGCTGGGCAACCGACTTTTGCTAGATAGGCGGGCGTGAGTTGTACAATAGAAACTTCCGCTGTGTAATAAAGACTCTAGTTTGTAACTGAGAAGTGTACTACTTTGTACCTTCAGTTTGTTTTCCCTTGTAATGTAATGTGTTCTTATGACGTGTGCTGTCGGGTGACGCACCGCGCGGCACCACCCTCTGCGATCCTGGATGAGCGGATTCCGGTCCGCCACAGCCTGGTATCAGAGCTGCATTGGGGACAGCACAGTACTTAAGGACTGCATTATGGGGAAAACTTAGGTATACGGTGAGGATTCGGTAGTTGCCCAAGTAAGGACTATACTAGCATAGTTACTTAAAGTGGCAAAGACTAACTTATGTGTTATAATTCTGAATTACAATTATGTAACGACGCACCTACGCTCTGGTAAGTATGGTAAGGAACGCCACCGAAAGCGGTTCAATTTCGGTTAGCTCCCCCTGACGAGGAACGTGGTTTAGGGATTGATCTCACAGCTTGGTGTGAGATGTCAATATGAAGCTCTTGGACTCTTCATGTCCCTGAATTCATATGAAACGCTGATCCCTAGCGTGCACTAGGCAAGTAAGTGGAGACCCCATCGCGTGGTCAGTAACGCGAGAGTGTGTTCGTCTGGAAATAGCCCAGGAGGACATACGCAGCGCTTGCCATCGGCGTGCCCTGCAGGGCAGTAGGTGGTATCTGTTGGGTTGATAACATTCCCAACCGTGACGACCCGTTCATGACCTACTCGGGTTCCCCGTCGTGTGGTGTTGAAACACGATCACGTACATTGAGACGTGACCTAACTCAAGGACGGCCGTATGACAATGATACGGGCGTTTGTATTTACTTTCAAATATGGAACTGCCTGAAATGAATAACCATTGAGTGCACCATTATTGTGTGGTCTTCTGCAGGTACTAACCACGTAAGTATCCGTGTAGTAAACGTGTGCGAGAGACCGTTTAGTGCCACATTTGAGACGTATATGCCGGTAAAATCCGGTTAGGATTTTCTTTTGTGAGGAACGTAGTACCGAGATATTGTAGGCATATGCATGATAATAATGATAACAAAGAATTAAAATCTATAGGTTCAACATTTAGTACCCTGGTTGGGTATAAGAATGGGATAGTGGAGCAATATAGCCAAAAGTATGAAAAGCAGAGTGCTCAGTTTTGGGCAGCAAGGTTGCCGAACTTTAACAGAGCACAAATCACAGGTCTTTTAGCCCAGAGAGGTGTGCTATATAGTTCTGGAAAGGTATTGAAGTACTCTATAACTTTGTTGTAGACTTCCAGAGCTGAAACACACCTTAAGGTGGCTGAAATTCCAGAGGAAGGTAAACTGTCCAGAACCAGGACAGAGTAAAACATTCTCTGAACTGTTCTGTTTTTCAAACATAACTCCCAGTAGAAAAATAAAAAATTGTCATATAATACCTCCTCATTGAGAGTAGAAGATGTGTGACATCTTTGCAATTCAAAGATTCTGAAATTTCAGCACAGAATTAATGGAAATCAGGGTTGAAAACAGCCACTTTCCAATGGAGGTGCTGTTAAAATTCTTCCAGTAATTCTGCTGACTTTGATTTAGCATAACTTTTTAACCAAAGCTGATATGAGGGCAAATGAGTACTCGTTGTAAATATACTGAAGTTAACTTTAACTTTGGTATTCAACTTGAGTCATGAAAATGCCCAGAACCAGATCAAAACTTGGAATAGGTAGAAACTGGTCATTCTGACAGAAGGATGACAGTTGAACTTATTGGAGAGGGTGTGGTACCCTAAGGGTGGTATACGTGATGACAACGCGATAGTAATGTCTCGTGGTGGCCAAACCTAGTTATGGTGAGCTTCCAAAGTGGAGGTTCATCAAGTTGGATTAACTAGCTTGTGTTTGGTCTGGTAATGGTGTAACTTGTGCATAGTTATTACATTATCTACTTACGAGATATATCACATGTTTTTGTTGTCGTAATATTTTTACGCCCATTTTAATTGAACTGCACGAAAGTGTTGTGGGACTGATGTTATTGTCGTATGGTTACAGATGGTTCGCACTAGGACCACGCACGAGGTTGGTGGCTCTAGCCAACAGGGAGGTGATGACTCCCAGCCACCGGCCTACGACAGCACCCCGCAGCAGCAGCCACCACCGCCGCCTCCGCTCACTCTAGCGGATGTGATTGCGGCACTGGTGGGAGGTCGTGAGGAGCAGACTGACCTGCTCCGCACGATCGTGCAGAATACGTCCCAGGCGGGGGGACGTCAAGATAGAGGGCCTCGGGAGCCCCGTGATGTGTCGTACTCGGATTTCATGAGTACGCACCCTCCAGTGTTCACCGAAGCTGAGGAACCACTGGAGGCGGATAACTGGCTGCGAACCATCGAGTCCAAGTTCGGGCTGCTCCAATGTATGGAGCGGCAGAAGACTCTGTTCGCAGCACAGCAGCTCCACGGTGCCGCTGCTGCGTGGTGGGCGAATTATGTCGCCTAACGTCCGGCTGGCCATGCCGTGGAATGGCAAGAGTTCCGGGAGGCGTTCCGCGCCTACCACATTCCTTCCGGAATAATGAAGAGGAAGTTCCAAGAATTCTTGGAGCTGAAGCAGGGCGGGAGGAGTGCCCACAACTACTCCCGTGCCTTTAACCATCTGGCGCAGTATGCGTCAGACTACATCTCCACGGAGGAGAAGAAGAGGGAGCACTTCTATCGGGGGTTACACCCCGAAATGAAGACCCACCTCGTACAGTGGAACCGCGGCACATTCAACGACCTAGTCAATGCCGCCATCATGCAAGAGGACGCTCAGCGGGAGTTAGCAGCTGAGCAGAGGAAGCGCAGCGCTCCACCTAGCAGTGGTGGTGGCGCGCCCCAGAAGTACCGTATGGTGTATCGGACACCATCCGGCCAGCAGTGGCATCCACCGGCGCGACCTCAACGATTCGGGGGACGTCCGTTCCAGTCGCCCTCGTTCCGTCCGCCGATGCCACCACCAAGACAGCAACAGCAGCAGCAGACGGTACCCCGGGCGTTTCCACCGCCACAACGCGCCCCGGGATTCCGTCCACCGATCAGCGGGGGACCACCCCGTTTCACCTGCTTCACGTGTGGCCAGGTGGGCCACTTCGCGAAGGACTGTCCCCAGGGGCAGCAGAGCAGCGGGCAAGCCCAACTCCAGGGCGGTGCTCGAGGCCGACCTCCGGTGAAGAAGGTTGGTCAGCGGACTGGAGGTGTCCGCAACCTCGACAATGAGGACGCCCCAGAAGGAGACAACGTGCTGGCGGGTACGTTCACTCTCAACCATCAAGCCATCATAATATTGTTTGATTCTGGTGCAACCCACAACTTTATAAGTGCATCATATGTGGCTAAGCATCAGCTGGAAGCCTTTCCAACCGAGTGTTCTTATATGATCTGCTCACCGGGCGGAAAGATTTCAGCAACTATGATGGTTTCAAAAGCACCATTATGCTTAGGTGGGAAGATATATCCCACCACTATGATTATCTTAGGGGGGCAGAAGATTGATGCAATCTTGGGAATGTCATGGCTAAGTTACCATGGCGCTGTCCTGGAAACCTAACACGGACGGTTCACCTCAACTCCTCGTTACACCGTCCGCAGTCCCTCCTACTAGATAACCCTGTCCGGGAGGTTTCAGCAGTCAACAATACTGAAGCTCTCAAGTTGGAGGACATTCCCGTAGTCCGGGAGTACCCCGACGTGTTCCCGGATGATCTTCCGGGCATGCCACCTGAGCGGGATGTCGAGTTCAAGATCGAGCTCGCACCCGGGACTATGCCTATATCACGGAAACCATACAAGATGGCTCCAAATGAGCTGGCGGAACTGAAAGAACAGCTCAATGATCTGCTGAGCAAGGATTTCATTAGGCCGAGTTCCTCGCCTTGGGGATGCTCGGCGCTGTTCGTGAAGAAGAAAGATGAAACCCTGAGGCTGTGTGTGGACTACCGGCCGCTCAACGCCGTCACCATCAAGAATAAGTACCCACTGCCCCGCATCGACATATTGTTTGATCAACTTGTGGGTGCAAGTGTGTTCTCAAAGATGGACCTTCGCTCTGGATATCACCAGATCAAGATCCGGGCGGAGGATGTCCTGAAGACAGCGTTCTCGACGAGATACGGCTTATACGAATATCTCGTCATGTCCTTTGGTCTCACAAACGCTCCAGCCCATTTCATGTATCTCATGAACTCGGTGTTCATGCCGGAGCTGGACAAGTCCGTGGTAGTGTTTATCGACGATATCTTGGTTTACTCCAAGACAGAAGCCGAACATGCCGAACACTTGCGGATCATTCTTCAACGATTGCGAGACCACAAGCTTTACGCCAAGTTCAGCAAATGCGAATTTTGGATCAGCCAAGTGCCATTCTTGGGACATATCATCTCAGCTGAAGGCATTGCGGTTGACCCAAGTAAAATAGAGCAAGTGTTGAAATGGAAAGCTCCCACTTCAGTTCATGAAGTCAGAAGCTTCCTCGGGTTAGCGGGATACTACCGGAGATTCATTCCAAGCTTCTCCAAGCTCGCTAAGCCAATGACAGAGTTGCTGAAGAAAGGGACGAAATATGTTTGGAACACGGCGTGTGAAGGAGCGTTCCGAACATTGGTGAAGCATCTCACAACAGCCCCGGTGTTAGCTCAGCCGGATACAACAAAGCCCTTCGACGTGTATTGTGACGCGTCCGGTATTGGGCTCGGCTGCGTGTTGATGCAGGAAGGACGTGTGGTTGCTTATGGCTCACGCCAACTTCGGAACCATGAGCAGCATTATCCCACTCATGACCTTGAGCTTGCTGCAGTGGTTTTAGCGCTGAAAATGTGGAGGCACTATCTCCTGGGGAATTTGGTGCATCTCTACACCGACCACAAGAGCTTGAAATACATTTTTCACCCAGAAGGAGCTGAACATGAGGCAGAGGAGGTGGTTAGAACTGATCAAAGATTATGAGATTGAGATCCATTACCACCCCGGCAAGGCGAATGTGGTTGCCGATGCGCTGAGTCGGAAATCACATGTCCATCACCTCACCATTCTACCGGTGGAGGAGGAAGAGCCAAGTTTATACTTGGTTCCTTATGGATCGCTGTACAATCTTGCCCTCATCCCTACCATTAGGGAGGACATCATTGCAGCTCAGAAGACGGATAAAGGCATGGCACATCTCCGGAGACGTATGGACAACGGGAAAATCAAATGTTTCCGGAAGGATGATGAGGGGACGCTGTGGTTCAATGACCGCATAGTCGTACCCCGGGATATGGAGTTGAGAAAGAAGATCCTCGATGAAGCTCACTTGTCCAAGTACTCCATTCATCCGGGCAGCAACAAAATGTACCAAGATTTGAAAAAGAAATTTTGGTGGACACGGATGAAGCGGGAGGTAGCTAAGTACGTATCCGAGTGCGATACGTGTAGACGAGTGAAAGCTGATCACATGAAGAAATCAGGACTGTTGCAACCCCTGAAGATCCCGGCATGGAAATGGGAAGATGTGAGCATGGATTTCATTATGGGATTACCCCTAACATCCAACAAGCATGATTCCATATGGGTAATCGTTGATCAGTTAACCAAGACGGCTCATTTCATCCCGGTGAATACACGTTACAATGCCGGCAAATATGCGGAGCTGTACATAGCAAAGATTCTATGCCTATACGGGGTACCCAAGACCATTGTCTCAGATCGAGGTGCATTATTTGTATCTCGCTTTTGGGAGCAGCTACACGCTGCATTGGGTACTAAGTTGATCAGGAGCTCCGCCTATCACCCTCAGACAGATGGCCAGACAGAGAGGGTGAATCAAGTTCTGGAAGACATGTTGAGAGCATGTGCCATCCACCATGGTAGGAACTGGGATGATCACCTACCATTGGCGGAATTCTCGTACAACAACGGCTATCAGGCGAGTATCAAAATGGCACCTTACGAAGCTCTCTACGGTCGTAAATGCCGCACCCCATTAAATTGGTGCGAGTCCGGTGAAAGGGTCACATTCGGGGTTGATGTGGTGAACGACGCCGAAGAGCGCGTTCGGACAATTCAAGCCAATTTGAAGGCCGCTCAATCCCGACAGAAGAGCTACGCTGATAAGAGGCGTAGACCGTTGCACTTCGAAGTCGGGGAACACGTGTACCTCCATGTATCTCCGATGAAAGGCCACCGAGCAGCTACCGGCGCCACCAGCTGCTTCCCTCTCCACGCGCTGGCGCCCAGGGCGGCTGGCTCGCGCCCCCACGCGACCAGCACCGCCTCGACCAAGCGGGAGTCGGCCGGCTTTATCTTCTCGCGGGCAAACCCGAGCAGCGGCATTGTTTCTCGCCGCAGCTCTCTGCTCAACCGGGAAAACCAGCAAAACCATCTCCTCCTTCGTCCCTGAGCTGCTAGACAGCCACCTGAGCTCGCACTCCACCTCTCCAATGCCAGAAACCTCGAACTCCGACCTCCTTTGCCCGAGAGCGATCGCCACAGCGGCGACTCAACCTCAGCCGAGAGTCAGGCGCCCGTGAGCAGCGTTCCACAGGCGTTTTCACGGTCCAGCGAGAGAGGCAACAGGAGCGCGCGACCACCGTGCGGCTCTCCTCCAAGTTTGGAAGCCAACCGTGAAGAATCTACAGAGAATTTCCAGTTTTTGCTCCGGCGACCGTAAACCAAACTTCCGGTACGGTTTCTTTAAATTCTCGCTCTATGGTCTTTCGGAGGTCATCAAATCTTGCACATAGACGCTGGACTAGCCGGCGATCAAGTTCTTTTATGCATCCGTAGCGTGAAACTGTCTAGGAGTGACGAATTTCAAGCTCGATCGAGGGCGGTCATGGCGGGCACGATCGGTCACACGGTGCCGACCGACTTGCCGCCATCCCTGAACCCTTTTGACACCTTGTCGAGCTTCCTAGAAGTACACTGATGCTGTAGGGCTGTTTTTTCGAGGTGTTGGCGGGTTTAGAAACCACGGTCGACGGTGTCGAACCTCAACCGAGGCCGCGGCACGTCGCCGAGCTATTTCCGGTCATCCCCAGACCGACCTGACACCACCGACGTGTTCCTCGACGTCGACAACCCCCTGGCGGTGATTTTCAGACCATGGGAGGTCCCGCAGCGGCGAGCCGGCGAGCCCCGAGTCTGCTCCGGCGAGGTCGGCGGCGCGGGCGCGAGAGAACGGAGGGAGGAAGACGAAGCCGGCTGGCCCACGTGTCAGCGGCTGAAGAATTTATATCGGGATCGGGTGAGGCCAGGGATCGGCTGTGCTGGCGCGCGAATATCCTGTGAGCTACGGCGTGCCGGACACCTCCGCGCTCGACACGTGTGGTATCTCCGGTGTGCCGGACACCTCCGCGCTAGACACGTGTCCCCGCAGGCCCCGAGAGTTTAAACTTTTTCCCCGATTTTCAGGATTCTTCCAAACTTCAAATCCTCTTAACTTTGGCTAGAAAGCTCCAAATCGAGTGAACCAAATTTGGTTGGATTTAGCTCTCTGAGCACTTTCCAGCAATACCAAATTCAGCTCATGAAAGTGAATAGTTTTCCAGAATTAAATCCCTAAAGTTTAAATTGTTGGGAATTTTATCTGGAGAACTACTTTATGAAAAATTCTGAAATTTGGCTGAAAGGTTCATTGGAGAATCCCTGAATCCCAGTAAAATTTTCAGACTCATCCAGGTTCATTTAGTTACCCTAATTGGGTGATTAAGGGAACTGCCCAGAGAAAATAGAAAGATGTACAGAAACATTTTTCAGATTTTCTCCAATCTTAATTAGGACATAACTTTCCGTAGGATTCTTCAAATAACATGAAACCAACTCCATTAGAACCATCTTAAAGTCTAGATTCCAGAAAGTCATGGTTGGAGCCATGAAAACCAATGGAATTATTCAGAGGCTCAAATATTGACCAAATGGGCTTTTATTTGTACAAGGTTCAAATAAACTTTGTTTCAAATGAAACTTGGTCAAGACTCTGGTTAGGATCCTACCAAGCCACAATAAAACTTTCAGAACCCCAGGGGAGGGCTAGCTAGAGTTATTAGTAAATAAGTATTCAAGTTTACACTTTGCATTTAAATTTACATATAGTATTGTATTCGACGTGTAGCCATTGAAGAAGAGACTCCGGAAGTGCTGGACTTCCTCCTTCCGGAAGAGGAACTAACCCCTGACCAGCAGCAACAAGGCAAGCCCCGGTTTGCTTTAACCTTTTATAAGTCTTACTTTGTTTACATGTGTCACATGAAGTATGTATGTGCATTAGGTATAGGATGAATGAAATCCCACTTGCATAACCAAAGGTTCCTAAAAGAGTGAGGGTAGTGTCTAAGACCTCGAGTAGACAGGCTATGCTTAATGAGTCATAGGACTTCGGTACAAGTCGAGTAGTTGGAATCTACTCGCGAGATAGGCTTGGGACACACAGGTTCGGTTGAGTGATGTGAGATCACTTTAGTAATGAAAATGAGACTAGGCAGGGGCTAGGGCGCAGCAAGAGAGAGTCTTGTGTGCGCGGCCCTGCCCGTGTCGATTGAGGACCGATCCGTGTGCGGCCCTGCTGAACAAGTATTGAACGTACCAAAGGCATATCGGATATATGGGCCCCGATAAACTGATGTAGTCTAAACCTCCGTGCGTCGAGGCATAACGCACCGATTTATAGGTGTAGGCTGAGGGCAGCAAGGTGGAAATCTGCCAACGAGCATAGAGAGATGCTCTGTGTGGGGAACCTCCTGCTCGTTTCGGTGCGACCGGTTCGACGTTTGGGCTGTTGGGTGAAAGGTTGTCCCGTACGACATCGAGTGAGCGTGCTGTGCAGCTCCACGGATGGGCGTACGTGACGTGCTCTTTGGGTTTCCCTGCAGGTGTATATCGAGTCGATTCGCCGTCCCTCGCGGTGACGAGTACCACTTGTTCACTGCGTCATAACGTAGAATAATGCATGAAATGTTATGATTCTATATTGCTGGTATGATATAAGTGTGTTGCTACATGTGTGCCACCAAATATTGCTTACTAAATTTCAGCTTCATGAACTGTTAACCTGCTGCTAAAAGATGAACTAAGGATGAACTTGTAGGCGTGTCCATTTGCTGCAACATTGCTATCCTATGTCATGGTACCCCTCATGTAGAGTTGCATGCTTAGGTGAGTCGGTTAAGCCTTGCTGAGCCTTCGTGCTCATGGTTGCTGCTTAAGTGTTTTTCAGGTAAGGAGCCACCCACGGACTCGGAGTACGAGTCCACCGGCGAGGGTTAACCTCCATCGGGGACCACGGCTGAGTGGGAGCCGTACACGCTGCGCTGAGCTGAGACGTGCAGCTAGTGTGGGTTGCCCTAGGGCTGGGCAACCGACTTTTGCTAGATAGGCGGGCGTGAGTTGTACAATAGAAACTTCCGCTGTGTAATAAAGACTCTAGTTTGTAACTAAGAAGTGTACTACTTTGTACCTTCAGTTTGTTTTCCCTTGTAATATAATGTGTTCTTATGACGTGTGCTGTCGGGTGACGCACCGCGCGGCACCACCCTCTGCGATCCTGGATGAGCGGATTCCGGTCTGCCACACTACCCTCTGAACAACGGGCAATGCCTCAACACCCAGCTACCCGAGTTACATCGGTTTCCCGGTTCCCATATAGCCGGTAGGTCTTCGGTACTGTTCTAGCTTGTTCAACAGGCCCGCACACGGCTCGGTCCTCAATCGACACAAGCAGATCTATAGCACACAGGCCCCAAAGTCCTGCTGCCCTTACTCTCGACTCGGTCTCATTTTTCTTGCCATGTGTATCATGTGCTATCTTTACCCGAGTTGAGTGCCTCTAGCCTATGCTCGCGAGTAGTTCTAACTACTCGACTTGTACCAAATCCTACACTATCTTAGCATTGCAGTAGCTACACGGGGTTTTCAATCCTAATCCCAACCCATGGTTTTCTTGGCTATGCAATTGGGTTTTCAAACAAGACTCCAATGTAAGAAATAGTGATACTTAAGCAAGTGCTCAAAACAATAAAAATTTGTAAAAAGGTTAATGCAAACCGGAGCTTGCCTTGCTGCTCTTGGTCGTAGGCTAGCTGCTCTTCCGGAGTAATGAAGTCTAGGACTTCGGGTTCTTCTTCGACCTTAGCGACTACATGAGGTAACAAGTACATGTATTAATTTAATTGCTTTTGAATTGAATTTTAAACTTGTGAAGGCTATAAGTCCCACAAGACAGACTCAATGACTCTGAAATTTTACTGTGGTTTGGATACAACCTAACCAGAGACTTGGCCAAGTTTTAGTTGCAGCAAAGCTCATTTGAGCCCTCCACAAATAATTATGTACTTGACCTTAATCGGAGCCTTTAGGGTGTTCTAGGGATTTTCATGGAGCAAGCCATGCCTTTTTGAAAACTAGATTTTGAGAGGGCTCTAAGGGAGTTGGTCTCACTTAATTTGAAGGCTCCTAGCTAAAGATATGAGCTACATAATTTCAGAGAAAATTCTGAAAATGTTTCTGAACATTTTCTATTTTCTCTGGAACAGTTTTATTAATCACACCATTATGTGGACCAAATGAGCTCAAATGGATCTGAAATTTTTATGGTAGTTCAGGGATATTTTGTTGAACATCCCCGCAAAATTTCAGAATTTTCCTCCAAGGGATTCTCCAGTTAAAATTCCAAACAGTTTAAAATTTGAGGAATTAATTCTGGCGAAATATGGATTTTCATGAAGTGAAACTTGATTTGCTGGAAAGTACTGATAGAGCTGAATCCAACAAAATTTGGTTCACTTGATTTGGATGTTCCTAGCCCAAGTTATGAGGATTTGAAGTTTGAATGAATTCTGAAAATGGGGAAAAATTCAAATCTGCCGGTGGGTCCTCGGTACACGTGTCGGCCGCTGGAGCGACGGCACACCGGGTTCACGGAGTTTCTGCGTGCCAGCACACCAGATCCGAGCCGCAGACCGATCCTGATTTAAAATCCGAGCCGCTAACAGCCGTGGTCCACCCCCTTCGTCTACCTCCCGACTCCCGCGTTCAGCCGCCGTGACGCCTTGCCGGAGAGCTCGCCGGCAGCCTCGGTGGTGCTCCAAACTTCATGATTCTGGCCGCCCCTGCCTAAGTCCACTCGGGGAACACGGTTCTGGGCTCAGTTCGTCATGACAACGGCCGGTACATGGTCGGCGACGAGCGGCGACTTCGGAAGGACTTCGGCCGTGTCGGCCGACCTCCCTAATACCTCAATCGATCGATCGAATGGTTGGGGAGCATCAGTGGACCTTAGGGAAGGTCGACATGAGCTCGAAGCAGCTCGGGAGAGGTCCGAAGTAGTCCCTCACCGTGCGCCCGATGCTTCCTGTATGCTCCACCGACGGCAAACTGCGAAATACGCCGTGTACAGGGGTTCTCCAGCTAAAGGTTGTGAAGGCAACTTGTGCGCTACCAGGTCTAGTCTGTGTAGGAGTGGATTGAGACTCTCTAACCCTTCCTATAGTGTGAATTTGCCAGAACCGCACCCGAAGGTCCGTCTGTACCGAGAAAGGGGAAAACTGGAATTCACCGCCGTCGATCAAGCACTCGGGCTGTGGCTCGGGGGTGAGCAGCACCAGTCACCAACGCGTCCAGGGATGCCTTAGCTCGGGCGTGACCACCTCCCGGTTGGGCTGTCCACGGGAGCCCGATGTGCGGCGGCTTTAGGTCTCTGAATGGAACTCTCGATATAGCCGAGATCAACCGATTTTTGCCTATTTCTAACGATGGGGAAGAAGAAGGAAGGCTCTTAGTACCTTGTCGTAGCTCTGGAGGGAGCAGGGTGGCTGTGATCGGGGCTCTCCGATCAGTTCCGAACGGCGGAGGGAAAAATCCGGTTCTGTGTTCTTGCAAGGGGAAAACGGCGAGGGGGCTTCGGCCGAGGAGTGGGGCGCCTTAAGAAGGGATCCGAACCGACTTGTGCCCGCACGTGGCCAAGCAGCTGGTGGCGCGGAGGCCTCCCTCGGTGGCGATCGCTACTGAAGCCCGAAGACCCGAGTGAGGGAGTTTCAGTCGGTTGAATCACTTCAGTGGCTGACATGTGGGTCCCACTTTCATTTTTAACCTCTGAACTTAACTCCATATTACTGTTGTAAACAGTAATCCCCACAATGCCCATGGTGATTTGAATTATTCACCCCTGAGCCATTTGAATTGGTTAGAATTCAAATTGGGTTTGGTTTGACTAAATTTCAGCACATGTTCAGTTTGAAATTCAAATGAAGTTTGAATTTGTTACACTTAGCTCATGTCAAGATCAACGCCAAATGGAGTGAAAATTGGTGTGTGAGCTCACAAAAATGTGCTGAGTATGAATATGTTTCCCACTTTTCAATTCATGGGGTAAAAACAGTTTGAATTTGAATTTGAGTTCAAACCACCCTCTTTCTAGATATACCAAAAAATACCTCAAAAAGGTTTTGAATTTGGGTGAAACTTGGCATGGACATCCCTAGCAAGGTGTAGGAGTTTTCATATGCCCAGCCCCTAGATGATGCATGTGGGAAATACCACTTTTGCATTTTGTGAGTTTATTCTCTAATGAGCATGTTGATAATGGTTACTTGCTCTTCAAATGTGTTCATCAACTTTCTTCAAATGAGGTGTGTTGTGTGGTGATGAACACTTTAAACATGTATAAAAAACTGAGGTCTTTACATTTCTCCCTCCTTAAAAGAATCTCGTCCCGAGATTATAAGGTGAAAATGAGAGAGAGGACGGTGAAAAATTACCGGATATACGACGTGAAAAAGTCGGGGTACTTAGCGCGAAGAAATCCTTCGCTCTCCCATGTCGCTTCGTCCACGGAGTGATTACAACATAGAACTTTGTAGAACCACAACGTACGGTTGCGTGTGGTTCGGGCCTTTTTGTCAATGATCTGAACCGGTTCCTCCCGATAGGTGAGATCCAGTTTCAGTTCTTCAATGTCCTCCAGCTGAACGGTAGTTGATAGCTTAAGACACTTCCGCAGCTGTGAAATATGAAAGACGTCGTGCACACCGGAAAGTGCTTCTGGTAATTTCAGCCGGTATGCCACTGATCCTAAAATAACTCAAATTCGTGACCCACACTAAATCCTATCATAACCAACTCAAAAGTTTCCATATTTGAGTCAAACACGACTCAGCCGCAGCCTGAGTCCATTACCTAGTCGGTTGGACCTTTCCGACCAATTCTTTACGTCCACATCTCTTCATCATGCCTTGGAACCATGCAGCCACGTCCATGCACTCCTTGCACACGTGCAAACATCTTCCTACAACGTCCAAGATACCTTCATATGCATTGTTCTTGATTCAAACATACAGCACAACCTCCCGATCAACTCAACCACAATTCCTCCCGAACTTGGTTGTTGAACCTCATCTTCTCCCTAAGACTATATCAATGGATCCGATTACCAGCCATGTCTTGAACTCAAGCAACACCTGCACATGAATAAACAACCAATACTTCCGAGCACAAGTCCTCGACTTGACTCTCGTTAGTTCCGAAACTACAACATCTTACGTGAGCACCTCACATAAGTATGTTGTAAACCATAGCAAAATGATATCAGCCATAACCACCAAAACACACCAAAAACTTAGTAAAATAATACTAAGCAAACTTTCCATAAGAGTAAAGCAAGTTCAAAACATTGCAAGTTAAAAGCAGAACCATTGCAATCAAGCTCCGAACCTTACCAAAGCTAACCGAACCTTGAACCGGAGCTTACCAAAGCTAGTTGGACCCAACGCCAGAGCTTACTAAAGCTTAGTCGGACCTAGCACGGAACTTACCAAAGCTAGTCGGACCTAGCACCGGAGCTAGCAAAAACAAGTCGGACCTAGCCAAAATAAGTCAGACCTAGACAAAGCAAGTCGGACCTTACGTTGGACCTTGCCGGAGCTACCCAAAACAAGTCGGACCTATCGTCGGACCTTGCAGGAGCTCGGACCTAGAGTCGGACCTTGTTAAAAAGGTATTTTGGTAGTATTAAAAACTTTTATCGTCAAAGCCAATGTATTCAGCACACATAGGTCTCACAGACGTCCTGCCACCTGAAGCTGACTTCCCATTTAACTCGCAACCAGGCAAGCCCCGATTTGCATTTAAGTACCTTTTATAAAGTTTTTCGTTTGTATCACTTATGTCTAGGTTGAAGGCTTGCATTAGAGTTAGGGTGATTGAAACCCCTTTCATAACCTTTTAAATCCTGTGGAGGGTTGGGTAGTTTACAGACTCGACGAGTATAGAATGCCATGCTAATATGCTTAGGATCTTGGTAGAAGTCGAGTAGTTGGAATCTACTCGCGAGGTAAGGCTTTATCACACGGTTTGGTCAGAATAGAAAATGGCTTAAGAGTGGAGAAAATGAGACCCAGCAGGGGGGATAGGAAGCTGTGAGCGGAGGTATCACGTGCATAGCCCTGTTGGTGTCGATTGAGGACCGAGTCGTGTGTGGGCCTGCTGAACAAGTATCGAACAGTACCGGATGGCATACTGACATAAGCAAGAAACCGATGTAATTGGTTAACCTGGGTGTCGAGGCTTACCCAACCGTAAATAGGAGTGGGTTGAGGGTAGCAAGGTGTAAATCTGCCGGTGGGCACAGTCACGCTCCACGCGGGGACCTCCTGCCCGTTACGAATGGACCGGTTCGGCATTTGGGTTGCCTTTGAAAGGTTGTTGCATACAACAGAGTAGGAAGGGGTGTGGAATCACGCTTCTGAAAGTGGGTGTATGCAACGTGTTGTCCGGGTGTCTCCTGATTGCAATCACCATCCCTCGCGGTTATTTGAGTACCGCTTGTTCACTGTTCTGTGACGTAGTAAGAAGAAGAACAATAAGCCAGATGAATGATAATATGCTGTGATGAATTATTAATGTGTTGGAAACCATGTCTGCTGTAGATGTAGAGCTAATTAAGTTTACTTTCTACTTTGGGCATCACCACATCGGAGGAAAGCGTTTCTTGTTTGATTGTGGACTTCCGATGTGAGGGCTGCCTAAGGCTCAATAAACTGTTGCTATAAAACTGAAAGTAAGGATCAACATGTAGGCATGTTTTTATTGCAAAGTCCTTTTTCCTATCATACACATACTTGCATGTAGAATTCCATGCCTAGGGTTGTCGGTTAAGCCTTGCTGAGCCCTCGTGCTCACGGTTGCAATATTTAAGCTGTATGCAGGTGAGAGCTATGAGGAGGGTTCCGAAGATGAGGCGATGCCCCCGTCAGGGTACACGGCCGAGATGGAGCCCTGCACGCCGCCGTGATCTTCGTTGGAGTGCTGCTAGCGTGTAGCGTCCCCGGGCTGGACGGCTGCACTTTTGCATAGCTAGGCTGAGAGTTTAGCTGTAAATATTACTTACGCTGTTAATTAAGTTTTGTAAAAGACTTCCGCTGTTTTATACCGAATAAAAGTTTGTATGCTGTTCTTTAATCTTTTCGTGTGTGCTGTTGGGTGCCGCATCGCACGGCACCACCCCATGCGATCCTGGAGTGGGTGAACCACGGGGTGGTCCCCACAGATTACTCCACAGGACATTGTAAAATTTCAAAGTCTGGTTTCGGGTGATCCGGGTCCTTTCGTCGATAATCTGAATAGGCTGCTCGGTGTATGTGAGATCCAGCTTCAACTCATCGATGTCTCGGTGTGGACAGCAGCGGTAAACTTGGTACACTTCCGCAGCTGGGACACATGAAATATGTCGTGAATACTTGCAAGGCTTGCCGGTAGTTCCAGCCGGTAGGCTACGGTCCCGCACTTTTCCGTGATGGCAAACGGACCGATGAATCAGGGAGCAAGTTTCCCCTTGACCCCGAACCGATGAATCCATTTCATCAGAGACACACAAAGATACACGTGCTCTCCGACGTCGAAATGCAGCGGTCGACGCCTCTGATCTGCGTAGCTTTCCTGATGAGATTGGGCCGCTTCGAGGTTCTCTTGTATTATCCGTACTCTCTCTTCCGCTTCATCAACAAGATCAACCCCGAACGCGACTCGTTTGCCGGACTCGCACTCATTCAATGGTGTATGGCACTTCCGGCCGTATAGAGCTTCATATGGTGCCACTTTAATGCTCGTTTGATATCTGTTGTTGTACGAGAACTCCGCCAACAGTAAGTAATCATCCAAGCTCTTACCGTGGTGGATGGCACACGCTCTAAGCATATCTTCCAGTATTTGATTCACCCTCTCAGTTTGCCCATCGGTTTGAGGGTGATACGCGGAGCTTCTAAGCAGTTTGGTTCCCAAGAATGCGTGTAGCTGCTCCCAGAAACAGGCTACGAACAGCGATCCTCTGTCGGAAACAATGGTACGGGGAACTCCATGTAAGCACAAGATCCGTGCTATGTACAACTCCGCATACTGTTTTGCATTGTACATTGTATGCACAGGGATGAAGTGTGCTGATTTGGTTAACCGGTCAACGATTACCCAAATCGAATCATGGTTGTGGGAGGTTATCGGCAACCCGACGATAAAGTCCATACTAAAGTCTTCCCACTTCCATGCCGGTACTTGCAGTGGTTGCAACAGGCCTGACTTCTTCACATGGTCGGCCTTAACTCTTTGACACATATCGCATTCTGAAACGTACTTTGCAACTTCACGTTTCATACGTGTCCACCAAAACTTCTTCCGGAGATCTTGGTACAATTTATTTCTGCCCGGATGAATAGAAAATTTGGACAAGTGAGCTTCATCCAAAATTTTCTTCAGTAGTCCCATATCCCGGGGTACTACTATCGGGTCGTTGAACCACAACGTACCTTCATCATCTTTCTGGAAGCATTTCATTTCTCCGTTGTCTATTCTCCACCGTATATGAGACATACACTTGTCTTTTCGTTGAGCTTCAATGATCTCCTCTCGGATGGTAGGAATGAGAGCGAGATTATAGAGAGCTCCATACAGGATGACACGGAGGCTTAGTTCTTCACCATCCATTTCAGCAATAGTCAGGTGATGGATATGCGCCTTACGACTGAGCGCATCAACGACCACATTCGCCTTTCCTGGATGATAATGAATCTCAAGTTCATAATCTTTAATGAGCTCTAGCCATCTTTGTTCCTTCGTGTTCAATTCTCTTTGAGAGAAGATGTACTTCAAGCTCTTGTGGTCGATGTAGAGATGTACAAGATTTCCGAGCAAGTAATGCCTCCATATCTTCAAAGCAAGTACCACGGCAGCTAACTCAAGATCATGAGTTGGATAATGCTGCTCGTGATTTCTGAGTTGACGAGATCCATAAGCGACCACTCGTCCTTCTTGAATCAGTACGCAGCCAAGACCGATGCCAGATGCATCGCAATAAACGTCGAATGGCTTCGTCGTATCCGGCTGAGCAAGAACTGGGGCTGATGTGAGATGCTTCCCTAGAGTCTTGAAGGCTTGTTGACACGCAGCACCCCACACAAATCTGGTATTCTTCTTCAATAATTCTGTCATCGGTTTAGTGATCTAGGAGAAACCTGGAATGAACCTCCGGTAATAACCCGCTAAACCGAGGAAGATTCGGATTTCATGCACTGACCTTGGTGACTCCCATTTCTGTACTTGGATAATCTTACTCGGATCTACAGTGATGCCCTCCGCTGAAATAATGTTTCCGAGAAAAGGTACTTGATTAATCCAGAATTCACACTTGCTGAATTTTGCATAGAGCTGATGATCTCGCAATCTTTGTAGCACAATATGCAGATGCTCAACATGTTCTTCCTCTGACTTAGAGTACACCAAGATATCGTCGATGAAGACCACGACAAATTTATCCAACTCCGGCATGAACACTTAATTCATCAGGTACATAAAGTGTGCCGGGGCGTTGATCAAACCAAAAGACATAACGAGATACTCATATAGTCCATATCTCGTTGAAAACGCCGTCTTCGGAATATCTTCAGCCCGGATTTTTATCTGATGATATCCGGAACGAAGATCCATCTTCGAGAATACTTTAGCACCCACTAATTGATCGAAGAGCATATCAATGCAAGATAGTAGATACTTGTTCTTGATGGTAACGGTGTTCAAAGGATGATAATCAACACAAAGCCGTAGTGTTTCGTCCTTCTTCTTGACAAACAATGCTGAACAACCCCAAGGTGACGAACTTGGTCGTATAAAGCCCTTCTAATTAGGTCATTCAGCTGTGTCTTCAATTCTGCCAGTTCATTGGGTGCCATCTTGTACGGCCTTCGTGATATCAGTGTTGTTCCCGGTATAAGTTCAATCTTGAACTCTACGTCTCGCTCGGGCGGCATGCCCGGTAAATCGTCGGGTAACACATCCGGATACTCACGTACCACCGGAATGTCCTCTATCTTCACAGCTTCCGTGTGGTTCACTGTTGCAATCTGTTGTCGTCTGGCGCCAAGAATTAATATATGAAGACCGTGCTGTGGGGAGTTGAGCACAACGGTCCTAGAGCTGATGTTAAGAACCGCCTTGTGGTAATTCAACCATGACATCCCCAATATGACGTCGATCTTCAGACCCTCAAGAGTAATGAGAGTCGTGGGGTATATCCTACCCCCCCAAATAAAGAGGTGCTCGGGAGACAACCTCGCTTGTGGTACTGCTGCCCCCGGGCGAAGATATGAGGTATTGCCTCTTTGTATAAACTGTTTGGAGCTTATGTTGAGCCACAAAAGATTGGCTAATAAAATTGTGTGTGGCACCGGAATAAAAGAGAATCAAAACCGGTAGCTGATTCAGAGAAAATATCACTGCTAGTGCGGCTTCTCCTTCCAGAACATCATCAATCATGGTGTAGTGAATGTTGCCCCTTATCTGCCCTCCTTTCTGCAGATTGAGGTACGGATCGTATTGTTGTAAATATGATGACCCGCAGCCTTGAGTTCTCTCCGGACAATACCTAGCATAATGGCCCATACGCCAACAAGTGAAACACAGATGTCTCTCCGGTTCTTCGTTGACTTGCGGTTGGATGCTAGGTACACGTGGCTGCAGCGATGGAGCAAAAACCACCGTCTGGTGCTGCTGCTGTGGAGGTGGTGCAAGTTGTGGAACTTGACCAGCAAACAACCTCTGAGGAGTTGATCGTACAGGTGGCCTCCATCTTTCACCGGATGGTGTTTGGTACACCACACGGTACTTTTGAGGCACATAACTTGTGCTGACCTGCTCGATCTCACTCATTTTCCTTTTCTCAGCTTGCCACTCAAGTGTCGGCTTCTCTTGGATGAGAGCCGCATCGACCATGTCGGTGTAATTGCCGTTATTGTGAACGGCCAACTTCTCCTGTAATATGGCACTCAGGACATGGAAGAATAAATCACACCGTGCCTCTTCTTTGGCCACATATTCAGGAGCATATTGGACCAAAAGGTTAAACCTTCTGACATACTCAAGGACACTCATGTCCCCTTGCTTCAAGCCCAAAAATTCCTCCCGCTTTGCCTTGACAATACCTAGTGGTATGTGACGAGTACGAAAGGCTTCACAGAGTTCACTCCATGTTACTTGATGGCCCTCTAGAATGGTGGCAAGATGGTCCACCCACCAGTTTCCGGTGGCTCCATGGAGATGCTGAGTGGCAAACATGGTCTTCTGATATTCATCACACTCGAATACTCTGAATTTGGACTCCATGACACAAAGCCACTGATCTACTTCCACAGGTTCGGTAGCTTCAGAAAAGATCGGCGGTTGAGTCGCCAAGAAATCCAGATAAGCGTTCCGAGGTGGAATGACTTGTTGCGTGTTCTGGAGTACGCCCTGCTGTACCAAGGCTTGGAGTAAGTGTGTGTTCTCTTGCGTTGCTTCTTGGAGTAGAATTGTGTTCTCTTGATTAGACTCGACAACTTGAGTCATAAGATCCATCCATCCTGTGGATGGTGGTTCCGACGGTGGAATAGAAGTATCACCGCCTCGGCGAGAACTCCCTGCTCTACTCCTAGAGCGAGTACGAACCATACTGCAAAAATATATTTGGGATGAGTTACACATGAACTCAGCAGTATGTGAGACTAATGAAAACATGAATATGTCAAAACTTTATGAAAGCAGTAACAAAATCCATGTTTACACAACTCCTTAGAGTAGGCATAGCTAACCAGCCTATCTGTACAGAACAGACCTTTATGCACTAACTCCAGATTTTCATCCAGTTAGCAGCATTTTCGTAACTCAAGTTGAATAACAAAGTTAAAGTTAACTTCAGTACCTTTCCAACTAGTACTCATATGCCTCCAGGTAATCTCTGGATCAAAAGTTATTATTTTCCAAAGTTGACAGAATTCCTGGATAAATTTTTCCAGCATCTTCTTTGTTTGTGGCTGATTTATCACAGCTGTATATGCATATACAATAAGAATCTGAACAAGCTTTGAACTACAACAATGTTTCAGATTTCATAACCTTTCCAACGGTGTATCATAGGCTTCTTAATTATTTTTCTACAGAAAGTTATGGCTTAAAAACAGAAAGGTCCAGAGAGGTTTTGCTGCTATCCTGGTTCTGGACAGTTTACCTTCAACTGGACTTTCCACCAATTTAACGTGTGATTTTGCTCTGGAGGTCTACAAAGAAGATGTAGAGCACTTGAAAATATTTCCATAACTGTATCACACACCCTACTTGGTTAAGGCTACTCAGATTTATGCTCTGTCCAATTCCAGCAAGAATTCCTACCGAAAACAGAGCACTCTGTTTTTGAAATCTTTGAAGCCTAGTCATCCTCTCATTTGAATCTTAGCTCAAAATAAGAGTTCAGTAACTAATATTTGTTTAAAACTTCCATTTTTAGTTGAAAGTTAGTTCATGAGTCATTTCTTCATTGGGAAGAGGTTATTAAGTTCAGTACGTCGTCGATGCACCGTAAGAAACATGTCGGTACTACGTAGCCTCACAAAAGAAAAACCTAACCGGATTATACCGGCATAACTTATCATAGCTGGCACTGAAACGGTCACTCGCAAACGTGTTCTACTCGTACTACAGTTTCGTGGTTAATCCTGCATTAGTCACACATAATTGCCAGGTCCGGCTGCACACCGAACCCGGTCCCAATACAGTTTGTACCCCCGTCCGTCATCACTCGCACAGGTGTTCTCAAGCCAAACACTCCTTGAGCTACGTGTTCACATTACTAACCACGTGACAGGGTCTCCCAAACTTTCCCGTAGCATGCCAGTGAAGGGCGTTGCTCGAGTACCCCAAACGACATGAAGAGTCGTAGAGGATACTAAAGCGGGACGGGTTACCTGCCACCCGTGGGGCTCCACCCTTCAGCTTGTGCGCACTGGTGGACAACGCTTACGTGCACCCCCTAAGACATAGAACGTCCCGAGATGCACGATTTTCTGACATAGCAAATAAGTTAGGTTGCCACTTTCATATTAGGCTAATAGTAAGCCTTATGTGGGCCTGGTACCGTATCCTCACCGTAACCTAAATTTTTGTCGTAATACGATTCTTATTCCGTGCGCTACTACCAATGCGGCTCTGATACCAGGCTGAGAGGGACCATAGCGCCCGTTCATTCACGAGGTCATGCCACTTGCCCGGGAATCACATTGGGTGGTGCCGTGTTGTACGGCACCCAACAGCACACATATAGGAACAATGTATTACATAAAATACTAGTGGAAGCTTACAAATTTTTCTTTGCAAATAGTTAACATCAAGTAGCTACAGCAGAAGTCTATAAACAGCTCACCTTGAACAACTAAAGAGCACTTGAGAAGAGGTCCAGCCCGCGGACTCCTCTCGCTAGCAACACGAAGACAACAGCAGCGGCTTGGTTCTCCCTGTGTTAAACGACTCAGAAGTCTCCGAGTCTCACCGGACAACCTTCTTCTTAACATCGATGTTAACCTGCAAAACAACTCATATAGCAAGCGTGAGAACATAGGCTCAGCAAGACTGATCCGTCTCTCCTAAACAAGAAACTCTACATGCACGACGGGTTGCAATTAGGTTAGCTAGATTTGCATAAAGACTCGCCTAATGTATATCCTTAACTTTCAGATTTTAAGCCTCATTGTACAGACCTTGAGCCGAACAGCATTGCAACTCCACAATCAAACAAGAAACGCTTTGTTGCGATGCTCCTTGCACAAAGTGAAAGTAAAGTTTAATGAGCCTATCTCTAATTCAATCATGGTTGCAATACAAGTTACATCACAGCCTTATCAAGTTCAAAAGAAAACCAGTTCAGTTCTTACTACGTCAAGACACAGTGGGCAAGTATGCTCATATGACCGTGAGCGATGGTGATTCGAATCAGTACACGCCCGGACTACACGACACGTACACCTGTACTCTGAGTTGCCAGCAGCAACCTCGACTGACGTTGTACGCGGCCACCTTTCCCAAGATCTTCCACGCAGGATGTGGACTAACTGCCCCGAGTACGCAAGCTCCCTTAAGGTACATAACCGCAGTGCTATGTTCTTGAGCGAGATACCTCCTGCTACCCTAACGCCGAAAGCCTAAGACAGTTAGAAAAGTTCCAATGTGGATATCCTGAGGTACATCGGTTTCCTGGGTCCCATATAGCCAGTATGTCCCCGGTACACAACTCCAACTTGTCCAACAGAGCCAAGAACGGACGGGCCTTAACCGACACAGGCAGGGCTATGCATGCACGATCCGCAGCCTGCTGCATATAAACCTCCCTGCCCGGTCTCTATTTCTTATGTGTGAACTTTCCTCATTGTTTCTATTCTCGACCCGCTCTGGATAAACCAGCCCTAAACTCGTGATTAGATTCCAACTACTCCACTTCTACCGGACCTTTCCTACTAACATTTAGCGTAGCCAAATCCACTCGAGGAGGTTCTATTCTACCCTTTCTCTCTTAGGACATTTCTTGTCATGCAGTTGGGTTTTCATTATCATCTAGACTTAATGCAATCAAACAATTCAAAGCTATGATCTCTAGAAATGGAAATGCTTTATAAAACTATTCAAATGCAAACTGAGGCTTGCCTGTTTTGCAGGTGACTAATATAAACAGTTAGTGAAGACCACTTGAGGCTTTATCACTCGTTTTCCTTCCTCCTTGATCTCCACTTCAATTCCTTCACATGTTCTCACGTAGATGCTACACAATATGAATATGCATATGTATTTAATTGTAAAGTTTTTGCTAATAAGATCTAATGACAAGTTTAAAAACTGGAACTCTGTTTAAGAATTTAAAATGACACTGGTGCTAGTGGTTTGGGTTTGGATTAAGCACTATGATCAAGTGTTAAGTGCTTGTCATCACTTGTGTGTTGATCACCTAAAGATGTTGAACAGAACAGTGGTGATCCAGAGCTCCAATGGAGCTGAAAAATTTCATGTGAGTTCCTTGTCACAAGAAAGTTATCTGGACCAAAAGCACTTTTCATTGGGTGATTTATTCAGAACAATTCCCTAAGCAATTAAGCACAAAGGAATTAATTCTGAGGTGACACCCATGTTCATGTAAAACATAGTGAACTACAATTTCAATTATACTTTATATAGACTGCATGGATTTTCCTAGGGTTTTTGGGAGCTAAGAATTGCACAGAACTGAATTTACAAGTTTTGGAAATTCTCTGAAAATGTTTCTGTGTTCATTTGAACACAGCAACTTAAAATCTGAATTCTCCTGATCCAATCAACTTCAAATGAGCTGAAATTTTTACAGGAGTTCAATAATACCCTAAAGGATGTTCTGGCAAAATTTGAGGATTTTGGAAAAACCAAACTCCCTCTAAAATTCTTTTACTGAAAAGTTTTAAAGAATTTTCCAGAATTAAATAATGACTTTCATACAAATTGGGTTGCATATTTGGATAGAGTTTTCAACCTGGATATAACCCAATTTGAATCACTAAATGTGGAGTTTCCAAGCAAAAGTTATGCTCTTCTAAAGTTTGGGAAAAATCTGGAATTTGAATTAAATCGTGGAAATGTTTAAACCTGACTGTGGAACTGGGGAAACACGTGTCACTCGCTGGAACAAGCCACACGGGGCCACAGAGCTATTTCCCGTGTTGCCACAGTTAATCCTGCTCCACAGAAGATCTCCCACCCGATTTCCTTCTCACTTGCAGTGGGCCTGGCCCCGGTCGTCGTCTACCTCGCGCCACACGTGCGATAGCGCCGCCGAGCTCGCCGGAGCACCGCTGAACTCGGTTGTCCAGCCAACTCATGAGCTGTCACTTGCCGCTAGTGCCTAATTAGACTCGAGAAACCCTCTGGTGTGGTCTACCCGAGCCGGCAGAGCCTCCAACTTAGCTCGTGACGGCGCGGCGGCTCGGTGGAAGTCCAGCGACGTCACCCCGATGCCCTAGGCCCTCCAACCTTCAGTTTCCAAGCCCTAGAGCACCGGTGGATGCTAGGGAAGGTTGACATGGCAGTGGAACTGCCCGGAGATGGCTCTAACATAGCTTTCGTCATGCGCCCGAATCTTCCCGCTATAGCCGCCGTCGGGAAGATTGGAAATACGCCGTGCACAGTGGGTTTCATGCAAGGGTTCCAAACAAGAATCGTTGCTAAGCAAGTTTAGTTCATGTGTGTGATGTTTTGTGGCCTCTAAGCAAGTATCGATCACGAATTTGAAGTTTTCTTACCCGCACCTTGTTTTGAGCCGACCGGCGAAGAAACTGGAAATTCTCCGAGGATCTTCCACGGCGTGGGCTAAGACTTGGAGGCGAGCAGTAGGAAGGTCTTGCGCGGCCAACGGTCCTCTTTCTTGGTCGTGAAAGTCTCTCTATATGGCTGTCCACGAGTTTCTTTCGGCCGCCGTGGAAACACGGTGCTCTCGGGTTGTGGTGGCTGAGCTCATGTGGGGATGGTGCGAGGAGGTCGTGGGGAGTCCCGTGGTGCCATTTTGCTGCTCAGCCAAGGCTCGCACGCAAGTTTGGCGGGTGGCTGAGGGATCGAGAGAGCAGCGGCAATGGATCGGTTGTTTTCTTGCGGGAGGGAGAAGGAACAGCGAGGGTCTTGGTGCTGTGAGCAACAAGAGCACGGCTGAGGTGATGAGAACGGGAAAAGCAGCTTGCCAGCGCAAACACACGGCAGAGGAGAGGTGGTTCTCGGCGTGGCTCGGTGTCGGCTGTGCTGCTCGCCTCTGTTGGAGTGAAACCGACTGAAGAGCAAAAACAGAGACTTTGCACTCTGAAGATCTTTTGCCATTTCTGTACCTCAATGACATATGGGTCCCACCACACTTCCCTCTTATCCTGTAAAATATCGCCTGAAATTTGCAATTGGTGCAATTAAATTGTGGGAGTTCAAAACTGAGGTGCATTTGGATAATTGGGCAAGTTTCATCCAAATTCAAATGGTTACTTGAATTCTTTGCTATTTAAAGTCCATTTTGGAAAAATGAGTTGCAAAACATTTCAAAAATTCATGAAACTTTACATACCCACTAATTTGGACCTAAGAATTCAAATATGAAATCTGATTTTAAATTTGGCTTCTGCAAATGAGAATTTTAGCACAACAGTTTGAATTTCATTGTGTTGCCCTCATTTGAATTTTGAGTTGAAAAAACTTGTTCCAAAATCTGAATTTAGATTTATCACACATATGGGAACTTCCCACCTTGGTTTCAACTTCCTTTTGGGTTCCAAGTTTTCAAATGATTATTTGACTTGTGTGAAGAGAGCTCTCATGTGTATTATCACATGTGAAAAAGTTTAAACAAGTCCCATTTTTCAAACATATGAAACCAACTTTGTGCAAACATGAGTTTCTTTGTATTCATATTTTGGGATCTTTACATATACACTGTAGAAATTAAATATAAAAGGTCTTAAGTGCATATTAGAATCTGAAATATTGATCAAGAGCTGTAACAATTCTGTTTTCGTGCTGAAAATACATGTCTAGCCATAAAAATAGAGCTGAACCCATAACAAAATGATATATACATTAGGAATGGATTATAAAAGGTTTTGGAGACAAAATTTAAAGTATGAAAGTCTTATTAATAGCTAGAAAAATTCTGTTTAGGCTGAAAGTGCATATAATAGGTAAAAAACTAATGTCTAAATTTTGTTTAAGGCTATATAAACCTGTTGTAGCTGAAATTCCAGTTTTGGGTGTATTGATTAACCTGAAATTGAAGTAGAAACAGTATTTGTCTTAGAAAGGTGCATATATGTATATGTAAAATACTTGTAGTGTACAATTAGGCCAAAGTGAAGTTAAAAGACAATATATATATATATATATACACACACCAAAATTTAGTATAACGATGATATCATGATATAAGTAAATGTTTTATCATAAGAAACCAAAAGGAACATATATATTACTTTAGGCCAGAATATTAAATGGAGTGTAATGTGAATAACGATAGCTTGACATAAAAGAGATACGAATAAATAAATGGACCTATGTCTTTGTGCATGTTGAATTGCTTGATTGTTTATGTTGGATGGGTTCTTAATGTGTATTGTTGCAATTGTTTTATGTATGTTTGCACGAGTAGAAACAGCCCCTGACCCGATTCTAAATCTCCAAGAGCAAGTGTTTGACAATCCTGAGCAACAAAAAGAAGAAGGCAAGTGTCCTTGATCACCTTGCACCTAATTTAGGATGTTAGTTAGAATTTAATTGCATATTATCCTAACTTGTGAAACCAAATATTAGGATGTTTTCCATAGTTTTCCATGACTTATTCCTTGTAGCCACGATGGGAAACCTCACTGGGCTCATGCTAGTCGGAAATCCCTTTGTAAAGGTCTCGTAGTGATCTCCTGGCCGCACACCATGGAAGTGTAAATGTGGTTGTCTGCCACAAGCAAAATAGAGGTTCGTTTAGTCCACCCGGAAACAGGGGATGAAATCACTACTTGTAGGTAAAGAGGCACAAACTCTACAGAGGTAGAAAACTGTCATGACAGCCATGCTCACGGTTAAGAGCGGCTCGGACTTCTTCATGATTACTGTATTATGAAGTGAAATGGTTGGGAATGTTAAGTGGGAAACTTAACATTGATGATGTGGTTATGAGAATGGGATGAATTCATTTATGTAATAATATAGGAGCTAATTCAAGCTAACGTGTTAGGATATATGCGTAGTGCTAAAACCAAGATGTAAGCCTTTCTTTGTCTTAGCCTTCATGTCATTTCTTTCCAACACTTGCTGAGTATCTTAGGTACTCAAGCTTGCTTTTTGTTGGATTTAATTGCTACTCAGGCTATGGATATGGTGTGGAGTACAATGAAGATGACGTCGGCCTGGAAGACCACTTCTAGGCTTGCGGAATCTACCAGGCAACGCCTGTGATGGAGCTTCACTAGTTTAATTCTGTTGCATTGTCATTGATGTATCTAGTACTTTATTAGTATTTAAAGACCTTTATGTAAGACTTCATGTACATTTTTAACTTGGCATGTAATATATGATGTTATCACTATTTGTCGTCACATGTACGAATGAATGATCCTGGCATACATGTGTATTTTCACTCGGTTGGTTTTCATGAAAACCGGGTGTGACAACCATGGGTGGATTAGCTTTAGCATGATCATGAGAATCAAAACAGAACCACTTTTGTCATTGTCAGACCCACAAGAATTCATAACCAAATTTAGATTCTTATTCAGAAGCAAATTAAAACCACTTCCTAGTCCTATGGATGTCATCAAGTTTCATGGACGGAGCTATGCAATTTTGACATGAAGTTTTTGGTTTTAGTTTGCAATTAGAATAAGAATGAACCTCATGTGTCTGTAAAGCATCATTTAAAGCAGATAATTTTTTTGCCAGCATCACACACTTTCACATTAACATCATGGCAACTAGAGCAATGCAAATCGGTTGAACAACTAGCATCTTTCATGTTTTTTCTACTGAATACAGCTAGATTTTTACTCTTTTCAATATCAAGCTCAAGTGGATTAAGTGTAGAGGCATGCACATCTGTAATAGAGGACAACTGATCATAAATCAACTCACAAGAAGTACAAGAATCATCACTAGGAATAGAAGTTTTAAAATGTTGAATTTCATATTGTAGTGACACAAATTTAGGATCATCCTTCCTAAGTTTCTTATCCTTTTTCTCATGAAAAGAGTGCCAAGACGACAAACAACATTAGAAAGATCTTCATAGGAGGGATTTACCTCATCAATGTCGTTGTTCAGTCTGTCCTCCATCGTGCTTGAACTTAAGTTGCTTGCCATGAGACACAAACTCGCCAATGTTTGCTTCTTGCTGTTGTTCTTAGGCGAAGTGTCCTCATCATCATCATCACTTTCGGTGTCCACATCGCTCGTCATGATGATCTATTCTACTGCAGAGGGGTCATGGTGCACCATCTTGCGGTTCATAAACCCTATCTTTTTTCTGCTGTTGTTGTTGGAGGAAGGATTGAACCTTGCTGTCATTTCATCCTGGGAAGTAGAACCTGAAAAGTTAGGGAAATTTTCACGAAAATGACCTGACTCACCACATTCAAATCATCTTTGACATCCACCACTTCCCCTCCTCCTAGTTCTCACGTTTTGCAACGCTTTTGAGAACCAATTTGGGAGAAGTACAAGTTCCTCCTCCGAGAACTCCTCAATTTGTTCAAGGGTTAGAGTGGACAAAAAATCAAGTGTAACACATGATGAAAATTGTCTAGATATAGCCATATCATATTGTGAAACAAATGCAAGAGACTTGTTGAGGTTTTTACGTGGTATTATGTCAAGTTCGTGAGTTTTTAACTTGTAATACAAAACGTCTAAAGTAAGTGTACTCATGAAAGTAGATTCACGTATAGAGGTGACTATCTCCGAAAATGACATGTCTAAAGCACCTAAAATTTTCAACATCAGAATATATGACATTTACATTATGCAATTTGCTGAGTATTTTATTAACACATGCGAAGAAGTCATCAATCGATTCACCTGGTTGCATCTCAAATTGCATGTACTCTATCTTTGTACATGTATTGACGTAGCTCCTTGGCTGTGTTGTAGCCTTCATGGCAGTTGCACAAAGCCTTCCACATGTTGTATGCTGACTTCAAGTAGGCAACACGATCAATGTCGCCTTGGGTCAGTCCTTGGATGATCAATTTGTGTGCCTTGTAGTTGTTGTCGACTTCCTTCAGTTTAGTAGCTGTCACATATTCATTCGATGGCACGATAAAGGGCTTGAAGACTTTTTCCGAAATGGCAAAGCCTTGCTTCTGAATGTAAGCCTCCATCCTAGCCTTCCAAACAGGAAAATGAATGTCATCAAACACACACAATTTTGTAGAATATCTCTCAATTCAATCTAACCTAAATCTTGCAAAGGTTGTTCGATTAATGCCAACTTGGTTCTGATACCACTTGTACGATAAAAGGATACGAGATCAACTATCAAAGGGGTGAATGGTAGATGGTATCAAAAATTTAGCAGAACACTTAACCCCTTAATAAAAAACTAATATGTTTAAAAATACATGTATACGTGTAGGTTCTTTAATATAAAAGTTATCAAAACTTAGTAAATTGTAGATAATCATGTAAGGAAGCAAACACAACAAACATCACGTTAATAGGCTGAGTAAAACTCAAGTTATGATGAAAGGTGTGAGCAAAGGTCAGTCTGATCTACCCAAGCAAAGAATCAATTTGATAACTTGCAAAAACTCATGTGCGATTTGTAACCGTGACTCCAATAACCTTCAAATCTTCATAGATGATAGAAAATCAAGTTGTGAAGCCAACACAAAAAGAACCTCGTGAATTTGATGGGTAGAACAAAAGTTATGACTTAAAACGTGATCAAAAGACGGCTGAAATTAAATGGACGCGAGAAACAGAATACACATGAAGAAAAATAGTGTAAAGCCTTGTTTGGCACAGCTTTTGAACCAGGTTTTTTATAAAAATAAGCTGCGGGTGTACCAAACAGTCAGCTTCTCCAGCAGCTTATTAGTTCAGCTGCTTCTCAGAATGAACTAAAAGCAGGATATAAGTTTAAGCTGCTGTTCACCAGCTTTTCAGATAAGCTGCTTTTTTAACAAGTTTAAGCCGTGCCAAACAGGGCCTAAGAGCGGAGAAAAATGAAGTTTTCGGATCGGCACAAAGATGATTTTTACTCCAAAAGACATAAAAGCCAGCTGCAAGGAATACCTCCCTCGTAGCCAAGTCTCATCTATTTATACCTACAACTCTCAGTCTACCAGAACCAACAAGGACACCTGCAAAGGAGTCCTGTAAAACTAGGACACCTCCCTGACATACATTGAGTCTATCTAATGGCACATAGATCAGAATCCTAACCTTCCAAAACCCTTGGGCCGCAGCCACAAGAGTTATGGAAACAAACAACTCAAAATCCGACACTAACTTGGACTCTCTATCCCGAACTCAACCAACTTGGAATCAGCTGTTTTCTGGCAAAAACAGCCTGATTTCCTAACAAAACATGCATCCGAATCCACCTGATTCGACTACAACTCGCATTCATGTCAGAACCTACCTTAGACAACTTTCTCACACCCAAACGTGCTGGATTCACAGCACAATCTTGTGACAACCTCTACACATGTTCAAAAGCCCTTACCATGCCATGGAACCATGTTGCCACATCTATGCACTCCTCGCACACGTGCACACACCTTCTGAACATGTTCAACCTTCACGCTTATCATCCAAACATGTTGGAATCATGTCACAACCTTGTGCCATCCCTGCATTTATGCCCATGACATCCACACATGTTTGCAACACCACTTGAAAAGTCCGAAACACCTCCATATGAATTGTTCTTGATCCAAACATGTTGCCTGACACCTTTGATCGCCACAACCACAATTCCTCTTGAGTTTGGTAGTGGAACTCAAATCCCAGCCGTCGTAAATAAGGGCCGTCGCCCAGGCCCGTGCCACGTGGTGGGCTGGGCACCTAACTTACGACGGCTTGGACCTCAAGCCGTCGTAAGTTATGTAGGTTTACTTACGATTGCTTCGACCTCAGGCCGTCGTAAGTTATGTAGGTTTACTTATGACGGCTTGGACCTCAGGCCGTCGTAAGTTATGTAGGTTTACTTACGACGGCCCTTATAGCTGGCCGTCGTAAATAAGATTTTTAATTTTTTTAAAAAAAACATAAAACAGCTACGCTAGCACGATGGTCAGTTCACAGAACAGATATTCATATACACAATAAAATATTCCATCAAATAATCATCCAAAATATAAAAGAAAAAGGGGCAAAACACTACCCCTTCCACTCGCTCCTCCACTCTCTCCAGAGCCGAAGAATCCATCTCCGTGCCCTGCTCCCAGTGTCGGTAGCTGTGGCGGTGGAGTATGAGCCCCCATCGCCGATCTCTACAATGCAAATATATCGTTAGAGTGAGTTTGAGCTTCCAACTCACTGATTTCTTTATCCCCCTCTCAGTCCCCTCTCTCTACCACTCCCTCTCTCTCTCTCACCCCCTCTCTCTACCACTCTTTCTCTCTCTCCCTCCCTCTCCCCACCTCACTCTCACTTCGTCTCCCTCTCCCTCCCCCGCACTCTCACTTTCTCCCTCGCCCTCCCCATCTCTCTACCACTATCTCTCACTCTCTCCCTCTCCCCCTCACTCTCACTCTCACTCTCTCCCCTCTACCACACTAAGTTTTTCTTAGATTAGAAAATAGCAAATAAAAAACACATTACCTGGATATCTAAATTTCCATGTGTTGGGGGCACCTGTGGCGGGTCCAACTCTAACGGCTGCCACGTAGGGATCGGGATCAGCTGCCCACTCTATCGAGCTAAGGCCTGTAATTGTAAAATATTAAAACATAGATACTAATAGAATGATATAAATCTAAATTAAATTATATTGAATTACTTACCTACATCGCCGCCTGCATCTGAGCCATGTAGTTTGCCATATAGGAGGCATGTTGCTCCTGTGCGGCCCGGGCTATCTCCGTCTCCCTCTGGAGCTCCTCTCTCTCTCTCCCTCTCTCTCTCTAGATCTCGTCTCTCTCCCTATGGAGCTCCTCTATCTCGCACTGGGAGAGACGACGACTTGTCCAGCTGACGGAGGAGCCTTCGTTGATGGAGTGACGATTGAAGGTCGCGCTACCCTCGAGTCGACAACTCCATCGAATATGGCAAACCTACAAAAGAATAAAATAGTAATAATCAAAAGAAGCAAGATTGTAAAGAAACAAACAAAATGACCAACTAACCGTCCATGTGCCTTCCCGCCTCCGCTAGCGTACACGGCTCGAGGGTCGATTGGTGCGTTTTCCCAATTGTACCCTTCCCCGTGTATCCTCACGGTCTCCCGCCCATACTTTTCATAAAAGTAGTAAAATTGCATCATAACTCTATTATCCCGACGTACACCTTCTTTGTGCCATCTCATGTGTCTGGCTGTTCTTTTTGAAATAAACAAACGCTTCAATCAGAATGTCAGAGGTAAGTAATAAAGTTGCTTATGTGTGACTTCTATCATCATATTATCACCATCATCGTTAAGAACATAGATAATCTTCAATTTACCAAATTTTAAGCACTTGTTCTCTTTCGCATAATCTTTTCAAAAAAAAACATACATTTGTTCGGACACACATCAATCTTCTCATATGTCATACTGATACATATCTTTAGGCACTTTATGGGGTTGTGGAAGGATATCGCTGATCAATTTGATTGGGTCATTGTAACAGTTGTTGGAAAATAAGTACTTAGACTTAATTTACATAAGTGTGGTGATGAACGTAAGGAGAGTCACTTTTGTGTGTTCATGAAGCGGCTCTTCTAAAGCTTCTACCTCCATTGTTGCCAATAGTTGTTGAAGAATGCTTCTACCTCCATTGTTGGAGGATGCTCTATAGCCTCTGGTTCAATAGCTTGTAGCATCTCATCCATCCGATCAACCCCCGTGTTGTCATAATCATCTTGTACTTCTTGTCTCGCCGTGAAGGCTCCATGCCTCATAATGTGACATGTGACCGTTTCGACACAAGTGTATCGAAACAATCATTTTATCAAACCACTTTGCCTTTCTGCATTTCGTACATGGGCACCACAACTTATTGATCGTCGACAATGAAAAAGCTCGATATACAAAAGCATCTGTCTTTGCGAACCAATCATATGAGTGATCATCTTTCTTGTTCCAACCAGTATACATCCAACTATGATCTTCACCCATGTTTGAGGCTACAGATTAAAGATAGGGAAAATATCGTTAATTTATACTTTACTATGTGTCACGACCCTACTTCTATTAGGACGGATAGGTCCTAAACCTACCCAAGAGTGACTGAGAGGAACGTGCTTCTGACGAGATGTCAGGTCCGTATCCAGATGAAATTTCAGCAACATAACCCTGTTGTTCTCCAACTGCATGCCCGATAATGGTGCAGCGGAGAACATCAGGGTTACGCTGTTGAAATCTCGTCCGGATTCAGACCTGCGTGTCATCTTAGGCACGCCACCTAGGTCACTCTCAGGCTGTCCAAGAAGGGACAATTCGGAACCTACCTGGTTCACATGCGTAACGCATGTGAGATGTGCCGATTCAAAACGGGTGATGCATATTCTAAAGGTTTACATTAGTCATTAATTTTTGACTCATTTATGAGAGACAGGGAGAGAGACAGAGGGGAAATAACGAAATAGAGAGAGAGGGAAAAAATAGGCGTGACCGTCAACGCGTGGGTCTACGTCCATGCGACCTAATCCTTCGGCATGTCCGAGGTCTCAAGAACAGCAGGAGAAGGACGAAGCCAAAGCCCGCCGGCCTTTCGGCGGCTCGAGCACCGGACACGGGTCGTTGGGGGGTCCATACCCTTCTGCGACACCTCACGGAGGATGGGCGGTCGAGCATTGGAGGGAGGTCAGTCGAGCGCCGAGCCCGGACACACGGCTCTCGTCAAGCGTCTCTCCGCGTCCTTCGGTGGTCGAATCTTGGAGGTTCGGGGCATTCTGGCTCCCGCCACCGTCGCGACGGAGAGGGTGACGCGACAACCCAGTCCGGAGGTGTCATAAATAATGTATTTTACACATGCTCTCACGGAGGTGTATATATATAGTTAACTGTTATAAGAGCATATAATAAACACTCAATTTTATACACAATATCCAACTAAATAATCAAATGAAGCAAATAGTTAACAATTAAACTAACGAAATAAGAAATTATCTAATGTAACAATTACTTATCACCTAAAATAAAACTAATTAATAAACTAAAGAAAATTTACACCTAAATAATTAACAAACTACTAAATTCAATTTACAACATATTAAAACTAAACTAAACTAAATTTACAACTAAATTAATAATTCACGAACTAAATTTACAAACTAAATTACATAATTTAAATCTAAACTAAATAATTTACAACTAAACTAATAATTCACAAACTAAATTTACAAATTACTTGTTTTTGGAGGTGGCGTTGTGCGGGGAAGCCGGGGGCAGCACGGATGAAGACGGTGGCGACGCGGGGAGGTCGGGAATGGCGCGGATGCGGTTGTAGAGGGCTCGGGGCGGCGCAGGGGGCCGGGGGCGGAGCTTGGGCGGTCAGGGAGGGCGCGAGCACTACAGGAAACACGGTCATTTAAGATGGCCACCTTAATTGTCGACGGTCCTAGCGTTGGCCATAGTAAATTAAGTTAATTACGATGGCAAAGTCTGGTCGTCGTAAATAAAAAGTTATTTACGACGGTTTGACCTAGATCATCATAAATAAGCTTATTTACGATGGACATACCACGGGCCATCATAAAGAAGTGTTATATACCCCGCGGGCCCGGGTCGGCGTGTGCATTCACGCCCGCACCGACCCGAGCCAACTGCACCCCCACCGCCTCGCCCGAGCCGCCGCCCGCTGCCGCCGGCCCCTGACGCCCCGGGCCCCCATCGCCGGCGCTGCCACGGCCTCCCCGGAGCTCCAGGTCCCACCCCCGCATTGCCCCCGGACTCCACCGTGCCTCCCCGGGCTTCTAGTGTGTCACGTCGCCTTCGGACAAGTAAATGTGTTTTATGTTTAGTTTTATCTAAATGGTTGGTATGAAGTGTTTAATTGAATTGAATTGAATTTATTTGTCTTAGTTTATGTAAATTGCTTTTATTAGTGTATAATTGCATTATTAATTTGGTTGTTTTAATTTATGGATATTGATTTTACTGTTTAAACGTGTTTAGACTAATCGCCGTCTAGGTGTCCAGGTTCTTCGGCCCAGACGCCATGGCGGGATGACTCGTCCTGGTTGGTCCGCCGCCGCCACAGCCCTGCACCGCCGCCGCAGCCCTGCACCACCTCCACCGCAGCCCAGCGCTGCTGCCGCCACCGCTGATCTTTCGCTGTTGCCGGATTGCCGCCGACTCAGCCACTGGCAGTGCATGGAGGCAGTGGAGAGGAGAATAGGAGGATAGATAGGGTTAGGGTGAGGAGTAGATGAGTTTTTATATGTATGATCCATAAAGAGGACCGTTGGATGAGATCCAACGGTGCACATAAACCGGACCAACTCGCAGGCCCAACCTGGCCCACCTCCAACACCGCCCTACCTTCCTTCCTCTCTCCTCAGTCCTGCCTCAACCCACCCTCAACTCCGCCGTCCCCTCCTCCTCTACTCGCCTTGTAGACCACGGGCCGTCGTAAATAAGGGTTATATACCTGCAGGCCCAGCCGGACCAACTCTCAGCCCAACCCGGCCCACCTCCAACGCCGCCCTACCTCCCCTACTCTCTCCTCAGTCTCACCTCCAACTCCTCTATTCTCTGCCGTCCCGCCTCCCCTCCACAGCTTAGCCTCATCCCCTACTCATCCCCGCCGTCGCCGCCTCCTCCACTCGCTGCAGCCGCCGTCGCTCCTCCTCCTCGTCTTGCCACGCTGCCTCCTCCTCACCAAAACTCACTGCCACTGCTGCTAGTCGCCTGGCCGGCCGCCTAGGCGCCTAGGCGGGCACCTGGGCGTCCAGGCGCTCGGCAGGAGCCTAGACGTTCGGCCGCTAATTTGCAACACTGGTTTAGACGGCTGTTTAATAGCGTTTAGGATAACACTAATTTTTTGTAAATTGCTTGTATACGTGTGTAATTGCATTATAAATTTGGTTGTCTTTAATTGATGTAAACAGTTTGTATCAGTGTTTAATTGCATTGTAGATTGTCTTTAAAATTGAGTGATAATTATATGCTCTCACGATGATTAGCTATATACACCGTAATGAGAGCATGTGTTTATGATGACTCCGGACTAGGCGGTCGCTAGTACAGAAATAATTAGTCGAACAATCATTGAACCGGACATGGAAGCGAATGGTACCAATGCGGAAGGCAAGCGCTTGTTGGAACAAGGAAACGGAGGCGAATGGAACCAATAGTGTGTGAACACGGCCATTTCTTAAACGTTTTCCCTCTCTTTATTTCTTTCCTATCTCTATCATTGGAACACATGAAAAATGTCTTAACTTAACCTATGTGTCACCCGTTTCAAACCTACACATGACTCGTGTAGGTTCAGAACTGTCCCTTTTTTGGACAGCCTCGGAGTGACTAAGAGAGCTTGCTTATAGCGAAACACGAGAGGTCTGAATCCTGGTGAAGTTTTGGTTGTATAACCCTGATGTTCTCTGCTGCACCATTCGGGCGTGCAGTTGGAGAACTGCAGGGTTATGTTGCCGAAATTTCATTGGGATTCGGACGCGCGTCTTGTTGTAAGCAAGCTCTCTCGGTCTCTCTTGGGTAGGTTTAGGAAACATCCTTCCTAATAAGGATGTTTGACATGTCTGATATGTGCTTCAGACACGGATTGTTTTCATCATGGTGGCAAGATCTGCTACTTTGACTGTCATAGACGTTGGTTGCCCCAGAATCACGTGTTGAGGCAACAGAAGAATGCTTTCAAAAAGAACACTATTGTGATGAAGAGACCGCCAAAGCGTTTAAGTGGGTCAGAAATTGCTAATATGTTAGAGAAACTTGTAGATAAAGGTCGTTCGGGATTTTTTATAGGTTATGGAGAGGTACACCACAGATGTGGACTATGAGACCTACCGTATGTGAAGTAGTTGATTTTAATGCACAATATTGATGTCATGCATAAGGAGCGTAACATGCGTGAAGGCATCAGAAGCATGTGCATGGATATGCCTGGCAAAACAAAAGACAATATAAAGGCTCGAAAGGATTTGGCAGAGCATTGTAATCGTCCAATGCTTGAGCTCTCTGAAAGTGGTGGCAAGCCACGTGCTTCTTTCTGTCTTAAACCTAACCATAAGAAAGAAGTTTTGAATTGGTTGAAAGGGTTAAAATTCATAGCTGGCTACGCTGCTAGCTTGAGATGAGACGTTAGTGTCAGGACGGAAAAACTAACTGGGTTAAAGAGTCATGATTATCACATAATCATGGAAAAACTCCTGCCCGTTATGTTTCGGGGCTATCTGGATGATGCAGTTTGGAAAGTGTTAGCCGAGCTTAGCTATTTTCTAGACACCTATGTGCTAAATAAAACACGATACAGATGATGGAGAAGTCGGAAAAGGAGATACCAGTTCTTTTATGTAAGATGGAAAAAAGTTTCCTCTAGGATTTTTCAATCCAATGCAGCATCTCCTTATTCATCTACCTTATGAAGCTAAAGTGGGCGGCCCAATGCAATATAGGTGGATGTATCACATTGAAAGAGCTCTAAGATATCTTAAACCAATCGTTGGCATTAGGGCTAGAGTTGAAGGGTGCATCGCTGAAGAATTTACTCTTAAGGAGGAAGGATACTTTTCAAGTGTTTACTTTGCATGGGAAAACAATATCAATGCTTCTACGATGCGGTACAATGTGGACGAATATCCTCCTTGTAGTGACCTATCCATTTTTGCAACGAGGGCACCCCTGTTGGTAGTAGCATGAGCTACAAATGTACCGCAGAAGAAAGGAAGGCTGCTTTGCTGTATATGTATGCTACTGTAGATGGATGGACAAATATATCAAGTAAGTATTTGTTCTACTTCTATGCTATGTAACATTCTTTACTATACCTTAATGCTAATATTCATGTTTTTCGGACAGCGCATTTCATAAACAAAATTGGACACTTAGACATCAACTGATAAGCAAGCAGGTAGAAATGATGCGACGAGATGGAATTAATGGAGGGCCTAATTTTCTATCTTGGTTTCGAGATCAAGTAATATTTTCTTATCACTTCTCTATCTTGAATTATATAGTACTATGTAAAATATATTCTTATAAGTTCATATTGTGGACAATGTGTAAATGATGCAAACGTCCATCAAGACTTGCGACAACTATCTTACGGAGTATTCAAAGTTAGAATGTATGACCGGTACGACGTCAACGGGTTCCAATTCCGTTCGACTCAATTTGAAGCTCTTTGTCCTATTGTGGCAATGACTAATACCAGAGTTGTAACGAGAGCAATCGATGTTGAAGGAAGGGAAACAAATAATTATGGGATCATTAACAAAGTACTCGAATTTAACTTTGTCAGCAATAAGGAACTTAAAGTAGTTTTCTTTGATTGTGACTGGTTTGATAACCACAATGGAACCCGTGAAAACTAATTTAGCGTGGTTGAAGTGAAACACAACAAAAGGTTGTGAGGGTACGACTCTTTTGTCCTTGCAGACCAAGTTGAGCAAGTGTATTATCTACCTTATTCATGCCAGAAGATGAGTTCTTGGTGGGTCGTACACAAGGTTAGTCCTCGTGAACGATTATTTACCCCAAGCGATGTTGGGTACCATGAAACTTCGATGTCTGTTGGTGAGTTCGATAATGTTTACCAAGAAGAAGATGTCCCACCTTCATTTGTCGTTGAGCCTGGTCAAGAGCTCGATGATTTAGTTAGAGATGCCGATGATGTACAGACTCACGAGAAGCACAAACGAAACCAGTCACTAAAACAATTCGATGGTCTTGTTTAAGGAGTAGAGTAAATGAGCGAGATTCTGATGACTTTTAAAATTGATACAAGTGATGCTTTCTTCATTTAATATTAATGTTGTATATTTTATAATAACTATACTTATCAAAGCATCGTTGCAATAGGATGTCGTCAGACAAGGGTAAGGTGATAAATTGGGCCGTGAAGAGGTTTCTCGGCAGTACGAGCATGATGGCTCGCACACAAGACGTGGCGGACACCCATTTTCAGGGTATTATCTACCGAGAGAGTAGACGGTCTCAGTTGTTGAGACATGTGCCATCAGAGCTGTCAAGTAGACCTGTTGCCTTTTAGTGGACCGAGGTAATTTCACTTAACAATCTTATTCCATTACATTATTAATTAATATATTATATTTCTTAAAACTATTATAATATTGCAGGATGGCTCAGAGTCAGGGTCAGAGGCTGAGGCCAAGGCTCCTCCCACGCCACGGTCGGCTGACCACCCGTCCGAGTCAGCTGACCATCCTTCCGGGTCGGCAGACCATACTTTCGGGTCGTTCGAGGACACAGAGGCGTAGAGAAAGCGACGGACGAGGAGGAGCCATTACGTGGATCCTCCTCCAGTTCCTAGAGAAGAAGCAACATTTCTGTCTATTCGCCCTGTTGGCGGTAGGTAAGAAGCCCTTACGTTGTACCTTTAGAAAATTACATAGTGCTAAAACTCTTTGATGCATAATTATTCTTGCAGCGGATGGGAGGACACTACCTTCGAGGGTAGAGGACGTCAGAGACAGGTCAACGCTTTCTTAGGGAACCTCGTTCATTTTCACTACCCTTGTGAGGTCCCTGGTAGCGGTGACGAGGGTATCCCTGCCAAGTCATGGGATGATTACGCTCGTGCTACTGACCTGACGTACTGGACCACTCAGGGTGCAGTGTGGGCTGACTTCTGAGTAAGTATGTTTAATATATGTTTTAAATTTAGTTCTTCAATAGCTACAATGTTTAACTCTTAAGTTTCTGTCTTATTGTAGAGATGATACCATTTGGTGGATCTAGCGGATACCGACCACACGATAGCCGTCTTCAACAAGAACGCCAGAAAGCTTGTTACGCAGGCAATCTCCTATGCCAGTATTCAAGCAACAAACGATTACTTGAAAAGACATCAACGGCAGGAGCTTGCGGCATTCAGAGACGGCTCCGGCACATACTTGATGGAGGAGCAGTACACCGAGGTAAACTAGTAGTGTTTTACATACGAGTCTGATTTTGTAATGTCAACGTTATGTAAATCAATTACTAAATGCATGCAGGTAGGGATTTCTTGTTTGGAGGACCGTACGGAGGCTTACCAGACCTTCTGTCGCCTATGGTCCAACGAGGACTTTGTCGCCAAGTCCAAGAGGGCCCGACAGTGCAGAGGCTCTACTGGAGGCCATACGTATGGTCCGGATGGCCATCTACGTCTTGCTAGACGAATGGTAAGTAAAATACGTTCAAAACTTTATTTATAGTATATTTATGCTACTCATACTTACAGGAAAACGAGCTCGGTGAACGACCGAATGACGTTTAGGTGTATAAAAGAGGTCACAGGACAAGTGACCATTCACAGCCCAACCAGCTGTGCACTCTGGTGGCCACAGCAAGACTGGTGAGTTCTCCAACTAACATGTTGCTTTACTTGTAACTACCATTGCTACAGACACATTGTTATGTATTGCTTGTATTTGTAGGAGGAGTATGGGGAGGAGGCGTTGAAGATTCACGGTCAAGGTTTCGATTGGCAGAACGCACCAATTGATGCAAACGCCGTGTATGCGAGCAGTGGCGGTAAAGCCCATGGAAGGTAAGATGCCACTTGTTTATTTTTTCTCAATTCGACTTATATTATCTAACTGCTAATCTTTTTTGTATAGTTTTACCATTTTCAGTTGAGTGGTTGACTCGAGGGAGGCAAGGCCTTCGAGGGGCTTCTCCTCTAGTCTTAGTCCGTTGGACCTAGCCGCCTGATGTCAGCAAGGGAGATAGAGCTTCTAAGTGTCCAGGAGGAGCTACGCCGGACACAAGAGAAGCTCCACGAGCAAGCAACCTTATTGAAGGCCACTCAAGACTCTCAAGCTACCTACAACGCACAGATACAAGTGGCGATACTAGTAATAGATTAAAATAAAAAGTAATTATATAATTTCGTTACTATTCATGTTCTAATGTTTTTCTATCACAGGCTTTAGCATAGCAGCATGAAAAACAAATTACCATTCCCACATGGCGCCGCTGATGCCGGAGCCACAGGTGCCTTCTTCTACGGCACAAGTAAGCACTATTTATTCAAAACATCGTACATTAGATTACTATAGCAAACTAGAATAAATTTAGTCAACCATAGCAAAACTTAGTGAAATATAGCTATAATTGTCCAAACCTATCCAAATAAAGCTATAATTGATCAAACATATCAAAATTTAGACATAATTGCTCAAACATAAAAAAACATAGCTATAAATGCTTAAACATAGCAAAACTTAGTTAAAATTAGCTATATTTTCTCAAATATAGCAATAATTGCTCTTACATCTTATCGAGATTGGCGGCAGAGGCTCAGACTCCATCGCCTATGCTACCGGGACCTGGAACACGACGTGAGGATGATATTCCGGGCTCCAGAGATAGCTGACGTGAGAGTGTGTAGTGTCGTGGGTTATGTTTGATAGTATTGTATTATAAATGTCTGTGTGTTTGATATATATATTTTTGTGTCTGCCTGTGAGCTGTCCATCGTGCCAGGTTAGAATTTTTATGTTTTTTTAAATTACAAACCTTATTTACGACGGCCTGGAGAGGATCATCGTAAATAAGACTCTGTTTTTTACGAGGGCCTGCAGCTGGCCGTCGTAAATAAGCCTATGTTGTTTACGACGGCCGGCAGAAGGTCGTCATAAACAACCTTCTAGAATGTGTCAGCTAGCACCTGCTCAGTTAATTACGATGGCCAGACTTGACCGTCGTAAATAATCTTACTTATGACTAAATAGCTGTGACGGCCTGTTGCCATCATAAATAAGTAAAAACCATCGTAAATAGGTTAATTACGACGGTTTAGAGCTTAATAATGATGGTTCTGGCCGTCATAAATGTGGAACATTGCTGTAGTGGAGGGCGCGCAGGGGCGGGGGAGGCCGGGGCAGCAGCGCACGGGGGCGGGGAAGGCCCGGTCAGCGGCGCGTGGGGGCGTTGGAGGATGGGACGGCGGCGCATGGCGCACGGGGGCAGCGGCAGCGGCGCGGGGGGGGGGGGGGGGGGGGGGGGAGGGAGGCCCGGGCGGCGGTGCGCTGGGGTGTTGGCAGAACGGGTCAGGGTCAGCGCGGGTATGAAAGCCCGCATCGACCCCGGCCCGACGGGTCTATACCCCTTATTAATGACGGCCTGTCCTTGGCCGTCGTAAATGAGGTGGTATTTACAATGGCCATATTTAGGGTGTGTTTGGTTCAGATGCGGATTTTTGAAAATCTGATTCTAGCTGTGAGATGTGAGAAAGCTGCTGTGAGCTGAGAGCTACGGTGAAGCTGAAATCTGTTTGGCTGGAAACAACTATCAACCTTGTGTTCTGTAATAAATGTGTGTTATAAAGAAAATAATATTTGGTTATGTAATCAGCGGCATGATGAGTAATTTCTGCGAAAAGTTAGAATAGGAATTTGGAAAATCTGGGGTTCTGACAGATTTCCATTTGCACTATATAAATCTGTAGATTCTAGAGAATCTGATTCTCATGTGAACCCCTTTGGTTCAGATTTCTGATTTTTGATAAAGAATCTAGTTGGTGCCGCTGAACCAAACGGACCCTTAATTACGACGGCCTTAGGGTTAGCCGAAGTAAATTGAGGCTAAGTTACGACGGTCGTCACAAGGCCGTCGTAAGTAAGCCTCAATTTACGACGGTCGGGATTGACCATCGTAAATTAATTTATTTATGACGGCTAACACTAAGGTCATCGTAAATTAGTATGGCCGTCATAAATCGTACTTTTTGCTGCAGTGTATATATTTTACCAGAAAAGATAACCTAATGTGAAAGGACCACGGAGGTATATAACTAGCTCTATTTGTAAAAAATCTCAGAACTTTGCAGCCATGCCTTGTGATGGTAAAATTTTGCAAAAAAAATGTGGCCGTGGTTTCTATAGTTATATAACTAGCTCTATTTTGTATGGAGTGGAACGGTTTTTGTTGATAAACTTGCTTCAATATAGTTAAATAAACCAAAACATGAAAAATGAGTCCCATGCTACGGATTTGCTGTGAAGAATGATGCATGTAGATATTTTTACACATGTCGGAAGATCCAATACCTACAAAAAAGGAGTAATTCCATTCTCATTGCACAGCTTAAAATAATATTTGTACACACTAACTCAGCCCACTAATGTCTGATACTGTTAATGCGCATTAAATAAAGCGCCAACTCCATCGCTAATGACTTATTCCTCTACTAGCCAATACATGCATGCATGCAGACTTATACATGTACATGTACAGACACAGTAAAATTGACCCATATACGTCAAGATTATTGCTAACAGCATTGATATAACTTATCGATGATGTTAGAGGATGTAAATGAGTTTCTTTGACAGATAAGATCACAACGCTTGAGATTTGAATGATTCTTGAGTAAATATATATATATATATATATATATTCAATTCTCTTTAGATTTATTATATTTTTATAAATGGCTGTTGTTATATATAGAAGCCTATATCAATATTTGGTATGCTATATTGATTATCATATATGACAGAAGTATACTTGGCATGATATATTGGGTACCATATATGTTGGGAGTATATTTAGTATGCTAGATAGACTACCATATGCATCAGTAGTATATTTAGTAGAGAATATATTATGCGTAGTAGTCTATATTTATAGATAGAAAGGAATCATCTATTCTTGGAATATATGTAACATACCATGTATATATTTCTCTATAAATATAAGAGACCATGACTCATAGTGGTCAGGTCATTCAGCGACATACAATCTATCATGGTAACAGAGCCAAGGTTCTAACCCATACCACAAATTTTTTCTTCCTCCTCCTCCACCACTTCCTCCTCCTCTATCATGTCGGGCGCTCACAACACCACCATGGCCTCGATCCCTATTCACCAAGTTGTCACCATTCGTTTAACGGAATCAAACTTCCTCCTATGGTGCGCTCAGCTCCTGCCGTATCTCTGGAGCTCAAAGCTGATCGGGTACCTAGATGGCACCCACGCCGCACCTGAGAAGAAGGTTGCTGCATCGACGGCCCCGGGTGGTGAACAAGTCCCCAATCCGGCGTACGAACGCTGGTATGATCAAGATCAACAACTATTGAGTGGTCTTCTATCGTCGATGACCGAAGAAGTTCTTCGGGATGTCGTCAATGCCACGTCTTCAAAGGAGGTCTAGGACTCCCTCCAGAAGAAGTTCGCCTCGTCTACAAAGGCGCGCACGGTGCAAATCCGTGTGGAACTCGCTACATCGAAGAAACGCGATCTGTCCGCCGCTGACTTCTTCCGCAAGATCACGGGGCTCGCCATCGAACTCGCTGCCGCTGATGCTCCCCTCCGTGATGAGGAGGTTCTCGCCTATCTCCTTGCAGGTCTCCCAAGCGAATACGACCCATTCGTCACTTCGATGACGACAAAGACAGAGGCGCTCTCCCTCGATGACGTTTTCGCTCACTTGGTCGCATTCGAAGCCCGACAACTCCAGCACCTGACGGAACTATAGCTAAACCATGGTGCCTCCGCGAATTACGTGGGTCGTGGCGGTAAATCTCATGGCCGCGGTCGTAGTGACCGTGGCCGTGGCGGTCGGTCTCGTGGCGGCACCCCGTCGCACGGTGATCGTCGTGACAATGGCCCTCGTCCTCAATGTTAGATCTGCGGCAAGCTCGGTCACACTGCCACCAAGTGCTGGTATAGGATGGACAACACGTACCAGGATGAAGGCCCCTCGGCAGCCTTGGCGTCCACAAACTCGTACAAGATCGACCCCAACTGGTATAGTGACACGGGTGCCACCGATCATATTACAAGTGATCTCGATCGCCTTGCTGTCCGTGAACGCTATCATGGAGGCGAACAAGTGCAAGTCGGAAATGGAGTAGGTTTGCAGATTATGCATGTTGGTCATTCTTCAATTAATACTGCTGCTCGCCCTCTTGCATTGCGCAATATTTTGCATGTGCCTGATATTTCCAAACACCTTCTTTCCGTTCATAAATTTTCTCGTGATAATAATGTCTTCTTTGAATTCCATCCATGGCATTTCTCTATTAAGGATCGAACATCGAGGAGAAGTCTTCTCGAAGGGCGATGTGAGTCTGGCCTCTATCCTATCAAGTCATCCGATGTCGCTGCCATCAAGCATGCCTTAGCGAGCAATTCTACTAGTCAAGCCCAATGGCATGTCCGACTCGGCCATCCTTCATCTCAAGTAGTTCGGTCAATTTTGCATCTCAATAATATTTCATGTCCTAGAGAGTCATCTTTATCGGTTTGTAATGCATCTCGACTAGCTAAGAGTCACCAATTACCATACACAAGTTCTATTCATCGGTCTACATCACCCTTAGAACTCATTTTCTCCTATGTCTGGGGACCTGCACCCCAATCTGTTGGCGGTTTTAAGTATTACATCAGCTTTATTGATGATTTTACTAAATTTTCTTGGATCTATTTAATGCATGATCCTATTGACGCTCCTCGTATATTTTTACAGTTCCAAGCACATGTTGAGGGTCTCCTTGATGCTAAAATTAAGTGTGTTCAGTCTGATTGGGGTGGGAAATACCAGAAAATTCACAACACATTTTTTCGTTCTCTTGGCATATCTCACCGTGTTTCATGTCCTCATACACATCAACAAAACGGTTCTGCTGAACGCAAACACCGTCATATTGTTGGAACCGGTCTTGCTCTCTTAGCTCATGCAGGCATGCCCCTTAAATTTTGGGATGAAGCTTTCCTTACAGCCACATACCTCATCAATCGCCTTCCTATACGAGTTATTGATAACAAATGCCCTTTGGAGCGTTTATTCAATACACCACCCGATTACTCACTATTAAAAGTTTTGGGTGTGATTGTTGGCCTCATCTTTGTCCTTATAACAAACAGAAGATCTCTTTTCGATACAAGGAATGTGTTTTTCTAGACTATAGCTCTTTACATAAAGGGTATAAATGTCTTGACACTGATTCATGTCGTGTCTATATTTTCAGAGACGTTATTTTTGACGAGAATATTTTTCCTTTCAAAAGAACTCCACCCCATCCTTCCCAAAATTTGGAATCGACACATAGTAATATTCATTTGCGCATGTTGCACTTGGGAAACAGCAGTACTAATTTGGAAAATGATCATATACATGCATTTGTGTCTGCTAACTCTTTGGATGCAGATAATCAGGAATCTCCATCTCAGAGATCCGCTCCAGATATGTTACCTATAGCACCCATGCAGCATGAATCAGATTTAGGAGCACCTACCATACCTGTTGATTGCCTGCCAATTAATGGTGTGAATCAGGATGCACTTCCTGATATTGAGGCCCAATCAGGTGTCGAGACTGACGCACCCTCCGTCCATCCGTACCATACGCGCCAACAAAATAATATTAGACGTCCAAAGGTATGTACAGATGGTACGGTCACATATTCTGTGGTTCGGTCTTCTACTTCTGAGCCTACTTCTCATGTTGCTGCTATGGAGCATCCCATGTGGCGTCAGGCCATGAATGATGAATTTCAGGCACTTCTTAAAAATAAAACATGGCACTTAGTACCTCATCGTACTGGTATTAATGTCATTGACTGCAAATGGGTCTTCAAGTTGAAGCAAAAGCCAGATGGGTCTATTGACCGCTACAAAGCACGTCTGGTTGCTAAAGGTTTCAAACAACAATATGGAATTGATTATGATGATACTTTCAGTCCAGTTGTTAAACCAACTACTATTCGATTTTTATTGTCTCTTGCTGTTTCTCGAGGTTGGGCTATTCGACAAATAGATATTCAGAATGCTTTTCTACATGGCCTTCTTCATGAAGATGTTTATATGAAACAACCATCTGGATTTATGGATTCTCAACATACCAGTTATCTTTGCAAGTTAGATAAATCTCTTTATGGTCTTAAACAAGCACCACGTGCATGGTTTTCTCGCCTTAGCTCCAAACTCTTGGAGTTGGGATTTACAGCCTCAAAGGCAGATATTTCTCTTTTTATTTTTAACAAGTCTGATATTCACATATATATTCTTATTTATGTGGATGATATTATTATAATCAGCTCGTCTTCTGTGGCTACTGAGAGACTCCTTACATAACTTAAGGATGATTTTGCAGTAAAAGATCTTGGTAGACTCAGTTATTTTCTTGGAATTGAAGTATGTCATTCCTCTCATGGGCTCATTCTGACACAACATAAATACATACAAGATTTATTATCCCGAACTAATATGCTCACCTCCAAGGGTGTGTCCACTCCTATGGTACCTACTGAGAAGTTGAGACTAGATATGGGTGAAAAGCTCTCGTCTAAAGATACTACAAGATATCTAAGTGTTGTTGGTTCCCTCTAATATCTATCATTAACAAGGCCTGATATTTCTTTCTGTGTCAACAGAGTTTGCCAATTTCTATCAACTCCAACTACTGTACATTGGGCGGCAGTCAAAAGGATTCTAAAATATCTTCATGAAACAATTGATATGAGATTATGCTTCACCAAGTCTGGCTCTTCATTGCTTAGTGCCTTCTCAGATGCTGATTGGGCTGGGAATCCTGATGATCGACGAAGCACTGGCGGATATGCCTTATTTTTTTGTGGCAATCTTATTCCTTGGAGTTCACGCAAACAGCCAACAGTGTCTCGTTCAAGTACAGAGGCTGAATATAAGGCAGTTGCTGATGCTACCGTAGAATTAATTTTGATTCAGGTGCTTTTGCGTGAGCTTGGGATTCCGCAGTCACGAGCACCTAGTCTGTGGTGCGATAATATTGGTGCCACCTATTTATCTGCCAATCCAATTTTTCATCGGTGGACGAAACATGTTGAGGTTGATTATCACTTCGTTCGTGAACGAGTATCATCTCGTCAACTTGATGTGAGATTTATATCATCTAAAGATCAGCTTGCCGACATTATGACCAAGCCATTACCGGTCTCCTCCTTTAATAATTTTTGACGCAATCTGAACTTAGTACCACACCGTCTAGATTAAGGGGGGATGTTAAACATAGAAGCCTATATCAATATTTGGTATGCTATATTGATTACCATATATGTCAGAAGTATACTTGGCATGATATATTGGGTACCATATATGTTGGGAGTATATTTAGTATGCTAGATAGACTACCATGTGCATCAGTAGTATATTTGGTAGAGAATATATTATGCATAGTAGTCTATATTTATAGATAGAAAGAAATCATCTATTTTTAGAATATATGTAATATACCATGTATATATTTCTCTATAAATATAAGAGACCATGACCCATAGTGGTCAGATCATTCAATGCCATATAATCTATCAGCTGTGACTTCTGAATTAAAGTCTGGTAATAATTTATTGCCAACCATATAATGGAAAACAGACGTTACTGCTCATCTGGATTCTAGTAAATAAATAGCATTAAAATAGTACACCGGCGGGCATGCATGGAAGGTGTGATTGGAACACTTGATGTCCCTATACAAATGCAATAGCCACGGGATTTGTCACACCAACTGAGAACGACGAGCACAGATGGCACAAGTACCGTGAGACACTGGGAAGAGTGGCCATGGCTCTAGGAAGGAGGGGGTGATTCCACCAGAGTGGTCCGATGTCAAGGCGCACTTCCACCTGCGAATCCAGGATGCTGCTAAAGCGTTGGGCGTCGGCGAAACCTATCTGAAGGGCCTTTGCCGCAAGCAGGGCGTTCCCCATTTGCTCGGACAAAGGGTATATGGACCCTTAATTAAGCCGTATAGGAATACAACTTCATCGATTCCTATGTGTCTTGCTCGGATTGAGATTTTTGTTGGTCGATTCGTGCCGATCAGGTCTCTCACCCATAATCTGTGAGAGCTTGCGATGGAGGCAGCGGTGCGACAGAGAACACCACCAGAGGAAGAAGCTGCACATCGTCCTCGGGTAATGATCGCCAAGACATTACTGAGGTTATTGAAGAGATGACAACGCTTCTTCAAATCGAGAACCCTCCCCCAGGACCGCAGGAACATGGCGACGATGACAAATCTACTGTTGAGATCTTGCGACGTGATGGTAGGTTGCCTACTCGCAGACGTGCAGCGCAAATGCCGAGCTTAGTTCCTAGTACTGTCCGTCAGTATTTGCTGTGTGATGTTATCCTTATCTGTATTGGCTGGTCACAAAGTATCTCGATTAGATGTGCTGTGTCCTAGGACTGTAACTCTACAACATGAAATGGTTAATCTTTTTTCTGAGGTAATGAAATGGTTAATTTATTGGAGATATTCAGAACATGTATGCACAAAATAGGGAGTGAACTCTTGTTTACCATGTACGCACAAAATAGAGAGATTCAGAACATGTATGCGTAAAGAATTATCCCTAACCATTGTGGGAAGCTTTTGGCCCACTATTCTACGAACATGTATGCACAAAAATGGTGAGGGATTCAGAACATGTATGTGCAAAGAACATGCGTTCTTACAGTTGCTAGCTTTTTACTTGTTGAATCTTGCTGCAAGCTGTATAGCTTTTTATTTCACATCGCTGTATGTACCTCAGTTCTTAATTTTTATTCTTACTGTTGCTAGTGTTTTACTTGTTGAATCTTGCTGTAAGTTTTATAGCTTTTTATTCTTATCCTGCTGTAAGACGTATAGGCTGTAATGCAACAATAAAAATGAATGTCGATGCATAGGTTTTGTTTATGGCTGTATAGCTTTTTATTCTACCTCTCTGACTCGCTGTACATCATTTCTTTGTTTCGTTTATGTGTTTCCTTTACTGTTTGTAGATCTGGATAATCAAACATTTGACTACTTTTAATTATTATTCTTGCTACTTGCTAGGATGATGGCGACCATTCTTGATTAATGAATACTTCAATGCGTGGACTTCAAGTTCTCTGGGCTAAGGGTGTTCCTTCAGGTTATGATTTCTGGACTTCAAATTCTGTGAGAGTCATAGTTAAAATTGTTGTTTAAATAGCTGGGCTATTTTTAATTATGGAATGAATATGAAATTCTGCGTCGAGACTGTTAATATTGTTATGGGAATGACTTTATGACTGAATGAATCTGTGAGACCCTAATGTGGTATTTTTTATTTTGTAGAGAAGATAATTTAATTTTTTTCTTGTTAGTTACATTAATTGATATCATCACTTACATAAAAACTCGCTCTCAACTTCTGCATCTTGTGATGCACAAAGCGTATAAACAAAAGAAAACGAAAAAACAATCCATACAGTTTAGCAATAATAAATCCGAAGACTAGATCGCCACTCATGTGCCTGGGAAAAAATAGTTTTGACCACCTGCTTCAAATGTCTCCATATAGCCAGTACCATATCTTGGTATGTTGGCTTCTGAAGAGCAGCCCAGATACGGAGCCAGTAACTAGCTATAAATATGACCTGCAAGAAAAAACCATATTTTTTCTTTCAAACATAATGTCATTCATGTAATGCCAAATTGCCCAACAAATAGTGGCAGCGCCCAACAAAACAAGTGGTTTTAATTCTTTACTAATCCCCTGTAGCCAAGTATCAAATATGTTTAAAACACTACAAGGTGAAGTAAGATTTGAGGTCACTTGAACAAAATGCCAAACTATTGGCGTAATTTGGCATTCAAAGGAAAAGTGTTTATTTGTTTCATTTGTCGTACAAAAACAACATTTAACGCTTCATTTCCAATTATGCTTGGCCTCCTATTCTCATGTACCAAAGGAATATTTTTATTTTTAAAGGATCTTCCAGTTGCTATAATTTCTTATTTAAGTTTCGTACATCGGAGTGTATTAAAGGCAGATAATGAGATTTCATCAAGAACTGACCACTAGAACCAAATTTCATCGAAATTCATCTTGTTCCTGAGATAAATTAATATCAAAGACGTGTACGTAGTTCGTTATTATCCTACTAATTTCAGCCCTATAAGACCCCTTGGTTATATGAATATAATTTGGAGTAGCAAAATGTCCGCCACCATAGTCTGTTTATGATGAACTATGTGATACAAACAGAGATATTACTCCCTCAACATGGATGTATCCAACCGTCTATCTTCCGAGAATCTAATCTGTGTACCATTATTGATTTTAATGGATTGAAATCAGAGACAATCCTGTTTCACCTTCATCAAACCGGCCCATAAGTGGGAATCCCCATCCAATATGCTTGAGAAAGAGGTTTAGAACCCAGATATTTATTCCTCAGCAATTGTTGTCATGTGCCCTAATGTTGTTATAAGTCTATAGAGTCATTTACAAAGTAATGCTCTATTTTGAACATCTAAGCCTAGAATTCCCAGACCTACTTGATCTCTTGGTTGGCATAATATGTTTATATGTACAAATACATATACATATAAATAATATAAACCGAAAAGAATAAAGATTCAGTATGGCGGAGCAGCAGGCCAGCACACTGTAGAATGGATGATGAGGGCACTGAGGAAAATGCAAACACCCGAGAGGAAACGTAATTGAAAAGTCAAAAGAGGTCGTCCAACCAAGCCTGGCCCTATCCCTTTCCCCAGAATTCAGTCCGTGAAGTTGCAGTTGAAAGTTTGCTGTGATTGAGAGTTGACATTGTTGAATTGATGTTCTGTGTGAGTGAGATTTCTGTTTACTGTTGGGTATGCAATCACCACAACCTTCACCACAATTTTAAACAATAGTTGCGACGACACAAAAATGAACTGAATTCATACAGTTAATTCAAGCTCTGCAGCTCTCTTGTCGTGTCATAGCCTGAATTTTGCACTACTACAACAAGCTTCATCTCAGGCGGCTCTAAACGTATTATCACACGAGGTTTTCAAAATCGTATGAAACGAAGAGTCTGTGATAATCAGCAATTTTCACAGGTGAAAACTTAAACCGCCTGTGAAAAAGTTATCACAGTCAGTCTTAACCTTCATGAACCCCCTGTGAAGACTCTTTATCACAGGCGGTTTGTAACGTAAAAGTATCCGCATGTGATAACTCTATTATTGCAGGCGGTTCTTTACCTAGGACTATCAGTCTGTGAAGAATGTTTATCACAGACGGTTTGTAGCGTAAGATTACCTGCCTGTGTAACTCTATTATCACATGTGGTTCTTTACCTACGATAAGCTGCCTGTAATATTATATTATCACAGGCGGTTTGTTAGGTACTACATGTTGTTATTTCTAATTTCCAGGTCAATTTCATATGCAAATTTATACACAGTAGAAACAATATATTCTGACAAGCATCATCGACACAATATCACCAAAAAGTTATCTTATATACAAATGTACAGTACAATACATCTCAATTCATAGTTTACAAGTTTTTCACTAAATACCAATTCGATGCTCATACTAGCAAAGTTCTGGCCCATCACCTATTACACCTGCGTCATCGAAGAACTGCCCTTTTCGATAGAAAATTTTGCGACGCATGAAGAGATACAGTTCACTCGCAATCTTATTGACTCCTCCACTAGGCATATCTCTAAAAACCTGTAAAAGTCCCAAAACTTGTAAATGGAAAACTTGAGCTATGAATAAAGTTGAGTCTAAATACAAGAAATGGGACTTGCAAAAACTTTTGTATACTCATGAAAGTGTTGGCATGTGCAATAAAACTTTGAATTCAGTTTGAACTAACAGGGTCACTTCAAAAAGATGAAGGCCATTTTCAAAAGGGGAAATTCAAACTGTTGGTTAAGAAGTTTTATTTGCAATGGCCAACTCAAGAATCAGGTGGCATATTTGACTTCCTCAGGATCAAATTATGAGGGAGACAAATTTTGAGGAAATTTGGAAGTGCTTTGGTATGTATATCAAGGGGACTTGTAAATTTCATCTAAATTTGAATTCAAATTTGAAACTGAGGCACAACTTATCAAATTGCCAAATAACGTTTGAATTTGAGTTCCACATGGATGAATTTGCACTAGGCCAAAAATGGGAGATCTTTTGGGGCAGAGAGGAGCTGTGGGCCCCAATTGTCATTGAGAGGGGGGATAAAAACTTACTGCCTATGTTTTCAGCTCTCTGTTATCGGTTCAACTGTAACACACCAAAATCCTGTTAAGAGGGGAATTTAAAAATTTTTGGACGTGTTGCATGTGTTGCAAAAATTCAAATTCAAACTGGAATTCAATTTAAACTCAAAACAGAAAAGAAATAGAAAAAAAGGAAAACAGAAAAAAACCGGTCAGTGGGCCGAAACCCACCAGCCGGCCCACCGATCCCGCGCCAGCCCGCAGCCGCGCGCGCCCCCCCTTCTTCCCACTGACATGCGGGGCCCGCCAACCTTTCTTCCTCCTCGCGCCCGCGCTCGCGCTCGGCCGGACTCTCTCACCCGAATCAAAACCAACCGGAAAATCTCGCGTATCCCAGCCGACTTCCGGACCCCGAAGACTCTAGCTCGATCTAAACCAACCCGCCGCCCTTCCCCCGTCTATAAAAACCCCGGCATCGTCCCGTTTTTCCCCACGATCCGCCGATTTTCTCTCCGGTGAGAACCCGAGCCCCTCCGGCGAATTCTGCCCGATCTACGCTCGGGAATTCCGATCTAACTCGCTGGTCTTGATCCACTGCCTCCGGGGAACCTCGCAGGTGTAGAAAACGCGGTAGTTTGCGGTTCAAACACAGTGCCGACAAGCCTCGCCGTGAATTCACCTCGGACCTCATCGCCGACCGCCTTCCAGGACCTCCGAGCTCAAGAAAACCCCCGAGGTGAGATCCCCGACCTCCCCTCCACCGATCTATGCCATAAAATCACAGTTTTAGGAAGAATTGACGAAGATCCGAAACTCTCCGGCGAGATCGCCGCCTCCCGCCGCCGTGCGCCGCTAGGCAGCGCCGCCCGCGCTCGATCAGAGCGACGTGGCCACTTGTGCGCCGTTTATTTTAAATCGCACGGTAGAGTTTAAATCCCCGAGTACCGGTTCGATGTTATAATCTCAGTCGTCTGTTTTAAATCGGACGGTCCACGTCAGCCCCGCGTTATAAAGACTGTGATTCTTACGTGCTACCCCCTTGGGTTCTCGGAAAATATGAGCTAGCCCCAGAAACTTCTGATCTAGCCCCTAGAACTTCAGAAAATCATGTAAATTCATTTAAAATCAGTTTTAGCACCTGGACTTAATAAAAATTAGGAAAAACCCCTCTGTTATGTGTAGTTAGCCTCCTGGAAATTCATAAAATAATATAATAGACCCTGTAGTGGGGTGAGTTTACCTTTTTAACACTATGTGATATTAAATTTAGGAATTTGACTATGTGTTTAGTATTTAAAATTTAAAAGATGAGACAAACACATTGCAAATTCAAATTAAAAACTTTCCTAGTACTTGGAAAACTTTGGAGTGAGATAAAAATAGATTTTTGGCTAAAATGAATCTGTTTAATTGATTATTCACATTTATTAGTTATAGGGACATATTTTTAAGTAGAGAATAATTCTGAAAATTAGAAAAATAAATGTAAAATAGTTTACATCAGAGGAAAAGATTAAAAAATATATTATTAACTATTTTGGATCAGAACCTATTCTGTTTAGATGATGTGTCTTACTATTTTCATAATAAAGTACATATTTAGGCATAGGAAGTAAATTTGAAAATATAGTAAGCTAGGTATAAATAATTAGAAAATGATAAATGAAGTTTCCAAAATCCAAAGAATTCAGTTTAGGATTGGTAGAAGTTCTGAAGACACATATGGAGTACGAAAATACCTTTCATGCATACTTGGTAGCTAAAAGGTGTAATAGTTGAATATAAGGAATTTATTTAAATTGGAAACTCATATATATAGTATGCAAGCATAAATGTGAATACAAAAGTAGAATCATATACACATGATTAAAAGTGCATGTAAGCCACAAATCAACACCCATAGAGTAACCACAACACATATAATTGTGAATGACTTTCATAAATGTGAATGTGTGGTTTGTATGAAGTGGAAGTGTGAACTATGTCTTATGGATTGTTGTTTTTCTTTTGCTATGTGTGATGGTATGATGTAGAACCTGCTCCAGAGCAAGTTCTTCCTTTCCAAGATCAGGACTACCCATTCCAAGAGCAGCAGGAAGGAGGCAAGTGTCCTTGACCACTTTGATCCTATACTAGGGTGTGTAGATAGGATTTTATTTGCATTGTCAATTGAAATATGAAACCCATGCTAGGAAGTTTCCCTAGAATTGCATTACCTTGTTTCCTTGTAGCTTGGGTTGGGATTCATTTTAACATGTCATTTATTATTATGCATATGCTTAGCCATGCTTAGAATGGGATATTTGGGGGATGAGCTCATCAGTTTATTTTACCATACTCTTGAATGAGATATTGTGAATTATGTAGAGGTAGGGATCAAGGCAAGTTGGATGTTTTGGTTGGTGCTGGGTGCACGAGACTCGGGTTTGTGTTTAGTACTTACGTGGATCCTAAGGACCGGTTCATGGAGCATGTAACCTGGCTTTACCGTGCAAACCACATGCTGAGATGGGGCAGCTTGGCCAATTAATTAGGTGTATCCCCGGCGTAGTATGGGTGTGTTGGATGGTGCGGGGAATAGGTGTCAGCTGGACTACCATATGAACCGCAAGGCTCAAGAGAGGGCCACTGCAGCGGGGTTGGAGCCTCTTGTATGCTGTTAGGGGTGAAACCTCAGTGGGCCCACGCTCGTCGGGAATCCCATTGTAAAGGCTTCGTAGTGATCTCCTGGCTACACACCTGGGAAGTGTGAATATGGTTCGTGGCCACTGGCATAATGGAGGTTCTTTTAGTCCACCCGGCAACGGGGGGATGAAATCACTACATGTGGGTACAGTGGTGCAAACTCTGCAGAGTCAAAACTGTCATGACAGCCGTGCTCACGGTCAAGAGCGGCTTGGACTTATTCATGATTAGAGGGTTGATGGTTTTGGAAGTTGTGGATGTTAAGCGGGGAGCTTAACATTGGAAATGATGTTATGGTTATTTGATGATGGGATGGGAGATTGGGACCATTTCATCTGTGTAGTAATGTAGGTGCTTAAAAAACTAAGGTGATAGGTATTAATTGTGTAGTGTTTGACCATGAGTTCAACCTCCCCTTGTTTTAGCCATGCATGACATAACTTTCGCACACTTGCTGAGTACCATCGGTACTCAACCTTGCATATTTGTTGGTTTATATTGCTGCTCAGGTCAAGATAATGAGGTGGTGTATAATGACTAAGACTTTGGACCCGAAGAAGGTTTCTAGGTTCATGGAGACCCTGGGCAACGCTTGTGACGGAGCCCACAAGAATAATATTCCGCTGCTATTTTATTTAAATGGTATGAACTTATTATCGTCCATCGAGACATATGCTATGTAAGACTTATTTATATTCGACACCTGGCTTGTAATAAATGATGCTTCACTATTTGTCATCACATGTATGAGAAAATGATCCTGGCATACATGTGATATTCACTCGGTTGTTCTTCGGAGAAACCGGGTGTGACAGAAGTGGTATCAGAGCCAAGGTTGCCCGTAGGAACGTGGACCTAGGTAGAAATGGACGTATTTAAGGGCCCTATTTTCTTAAAAACTATTTTACAAGGTGTGTGTTGAAAAGTGTTATTTAATGGAGTCACTTTCTTCATCTTACCTCAACTTTCATTCAAAATAGGATTTTTATTTAAAAGTTTATCTAATCTAAGTTTAAATGCTTTTTGTTTTAGATGGTTCGCATGATTCGCACCGCTCGCAAGTCTACAGGAGGGAGAGTTCCCGTAGTTGCCCTCGCCCAAAGAGAGGAGAGCCGTCCGGTGACGTACCTTTCCTACGGATTGGCTGTAGGAGGTTTGCTGCGCCGTCTTCGACGTATGCTCCAAGCCGCCGGCAATACGGGCAAGCTAATCATACACTATAGCTCTACCAGGACCATCCGGGAGAAGCGGGAAGAATGGAGTTCAGAAATGAGGATTATCAATGAAAATCAGCTGCTCAAGATCCACCGCTCTCTAGCTTGTCGAGCGACACAGGTCGATGCAGAGAAGGATGTCACCTGGGAGGCCATCACCAGCCAGAGTCACATCTATCGTCGCCACCTGGACAGGACTGAGTACATGTATGTCCTCCAGCGTGAGAGTGGTACCACGGAGTACAAGTACCCACCAGTGCAGCAAGGGACTTCCCATGAGCACATGGACTTGTGCTTGGAGGATGCTGCTATGCTCAACACTCGACTGCAGGAGTGTCAGCAAGAGCTTCAGGATGTTCGGGACACCCTGAAGGAAACGGAGGCGTTGCTGCGAGCCTGCTTGAGGGCGAGAGAAAGAGGAGATGGGAATGAACTGTGTGTCACCGTGAATAATACATGGACTCCTGACTCCCCAGATCGTCGGGCGATCAGGCGTCGTCGCACTTCTCCACCAGCAGCCTCCCCACCCAAAGCAGAGTCAGAAGGCAGCCGCAATAATGACGAAGATCCCATGGAGCCAGCTCAGTGATACGAGTAGTGTAGAGTTTTTCCCTTAGTTAGCAAGATGTCGAATAGTCGAGTCGTTACCTTAGTTAATGGTGTATTAATGCTTGGTGTGTGACGTGAGTTGTGGAAGCCATGAGCAATTGTCCACAACCTCGTCTTCATATTGTTTTGCTTTGGTATGTGAACCCACATGAAATAATAGTGCATTTATTTTTGTGTGAGACATGAACCCTCAGAAAGTATAACAAAGCCTCAACACTTCAAAGTACAAACGAGTGAAAGTAGTAAGATGATACGTAATGCTTTAAATTAACATTGGTTGATCATGCCAGATGGCCGGAAGAGGAAAGGGTCGTGCTGCCAACCCCGCCAACAACAACGATGAGGCCTGCAACACTCATCTTTCTGGAGGCCAAGACAGGGGTGGTCGCCGTGAAGGAGTTGATCCCCTCCACCAAATGCTTGAGAATCAAAATCAGCTCATCCAGAACTTGACTCAAGTGGTGGCCAACTTGCATCAAGTTCCACCTCCACAAGCTGCACCACGCCAACCAAGGTTGAGTGAGTTTCTAGGAACTCAACCTCCAAAGTTTGCAAGTGCTGCTGAACCTCTGGAGGCAGATGATTGGCTAAAGACCATTGAGAGCAAGATGAGGATCATACAGTGCCAAGGGTATGAGAGGGTGCTGTTTGCCTCTCATCAATTGCATGGACCTGCTGCTGATTGGTGGACCGCCTACGTGGCCTCCCATCATGACCCTGAGAACATCACCTGGGAAGAGTTCAAGCGTAACTTCCGCAACCATTACATCCCAAGGGGTGAACTCAAAAACAAGAGGAAGGAGTTTTTGGGGTTGCAGCAAGGTAACATGACTGTGAGGGAATACCTCACTAAATTTATCCAACTCTCCCGTTATGCCCCACGGGACATAGAGACTGATGAGCAGAAACAGGATTGTTTCGTGGAAGGGCTTACCGCAGAAATGCAGTGCGCAATGTCCTCCAACGAATATGAAAGCTTCCAAAAGATGGTGGACAGAGCGTTTGTGGTAGAACGGAAGCTGAAGGCCTTGGAAAATGAGAACAAGAGGAAGGCCGGGTGGTCACATCAGGCCTCAGGGAGCAACACCCGCCCACGTCTGATGCAGCAACCCGCGGGGCAGACGAACCGTGCTGCGGTACCCTACTCAGCACCAAGAGGGTACAACCCGGACTACAGGCCTCCGGCAGCACCAATACAGCCACAACGTCAGTTCGTACAGCAGCCTCGCCCCGCATATCCACCTCGACCAGCAGTACAAGGACCCCCAAACCCACCCCAAGACAGCAAAGGACAGGCACCTAAGGTTGGGGTGCAATGTTTCAACTGTGGTGAAGTGGGGCACTACGCCCATAAGTGCCCAAAGAAGAAGCCCACGCAGCCACAACAGCAGAATGTAATGAGAGGACGGGTGAACCACGTCATCATGGAGGAAGCGCAAGAGGCACCTGACGTGGTAGTTGGTAAGTTTCCTGCCAATTTACACATTGCAACCCTGTTGTTTGATTCTGGTGCTACCCACTCGTTCATTGCCCAAGGGTTTGTTAAGAAGCATGACCTAGCAACAACACAAATGAATCATATGCTAGCAGTAAACTCTCCAGGTGGAGAAATAAGGACAAGACAAGTGTGTCCCAAGGTGAATCTAGACATTAATGGGTAGTGTTTACTGCTAACCTCATAGTGATAGATTCCCAGGGGATCGATATTATCTTGGGTATGGATTGGTTGACCAAATATAAAGGAATCATCCATTGTTCGACCAGAACGGTGGAACTAACGCACCCTAGTGGCACAAAAGTAAAGTTTATAACAATACAAGGGCCTAGGAGGGACGTTAAATTAAATCAAGTTGAGGTGAAAGTGGAGGAGATCAGGATTATGAGGGAATATCCAGATGTTTTTCCGGAGGAGTTGCCAGGTATGCCTCCTGATCGTGAAGTGGAATTTGCAATCGAGCTAGTGCCTGGAACAGCCCCGATATACAAGAGACCTTATCGGATGGACTCCAAGCAGCTGGGAGAACTCAAGGATCATTTGAGAGAATTGTCGGAGAAGGGGTATATTCATCCTAGTTCCTCACCTTGGGGAGCTCCGGTCATATTTGTGCCCAAGAAGGACGGAACCCAAAGGTTATGCTTGGATTATCGTGCCTTGAATGAGGTAACCATCAAGAACAAGTACCCATTACCCCGCATTGAAGACTTGTTTGATCAGTTGAGGGGAGCTTGTGTGTTCTCGAAAATTGATCTCAGGTCGGGATACCAGCAACTCAAGATAAGGCAATCTGATATTCCCAAGACAGCTTTCGTATCTCGGTACGGACTGTATGAATACACTGTCATGCCTTTCGGGCTAACTAATGCCCCGGTATACTTCATGTATCTCATGAACAAGGTATTCATGGAATATCTGGACAAATTTGTGGTGGTTTTCATAGATGACATTCTCGTCTTCTCCAAAGATGAAGAAGAACATGAGAAACATCTAAGGTTGGTGTTGTAGAGGCTGAGAGAACACCAACTGTATGCCAAGTTGAGCAAGTGTGAGTTTTGGCTGAAGAGAGTCCCCTTCTTAGGACATATAATCTCGGAGGGAGGAATCTCCGTAGATCCTGCCAAAATCGAGGATATATAGAAGTGGAAGACCCCTGAAAATGTCGGGGAAGTTCGAAGCTTCTTGGGATTGGTTGGATACTATCGACGGTTTATTGAGGGATTCTCTAAGATCTCGAGACCCCTCACCAAACTGTTGGAGAAGGGAATCACATTCACATGGACGCCACAGTGCGAGACGAGTTTTCAGGAGTTAAAGGAAAGATTGACAACAACCCCAGTGCTGGTTATGCCAGATATGCAAAAGAACTTTACGGTGTACTGCGATGCCTCTGGAAACGGGTTGGGATGTGTTCTCATGCAAGAAGGGCATGTCGTGGCTTATGCATCTCGGCAGCTCCGGAAGCATGAGAAGAACTATCCTACACATGACCTAGAACTAGCCGCAGTGGTACACGCGTTGAAAATTTGGCGACACTATTTGATGGGGAAGAGGACAGAGATATATACAGATCATAAGAGTTTGAAGTACATTTTCACACAGCCAGATCTCAACCTCAGACAAAGGAGATGGTTAGAGCTAATCAATGACTTCGATGTGGGCATCAGCTATCATCCTTGGAAAGCAAACGTCGTGGCCGATGCTCTAAGTCAGAAAGTGCAGGTCAATAAGTTGAGCTTGAAGGACATGCCTGCAGAATTGAAGGGCGAGGTTATAAGGTTCAATCTATGCCTGGTAAATAGTGGTGAAGCCATCACCATGGAAGTGGACTCCACACTTGAGCGAGACATACGCGAGGGTCAAAAGAATGACGAGAAGATACAAGAGATCAGACAACTCATCAAGGAAAATATAGCCCCTGGTTTCAGAGAGGATGAACAAGGTACGGTGTGGCACGGGAAAAGGATCTGTGTGCCTGAAGTAAAGGAGATCCGTGAATTGATTTTGAAGGAAGCTCACGATTCCGACTATTCCATTCATCCTGGGAGTATGAAGATGTACCAGGACCTCAAGAGCAGGTATTGGTGGTATGGCATGAAGCAAGATGTCGCGGAACATGTTGCCCTATGTGACACATGTCAGTTGGTGAAAGCAGAACATCAACGACCCGCGGGATTATTGCAACCACTCAAAGTGTCTGAATGGAAATGGGAAGAAATCGGTATGGATTTCATAGTGGGATTGCCTAGGACCCAATCAGGATATGATTCAATATGGGTCATCATCGACAGGCTAATCAAGGTAGCTCACTTCATCCCCGTGAAGGAAAGTTACAGAGGATCCAAATTGGCGGAGTTGTACATGTCAAGGATCGTGTGTTACCATGAGGTGCCGAAGAAGATAGTGTCGGATCGAGGGACACAGTTCACCTCGAGGTTCTGGCAGAAGTTGCATGAAACCATGGGAACCCATCTGAACTTTAGTTCTGCCTATCATCCCCAAACTGATGGGCAGACGGAAAGAACTAATCAGATTATTGAGGATATGCTGAGGGCATGTGCACTCAAAAACAATCGGAGTTGGGACAAAAACTTACCGTATGCGGAATTCTCCTATAACAACAGCTACCAGGCCAGTATGAAGATGTCACCGTTCGAAGCTTTGTATGGGAGGAAGTGCAGAACTCCCCTACTTTGGAACCAAACAGGGGAAAGTAAAGTGTTTGGTCCTGAAGTACTACAAGAAGCCGAGGTGAAGGTGAGAGAAATTCACAACAACTTGAGGATAGCACAGACACGCCAAAAGAGCTATGCCGATGTACGAAGAGGAGAGCTCGTTTTCAACATGGGAGACTATGTCTATCTCAAGGTGTCCCCTATCCGAGGACTTCGTCGATTCAAGGTAAAAGGGAAGTTGTCACCTTGATACATCGGACCCTTTCAAGTTCTGGAGAGGAAAGGCGAAGTGGCGTATCAACTAGAATTATCGGCTCGCCTATCGGATGTGCACGATGTATTCCATGTGTCACAACTCAAGAAATGTCTGAGAACGCCGGAAGAGGTGTTACCCATGAATGAAGTGGACGTAGCTGAGGATTTGTCTTATGCCGAGCAACCATCCAAGATTTTGGAGACAATGGAACGTCTCACTAGAAATAAAAGAATCCGGATGTGCAAGGTGCAGTGGAAGCATCACTCAGAAGAGGAAGCCACCTGGGAGCGAGAAGATGAGCTTAAGGCACAATTTTCGGAATTGTTTTCTTAGAACCACCAATCTCGAGGACGAGATTTCTTTTAAGGGGGGTAGAGCTGTAACACCCCAAAATCCTGTTAAGAGGGGAATTTAAAAAATTTTGGACGTGTTGCAAAAATTCAAATTCAAACTGGAGTTCAATTTAAACTCAAAACAGAAAAGAAATAGAAAAAAAAGGAAAATAGAAAAAAAAACCGGCCAGTGGGCCGAAACCCACCAGCCGGCCCACCGATCCCGCGCCAGCCTGCAGCCGCGCGCGTCCCCCCTTCTTCCCACTGACATGCGGGGCCCGCCAACCTTCCTTCCTCCTCGCGCCCGCGCTCGCGCTCGGCCGGACTCTCTCACCCGAATCAAAACCGACCGGAAAATCTCGCGTATCCCAGCCGACTTCCGGACCCCGAAGACTCCAGCTCGATCTAAACCAACCCGCCATCCTTCCCCCGTCTATAAAAACCCCGGCATCGTCCCGTTTTTCCCCACGATCCGCCGATTTTCTCTCCGGTGAGAACCCGAGCCCCTCCGGCGAATTCTGCCCGATCTACGCTCGGGAATTCCGATCTAACTCGCTGGTCTTGATCCACCGCCTCCGGGGAACCTCGCAGGTGCAGAAAACGTGGTGGTTTGCGGTTCAAACACAGCGCCGACGAGCCTCGCCGTGAATTCACCTCGGACCTCGTCGCCGACCGCCTTCCAGGACCTCCGAGCTCAAGAAAACCCCCGAGGTGAGATCCCCGACCTCCCCTCCACCGATCTATGCCATAAAATCACAGTTTTAGGAAGAATTGACGAAGATCCGAAACTCTCTGGCGAGATTGCCGCCTCCCGCCGCCATGCGCCGCCGGGCAGCGCCGCCCGCGCTCGATCAGAGCGACGTGGCCGTTTGTGCGCCGTTTATTTTAAATCGCACGGTAGAGTTTAAATCCCCGCGTACCGGTTCGATGTTATAATCTCAGCCGTCTGTTTTAAATCGGACGGTCCACGTCAGCCCCGCGTTATAAAGACTGGGGTTCTTACGTGCTACCCTCTGGGGTTCTCGGAAAATACGAGCTAGCCCCGGAAACTTCTGATCTAGCCCCTGGAACTTCAGAAAATCATGTAAATTCATTTAAAAATCAGTTTTAGCCCCTGGACTTAATGAAAATTAGGAAAACCCCCTCTGTTATGTGTAGTTAGCCTCTTGGAAATTCTTAAAATAATATAATAGACCCTGTAGTGGGGTGAGTTTACCTTTTTAACACAAGGTGATGGAATTTGACTATGTGTTTAGTATTTAAAATTTAAAAGATGGGACAAACACATTGCAAATTCAAATTAAAAACTTTCCTAGTACTTGGAAAACTTTGGAGTGAGATAAAAATAGATTTTTGGCTAAAATGAATCTGTTTAATTGATTATTCACATTTATTAGTTATAGGGACATATTTTTAAGTAGAGAATAATTCTGAAAATTAGAAAAATAAATGTAAAATAGTTTACATCAGAGGAAAAGATTAAAAAAATATATTATTAACTATTTTGGATCAGAACCTATTCTGTTTAGATGATGTGTCTTACTATTTTCATAATAAAGTACATATTTAGGCATAGGAAGTAAATTTGAAAATATAGTAAGCTAGGTATAAATAATTAGAAAATGATAAATGAAGTTCCAAAATCCAAAGAATTCAGTTTAGGGTTGGTAGAAGTTCTGAAGACACATATGGAGTAGGAAAATACCTTTCATGCATACTTGGTAGCTAAAAGGTGTAGTAATTGAATATAAAGAATTTATTTAAATTGGAAACTCATATATATAATATGCAAGCATAAATGTGAATACAAAAGTAGGAATCATATACACATGATTAAAAGTGCATGTAAGCCACAAATCAACACCCATAGAGTAACCACAACACATATAATTGTGAATGACTTTCATAAATGTGAATGTGTGGTTTGTATGAAGTGGAAGTGTGAACTATGTCTTATGGATTGTTGTTTTTCTTTTGCTATGTGTGATGGTATGATGTAGAACCTGCTCCAGAGCAAGTTCTTCCTTTCCAAGATCAGGACTACCCATTCCAAGAGTAGCAGGAAGGAGGCAAGTATCCTTGACCACTTTGATCCTATACTAGGGTGTGTAGATAGAATTTTATTTGCATTGTCAATTGAAATATGAAACCCATGCTAGGAAGTTTCCCTAGAATTGCATTACCTTGTTTCCTTGTAGCTTGGGTTGGGATACATTTTATCATCTCATTTATTATTATGCATATGCTTAGCCATGCTTAGAATGGGATATTTGGGGGATGAGCTCATCAGTTTATTTTACCATGCTCTTGAATGAGATATTGTGAGTTATGTAGAGGTAGGGATCAAGGCAAGTTGGATGTTTTAGTTGGTGCTGGGTGCACGAGACTCGGGTTTGTGTTTAGTACTTGCCTGGATCCTAATGACCGGTTCATGGAGCATGTAACCTGGCTTTACTGTGCCAACCACATGCTGAGATGGGGCAGGTTGGCCAATTAATTAGGTGTATCCCTGGCGTAGTATGGGTGTGTTGGATGGTGCGGGGAATAGGTGTCAGCTGGACTACCATATGAACCGCAAGGCTCAAGAGGGGGCCACCGCAGCGGGGTTGGAGCCTCTTGTATGCTGTTAGGGGTGAAACCTCAGTGGGCCCATGCTCGTCGGGAATCCCTTTGTAAAGGCTTCGTAGTGATCTCCTGGCTACACACCTGGGAAGTGTGAATGTGGTTCGTAGCCACTGGTATAATGGAGGTTCTTTTAGTCCACCCGGCAACAGGGGATGAAATCACTACATGTGGGTACAGTGGTGCAAACTCTGCAGAGTCAAAACTGTCATGACAGCCGTGCTCACGGTCAAGAGCGGCTTGGACTTATTCATGATTAGAGGGTTGATGGTTTTGGAAGTTGTGGATGTTAAGCGGGGTGCTTAACATTGGAAATGATGTTATGGTTATTTGATGATGGGATGGGAGATTGGGACCATTTCATCTGTGTAGTAATGTAGGTGCTTAAAAAGCTAAGGTGATAGGTATTAATTGCGTAGTGCTTTAACCATGAGTTCAACCTCCCCTTGTTCTAGCCATGCATGACATAACTTTCCCACACTTGCTGAGTACCATCGGTACTCAACCTTGCATATTTGTTGGTTTATATTGCTGCTCAGGTCAAGATAATGAGGTGGTGTATAATGACCAAGACTTTGGACCTGAAGAAGGTTTCTAGGTTCATGGAGACCCCCGGGCAACGCCTGTGACGGAGCCCACAAGAATAATATTCCGCTGCTATTTTATTTAAATGATATGAACTTATTATCGTCCATCGAGACATATGCTATGTAAGACTTATTTATATTCGACACCTGGCTTGTAATAAATGATGCTTCACTATTTGTCATCACATGTATGAGAAAATGATCCTGGCATACATGTGATATTCACTCGGTTGTTCTTCGGAGAAACCGGGTGTGACAGAAGTGGTATCAGAGCCAAGGTTGCCCGTAGGAACGCGGACCTAGGTAGAAATGGACGTATTTAAGTGCCCTATTTAACATTGGTTGATTATGCCAGATGGCTGGAAGAGGAAAGGGTCGTACACTGTGGCGCCACCAAGAAGCAGCTACCGCCACCTCCTGCTCGAGCTTCCCCCCCACTCACGGGAGCCAGAGGTGGTTTCACCCGGTGCTTATCTCGCCCACTGAAGCAAACACGAAGTCTCTCACTCGTGCTCGTGGCCTTCGTCTGCTCACACGCCCGAACAACAGCCGTCGGCGACGCCTCTGTTTCTTGCGGTTGCCCACCAGCTCGCGTCCCATTTTGCTCGAGCTGTCCACACAAAAAGGGAGCGCTAACGAGTGTACAATATCCTCCACAGCTCGGTTCCGACGTTCCTGGTTTGTGGCGCGCACAAATCAGCACTGAGCACGAGAAACCGAAGCTCATCGACTAAGGTGCAACTCGGGTCGCCGTGGGCAGCTTGCACCGAGGCTTTTCACAAACGGGCGAGCACCCTCTGAGACGCGCCGGGACTTCACGCTGCTCTCCCCCAAGTTTCAACTCCAGCCGTGCAACGTAGCTCGGGAATTTCAAGTTTTCCTCTCGGACGAGGAAAACCTAACCGCGGGTAAGATTTTCAGAAATCGATGCTTAATTCTCGGTTAGAGTTGTTCATATTGCGCACGCGGAAGCTAGAAGGGTTCAGGCACAATTTTCTTTCACATCCTTAGCCTAAAACCGAGTAGGAGCACCGAATTTCGGTCTTTCCGATCGGCGGCCATGGCGGGAACGCGCGGGCGCACGGTGACAGCCGGGTTGCCGCTGTTTCCAAGTCATGTTGAGGCCTTGCCGAGCTAGCCTGACCTCCACTAATGCTTTAGCGTGGATCCTCCAAACCTTTGGCGGTCTAGGGTGCTCGGGCCACGGTGCCGAAGCTTCACCGAGGGGTGCGCACGTCGCCGACCGATTTCCGGTCACCGGCAGCCCGAGATCACCGCACCATTGAATTCCTCGTAGCTAGAAACCCCCAGGCGGCGAGTACCGAGCTGAAAAGCGGCCGGGAAGTCGACTCCGGCGAGCTCCGACGAGGCTCCGGTGAGGGGGCAGCGCGGGAAGGAAAACCGGCCCATGGAGGAAGACGACCGGTGGGCCCTGCGTGTCAGCGACGGGAGATTTGATTTCCTGATCGGCTGTGACTCCGGGATCCAGTGTGGCTACGCGGGAAAAATTCAGTGACCCCGTGTGGGTTTGTTCCAGCAGCTGACACGTGTGCGATGGGTCCACGGTCAGGATTTAAACTTTTCCCCGGTTTATTTGGATTTCCAGATTTAGTTCAAACTTTAGGACCTCATAACGTTTGCTAGGAAGCTCCAAATTTAGTGATTCAAATTGGGTTGGATTCAGGATGAAAAACTCTATCCAAATATGCAACCCAATTTGCATGAAAACCAATAGAAAATTCTTTAAAGCTTTTCAGCAAAATAATTTTAGAGGGAGTTTGGTTTATTCAAAAATCCCCAAAGTTTGCCAGGATATTCTTTAGGATGTTAGGTAACTCCTATAAAATTTTCAGATCATTTGGATTTAATTTAGCTAGGGTAATTCTAATTTCAAGTTTCTGTATTCAAATGAATACAGAAACATTTTCAGAGAATTTCCAAAATTTGGAAATTCAGTTCTGGACATTCCTTAGTTTCAAAAATCCTAGGAACATTCATGCATGCTCCCTGAGCTATGAAGGAAATTGTAGTTCACTTGAATTTGCACGAAAGTGCAAATTTATTCAGAATTAATTCCTTTTTGCCTAAATGCTTAGGGAATTGTTCTGAGTAATCTACTTAATGAAATATTCTGAATTTTGGTCCTGATGACTTTCTTTTGACAAGGAACTCACATGAAAATTTTCAGCTCCATTGGAGCTATGGATCACCACTATCCTGTTCAACCTATTTAGATGAGTAGCATACAAGTGATGAAATGTAATTATCACTTGATCATGTTGCTTCACTCAAACCAAACCGCTAGCCCCAGTGTCATTTTAAATTCTTAAACAGAGTTCCAGTTTTCAACTTGTCTTTGGCACTTGTTAGCAAAAGTTTTAGAATTAAACATTTATGCATATTCATAACGTGTAGTGATTAAACGTGGAAAGTGAAGGAGGAGTTAAACTTGGATCAAAGAGCAAAAAGGGCAGGAATTGAACTTCAAGTCATCAGCAACTAACTTCACATTATCTGACTTTAGTCACCTGCAAAACCAAGGCAAGCCCCGGTTTGCACTTAAGTTGTTTTTAAAGTTTTCCCTTTGTTCACTACTATGGGTCTAAGTTTGTATGTGCATTAGGTCAAGGATGTTTTACACTCCAAATGCATGACCAAATGATCCCTAGATTTAAGGGTGGAAAGGGTCACCGCTGTGGAATAATGCCGTGCTAAAAGCTTAGGACATCCGGTAGAAGTCGAGTAGTTGGAGTCTACTCGCGAGTTATAGACGGGATTACACGGGTGTAGTCGGAAATAAGGAAAACTAAAGTTTACATTTCTAAAGATGAGACCGGGCAGGATGGTTAGGCGGCGACAAGACGAGGTCTTGGTCGAGTAGCTCTGCCTGTGTCGGTTAAGGACCGATGCGTGTGCGGCACCCAGGAGTAGGTATTGAGTTGTGTACCGGATGCTTACTGACATATGGGAACCAGGAAACAGATGTACCGGGTTCACTGGATTGTAGAGGCATACCACATCGTCTCGTTAGACCTATGAGCCTGATACGGCGCGACCGGTTCTACAATCTAGTGTCCCACGAAAAGTGGCCACATACGACGTAATGAAGGACGCCAGAGTTGGGTCTTCAGAGGCGGGCGTATGTGTCGAGTTATCCGGGTAGTGTTTGATTCGAATCACCGTCCATCGCGGTTATTGATTACCGCTTGCTCCCTGTGTTGTGACGTAGTAATCAAGTTGTGTGGAAATAGTTTGCAAAGTTTTAAATGCTGTTATGATAATTGTAAATTGCATGAAAACCATGTTTGAAGTAGAGATAGAGCAAACTAAAGTTATTTTTCCACCTTGGGACAAGTAACATTGGAATGAAGCGTTTCTTGTTTGATTGTGCAGTTCCAATGTTGCTGGGTGCAAGGTCACTACTATTATGGCTAAAATCTGAAAGTTAAGGACGAACTCGTAGGCGAGTCTTTTCGCAAATTACAGGATTAGGTCTTAAGTTACCCTCATGTAGAGTTGCATGCATTAGGAGAGACGGTTAAGTCTTGCTGAGCCTTTGTGCTCACTCTTGCTATATAAGTGGTTTTTCAGGTAAACCTCGACGCTATAAAAAGGTTGTCCGGTGAGAATCGGGAACTTCCGAGTCATGACACACTTGGAGAACCTAGCCGCTGCCAAGTCTTCGTGTTGCTAGCGAGAAGAGTCCACGGGCTGGACCTCTTCTCGGGTGCTGCTTAGTTACTTAACGTGAGCCGTTTATAGACTTCCGCTGTAGTTAATTTATGTAAATTATTTACAAAGAACAATTGTAAGCTTCCGCTTTGAGTTATGTAATACAATTTTCCTTATATGTGTGTTGTTGGGTGCCGCATAACAGGGCACCACCCAATGCGATTCCCTGGTGAGGTGCCCCATCCCCGTGGCCGTGAATCGGGACTGGCGGGGTCCCGTGACACGACCCCAAGGTCCTGTCGAGCCAGGATCACGCTGAGGGGTGCTGCGTTGCACAGCACCGTATAACACACGTCAAAGGTATAAAGCGAAAGCGGAAATTTTATTACATAAACAGTTTATGAACATGTTTACATCAAAATAAGTTTAGTCCACACTCGCGGGCGTAGACTAAGCATCAAGTGCACGTTCAGCCCTTGAACGTGTCCTTGCTAGCACACACGCACACTAACTCTGCGGCGTGCACGACTCCCACTCGACGGGGTTCCCCTCCTGGGGTTCCGTCTCCTCTTCGGGAGTCCCTTCCTCATAGAACCCTGCAAAAGCTTCAAACACAAGCAGTGAGCACGAAGGCTCAGCAAGTCTGACCCGTCTCACCTAAACATGGAACTTCTACATGAGGGTAATGGGTTACATGAGGTAAAAATCATTTGCAAGGACTCGCCTAATTAGTAGAACCTTACTTTCAAGTTTTAGCAGCAGGTTGTGGAGAACCTTACGCTAAGGCACATGAGAGAGCCGCAATCAAACAAGAAACGCATTTCTCTCATGTACTTTGCCCAAAGTTGAAAAGAACTTTAGTTAGCTCTAAGCTACAGCATATCATTAACGATCAATGTCCAGCTTTCAATCAGCAACATTTTAACATGTAACTAGCCTGTTCTTTCTACGTCACGGTACAGTGAACAAGTGGTACTCACTGACCGCGAGGGACGGCGATTATAATCGATTTACACCTGCAGGGTTACCCGAACAACCCGTCACGTACGCCCGTACTCGATGTTGCCTACAACAACCATCACGGACGCCGTACGCGACTACCTTTCACCCGTTAGCCAAATATTGAACCGGTCCCATCGTCCCGAGCAAGAGGTCTCTGCACGCGCATCTCTGTGCCGCCAGCCGATTTACACCTCGAGCTCTCAACCTACCCTATGAACGACGGTCAATGCCTCAATACCCAGCTACCCGAGTTACATCAGTTTCCCGGTTCCCATATAGCCGGTAGGTCTTCGGTACTGTTCTAGCTTGTTCAACAGGCCCGCACACGGCTCGGTCCTCAACCGACACAAGCGGAGCTACAGCACACAGGCCCCAAAGTCCTGCTGCCCTTACTCTCCGCTCGGTCTCATTTTCTTGCCATGTGTATCATGTGCTATCTCTACCCGAGCAATGTGCCTCTAGCCTATTCTCGCGAGTAGTTCCAACTACTCGACCTGTACCAAATCCTACTCTATCCTAGCAATGCAGTGTCTAACGGGGTATGCAATCCTAAACCCAACCCATGGTTCTCTTGGCTATGCAGTGGGGCTCCCAATCAAGACTCTAATGCACAGAATAAAGGAAACAAGTATGTGCTCAAAACAATAAAAATTTGTAAAAAGGTTAATGCAAACCGGAGCTTGCCTTGCTGATCTTGGTCGTAGGCTAGCTGTTCCTCTGGAGTAACGAAGTCTAGGACTTCGGGTTCCTCCTCGACCTTAACGACTACATGATAGAAACAATACATGTATTAATTTAATGCATTTGTATTAAGTTTGAAGTTGTGAAGTCTATAACCTTTGCTAGATAGACCTAATGACTGTGAAACTTTTACTGTGGCTTGGTTACAACCTAAACAGAGACCTGGTCAAGTTTTAGTTGCAGCAAAGCTCATTTGAGCCCTCCACAAATAATTATGTCCTTGACCTTAATTGGAACTCTTAGGGTGTTCTAGGAATTTTCATGAAACAAACAATGACTTTCTGAAAACTAGATTTTCAGAGGGTTCTAATGGAGTTGGTCTCAATTAATTTGGAAGTCTCTAACTAAAGATATGAGCTAAACAATTTCAGAGAAAATTCTGAAAATGTTTCTGAACATTTTCTATTTTCTCTGGAACAGTTTCACTAATCACACCATTAGGTGGATTAAATGAGCTAAAATGGATCTGAAATTTTTATGGTAGTTCAAGGATATTTCAGTGAACATCTCAGCAAAATTTCAGAATTTTCCTCCAAAGGATTCTCCAGTTAAAATTCCCAACAGTTTAAATTTTAAGGAATTAATTCTGGAGAAATAAGGAATTTCATGAAGTGAAACTTGATTTTCTGGAAAGTACCCAGAGAGCTGAATCCAGCAAAATTTGGTTCACTCAATTTGGAGCTTTCTAGCCAAAGTTATGAGGATTTGAAGTTTGAAGGAAATCTGAAAATCGGGGAAAAGTTTAAACTCGCGCGTGGGCCCAGGGGACACGCGTCGCACGCCGAGGCGACGGCACACCACGGCCCAAAATGATTTTACACGCCAGCACACCCGATCCTGGCCGCAGCCGGATCCCGATTCAAAATATCGGCCGCTGACAGCTGGGGTCCACCCCCTTCTTCAACCTCGTGACACCCGCGCCCCGCCGCCGAGGGATCTCGCCGGAGAGCTCGCCGCCGGCTGCTGTACAGCTCCAAACTTCTCGATCCTGGCCGCCCCTGCCTACTTTTACTCGGGGAACAGGATCCGAGGGTCAGCTGCTCATGACAACGGCCGGAGCATGGTCGGCGACGAGCCGCCACCTCGGAATGACTTCGGCCATGTCGGCTGACTTCTCTAGCACCTCAGCTACTTGGGAAATCGGTCGGGGAGCATCAGTGGACCTCAGAGAAGGTCGACATGAGCTCGAGGCAGCTCGGGGAAGGCCCGAAATAGGTCCTCACCGTGCGCCCGATGCCGCCCGTTCGTTCCGCCATTAGTAGACCTTAAATTACGCCGGGCACAGAGGTTCTCCGGCCCAGAGTTGTGAAGACAACTTGTGCGTTACCGTGTCTAGCTCGTGTGAGAGCGGCCTGAGGCCCTCTAATCCTTTCTAGAGCACGAATTAAACAGAATCGTACCCGAAGGTCGTTCTGCACACAGAAAGGGGAAAAGTGGAAATTCGCCGCCGGTGAGCAACCACTCGAGCTGTGGCTCGGGGATGAGCAGCACCGGTCACCCGCGCGTCCAAGGGTGCCTTGGCTCAGGCGTGACAACGCCCTGGTTGGGCTGTCCACGAGAGCCCGAGGTGCGGCGGTTCCAAGTTCCGAGTTTGATCTTTCGGCACAGCCGATATCAATCAGTTTCAACCGAATTCTAGCAACGGGGAGGATGGAGGAAGGTCTCTAGTACCTTGCTGGGGCTCTGGAGTGGAAGGAGGGAGCTGCGATCGGCGTTCTCCGATCAAGTCCGAGCTGCGGAAGTTTTCGGCCGGCGCTGAGTTCTTGCGGAGAAGAACTGTGGTGCCTCGGCCGAGGAGGGGGCAGGCGCCTTAAGAAGGCTCTGCACCGCCTCATGCCCGCGCGTGGGCAAGCAGCTGGTGGCGCGGCGGCTGGCCTCGGTGGCGATCACCGCTGCGGCTCGGCGACCCGAGTGAGAAAGTCTCAGTCGGTTTGATCTGAGCAGTGGCTGACATGTGGGTCCCACCTCCAGTTTTAACCTCTGAAATTTACTCCTAATCACTGTTGCAAACAGTGAACCCCATACTACCCTTGGCAATTCAAATTATTCACCCATGAGCCATTTGAATTGATCAAAGTTCACATGAGGTTTGGTTTGAATGAATTTCAGCACAAGTTCAGTTTGAAATTCAAATAAAGTTTGAATTTCTCCCACTTAGCTCATGTCAAGATCAACTCCAAATGGAGTGGAAATTGGTGTGTGAGCTCACAAAAATGTGCTGAGTAAGAATATGCCCCCCACTTTTAAATTCATTGGATAAAAACAGTTTGAATTTGAATATGGTTTCAAACTGCCCTCTCCCTAACTATACCCAAACTGACCTCAAAAAGGTTTTGAATTTGGGTGAAACTTGGCATGGACATCCTTAGCAAAGTGTAGAAGTTTTCATATGTCCAGCCCATCTATATCACATGTGGGAAATACCACTTTTGCAATGTGTAAGTTTGTTCTCTAATGAGCATGTTGATAATTGTTACTTGCTCTTCATTTGTGTTCATCATTCTTCCTCAAATGAGGTGTGTGGTGTGGTGATGAACACTGCAAATGTGTGTCAAAAACTGAGGCCCTTACATTCCTCCCCCCTTAAAAGAATCTCGTCCCGAGATTATAAGGTGAAAATGAGAGAGAGGACGGTGGAAAATTACCGGATATGCGACGTGAAAAAGTCGGGGTAGTTAGTGCGAAGGAATTCTTCGCTCTCCCATGTCGCTTCGTCCATGGAGTGATTACTCCATAGAACCTTGTAGAACCACAACGTACGGTTGCGTGTGGTTCGGGCCTTTTCATCAATAATCTGCACCGGTTCCTCCCGATAGGTGAGATCCGGTTGCAGTTCTTCAATGTCTTCCAGCTGAACGGTAGTTGATAGTTTGAGACACTTCCTCAGCTGGGAAATGTGAAAGACGTCGTGCACACCGGAAAGTGCTTCTGGTAATTTCAGCCAGTATGCCACCGATCCACATCTTTCGGTAATCTGGAATGGACCGATGAATCGGGGTGCCAACTTTCCTCTCACCCCAAATCTGTTTACGCCCTTCATTGGAGACACCCGTAGATATATGTGATCTCCAACTTCGAATTGTAATGGGCGCCTTCTCCGGTCCGCATAATGTTTCTGACGGTATTGAGCGGCTTTTAGGTTCGCTTGAATTAGTCGAACCTTTTCTTCCGCGTTGTTGACAAGGTCAATCCCGAAGGTAACCCTTTCGCCAGATTCACACCAGTTCAATGGTGTGCGGCATTTTCTTCCGTATAGCGCCTCGTAGGGCGCCATCTTGATGCTGGCTTGGTACCCATTGTTGTACGAGAACTCGGCTAACGGCAAGTGATCATCCCAATTCTTGCCGTGGTTGATAGCGCAAGCTCGTAGCATGTCTTCTAGGATTTGATTTACCCGCTCGGTTTGTCCATCCGTCTGCGGGTGGTAGGCTGAACTACGGATCAGCTTCGTCCCCAAGGCAGCGTGTAGCTGCTCCCAAAAACGGGACACAAATAAAGTGCCCCGGTCCAATATGATGGTACGGGGTACGCCGTATAAGCATAGGATCCGTGAGATGTATAGTTCATCGTACTTCTTGGCGTTGTAGTTGGTGTTGACCGGGATGAAATGGGCAACTTTGGTGAGCCGATCGACGATCACCCACACAGAATCATGTTTCTGTAAGGTGGTGGGTAAACCGACGACGAAATCCATGCTCACGTCCTCCCACTTCCAGGCAGGAATGCCCAGTGGTTGCAGCAGTCCCGGTTTCCGCATGTGGTCTGCCTTCACCCTTCGACATGTATCACACTCGGACACGTATTTAGCAGTCTCTCGCTTCATCCGTGTCCACCAAAACTTTCTTCTGAGTTCTTGATACATTTTGTTGCTGCCGGGGTGAATAGAAAATTTTGATAAGTGAGCCTCATCAAAGATTTTCTTCCATAACTCCGGGTTTCGGGGTACGACGATCCGGTCCTTGAACCATAGGACGCCGTCTCCATCCTTCCGGAAACATTTCAGCTCCCCACTGTCTACACGTCTCCGCAAATGTGACATGCCCTTGTCATTCTTCTGGGCTGCCGCTATCTCTTCACGGATGGTGGGGATCAAAGCTAGGTTGTAGAGAGCTCCGTGTGGAATCACATGTAGTGGTGGTTCGCTCTCTTCCAACGGTGTGATGGTCAGATTATTGACATGTGACTTGGGGCTCAGCGCATCTGCCACAACGTTTGCCTTGCCCGGATGATAATGGATCTCTATCTCGTAATCCTTTATCAGTTCTAACCATCTTCGTTGCCTCATGTTCAGCTCCTTCTGAGTGAATATGTACTTGAGGCTTTTGTGGTCGGTATATAAATGTACGAGGTTACCGAGTAGGTAGTGCCTCCACATCTTCAGTGCAAGTACCACGGCAACGAGCTCCAAGTCGTGAGTTGGATAATTCTGCTCATGGTTCCTAAGCTGCCGTGATCCATACGCGACCACTCTTCGGTCTTGCATCAGCACACACCCGAGCCCAATGCCGGATGCATCGCAGTACACATCGAACGGTTTTGTTGTGTCTGGCTGCGCCAAAACCGGTGCTGATGTCAGGTGCTTGACTAAAGCCTTGAATGCTGCTTCACATGCTGGACTCCAAACATATTTGGTAGCCTTCTTCAGCAGCTCTGTCATTGGCTTGGCAATCTTCGAGAAGTTCGGAATGAACCTCCGATAATATCCCGCGAGTCCGAGGAAACTCCGTACCTCATGAACAGTTCTCGGGGATTTCCAATTCAGCACTTGCGTGATCTTGCTCGGGTCCACAGCGATACCCTCCGCTGAGATGATATGCCCGAGGAAAGGCACTTGCGATATCCAAAACTCGGATTTGCTGAATTTTGCGTATAACTTGTGATCCCGCAGCCGTTGCAAGACTATACGCAGATGTTTCTTGTGATCTTCCTCTGACTTGGAATATACCAGGATGTCGTCGATGAAGACCACGACAAACTTGTCCAGCTCCGGCATGAACACCGAGTTCATTAAATACATGAAGTGAGCTGGAGCATTGGTGAGGCCGAAGGACATGACCAGGTACTCATAAAGTCCGTACCTTGTCGAGAAAGCTGTCTTTGGAATGTCCTCCGCCCTTATCTTAATCTGATGGTACCCGGATCTTAAATCCATCTTGGAAAAGATCTTTGCTTCGACCAACTGATCAAACAACATGTCGATCCGTGGCAACGGGTACTTGTTCTTGATGGTTACGGCATTTAATGGACGGTAGTCCACGCAAAGCCGCAACGTTTCATCCTTTTTCTTGACAAATAATGCCGAACAGCCCCATGGCGAGGAGCTCGGCCTAATAAAACCCTTCTCCAGAAGATCCGTGAGCTGAGTCTTCAGTTCAGCCAACTCCTTGGGCGCCATCTTGTACGGCCTTCGGGATATTGGCATGGTTCCCGGTGCAAGTTCAATCTTGAACTCCACCTCTCTATCGGGTGGCATCCCCGGCAAATCGTCCGGGAATACATCAGGGAACTCTCGGACCACCGGAATATCGTCCAATCTGATGGTCGTGGCTTGATAGACACTTGGAAGTTTTATTTCTGGACTGTCCAGAAATAATGAGTGAGAACCGTGCACCTCTGAGTTTAAGTGCACGACTCGAAGGACGGTGTCTAAAACAGCGCCGTGGCGGGTTAACCACGACATCCCTAGGATGACATCGACCTTCTGTCCCTCTAAGATAATGAGAGACGTGGGGTACACTCTACCCGCTAAGCATAATGGTGCTTTGGAGACCATTACGCTTGCTGAAATCTTCCCACCCGGTGAACAAATTAAATATGGACTATCGGTGGGTAATATTGGCAAACTGTGTTTAGCAATGAAAGCTTGGCTAATAAAATTATGCGTGGCGCCTGAATCAAACAGTACTATAGCGGGATGCTGGTGGAGTTGGAACATACCCGCAAGGATTGGCTCGCCCTCCGGCACGTCCTCAATGGCAAGCTGGTGGACAGTGCCGGGCCTAGGGTTTGCCCGCCGCGCATTAGTAGGGTTCCGGGGTTGATTCCTCCCCGGAAACTGTGGTGCCACTCCGCCGCCTTGCCTCTCCGGGCAACTGCTCGCGAAGTGTCCTGGACGACCACACTTGTAACATGTGGCCGCTGCTGGTGGAGTACTCGGTGGACGAAAGCCCGGCATGCGTTGCGGAGGTGCAAACGCACGCGGCATCGCCCGCTGCTGCTGTTGTTGTTGCGGTGGTACTGGCAGTGCCGGCCGGAATGCCGGTGAAGAGTACGGCCGACTGCGGAACGGCATCGACCGCTGTGGTGGCTGCCAGCGTGGGCCTGATGGTGGGCGATTCACCATCCGAAACTTCTGAGAAGGACCGCCTCCTTCTCCACTGCTCTGCGGCGCGCTTCGCTTTCTCTCCGCCGCCGCTAACTCCTTGCCGGAGTCCTCCTGAACAATCGCAGCATCAATGATGTCGTTGAGGCTGCCGCGATTGAACATCGCCAATTTATCCTTCAGGAGCGGGTTAAGCCCCTGGTAGAAATGGTCCTGCCGCTTCTCGTCTGTATCCGCGTGATACGACGCGTAGAGCGCAATATCGTTGAACGCCCTGGAGTATTCCAGCGCGTTCCGGCTCCCTTGTTGCAGGTGTAGGAACTCCTGCGTCTTCCTCTTCATCAAACCGGGCGGTATATGATAGGCCCTGAAGGCCGTCCGGAACTCTGCCCAGGTCATCACTCGGTCGGTGGGCTGGGAAGCACAGAAGTTGGCCCACCACGCGCTCGCGGATCCTTGGAGCTGCTGGACCGCGAACTGAGTCTTGCGCTGCTCGCTGATTTGGAGCAGCCCGAACTTCATCTCTATGGCGCGGAGCCAGTTGTCCGCGTCAAGTGGTTTATCCGCCCTTGAGAATACAGGGGGATGAGTCGCCAGGAAGTCGGAGTAGGAGCTCTGTTGGCGCTCCTCACGATCTTGACGTCTCTCTGGGCGAGACGTATTGGCGATGAGAGTCTGCAGCAACTCTGTGTGCTGCTGATGCGAGCCCGCCATTGCCGCGACAATGTCGGCCAATGTAACCGTTGGCAGTGGCGGTGGCGGTGTTTGCTGTTGCTGTTGCTGCTGCTGTCCCGAGGAGTCCTCGGGAGGTGGTTGGGAGGTCTCTCCCCCTTGGCTAGTACCTCCAACATCAGGGTTGGCACGAGTACGCGTCATTCTGAAATTCAACACAGCAGCAATTAGCACATGTCTTACTCAAAATTCCATAAACAGCAGTAGGTATTGAAGCGACGCATGATTACTTGCACAACATTCACATATATTGATAAAGCATAAACTTTATACAAGATACATTATTCTCGGATCTCCGAGAAGTCGTGCTCATGTCGTCACTACCTATACATACGCTACTGTCTATACGACATGTCACCGATTACAAAAGTTGGGTTACGCTACCCTAGCTGCCCTACTTGGCAACCGTAACCCCCTACTCGGAGTAGAACTCGACCTCCTGTGGGTCGTCCTCCTCCGGTACTTCTGCTGGTGGCTCTGGATCTACCACCTCTTCTCCCATTCCGGGTTCTCCCATTGCTGGAAGACCCAAGACCACCGGTATGCCTAACACCGGGGGCACGAGGTCCTGCAATGCATGCACCTCGTCCATAGCCTGGTTGTAGTCCTCTTCCCAGCCTTGTCCTTCCTCAATAGCGTCGTCCCGCTCTTGAGCAAGGTCCTCATTCTGCTGGGTTAGGGTCTGCACCAGGTCTTGCAACGCCGTGATGTCAACACGGCTCTTCTTCTTTGCCTTCTTCAGACGACGCAACTGATTGTGTTGTTCATTCAGTCGCTTGATCGTCGGAAGAAGCACATTGCGAAGTGCGCTGTGAGCACTCTCGAAATGATCTCCACGGCTTGTGCTCTCCTTGGGCTTGGTGGCGAGATGCTCCGTATGAACAGCTTGGCTGTCCATCACAGCGTTTCCCGCCCTCATTTGGAGGCTGAGGTTTGCCTCCGCGAGGTCTGTTGCCTCCAGGTACCTCTCCTCCCACACATGCTGAGCTCGTCCCTCCACCGGAACGAGTGCGTATGGAGTTCCCTCCATAGCCTGCACGTGTAGTTGGCAGAAACGTGACATAGTGTCACGGGCTGCCACTTGCCACATCCCTTCCGGTTGTCTTCCTCTCACCGTGACGGTGAATGGCACCCAACCGGGTGGCGTAGGCCCTGCTGGAACCTCGACATGGATCGTCCATGTCTTGTTCCCCTCTTCGCCTTCTTCCTTGGCAAAGTATTGCGGCATCTGGTTGTACCCGAAATATTGGAGCATTTGCCACAATGCTTCCGGGTAGCCGCTACGGTCAGAGCAGTGGGAAACTACCCACCCGTTCTCCAACCGTTTATCTGCTGCCATCTGTAAAAATATATTTGAGAAATGTCAAATATTTATTTAAACAGTAAACCATTGAGTTATAACATAAGATATGTCCTTGAACTCATAACACTTGGAAACATAGTTCAAATTTTTAAACAAATTTGACTGCTGATCTGCTGTTCCCATGACAGCCTTGACCAGTTTCCATTTCAACCTGATTTAGGCCATGTTAAAGGTAAAACCAATTCTGGAGCTCAACATCAAAGTTAAAGTTAACTTCAATATCTTTCCAGAAAGTATTTGGTTGACCTAAGATTTGTCCTGGTTCAAAAGTTATGAGATGTCAAAGTTAACAGAATTTCTGGGAACAATTGGACAGCACCTCCCTGCCTTAGGTACTGATTTGCTCCAAGAATCCCAGTTAATTCTGTTCCTAATCTGACAAAACTTTCTGTTACAAAGTTGTAACCCATTTCATAAGCTTTCCAGAACTACCTCATTTTCTATTTTTAGATTTTTATGCAGGAAGTTATGCTTAATTTACAGAGAGTCTACAGAGAGTCTTTACCCTGTCCTGTTTTCTGGACAGTTCCAACTCTACTGCGTTTTTCGAGTGGTTAAGGGATGAAACACCTCTGGACCTCAACAGAAAAGTTGTAAAGCTCTTCCAAAGATTTCCAGAAATGTATCATACGACCCCAATCTCGAAAGAACTCAACCTCTAGCCTCTGATTAACTTCAGCCTTGATTCAGCTGAAAACAGAGTGCTCTGTCCTTAACAACCTATAAGTTGAAAACTTGTTAACTTTGAATATCCTGTTCAAGGGAAGAAGTTACATCAAGTTTTACTACTTTGCAGCAAAACTTTCAAGTTTTAAATGAATTTGTTCATTTAGTTGGGTGTGACATCGATGCATCACCAGATTATGTCGGTACTACGTCCTCACAAAGAAAAACCTATACCGGACTTAGCCGGCTTCGTTATTTCAGTGGCACTACTCGTCACTCGAACACGGATGCTACACGTCTACCGTTTCGTGGTCAGGCTACCTGCAGAAACTCAATCAATCGTCAGACTCGGCTGCACACCGAGCCCGGAATCCATACAGTTGGTACACCCGGCCGTCATCACTCGCCCGGATGTTCTCAAGCCAAACACGCCTTGAGTTACGTGTTCACGTTTCAGACCACGTGACGGGGTCTCCCATGTTGCACCACGCACGCCAGGGACAGACGTTGCTCGAACACCCCAAACGACATTAAGAGTCGTGGAGGATATCAAAGCGGGTCGGGTTACCTGCCACCCGTGGGGCTCCACCCTTCAGCTTGTGCGCACTGGTGGACAGCGCTTACGTGCACCCCCCAAGACATGAACGTCCCGAGATGCACGATTTTCCGACATAACAAATAGGTTAATATGCCACTTTCTATATGCTAATAACATCCTTATACGGGCTACTAACTCGTTCCTCACAGGATTTTTGAAAAAGAAGACCTTTGTACTATGTTAAACCTCAAGCGAGCTCTGATACCAACACTGACACGACCCCAAGGTCCTGTCGAGCCAGGATCACGCTGAGGGGTGCTGCGTTGCACAGCACCGTATAACACACGTCAAAGGTATAAAGCGGAAGCGGAAATTTTATTACATAAACAGTTTATGAACATGTTTACATCAAAATAATTTAGTCCACACTCGCGGGCGTAGACTAAGCATCAAGTGCACGTTCAGCCCTTGAACGTGTCCTTGCTAGCACACACGCACACTAACTCTGCGGCGTGCACGACTCCCACTCGACGGGGTTCCCCTCCTGGGGTTCCGTCTCCTCTTCGGGAGTCCCTTCCTCATAGAACCCTGCAAAAGCTTCAAACACAAGCAGTGAGCACGAAGGCTCAGCAAGTCTGACCCGTCTCACCTAAACATGGAACTTCTACATGAGGGTAATGGGTTATATGAGGTAAAAATCATTTGCAAGAACTCGCCTAATTAGTAGAACCTTACTTTCAAGTTTTAGCAGCAGGTTGTGGAGAACCTTACGCTAAGGCACATGAGAGAGCCGCAATCAAACAAGAAACGCATTTCTCTCATGTACTTTGCCCAAAGTTGAAAAGAACTTTAGTTAGCTCTAAGCTACAGCATATCATTAACGATCAATGTCCAGCTTTCAATCAGCAACATTTTAACATGTAACTAGCCTGTTCTTTCTACGTCACGGTACAGTGAACAAGTGGTACTCACTGACCGCGAGGGACGGCAATTATAATCGATTTACACCTGCAGGGTTACCCGAACAACCCGTCACGTACGCCCGTACTCGATGTTGCCTACAACAACCATCACGGACGCCGTACGCGACTACCTTTCACCCGTTAGCCAAATATTGAACCGGTCCCATCGTCCCGAGCAAGAGGTCTCTGCACGCGCATCTCTGTGCCGCCAGCCGATTTACACCTCGAGCTCTCAACCTACCCTCTGAACGACGGGCAATGCCTCAATACCCAGCTACCCGAGTTACATCAGTTTCCCGGTTCCCATATAGCCGGTAGGTCTTCGGTACTGTTCTAGCTTGTTCAACAGGCCCGCACACGGCTCGGTCCTCAACCGACACAAGCGGAGCTACAGCACACAGGCCCCAAAGTCCTGCTGCCCTTACTCTCCGCTCGGTCTCATTTTCTTGCCATGTGTATCATGTGCTATCTCTACCCGAGCAATGTGCCTCTAGCCTATTCTCGCGAGTAGTTCCAACTACTCGACTTGTACCGAATCCTACTCTATCCTAGCAATGCAGTGGCTAACAGGGTTTGCAATCCTAAACCCAACCCATGGTTCTCTTGGCTATGCAGTGGGGCTCCCAATCAAGACTCTAATGCACAGAATAAAGGAAACAAGTATGTGCTCAAAACAATAAAAATTTGTAAAAAGGTTAATGCAAACCGGAGCCTGCCTTGCTGCTCTTGGTCGTAGGCTAGCTGTTCCTCTGGAGTAACGAAGTCTAGGACTTCGGGTTCCTCCTCGACCTTAGCGACTACATGATAGAAACAATACATGTATTAATTTAATGCATTTGTATTAAGTTTGAAGTTGTGAAGTCTATAACCTTTGCTAGATAGACCTAATGACTGTGAAACTTTTACTGTGGCTTGGTTACAACCTAAACAGAGACCTGGTCAAGTTTTAGTTGCAGCAAAGCTCATTTGAGCCCTCCACAAATAATTATGTCCTTGACCTTAATTGGAACTCTTAGGGTGTTCTAGGAATTTTCATGAAACAAACTATGACTTTCTGAAAACTAGATTTTCAGAGGGTTCTAATGGAGTTGGTCTCACTTAATTTGGAAGTCTCTAACTAAAGATATGAGCTAAACAATTTCAGAGAAAATTCTGAAAATGTTTCTGAACATTTTCTATTTTCTCTGGAACAGTTTCACTAATCACACCATTAGGTGGATTAAATGAGCTCAAATGGATCTGAAATTTTTATGGTAGTTCAAGGATATTTTGGTGAACATCTCAGCAAAATTTCAGGATTTTCCTCCAAAGGATTCTCCAGTTAAAATTCCTAACAGTTTAAATTTAAGGAATTAATTCTGGAGAAATAAGGAATTTCATGAAGTGAAACTTGATTTTCTGGAAAGTACTCAGAGAGCTGAATCCAGCAAAATTTGGTTCACTCAATTTGGAGCTTTCTAGCCAAAGTTATGAGGATTTGAAGTTTGAAGGAAATTTGAAAATCGGGGAAAAGTTTAAACTCGCGCGTGGGCCCAGGGGACACGCGTCGCACGCCGAGGCGACGGCACACCGCGGCCCACAATGATTTTACGCGCCAGCACACCCGATCCTGGCCGCAGCCAGATCCCGATTCAAAATATCGGCCGCTGACAGCTGGGGTCCACCCCCTTCTTCAACCTCGCGACACCCGCGCCCCGCCGCCGAGGGATCTCGCCGGAGAGCTCGCCGCCGGCTGCTGTACAGCACCAAACTTCTCGATCCTGACAGCCCCTGCCTACTTTTACTCGGGGAACAGGATCCGAGGGTCAGCTGCTCATGACAACGGCCGGAGCTTGGTCGGCGACGAGCCGCCACCTCGGAATGACTTCGGCCATGTCGGCTGACTTCTCTAGCACCTCAGCTACTTGGGAAATCGGTCGGGGAGCATCAGTGGACCTCAGAGAAGGTCGACATGAGCTCGAGGCAGCTCGGGGAAGGCCCGAAATAGGTCCTCACCGTGCGCCCGATGCCGCCCGTTCGTTCCGCCATTAGTAGACCTTAAATTACGCCGGGCACAGAGGTTCTCCGGCCCAGAGTTGTGAAGACAACTTGTGCGTTACCATGTCTAGCTCGTGTGAGAGCGGCCTGAGGCCCTCTAATCCTTTCTAGAGCACGAATTAAACAGAATCGTACCCGAAGGTCGTTCTGCACACAGAAAGGGGAAAAGTGGAAATTCGCCGCCGGTGAGCAACCACTCGAGCTGTTGCTCGGGGATGAGCAGCACCGGTCACCCGCACGTCCAAGGGTGCCTTGGCTCGGGCGTGACAACGCCCTGGTTGGGCTGTCCACGAGAGCCCGAGGTGCGGCGGTTCCAAGTTCCGAGTTTGATCTTTCGGCACAGCCGATATCAATCGGTTTCAACCGAATTCTAGCAACGGGGAGGATGAAGGTCTCTAGTACCTTGCTGGGGCTCTGGAGTGGAAGGAGGGAGCTGCGATCGGCGTTCTCCGATCAAGTCCGAGCTGCGGAAGTTTTCGGCCGGCGCTGAGTTCTTGCGGAGAAGAACTGTGGTGCCTCGGCCGAGGAGGGGGCAGGCGCCTTAAGAAGGCTCTGCACCGCCTCATGCCCGCGTGTGGGCAAGCAGCTGGTGGCGCGGCGGCTGGCCTCGGTGGCGATCACCGCTGCGGCTCGGCGACCCGAGTGAGAAAGTCTCAGTCGGTTTGATCTGAGCAGTGGCTGACATGTGGGTCCCACCTCCAGTTTTAACCTCTGAAATTTACTCCTAATCACTGTTGTAAACAGTGAACCCCATACTACCCTTGGCAATTCAAATTATTCACCCATGAGCCATTTGAATTGATCAAAGTTCACATGAGGTTTGGTTTGAATAAATTTCAGCACAAGTTCAGTTTGAAATTCAAATAAAGTTTGAATTTCTCCCACTTAGCTCATGTCAAGATCAACTCCAAATGGAGTGAAAATTGGTGTGTGAGCTCACAAAAATGTGCTGAGTAAGAATATGCCCCCCACTTTTAAATTCATTGGATAAAAATAGTTTGAATTTTAATATGGTTTCAAACTGCCCTCTCCCTAACTATACCCAAACTGACCTCAAAAAGGTTTTGAATTTGGGTGAAACTTGGCATGGACATCCTTAGCAAAGTGTAGAAGTTTTCATATGTCCAGCCCATCTATATCACATGTGGGAAATACCACTTTTGCAATGTGTAAGTTTGTTCTCTAATGAGCATGTTGATAATTGTTACTTGCTCTTCATTTGTGTTCATCATTCTTCCTCAAATGAGGTGTGTGGTGTGGTGATGAACACTGCAAATGTGTGTCAAAAACTGAGGCCCTTACATCCCGTCAGCGTAGTATCAGAGCCGCATTGGTAATAACGCACGGAATAAGGATCGTATTACGACAAAAACTTAGGATACGGTGAGGAAACGGTATTAGGCCCACATAAGGACTATAGTAGTATAGTTACTTAAAGTGGCAGCACTAACATATTTGTTATAATTCTGAATTTTGATTCTGTAAAGACGCACCTACGCTCAGGTAAACATGGTAAGGAACGCCACCGAAAGCGGTTCAATTTCGGTTAGCTCCCCTGACGAGGAAAGTGGTTCAGGGTTAGATCTCACAGCTTGGTGTGAGATGTTAATATGAAACTCTTGAACTCTTCATGTTCCTGAGTTCATATGAAACGCTGATCCCTAGCGTGCATTAGGCAAGAAAGTGGAGACCCCATCGTGTGGTCAGTAACGCGATAGTGTGTTTTTCTGGAAATAGCCCAGGAGGACATACGCAGCGCTTGCCATCGGCGTGCCCTGCAGGGCAGTAGGTGGTATCTGTTGGGTTGATAACATTCCCAACCGTGACGACCCGTTCATGATATACTCGGGTTCCCCGTCGTGTGGTGTAAAAAACACGATCACGTACCTTGAGACGTGGCTTAACTCAAGGACGGCCGTATGGCAATGATACGGGCGTTTGTATTTACTTTCAAATATGGAACTGCCTGAAATGAAACAACCTTTGAGTGCACCACTATTGAGTGTTCTTCTGCAGGTACTAACCACGTACATATCCCGTGTAGTACACGTGTGCGAGAGACCGTCTTAGTGCCACTGATAATACGTATATGCCGGTATGATCCGGCTTAGGATTTTCTTTGGTGAGGTAACGTAGTACCGACATGATTCTTACGGTGCATCAACACCGTACTAAACCTATAATCCTCTTCCCTATGAAGAAATGATTCATGAACTAACTGTTAACTAAAAATGGAAGTTTGAAACAAATATTAGTTACTGAACTCTTATTTTGAGCTAAGATTCAAATGAGAGTATAACTATGTGTCAAAGTTTTCAAAAACAAAGTGCTCTATTTCTGGCAGGAATTCTTGCTGGGTTTTAACAGAGCATAACTCTGAGTAGATTTAACCAATTAAGGTGTATGATACAGTTCTGGAAAGATTTTCAAGTTCTCTACAACTTCTTTGTAGACCTCCAGAGCAAAATCACACGTTAGGTGGGTGAAAAAAGTCCAGTTGAAGGCAAACTGTTCAGAACCAGGACAGTAGCAAAAACCTCTCTGGACCTTTCTGTTTTTAAGCCATAACTTCCTGTAGAAAAATCCTTAAGAAGTCTATGATACACCATTTGAAAGATACTGAAGTTTACTAAAACTTTGGTATTGAACTCAAGTCAAGAATCTGTTGATGACTTGAGTAAAATTTGGAGTTTGTGTGAACTGGTCAGGGTAGTCCCGCTGATTAGTTTAGCGTACTTAAGATTTGTTTAAACATGAATGTGGTTATGCTTTCATAAAGTTCATGACATGTTCATGTTTTACTTATCCTTACTTACTACTGAGATAAAATTTTGATTGACTCAAAATTTTGTTTCATGCAGTATGGTACGCGCACACTCTCAAATGGAGATTGGCGGTTCAAGTCGAGGTGCGAATGACTCGACTTCATCACAAGAGCCATCGCCAACCAGATTGGCTGAAATTATGGCAAGGATGAATGAAACTCTCCAAACTCCATTTCAGCAAGGGATAAATAGAGAAGCTCAACATCACATACCAACCCAGAGCACTTATCTGGATTTCTTGGCGACACAACCGCCGGTATTCTCTGAGGCGGCTGACCATTGCGAAGCAAATCACTGGTTACGTGTCATTGAGTCCAAGTTTGGGTTGATCCAATGTGACAAAGTCTCGAAGACACTATATGCCGCTTAGCAGCTTCACGGCTTTGCTGGAGCATGGTAGGCAGAATACCTTGCTGTCCAACCAGCAGGGCATCGTGTCACATGGGAGGAGTTCCAGGCTGCATTTCGTGCTCGATTCATTCCAGCGGGCATAATGCAAACAAGTCATGATGAATTCTGGAATCTAAAGCAAGGTGACAGGAGTGTTATTGAGTATGCGAAGGAATTCAATCGCTTAGCTCAATATGTCCCTGACTATGTGAAATCACCATCCTTGAAGTGTTATTATTTCTACCGAGGGCTGACCGCTAGGCTGCGATGTGAATTGACTCAAGTTAGCCAAGAGAATTTTGATGAGTTTGTGAGCTGTGCTATCACTCAGGAATATTATTCCAATCTCTACCTCAAAGAAAAGAGGGAGAGGGACTCATCACAGGAGGAATGCAATCATCCACCTCAGAAGTATCGGTTGGTGATCCGTTCACCTTCCGGTCAAGAGATTCCACAAGAGGTGCAATCATTCTGGGAGTGTGACGACTCTTCTACTCCACAAAGGTTTTATTCACCTCCACCGCAGCAGCAACTTGTTTCTCATGCACCTCCGTATCAACAAAGTGCACCAAAATGCTATTTCCCTCAAGAGGTTGAAGATGAACAGGGTGATTTCTCAGCTGAACCAGGTGCTGTCCCACTTCACATTGACAATGAGCTCAACGTCAATGAAGCAACTGAACCGAACAGCAACATCGTGTCTGCGGGTCCAGTTCCACAGTGTGATCTTGGGCAGCTAAGAAAAGCTATGTCCAAGGTGGGGACAGTTAATTATGTGTCAGTCGATGATCTGCCAAAGGGGGGACCTGTTCTTTCCGGCAGGTTCACCTTAAATGACAAGCCGGTTGTCATTTTATTCGATTTTGGTGCAACACATAACTTCATTAGCAGGGCGACGGTGATCCGGGATCAGATCTCCACCACAATCACAAAAGGTTCTTACCTTATTCATTCGCCAGGTGGAGACATATCAACTAATGAAGTCGTTTCTCGAGCACCACTTTGTTTGGGTGGAAAATTTATACTACCACCCTCATTATTCTCGAAGACCAAGGAATCAATGCCATATTGGGAATATCATGGTTGACCTTCCATAAGGCTGTTCTAGACATCGAGAACAGGAGTGTTCACTTGGACTCTCCACTTCACGGATGTCAAACATTGTATCTCGGCAAAGCGGTTTCCAAAGACCCGGAAGTATGTAATGCCGAGGCTTGCAAGCTAGAAGACATTCCGGTAGTCCGTGAATATCCGGATGTGTTTCCCGATGATCTTCCAGGCTTACCACCTGAGCGCGAGGTGGAATTCAAAATAGAGTTGATGCCAGGAACCACGCCGATCTCTCGGAGACCGTACAAAATGGCTCCGAATGAATTAGCAGAGCTGAAGGAGCAACTCAAAGACCTGATGGACAAGGGGTTCATTCGTCCAAGTTCATCACCATGGGGTTGCTCGGCTTTATTTGTGAAGAAGAAGGATGAGACGCTGAGGCTATGCGTCGATTATCGTCCTTTAAATGCTGTGACGATAAAGAACAAGTATCCACTACCAAGAATTGATATTCTCTTCGATCAACTAGTGGGTGATAAAGTCTTCTCCAAGATGGACTTAAGGTCGGGATATCATCAAATCAAGATTCGAGTGGAAGATATCCCAAAAACAACATTCTCGACATAATATGGACTCTATGAGTATCTTGTCATGTCATTTAGGTTGACCAATGCTCCGGCTCACTTTATGTATCTTATGAACTCGGTGTTCATACCGGAGCTGGATCAGTTCGTCGTGGTATTCACCGATGACATCTTGGTCTATTCCAAATCTGAAGAGGAACACGCTAAACATTTGCATATTGTGCTTCAACGCTTGAGAGATCACAAGCTCTATGCAAAGTTTAGTAAATGTGAATTCTGGATCAACCGAGTGCCATTTCTTGGACATATTATTTCAGAAGAAGGCATTGCTGTTGATCCAAGCAAGATTGAACAAGTGCTGAAGTAGAAGTCTCCAACATCAGTCCATGAAGTTCGTAGCTTCCTGGGTTTGGCGGGATATTATCGGAGGTTCATCCCGGGCTTCTCAAAAATCTCCAAACCTATGACGGAGCTACTGAAAAAGGGCATCAAATATGATTGGAGCAAGCCATGTGAGGAAGCTTTTCAAGCGTTGGTGAAACACCTCACAACAGCCCCGGTTTTAGCTCAACCGGATACGACCAAGCCATTTGATGTTTATTGTGATGCGTCCGGCATCGGGCTTGGTTGTGTACTCATGCAAGGAGGACGCGTGGTCGCATATGGATCACGGCAATTACGGAATCATGAGCAACATTATCCAACTCATGATCTCGAGCTTGCTGCCGTGGTATTAGCTTTGAAGATGTGGAGACATTACCTATTGGGAAATCTGGTTCAGCTCTACACCGACCACAAAAGCTTGAAGTACATATTCACTCAAAAAGAGTTGAATATGCGACAACGGCGATAGTTGGATCTGATCAAGGACTATGAGATTGAAATTCATTATCATCCGGGCAAGGCAAATGTGGTTGCTGATGCACCCAGCTGGAAGTCTCATATTCATAATCTGACCATTACGCCAATAGAAGAGGAAGAACCAAGTCTCTACTTGGTTCCATATGGAGCTCTACATAATCTAGCTCTCATACCCACAATAAGAGAGGAGGTTATGGAAGCTCAAAAGAAAGACAAGGGCATGGCTCATATCAAAAGGAGGTTGACGAACAGGGAGATGAAATGTTTCCGGTTAGATGATGAAGATACCTTGTGGTTCAAGGACCGGATAGTCGTACCCCGTGATATGAGGCTGCGGAAGAAAATTTTGGATGAGGCTCACTTATCCAAATTTTCTATTCATCCTGGCAGCAACAAAATGTTTCAAGACCTCCGGAAGAAGTTTAGGTGGACATGTATGAAACGTGAAGTTGCAAAATACGTTTCAGAATGTGATACGTGCCGAAGAGTTAAGGCCGACCATGTGAAGAAGTCGGGCCTGTTGCAACCGCTACAAATACCGGCATGGAAGTGGGAAGACTTGAGTGTTGATTTCATCGTTGTGTTGCCGATGACCTCCCACCACCATGATTCGATTTGGGTAATCATTGATCGATTAACCAAATCGGCACGTTTCATTCCGGTGCATACCAGATACACCGCCAAGCAGTATGCGGAGTTATACATAACACGGATTTTGTGCCTACATGGAGTTCCCCGAACGATCATCTCCGTTCGAGGCGCGTTATTTGTTGCTCGTTTCTGGGAGTAGCTACACGCATCCTTGGGAACCAAATTGATTCGAAGCTCCACGTATCACCCTCAAACCGATGGGCAAACTGAGAGGGTGAATCAAATACTTGAATATATGCTGAGAGCATGTGCCATCCACCACGGTAAGAGCTGGGATGATAACTTACCGTTGGCGGAGTTCTCATATAACAACGGGTATCAATTAAGTATCAAAATGGCACCTTATGAAGCTCTCTACGGCCGGAAGTGCCGCACCCCCTTGAACTGGTGTGAATCCGGCGAGATAGTTATTTATGGGACTGATCTCGTAAATGAAGCTGAAGAGCGGGTAAGGCTTGTTCAAGCAAATCTTAAAGCCGCTCAGTCCAGACAAAAGAGCTATGCGGATAAGAGGCGTCGTCCTCTGGAATTCCATGTTGGGGACCACGTATACCTCCGCGTATCTCCTATGAAGGGAATTCACCGATTCGGAGTGAAGGGAAAATTAGCTCCACGTTTTATCGGTCCCTTCGCCATCATTGAAAGGTGTGGACCCATGGCATACCTTTTGGAGCTGCCGGCAGCCTTAGCCGGAGTTCATAACGTCTTCCACATATCTCAGTTGCGGAAGTGTTTGAAAGTTCCAACGGAGATTCTCACGGAGGGCATAGCAGATTTGAATCCGGACCTTACGTATGTTGAGTGACCAACCCGGATAATTGATGAGAAGACTCGCGAGACAAGAAATCGGACGTTGAGATTTTTCAAGGTGCTGTGGCAAATCACACGTCCGACGAAGCTACATGGGGAAGCAAGGAATATTTACAACGCAATCATCCGGAGTTGTTAGAGGCTTATATTTAGTAGTTGTCCTCTCCATGTTGTCCTTGATCATGAATCTCAGGACGAGATTCTTTTTAAGGGGGGAGGAATGTAAAAGTCCCAAAACATGTAAATGGAAAACTTGAGCTATGAATAAAGTTGAGTCTAAATACAAGAAATGGGACTTACAAAAACTTTTGTATACTCATGAAAGTGTTGGCATGTGCAATAAAACTTTGAATTCAGTTTGAACTAACAGGGTCACTTCAAAAAGATGAAGGCCATTTTCAAAAGGGGAAATTCAAACTGTTGGTTAAGAAGTTGTATTTGCAATGGCCAACTCAAGAATCAGGTGGCATATTTGAGTTCCTCTGGTTCAAATTATGAGGGAGACAAATTTTGAGGAAATTTGGAGGTGCTTTGGTATGTATATCAAGGGGACTTGTAAATTCCATCTAAATTTGAATTCAAATTTGAAACTGAGGCACAACTTGTCAAATTGCCAAATGACGTTTGAATTTGAGTTCCACATGGCTGAATTTGCACTAGGCCAAAAATGGGAGATCTTTTGGGGCAGAGAGGAGCTGTGGGCCCCAATTGTCATTGAGAGGGGGGATTAAAACTTACAGCCTATGTTTTCAGCTCTCTGGTATCGGTTCAACCGAGCTGTTTCCACTGTGGCGCCACCGAGAAGTGGCTACCGCCACCTCCTGCTTGAGCTTTCCCCCCACGCGCGTGAGCCAGAGGCGGTTTCACCCGGTGCTTATCTCGCCCACTGAAGCAAACACGAAGTCTCTCACTCGTGCTCGTGGCCTTCGTCTGCTCACGCGCCCGAACAACAGCCGCCGGCGATGCCTCTGTTTCTTGCGGTTGCCCACCAGCTCGTGTCCCCTTTTGCTCGAGCCGTCCACACAATAAGGGAGCACTAACGAGTGTACAAGATCCTCCACAGCTCGGTTCCGACGTTCCTGGTTTGTGGCGCACATAAATCAGCACTGAGCATGAGAAACCGAAGCTCATCGGCGAAGGTGCAACTCGGGTCACCGTGGGCAGCTTGCACCGAGGCTTTTCACAACCGAGCGAGCACCCTCCGAGAGGCGCCGGTACTTCACACTGCCCTCCCCCAAGTTTCAACTCGAGCCGTGCAACGTAGCTCGGGAATTTCAAGTTTTCCTCTCGGACGAGGAAAACCTAACCGCGGGTAAAATTTTCAGAAATCGACGCTTAATTCTCGGTTAGAGTTGTTCATGTGGCGCACACGGAAGCTAGAAGGGTTCAGGCACAATTTTCTTTCACATTCTTAGCCTAAAACCGAGTAGGAGCACCGAATTTCGGGCTTTCCGATCGGCGGCCATGGCGGGAACGCGCGGGCGCACGGTGACAGCCGGGTTGCCGCCGTTTCCGAGTCATGTTGAGGCCTTGCCGAGCTAGCCTGACCTCCACTGATGCTTTAGCGTGGATCCTCCAAACCTTTGGCGGGCTAGGGTGCTCGGGCCACGGTGCCGAAGCTTCACCGAGGGGTGCGCACGTCGCCGACCGATTTCCGGTCACCGGCAGCCCGAGATCACCGCACCATTGAATTCCTTGTAGCTAGAAACCCCCAGGTGGCGAGTACCGAGCTGAAGAGCGGCCGGGAAGTCGACTCCGCGAGCTCCGACGAGGCTCCGGCGAGGGGGCGGCGCGGGAAGGAAAACCGGCCCATGGAGGAAGACGACCGACGGGCCCCGCGTGTCAGCGACGGGAGATTTGATTTCCTGATCGGCTGGGACTCCGGGATCCAGTGTGGCTATGCGGGAAAAATTCAGTGACCCCGTGTGGCTTGGTTCCAGCAGCTGACACGTGTGCGATGGGTCCACGGTCAGGATTTAAACTTTTCCCCGGTTTATTTGGATTTCCAGATTTAGTTCAAACTTTAGGACCTCATAACGTTTGCTAGGAAGCTCCAAATTTAGTGATTCAAATTGGGTTGGATTCAGGATGAAAAACTCTATCAAAATATGCAACCCAATTTGCAGGAAAACCAATAGAAAATTCTGGAAAATTCTTTAAAGCTTTTCAGTAAAATAATTTTAGAGGGAGTTTGGTTTATTCAAAAATCCCCAAAGTTTGCCAGGATATTATTTAGGATGTTAGGGAACTCCTGTAAAAGTTTCATCTCATTTGGAGTTGATTTATCTAGGGTAGTTCTAATTTCAAGTTTCTGTATTCAAATGAATACAGAAACATTTTCATAGAATTTCCAAAACTTGGAAATTCAGTTCTGGACATTCCTTAGCTCCAAAAATCCTAGGAAACTTCATGCCTTCTCCCTGAGCTATGAAGGAAATTGTAGTTCACTTGAATTTGCACGAAAGTGCAAATTTATTCAGAATTAATTCCTTTTTGCCTAAATGCTTAGAGAATTGTTCTGATTAATCTACTCAATGAAATATTCTGAATTTTGGTCCAGATGACTTTCTTGTCACAAGGAACTCACATGAAAATTTTCAGCTCCATTGGAGCTCTGGATCGCCACTATCCTGTTCAACCTATTTAGATGAGTAGCATACAAGTGATGAAATGTAATTATCACTTGATCATGTTTCTGCACTCAAACCAAACCGCTAGCCCCAGTGTCATTTTAAATTCTTAAACAGAGTTCCAGTTTTAAACTTGTCTTTGGAACTTGTTAGCAAAAGTTTTAAAATTAAACAGGTATGCATATTCATAACGTGTAGTGATTAAACATGGAAAGTGAATGTCACACCCGGTTTCTCCGAAGAACAACCGAGTGAATGTCACATGTATGCCAGGATCATTTTCTCATACATGTGATGACAAATAGTGAAGCATCATTTATTACAAGCCAGGTGTCGAATATAAATATGTCTTACAAAGCATACGTCTCGATGGACGATAATAAGTTCATAACATGTAAATAGAATAGCAGCGGAATATTATTCTTGTGGGCTCCGTCACAGGCGTTGCCCGGGGGACTCCATGAACCTAGAATCCTTCTTCGGGTCCAAAGTCTTGGTCATTGAACATCACCTCATCCCCTTGACCTGAGCAGCAATTTAAACCAACAAATATGCAAGTTTGAGTACCGTTGGTACTCAGCAAGTGTGGGAAAGTTATGTTATGCATGGCTAGAACAAGGAGAGGTTGAACTCATGGCTAAAGCACTACGCAATTAATACCTATCACCTTAGCTTATTAAGCACCTACATTACTACACAGGTGAAATGGTCCCAATCTCCCATCCCATCATCATAATCAAACAACCATAACATTATTTCCAATGTTAAGCTCCCCGCTTAACATCCACAACTTCCAAAGTCATCATCCTCTAATCATGAATAAGTCCAAGCCGCTCTTGACCGTGAGCACGGCTGTCATGACAGTTTTGACTCTGCAGAGTTTGTACCACTGTACCCACATGTAGTGATTTCATCCCCCGTTGCCGGGTGGACTAAAAGACCCTCCATTATGTCAGTGGCCACGAACCATATTCACACTTCCCAGGTGTGTAGCCAGGAGATCACTACGAAGCCATTACAATGGGATTCCCGACGAGCGTGGGCCCACTGAGGTTTCACCCCTAACAGCATACAAGAGGCTCCAACCCCGCTGCAGTGGCCCCCTCTTGAGCCTTGCGGTTCATATGGTAGTCCAGCTGACACCTATTCCCCGCACCATCCAACACACTCATACTACGCCCGGGATACACCTAATTAATTGGCCAAGCCGCCCCATCTCAGCATGTGGTTGGCACGGTAAAGCCAGGTTACATGCTCCATGAACCGGTCCTTAGGATCCAGGCAAGTACTAAACCCAAACCCAAGTCTCATGCACCCAACACCAACCAAATCATCCAACTTGCCTCGATCCCTACCTCTACATAACTCATAATATCTCATTCAAGAGTAAGGTAAATAAATTGATGATCTCATACCCCAATTATCCCATTCTAAGCATGGCTAAGCATAAACATATAAATAAATGACATGATAAAATAAATCCCAACCCAAGCTACAAGGAAACAAGATAATGCAATTCTAGGGAAACTTCCTAGCATGGGTTTCACATTTCAATTGACAATGCAAATAATTCTATCTACATCCTAGCATAGGATCAAAGTGGTCAAGGACACTTGTCTTCTTCCTGCTGCTCTGGGAATGGATAGTCCTGATCTTGGAAGGGAAGAACTTGCTCTGGGGCAGGTTCTACTCATGCCAACACACATAGCAAAAGAACACAACAATCCATAAGACATAGTTCACACTTTCACTCCACACATACATACATATGATAGTCATTCACATTTCTAAGTGTTGTGTTTACTCTAGCTGTGTTGATTTTTAGATTTCATGCACTTTTAAACATATGTATATGATTTCTAACTTTTGTATTTCAGATTTCTGTTTGCACACTATATATGAATTTTCAATTTGAATAAATTCTTAATATTTAATTAATATACTTCTTAACTACCAAGTTTGCATGGAAGGTATTTTCCTACTCCAAATGGATTTTCAGATCTTCTACCAAATCCTAAACTGAAATCTTTGGATTTGGAAACTTCATTTATCATTTTCTAGTTATGCATACTTATTTTCCTATATTTTCAGATTTATTTTCTATGCCTAAATGTGAACTTTATTATGAAAATAGTAAGACACCTCATCTAAACAGAATAGGTTCTGATCTAAAATATTAAATAATATATTTTTGAACTTCTCCTCTGATGTGAACTAATTTAAATTTATTTTACCAATTTTCAGAATTATTTCCTAACCTAAAAATGTGTCCCTATAACTAATAAATGTGAACAATCAATTAGACAGATTCATTTCAGCTTAAAATCTACTTTTAACTCATTCTAAAGTTTTTCAAGTGCTAGGAGAGTTTAAATTTGAATTTACAATATGTTTGCCTCACCTTTTTAAATTTAAATCCTAATCACATATTCAATTTTCTGAATTTAATATCATATAGGGTCAAAAAGGTAAATCCACCCTACTACAGGGTCTAATTTATTGTTTCATAAATTTCCAGGGGTCTAACACATAACAGAGGGGTTTTCCTAATTTTTATTAAGTCCAGGGGCTAAAACTGATTTTTAAATGAATTTACATGAATTTCTGAAGTTCCAGGGGCTAGATCAGAAGTTTCCGGGGCTAGCTCGTGTTTTCCGAGATCCACAGGGGGTAGCGCGTAAGAATCCCGGCCTTTATAATGCGGGGCTGATGTGGACCGTCCGATTTAAAATAGACGGCTGAGATTAGATCGCCGAATCGGTACGCAGGGGTTTTATTTCTACCGTGCGATTTAAAATAGACGGCGCACAAGCGGCCACGTCGCCCTGACCGTTCGCGGGCGGCGCTGCCCGGCGGCGCGCGGCAGCGGGAGGCGGCGATCTTGCGGAAAACTTCGGATCTTCGTCTATACTGCCTAAAACTGGGATTTCATGGCATAGAACGGTAGAGGGGAGGTCGGGGATCTCACCTCGGGATTTTTCATGAGCTCGGAGGCCCTGGAAGGCGGTCGGCGTCGAGGTCCGAGTTGGAACTGCTGCGGTGCTCGTCGGAGCTGTGCCTAGAGCGCAAACCACCGAGTTTTCTGCACCTGCTTGACTCCCCGGAGGCGGTGGGACACGATCGCCGCGTTAGATCAGAAAACCCGAGAAAAGATCGAGAGAAAACGGCCGGAGAAGCCATGGTTCTCACAAGGAAGAAAAACAGCCGATCGGGGGAGAAAAACAGGGCGATGCCGGCGTTTATATAGACGGGGGAGGGAGGCATGTCTGTTGGGATCGAGCCGGAGTCGTCCGGGACCAGAATTCGGCTGGGGGATGCGGTTTTCCGGGGTAGTTTGGATTCGGGCGCGCGGAGGAGTCCCGGCTGTTGGCGCGAGCGAGAGGTGGAGGATGACACGCGGGTCCCGCGTGTCAGTGAGAGGGAGAGGGGAGCGCGCGGCTGTGGGCTGGCGCGGGAAATGTTGGGCCGGCTGGTGGGTTTCGGCCCATTGGCCGGGGGTTTTCTTTTTCTTTTTCCTTTTCTTTTCTGGTTTGATTTAAATTTAAATTCCAATTTGAATTTGAATTTCTGCACCACATGCAACACGTCCAAAATTTTTTAAATTCCCCTCTTAAGAGATTTTGGGGTGTTACAGCTCTACCCCCCTTAAAAGAAATCTCGTCCTCGAGATTGGTGGTTCTAGGAAAACAATTCCGGAAACTGTGCCTTAAGCTCGTTTTCTCACTCCCATGTGGCTTCCTCTTCCGAGTGATGCTTCCACTGCACCTTGCACATCTGGATTCTTTTATTTCTTGTGAGGCGTTCCATTGTCTCCAAAATCTTGAATGGTTGCTCGGCATAAGACAGATCCTCAGCTACGTCAACCTCATTCATGGGTAACATCTCTTCAGGCGTCCTCAGACATTTCTTGAGCTGTGACACATGGAATACGTCATGCACATCTGATAAGCGGGCCGGTAGTTCTAGTTGATATGCCACTTCGCCTTTCCTCTCCAGAACCTGAAAGGGTCCGATGTATCGAGGTGATAACTTCCCTTTCACCTTGAATCGACAAAGTCCTCGGATAGGGGACACCTTGAGGTAGGCATAATCCCCCACGTTGAAAATGAGCTCTCTTCTTCGTACATCGGCATAGCTCTTATGTCGTGTCTGTGCTATCCTCAAGTTGTTGCGGATTTTCCTCACTTTCGCCTCGGCTTCTTGTAGTACTTCGGGCCCAAACACTTTACTTTCCCCCGTTTGGTTCCAAAATAGGGGAGTTCCGCACTTCCTCCCATACAAAGCCTCAAATGGTGACATCTTCATGCTTGCCTGATAGTTATTGTTATAGGAGAACTCAGCATACAGTAAGTTCTTATCCCAACTCCTATTGTTCTTGAGTGCACACGCTCTCAGCATATCCTCAAGGATCTGATTGGTTCTTTCCGTCTGCCCGTCGGTTTGGGGATGATAGGCAGAACTAAAATTCAGATTAGTTCTCATGGTTTCATGCAACTTCTGCCAGAACCTTGAGGTGAACTGTGTCCCTCGATCTGACACTATCTTCTTTGGCACTCCATGGAAACACGCGATCCTTGACATGTATAATTCTGCCAATTTGGATCCGCTGTAGCTTTCTTTCACAGGGATGAAATGAGCTACCTTGGTTAGCCTGTCAGTGACGACCCATATCAAATCATATCCGGATTGGGTCCTAGGCAGTCCCACTATGAAATCCATACCAATTTCTTCCCATTTCCATTCAGGCACTTTGACTGGTTGCAATAATCCCGCGGGTCATTGATGTTCCGCTTTCACCAACTGACATGTGTCACATAGGGCCACATGTTCCGCGACATATCGCTTCATTCCATACCACCAATATCTGCTCTTGAGGTCATGATACATCTTAGTACTTCCAGGATGAATGGAATAGTCGGAATCATGAGCCTCCTTCAAAATCAATTCACGGATCTCCTTCACTTCAGGCACACAGATTCTTTTCCCGTGCCACACCGTACCTTGTTCATCCTCTCTGAACCTAGGGGCTTTATTATCCTTGATGAGTTCTCTGATTTCTTGTATCTTCTCATCAGTCTTTTGACCGTTGCGTATATCTTGCTCTAATGTGGAATCCACTTCCATGGCGATGGCCTCACCACTATTCACCAGACATAGATTGAGTTTTATAACATCTTCCTTCAATTCTGCAGGCATGTCCTTCAAGCTCAACCTATTGACCTGCACCTTCCGACTTAAAGCATCTGCCACGATGTTCACTTTCCCAAGATGATGTTGATGCCCACATAAAAGTCGTTGATTAGCTCTAACCATCTCCTTTGTCTGAGGTTGAGATCTGGCTGTGTGAAAATATACTTTAAGCTCTTATGATCCGTATATATCTCTGTCCTCTTCCCCATCAAGTAATGCCGCCAAATCTTCAATGCGTGTACCACTGCGGCTAGCTCTAGGTCATGCGTAGGATAGTTCTTCTCGTATTTCCGGAGCTGCCGGGACGCATAAGCCACGACATGCCCCTCTTGCATGAGAACACATCCCAACCCGTTTCCAGAGGCATCGCAGTACACCGAAAAGTTCTTCTGCATATCTGGCATAACTAGCACTGGGGCTGTTGTCAATCTTTTCTTCAGTTCCTGAAAACTCGTCTCACACTGCGGTGTCGATTTGAATGTGATTCCCTTCTCCAACAATTTGGTGAGGGGTCTCGAAATCTTGGAGAAACCCTCGATAAACCATCGATAGTATCCAGCCAACCCTAAGAAGCTTCGAACTTCCCCGACATTCTTAGGGGTCTTCCACTTCTGTACATCCTCGATCTTGGCGGGATCTACGGAGATTCCTCCCTCTGAGATTATATGTCCTAAGAAGGGAACTATCTTTAGCCAAAACTCGCACTTGCTCAACTTGGCATATAGTTGGTGTTCTCTCAGCTTTTGCAACACCAACCTTAGGTGTTTCCCATGTTCTTCTTCATCTTTGGAGAAGACGAGAATGTCATCTATGAAAACCACTACAAATTTGTCCAGATACTCCATGAATACCTTGTTCATGAGATACATGAAGTATGCCGGGGCATTAGTTAGCCCGAAAGGCATGACGGTGTATTCGTACAGTCCGTACCGAGATACGAAAGCTGTCTTTGGAATATCAGTTTGCCTTATCTTAAGTTGGTGGTATCCCGACCTGAGATCAATTTTTGAGAACAAACAAGCTCCCCTCAACTGATCAAACAAGTCTTCAATGCGGGGTAATGGGTACTTGTTCTTGATGGTTACCTCATTCAATGCACGGTAGTCCACGCATAGCCTTTGGGTCTCGTCCTTCTTGGGCACAAATATCACTGGAGCTCCCCATGGTGAGGAACTAGGACGAATGTACCCCTTTTCTGTCAATTCTCTTAAATGTTCCTTGAGTTCTTCCAGCTGTTTTGGAGTCCATCCGATAAGGCCTCTTGTATATCGGAGCTGTTCCAGGCACTAGCTCAATCGTGAATTCCACTTCACGATCGGGGGGCATACCTGGCAACTCCTCCGGAAAAACATCTGGATATTCCCTGATGATCCTGATCTCCTCCACTTCCACCTCAACTTGATTGAGTTTAATGTCCCTCCTAGGCTCTTGTATGGTTATGAACTTTACTCTTGTGCCACTAGGGTGAGTTAGTTCCACCGTTCTTATCGAACAATGGATGATTCTTTTATGTTTGGTCAACCAATACATACCCAAAATAATATCTATCCCTTGTGAATCTATCACTATGAGGTTGGCATTAAATACTACCCCATTAATGTCTAGATTCACCTTGGGACACACTTGTCTTGTCCTTATCTCTCCCCTGGAGAGTTTACTGCTAGCATATGGTCCATTTGAATTGTTGCTAGATCATGCTTCTTAACAAACCCTTGAGCAATGAACGAGTGGGTAGCACCAGAATCAAACAACAGGGTTGCAATGTGTAAATTGGCAGGAAACTTACCAATTACCACGTCAGGTGCCTCTTGCGCTTCCTCCATGGTCACATGGTTCACCCGTCCTCGCATTACATTCTGCTGTTGCGGCTGCACGGGCTTCTTCTTTGGGCACTTATGGGCGTAGTGCCCCACTTCACCACAGTTAAAGCATTGCACCCCTACCTTAGGTGCCTGGCCTTTGTTGTCTTGGGGTTGGTTTGGGGGTCCTTGTAGTGCTGGTCGAGGTTGATATGTGGGGCGAGGCTGCTGCACAAACTGACGTTGTGGCTGTGCTGGTGCTGACGGAGGCCTGAAGTTCGGGTTGTACCCTCTCGGTGCTGAGTAGGGTACCGCAGCACGGCTCGTCTGCCCTGCGGGTTGCTGCATCAGACGTGGGCGTGTGTTGCTACCCGAGGCTTGGTGTGACCATCCCGCCTTCCTCTTGTTTTCATTTCCCAAGGCCTTAAGCTTGCTCTCCACAACAAATACTCTGTCCACCATCTTTTGGAAGCTTTCATACTCATTGGAGGACATTGCACATTGCATCTCCGCAGTAAGTTCTTCCACAAAGCAGTCCTGTTTCTGCTCATCAGTTTCGATGTCCCGTGGTGCATAACGGGATAGTTGGGTGAACTTAGTGAGGTATTCCCTCACAGTCATGTTTCCTTGCTGCAGCCCCAAGAACTCCTTCCTCTTGTTTTTGAGTTCACCCCTTGGTATGTAATGGTTGCGGAAACTGCACTTGAACTCTTCCCAAGTGATGTTCTCAGTGTCATGATGGGCTGCTACGTAAGCGGTCCACCAATCAGCAGCAGGTCCATGCAATTGGTGAGAGGCAAACAGAACCCTCTCATACCCTTGGCATTGTATGATCCTCATCTTGCTCTCAATGGTCTTTGGCCAGTCATCTGCCTCTAGAGGTTCAGCAGCACTTGCAAACTTTGGAGGTTGAGTCCCTAGAAACTCAATCAACCTTGGTTGGCGTGGTGCAGCTTGTGGGGGTGGAGCTTGGTGCAAGTTGGCCACCACTTGAGTTAGGCTCTAGATGAGCTGATTCTGATTTTCAAGCATTTGGTGGATGGGATCAGCTCCTTCACGGCGACCACCCCTGTCTTGCCCTCTAGAAGGATGAGGGTTGCCGGCCTCATCGTTGTTGTTGGCGAGGTTGGCACCACGACCCTTTCCTCTTCTGGCCATCTATCATGATCAACCAGATGTTAATTTAAAGCATTATGCATTAACTTCCCAATTTGCTTGTTTAAACTTAAACTTTTGAGGCCTTATTATATTTACATTTTATGAGGTTTTCACGTCTCACGCGAAAATAAATGCACTCTTAATTCATAGGGGTTCACACATCAAAGCAAAACAACATGAAGACGAGGTTGTGGACAAATGTCCATGGCTTCCACAACTCACGTCACACACCAAACATTAACACACCATTAACTAAGGTATTGACTCGACTACTCGATAACCTGCTGAACTACGGGAAAGGACTCTACACGATTCGTATCACTGAGCTGGCTCCTCGGGATCTTCCTCATTATTGCGGCTTCCCTCTGATTTCGCTTTGGGTGGGGAGGCTGCTGGTGGAGAAGTGCGGCGACGCCTACTTGCCCGGCGATCTGGGGAGTCAGGAGTCCATGTGTCATTCACGGTGACACACAGTTCATTCCCATCTCCTCTTTCTCTCGCCCTCAAGCTGGCTCGAAGCAACGCCTCAGTCTCCTTCAGGGTGTCACGAACATCCTGAAGCTCCTGCTGGCATTCCTGCAGTCGAGTGCTGAGCATAGCAGCATCCTCCAAGCACAGGTTCATGTGCTCATGGGAAGTCCCCTGCTGCACTGGCGGGTACTTGTACTCCGTTGTACCACTCTCACGCTGGAGGACATACATGTACTCAGTCCTGTCCAGGTGGCGACGGCAGATGTGACTCTGGCAGGTGATGGCCTCCCAGGTGACATCCTTCTCCGCATCGACCTGTGTCGCTCGACAAGCTGGAGAGCGGTGGATCTTAAGCAGCTGATTTTCATGGATAATCCTTATTTCTCAACTCCATTCTTCCTGCTTCTCACGGATGGTCCGGGTGGAGCTGTAGTGTATGATTAGCTTGCCCGTATTGCCGGCGGCGTGGAGCATACGTCGAAGACGGCGCAACAAGCCTCCTACTGCCAATCCGTTGGAGAGATACGTCACCGGACGGTTCTCCTCTCTCAGGGCAAGGGCAACTACGGGAACTCGCCCTCCGGTGGACTTGCGGGCGGTGCGGATCATGCGAACCATCTAAAACATAAAGCATTTAAAATTAAGTTAGATAAGATTTTAAATAAAAATCCTATTTTGAATAAAAGTTGGGGTAAGATGAATAAAGTGACCCCATTAAATAACGCTTTTCAACCAACACCTTTGTAAAATAGTTTTTTAAGAAAATAGGGTCCTTAAATACGTCCATTTCTACCTAGGTCCGCGTTCCTACGGGCAACCTTGGCTCTGATACCACTTCTGTCACACCCGGTTTCTCTGAAGAACAACCGAGTGAATATCACATGTATGCCAGGATCATTTTCTCATACATGTGATGACAAATAGTGAAGCATCATTTATTACAAGCCAGGTGTCGAATATAAATATGTCTTACAAAGCATACGTCTCGATGGACGATAATAAGTTTGTACATGTAAATAGAACAGCAGCGGAATATTATTCTTGTGGGCTCCGTCACAGGCGTTGCCCGGGGGACTCCATGAACCTAGAATCCTTCTTCGGGTCCAAAGTCTTGGTCATTGAACAGCACCTCATCCACTTGACCTGAGCAGCAATTTAAACCAACAAATATGCAAGTTTGAGTACCGTTGGTACTCAGCAAGTGTGGGAAAGTTATGTTATGCATGGCTAGAACAAGGAGAGGTTGAACTCATGGCTAAAGCACTATGCAATTAATACCTATCACCTTAGCTTATTAAGCACCTACATTACTACACAGGTGAAATGGTCCCAATCTCCCATCCCATCATCATAATCAAACAACCATAACATCATTTCCAATGTTAAGCTCCCCGCTTAACATCCACAACTTCCAAAGTCATCATCCTCTAATCATGAATAAGTCCAAGCCGCTCTTGACCGTGAGCATGGCTGTCATGACAATTTTGACTCTGCAGAGTTTGTACCACTGTACCCACATGTAGTGATTTCATCCCCCGTTGCCGGGTGGACTAAAAGAACCTCCATTATGCTAGTGGCCACGAACCATATACACACTTCCCAGGTGTGTAGCCAGGAGATCACTACAAAGCCTTTACAAACGGATTCCCGACGAGCGTGGGCCCACTGAGGTTTCACCCCTAACAGCATACAAGAGGCTCCAACCCCGCTGCAGTGGCCCCCTCTTGAGCCTTGCGGTTCATATGGTAGTCCAGCTGACACCTATTCCCCGCACCATCCAACACACCCATACTACGCCGGGGATACACCTAATTAATTGGCCAAGCTGCCCCATCTCAGCATGTGGTTGGCACGGTAAAGCCAGGTTACATGCTCCATGAACCGGTCCTTAGAATCCAGGCAATTACTAAACACAAACCCGAGTCTCGTGCACCCAGCACCAACCAAATCATCCAACTTGCCTCGATCCCTACCTCTACATAACTCATAATACCTCATTCAAGAGTAAGGTAAATAAATTGATGATCTCATACCCCAATTATCCCATTCTAAGCATGGCTAAGCATAAACATATAAATAAATGACATGATAAAATAAATCCCAACCCAAGCTACAAGGAAACAAGATAATGCAATTCTAGGAAAACTTCCTAGCATGGGTTTCACATTTCAATTGACAATGCAAATAATTCTATCTACACATCCTAGCATAGGATCAAAGTGGTCAAGGACACTTGCCTTCTTCCTGCTGCTCTAGGAATGGATAGTCCTGATCTTGGAAGGGAAGAACTTGCTCTGGGGCAGGTTCTACTCATGCCAACACACATAGCAAAAGAAAACAACAATCCATAAGACATAGTTCACACTTTCACTCCACACATACATACATATAATAGTCATTCACATTTCTAAGTGTTGTGTTTACTCTAGCTGTGTTGATTTTTAGCCTTCATGCACTTTTAAACATATGTATATGATTTCTAACTTTTGTATTTCAGATTTCTGTTTGCACACTATATATGAATTTTCAGTTTGAATAAATTCTTAATATTTAATTAATATACTTCTTAACTACCAAGTTTGCATGGAAGGTATTTTTCTACTCCAAATGGGTTTTCAGATCTTCTACCAAATCCTAAACTGAAATCTTTGGATTTGGAAACTTCATTTATCATTTTCTAGTTATGCATACCTATTTTCCTATATTTTCAGATTTATTTTCTATGCCTAAATGTGAACTTTATTATGAAAATAGTAAGACACCTCATCTAAGCAGAATAGATTCTGATCTAAAATATTAAATAATATATTTTTGAACTTTTCCTCTGATGTGAACTAATTTAAATTTATTTTACCAATTTTCAGAATTATTTTCTAACCTAAAAATGTGTCCCTATAACTAATAAATGTGAACAATCAATTAGACAGATTCATTTCAGCTTAAAATCTACTTTTAACTCGTTCTAAAGTTTTGTGCTAGGAGAGTTTAAATTTGAATTTACAATATGTTTGCCTCACCTTTTTAAATTTAAATCCTAATCACATATTCAATTTTCTGAATTTAATATCATATAGGGTCAAAAAGGTAAATCCACCCTACTACAGGGTCTAATTTATTATTTCATAAATTTCAGGGGTCTAGCTACACATAACAGAGGGGTTTTCCTAATTTTTATTAAGTCCAGGGGCTAAAACTGATTTTTAAATGAATTTACATGAATTTCTGAAGTTCCAGGGGCTAGATCAGAAGTTTCCGGGGCTAGCTTGTGTTTTCTGAGATCCCCAGGGGGTAGCGCGTAAGAATCCCGGCCTTTATAATGCGGGGCTGATGTGGACCGTCCGATTTAAAATAGACGGCTGAGATTAGATCGCTGAACCGGTACGCGGGGGTTTTATTTCTACCGTGCGATTTAAAATAGGCGGCGCACAAGCGGCCACGTCGCCCTGACCGTGCGCGGGTGGCGCTGCCCGGCGGCGCGCGGCGGCAGGAGGCGGCGATCTCGCCGGAAAACTTCGGATCTTCGTCTATACTTCCTAAAACTGGGATTTCATGGAATAGAACGGTAGAGGGGAGGTCGGGGATCTCTCCTCGGGATTTTTCTTGAGCTCGGAGGCCCTGGAAGGCGGTCGGCGTCGAGGTCCGAGGTGGAACCGCTGCGGTGCTCGTCGGAGCTGTGCCTAGAGCGCAAACCACCTAGTTTTCTGCACCTGCGTGACTCCCCGGAGGCGGTGGGACACGATCGCCGCGTTAGATCATAAAACCCGAGCAAAGATCAAGAGAAAACGGCCGGAGAAGCTCTGGTTCTCATCGGGAGGAAAAACAGCCGATCGGGGGAGAAAAACAGGGCGATGCCGGCGTTTATATAGACGGGGGAGGGCGGCGTGTCTGTTGGGATCGAGCCGGAGTCGTCCGGGACCAGAATTCGGCTGGGGGACGCGGTTTTCCGGGTAGTTTGGATTCGGGCGCGCGGAGGAGTCCCGGCTGTTGGTGCGAGCGAGAGGTGGGGGATGACACGTGGGTCCCACGTGTCAGTGAGAGGGAGAGGGGAGCGCGCGGCTGTGGGCTGCCGCGGGAAATGTTGTGCCGGCCAGTGGGTTTCGGCCCACTGGCCGAGTTTTTTTTTCTTTTTCTTTTTCCTTTTCTTTTTTGGTTTGATTTAAATTTAAATTCAAATTCCAATTTGAATTTCTGCACCACATGCAACACGTCCAAAAATTTTTAAATTCCCCTCTTAACAGATTTTGGGGTGTTACAGTGAAGGAGGAGTTAAACTTGGATCAAAGAGCAAAAAGGGCAGGAATTGAACTTCAAGTCATCAGCAACTGACTTCACATTATCTGACTTTAGTCACCTGCAAAACCAAGGCAAGCCCCGGTTTGCACTTAAGTTGTTTTTAAAGTTTTCCCTTTGTTCACTACTATGGGTCTAATTTTGTATGTGCATTAGGTCAAGGATGTTTTACACTCCAAATGCATGACCAAATGATCCTTGGATTTAAGGGTGGAAAGGGTCACCTCTGTAGAATAATGTCGTGCTAAATAGCTTAGGACATCCGGTAGATGTCGAGTAGTTGGAATCTACTCGCGAGTTATAGACGGGATTACACGGGTGTAGTCGGAAATAAGGCAAACTAAAGTTTACATTTCTAAAGATGAGACCGGGCAGGATGGTTAGGCAGCGACAAGACGAGATCTTGGTCGAGTAGCTCTGCCTGTGTCGGTTAAGGACCAATGCGTGTACGACACCCAGGAGCAGGTATTGAGTTGTGTACCGGATGCTTACTGACATATGGGAACCAGGAAACCGATGTACCAGGTTCACTAGATTGTAGAGGCATACCACATCGTCTCGTTAGACCTATGAGCCCGAGACGGTGCGACTGGTTCTACAGTCTAGTGTCCTGCGAAAGGTGGCCACATACGACGTAATGAAGGACGCCAGAGTTGGGTCTTCAGAGGCGGGTGTATGTGTCGAGTTATCCGAGTAGTGTTTGATTCGAATCACCGTCCATCATGGTTATTTTTACTGCTTGCTCCCTGTGTTGTGATGTAGTAATCAAGTTGTGTGGAAATAGTTTGCAAAGTTTTAAATGCTGTTATGATATTTGTAATTTGCATGAAAACCATGTTTGAAGTAGAGATAGAGCAAACTAAAGTAATTTTTCCACCTTGGGACAAGTAACATTGGAATGAAGCGTTTCTTGTTTGATTGTGGAGTTCCAATGTTGCTGGGCGCAAGGTCACTACTATTATGGCTAAAATCTGAAAGTTAAGGACGAACTCGTAGGCGAGTCTTTTCGCCAATTACAGGATTAGGTCTTAAGTTACCCTCATGTAGAGTTGCATGCTTTAGGAGAGACGGTTAAGTCTTGCTGAGCCTTTGTGCTCACTCTTGCTATATAAGTGGTTTTGCAGGTAAACCTCGACGCTATAAAGAAGGTTGTCCGGTGAGACTCGGGAACTTCCGAGTCATGACACACTTGGAGAACCTAGCCGCTGCCAAGTCTTCATGTTGCTAGCTAGAAGAGTCCGCGGGATGGACCTCTTCTTGGGTGCTGCTTAGTTACTCGACATGAGCCGTTTATAGACTTTCGCTGTAGTTAATTTATGTACATTATTTACAAAGAACAATTGTAAGCTTCCGCTTTGAGTTATGTAATACAGTTTTCCTTATATGTGTGCTGTTGGGTGCCGCATAACACGGCACCACCCAATGCGATTCCCGGGCGAGGTGCCCCGTCCCCGTGGCCGTGAATCGGGGCTGGCGGGATCCCGTCAAACCGGTCATTCTTCATCCATATTCGTGTGTTGCAATGAAACACATAACAAGGTTTAGAATGTGTTGATGACAATAATAACATAATAGTATTAAAATACGCTAGTTACAATGAAAATGAAACTCAAAAGTTGGAAAATACAATATTGAAATTAAGGATAACTTACAACGTCACGATTCACTCTATATTCGGAGGCGGCCTGAAGATGCTCGCATACATAATACCTGCATAAGACGCTCCCAAAAGGCTGCTTGGGCAAGGATAATATGTTGATATCTGCAGTGCATCCTTATTAGGAGGTCTTTGACCGCCAAGTTGTTTCTCATAAAACCACCAAGTGCTATCATACAAGGAATGTCACATAAGAGTTGCAACATATATATATACGTGTATATTAAAAGTATCGAATAACCGTACGTTCTCAAAATGGTAAGGAAATCTTTGTAAGTATCTTGTGAGTAATCGGCCGAGTCCAAGACCGTTGCCAAACTTTGCGTTGGCTTGATGAAGATCATTATGTAGTGTTTACTGCACACGTACAAATACACGTGTTAAGTTAAAAATTAGCAATAATTGCTATTTCCATGCCATGTGTCGATCTTACTCGAAGTGGTACGGAGCCTTTACGAGGTCCTTGCCATCTCTAACAAAGTTAAACATGGCATGTCCTATGTAGTCTGCAACCATTGTCTTTTTATCCTTCTTTTGTCTTGCGAATGATTTTTCAAATTGTTTTTCTCATGTGTTTGTACTGTTCTTAGTCTCGTTGCACCTGAAAGTCAAAATTCGACTTTGCAATTACTGTAGGGTCAAGGATACCTGTCTTGGAGTTCAGCTTTTCATTATCCATGTATTGCATCCTATTGAATAAGTCCGGAATTTTTATAATCTCATAACATGTGCATGTAGTAAGAAAAGCAAATAAGAAATATTAGAGGCACTTACAAGCACCAGATGAGTAGCAGGTTGATATCGAGCATGCCTCGATAGAAAAGGCTCAATAGATCTTCAAAGAGAAGGGCTCGTTTATCTTGTCCAATGCTCCAGAATGCTTCTTTTGGCACACGAAATGTGATATTTGTGCTAGCAGCGATGTACCACTCGTGCATTCTTCTGAGCGAGAAAGGTTGTTTGCTAAGCTGTGTCGATGTCATGAACGGCTTCCTATTCTCATATTCAGGAGGAACGTCCTGAATCTTGTATACCGGAACTCCTGGTTTAACTAAAGCCGCCTCCCGAGTATATTTCACACTGTCTTCTTCCCACTCCTAAATATTTTCTAATGCTGGATCATGTGAAGCACGAGATGCATTAGATTTTGACACTTCTTTAGAAGGTTCCTTATTTTCGTATGAGCTAACTTTCACAGGCACTGACCGAGGAGTCGTCGTTGAAAGTTGGACATTGGCTTGTTGTTGAACCTGTTGTTCAATTGATTGCTCTTTACTACCAGCAGCTTGCTCTTGTACTACTTCATCTTGTTGTTCAACTGGTTGCCCTTGGTTATCTTTACTAGCAAGGTTACTATCATCCTTGCTGGGATATAGCGGGAGTGGATCTTCCTAGACTTTCGGCGAAGAAGACAGGGCTGCAGTCTTTCGAGATGCAACGGGGCTAGACATCGGCTCATCGTCCAACATGATATCACGTCGGTGCCAAAGGAATAACTGGTTAACGACCTGCCCTAGAATCGTGATCCCCTCAGGTGTGATGTGGTCTATTTCATAATATTCATAATCATTATCAATGATCTGAAGAACTTACACCACATCATGATACAACGGAAGTGAATTGCCGTTGAAGACATGATTCGGCTTTGCCATAGCAGTGGCTACTGTTTTGTTTTGTCCCCTACTCTACTGATCGGAACAAGAAGACGACAAGATGTGTCCTTAATAATATCATCGACAGGAAACTTATGGCTTGACCCTGAGCCTGGCACAGAACCTACGCTACTAGGGTAGGAAGTTGGAGATATGAAATGCTCCTTTGCCACGGGAACTATCGCTCTATTCTGTGGTGTTAATTCTCCCGATTCTATAAGTTTATGTATTGTTGCATCCAAAGATTGCTTGACCTTTTGATCAATCGTATCTTCAATTATCTTCTTGAACTTGTCACGTCTTCTATATAACTCTTTATCGTTCAGGAAACCATATCTCAAGGACATCTGAGAAGAGATTGCTCGAACCCATCCACCGTGTTCAGGGTTGCCTAGGATAGAGCTAAGTTGGTCATTCTCCCTCGTCGATTGAAGAGACTCTTCTGTTGCTTTTCAATTACTCTTTTCATTTTTTGCTCTACATGGTTTACAGAGTCGGGTTTTTCAAGTTTGCCCTCGCTGATCGAACCTGACCGAGCTAAGACCCACCGCTTAGTTCTCTCATCGCAACCTTGTAGGGAATCAGGATTGCCCTTACTGACAGCTTCCTCCTATATTTTATTCCATTTCTCAACTTTGGGAGCATATCCGGCAGGCCCCAAGCGATGATGGTATTTGTTCTTCTTGGCAAGCTCTGACCTAGATTCACATAGGGCTTTAGCCTTAGGTGTGGTCTTTTGACGAACAAATTCTTGCCACTGAGCTTGTGTGATTTTTCCAATCTTCTTCGGGCTAGAGACCTTATTGTCCTTAACATAAGCGTTCATTTCTCTCTCTGAGCCACGAAACTTCTGGTCGCAAGAGACCAATGTTGCATTCTTTACAGCTTCTTCCGCACCTTTTGGGAACTTGAATTGTATCTTTAACTTCTCCCACAACTCATTCTTGTCCACCTCAGAGAATTTTCTCCAATTCTCGGTTGTGATCGGCACAAGCTCTCTAACAAGATAACCGCATGCATTTCGGTACCTTGTAATTGAATCCAGTGGTTCTTGGGGAAGCCCACCTAGACTGACACTTGTTATGAATATGATGTGGTTCAATGGACACTTATTGGGACCTCATTGCCCTCATTTTCACTTGACTGAATTTTAGGATTCATCCATTGGAGAACCTTCTACGGTTTTAGGAGCCAAAGTCACCTCGTTGTCTTGGAAATTAAACTAGGTAGAAATGAATTATAAGATTTCATATACTTGACAACCACCATTAACTAAACTGCTGGAGTTAAGATTCATGATCCATACCTCACCGGCAGGATTATATTCCGTATCAAGATCCTCTGAAGTCTTTTTAATTTTTATATTTGGAAAATGATCCGATGGACTGTGATACGAGCCTGAACTGCTGGAGTCACTAAACTCAACATCGTCGACTTCATTGTTACTACCAGTAATTGTCTTCTTAGGGCTTTCCACGTTAGAACTTGAAAAGCAACAGAAGGGGTTTTTTGTTATAGTATGCAGTGATTACAAAGATATTCTAATATGTAAAATCACATCCAAATATATAAAATAGAGTAAACATGATGGATTTAGAAAGACAACTTGTATCCCTGTTATAGTACTCAGTGATTACAAAGACAACATGGACTACCTGTTAGCACAACAAGACTATCTACTTTAACACAACAACTATTCTAAACAACTAATTGGTGCTGGTATGAACACACAGAAAATGTAGAAGAAATAATTTAGCTAAATTTTCTTTGCTTTCCGATGTAAACAATTAATTTGCTCTCTAAACAATTTGTTCTCTGGTCCACCTTCAAACAAAATCTAAAATAATAATCTAAGCAATTGTCAAGGTCTCTAAACAAGTAATCTAAACAATCTAAAAGGGGGGGGGGGGTCGGCGCAGTGGGATAGCGCCGGCAGTGGGGGATGGTGGGGAGGGGGCAGCGCACGGTGGGGGTAGATGCCGGGAAGGAGGGAGGCAGCGAGGGCGAGGACAACACTCGGCCGGTGGCGAGGGCGAGGAATGAGGTGGCACAGGGAGGGGGGAGGGAAGGAGGCAGCGTGGGGGACAGAGAAGGGAGGAGGGAGATAAGGGATGACAGAGTCGGGCGTACATAGCTAACAACAGCGACGGCGACGGCGACAAAGCTCAGTGACGAGGACGGCGAGGATGAAGCTTGGCGGCGAGAACTTTGGTGGCAAAGGAAAATTTTGGCAGCCTGACGGCGTCTAAGTGAAATCTCCGGGGTTGGGTTTTTTTCGAGGAGACCGAGCGGCCTTATATAGGAACAGATTTTCATAGGCGGCTCTTAGTTAAACACCGCATGTGAAGATGTATTAGTGCAAACGGTTTGTAAATTGTAATTTAGAGCCGTCCGAGTGGCCTTATATAGGCACAAATTTTCAGAGGCGACTATTAGTTAAATGCTGCCTGTGAAAAATGTTTAAATTATGTTCTTTCAAGTTTACTTGTCCGTTGCCACTTTGCGCGCATAGATAATAAATGTGCATTGTTCCCACAATGAACATATAGAACCTATGAACATTGCAATTCAAAGATAAGTATTTGCAACTCAATGAACATTTCATAGTTTATACACATGTGTGGCCTCTAAACTATACATTTCAGACTTATATTCCTATGAAGCTCCCATCGATCGATCTAAACTGTACTGTCAAACTTGCTCTCGAACACGTATCTTATATTCCTCTAGATTCTGAAAATAACATTGATATTCTTTAAATTAACAAATGTCGAATGATGAATGATATATAACCTAGGTTGCTCGCTAACACAAAGTTACTAACCTTGCTAAGTAGATAGCAATCATTTTCAACGTCGGGCGCATTAGGCTGATGAAGCAAACGCTGAACTTCAAGTAGTAAAATTTTGACAGTAATACTAAGAAACCACCCCTACGAAATATCAATTTAAACAACATAAGAAACAACTTCAAATAAGTTTGGCAACAATTACTAATTACTTGAGCAAAATAAGTCTATCTTGCAATCTCTTGATTAAGAACCCCAAGGCAGAGTGCTCCTGAGCGATGGACATTCGGGTGGAAGAAACCAGGTGGAAAGGCGCATCTTGGAGGTACTAAGGGATAGTCCTCTGAGAAGGAGATTGTCAATGGGTAGTGACCACCTTCTCAGTCAGTCTATAGAGGAAATTCATTAATAAGTGGACGATGGATATACTGGATTGTGCTTATTCTCCATGACTTACCCCTTCTTTACTGGGGACGATGCACTGCCATTTCATTAAGTCTCCCAACTTATTCTTCATAGAGAAACCCTACATAGAGAAATTGGACAACGAGTGACGCAAATGGCGATCCATGAAATTGCAAATACCAAAAACAAACAAGACGGAAAAGCAAAACTACAGAGTGACCAGTGTGCCATATGTACATACATGGGGGTGGTTCTTGCGCCACGCCAAACGCCAAGTCGATGACAAAGTTCCCAGCCATGAACAACGACGACAAAGTATAATAGCAGGGAGTAGTGAAGGCGATGATGACGACGGCAATGGCGAACAATGGACGGCAGGCGACAGTCACACTGGAGTTGGTTGATCGCTAAGGGTTTGAAGAGAGAGCGGCTGGAGTTAGACGAAAGGGAAACGTGCGGCCTGAGGAGGAGGAGGTGCGGAGAACTTAATTGCGGCCCGTGGTGCAGAGACGGGCGGGATAAAAGCAAGTCTTCCATTGTTGACAAAGGGAGACGAGCGGCCCGAGGAGGAAGAGTTGCGGAGAACTTAATTGCGGCCAATGGTGCAGAGAAGTTTGACCGGCATGCGACTCTCCTCCTCCTCCTCCTCCTCCTCAAAGATGAATTAAACACCACCTGCAAAGATGTATTATCGCAGGCGGTTTTTTAATATTGAACCGCCTATGAAAAAAGTTTACTAAGTATATTATTAATTAATATTCTTGATCAAAATGAGGGGCTTGTAAAAGCACAACTTCCAAATTTTTGTAATATGATTTAGTATTACAGGTGCCCATTAAATTTCACTTGGAAAAACCTTTGAAATTGGTGAGAACATACAAAAATAAATAAATAGGTTATTTGTCATTTTTGTATCTTGCATAATACATTGACTTTGTGAGTGAATTTTTCTATGAGACTTTTTAGTTATCATACCAACCCCTATGTTTTTTTTCAGATTTTTACAAAATTATTTGAATCAATGTGTGTTCAAAATTTGAATAATGCCTCATATGTATATGAGCATTTCATTAGAATGATGGATAATTTGAATTTTGACATGTTGGATTTCCTTAAAAAATTAACAAAATTCATACATGTATAAATAAGACAATATGTTCATACAAACCAACTTTCAGTGGAAGATCCATTTTTAGAATATATGAAAATCTGAATAATATGTGCATATAAATTAACTCTATATTTACCAAAATATAACAATGTTACATAAAAAAGTTTTAATTTTTTGTTCCATCTGGTATATTTTATTTTTTGAATAATATAAAAAAAGGATCATCAAGTTTAGACTTAATTTGCAGAATCTATACATGTATGAGTATTTACATTGGAATCTAAATAAAAAATGAAGCAAAGGAAGAATAAACTAAAGAGGAGACCTATGAAGAGTCAATTATCACAGGCGGTTTTTAGTGGACCACCTTAAAACCTTCCTGTGATAATGGAAAACTATATAAAGCACCGCTGGGGCACCGCAAAAACCTAACTTGGGAGATTTCACATCGACGCCGTCAGGTTGCCAAAAATACATTTGCCCCTCGCCACCGCCATCCTGCCCGTCGCCGCCGCCGTCCTCTCCCTCGCTACCGAGCCCACGTCGCCGTCCTCGCACTCGCCTCCAAATGTGCGCACGTCGTCGTCCTCGCCTCCAAGTTCCATCCCTATAAGCAATATTATTTGTTTCTAATATTTATTTGTATAAACTTGCTCAAGAAATGGTTATTATTATAATTTTAGTTTTATAGTTTGACATAGAAGATGAACCGCCGAGCGTGGATGTAAAACATTGCAAGACCTGATCCTATGTACATTCAAAATGTTGCAAACTTTATTGAAGCGTCTAAGAGACATGCAAAGATGCAAAAGTTAGGTGACATATTATGTCCATGTATCGACTGTGAAAATAAGATTGCTTGGATAGATACTTAGTAATCGAATCTCATTTGGTGAAAAGGGGTTTCAAAAGAAACTACACAATATGGACAGAGAATGGTGAGTTAGATATACATGAGATGGATAAAGATGATGAGAGAGGTTCTGATGACGATAATGCTAATATTGATTATGGTAGTGACAATCAGGATGATGATGGTGATGATGATGAGTTTTATTGTGAGGAGATGTTACGCCACATCGATCCGCATCTATTGATTTCTATGGAGCAAGTAAAGGTTTATGTAAAATGGAGACATCGCAGAATGCGGCGATGGAGCTCTTATATGATGAATCAAAGGGTTGTGATAAAGGGTTTACTACATTGCGTGCAGTCCTAGAACTACTAAAGTTGAAAGCCACACATGGATGGTCCAATTGTAGTTTCTCTGATCTTTTGAATCTTTTGGCAGAAATCCATCCAAATCCTAATAAACTGCCCAGAAGCACTTATAAAGCAAAGAAACTTGTTTACTCGATGTCACTAGGTGTGACAAAAATACACCCTTGTGTGAACCATTGTATTCTGTATTGCAAAGAGCATGAGCTCGCAACTAGATGCCTCATCTGCGGTGTCAGTAGATACAAGAAGGACTACAATCACCAGTATGTTACCAACATGAATAAGACCTAGAAGAATAAGAAGAATATTATTGACCCTGAAGGTGACGATGACAATACTTCTGACGATGCAGGCGGGAAGAATAATAGAAAGTTTTCTGCCTTGGTGATGTGGTACCTTCCAGTAATTGCTCGCTTGAAGCGTTTGTTCTCAAACCCTAGGGAGGCTGAACTAATGCGTTGGCATTCCGAGCAGAGCAGGACGAATGAAAAACATATTCAACACCCTGGTGATGCAACCCAATGGAAAAATTTTGATATTCAATATCCAGAGTTTGCAAAGGAAATCAGAAATGTAAGGTTTGCTTTGGGTACAGATGGAATGAATCCGTTTGGTGAAAAAAGGAGCATACAAAGCACAGGGCATGTGGTCTTAATGATGTACAACATACCGACGTGGTTGTACCAAAAAAGGAAATATATTTTATTATCTATTCTTATACAAGGTCCAAACAACCCGACATCGAAATTGATGTGTTCTTGGAACCTCTAATAGAAGATATGGTGAAAATATGGAATGAAGGGGTACGTACATGGGATGAGTACAAGTGGGAGTATTTCACGCTAAGAGCAATGATATTCCTCACCATGCATGATTATCCTGGACTGTTTATATTATCAGGACAAATAAAAGGGAAGAAAGGTGAAAGAATAATTTGATAACAAAATTGAAAAAGATATTGCACCAAAATCTTACAGTGGAAAACTCGTGTTCAAAATGGTCAAGAACATTCAGGTTGCTTTCGGTAAGGGCAAAAAATGTAAAGTAACAAAGAGAAAGAAAACTACATCTTCGGGTGATACAACTGACACGGCTTTCAAAAAATAATCGATTTTTTTCAAGTATCTTCCGTACTGGAAGAACCTGGAAATTTTCCATCATATTGATTTGATGCACGTTACAAAAAAATGTATTTGATAACATCATTGGAACCTTGTTGGACATGCCGAGGAAAATAAATGACGAATTAAAATCACGTATGGACCTAGTAAATTTGATATGAGACCTGAGCTTCACCCGGTAGAAAAGGCCAACGGGAAGCATTACCTTCCCTCAGCCAGCTACAACTTCACACTACAGGAGAAAAAAGGCAATTGGTGAATGCTCGTGTAGGATTAGAGTCCCCACGAGTTTCTCATCCAATATCTGCAAACTAGTCTCGATGAAAGACTTATTTTTATTCAGCTATAATTCTCATGACTATCACATGATGACAACAGTGTTCCTTGCCATTGCAATAAGGATCATCAAACTTGAGCATGTAAAATTTGTCATCACATGTTTGTGTTACTTCTTCAATGCAGTATCGCAAAAGGTGATAGCCTGGGAAGACATAGACTATTTGAAAACATACATCGTCGAGACTATGTACAAGCTTGAGATGTGTTTCCCACCATCCCTTTTTGATATGCAAGTACACCTAATCATACATCTTGTTGATCAGATAAAAGCGTTAGGGCCACTATATTTACATCACATGTTTCCGTTGGAGAGATATTTAGGAGTATTAAAGGGTTATGTGCGGAACCGTGCTCATCCAGAGGGTTCAATTATGGAAGGATACACTACTGAAGAAGTGATTGAGGGTTGCGCTGATTACATCAAAGATGGAAAGCCAACAGGTGTGCCTATACAAGTACATGAGGGTAGACGATGTGGGATAGGCAAAGTGGGTAAGAAAACTTTTATCGTTCAGGATTACAAATTAGTACACTGTGCATATTTTGGTGTACTACAACGGCTCGCAATAGCTGAGTCGTACATTGAGGAAAACGAAATTGAGCTTCATAGAAAAAGCCAAGGCCACACACAGGACTACATCATGAAAGTGCACAAAAGACGTTCCACTGAATGGTTAATGGACAAAAATATACCATAAGGAGACTCCATAGAAGAGGCAACAATGAAAAAGTTAGCTTCTGGCCCATCTGCTTTGGAGACATCATGGCAAGCATAAGACATCAATGGTTACACATTTTACACTAAGGAAAAGACGGTAAGAGTGTTGCACAAAATAGTGGTGTTCGTATAGGGGCTTATGATCCACAAGGGCAGAAGACCACATACTTTGGGTTCATAGAGGAAATATGAGAACTCGATTATGGCGAAAGAATGCAAATGCCCTTGTTTATGTGCCAATGGATCAAACATCCTGATGGTGTGAAGTGGACAACTAAGGGCAGACACTAGTAGACTTGAACAAAGTGGGTTATAAAGATGACCCGTGGGTTCTCGCAGATCGTGTTGCACAAGTTTTTTATGTACAAGGATCCAGGAACTGAGAAGATGCATGTAGCTGTTTTGAGAAAGCAAAATATTGTTGGGGTTGAGAATGTGGGAGATAATGAAGAGTGATATAATCAATATGAAGATATGTACCTTTTCACCGATCCACAAAACATCAAGCACATAGAAAGAAGCTTTAAAAAGGATTTGAAACCCTATATGCGAGAAGATATCAATGCTGGAAAAAATGTATGACATATATTTTATATATTTGTAATATTGTAATAAAGTTTTAATATTTTAATTTGACATATTGGAATGCTTGGTAGCTGTGGTTGCATCCATCTTGGCAGTTCTGCCCATGATAGTCCATGTAATTCCAGTTAAAATCCCTTCTGTGGACATGGTCCACATACACTAAGAGACACACTGAGCTCCCTGGCCCACCAGCCAGCCTCTGTACACGTCCAAAAACAGTAGAGACATATGCTAGTGTACACAAAGTGTTGCAAAATGTATGTTTCAAGTGTAGAAATTTTTTTAGAAAAATCTTTAAAAATGGTAATGAGCTTTTAGAGTGTAGTAACAGGGAGTAGTAGTTTAAATAAATTATAAAAGTAGTGAATTACTTATAGCTGGGTATACGTAATTTAATTAATTAACAATAAATTTTAGAAAACTCATGTTTAGTCTCCAGATTTGGTAATAATCTCTGACACTCATACCGAGAGACAACACACAGCTCATGACAACCACCACACACCCTCCTTTTTTCCTATGAGCCATCACCTTAGTCCATTCAATCACCCACATGAATTGTTAGAAGGGCCACCGCCTCATAAACAGCCTTTGCCAGCCTATTTAAGCCTCCCTCCTACTCTGATCTAAGTGCACCTCAAACACCTAAGTTTTCACACCCATTCCAGGAAAGAACTGGCCTTCCTAGCTGCTCCCAGTTTCTATTTCCCATCACCAAGCTTCTTCCCCCCTCCGGCGAGCACAAAATCGAATTCCGGTGTCCACTGTTTCTTAATTACTCTTTTAATTAGCACCCTTAGCACAAATCAGACGCGCTCCACATTTGCACACGTAACTGCTAAGTCCACATACGAGTGTGCACAAAGCCTTTCAAATTACATTTCTTAGTGTAGAAAGAATTCTGGAAAATTCTGAAAAGTGGTATTTAACTCTTAAAACAAATTAGCAGTGATTAGTGGCCAAATTGAACTGTACAAAGTTTATAAATTAATTATATCTTACCCTAAACCATATATTTAGTTAGAAACTGAGGAAACCTTATGTTTAAGCCACGCAATAAGTTGATACTCCTACAGATAATTGTCCAAAACTCCAACAAATTTCTAAAAAGATAATATTCGATCACTAGAATATATTAAAGGTAATACATGCCCAAAGCATGTCACGGGAAGTGACGAGTTAATTACTACTTCTCAGAACTCATTCACGCAAACATAAATTAGGAAAAATCACATACATGCTTCAAATTATAAATCTTTTCACCAATAAATGTTCTAAAAATGTTAGTCTTAGTATCCTTAGAGTGCTATTTGGATTTCTTGGAGTTTCTATGGGTTTAGTATTTATTCGCGTAAGTTATGTACTGTAGCAAATAAGGAATTCGATGAGGAACCCGAAGACCCAGACTACAAAGAACTTCTGGAAGCTCGTGAAGGCAATCTCTAACTCCTTGATCATGATTGTTCCTACGATTTTACAAAATGGTTCTAATACCCTGTTTTTACCGTGCATGTTTTCCGTGGCTATTTTAAAAATTGTTGTAGCTAACGCCCACTTGATTAGTGGTAGTGTCATTATGTCTGTAGTCTTGCCGACGTGATAATTTTGTAACTTCGTGATTATGTTTTGATATTGATGGTGGTTACTTGCTCTTCAATAACGTAGCTCAATGTCATAAGCTAGTTGTTATACTAGCAAGTAGCATGGTATCTCTCGTCATCGAAGGCCAGAACATTCGCATGGTGATAGTCACAGGAATGATATGTGAAGTACCACAGACCTCTCCTTGACCTTGATGACTTACCTCCTTGATACCTTAAGGTCCCGTCATCGCACTATAATGTGATGATGCGTGTCTCCCTTCAAAGTAGAATACGTAAGGACCCCTGCGATGTTCGCATCGCAAAGTACTGCAACTATTCACCGGACTTGTGAAAAGTGTTAAAAGGTGTCTTGGTGGTGTGAGTTAGGAAGTGGGTTCAGAGAATTATGCTAAACAACTGGTGTTAGGAGAAGTGGGGAAAAGAATGGTTGAAGCAGGATATTGTGAATGAGTAGTCGTGTGCTTTGGTGTAGTCCACCTGCCGTGGACTTGACGGAGCCGCCTCACCAATATAAGGACCAGTTCATATGACCTCATCATAGTGATTTCATACAACCACAAAACCTCTATGGGCAGGACTCCCTCTACCATCTTGGTGACTTCGACATGAGCCGCCTGGTGGCCAGTAGGGCACGGGTGTGACACCCTCATTTTCGGGTTCTGCATGTACTCATGTCTCATGTAGAAAAACACTTTTAAAATAAGTTGAAATCGAGAAAGAATCAGAAAGTTAGCCAAAGAGAGCAAATTCCAGTTTACAGAGAGCGCCAAAGACAACTCCCGCGGCTCACTGGCCACTAGGCGTGTTCGGAGCTCATCTCCGCCAATGGGGGGAGGTCCACTGCTAAACTGGCTACGTGGTAGGCTTGGGGCTCATTCCAGTAAAGGGGGAGAGGTCCGACCCCGTGGGACACGTGTTACCCCCGGAGCTAGCCTCTGCAGAGGAGCGAGGCCCGTCCAGTAGGACACGTGTCGGCTGCGGAGCTAGTCACCGCGGAAGAGAGAATTCCGGCCCCGCTAGACACATGTCGCTCTCGGAGCTCACTTCCGAGAGGTCCGGCCCCGTTAGACACATGTCTCTCTCGGAGCTCACCTCTAAGAGGTACAGTCCTATTGGACACGTGTCACCTCCGGAGCTCACCTCCGGGAGGTCCAACACTACCGGACACGTGTCACCTCCAGAGCTCGCCTCCGGGAGGTCCGACGCTGATGGACACGTGTCGACCTCGGAGCTCGTCTCTAAGGAAAAATGAAGTCCGATGCTACTTGACGCGTGGCATTCTCGGAGCTCACCTCCGAAGAGAGGGGAGGTCCCAAAACTGACACGTGGCGTTCACGGAGCTCGCCTCTGTTGAGAGGGGAGGTCCCGACTCACCAGACACGTGGCGCATGCGGAGCTCGTCTCTGGAGAGAGGGGAGGTTCCCGCTCGCCAGGACGCGTGGCGCACGTGGAGCTCACCTCTGAGTAAGAGGGAGGTCTCGCCCGCCTGACACGCGGCACAACCGGAGCTTGGCTCTGCAGAAAAGGGAGCCAGGTTCCCGTAGGACACATGGAGCTTCCGGAGCTCACCACCGTGGAGGTAACATGTTCTGAAGCGGTTTTTGCTTCTGTACGCCTGGGAATCCCTGGTACTGAGGAAACCGACACGAAATCCAAAATGTTACCGAACTGAATCAATCTAAGATAAGTTGTTAAGATTCAAAAACCATTTGAATTGGACTCTTATTCGAAATCCAAACAGATTAGGACTCTTCACTTCCCGATTATAAATACAACCGAAAACCTCTGTCCAAAATCACGAACTTCTTTTCCAACTCTCGAGCAGACAACTTAGAGCCCTAGCCCGTAGCTCGCCGAGTAAACCTCTTCGCCGGAGTACAACCGCCGGAAGAGACCGCCGACGAGCCTGGATCATGATTGACATTACCGGAGGAGCCCCGATGATCTGTTTTGCTAGGAGGGAGGACCAAAGAGAGTATGGTAGGTTTCCAACGCCACCTTACGACATCATTGCATTTTCTTTGCATCTGTTCTTCGATTCCTTTTCGAACAGAAGCTTTTTCGTGGACAGATCATGTGTTGATCGGTTTGATCTTGAGTCGAGATCATTACCATGTCCACCTTTACTCCAAACACCCCTGTTCATCGTAAAACCCATGCAATCCATGCTAGAACACGTACAAGCCGATCTAATAAAAACTGATCATAGGATAGCATGCATATGCATCATCGCATCTGGTTAAAGTTTGTGCATGGAATTGATTGTTATGAATCTTGTATGTGCGTGATCGCGTATAGAAGGACAAGCTCAGGGAGATACCTACGACAGACTACTTCAGCCAGAATTTGAGCAACTGGAACTACAAGAACAAGGCAAGTGCCCCTTGACCATATTGATCCCATATTTCGGAAAAAAATTGTTTTGTTTGTAAAAAGGTGTGCGTGCTGAGTCAATATGATGGTAAACCTTTTATAGGAGTTTACTAGAATTGTAAAACCACCCTTGTCACCGGGAAAGTTATTGAGTCGGGTATGGTTTTTGCTTTTATGCTTCGCTGAGTCCATGGGATAAGGGAAGCGAGATAGATGTGTCTAGCTAATTGCACTCGTAATGATAATGAGAACTTGATGTTGTTAATGAACGTGGATCGGAGGGAGATCTAGGCTAGCCTGGGTTTTTGAATGAGGTAGCACGAGATGGTGGTTACTTGTCGTGGATCAGGATCGGTTCATGCGAGCCATGCCAGGATAACAGTGCCACCACAAGGCCAAGTATGGGTGCGGCTTAGCTGGGTAATTAGGCAAGTTACTAGATTGTTATGGACCGTGGAAGGCGCGGGGAATGGGAGTCGAGTGAGGACTGCCCTGGGAACTGCATGGCACAAGAGGGGGCCCGTGGGTGGGAGAATTGGAGATTCTAGCCTGCTGGTGAAATCTTAGTGAGTCCATACATCTAGTAATCCCTTTGTAAAGGCTATTTTGAGATCTTTTGACCATACACCGACGGTTGTGTACTGGTATAATGGAGGTTCTGTAGTCGCCGACGGGTGATGAAATCACAAACTTCTAGGTAAAGTGGTACAAACTCTGTAGAGTCTTAAAACTATCATGATAGCCGAGCTTACGGTCACGAGCGCCTGGACAACCCACATGATTAGTTCGGATGGTTTTGGTGATGGATGGATATGGATGGTTATGGGTGGTTATGTTTTGGTTATGGTTTTAGTTTTTTCGGTACTGTTGAGTCCGGGTGATAAGACTTGGTTGCATGACTGTTGAGTCATGGCAACGAGATTGGTCTCGGTGTGAGACGGAATTGTTTATGAGATGAAATGGTAGTGAATACGAGAAGGTATTCGTGAGCAAACATAAAGTTGATTAATGTCATGTTGAGACATGGACAGTGATGAAACATAATGGAGGTATGTTGGTATTTTAATACATGGTGGGAATACATTCACTTAAAGTTAAGTTACTGGTTTATCGTGGTTTTGAGAAATAACTTTGCTTTCTGCAATGAGACTTTTATTATCTTCCTTGCTGTGAGCTACATATCATATTTTCCCGCAGTTGCTGAGTACATCATTGTACTCAAACTTGCATTATTACTTCATCATCAGCAACAGGAGAAGAATACTATGAAGACCAAGTTGAGCATTAGGCGTGTGATCTGTCCTCAACCTTGCCTGTGGGGATGGAGTAGAGATGGAGCCACTGCTGCTGCTTAGATTGCTTCCACACTAGAATAAAGACTTCCGCTGCTAGATTTAGACTTCCACTGCTTAAATAAGACTTCCGCTGTTAACATGAGCCCAAGACTCATGAGACATTGTAATAAACCCTGTTCATTCGTGGTAATATATATTCTGAAATTCAGTTTGTGGGTGATATGTGTATGTGTGATGAACATCCTGGGCACACATATGCATCAGTTCTCGGTTCCGTGGTTTTCCACGAAATTGAGGGCGTCACAGATTGGTATCAGAGCCACGGTTGAGGGTAGATTACACACCTAGATACAACCACAGATTGGTATCAACCTGCCACGGGTTGACCGTAGGTTACATGTTTAGATAGAAAACACAGATTGGTATCAGACACAAATTGGTATCAACCTGTCACGGGTAGATCGAAGATCACACAGCCTAGATAGGTCACAGATTGATATTAGAGCTGCCATGCCTAGTCACAGATTGGTACGATCCACAGATTGGTGCCAAGCTACCACGGTTGACTGTAGGACACGAACTTAGAATGATCACAGATTGGTAGCTGCCACGTTGACTGTAGGACGCACTCTAGTAACAGATGGGTGTTAAAAGCCACGCTGACCATAGGATGCAAGCCTAGGATGCAAAGATTGGCATTGGAACCACCTTGACATAGGATGCAAGCCTAGGAGAAGCCATAGTTGGATCACAGATTGGTATCACCCCAAACAACCTTGACACAGGGTGAAGTCACAGATTGGTATTCACCCTAACCCACATAGGACTCCCATTGAAAAAGCCTTGAATAGAAGTTATGTGAGCCTTTGTGATGATTGTTTGTGCTTGCGTGCTTAGTGTGAGTTGTGGGACGTCTCAAGCGTTGTCCATATCCACACATAAGTAGAAAGAGGTGTGAGATGCCTCAGCACTTGTTCACATCCTCATATGGGCTAACATATATATAGTCCAATCCACCTTGATGCATATAGTTAGGGGGATCCATCTAACCTTCTAACTTCTATTCTATTCCATTCTCTCTCACAGATGGTGAGAGGAAACGCCGGTCGCCAAGGAAGGAACGTCTGTGGCAACCAAGAAGATGGCCACGATGAAGTTCCTATTAACCCCGGAGCTGGTGAGAACAACCTGGAATGGTTGATGGCCATGAAGAATCAGCTTATGCAGACCATGATCCAAACTTTGGGTCAACTGCAGGCCAACAATAACAACCCTGTTCTGGCACCACCGCCACCACCACCGCCGGCTCATAACAGGCTAGGAGAGTTCATGAGGACTCAACCACCTACTTTCTCACAAGCTAATGAGCCCATGGAGGCCGGCGACTGGTTGAAGTCCATGGAAAAGAAGCTTTTCATCGTCCAGTGCAACGGCGGAGAGAGAGTTATCTTTGCGTCGCACCAACTCATGGGAGCTGCCGCTGACTGGTGGGATGCCCTTTGTAAAGCTCACGTCGACCCAGAGACCATTACTTGGACAGAGTTCAAGGAGACTTTCCGATCTCATTACATCCCTGTAACACCCCAAAACCTGCTAAAGAGGGGAATTTAAAAATTTTTGGACGTATTGCTTGTGGTGTAGCAATTCAAATTCAAACTGGAATTTAAATTTGAATCAAAACAGAAAAGGAAAAAGAAAACAAACCGGCCAGTGGGCCAAAACCCACCCAGCCAGCCCAGAACCCGCGCGCGCCCCCCTCCCTCTCTCCCTCTCTCTGACGCGTGGGGCCCACCCGTCATCTTCTTCCCCCGCGCGCCCCAACCTTTCCAGACCCTCTCTCGTGCCCGATCACAACCAACCCTCTGGAACCCGCGCTTCCAGCCCCGATTCTCGGTCCGGGGCACCCCAACGCGATCTCAACAGACCCGCCGCCCTCCCTCGCCCATTTATACGCCCATGATCGCCCCTTTTCCCTCCCGATCGGCTGTTTTTCCTCCCGGTGAGAACCGAAGCTTCTACCGCCGTTTTCCTTAGATCCTCGCTCGGATTTCCTGATCTAATGTGCTGATCATGTTCCACCGCCTCCGGGGAATCTCGCAGGTGAATGAAACCCAGTGTTTTGCGCTCTAGATACAGCTCCGGCGAGCATCGCCGCATTTTCACCTCAGACCTCGTCGCCGACCGCGTTCCAGGGCCTTCGAGCTCAAGAAAAACCCCGACGTGAGATCCCCGACCTCCCCTCTTCCATTCTATGCCAAGAAATCCAAGTTTTAGGAAGTATAGGCGAAAACCCGAATATCTCCGGCGAGATCGCCGCCGCGCGCCGCCGGGCAGCGCCGCCCGCACACGGCCAGGGCGACGTGGCCCCCTGAGGCCCGTCCATTTTAAATCGTGCGGTTCCTATTAGATCTACCCCGTACCACTTCGCGTTATAATCTCAGCCGCCTGTTTTAAATCCAATGGCCCACATCAGCCCCGCATTACAAAGGCTGAGAATCTTACGCGCTACCCCCTAGGGATCTCGGAAAACACGAGCTAGCCCTGGAAACTTCTGATCTAGCCCCTGGATCTTCAGAAATTCATGTAAATTCATTTAAAAATCTGTTTTAGCCCCTGGACTTAATAAAAATTAGGAAAGCCCCTCTGTTATGTGTAATTAGGCCCCTGAAAATTTAGTAAATAGTAAATTAAACCCTGCAGTAGGGTGGATTTGCCTTTAGACCCTATAAGATATTAAATTCAGAAATTTGCACATATGAGTAGAATTTAAATTCAAAAGGTAATATAAACACATGTGCAAATACAAATCTAAACTCTCCTAGCACATGGAAAACCTTTAGAGTGAGTTAAAAATAGATTTTAGGCTGAAATGAGATCTGCCTAAGTGTTGCTCATTTTTATTATTTTTAGAAACACATTTTTAGGCTAGGGAATAATTCTGAAAACTGGTAAAATAAATTTAAATTGGTTCACATCAGAGAGGAAGTTCAAAAATATATTATTGAACATTTTAGATCAGAACCTATTCTGTTTAGATGATATGTCTTACTATTTTAATATTAAAATTCACTTTTACGCATACAAAATAAATCTTAAAAGTATAGGAAAATAAGTATGCATAATTAGAAAATGTTAAATGAGGTCTTTATTTTCAAAAACTTCAAATTAAGATTTTGTAGAAGATCTGAAAACCTGTTTGAAGTAGGAAACATTTTTCATGCAAATTTTGTGCCTAAGGAGTGTATTAAATTAAATATAGAGAATTTGTTCAAATGGGAAATTAATATATAAGTGTGCAACTAGAAATCTGAATACAAAAGTTAGAAATAATATATATATATATGTTTAAAAGTGCATGTAGGCTTAAAATCAACACATCTACGGTAACCACAACACCTAAACATGTGAATGACTTTAGTATGTGTGTATGTGTGGTTTGCATGAGTGAAAGTGTGAACTATGGCTTATGGATTGTAGTTTTCTTTTGTTATGTGTATTGGCACGAGTAGAACCTGCCCCAGAGCAAGTTCTCTCCTTCCAAGACCAAGGCTTTCCATTCCCAGAGCAGCAAGAAGAAGGCAAGTGTCCTTGACCACTTTGATCCTATACTAGGATGTGTCGCTAGAAGTAAATTGCATTGTCAATATGGAATATGATACCCAAGCTAGGAAGTTTCCCTAGATTTTCATTATCTTGTTTCCTTGTAGCCTGGGTTGGGGTTTATTTTGTTATGTCATGTACTTATATGCTTATGCTTAGCCATGCTTAGAATGGGATAAGTGGGATATGAGATCATCAACTTATTTACCATACTCTTGAATGAGATATTATGAGTTATGTAGAGGTAGGGATCGAGGCAAGTTGGATGAATTGGTTGGTGCTGGGTGCACGAGACTCGGGTTTGTGTTTAGTACTTGCCTGGATCCTAAGGACCGGTTCATGGAGCATGTAACCTGGCATTACCGTGCCAACCACATGCTGAGATGGGGCAGCTTGGCCAATTAATTAGGTGTATCCCCGGCGTAGTATGGGTGTTTTTGATGGTGCGGGGAATAGGTGTCAGCTGGACTACCATATGAACCGCAAGGCTCAAGAGGGGGCCACTGCAGCGGGGTTGGAGCCTCTTGTATGCTGTTAGGGGTGAAACCTCAGTGGGCCCACGCTCGTCGGGAATCCCTTTGTAAAGGCCTCGTAGTGATTTCCTGGCTACACACCTGGAAAGTGTGAATGTGGTTCGCGGCCACTGGCATAATGGAGGTTCTTTTAGTCCACCCGGCAACGGGGGATGAAATCACTACATGTGGGTACAGTGGTGCAAACTCTGCAGAGTCAAAACTGTCATGACAGCCGTGCTCACGGTCAAGAGCGGCTTGGACTTATTCATGATTAGAGGATGATGGATTGGGAAGTTGTGGGTGTTAAGCGGGAAGCTTAACATTGGAGATGGGACCATGTTTACTTGATGATGGGTTGAGGGATTGGGACCATTTCACCTATGTAGTAATGTAGGTGCTTAATAAGCTAAGGTGATAGGTAATAATTGCGTAGTGCTTTAAATCATGGGTTCAACCTCTCCTTACTCTAGCCATGCATGACATAACTTTCCCACACTTGCTGAGTACCAACGGTACTCAAACTTGCATTTCTGTTGGTTTAAATTGCTGCTCAGGTCAAGGGGATGATGTGGTGTTTAATGACCAAGACTTCGGACCCGAAAAAGGATTCTAGGTTCATGGAGTCCCCCGGGCAACACCTGTGACGGAGCCCACAAGATTTGTATTCCGCTGCTGTTTTATTTACATGTTATGAACTTATTATCGTCCATCGAGATGTATGCTATGTAAGACTTATTTATATTCGAACACCTGGCTTGTAATATGATGATGCTTCACTATTTGTCATCACATGTATGCGAAAATGATCCTGGCATACATGTGATATTCTCTCGGTTGTTTTTCGGAGAAACCGGGTGTGACAATCCCTGTTGGTGTAATGATGCTTAAGAGACAGGAGTTCGAAGGTCTCCGCCAAGGACAGAAAAGTGTGAATGAGTACCTTAATAAATTCACACAACTATCCCGGTACGCCCCTGAAGATGTCAACTCAGACTAGAGGAAGCAGTACCTGTTCATGAGAGGGTTGAACAATGAGATCCAGGTTCAGCTCCTCAACAATGACTACGCAAGCTTCCAGAAGCTGATTGACAAGGACATAGTGGTTGAAAGCAAGATCCAAGAGATCGAGCGAGAGGGCAAGAGGAAGATGCCATACCAGCCACAAGGGAGCAACGTACGACCTCAGTACATGCCCCTAGCTGCACCGCAGTATGGGTTGACCGCTCCTGCATACCGCCCTAATCAGCCACCACAGCAACGACCCGTTGCACAAGCACCTCGTGTGCCTTTGCCTCTTGCGCTCCGTCCCAACATGGGTGCTCCTGCTCAAAACCCCCGCCCCAACGTACCTGCTGCCGTCGGCAACAGGTCATGCTTTGCATACAGGGAGACGGGACACTTCACGAGCCAGTGCCCGAGGAGAGGTCCTGGACAGCAAGGCAACGTCCTCAAGCAGAACCCACGGCCGAACGGAGGAGCCAACCAAGGAAACTGTGGACAGCAGAACTACGCTCGCGGCAACATGAACCATGTCTCTGCTGAGGATGCACAACAAGCTGAGGACGTCGTAATTCGTATGTTCCTTGCCAACTCCAACTCAGCCACCATCTTATTTGATTCTGGAGCATCACATTCCTTCATATCATCCAAGTATGTTGCCAAGTATAATCTACCCGTATCACACTTGAAATATACTATGTTGGTTAATTCTCCCGGTGGAGAGATGAGGACTAATATAGTATGTCCGAAAGTACACCTTAATATAAGGGGGGGTAGACTTCCTTGCCAACCTCATTGTCTTGGATTCCCAAGGGCTTGACATAATACTCGGAATGGATTGGTTAAGCAAGCGCAACGGAGTAATCCAATGTGCTGAGAGAAGCATGCAGTTGACAAACGAGCACGGTACCCGTATCGAGTTCGAGTCAGCCCAGCCAACAACCGAGAAGGCCACGTTGAACCACTTCGAAGGAGAAACATTGGAAGACATTCCGGTGGTTCAAGAATTTTCGAACGTGTTCCCGGAATAACTTCCAGGTATGCCACCTGACCGGGATATCGAGTTTTTCATTGACCTAGTACCCGAAACCGCACCTATAGCAAAGAGACCATATAGGATGCCCGTCAATGAACTAGTGGAACTAGAGAAGCAAATCCAGGAGCAGCAAGAGAAGGGTTTTATACATCCAAGCTCATCACCGTGGGGAACCCCCGTGCTCTTCATGGACAAGAAGGATGGAACCCAAAGGATGTGCGTGGGCTATAGGTCTCTCAACGAGGTGACGATCAAGAACAAGTACCCTCTGCCCCGTATAGAGGACCTGTTCGACCAGATGAAGGGAGCCCGAGTGTTCTCCAAGATTGATCTTCGGTCAGGATACTTCCAACTGAAGATTAAGCTCTCCGATATACCCAAGACTGCCTTTTCGAACACGGTATGGTTCGTATGAATATACCGTGATGTCTTTTGGGTTAACGAATGAACCCGCATACTTCATGTACCTCATGAACAAGGTCTTCATGGAGTACATGGATAAGTTCGTCGTGGTTTTCATTGATGATATCATGGTGTATTCGAAAAGTGAGGAGGAACATGAAGAACATTTGAGATTGACATTACAGAAGCTGCGAGAGTATCAGTTGTATGCCAAGTTCAGCAAATGTCAATTTTGGCTAAAGGAGATATCGTTTCTAGGCCACATCATCTCTGAGGAAGGATTATCGGTTGATCCCGCAAAAGTTGGAGATGTTCTGAAGTGGAACCAACCACAAAACGTGAGGGATATTCCACTACAGGAAAAACGATAATAGACGACGGCCAAATTTATTGACGACGGGGTCGTCGTCTTTAATGTTATTGACGACGGCTTTATCTAGCCATCATCAATAACTTAGTTATTGACGACGGCTAGACGAGAACCGTCGTCAATAAATTATTGACGACGGTGGCCGTCGTCTTTAACTAAATTCGGGCCCACCCGAGGAGTTATTGACGACGGTGACCTAGTACCGTCGTCAACAAGTCCTTATTGATGACAGATTCCTAGCACCATCGTCAATAACGGGGTATATAACCCGTGCGCGAGCCGGGAGGCGGCCAGTGCCGCCTCCCGACTCGCACCGATCGCCGCCGCCCGTCCACGCCACCGCCGCCGCCCGTTGCCGCCGTCCCCGTCGCCGCCGCCCGTCCCCGACACCGCCGCCGCCCGTCTCTGGCCGAGGTAAGTCCCCTCCCCCTCCCCTCCGGCCTCTCCCCGGCTTTTGTCGGGGCTGCGCCGCCGGCAACCGGCCGGCCCGGCCCCGGCACCTCCCCCTCCGGCCCGGCCCCTATGACCTTGTGATATGTAAAGTCTTCAGAAATTGCCCCAGCCACCTAGTAAACAAAGAAAGCAGTGTGAAAATTATGCAACCTATGGTCTTGTACAGACTAAAAACAGCGATATGTTATTTTACCTGGTGCTATAAAATCTGATTTTGCTATCGGTTCATGACTAAACCGACATCTCACTACAAACTAAGGTTGTCAGAAACATAGCAGAATCAGATTTTATATCATTAGATAAAATAACATCTCACTGCTATCAAATACAGAATCTGAATTGCCAGGACCGTGTCCACTAGGGTCAGCTCATATCTGCAGAGGATTAAGAAAAAAAGGACAGCCCAGTGTGTGTCGCTCCTGCTTGCGCAAGATCCAGAGAAGTTTCTGACCCACTTAAGTCTTTTGTATGCAGTGTTTCGCTACATTTCCGCAAGATATATATGTCTATAATTCTTCCTTTTCTACTTATCCTTATTGTTTTGTGGGCTATCAAATATTTAACTGACTGCTATTTTGTTCCAATCACAGTCATGTCGCAGCAGTCGGTTCGTTTTTTAATCACATTCTTTGTTGACATCCGATTCACTCAGTGGCCTTGTGTGTCGTATATATTTTTTGTTCCACCGCAGCGCTGGCCACAGATGCCCCGCCGGCTGTCGCCGCCCGTACGGCCCCGCCGGCCGCCGCCGCCCCGCCCCCTCCGGCCCTCCCCCCGCCCCGCCCTGCGGCCGAGCCACGGCCGGCGGCCGCCTCTGTCCCCTCCCCCCCATAGCACACGTAGGTGCCGCCGCCACCGCTGTCCACCCCGCCGCCGCCGCCGGTAGTGGAGAAAAGAGGAAGAGAGGGTGAGGAGAAAATTAGGGTACGGTATATTTATATACCCCAGTGAAAATGAGGATCGTCGGATCTCATCCGACGGTCCACAATAGTTGGGCCGTGAGGCCCACCCGCCCGCCCTGCCTCCTCCGCCGCCTCCCGCCTCCTCCGCCGCCTAGCTGGCTGCCCGCCTCCTCTGCTGCCGCCGCCGCCGCCACACCCGCCTCCCCTCCTCGCCTGACACTCGCCTAGGCGACCGCCTAGGCGTCCCGGCGGCCGGCGGGTGCCTAGGCGTCCAGGCGTAGTTTCACAACCCTGGTTCAAGGACACAATATTTTTCCATCAGCGCTGATGTTCATGGTGTGTCACAAACACAAACCGTGTGACTGTGAAATTGCGAATGAAAGTATAATAACTGATACAATATTCATCTAATATGTACCAAAGACACGCACCCGTCTAGAGGAATAACTGGCAAACAGCAAGTCATCAGAAACCATGATGGTTTCAGGCTTCGGCCACTCAAACTTGTAACCACAGCACCAGGACCTCCCACCCATGCCAAACATAGTGAAAGGAAATTGTAGATGACCCAAGCATCATAGCTGAAACATGACGAGATAGGAAAGTTCAAAATGAGCTGGTAGTACAACTATTAGTTCAAGGACTTCTGCAACTCCAGTAAGAAAAGCTACCATCGTATGGACAACCTCGCAAAAACATGATGAAGAGAAAGAAAGACTTCTGTCTGGCCGGCATCGCCTGGCCGAGCGTCGCCGATGCCGGCGCCGCCTCCGCCCGCCGCCATCGCTGCAAGGCGCTGCTGGCCCCTCGCGCTACCACCACCGATGCCTCACGCTGGCGATTCCTCGTGCCGCCACACCCCGCCCTGCCGCCGCGCACCACCATCCCGTGCCCCACCCCACTGTGCACCGCCATCCCGCGCCCCGTCCCGCCGCCGCCGCTGCCGTCCCGCCCCAAGCCCCGCCCGGCCGCCCCTGTTCGCGCTGAGCCCCGGCTGCGCCTCGGCCGCCCCGAGCCCCGACCTTAGTTGATTAATTGTTTAATTAGTATTGTAATTGATTATTGTTTAAATAATACTTTGATTGATTGCGTGATTAGTTACTATATGTAAATAAATGGGTTTCGGCCCGGTCCGGCCTGACACGACCCATTTAGGGTCTGTCACGGCCCATTTATTGGTAATGTATTAGTCGAGACAGGCACCGTGGACGGCATGCTCCCGCGCGTGGATGACGGGCCCCGACGGTACGGTTTCATATTTGACCCACTTTCGACGGGGCATAACGTACGACGGCTAACCCTAAAGGCGTCGTAACATAATGGCAGGCCCCAGCGGGGCATAACTTAGGACGGCTGACCCACTTCTTTGTCTCTCGTTCTTTCCTTCTCTCTCGTTCTTTCCTCTCTCTCTTTTAAATGACTCAAAAATGAAAGATTGACGTAAACCTATACAACATGCGTCACCCGTTTCAAACGGGACCGTCTCACATGTGTTACGCATGTGAGGCGTGTACGTTCAGAATTGTCCCTTTTTGGACAGCCTGGGAGTGACCGAGGGGGCATGGCTTGTGAAGAGACGCGGGCTTAGATCTAGACGAGATTTCGACGGCATAACCCTGTTGTTCTCTGCTGCACCATTTTCGAGTGTGCAGTGGAGAACAGCGGGGTTATGCTGCCAAAATTTCGTTCGGATCCATACCACGCGTCTCGTCATGAGCACGCTCCGCTCGGTCACTCTTGGGTGGGTTTAGGACCTATCCTTTCCAATAGATGTAGGGCTGTGACATAAATAAATTATAAAGTTACTATAATTTCCTTGACATTAAACTACAGATTCAAACATGGGTGAGGATCGTAGTTGGATGTATACCGGTTGGAAGAATAGTTCTGGTGGTCACTCGGATGAGTGGTTCGCCAAGACAGATACTTTTGTAGATCGAGCTTTTTCATTGTCAAAGATCGATAAGGTGTGGTGCCCATGTACGAAATGTCAAGGTGAAAAGTGTTGGGACAAAGTGAATTTGGCGTTTCACTTGTGTCGATACGGTTTCATGCAAGATTATGAGGTGTGGACCTTTCACGGTGAGACATCTTCTCAACCCTTACAAGTTTAAGATGAGGATGATATACGGGGGTCGATAGGATGGACGAGATGCTTGATGCCATAAATCCTGAATTGATGGAGGATCCTCCTACAACGGAGGTTGAAGCGTTTTTCACGCTTCTCAAAGCTTCAGAAGAGCCGTTGCATGAACACACCGAAGTAACGCTCCTTACTTTCATGACTAGATTTATGGCCATTAAGTCTAAGTATTTCTTCTCCAATAACTGCTACAACGATCTCATCAAATTGATCAGCGATATCCTTCCACAACCACATAAAGTTCCTAAAGATATGTATCAGTCTAAGAAGTTGATTTCTGGTCTGGATATGAAATATGAGAAGACTGGTATGTGTCTAGACAATTGCATGCTTTTTTGGAGAGAGCATGCCAACGAGAACAAGTGCTTAAAATGTGGTAAAGCGAGATTTGTCAAAGTTGTGAATGATGACAATTCAAAAGTAATGACTCAAGTCGCACAGAAACAGCTTCGCTACTTGCCTGTCACACCTAGGTTCAAGCGTTTGTTTCTATCTAAAAAACAGCTAGATACATGAGGTGGCATAAAGAAGGTGTACGTGAGAACAACGGCATGATGGTGCACCCGTCGGACGGTGAGGCATGGAAGGCGCTTGACCGCTTCGATCCAGATTTCGCCAATGACGCGAGAAATATTCGCTTTGGGTTGGCAACAGATGGCTTCTCACCGTTTAGTACAAACGCCACACCATACTCTTGTTGGCCCGTGTTCGCTATTCCGTACAACTTACCACCATCTCTTTGTATGAAGTATGAGTTCATGTTCCTATGCCTTATTGTACCTGGACTGGATCATCCTGGTTCACGACTGAACATGATGATGCAGCCATTGATTGAAGAGTTGAAAATGTTATGGACCGGAGTCGAAGCGTACGACTGTTATAGAAAACAAAAATTCAACCTTCGAGCTGCGTACTTGTGGTCTGTTCATGACTTTCCAGCTTACGGCATGTTTTCTGGCTGGAGCACTCATGGTCGATTGACATGTCCAATATGTGCTTCCGACACGGATTGTTTTCGTCTAAAACATGGTGGCAAGATATGCTACTTTGATTGTCATAGACATTGGTTACCGCCAAATCACGTGTTTAGGCAACAGAGAAATGCCTTCAGGAAGGGTACCATTGTAAAAAAGGGACCACCACAACTTCTGAACGGGTCGGAAATTGTTAAACAGCTCAACAATCTAGTGGCAGATGAAGGTCATCCTAGATATTTTGTTGGTTATGGAGAGGATCACAATTGGACTCATATATGTGCACTATGGGAGTTACCGTATATGAAGTATTTAATTCTAATGCATAACATTGATGTCATGCACCAGGAACGTAACATGGGCGAATGCATCATAAGCACGTACTTGGATATGACGGGCAAAACAAAAGACAATATAAAAGCTCGGAAGGATTTGGCAGAGGTTTGTAACCAACCAAGTCTTGAGCTCTCCGAAGCTGGTGGCAAACCACGAGCTTCTTTCTGCCTTCGACCAAAAGAAAAGAAAGAAGTCTTCAAGTGGTTGAAACAGTTGAAGTTCCCAGACGGTTATGCTGCTAGCCTGAGAAGAGCCGTTAATGTTAAGACTGGAAATCTTACTGGTTTGAAGAGTCATGATTATCACATAATCATGGAAAGACTTCTGCCGGTTATGTTTCGAGGCTATCTTGACGATGAGGTGTGGAAGGTGTTAGCCGATCTTAGCTATTTTTATAGACATCTTTGTGCTAAAGAAATCAAAAGGGAGATGATGGAGAAGTTGAAAAAAGAGATACTCGTGCTTTTATGTAAGATGGAAAAAGTATTTCCTCCAGGGTTCTTCAATCTAATGCAACACCTTCTAATCCATCTTCCATATGAAGCTAAAGTAGACGGCCCTGTTCAATATAGGTGGATGTACCATATTGAAAGAGCACTCAGATGTCTGAAACCGATGGTTCGTAATAGGGCAAGGGTTGAAGGATGCATCGTCGAAGCATTTATACTGCAGGAGATAGGATACTTTTCAAGTGTCTACTTTGTAGAAGAACACAATGTTAATGCATCGGTGTTGCAGTACAATATGGCTGAAGCAACCTCTTGTAGCGAACTCTCACTTTTTCAAACGAGAGGCACCACTGTTGGTAGTGGCACGAGCTATGATGCTTCAACAGATAAAAAGACAGCTCCTTTGTTATACATGTACGCTAACATAGATGGGATGGACAATTTTTTTCAGTAAGTGGTTGTTCAACATCTATACTAATTTGCGTGGTGTGTTATACATCTATGCTAATAATTTTGTTTTGTCCTTATTTAGTGAGTTCGATCAATAAAATTGGAAGTCTAAGCAGCAACCTACTAGCAAGCAAATACAAACAATGCGACATTATGGAGTAAATGGAGGACCTAACTTCCAAACCTGGTTTCGAAATCATGTAACGTTTTCCTTGTCTTGTTCCTCTTAGTAATTATGTTCATAGCATAAAATAGTCTTCTTACTTCATATGTTGGACAGTGCAAGACACAAGCCAGTGTTCATGAAGATTTACGACAACTGTCCAACGGATCCATTAAAGTTAAAATCTTTTGTTGATATGATATCAATGGGTTCCGATTTCGTTCAACTCAATTTGAAGCTCAACATCCTCTAAGGGCAACATCAAACACCGGAGTTGTGACGAGGGCCGCCGATGTCGAAGGACGTGAAACTAATTTCTATGGGATCATAAACAAAATACTAGAATTCAGTTTTGCCGGTAGTAAAGACTTTAAAGTAGTCTTCTTTGACTGCGATTGGTTTGATAATAACAATGGAACTCGACAAAACCAATTTGGCATGGTAGAAGTCAAACACAAGGACCGACTACGAGGCTACAACACCATTGTCCTTGCACACAAAGTCGAACAAGTGTACTATCTACAATATCCATGCGAAAAGCTTAGTGCATGGTGGGTTGTACAAAAGGTGAATCCTCGTGAGCGGTTATATACACCGGACAATACTGGTTACCTTGATGAGGCTGATGTTGTTTACCAAGAAGAAGAGTTGCCGGATTCTTTTGTCGTTGAGCCTGGTCTACGACTCGATGAATTAGTTGGAGATGCAGAAGATGTACAGACTCATAATGTGAAAAAACGAAAACGGTAAACAACCACAACAAAAGATTGATGGTCCGGTTTACGAAGTAGAGTACATGATCGTGATACTGATGAATTTTGAAATTGAGTACAAGTAACGTTTCCTTTATCTCTTCTTTCGTCTTCTATATTTTCCTTTAAATTCATTATCAAATTTCCTTTCATTAGGATGTCGTCGAGCAGTAGACGATGGGGGACACGGGGCTTTCTGTCCCAGAGAGCAGAATCCGTTTTCCCGGGCTGTCAGTCTAGCAATGGTAGACTGTCTCAGCTGTTGGGCCTCGACAGAGGCCAGGGGTCACGAGAGCTGTCACGACAGGTAAAGAGTATTAAATTACATATATTATATAAATAACTTCTTGAATCTATATTACCAATCTTCAAATTTTTAGGATGACTCTACGTCTGAGGAGACAGAGGCCAGGGGTCCTCTTCAGACACCACAGGTTTCGGAGCTTGTTCCAGATCCTGCTTAGGATCCTATTCAGGTTCCGACACCGCAGGCTTCAGACCCTGCTTCATAGCCTTCCACGGAGCCTGATGTGGAGTCGGCTCCACAGCACGGCTAGAGGATCGGGTCGTTATTCGTCCGGTTGGCGATAGGTAAGTAAATCTATAAAAAATCAATTTAGATATTTTAACACTTATATATGTACTAATTGAGAATGGTGTATTAGGTCTTGGGCCGATGACTTGTTCACGGGTCAAGGACGCCACCGCCAGGTCAACGCTGTCTTGGGCCAACTCATCCGTTGTCACTACCCCGGTCTAGTGAACGAATGGGCTGCTACGTCTTGGGAAGATTACGCTACAGCCCAGGACATTACCTACGGCAACCACCAGGAGCATGTGTGGCATGAATTCATGGTAAGTAAATCTTCTATTCGTTAAATTTGAACCTATTATATGTTAAATACATTAACTTGTATATTTCTTCTTGTAGAAATATTACCGTTTGGAGGACGAGTCCTAGCTGGATCACGCTCGCCTGGTCTTCAACAACAACGCTAGGAAGCTCCTGACGCGGTCTATATCAACGGCTCGCATTCAGGCTACAAAGGCGTACTATAAGTTGCATCCGGACGCGGGTGAGCCAGGGCAGTTTAGGGATGTGGCGGATAAGTACTTGACGGAGGCACAGTACGCAGAGGTAAAATCTTTATTTTACTTTGCTTCATTATCCAATTTTCATCAATATTTTCATCCAATAACAAATGTGTGCAGGTCAGTGTACCGTGGCTTGAGTCCTATCCGGACGCATACAGTTCCCTGTGTGCTCATTGGGCGAGTCGGGGCTTCCAAGGCGTGTCGATGACCCGCCGATAGAGTCGAGGGACGGACGGGAAACACCGTCTTGGCGGGGACGGCTACGTACGCCTTGCTAAACGGATGGTAAGTGATACTCAAATTATATTCTAGTTAATTTCTATCGCTATCATTATGCTAACATGTATCGATAGGAGCGCGAGATCGGTCAGGAGCCGACCGCTATCCAGGTGTGGAGGAGGGGTCACATGGGAAGTGACCCCTCGCAGCCTGATCAGCTGTCTTCTCAGACAGCGACGGAGACGTCGGTGAGTACTTTAGTTAACTTAATTGTATTCTCTTTAAAACTTCTGATGACTTTAATTTTCTGTATTTTCAGGAAAAGTATGGGGAGGAGATGTGGAGGCTTAGAGGCGACGATTACGATTGGCAGAACTCGCCGATCGTACCTGAAGCCGCCTATGCAAGCGGTGGTGGTAAACCTCACGGCCGGTGAGTTCTGTTGTTTTTCATTTACTTTCATGAACTTTGAGACACGAAACTTTAATAATCTTACTTCGTTGTGTAGGTTGGCCATCTTCGATGGAGTAGTCGACTCGAGGGAGGCGCGGTCTTCCTCGAGGGTCTCTTCATCGCAGGGTGGATCCAGCAGGCGTGGAAGCCGAGATCTGGAGCTCCAGAGTGTCCAGGAGGAGCTCCAGAGGACGCAAGAAGCGCTGAGGCTCGCGAACGAGAGGCAAGCAGCCGAGCTTAGAGCTAGGGACGAGAGACAGGCAGCCGAGCTCCGGGCTAGGGACGAGTATCAACACTCGTACATGCTACAGCTGCAAGCTGCCATGCAAGTAAGTTCAGATCGTTGTACTCAACGTTTCTAATATATGAATGACATGTATAATAATTTACTTCATATTTGTAGGCTATGGCCACAGGACAGCCTGTTGTCTTTCCTCAGTGGGCGCCTCCACCGATACAGCTACCATAGGGGCCGACGTCAGGAGCACAGGTACAAAATTTCCCATAATAGCTGCAACTAGTTAAACTTGCTCAAATTTAGTTGAATTTGATCAAACTTACTCAAACTTAGGGAAAACTAGTTAAACATCCTCAAACTGAGTAAAATATGGTACAACTTACTCAACCATAGTCAAATATGAGCAAACTTACTCAAACATAGCCAAATCTAGCTAACTTGCTCAATTCCAACTTGTAATGAGTTTATTTAATCATATACACATTTGTGAACTTCTAATTTATCTAACTACACATGTACATCACAGGGATCGGCGACGCAGGCTCAGGAAACTCCATCCCCTCAGCAACCGGCGTTTGGACGAGCGCGCGATGACTTCCTAGACTCCGGTGGCAGCGGTCGGGGTAGCGTCGGGTAGTGTGGCGTGCGTATAGTGTTTTTTTGCCTGCCTGCGATGTATTTTTGGTTGCCTGTGATCTGGCCATCGAGCCAGGGCTGGCCTCGAAGCCAGAGCAGGATTTTCTGTTTTTTAAAAAAAATTGCAAAGCTTATTGACGACGGTTTCTGGTACCTGGCCGTCGTCAATAAGCCATTAGTATTGACGACGGCTAGGTACCAGAAACCGTCGTCAATAAGCCATTGTTATTGACGACGGCCATGTACTAGAAACCGTCATCAATAAGCCATTGTTATTGACGACGGTAAAAACCCTGGCCGTCATCAATAAGCTAGCTTATTGACGAGAGCCTGACCTTGGCCGTCGTCAACATGCTGCTGTAGCTTATTGACGACAGCCGGATTTAGCTGTCGTCAATAATCTTATTGACGACGGTAACCATTGTCAATAAGCTTATTGACGACTAATAATTGACGACAGCAATGAACCGTCGTCTATAACGTTTCACCGTCGTCAATAAGTTATTGACGACGGTATTTGCTTATTGACGACGGTTTTTGGCCGTCGTCTATTGTTTGATTCCTGTAGTGTTTGGAGTTTTCTTGGGATGGCTGGATACTACCGAAGGTTCATCAAGGACTTCTCTAAGATAGCCAAGCCTATGACGGAGTTGCTAATGAAGGGAAAAGCCTTTCAATGGACACCAGCGTGCCAAGAAAGCTTTGAGGAGCTCAAGAAGAGGCTAACCACAGCGCCGGTTTTGGTATTGCCGGACGTAAGCAAGAGCTTTGACATATATTGTGATGCATCTAGACAAGGGCTTGGATGTGTGCTCATGCAAGAAGGACAAGTGGTAGCCTATGCCTCAAGACAACTCAAGAAGCACGAGCTCAATTACCCTACACATGACTTGGAGCTAGCAGCTGTGGTGCATGCATTGATGATTTGGAGACATTATATCCTTGGTCATGGATGTGAGATCTATACGGATCATAAGAGCCTCAAGTACATATTCACTCAAACGGATTTGAATTTGAGGCAACGTCGATGGTTGGAACTTATCAAGGATTATGATGTTGGAATCGACTATCACCGCGGAAAGGCCAATGTAGTAGCCGATGCATTGATCCGGAAGGGAGCATGTCACCAACTTACGGTTCGGGAGCTACCACCCGAGCTACGAAAGGAGTTCGAATGGTTACATCTCGGTTTCCTGAACGAGATAGAAGTGATGGAACTCCACTCATCATTGGAACAAGAGATAAGAGACGGCCAAGCTATGGATGAGGAGATCAAGGAGATCAAGGAAAGGATCCAACAAGGCACCGAAAATGACTTCAAGGAAGACGAGAAGGGTACACTTTGGCTAGGAAAAAGGATTTGTGTGCCTAACGTGAAGCATATCTGCGACACAATATTAAAAGAGGCACATGACTCACCCCATACATCCCGGAAGTACCAAGATGTACAAGGACCTAAAGACTTGTTATTGGTGGGATGGTATGAAAAAAGACATAGCCAAGTATGTTGCCCTATGCGACACATGCCAACGGGTGAAGGCCGAACATCAAAGACCCGCTGGACTGTTGCAACCCCTGAAGGTACCCGAGTGGAAGTGGGAAGACATCAGTATGGATTTCATCATCGGATTGCCACGTACTCGATTGGTTTACGAGTCAATCTGGGTTATCGTGGACCGATTGACGAAAACAGCTCATTTTCTTCCTGTTAAGACCATGTACAACGTTGCACAGCTAGCCGAGCTGTACATGGAGTAAATCGTGTGCCGCCATGGAGTCCCGAACAGGATAGTCACTGATTGGGGTTCTCAGTTTACCTCTAGATTTTGGAGGAAGCTGCAGAAAGCTATGGGTACACGACTGGATTTTAGCTCCGCCTACCACCGGCAAACCGATGGACAAACCAAAAGGACAAACCAAATTTTGGAGAACATGTTGAGAGCTTACGCCTTGAAACATGGGCGTAGTTGGGATAGGAGTTTACCGTATGCTGAATTCACCTATAACAACAGCTATCACGCTAGCTTGAAGATGTCGCCTTTCGAAGCATTATATGGTAGACGGTGTAGGACACCGCTGTTTTGGAACGAGACCGGAGAGAACCAAGTGTTTGGACCCGAAGTGCTACAAGAGGCTGACAAGCAAGTCCAAACGGTACGGGAGAACTTGAAGGCTGCTAAGTCATGTCAAAAGGGCTACGCCGACAATAGGCAAAGAAAGTTGACTTTCGAAGTAGGAGACTTCGTATACCTTAAGGTATCGCCTATCCGAGGCCAATGACGTTTCAATGTCAAAGGCAAGCTAGCACCTCGCTACATCGGACCCTTCAAAATTTTGGACAAACGAGGAGAAGTAGCCTATCAACTAGAGCTCCCAGTGCACCTCTCTGAGGTATATGACGTGTTTCATATATCTCAGCTCAGGAAGTGCTTAAGAGTACCAGAAGAGCAAGTACCGATGGATGAACTTGAACTTCAAGAGGACCTTACCTATGCAGAGCACGCCGTCCGAATTTTGGATATAAAGGAAAGGGTCATGAGGAACAAAGTGATCCGCTGGTGCAAGGTACAATGGAGCCATCACACAGAAGTAGAAGCTACATGGGAACGTGAAGAAGACATCAAGGCAGAATTCCCTCATCTATTCTCTACTAACGAATCTCGAGGGCGAGATTCAATTTAAGGAGGGTAGATTTGTGACACCTCATTTTCGAGTTCTGCATGTATTCATGTCTCATGTAGAAAAACACTTTTAAAATAAGTTGAAATCGAGAAAGAATCAAAAAAGTTAGCCAAAGAGAGCAAATTCCAGTTTACAGAGAGCGCCAAAGATAACTCCCGCGGCTCGCTGGCCACGTGGCGTGTTCGGAGCTCATCTTCGCAAATAGGGGGAGGTCCGCCTAAACTGGCTATGTGGCATGCTCGGGGCTCATTCCCGTAAAGGGGGAGAGGTCCGACTCCCTGGGACACGTGTTACCCCCGGAGCTAGCCTCTGCAGAGGAGCAAGGCCCGTCCCATAGGACACGTGTTGGCTGCGGAGCTAGTCACCGCGGAAGAGAGAGGTCCGGCCCCGCTAGACACATGTCGCTCTCGGAGCTCACTTCCAAGAGATCCGACCCCACTTGACAGATGTCACTCTCGGAGCTCACCTCCGAGAGGTCCGGTCCTATTAGACACATGTCACCTCCGGAGCTCACCTCTAGGAGGTCCGACACTACCGGAACGTGTCACCTCCAGAGCTCGCCTCCGGGAGGTCCGACGCTGATGGACATGTGTCGACCTCGGAGCTCGTCTCTGAGGAAAAGGGAAGTCCGGCGCTACTTGACGCGTGGCATTCTCGGAGCTCACCTCCAAAGAGAGGGGAGGTCCCAAAACTGACACGTGGCGTTCACGGAGCTCACCTCTGTTGAGAGGGTAGGTCCCGACCCACCAGACACGTGGCGCACGCGGAGCTCGTCTCTAGAGAGAGGGGAGGTTCCCGCTCGCCAGGACGCGTGGCGCACGTGGAGCTCACCTCTGAGTAAGAGGGAGGTCTTGCCCGCCTGACACGCGGCACAACCGAAGCTTGTCTCTGTAGAAAAGGGGGCCAGGTTCCTGCAGGACACGTGGAGCTTCCGGAGCTCACCACCGTGGAGGTAATGAGTTCCGAAGCGGTTTTTGCTTCTGTACGCGTGGGAATCCCAGGTACTCTGGAAACCGACACGAAATCCACAATGTTACCGCAACGAATCAATCTAAGACAAGTTGTTAAGATTAAAAAACCATTTGAATAGGACTCTTATTCAAAATCCAAACAGATTAGGACTCTTCTCTTCCTGATTATAAATAGAACCGAAAACCTCTGGCCAAAACCACGAACTTCTTTTCCATCTCTCGAGCAGACAACTTAGAGCCCTAGCCCCTAGCACGCCGAGTAAACCTCTTCGCCGGACTACAACCGCCGGAAGAGACCGCCGACGAGCCTGGATCACGATTGACATCGCCAGAGGAGCCCCCGACGATCTGTTTTGCTTGGAGGGAGGACCAAAGAGAGTAAGGTAGGTTTCCAATACCACCTTACGACATCATTGCGTTTTCTTTGCATCTGTTCTTCGATTCCTTTTCAAACAGAAGCTTTTTCGTGGACAGATCACGTGTTGATCGGTTTGATCTTGAGTCGAGATCATTATCACGTCCACCTTTGATCCGAACACCCCTGTTCATCGTAAAACCCATGCAATCCATGCTAGAACACGTACAAACCGATCTAATAAAACTGATCATAGGATAGCATGCATATGCGTCATCACATCTGGTTAAAGTTTGTGCATGGGATTGATTGTTATGAATCTTGTATGTGCGTGATCGTGTATAGAAGGACAAGCTCAGGGAGATACCTACGACGGACTACTTCAGCCAGAATTTGAGCAACCGGAACCGCAAGAACAAGGCAAGTGCCCCTTGACCATATTGATCCCATATTTCGGAAAAACTGTTTTGTTTGTAAAAAGGTGTGTGTGCTAAGTCAATATGATGGGAAACCTTTTATAGGAGTTTACTAGAATTGTCAAACCACCCTTGTCACCGGGAAATTTATTGAGTTGGGTATTGTTTTTGCTTTTATGCTTCGCTGAGTCCATGGGATAAGGGAAGCGATATAGATGTGTCTAGCTAACTGCACTCGTAATGATAATGAGAACTTGATGTTGTTAATGAACATGGATCGGAGGGAGATCTAGGCAAGCCTAGGTTTGTGAATGAGGTAGCATGAGATGGTGGTTACTTGCCGTGGATCTAAGGTCCGGTTCATGCGAGCCATGCCAGGATAACAGTGCCACCACAAGGCCAAGTATGGGTGCGGTTTAGCTGAGTAATTAGGTAAGTTACTAGATTGTTATGGACCGTGGAAGGCGCGGGGAATGGGAGTCGAGTGAGGACATGCCTGGGAACTGCATGGCACAAGAGGGGGCCCGTGGGTGGGAGAAATTGAGATTCTAGCCTGCTGGTGAAACCTTAGTGAGTCCATACATCTAGTAACCCCTTTGTAAAGGCTATTTTGTGATCTCTTGACCATACACCGACGGTTGTGTACTGGTATAATGGAGGTTCTGCAGTCGCCGACGGGTGACGAAATGACAAACTTGTGGGTAAAGTGGTACAAACACTGCAGAGTCTTAAAACTATCATGATAGCCGAGCTTACGGTCACGAGCACCTGGACAACCTACATGATTAGTTGGGATGGTTTTGGCGATGGATGGATATGGATGGTTATGGGTGGTTATGGTTTGGTTATGGTTTTTGTTTTTTGGGACTGTTGAGTCCGGGTGATAAGACTTGGTTGCATGACTGTTGAGTGTAAGGGCCTCAGTTTTTGACACACATTTGCAGTGTTCATCACCACACCACACACCTCATTTGAGGAAGAATGATGAACACAAATGAAGAGCAAGTAACAATTATCAACATGCTCATTAGAGAACAAACTTACACATTGCAAAAGTGGTATTTCCCACATGTGATATAGATGGGCTGGACATATGAAAACTCCTACACTTTACTAAGGATGTCCATGCCAAGTGTCACCCAAATTCAAAACCTTTTTGAGGTCAGTTTGGGTATAGTTAGGAAGAGGGCAGTTTGAAACCATATTCAAATTCAAACTGTTTTTATCCAATGAATTTAAAAGTGGGGGGCATATTCTTACTCAGCACATTTTTGTGAGCTCACACACCAATTTTCACTCCATTTGGAGTTGATCTTGACAGGAGCTAAGTGGGAGAAATTCAAACTTTATTTGAAGTTCAAACTGAACTTGTGCTGAAATTCATTCAAACCAAACCTCATTTGCACTTTGATCAATTCAAATGGCTCATGGGTGAATAATTTGAATTGGCAAGGGTAGTATGGGGTTCACTGTTTACAACAGTGATTAGGAGTAAATTTCAGAGGTTAAAACTGGAGGTGGGACCCACATGTCAGCCACTGCTCAGATCAAACCGACTGAGACTTTCTCACTCGGGTCGCCGAGCCGCAGCGGTGATCGCCACCGAGGCCAGCCGCCGCGCCACCAGCTGCTTGCCCACGCGCGGGCATGAGGCGGTGCAGAGCCTTCTTAAGGCGCCTGCCCCCTCCTCGGCCGAGGCACCGTTGTTCTTCCCCGCAAGAACTCAGCGCCGGCCAAAAACTTCCGCAGCTCGGACTTGATCGGAGAACGCCGATCGCAGCTCCCTCCTTCCACTCCAGAGCCCCAGCAAGGTACTAGAGACTTTCCTCCATCCTCCCCGTTGCTAGAATTCGGTTGAAACCGATTGATATCGGCTGTGCCGAAAGATCAACATCGGAACTTAGAACCGCCGCACCTCGGGCTCTCGTGGACAGCCCAACCAGGGCGTTGTCACGCCCGAGCCAAGGCACCCTTGGACGCGCAGGTGACCGGTGCTGCTCATCCCCGAGCCACAGCTCGAGTGGTTGCTCACCGGCGGCGAATTTCCACTTTTCCCCTTTCTGTGTGCAGAACGACCTTCGGGTACAATTCTGTTTAATTCATGCTCTAGAAAGGATTAGAGGGCCTCAAGCCGCTCTCACACGAGCTAGACACGGTAACGCACAAGTTGTCTTCACAACTCTGGGCCGGAGAACCTCTGTGCCCGGCGTAATTTGAGGTCTACTAATGGCGGAACAAACGGGCGGCATCGGGCGCACGGTGAGGACCTATTTCGGGCCTTCCCCGAGCTGCCTCAAGCTCAGGTCAACCTTCTCTGAGGTCCACTGATGCTCCCCGACCGATGTCCCAAGTAGCTGAGGTGCTAGGGTGGTCAGCCGAGATGGCCGAAGTCATTCCGAGGTGGCGGCTCGTCGCCGACCATGCTCCGGCCATTGTCATGAGCAGCTGACCCTAGAATCCTGTTCCCCGAGTAAAAGTAGGCAGGGGCGGCCAGAATCGAGAAGTTTGGAGCTGTACAGCAGCCGGCGGCGAGCTCTCCGGCGAGATCCCTCGGCGGCGGGGCGCGGGTGTCGCGAGGTTGAAGAAGGGGGTGGACCCCAGCTGTCAGCGGGAGATATTTTGAATCGGGATCCGGCTGCGGCCGGGATCGGGTGTGCTGGCGCGTAAAATCATTGCGGGCCGCGGTGTGCTGTCGCCTCGGCGTGTGACGCGTGTCCCCTGGGCCCGCGCACGAGTTTAAACTTTTCCCCGATTTTCAGATTTCCTTCAAACTTCAAATCCTCATAACTTTGGCTAGAAAGCTCCAAATTGAGTGAACCAAATTTTGCTGGATTCAGCTCTCTGAGTACTTTCCAGAAAATCAAGTTTCACTTCATGAAATTCCTTATTTCTCCAGAATTAATTCCTCAAAGTTTAAACTGTTAGGAATTTTAACTGGAGAATCCTTTGGAGGAAAATCCTGAAATTTTGCTGAGATGTTCACCAAAATATCCTTGAACTACCATAAAAATGTCAGATCCATTTGAGCTCATTTAATCCACCTAATGGTGTGATTAGTGAAACTGTTCCAGAGAAAATAGAAAATGTTCAGAAACATTTTCAGAATTTTCTCTGAAATTGTTTAGCTCATATATTTAGTTAGAGACTTCCAAATTAAGTGAGACCAACTCCATTAGAACCCTCTGAAAATCTAGTTTTCAGAAAGTCATAGTTTGTTTCATGAAAATCCTTAGAACACCCTAAAAGCCTTTAATTAAGGTCAAGGACATAATTAATTGTGAAGGGCTCAATTGAGCTTTGCTGCAACTAAAACTTGACCAAGTCTCTGTTTAGGTTGTAACCAAGCCACAGTAAAAGTTTCACAGTCATTAGGTCTATCTAGCAAAGGTTATAGACTTCAAAACTTCAAAGTTAATACAAATGCATTTAAATTGATACATATATTGCTCTTATCATGTAGTCGCTAAGGTCGAGGAGGAACCCGAAGTCCTAGACTTCGTTACTCCGGAGGAACAGCTAGCCTACGACCAAGAGCAGCAAGGCGAGCCCCGGTTTGCATTAACCTTTTTACAAATGTTTATTGTTTTGAGCACATCTTTGAATATTGTTCTGTGCATTAGAGTCTTGATTGGAAACCCAACTGCATAGCCAAGAAAACCATGGGTTGGGGTTAGGATTGAAAACCCCGTTAGCTACTGCATTGCTAGGATAGCGTAGGATTCGGTACAAGTCGAGTAGTTGGAACTACTCGCGAGAATAGGCTAGAGGCACATTGCTCGGGTAGAGATAGCACATGATACACATGGCAAGAAAATGAGACCGAGCGGAGAGTAAGGGCAGCAGGACTTTGGGGCCTGTGTGCTGTAGCTCCGCTTGTGTCGATTGAGGACCGAGCCGTGTGCGGGCCTGTTGAACAAGCTAGAACAGTACCGAAGACCTACCGGCTATATGGGAACCGGGAAACTGATGTAACTCGGGTAGCTGGGTATTGAGGCATTGCCCGTCGTTCAGAGGGTAGGTTGAGAGCTCGAGGTGTAAATCGGCTGGCGGCACGGAGATGCGCGTGCAGAGACCTCTTGCTCGGGATGATGGGACCGGTTCAATATATGGCTAACGGGTGAAAGGTAGTCACGTACAGCGTCCGTGATGGTTGTTGTAGGCAACATCGAGTACGGGCGTACGTGACGGGTTGTTCGGGTAACCCTGCAGGTGTAAATCGATTATAATCGCCGTCCCTCGCGGTCAGTGAGTACCACTTGTTCACTGTACCGTGACGTAGAAAGGACAGGTTAGTTACATGTTAAAATGTTGCTGATTGAAAGCTGGACATTGATTGTTAATGATATGCTGTAGCTTAGAGCTAATTAAAGTTCTTTTCAACTTTGGGCAAAGTACATGAGAGAAATGCGTTTCTTGTTTGATTGCGGCTCTCTGATGTGCCTTAGCGTAAGGTTCTCCACAACCTGCTGCTAAAACTTGAAAGTAAGGTTCTACTAATTAGGCGAGTCCTTGCAAATGATTTTTACCTCATGCAACCCACTACCTCATGTAGAAGTTCCATGTTTAGGTGAGACGGGTCAGACTTGCTGAGCCTTCGTGCTCACTGCTTGTGTTTGAAGCTTTTGCAGGGTTCTATGAGGAAGGGACTCCCGAAGAGGAGACGGAACCCCAGGAGGGGAACCCCGTCGAGTGGGAGTCGTGCACGCCGCAGGGTTAGTGTGCGTGTGTGCTAGCAAGGACACGTTCAAGGGCTGAACGTGCACTTGATGCTTAGTCTACGCCCGCGAGTGTGGACTAAACTTATTTTGATGTAAACATGTTCATAAACTTGTTTATGTAATAAAATTTCCGCTTCCGCTTTGTACCTTTGACGTGTGTTATACGGTGCTGTGCAACGCAGCACCCCTCAGCGTGATCCTGGCTCGACAGGACCTTGGGGTCGTGTCATTGAGTCATGTCAACGAGATTGGTCTCGGTGTGAGACGGAATTGTTTATGAGATGAAATGGTAGCGAATACGAGAAGGTATTCGTGAGCAAAGATAAAGTTGATTAATGTCTGGTTGAGACATAGACAGTGATGAAACATAATGGAGGTATGTTGGTATTTTAATACATGTTGGGAATACATTCACTCAAAGCTAAGTTACTGTTTTATCATGGTTTTGAGAAATAACTTTGCTTTCTGCAATGAGACTTTTATTATCTTCCTTGTTGTGAGCTACATATCACATTTTCCCACACTTGCTGAGTACATCATTGTACTCAAACTTGCATTATTACTTCATCATCAGCAACAGGAGAAGAACACAATGAAGACCAAGTGGAGCATTAGGCGTGTGATCTGTCCTTAACCTTGCCTGTGGGGATGGAGTAGAGATGGAGCCACTGCTGCTGCTTAGATTGCTTCCGCACTAGAATAAAGACTTCCGCTGCTAGATTTAGACATCCGCTGCTTAAATAAGACTTCCGCTGTTAACATGAGCCCAAGACTCATGAGACATTGTAATAAACCCTGTTCATTCGTGGTAATATATATTCTGAAATTCAGTTTGTGGGTGATATGTGTATGTGTGATGAACATCCTGGGCACACATATGCATCAGTTCTCGGTTCCGTGGTTTTCCACGAAATTGAGGGCGTCACAACGGGAGACCAGTAAAAGACAAGGGGGAGTCATTACCCGTGATCCGGCCAGGAAAGTAATTGCCAGAATAGCCCCAAGGTGTGTCCCGAGGTGTGATTGTGGGGTTACTCGGGGAAGGTGAGGTGAACGTTACGTTACTCCCTTGCTAGGAGTGCATGACATGTGGGTAAAGTGTACAACCTCTGCATAGTGTTAATATCTAGATAACCGTTGTCACGGTCTTGACACACTATGTCATGAGCTCTTGTTGATTAGTCTTAGTATGTTTCATTGATGTAGATTGAGTGTCAGTACTTGTTGTGTTTTGGATACTATGGTAGTGTACCAGAGCTAGTAGGGCCATGGGGCTCAAACACTCGAATAAAACTTAGGGAACTGGCGGTATGGAGTTCAACTCCCCCAAGTACCACCAACTAAAATCATGACTCAGTTATCCACCTTTACTTTGCAAACCTCTTTCAAAAGAGACCGTGCATGAATGCTTTTGGCAACTCTAAGCCGTATGGCCACTCCTTGCTACAACCCTGCATGAAACACTTCCCCTTGAGTTGTGTTAGGGCTAGCTGAGTACCTTCCGTACTCACTCTTTCTTATTTCATAACCCTCAAAGGATGGAGAGGAAGAGGACGAAGAAGGCGAAACGCGTATCGATGACGAATAGGTCTAGACCTGCACCAAAGGTTGCCTAAGGGACTGGGTGCCACTTGTTCCACTATTGTCCAACCGTATTATTTTTTGTGGCCTTGCAGGCCACACGGATTATAATCTAAGACATGTTTATAAGACCATAATAGTCCTGCTGAGAATAAAATGATGTATGGAACTCGGTACAATCTGTTGTGGGCACCAACTACTGATCCAGGGATTGGTACGGGAAGCACAAGTGGGCCTCGGTAAATGTGGGTCCTCACAGAGTGGTAATCAGAGCCGTACTTGGCCGTAGGACGAAACCTTAGAGTTATCCCACACCATTAGACGCCTATTTTGAAAAATACAAGACCATTTGCGAAAAGTCTCTCTCCCCTCTATATTTTTGCCCTCTTATCTCATTAAAAACTCTATATGCCTACTGGAATCACCCGCACCTCCTCAATCTACCCTAGAATATGGATGAGCCACACTAATGGCTATCAATAGTTTCCATGAGACTGGATTTCCACAACACCTGCACGAGTCCTTTTCGAAGAATCCAGTCACACCGAACCATTGTCGGACAAACAGAAAGGAGTACAGCTACAACTGTTAGAAGCTACTCGGTGACAGCATCACCTCTACTAGGTGTGACGTCAAAATTATAGCAAGAAAGACATCAGCCATAGCCGTAAAACACTAGTATGACTGTAGCTCCCTATGTAGAGTGGCTTATCACTATAGGAATATAAACAATTAACGAAGGATGGGAACCGTCATTAATAAAGGGTAAACCATCGTGAATAAGTTATTCACGACGGGGAAGGCCTATTTAGGACGGTTTTCGGTCATCACCAATAATTAGTCATAAATAAGGCTGTTAAGAACGGCACCCGTCGTAAATAAGCTTATTCGCGATGGCTAAATAATCACGTCATGAATAATCTCCCTGACTGCCACGTGGTGAGGGGGATTTATTCACGACTGGGCCGTCGTGCATACTCCACTTTATTCACGACGGCCCCGTCGTGAATAAGCATGATACTGTTGACGAGGGGTAGGCCGTCGTAAATAACTCTGGCTTATTTATGACGGCCGTGACCAGAAAACAGTCGTAAATAAGGGTGGTAATTTTTAAAACAAAATGAGAAAATTCTGCCCTGGCTTCGAGGCCATCCCTGGCTCGATGGCCAGCTCACACAGGCAGCCAAAACATTATAAACAAAACAGTAATTCTTGAACACAAGACACGCACACCACACCATGCACTACCACGTCCGCTACCTCTAGAACCCAGGAAGTCATCTTCGAGCCTTCGTCCTCCTGGTAGCTGCGGCGATGGCATGTGAGCCTCGGTCGCGGAGCACTGTTATGTATAAGTGTAGTTAGACAAGTTATGACTTTAAAAATTTATCAAATATGGCTATATTGTGGAAGTTTAAGTAAATTTGTACCTCTGCTCTGGTAAACGGGGTTTGTGGCTCCTGTGGGGGCTGCCACTGTGGGAAGACGGCCGGCTGCCCTGCCGCCGCCTGTGAACCCAAAACATTATCACATAACTATCATTGATATGTTAGAAATATTAAGTGAAACGACCAGTACATACCTGCATTGCAGCTTGCATCTGTAGCATGAACGAGGCTTGATTCTCGTTGCAAGCCCTCTTATCCGCGGCTTGATGATCCCTTTCTAGCTGGAGCTCCTCCTGTGTCCTGCGGAGCTCCTCTCGAACACTCTGCAGCTCCAGGGAGCTAGCCTGCCTCAATCCTGTCTGTCACGATGAAGAGCAACTCGAAAAAGGTTGTGCCTCCCTCGAGTCGACGACTCCATCGAAGATGGCGAACCTACAAAAAAAGAAAGATTATTAATTTTTTTATCTCAAATTCATTGACATTAAAAAATAGAGAACTCATCGTCCGTGAGGTTTCCCGCCCCCGGTTGCATACGCGGCATCTGGGATGATTGGCGCGCTCTGCCAATCGAAGCCTTCACCGTGAAGCCGCTCCGCCTCCTGCCCATACCTTGGCTACAAATACGAAAAGATAATATCATCAAAACTATTTAACAAAACTCAATACAAATACAAAAAAACTCACCAGCGCATCTGATGCCGCCTGAGAGCATGGCTGGTCACGCTGTGACGGGTCACTTCCCCCGTGACCCCTTTTCTAGACCTAAATCGGAGTCGGCTCCTAACCGCTCTCGCGCTCATATATTATGTTTTAGTACAATGAATAATTTAAACATATTTGAAAACAATAGTAATCAAACTTACCGTGCGTTTAGCCAAACGTAAGTAGTCGTGCGCACCAAACGTGTGCTTCCCATCCGTCCCTCTACTCTGTCGGCGGGTCCTAGAAACTTACTGGAACCCCTGACTCACCCACATAGCACATAGGACACGGTAGTCCTCCGCGCGGCCATCTAACCATGCTATACCGACCTGCACACATTTATTTTTAGGTTATAGACATTTTACCTTTGTTCTTCTTCCACATTTTAAAATAAATATTTTACAATTAACCTCTGCATACCGCTCCACCGTCAAGTACTTGGGAGCCACGTTCCTGAATGCCCCCAGCTCACCCTCTTCCGGATGCATCTTCATGTACACTCTCGTCACTTCAATTCTTGCGTTTGACAGTGACTGCGTAACGAGATTTCGGGCGTTTTTATGGAACACGGCTCTGGCGTAGTCCACCTCGCCCACGCCGTCCAAATGGTACCGTGCCTTAAAAAACATATCTATACATCATTGGTATTAACCATATTATTTACTTGTATTACAGAAATATATATTTCATGCTTACCATGAAGTCGGACCACACAACCTCCTGGTGGTTGCCGTGGGCAACGTGTTGGGCGGTGGCGTAATCGTCCCATGACGTGCTAGGGACACCGGTCACTACACCGGGGTAGTGCGAACGGATAAGCCGCTTGAGGACACTGTTCACCTGCTTGTGTCGTCCTTGACCCGTGAACGAGTCATCGTACCAAGACCTTATAGAGAATGATAAATCAATACATCTATAACACTAAAATAATATAAGTTGAAGAGTTAGAGATTTACTCACATATCACCAACCAGATGAATAACGATCCGATCATCTTGGTTTGCAGGAGCCGGAGAAGGAGCCACATAGTGACTCCTCCTAGTCCTACGTCTCTGAGGTAGCTCGACGTCAGGTGACCCAGAGGAGTGGTCAACGGAAGAGTCTGGAAGCGGGTCCATAGGCAGGTCCACAGGTTGGCTACCGGACCCCGAAGGGTGGTCAGCCTGTGCTGGCTGCAGAGGACCTCTCGTCTCTGAGTCCTCGGACCTAGAGTCCTTCTGATAATTTCAAAGAATAATAATGTAGATGAATGAAGTACTTATTGACATTACAAGATTCACGAAATGATATTTACCTTGTCTGACCGCTGTAAGGCGACTGCTGCGCCTCTCAGCTCCAAGAGATGACTCATCAAAGTAGCCCGTCTAGCAGAAAGCCCGCTAGACGTACTGCCCTGAAAGACGTCAGCTGCCCTGCACAGGAAACCTCAAGCTACACTCCTCGCTTTTCCCTTTCCTCTACCACTGCTCTGTGACATCCTATTGAAAATAAAAGTTGGTAATGAATGTAAAGGAAAATATATAAGACCAAATAAGAGATAAAAGAAACGTTACTTGAAATCTGTTTATCACGACCATGAACTCTACTCCTTAATCCGGACCATCGATCTTCTGTCGTGATTGTTTTTCGTTTTAATTTTCGCATTTCACGAGTCTGTAAATCTTGAGCATCTCGAACTAACTCATCAAGGCCTAGACCAGTTTCAATGACAAAAGAGTCCGGCAACTCTTGTTCTTGGTAAACCTCATCAATATCAGCGTTGAACGACAACAAACTTTCTCAGTATCCAGCATCATCTGGTGTATATAACTGCTCAAGAGGATTCACCTTGTGTACAACCCACCAATCATGTAGATTTTTGTATGGATAATATAAATAATACACATGCTGGACTTGCCCAGACCCCACAACGTGTGGGAGCTTTCAGCACTGGGTATGCCCTTTACACCTGCTGGACTTGATATGCAAGGACAAAGGTGTATTATTTACATTATCCACGCAAAATCTACATGCTTGGGGGGTTGTACATAATGTGAATATGCAAGGACAAACATGTCGTGACCTCGTAGCCTTTTGTTGTATTTGACTTCTATCATGCCAAATTGATTATGTCGAGTTCCATTATTGTTGTCAAACCATTCGCAGTCAAAGAAGACTACTTTAAGCTCCTTATTGCTAGCAAAACTGAATTTAAGGATTTTTTAATGATCCCATAATAATTAGTTTCCTGTCCTTTGGCGTCAACAGTCGTAGTAACAACACCGGTATTACGTTGAGTCGTGAACCAGGATGATCTGGTCCAGGAACGATGAGGCAAAGGAACAACAATTCATACCTCACACAGAGAGATGGTGGTATGTTGTACGGAATAGCGAACACGGGCGAACATGAGTATGGTGTGGCATTTGTACTGAATGGTGAGAAGCCATCTGTCGCTAACCCGATGCGAATATTTCTTGCATCGTTGGCGAAATCTGGATCGAAGCGCTCCAACGCCTTCCATGCCTCACCATCGGACGGGTGCACCACGACTCCGAGGTTCTTACATACACCTTTTTGTGCCATCTCATATGTTTGGCAGTTCTTTTGGAGAGAAACAAGCGCTTCAACCGATGTGTGACAGAAAAGTAACAAAGTTGCTTATGTGTGTCTTTAGTCTGTACACGCTCTCCTCTATCATTATGAACCTCAACAAACCTCGATTTGCCACATTGTAAGCACTTCTTCTCGTTGGCATGCTCTTTCCAAAAAAACATGCAGTTGGCTGGGCAGACATCAATTTTCTCATATTTCATAACAAGACCAGAAATAAATTTCTGGGACTGGTACATATCTTTCGGCACTTTATGCGATTGAGGAAGGATATCGCTGATCTATTTGCTGAGATCGTTGTAACAATTGTTGGAGAATAAAAACTTATACATTACTACCATAAGACTTGTCATAAAATTAAGAAGAGTCACTTTTGTGTGTTCATTCAGTGACTCTTCGGAATCATTGAGAAGATTAAAGAACATTTCAACCTCCGTTATAGGAGAATCCTCCTTCAACTCAGGATCTATGGCTTCAAGCATCTCGTCCATCCTATCGACTCCCGTGCTATCATCTACCACTTCATCTTCTACACCTTCGAAACGTGTCTTGCCATGAAAGTACCATATCTCATACTTTTGCATGAAACCATTTCGACACAAGTGAAACGTCAATGTTACCTTGTCGAAAAATTTCACATTCTGGCATTTGGTACATGGGCACCTGAAAGTGCATCTAGGCATTCCCTTGTGGGTTTTGGGGGATTGATGACAAAACCAAATTGAGATCCTAATGAATTCGTTGAGATGAATGTAGGTCTCAAAGACTAGAACTTATGGTGCACTCAAAAAGGTGAAAAATGAGGAGTGAGAAAAGGAAAAGCCCAAATTATCACGGGCCAGCTCTATACCAGCTGAAACAGGCTCGATACCAACTGAGACAGGGCTCAGCTCATGATAGCACTTGTCATAGCTCTGATACTACGCTGAGATGGCCCGACGCCGCCCGATTAGTCACGAGGACGGGGCACTTGCCCGGAAATCGCATTGGGTGGTGCCGTGTTGTGCGGCACCCAACAGCACACATACAAGGAACAATGTATTACATAAAACAATAGCGGAAGCTTACAAATTTTTCTTTGTAAATAATTTACATCAAATAGCTACAGCGGAAGTCTATAACAACTCACGTCGAATAACTAAGAGCACTCGAGATGAAGTCCAGCCCGCGGACTCCTCTCGCTAGCAACACGAAGACAACAGCAGTGGCTGGGTTCTCCATGTGTTACATGACTCGGAAGTCTCCGAGTCTCACCGGACAACCTTCTTCTTAGCATCGATGTTAACCTGCAAAACCACTTATATAGCAAGCGTGAGCACGTAGGCTCAGCAAGACTGATCCGTCTCTCCTAAACAAGAAACTCTACATGCACGACGGTTGCAATTGGTTTAGCTAGATTTGCATAAAGGACTCGCCTAAAGTTGACCCTTAACATTCAAATTTTAGGCCTCATTGTGCTGACCTTGAGCCGAAAAGCATCACAACTCCACAATCAAACAAGAAACGCTTTGTTGCGATGCTCCTTGCACAAAGTGAAAGTAAAGTTTAATGAGCCTATGTCTAAATCAATCATGGTTACAATACAAATTACATCACCGTCTTATCAAGTTCAAAAGATAACCAGTTCCAGTTGTTACTACGTCAAGACGCAGTGGGCAAGTATGCTCATATAACTGCCAGTGACGGTGATTCGAATTAGTACACGCCCGCACTACACGACACGTACACCTGTACTCCGAGTTGCCGGCAGCAACCTCGACTGACGTTGTACGCGACCACCTTTCCCAAGATCTTCCACATTGGACGCAGTCCAACTGCCCCAAGTACGCAAGCTCCCTCAAGGTACATACCCGCAGTGGTATGTTCTTAAGCGAGTTACCTCCTGCTACCCTGACACCGAAAGCCTAAGGCAGTTGGAAAAGTTCCACTATGGATCTCCCAAGGTACATCAGTTTCCTGGGTCCCATATAGCCAGTATGTGCCCGGTACACAACTCAAACTTGTCCAACAGGGCCAAGCACGGACGGGCCTTAACCGACACAGGCAGGGCTATGCACGCACGGTCCTCAACCTGCTGCATCTAAACCTCCCTGCCCGGTCTCTATTTCTTTCGGGTGAACTTTCCTCATCATTTTTATTCTTGACCTTCCCCGAATAAACCAGCCCTAAACTCGCGAGTAGATTCCAACTACTCGACTTCTACCGGACCTTTCCTACTAACATTAGCGTAGCCAAATCCACTCGAGAAGGTGCTATTCTACCCTTTCTCTCTTAGGTATTTCTGATCATGCAAGTGGGGTTTTCAATATCAACTAGACTTAATGCAATCAGCGATGCAAAGCTATGATCTCTAAAAATGAAAATGCTTTGTAAAACTGTTTAAATGCAAACCGGGGCTTGCATGTTTTGCAGATGACTAAGATTACAATCAGTTAGTGACGATCACTTGGAGTTTGATCACTTGCTTTCCTTCCTCCTTGATCTTCCCTTTAAGTCCTTCTCACGTTCTTCACGTAGATACTACATGATATGATCATGCATATGTATTTAATTGAAAAGCTTTTGCTAATAAGATCTAATGACAGTTAAAACTGGAACTCTGTTTAAGAATTTAAAATGGCACTGGTGCTAGTGGTTTGGGTTGGGTTTAAACACTATGATCAAATGTTGAGTGCTTCTCCCACTTAAGTGTTGATCCCCTTAAGAGGTTACACATAACAGTGGTGATCCAGAGCTCCAATGGAGCTGAAAATTTTCATGTGAGTTCCTTATCACAATAAAGTTATATGGACCAAAAATTAGCAATTTTCATTGAGTGGTTTATTCAGAACAATTTTCTAAGCAATTAAGCAAAGAAGAATTTATTCTGAGGTAACACCTATGTTCATGTCAAACTCAGTGAACCACAATTTAAGTTATAGTTCATAGAAATTGCATGAATTTTCCTAGGATTTTCGGAGCTAAGAATTGCCCAGAACTGAATTTACAAGTTTTGGAAATTCTCTGAAAATGTCTCTGTATTCAACTGAACACAGCAAATTAAAATCTGAATTAACCTGACCAAATCAACTCCAAATGAGCTGAAACTTTTACAGGAGTCTTATAACACCCTAAAGAATATTCTGGCAAAATTTGAGAATTTTTGGATAAACCAAACGCCCTCTAACATTCTTTTGCTGAAAAGTTTTAAAGAATTTTCCAGAATTAAATAAAGCCTTTCATACAAATTGGGTTGCATATTTGGATAGAGATTGTCAATCTGAATCTAACTCAATTTGAATCACTAAATTGTGAGGTTCCTAGCAAAAGTTATGCTCTTCTAAAGTTTGGGGGAAATTCTGGGATTTGAATAAATCTGGAAAAAAGTTTAAACTGACGGTGGGACCAGGGAGCACACGTGTCACGCCCTGAATTATGCCCCACGGGGCTACAGAGGTGTTTCCTGCATTGCCACAATTAATCCGGTGCCACAGAGGTTCCGGCCAATGTTGCTGTGCGACTGACGCGTGGGGCCGGTAGGACCTTCGTCTACCTGCCGCCCCCGCACTCCCGCGCCGCCGGGCTCGCCGGTTTTCGTCGCTCCGGCCGAATCCCAAGCTGCTACTCGCTGCCAGGCCCTAATTTAACTCGAGGAACACGATGAGACGAGTTCCATGGACCGGCGAAGCCCCTAAAATATCCCGCACCGGTGCAGCGGCTCGGAGGAGGTCCGGCGACATCACCCCGATGATTTAGCCCGCCAGAAGCTCCCTGGAAAGGCCCTACAGCACCAGTGAAGGTTGGCGAAGCTAGGAATGGCCGCACATGGGCTCGGGAATGGATCCAAGCTAGGGTTCACCGTGCGCCCGACGTGTCCCACTAAAACCGCCGTCGAATAGATTGAAATTACGCCGCGCAGAGCGTGTTTCTTGCTAGGTTTCAAAAGGGAAGTTGTTGTCAAGCAAGGATACTTCATGTGAGTGCAATTTGCAGTGCTCTAAACAATTATAGCGCGAGAATTTGAGCGATCCTTACCCGCGGGTCCGTTTACACCGGCCGGAGAGGATTTCCGAAATTCGTCGGCGAGAGGCAACGGCTGGAGCTGGGCTTCGGGTGGAAGCTGTAGGGAGGTCTCGCGCGTCCACTGGTGGCCTAGTCCGGCCGTGACAAGCCTCGGGTGAGGCTGTCCACGAGAGCCGTCGGTGGCGGTTTCTTCCGGTCGCCGCTGAAACTCGGTTTTCTCGGCTTGTGATGGCTAAACCCATACAAGGATGGCGCGAGGGGTTTGTGGGAGGGCTCGTGGTGCCGTTTGGTCGCTTAGCTGAGGCTCGCATGCGAGCTAGGCGATGGCTGATTGATCGAGAGCTCGGCGGCTGTCTCGGTTGTTTTCTCGCGCGGGGAGGGAAAGACAGCGTCGAGGCTTCGGTAAAGAGGGTGAGAGGGAGCGCGGCAGTAGTTAACGACATCCAGCAGCTCTCCAGCACGAAGGAAATTCAGCAGGACGTGGCTGCCGGCCGATCCCGGTGTCACCCGGTGGGAAGTTGGTTCTGCCGATTGCTTCGCGTGGGAGTGAACAAACAGAGACCGTGTACTGAAGATCTTTTGAAATTTTTAGTTCCCTCAATGACATGTGGGTCCCACAGCTCAGTTCCTACTTATCCCTCTCCAAAATATCTCCCAAAGTTTGAATATGATGGACATAAATTGTGGGAGTTTAAATCTGAGAGGCATTTGGACAATTGGTCAAGTTTCATCCAAATTCAAATATGCATTTGAATTCTTTGTTATTTAAGGTCCATTTTGGAAAATGTGTTGCAAATCATTTCCATAATTCATGAGACTTTGCATACCCCCTAATTTGGACTCAAGGAATACAAATATGAAATCTGATTTTTAATTTGGCTGCTGCAAATGAGATTTGTAGCACAACAGTTTTGAAATTCATGATGTTGCTCTCATTTGAATTTTGAGTTGAACAAGTTTGTTCCAATTCTGACTTTAGTTTTCTCACACATATGGGAACTTCTCCTCTTGGTTTTTGACCCCTCTTGGGTTCCAAGTTTTCAAACAAACATTTGAACTTGTGTGAAGAAAGCCCTCGTGTGTGTTATCACATGTGGAAAAAGTTTTAACAAATCCCAAATTCTATACATATGAAACCAATTTTTGCAAACAAGTGTTTCTTTGTATTTACATTTTTGGGACCTTTACATTTGATCAAGGAAGCGCAAAGTAGATATCAGTGTGTGTGAGAGACACATTTGAAGAGCTTATATCCTTGCGTAGAGGGTAAGGGCTAAAATCAATTAATTAAGCAATACACTGAAGCACCGGACTAGTCCGTTCACTAGCGGACTAGTCCGATCGACTTACTGTTCTCACACGGACAAGTCCGGAACAGAACCGGACCAGTCCGTTTAACTCACTGACCACACTCGGACAAGTCCGGGCACATGCCGGACAAGTCCGTTCAACCTTCTAATATTCACTCAACACATATACCCTGCACCGGACAAGTCCGTCCTATTGCAGACTAGTCCGACTGAGTCTCTTGACTCATCACGTCCTAGTCCGGATTACCCTCTGTTCCAATACGGACAAGTCTGGTACACCTCACACAAATTAGGGTTTCAGGTGTACTGCACAATTCAAGCAAATTTACACAGCACACCGGACTAGCCCAGTTCCCAGAGCGGACTAGTCCGCCAGTCGGGATCCCTAACAGTAGTTTTTTTTGGAAACACTATAAATTGGTCAGAAATGTCCACAACTGACTTACCCAAGAACCCTAGCGCCGCCACTCATCCCAAGAGCACAAAAACAACTCTCCATGCACATTTAAAGCCCTTAAAAGTAAAATCCTTTGGGAACCAAGATTTGGGATACAGAGATCGTCTTCTACGCATTGCCAAGCTCTTGGGGTTTGATCTCTCATACATTCTTACGTTTGTTGTAAATCTTTCGAGTGTGTTTGATCGTTTTTCTCTCTGTAACGTTGTGGGAGCTCTCAACGTGTGAGGTTGCCCAACCGACTTGGTGATTTCCCCCGTGATAGTGGAACTCAAGTTGTCCTTCGTGGTAACTTGAAGAGGTAAAGGGTTGATTGAGATCCGGCTCTGTGTGAGCTTCTCAACGAGGACGTAGATCTCTTTGGTGAGATTGAACCTTGGTAAAAATCCTTGTCTCATGGATTCTTGTTATTTACTTTTACAATCATTATCATCATTTAGGGCATAGGGTTGATTAATCTTGCAACGAATATTAATCTTGTATTCCTCGTTCAAATTAATCATCCTAATACCTACACAGGTTGTTAGGTTAATTTACTTAATTCCGCTGCTATAACATTTGAGGAGAATACATTAAATAATCTATCTTTTCGTTGGTATAACTAGCACACCGGACTAGTCCGTACCGATACCGGACTAGTTCGGTCCCTCCTGCATTTGATGAATTTGCTAAGTATTGTAGGAAAAGTTTTTAACGCCTATTCACCCGTCTAGACCGCATTCAATTGGTATCAGAGCTAGGCTCTTCTTTTACGAGACTCACCGCTCAGAGAGATAAATGACCACTGACAAGAACAACAAGATCCCGGAGTGCTCAAGGCGCCCATCATTGGAGACGAGCAAGACTCCAAAGCGTTCGATGTGCTCAAGGAGCATGAACACAATGATGAAGAAGTGCGTGAACTCAAGGCGCTTCTAAGGGAGAAGCTTCTAAGCCAAAAAGGCAAGAATGAGGATGAAAAGCCAAAAGTGGGTAGTCATCAAGACTACTCCAGGTATCCTTTTAATTATGAGAAGCTTAACAACTACAACCATTATCTTTCTATTCACATGGGAAGACCTCCACAGTTTGACGACATTGATTACTCAATGTGGAAGTATAATATGAAAATGCATCTTATCTCACTTAATCCTAGTCTTTGGCATATAGTTTGTACAGGTATAGATATCCCAGACACCGACAATGAACTCACCCAGGAGTAAGAACAAGCAATTGACCGCAATGCACAAGCCGTTGTTGTGATCACTTCATCCTTGAGTCGAGAAGAGTTCACAAAGGTGGATGGAATTGAAGTTGCCAAAGACATTTGGTATACACTCAAGACTGCTCATGAAGGGAACCGCTCCATCCGAGAAGCAAATATTGAGATGCTTGAAGGAGAATTGGGGAAATTTGCCATAGAAGATGGTGAAACATCTAAGAGATGTACAACCGCTTGAAGACACTCATCAACAAGATCCAGGCTTATGGAAGCAAGAAGTGGACTTATCATGAGGTTGTGATGAGAATGATAAGAGCCTTTATGCCTCAGAATGTCACCTTGTGTTCCATGATAAGAGAAAGCCCGGGGTTTCACAAAATGACCACCGATGAAGTCCTTGGCAAAATTATCAATCACGAGATGATGGAGAAAGAAGCTAAATATGTCAAAGACTTAGCTGAACTTACCTCATCCAAGAAGAAGAAGGTTGCCCTCAAAGTAACTTGAAAGCCCAAAGGGAAGGAGACTCGTGAGACATATGAAGAAGAAGACACTGACGATGTAAGCACAGATATGGATGATGAAGAGATGGTGCTCTTCATGAAAAGATTCAAGCGCATAATGAGAAGAAGAAACGGCAGCAACTCAAGTGAAGGAAAGAACAAAGAAAAAGGAAAATCCAAGGCTCGACGTAATTGCAAGAACTGTGGCGAATACATATACTTTATGGTTGATTGTTTGTATGAGGAAAACAAGAAGAAGAAAGAAGCGAAGTCGCAAGAGAAGAAAACTTTCAAGAAAAAGAAGCAAGCACATCAAGCACACATCGGCAAGGAGTGGGACTCAAACGATGAGTCCTCCTCATATGATGAAGATGAGATGGCAATAATTGCCATCAAGAAGCCAACCAAGAAGTCTACACTCTTCGCAAACATGGGAGGAAGGGAGAACCACAACCACACTTGCCTCATGGCTAAGGAAGGCAAGAAGAAGGTTTGACTTACACCACCCTCCTTACAGTCCTCTAATGATGATTTTGATAGTTCTACTGAAAATGATGAAATTCTTAAAGGATTGAGCGAAACTGCACTAAGAAAAATGAAGATGTTGTCAGATGAAATCTTTGAGAAGGAGGATCTTGTCAACCGCCAAGAAGATACGGTCCTTCGTGAAAGAAAGAGATATCAAAAGGTTGGAAAGCTTCTTGAGCATGAAAAGGAGAAAAGTAAGGCACTTGAGCTTGAGCTAGCTTTGAATAAGGAAACTTACTCAAAACTAGAACACTTACACATTGTAGTTAAGGACGAACTTGCTGACATGACGAAAGTTAACAAAATCCTTGAAGTGCATGTGAAGTCACTCAAGCAAAGTGACGCTTCCTCCTCTAAAAGTTCGCCTTCTCAAGATGTCAAGTTGACAACTATTAAAACTTGCACATGCTCTAGTAGAAGACTAATGTAACAGATGAATCCAATGCTACACAAGCTAAGCATCCATCCCAAAGCAGCATCTTTGACAAAGAAAAAATTAAATATGCACGTAGTGCATATATGCTCACAAGACCTTCTAATGTCAAATATGGTCTTGGGTACGCAAGAGGTAAGAAGCAATTCACTAGTGGCCAAAATAAGAATCATATTACCTTTGTTAAAGAAAATCACAAGAATCTGAACTGCAAACATTATTTCATACTTTTGATGCATCTTATGTCCTTATGAAAAATAAATCTGGATATATTTATGCTAAATATGCAGGGTCACGTCACAAGAGACCAAGAGCTTGTGTGTGGGTGCCTAAAACACTTCTGACTAACCTTCGAGGACCCAAGAAAACTTGGGTACCTAAACCAAGACATAACTCTGTTTTGCAGGCCTATTCCTCCAGGGGATCAAAATGGGTGCTCGACAGTGGGTGCACCAATCAAATGACCGGAGAAAGGAGAATGTTCGTAGAGTATGAGCGAAACGCAGATCCAAGTGAAGGAATTTATTTCGGAGACAACAGCCAAGGAAAAGTCCTTGGCAGCGATAAAATTGAAATCTCCTCTCAACACACTTTTTCAACTGTTTTACATGTTGATTCTTTAGATTATAATCTTTTGTCCATATCTCAGCTTTGTGACAAAGGATACAATTGTTTATTCACTAATGAGGGTGTGACAGTCTTTAGAAGAAGCGATAACTCAATTGCATTCCAGGGAATGTTGAAGGGAAAACTTTATCTTGTTGATTTCAACAAAGATAAAGATGAACTCAACACTTGCTTGGTTGCAAAAACTAACATGGGATATATGTGGCATAGACGGCTAGCCCATGTTGGGATGAGGAATCTGCAGAAACTTCTAAAGGGTGGTCACATCCGAGGTTTGAAAGATGTTGTGTTTGAGAAAAAGAGGCCATGTAGTGCATGCCAGGCAGGAAAACAAGTTGGAGCACCACACCCTGCAAAGAATGTGATGACTACATCAAGACTGCTAGAACTTGTTCATATGGACCTCTTTGGTCCAATTGCTTATATAAGCATCGGCGGTAACAAATACGGTTTGGTCATTGTTGATGATTTTTCTAGATTTACCTGGGTAATGTTTTCTTGTATGATAAATCAGAGACCTAGGGAATTCTCAAGAAGTTCTTGAAGAGAGCGCAAAATGAATTCTCCTCAACCGTCAAGAATATTAGAAGTGACAACGGAACGGAGATAAAAGATACTCAAGTTGAGGAGTACCTGGATGAAGAAGGAATAAAACATGAGTTTTCGGCACCCTACTCCCCTCAACAAAATGGGGTGGCTGAAAGGAAGAACAGGACGCTCATTGACACGGCGAGGACAATGCTACACGAATACAAGACTTCGGACTGTTTTTGGGCTGAAGCGGTAAACACTGCTTGTCACGCTACGAACCGGGTATATCTTCACCGACTTTTGAAGAAAATGCCATATGAGCTCCTCAGTGGTAACAAACCAAATGTCTCATATTTCAGAGTATTTGGAAGTAAATGCATTATTTTGAACAAGAAACCGAGGACTTCAAAGTTTGCTTCAAAATCTGATCAAGGGTTCTTGCTAGGTTATGATTCGAACGCCTACGCCAATTGTGTTTTCAACAAAGTATCTGGCACTGCTGAAGTGGCACGTGACGTAGTGTTCGATGAGACTAATGGCTCCCAAGTGGAGCAAGTTGATAAGTGTGTGTTAGGTCAAGAAGAAGCTCTATGTCAAGCATTGAGGAGGATGGCACTTGATGATATTCGACCGCAAGAGCAATCACAAGACTCAAGTGCTCAACATGTACATCAACAAGAGAGCAAATATCAAGGGGGAGCTTCGGCACAATATCAACATCAGCAGAATCAAGAAGATCAATATATGCATGGAAGCAATGATCTAAGGGGAGACATTGACAATGAAGATAATGAAGATCAAATGATCTCACAAGTGCCTCACCCAGGAGTACATTAGAGTATACAAAGAGATCATCCCGTCGACAACATCATTGGAGATATTGCAAAGGGAGTAACTACTAGATCTTGTATTGCTAATTTTTGTGAAGATTACTCTTTCGTCTCGTTTCTGGAACCATACAGGGTTGAAGAAGCACTAAAAGATCCAGAATTGGTGATCACCATGCAAGAGGAACTGTACAGTTTCAAAAGAAATGAAGTATGGGAGCTTGTGCAAAGATCAAAGGCAAACATCGTGGGCACTAAATGGGTCTTTCGGAACAAGCAAGATGAACACGGGGTCGTGACAAAAAAGGGCACAACTTGTGGCAAAAGGTTACTCACAAGTCGAAGGTTTGGATTTCGATGAAACCTTTGCTCCCGTAGCTAGACTTGAGTCCATTCGTATTTTATTAGCCTATGCTACTCACCAACTCCGCCTATGTTGTAATGACATAGCCGGTCCCAAGCCCGGGTAAAGGAGGAGGGGGTTGTGATAGGCTTGGCGAGCCAACAACTACACTTAGCCACTCTCATGGAAATGAAACCCAATAGAAATCCGTTGGGGCGTAACCCTCTTAGCGACGCGCCATATCGGAACCCAGGTATGGTGTTAAGTGGGCAAGGGCCGGGTCGCCACCGCCTTAGTGGCGCGCCATATCGGAACCCGGATATGGTGTTAAATGAGCAAGGGCCGGATCGCCATCACCTTAGTGGCGCGCTACATCATCGCCCGGATGTAGTGATAAGTGAGCAAGGGTCTTTGCATCTTACTCGACGGGTGCAAAGCGTAAGGAAGCTAGCCGAGGAACATAGATTTCGGGTGGGTAGTTGGAATGTAGGATCCTTGACAGGGAAGCTACGTGAGTTAGTAGATGTTGCCATTAGGAGACGAGTAAATATCCTTTGTGTACAAGAGACTAGATGGGCAGGTCAAAAGGCGAGAGAAGTCGAGAATACCGGTTTCAAGCTTTGGTATTCTGGTTCAGCTGGGACTAGGAATGGCGTAGGTGTTCTAATAGATAAGAGTCTTAAGGATGGAGTAGTGGATGTTCGAAGACGAGGGGATAGGATCATCTTAATCAAGATAGTAATTGGGGACATTGTCTTGAACGTCATTAGTGCTTATGCCCCACAAGTTGGGCTCAACATGAGTGCTAAGAGGCAATTTTGGGAGGACTTGGAGGATATGGTTAGTAGTGTACAGATAACCGAGAAACTCCTCATAGGGGGAGATCTCAATGGTCATGTGGGTGCAACTAACCTAGGATTTGAAGGAGTACATGGAGGTTTTGGATGCGGCGATAGAAATCAAGAGGGTAAGGACATCCTAGACTTTGTCGAAAGCCTATGATCTGTTGATAGCTAACACCCTCTTTAGGAAGAGGCAATCTCACCTAGTGACCTTTAGTAGTGCACAACACTCTAGCCAGATTGACTTTGTCCTCACTAGGAGAAAGGATAGACGGGAGTGTCTAGATTGTAAGGTGATCCCGGGGGAGTGTGTTGTGACACAACATAAGCTTGTGGTAGCTGACTTTCGCTTCCATACATGTTCTTTGCGGGACAAAGGTGTCAAAATCACAAGAACAAAGTGGTGGAAGTTGAAGGGAGAATCACAAGAATCCTTTAAAAATAGGGTGATCACAGAAGGACCCTGGGCAGAAAATGGAGATGCAGATAGTATGTGGATGAAGATGACAACTTGCATTAGGAAGGTAGCTAGTGAGGTGTTCGGTGTGACAAAGGGAAAGAAACTTATAGATAAAGACACTTGGTGGTGGAATGAGGATGTACAAAAGGCCATTAAGGAGAAGAAGGAGTGTTACAAGAGTTGGCATAATGATAGAAGCGCAAGCAACATGCTTAAGTACAAAGAGGCTAAGAAGAATGCAAGGCGGGTTGTGAGTAAGGCAAGAGGACAAACCTATGATAAGTTATATGAGAGACTAGGGACAAAAGAAGGTGAAAAAGACATATACATGGTAGCAAAAATCCGCGAGAGAAAGATGAGGGATCTCAATCAAGTTAAATGCATCAAAGATGAGACTGAACGCATTCTAGTGAAGGATGAAGAGATTAAGAATAGATGGCGTGATTACTTTAATGGGCTATTCAATGATGGGATTGAGAGCACTATGGTTGAGTTGGATGACTCCTTTGATGACTCCAACAGGCGGTTCGTGCGGAGGATACAAGAGTTTGAGGTTAAGGAGGGCTTAAAAAGGATGAAAGGAGGAAAGGCCCTCGGCCCTGACGATGTCCCTATTGAGGTGTGGAGATGTCTTGGGGACGTCGCAATAGTATGGCTCACAAAGCTATTCAACCACATTTTTCGGTCAAACAAGATGCCTGAAGAATGGAGGAAAAGTATATTAGTACCTATCTTCAAAAATAAAGGAGATATTCAAAGTTGTACTAATTATCGAGGTATTAAGCTTATGAGTCATACTATGAAGCTTTGGGAGAGAGTGATTGAACACCGCCTGAGGAAAGTGACCAATGTCACTAAAAACCAGTTTGGTTTTATGCCTGGGAGGTCTACAATGGAGGCGATTTTCTTGCTTCGTCAGCTTATGGAGAGATATAGGGAGCAGAAGAAGGACTTGCATATGGTGTTCATCGACTTGGAGAAGGCGTACGACAAGATACCAAGGTCAGTCATGTGGTGGGCACTAGAGAAACATAAAGTGCCAACAAAGTACATTACGCTTATCAAGGATATGTACAATAATGTTAGGACAAGTGTGCGCGTAAGTGATAGTGAGACTGATGCATTTCCTATCACGGTAGGACTACATCAAGGATCAGCTTTGAGCCCATACATCTTTTCCTTGGTCATGGATGAGGTGTCGAAGGATATACAAGGGGATATCCCTTGGTGCATGCTCTTTGCTGATGATGTAGTGCTGGTAGATGAAACTAGAGATGGTGTTGATAAGAAATTAGAGTTATGGAGACAAACCTTAGAGCCCAAGGGGTTTAGACTTAGTAGGATCAAAACCGAGTATATGAGGTGCGACTTTAGTGGTGTTGGTCGTGAAAAGGGAAATGTTAGTCTACAAGGACAAATAGTACCTAGAAGGGACTCTTTCCGATACATAGGATCAATGTTACAAAGCAATGGCGATATTGATGAGGATGTTTGCCACAGGATCAAGGTAGGGTGGATGAAATGGCGACAAGCCTCTGGAATCCTATGTGATAGGAAAGTCCCACAAAAGCTAAAAGGGAAGTTCTATAGGACGGTGATCAGACCCGCGATGCTCTATGGGGCGGAATGTTGGCCAACTAAACGGCAACATGTCCAACAAATGAGTGTCGCAGAGATGCGCATGCTACGGTGGATGTGTGGGCACACGAGAAGAGACCGAATAAGGAATGAGGCAATTCGTGATAAGGTAGGGGTGGCGCCGATTGAAGAGAAGTTAGTCCAACATCGGCTTAGGTGGTTTGGACATATCCAACGGAGACCTCCAGAAGCACCGGTTAACAGTGGGATTTTAAGAGGTAGAGAAAATATTAGGAGGGGTAGAGGACGACCAAGGTTGACCTGGGAGGAGGCGGTAAAACGAGATTTGAGAGATTGGAATGTATCCAGAGACTTAGCTCATGATAGGACCGCATGGAAAGTAGCAATTCATGTGCCAGAATCGTAGTCTTGTTTTTTCTTTTTTTCTTTTCTCTTTTTCTTTTCCTTTTTTCTTATTTCTTATTTCTTTTCTCTTTTCTCTTTTTCCTTTTTCTTTTTTCCTTTTTTTTCCTTTTTTTCCTTTTTTTTCTCTTTTTTTTTCTTTTTTCCTTGTTCTCATATCTCTTCCTCTGTTTTACTTCATTGATATTGGGTTTCATGTCTAGCCGACCCCAACAGGCTTGGGATAAAGGCTTGGTTGTTGTTGTTTGTTGTTGTATGCTACTCACCAAAATTTTAAGCTGTATCAAATGGAAGTCAAAAGTGCATTCCTCAATGGTCCTATCAAGGAAGAGGTGTATGTGGAGCAGCCACCAGGATTTCAAGATAAAGAGTACCCTAACCATGTGTACAAACTGCGTAAGGCTCTCGATGGCCTCGAACAAGATCCCCGAGCTTGGTATGAGTGCCTTAGGGACTTTCTAACTCAAAGTCATCTATTCGAATGTCAGATTTATGTTAATGACATCATCTTTGGTTCTACTAATAAACCTTTTTGTGAAGAATTTAGTAAAATTATGACAGACCGATTCGAGATGTCAATGATGGGCGAATTGAAGTTATTTTTGGGATTCCAAGTGAAGCAGCTGAAAGAGGGCACCTTCATTTGCCAAACTAAGTACACACAGGACATTCTCAAAAAGTTCAATATGGACAAAGTATAGCCCATCAAGACTCCCATGGCAACTAATTGACATCTCGATCTCAACAAAGACGGTCCAGATGTGGATCAAAAGGTATATCGGTCCATGATTGGTTCACTGCTTTATTTATGTGCATCTAGGCCTGATATTATGCTTAGTGTGTGTATGTGTGCAAGATTTCAAGCTGCACCTAAAGAGTGTCATTTAATTGCTGTAGAAATAATTTTAAGATACCTTGTGCACACACCTAACTTGGGCCTTTGGTATCCTAAAGGATCCAAGTTTAACCTTATAGGGTATTCCTATGCCGACTATGTAGGCTGCAAAGTTGATAGGAAAAGCACCTCAGGAACCTGCCAATTTCTCGGCAGAACCTTAGTTTCATGGTCCCCAAAGAAACAAAATTCCATTGCTCTTTCCTCATCCGAAGCGGAGTGCCAAAAAAATTTGAACCATATTCCACTCCTATGTGATAATGAAAGCGCCAAAAAAATTGCACACAATCCAGTAGAGCACTCAAGAACCAAGCACATAGACATACGTCATCATTTTCTAAGAAATCATTTATTAAAAGGTGACATAGTAATCACGCATGTTAGAACTGAAAAACAACTAGCAGCCATATTCACCAAGCCACTAGATGAAAAGAGATTTTGCAAGCTTAGAAATGAATTAAATATACTTGATGCTCGAAATGTGGCCTGAAACATTGCATACCTGATTGATTCTTCAAAGTTTTGCTTACTTTTGCGAAAATTCATCCATTACATCAATTTTCTCTTGAAAACTATTTCATTATTGAATCTTGGTGAATTATGACCATTGTATGATTGTTGACTACTTACTGGTCATGTTCATCAAGATTATTTGTGAAATTTTGTCCTTTAGATCATTACTAAATCAAATTCCCAAAATTTCTTTGGTCCAATCCCAAAAAGTCCGTTGCCGGTGACTAGTCCGGTCCCCTGCGGACTAGTCCGTCACTATCGGGCTTAACCCTAACCCAACTCCAAAAGTCCATCTTCTTCCTCCTCACAATCACCTGCGCTTTCTCTCTCCTCAAACTCGAGCTCCCAAGGCGATTCCCACTTTGAGCCACCAAAATCGAAGGTTTCTCCGCGGAAAATCTTCCCCTCGACACGAAGCACCCCCTCCTCTGGACTAATCCGGACTCCACTCCGCGCCTCCATCTAAAGTCTTTGAATTTCGGTAAAATTCAAACCCTAACCCTAGCTCTCATCTATCCTCAAATCTTGCTTACTTTTCTTAACTTCTAGGGTATACATCGCATTGATGTATGTCTTCCTATTGCCCCCCCTACCTTTTTGCATAAATCTCAGTTAGGTTTGTTGGAATATGAAGTTAGGGTTCATAGGTCAAACCAGACTAGTCCGGTGCTTGGTGCGGACAAGTCCGGTTAGCCAGACAAGTCTGCACCCTTAAATCGGACAAGTCCGGCCTCTTGGCAGCTTGAACCTCTAAATTCCTGTCTCCACAAAGTCTAATTCCCTTTCTTATCACACCTTGTCACTTGGCATAAGGCACGATGTCGTCATCATCAAATAAAAGATAGTTTGATTATGAAGCTGAGGGTGACCGTGAGAGAGTGGCCAGGTCAAGAGAGCTAAGAAGCAAGAAGCGCCATGACCATGATGCAAATGATTCTCCTCCTGATGAAGTGCTACCAAGAAAGAGGAAGGTGTTAATCAAAAAGCCATCTGGCAAGGATGGTGCAGGTGTCAGCTCAACGATACCAAGGAGAAGCACCGGCAAGGGCAAAGCACTTGCAAGTGGACCCATTGGTCCACGAAAGATGAAACCTCCTGTACAGCGAAACAGTCAGCCCTCAGAAGATGATTTCAGGGGTAAAGGAAATGACTTGGCTGACAAGCTCAAAAAGGTTGAAGTCTATGAGCAGCCAAAGCAATCAGCTCACCCGAGGTTCTAGAGCCACTTACATGCTGATTATTATGAGCATGTCTACAGCAAGATGAAAAATCCAGTGGTTGCAAGTCAATGGGTGGACATGACTCATCTACAATTCAAGAACTGTCAAGCATATCAAGAAGTCTTGGAGGCATTGGAGAGGCATGGCTTGGAGGATCTCCTATCCTTCCAATATAATTGGAACAATGAAGTCATCACTCAATTTTACTCTACTCTCTACTTTGCCCATGATGATGGAGATGAGATCACTTGGATGACTAAAGGATCCAAGTATAGTGTTATTTATGAGGAGTTTGCCAGGATACTCCATCTCGAAGACACTTTGAAAATGAGCTTGTGATTCACAACTTGAAGCCTTTGGAGAAGGATGAGCTGGACTTCCTCTATGACACAAGAATGCCATACAAGGCACCTACCACAAAGTGCTTGAAGCCATTCTTTCCCGTGTTTAACAGAATTTTGAGGAAGACAATTGCTCCAAAGGATGGCGATGTAGTTCAAATTCAAGGAACTCTAAGGACCTTGATGAAATTAATAAGCAAGAGAAGGACTTTCAATGTCTTTGAATATATCTACAATGACATTGTGAACATCTCAATAACTGTCCTGTGGCTATGCACCTTACATCATGTTCATGATTGAGAAGGTAACCGGCCTTGAGTTTGTCAAAGATGTTGAGCATACCGGCCTCAAGCCCAAGATGCCACCAGTCTACAATGTTCCAAATGCCCCTGCCTCACCTGCAGTAGAACAAAGATCAAAGCAAACAAATGACGTCATAAGGACTCCAGCTGCTACTCCTGCTCCTCCATCCTCCAAAGAGTCATCTAGTGGTGTATTAAAGATGCTTTCCTCCATTTTTGCATCCTGCTGTAAAGTGGAGGTTAAGCAACACAAGGAAAGCTTGGCCAGGAAGAGGCACCAGAGGTATATGAAGGCAAACATCAAAGCAATCTGTGAGAAGCTTGATATTGAGCCAGTTGGATCTCCTCAAATTTCAGAGGATTCCGAAGAAAATATCACAGAGATGGCGCCTCTCACCGAACGAGAATTGGCCTCCTTTCGACTTGCGGGTGTCACTGTTCCTCCTCCTCCTCAGCATGCTCATGAGTCTGAAGATGAAGATGAAGACAGGAGTGAGAGTGAGAGAGGGAGTGACGGAGAGTGATCCCCTCAATTTTTTCCCTTTTTGGCGCCTAGATGCCAAAGACGGAGAGATTAAGACTAGAATATATCTGTGTTGAGTCTTCAGGACTAGTGATCATGGATGCATACTCTATTTGGATACCTATTTTGTTTAATATGAATGTGTGATGTTCATATTGATATTTCTGTGATGGTTGCTTCTATAATTGCTGTATTTTTCATTATGCACATCACAATATCTGCTCACGCACACTTTATAGGCACCCCACCATAAATAGTGCATATATGTGAGAAATTTTTGCTGTTCATATGTCATTCTCATATATACACACATTATGAAAGTAAATGTTTACTCTTAGTTGTGAAATCTCAATTGATTGTCATCAATCACCAAAAAGGGGGAGATTGAAAGTGCATCTAGGCATTCCCTTGTGGGTTTTGGAGGATTGATGACAAACAAATTGGGATCCTAATGAATTCGTTGAGATGAATGTAGGTCTCAAAGACAAGAAGTTATGGTGCACTCAAAAAGGTGAAAAATGAAGAGTGAGAAAAGGAAAAGCCCAAATAATCAATGAAGCGCAAAGTAGATATCGATATATAGGATGTGTGAGAGAGACACATTCCAAGAGCTTATATCATTGCGTAGAGGGTAAGGGCTAAAATCAATTAATTAAGCAATACACTGAAGAACCGGACTAGTCCGTTCACCAGCGGACTAGTCCGATCGACTTACTGTTCTCACACAGAAAAGTCCGGAACAGAACCGGACCAGTCCGTTCAACTCACTGACCGCACTCGGACAAGTTCAGACACATGCCGGACAAGTTCGTTGAACCTTCTGATATTCACTCAACACATATACCCTGCACTGGACAAGTCCGTCCTATTGCAGACTATCCGATTGTGTCTCTGGACCCATCACGGCAAAGTCCGGATTACACTCTGTTCCAATACGGACAAGTCTGGTACACCTCACACAAATTAGGGTTTCAGGTGTGCTGCACAATTCGCGCAAATTTTACATAGCGGTATCCCTAATGGTAGTTTTTTTGGAAACACTATAAATAGGTGAGAAACATGCACAACTGACTTACCCAAGAACCCTAGCGCCGCCACTCGTCCCAAGAGCAGAGAAACAACTCTCCCTACACATCTAAAGCCCTTAAAAGGTAAATCCTTTGGGATAGAGATATCGTCTTCTACGCATTGCCATGCTCTTTGGGTTTGATCTCTTGTACACTCTTACGTTTGTTGTAAATCTTTTGAGTGTGTTTGATCGTTTTTCTCTTTGTAATTTTGTGGGAGCCCTTAACGTGTGAGGTGGCCCCACCGACTTGGTGATTTCCCCCGTGATAGTGGAACTCAAGTTGGCCTTTGTGGTAACTTGAAGAGGTAAAGGGTTGATTGAGACCTGGCTCTCTGTGAGTTTCTCAACAAGGACGTAGATCTCTTTGGTGAGATCGAACCTCAGTAAAAATCCTTGTCTCATGTATTCTTGTTATTTACTTTTACAATCATTATCATCATTTAGGGCATAGGGTTGATTAATCTTGCAACAAATATTAATCTTGTATTCCCCGTTCAAATTAATCATCCTAATACCTACACAGGTTGTTAGGTTAATTTACTTAATTCCGCTGCTATAACATTTGAGGAGAATACATTAAATAATCTATATTTTCGTCGGTATAACTAGCACACCGGACTAGTCCGTATCGATACCGGACTAGTTCGGTCCCTCCTGTATTTGGCGAATAGGCTAATTGTTTTAGGAAAAGTTTTTAACACCTATTCACCCCTCCTCTAGGCCACATTCAACACCGCACCCTACTGCTGTTGGACAACAAAAAAGCTCGTTGTATAAAAGCATTTGTCTTGGTGAACGACTCCTCAGTGATGCCCATTCTTTTTCCAACCAGAATACATCCAAGTTCGGTCTTCAACCATGTCTGAGGTTATACCTTCGAAGCGGACAAATTATTATTAGTACATTTTCATATCTTATCACGGCCCCTACAACTAGGCAGATAGGTCCGAAACCCACCCAAGAGTGACCGAGATAACGTTCTTATGACGAGACACGGAGTCTGAATCTGGACAAAATTTTGGCAGCATAAGCCCGCTGTTCTCCAACTGCACGCCTAAAAATGTTGCAATAGAGAACATTAGGGTTATGCTGTCAAAATCACGTCGAGATCCAGACCCCGTACCTAACTCATCAAAACCACGTCCTCGGTCACTCTCAGGCTGTCCAAAAACGGACAATTCTGAACCTGCACGCCTCACATGCCTATCGCATGTGAGAAATGCAGATTTGAAACGGGTAATTAATTTCTATAGATTATGTTATTGAAAGTGGGGGTAAGTTGGTCATAATTTAAAGTTCAAAGGGCATATCAGTCTCGTCACCGTGCCGTGTTGTGCCAGGTCGGGCCGTGTCGGGTCAGGTCGTGTCGTGCCGGGCCGTGCCGGGTCATGCCGCGTCGTGCCTGGTCGGGCCATGCTGGGTCGGTCCGTGTAGTCCCGCGACGGGCCGTGCCAGGTCGGGCTGTGGCCATGCCCTGTCAGGTCGGGCCGTGCCGGGTCGGGCCATGTCGGGTCGTAACGGGTCGGTGCGAAACCCGCTAATATGCGTATAATTATTAAACACTCACAATCAATTAATTAACTAAATCAAAACTAATTGAACAATTCAAAACTAAATAAACAATTAAATAATTAAAACTAATTAACTTATGAAACTAATTGAACAATTTAAAACTAATTAAACAATTACAAACCAATTAAATAAACTAATTAAAAGCTAAAAACAAACTAATTATAAACTAACTAACTGATGAATTAACAAATTAATCACCTAAATTAAACTAGTTAAACTAAAATAAACTAATAAAAAATAATTACAAACGAAACTAAACTAATTAATTTAGACTAATTACAAACTAAAATAGACTAATTAAACTTACCTAATTACAAACTAAACTAAACTATTAAAATTAAACTAAATAACTAAATTTAAACTAATTACAAACTAAACTAATAATTCACAAACTAAATTTCTAACTTACTCGTTTTCGGAGGTAGCGTGGCACGTGGGAAGCCGGGGGCAGCGCGTATGAAGACGGCGGCGACGCGGGGGACCTGGGCGCGCGAGTAGGCTAGGGGTGGCGGCGGCACGCTTGGGAGGCGGCGGCGGCTCGGTTGGGCGGTGGCGGCGGTGCGGTTGGGTGGCGGCGGCGGCAGCGGCGCAACTGCTCGTGGTCGAGGTGGTCATGAATGCCCGTGCCAACCCTGGCACGGGTGGCTATATATCCCTTATTTACGGCGGACGGTCCCGGGCCGTCGTAAATGAGGTGATATTTACGACGGTTGTTGGCCGCGTCGTGAATAAGCTAAGTATTCACGACGGTCAGGGCCCACCATCGTGAATAAGGATATTGTTTACGACGGTCTAGGTCAACCGTCGTGAATAAGGGCATTATTCGTGATGTCCCAAATACAGCGTCGTGAATATTTTTATTAACAACGGTACCATCCTTAATATATTTGGCCACCGTTAATTTGATATTTTCCTGTAGTGGATGTCATAAGCTAGAGTGAGCCACGAGTAGTGTGCTGGGAAACATACCATGTAGTGGTTTGTAATCTAGCAATGATTGGTGTGATTCCCTAGTTTTATTTGGCTCTTAAATTGTGTGGCAAATTGTGTGCTCTAATTCAAATACAGACCAAATAACCAAAAAAAGAAATAAGTTGTGTGCTTACTAAAATAAATACATATCAGGTACGCGTATGTATATACGCAGGTATATCTATATATATATCAGATAAAATCCACATGCAAGAAGGGGGTGTATATATATGATAAAAAGTTCGAATCATATACACACGTATATACGAGCAATAATAATATTAATAATGAGGAATATACGTATAAGAACATACAAAAAAACAACTAACTAAACATCTCTCAAAATCCATAGTATGGTCCTTAAGAGATATGCCCGCGTTCGAGCTCATCGTCAACGTGCCACACGGACAGGAGAGGACCACATTCAGTATGGACGTGCTCCTACGGGCAGGACAACCCCTAGAGACAGAGCCATAGGTTGCTGTGGTAGTTCTCCACGAGCAACAGTAGCAGAGCTCAACGATATGGACGGAGTAATGGATCTCGAAAAAGGAACTAGAAAAGTAATTAATCAGGAGGATCACATAGCCCATGGAGGGGTGATACCGCCACCTCCACCTGCAACATTGGTCGACGTAATGGCTTTGCAGGCACAGTTAATGCAGACTATCGATGCAAAGACAACAAGGGCAAGGAATACCACCTCCATCCAAGATGTCTGAATTCATGAGGCTCAGGCTGCCAGTTTTCGACGGTACCAATGAAGATCTGTTAGCAGCCGACGGCTGGCTACGGAACATAAATAAAAAGATCGACATAGCCGCTGCAACAGATCAAGAGTGAGTTCTGTTGGCTACCCACCAGCTAACTTGAGCAGCTGGAGAATGGTGGGATAATTACCAAGAAACAGCCTCAGAACCGGATGCCATCAACTGGGTACAGTTCCAATAGGCATTCCATGACTACCACATAACGAAAAGAGTGATGGAAGTGAAAGCGGATAAATTCAGGTCTTTGAGGCAAGGTGCCATGATAGTCAACTAGTATATTAAGAAATTCACGTAGCTGGCTCGTTATGCACCTGACGAGGTCAGTACATATAAGATGAAACAAGATCGCTTTAGAAAGGGCCTAAATAGTGCAATGAGGACGCAACTAGTCACTCACGTCTACCCGGATTTCAATACCCTCATGAACTGAGCCCTACTATTGGCGGATGCTCACTCCAACATAGATGTAGAACAAAAGAGAAATTTCCACAACAATGAGGTTAAAATGCAAATTCAATTTCAAAGGTCTAGCTTCAACCACCCACAGAAACCTAGGTACCAAATTACAATGCAATACCAAACCTCTGAGGCTAACCCATCAACACAATCATTTCATCAACAGAGCACCAATCAATCTCAGCGTAGCAGCCATTGTGTGACACAAGCGCCAAACATCGTCAGGACATGCTTCAACTGTCAGGATCTAGGGCATCTAATAGCAAATTTCCCATACAACAAGAAGTCGATGGATGCACCTGCTCACTCAGAAGCAAGAACCGTTGGATCTGGAGTTGTAAGATGTACACCTCTAGTATCTGGTCAGCAGAGCAGAGCTCATCCATTTATAAGAGGTCCCGTCAACCATATTGGCGCGCAACAACTTGAAGGATCACCAGATGACTTAACCGGTGAGTATCTAGCCAACCCAACCCTTAGCTTAGACCTGTCTAACTTTAGAGCCTTGCATCTATTACCACCTCAAAGTCGGTACTACAAATGCATTGATGGAGGTCTTGCTAAAAGCTCCATAGTTTTGCAACTTCGTGATTATGATTTGATATTGATGGTGGTTACATGCTCTTCAATAACGTAGCTCGATGTCATCAGCTAGCCGTTATACTTGCAAGTAGCATGCTATCTCTCGTCATCGAAGGCTAGAGATTCGCATGGTGACAGCCACATGAATGATATGTGAAGTACCATAGAACCCTCCTTGACCTTGATGACTTACCTCCTTGATACCTTAAGGTCCCGTCATCGCATTATAATGTGATTATTTATGTGCTCCCTTGAAAGTAGAATGCATAGGAACCCCTACGATGTTCGCATCACAACATACTGCAACTATCCACCGGATTTGTGAAAAGTGTTAAAAGGTGTCTTGGTGGTGCGAGTTAGGAAGTGAGGAAAAGAATTTGAAGTGGGATATGGTGATTGAGTAGTCATGTGCTTCGATGTAGTCCATGTGTCATGGACTTGATGGAGCCGCCTCACCAACATAAGGACCGGTTCATATGACCTCATCATAGTGATTTGGTACAACCACAAAACCTGTATGGGCAGGACTCCATCTACCTTCTTGGTGACTTCCACATGAGCCAGCTGGCGGCCAGTAGGGCACGAGAGGCCAGGGAATGACACGAGGGTGTCATTACCCATGATTCAGCCAGAAAAGTAATGGCCATAATAACCCCTGGGTGCATCCTGAGGTGTGATTGTGGGGTTACTCGCGGAATATGAGGTGAACGTTACATTAATCCCCTGCTAGGAGTGCATGACCTATGGGTAAGGTGTATAACCTCTGCAAAGTGTTAACATCTGGATAACCGTTGTCATGGTCTTGACACACTATGTTATGAGCTCGTGTTGATTAGTCTTATTATGTTTCCTTGATGTAGATTGTGTGTCAGTACTTGCCGTGTTTTGGATCCTATGGCGGTGTGTCATAGCTAGTAGGGCCATGGGGCTCAAACACTCGAATAAAACTTAGGGAACTGACGGGATGGAGTTCAACTCCCCCAGGTACCACCAACTAAAATCATGACTCGGTCCCCCCTTTACTTTGCAAACCTCTTTCAAAAGAGACCCTGCATGAATGCTTTTGGCAACTCTAAGCCGTATGGCCACTCCTTGTTACAACCTCATGCAGGAAACACTTCCACTTGAGTAGTGTTAGGGCTTGATGAGTACCTTCCATACTCGCTCTTGCTTATTTCATAACCCTCAGAGGATGGAGAGGAAGAGGACGAAGAAGGCGAAGCGCGTATCGATGATGAATAGGTCTAGTCCTGCGCCCAAGGCTGTCTGAGGGACTGGGTGCCACTTGTCCGCTGTTGTCCATCCGTTTTGTTTTTAGTGGCCTTGCAGGCCACACGGATTGTAATCTAAGATATGTTTGTAAGACCATAATAGTCCTATTGAGAATAAAGTGATGTATGGAACTCGATACATTCTGTTGTGCGTACCAATTATTGATTCAGGGATTGGTACGGAAGCACAAGTGGGTCCCGGTAAAGGTGGGTCCTCACATTTCACAAATTAAGAAAATAATGATGGGGATTACAATGTTCCTAAATCTGTGACCAGATGTACATTTTATTTAATTTTTCAACAATTCAGTAACAGGGATGTGAAGTTACTGGCTTGTTCTGTGATTGTTTTTGTAAATCTCTAGAAGCATATAGTTGACAATATTTGCCATAACTTCTATATAACATACATCCTTAGAAATTAATATTTTACTCAACCATACAGGAGAAATGTGTATCGTATTATGGAAAAAGTTAGAGTAAAAATACCCTTTTACACCACAAGTCCACAAGGAACACCAAGTCTCAGCATACCAAAACACACAAACTTACACACCATGCTCAAGGGCCATCTGGGAGAACAGACCCCGATCCCCAGCCATACACCAATGTTGCGCCTCATCCTGTTATAACATGACTTCTAATATAAATAAACTATTTTGTTCTAAGGTTCTACTTAATATATTTGTAATACTACTTCCATTACTTATTAGTTTTTATACTAGTGTTGTGCTTATAATATCGTAATGCCACTTCTATTATGGACTAACCGTTTTGTCCCAATGGTTCCCATGAGGTTTAAGTTAAGAGGAGCTTGTAACATAGCTAAACGGGAAAATTTGTAGCTATCATAAATAAAGATCTAAATAAAGGAATTTAATCCAAAGGAGATGAAGATCTGTTTTACGCATCAATTTTAAACCAGGCTGAAAGGTTTCATTGTCCTTCTTTTCTTCTTCATGCCTGAACATCTCCCATTAAAGGCTCTTGCTACCAGAAGAAAGTTCTGTTTTCTATGAATGTTTCTTATAGCTAGTTATCAGCATGCATGAACATTTAATTTCAGGACTTATAGACTTGTGCAAATCCTAGGCCCATTTCATTGAAACCTCTGAGGGAAAAAGTAGGAGTGAACATTTGGTTTCAGGACTTATAGAGGTGACTTGTGTAGATCTTGGGCACATTTCAATTGGAATCCTTGGGAGGGAATAAGTGAAAGTAAACATTTAATTTCAGGTCTTATGGAAGTGACTTGCGCAAATCCTGGATGCATTTCAATTGGAATCTATTAGAGAGAGAAAAAAAGAAAGCAATAATATGTATATATAAGTAGACTTAATTTTCCCTACATAATATATTATTTCTTTCTACAGCACTCATGAAGGTTGTGTATAGAGAAGTAGTGGAGATCTCATTTTGAATCTAAAGAAGATTTGTTCATTAATTGTCATATATGTATATTGAAAATTCTTTTGCCTACATATGTATATTAAAACTGGCAGCCCCACACTGTCATTCTATCTCAACCACCTACCACCAACCATTTATAGCATACATTAACTATCCATATATATATATACATATACATATACACACACATACTAGCACCGTCTAATATAAATCCAATGACCACGAGAATTCTGACTGACAGTGGTCGTGGCTGTGGGGGAGAAACCCCTAAAACTGCCATAAGCCATGCTATTTAAAGGCAATACAATGTTCATCCAACAGTACGGTATCAAGTAACCTGGCCGCCAACAGAACCTAAATAGAATACCTACTTGTGGTCACCATGGCTCGAAGAAGGGTGGTTTCACCTCGGTGGTCTGACATCCTCAGGCTCCTCCTCCTGAAGCTGAATGATGCTGCGGCGCTGCTCAAAATCTCTGCCACACATCTAAACTTCCTCTGCCACTGGAATGGTCTCCCCCGCTGGCCTGGAAAGCCAGTACGAATGCATGAATGGGTAAGCCGTTTAGTACTATAAATTTGTTGAAATTTCATTAGTCCGACATGGCTAAAGCTTCATTTATTTGTTGATTGATGATGATGCAGATTAGGTTTCTGAATGCTAAACTAGAGAAGTTAACACGGAAGGGCGCCAGGCAAGGCCTATTGCCAGTGCTAGGGGCAACCAATCGTCGTCCTCGTCCTCTGAGAAGGTCATGCAAGAGGCCAGAGAGGTGACTGAGAAGTTTGCTTGCGTCCACGCACAAATTAGGAATCCAGCCCCAGAACTGCCGGAGCTTGACAGCTATGACACTGTGAACTTGTTAGACAATGGTGGAGTGTCTGGCGGTAGTGGTGCAAATAACTAGCATTTCTGTCATTCATTGTCTGTGCAAGATGCTGTTATATATGCTATGTAATATCGTAGGAATAAGATGGGAAGATTTGAGCTTGATTGGATTGATTGTGAATGTGTTGTTACAACAATCTATAGCTTTAGTTCGGTGGCCTAGGACCTGAACTCCAGATCTTGCATGAATTTACTGACTGTCGCAAGCTGAAAACAATAATATAGTTATGCTTTTTGTTTCCGTGTTCTTGTATGTATACAAATGAAATGTTAGCGCGTTGAGCATCACTACAGAGAAGGACTCACATGGATCTATCTTGCGTTTATGCCAGTTTCGGTGGTCGTGGTATTGATAACAAATCAGGCAATACCAGCGGGTAATTTCTTCAGCGACTTGATCCTCATCGTCGGAAGGGACATGATATCTGTGGCAACCAGCGACTCAGCGATGGCAATAATGGTGGCCAGTATGTGTTGCGGAGATCTCACATTCATGGCTTTTAGTGATCCGGTGGTGCTGTGGCTATTTAGGCAATAGGTTGAACCCAATACCTCGTGCTCCTGCTACCATCACCACCTTAGTAAACTAAAGAAAAGACATACTCCAGCAGCAGCAGCAACAACAACAACAACAAAGCCTTTGTCCCAAGAACGTTGGGGTAGGCTAACAAAAGACATACTCCCTCCATTTCAAATTATTTGACAGTAGTTAGTTCAAAATTGTACTAACCAACGTCAAATAATTCAAAACGGAGGGAGTAATAGTTCGTTCTTCAGGTGATTATTCCCCTCTTACCTGATAAACAAACAAAATGATTGCTATCTACTGTTTGATACTTCAAATGAGGTTTTCCTTATCGAAAACTTCAACTGAGGTGTTAAGATGATGCTGCAAATGGATATAGTGAACGGGTGCATATCTTCCTGGAAGTAAAACTATTATTGTAAGTCACAGAAGAAACACCATGTTAACACTCAACTTAAAAAAGGGATTTTTCATCTCAGTAGCTTTATTAAGCACTCAGAAGCAAATGCAAATAACCAGCTGTTAAGAAATTAAAATTAAGACATACAACCATAAAATAACATTTGGCCTCATACTCAATCTTAATTATAGTACAGTATGTTCAACTGAAATGACGGTCCATCTGTGATCGAAAGCCCATAATTTTCAGGCAGAGTTACAAACCTGTCACAGCAGGAGTGGCCCAAACATCTTGATGCAATAAACCGGTCATCAACTAAATGCATTCATTACATAAAATATCTTGTATGTGACTGAAAAAAGATATCTCAAACATGAAGAAAAGTATATTAATATGGGATTCACATAAACCCATTAAGGTTTTTTTATAACATTATCAATGGAATACAAGATATTCTACTTGAGAGTGCTTATATAACGAGGTAAATAGAAGATGTTTGATTGATGACATCAAAGATGATACTGTATAAAGTTGATGCAGAGGACTGAAGTTTTGTTGGAACCAACGGCCGACTGAAAATACTCAGTAGAATCGATGTATACAACATTGATACATTCTGGTATACCAGTAATAGTAAAAAATATATGGAAGATGAAAATACCACTGAAAACCAATATTTCTACTTGGTACCTTCGTAGTGGTGTAATAATTATAAGTGATAATATTGTAAAACATAATTGAAAAGAGAGTAAACAATGTTGTTTTTGTTATCACGAATAGACAATCAAACACTTATTTTTTCCAATTTTGATTCACTCGTTCTATTTGGTCAATCATCCTAACATTTACCAAATCTGTTAGAGTTCGGTTTTTCCTTTCAGTCACCCCGTTGGATTGAGGTGAATATGGTGGTGTCACTTCATGGATAATACCATGTTCAGCATAAAACTGAGAGAAGTCATTTGAGGTATACTCTCCTCCACGGTCATCGCGCAACCGTTTAATTTTTCTCTCAAGTTGGTTCTCAGCCTCGGAACCTCGGCCTTATAAATTTTAAAGTAATGTAGAGCTTCATCTTTAGTTTTTAGCAAATAAATATGACAAAAATGAGTAGCGTCATCTATAAAAGTCATGAAATATATCTTGCCTCCTCTAGCCAATAATCCATTCATCCCACGCAAACCTGAATGAATAAGATCTAATGGTGCCAAGTCTCTCTTTTCCTCTAAACTTTTGAATTGTTTTCGAGGATGTTTTTTTGGCACACAAGATTGGCACTTTGATCCTTTGACAATATTAAACTTAGAAATTAAATCTAATCTAGACATTCTAGCAACGGTGCCAAAACTAATATGACAAAAACGTGAATGCCATATATCAGCTTCACAAGCTTTATTACTCACGGATGCAAAGTTCAAGTGATGACTCGTATCAAAAGTATTTAGGAGGAACAGGCCTCCACTCACATAGCCTTTGCCTATAAAGTTTCCAAACTTGGATATTACAACTTTATTTGACTCAAATACTAACTTATAACCATCTTGACATAACAAGGAAACACAAATCAGATTACTATTTATTGATGGAGCATGCTGTATGTTCTTCAAAGGGACAATCTTTCCTGAAGTGAGCTTCAGTTCAATCGTACCAACACCAAGAACAGAAGCAGCTGTTCCGTTTCCCATCAAGATGGTCGAAGACCGCGTTCCCTGGTAAGAAGAAAACAAAGACAAGTTAGAGCACACATGAACATTGGCACCTGTATCAACCCACCAATCTGAAGATTGTATGGCTAAAAAACAAATGGTAAATTACCATACCCAGAAGGATCAGCTCCACAGCTGTTGTTTTTGCCAATGGTCACATTCACAACCTTCTTTTGATGTCTGTCCTCTTTGATTTTGCAGTAACGGCAACCATGTTTGCTCTAGCACCATTCTATACAGCAGCAGATGTGCTAGGAGCATCTTTTGCCCTTGCTTTTTCTTCCACGTCGAGGGCTATAATCGGATTCTTAGTAGAGATATCTTTCCTCTTGTGTTTCAAGCTCGTGGCAAAATCCCTCCAAGAACCAGGGAGTTGGGCAATAATGCTTGCTGCCACAAACCTGTCAGGCAAGACACATCCAAAACTTGCGATCTCTCCGGCCAACAGTTGTATCTCGTGAGCTTGGGCAACAACAGACTTTGCAGCATCAATGCTGAAATCAAAGAGTTGCTCACAAGAGTACAACAAGCGACCGGCTTCAGAGACGGCATATTTACGCTCCAGTGCTTCCCACAACTCAGTGGGGTCACATACTGAATGTGCCCTAGAGGGGGGTGAATAGGCGTTGAAAACTTTTTCTGCAATACTTAGCAAATTCGTCAAATACAGAAGGGACCAGACTAGTCCAGTATCGGTACGGATTAGTCCGGTGTGCTAGTTATACCGATGAAAAGATAGATTATTTAATGTATTCTCCTCAAATGTAATAGCAGTGGAATTAAGTAAATTAACATAACAACCTGTGTAGGTATTAGGATGATTAATTTGGAAGAGGAATCCAAGATTAATATTCGTTGCAAGATTAATAAACCCTATGCCCTAAATGATGATAATGATTGTAAAAGTAAACAACAAGAATACAAGAGACAAGGATTTTTACCGAGGTTCGATCTCACCAAAGAGATCTACGTCGTCGTTGAGAAGCTCACACAAAGCCGGGTCTCAATCAACCCTTTACCTCTTCAAGTTACCACGAAGGCCAACTTGAGTTCCACTATCACGGGGGAAATCACCAAGTTGGTGGGGCAACCTCACACGTTGAGGGCTCACACAAAATTACAAAGAGAAAAACGATCAAACACACTCAAATGATTTACAACAAATGTAAGAGTGTATGAGAGATCAAACCCCAAGAGCTTGGCAATGCATACAAGACGATCTCTCTATCCCAAATCTTGATTCCCAAAGGTTTTAACTTGTGCAGGGAGAGTTGTTTCTGTTCTCTTGGGACGAGTGGAGGCGCTAGGGTTCTGTAAAAGCCCAAGAAAAAGGGACTTGCAAAAACTTTTCTTCACCTCACAACACCACAGTTTTTATTGTGGACACCTTAGGAAATGTTGTGAAGAGCATGTAACCTCCATCAAAAGAATGATTAGAGGGGAAAGCCTTCACTTTCGCAAAGTAGGGTTTCTACACATGAACATGAGAGGTTGAGCTCACCCCTAGAATTTAAAAAGTCTTGGGAAGGTTCAGTCCAAAGCTCATGCAAATTTAACACTTTTTGAGGCACTTTTGGGTTATTGCAAAAAAAGGCCAATTTGAATGTAAATTCAAATTGCAGCAACTTTCATCACCCAAATTCAAAAGTTAGCTCCATATCTATACTCAGCACATTTTTCTGAGTAAACCCACCAAGTTTCATCCCCATTGGAGTTCATCTTGTCGGGAGCCAAATTTGCAATAATTCAAAACTGAATTTGAATTTCAGTTTAAACATGAAGCAAATTTAACCAAACAAAGTTTGAATTTGAGAACTCAAATTCAAACCAAGACTTGGGGTCTAAGTCTCTCATTCAATGTGTAGTTGCTGGGATATTTACAAAAGAAATGGAGAAGAGAGGATTAGGGGGAGAGTGGGCCCACAAGTCAGTGGGGGGAACTTGTTTTCCAAACCGAGCGTGGCTGTTTTCTCCCGACGTCGGTCGAACACCTCGCGCCAGCTGCGGACAGCACCGGCGTCCGACCGCCTCACCTCGCCACCTCCTGCTTGGCGACCGAGCGCACGCGTGCCCGACGCGGTTTAAGTTCCCAGCCCACGTGAGCCAGCCTCATCTCCTCCGACTGCCCGTTCCTACCCGAAACGAAAAACGACACCCGCCGCTCCCCTCGGCTCCTCGTCGCGCCGTTGATCCAGGCGACCTCGCGACCGGAGTTCAACAGCAAAGACACGCGCCGGGGACTGCTCGAGCTCACGGTGAAGACCCTACCCTCTTCCATGCTTTGTAGGGGGAGTATTTCCCCGTCTAGTCCTCGGTGCTCGACAAAAACGAGTGAGCAGAAATGTTGAAATTCGCAGCGATCGGTCCTGCACAGCGTAAACCTAGCTGAGCATAGGTTCTACATGCCCCCACGGCCACCTAGGATCCAAAACCATCGAAAACCATCGAGCCTTTGCGCTGATATCCAAGTTTTTCGAGCAACAGTCGATATCGGGCCTAGGTCGACGGTGAGGTCCCAGCTCCGGCTATTTCCATGGCCAACCGAGCTCATATTCGTGCGCAGCATGCCACGGTGGAGCTGTAGGAGCAAACCGCTTGAGAAATAAGGCCCGGAGTAGCCCGGACGATGTCACCGGAGTAGAGGCAGGCTCTGTCGCCGTCGCGGGCATAGTTCCGGCCATTGCCGAGCTCCGGTGAGAGCACCAGCGTGTTCTCCGAGTCGAGTTAGGCACAGGCGGCAAGTTTTGTCAAAGGTCGGGCGGGGAAACGCCCGGCGGCGAGCGCTCCGGCGAAGCGCCGCCGCGGGAACTGCGGGAGAGCGCGAGGTAGACGAAGGGGGGGCCGGGTCCACCGGTCAGCCTCTGATCTCGCGCGGGGATCGGGTTTGCGGCCGGGATTCGGTGCGGAAGCGCGGGTAAAACCCCGTGGGCCGCGGTGTGGCCGCTTTCTGAGTGGGCCGGCTCGAGGAGTGGGTCCCACCCGCAGGATTTAAACATTTTTGGAATTTCCAGTTTTGGTGCAAACTTTAGAACCCCATAACTTTTGCTAGGAAGCTCCAAATTTAGTGATTCAAATTGGGTTGGATTCATCTTGCCTAGCTCTGTCCAGATATACAACCCAATTTGTATGAAACCTATTAATTAATTCTGGAAAATTCTTTAAAGCTTTTCAGAAAAAGAATTTTAGAGGGAGTTTGGTTCATCCAAAAATCCCCAAATTTTGCCAGAATGTTCTTTAGGACATTAGTAAACCCCTGTAAAAGTTTCAGACCATTTGGAGTTGATTTGGTCAGAGCAATTCAAATTGAAAGGTGCTGTGTTCATTTGAATACAGAAACATTTTCAGAGAATTTCCAAAACTTGGAAATTCAGTTCTGGGCAATTCTTAACCCCAAAAATGTTAGGAAAATTCAGGCAAACTCTATGAGCTATAATTGAAATTGTAGTTCATTAAGTTGAGCATGAACAGGGGTATTACCTCAGAATAAATTCTTCCTTGCTGATTTGCCAAGAGAATTATTCTGAGCAAACCACTCCATGAAAAGTGCTAGTGTTTGGTCCAGAGAGTTTTCTTGTGACAAGGAATTCACACAAAAATTCTCAGCTCCATTGGAGCTCTAGATCACCCCTGTCCTGTTTAACCAATTAAGGGATTAATATGGAAAAGGAGGAAAACCACTTAGCATTTAGCCATGTGATTAAGTCCAAACCAAACCACCAACACCAGTTCATATTTAAATTCTTAAACAAAGTTCCAGGTGTTAGAGGCTGGTTATTAGAAACAATAGTAGAAGTTTTACTCTAAAACTCACATTTGCATCTAAATTAACGTATAGTATTTCATTAACGTGTAGCCGTTGAAGAAGAGACTCCGGAAGTGCTGGACTTCTTCCTTCCGGACGAAGAACTAACTCCTGACCAGCAGCAACAAGGCAAGCCCCGGTTTGCATTAACCCTTTTATAAGTCTTACTTTGTTTACATGTGTCATATGAAGTATGTATGTGCATTAGGTATAGGATGAATGAAACCCCACTTGCATAACCAAAAGTTCCTAAAAGAGTGAGGGTAGTGTCAAGGACCTTGAGTAGACAGGCTATGCTTAATGAGTCATAGGACTTCGGTGCAAGTCGAGTAGTTGGAATCTACTCGCGAGATAGGCTTGGGACACACGGGTTCGGTTGAGTGATGTGAGATCACTTTAGTAATAAAAATGAGATTAGGCAGGGGCTAGGGCGCAGCAAGAGAGAGTCTTGTGGGCGCAGCCCTGCCCGTGTCGATTGAGGACCGATCCGTGTGCGGCCCTGCTGAACAAGTATTGAACGTACCGAAGGCATATCGGATATATGGGCCCCGATAAACCGATGTAGCCTAAACCTCCGGGCGTCGAGGCATAGCACACCGATTTATAGGTGTAGGTTGAGGGCAGCAAGGTGGAAATCTGCCAACGGGCATAGAGAGATGCTCCGTGTGGGGAACCTCCTGCTCGTTTCGGTGCGACCGGTTCGACGTTTGGGCTGTTGGGTGAAAGGTTGTCCCGTACGACATCGAGTGAGCGTGCTGTGCAGCTCCACGGGTGGGCGTACGTGACGTGCTCTTTGGGTTTTCCCTGCAGGTGTATATCGAGTCGATTCGCCGTCCCTCGCGGTGACGAGTACTGCTTGTTCACTGTGTCGTAACGTAGATTAATGGATGAAACATGTTGATTCAATATTGCTGGTTGATTTAATTGTATTGCTACATGTTTGCCACCAAATACTGCTTACTAAATTTCAGATTTCATGAACTGTTAATTTGTTGCTAAAAGATGAACTAAGGATGAACTTGTAGGCGTGTCGTTTTGCTGAAATGCTACCAACCTATGTCTTGGTATACCTCATGTAGAGTTTCATGCTTAGGTGAGTCGGTTAAGCCTTGCTGAGCCTTCGTGCTCATGGTTGCTGCTTAAGTGTTTTTTTTCAGGTGAGGAGCCACCCACGGACTCGGAGTACGAGTCCACCGGCGAGGGTTACCCTCCGTCGGGGACCACGGCTGAGTGGGAGCCGTACACGCCGTGCTGAGCTGAGGAGTGCAGCTAGTGTGGGTTGCCCTAGGGCTGGGCAACCGACTTTTGCTAAATAGGCGGGCGTGAGTTGTATAGTGTAGTCTTCCGCTGTGTAATAGAACAATAGTTGTAACTGAAGTTTGTACTTGTTTGTACAGTTTCAGATGTTTTTCCCATGTAATATATATTATGTTCTTATGACGTGTGCTGTCGGGTGTCGCATCGCGCGGCACCACCCTCTGCGATCCTGGATGAGCGGATTCCGGTCCGCCACAGGTTCTTCGTTAAGTCAGTTGTGCATGTTTCTCACCAATTTATGGTGTTTCCAAAAAAAAACTACCGTTAGGTATCCCGACTGCCAGACTAGTCCGCTCTGGGAACCGGACTAGTCCTGTGTGCTGTGTAAAATTTGCGTGAATTGTGTAGCACACCTAAAACCCTAATTGTGTGAGGTGTACCAGACTTGTCGTTATTGGAATAGAGGGTAATCCGGACTAGTCCATGATGAGTCAAGAGACTCAATCGTACTAGTCCGCAATAGGACGGACTTGTCCGGTGCAGGGTATATGTGTTGAGTGAATATCAGAAGGTTGAACGGACTTATCTAGCATGTGTCCGGACTTGTCCGAGTGCGGTCAGTGAGTTGAACATACTGGTCCGGTTCTGTTCCGGACTTGTCCGCGTGAGAACAGTAAGTCGATCGGACTAGTCCGCTGGTGAACGGACTAGTCCGGTGCTTCACTGTATTGCTTAATTAATCGGTTTTAGCCCTTACCCTCTACGCAAGGATATAAGCTCTTGGAATATGTCTTTCACACAATTCCTATACTTTGATATCCATTCTACGCTTCCTTGATCATTTGGGCTTTTCCTTTTCTCACTCCTCATTTTTCACCTTTTTTGAGTGCACCATAAGTTCTAGTCTTTGAGACCTACATTCATCTCAATGAATTCATTAGGATCTCAATTTGTTTGTCATCAATCCCCCAAAACCCACAAGGGAATGCCTAGATGCACTTTCAATCTCCCCCTTTTTGGTGATTGATGGCAATCAATTGAGATTTCACAATTAATAGTAAACATTGATTTTCATAAGTGTGCATATATGAGAATGACATATGAAGAGCAAAAATTTCTCACATATATGCACTATTTATGGTGGGGTGCCTATAAAGTGTGTGTGAGCAAATATTGTGCTGTGCATAATGAAAAATACAGAAATTATAGAAGCAACCATCACATGAATATCAATATGAACATCACAAATTCATATTAAACAAAATAGGTATCCAAATAGAGTATGCACCCAAATAGAGATTACAATAGTTTAACACTTCAAAACACAAAAGATACATGTTCATGATCACTAGTCCTTAGGACTTAAAATAGATAGATTCTAGTCTCAATCTCTCCCCCTTTGGCATCAAGGCACCAAAAGGAAAAAATGGCGGGGATCACTCTCCGTCACTCCCTCTCTCACTCTCAGTATTGTCTTCGTCTTTATCTTCATCTTCAGACTCATGAGCATGCTGAGGAGGAGGAGGAAATGTGATACCTGCAAGTCCAAAGGAGGCCAATTCTTGTTCGGTGAGAGGCGCCATCTCTGTGATATTTTCTTTGGAATCCTCTAAAATTTGAGAAGATCCCACTGGCTCAATATCAAGCTTCTCACAGATGTTTTGATGTTTGCCTTCATATACCTCTAGTGCCTCTTCCTGGCCAAGCATTCCTTGTGTTTCTTAAACTCCACTTTGCGGCAGGATGCAAAAATGGAGGAAAGCATATTCAATACACCACTAGACGACCCTTTGGAGGATGGAGGAGCAGGAGTAGCAGCTGGAGTCCTTGTGCCTTCATTTGTTTGCTTTGATATTTGTTCTACTGCAGGTGAGGCAGGGGCATTTGGAACATTATAGACTGGTAGCTTCTAGGGCTTGAGGCAGGTATGCTCAACATCTTTGACGAAACTCAAGGTCGGTTACCTTCTTAATCATGAACATGATGTTAGGTGCATAGCCACATGACCTATTCAGAGTGATTGAGATGTTCACAATGTCATTATAGATATATTCAAAGGCTTTGAAAGTTCTTCTCTTGCTTGTTACTTTCATCAAGGTCCTTAGAGTTCCTTGAATTTGCCCTGCATCTCCACCCTTTGGAGCAATAGTCTTCCTAAAAGTTCTGTTAAGCACGGCAAATAATGGCTTCAAATACTTTGTGGTATGTGCCTTGTATGGCATTCTTGTGTCATAGAGGAAGTCCAGCTCATCCTTCTCCAAAGGCTTCAAGTTGTGAATCACAAGCTCATTTTCCAAAGTGTCTTCGAGACGGAGTATCCTGGCAAACGCCTCATAAATAACACTATACTTGGATCTTTGAGTCATCCAAGTGATCTCATCTCCATCATCATGGGCAAAGTAGAGAGTAGAGTAAAATCGAGTAATGACTTCATTGTTCCAATTATATTGGAAGGATAGGATATCCTCCAAGCCATGCCTCTCCAATGCCTCCAAGACTTCATGATATGCTTGACAGTTCTTGAATTGTAGATGAGTCATGTCCACCCATTGACTTGCAATCGCTGGATTTTTCATCTTCCTGTAGACATGCTCATAATAATCAGCATGGAAGTGGCTCCAGAACCTCGGGTGAGCTGATTGCTTTGGCTGCTCACAGATTTCAACCTTTTCGAGCTTGTCAGCCAAGTCATTTCCTTTACCCCTGAAATCATCTTCTGAGGGCCGACTATTTCGCTGTACAGGAGGTTTCATCTTTAGTGGACCAATGGGTCCACTTGCAAGTGCTTTGCCCTTGCCGGTGCTTCTCCTTGGTATCATTGAGCTGACACCTGCACCATCCTTGCCAGACGGCTTTTTGATTACCACCTTCCTCTTTCTTGGTAGCACTTCATCAGGAGGAGAATCATTTGCATCATGGTCATGGCACTTCTTGCTTCTTAGCTCTCTTGCCCTAGCCACTCTCTCGCGGTCACACTCAGCATCATAATCAAACATGCTTTCATCTGATGCGGACGACATCGTGCCTGACACAGAGTGACAAGGTGTGATAAGAATAGGAATTAGACTTTGTGGAGACAGGAATTTAGAGGTTCAAACTGTCAAGGGGCCGGGCTTGTCCGATTTCAGGGTGCGGACTTGTCCGGCTAACCAGACTTGACCGCACCAAGCACCGGACTAGTCCGGTTTGACCTATGAACCCTAACTTCATATTCCAACAGATCTAACTAAGATTGATGCAAAAAGGTAGGAGGTAATAGGAAAACATACAACAATGCAATGTATACCCTAGAAGTCAAGAAAAGTAAGCAAGATTTGAGGAAAGACGAGAGCTAGGGTTAGGGTTTCAGTTTTACTGAAATTCGAGGACTTTAGATGGAGGTGCGGAGTAGAGTCCGGATTAGTCCGGAGGAGGGAGTGCTTCACGCCGATGTGAAGATTTTCCGTGGAGAAACCTTCGATTTTGGTTGCTCAAAGTGGGAATCGCCTTCAGAGCTCGAGTTTGAGGAGAGAGAAAGCGCATACGATTGTGAGGAGGAAGAAGATGGACTTTTGGCGTTGGGTTAGAGTTAAGCCCGATAGTGACGGACTAGTCCGCAAGGGACCTGTAAAAGCCCAAGAAAAGGGACATGCAAAAACTTTTCTTAACCTCACAACACCACAGTTTTTATTGTGGATATCTTAGGAAATATTGTGAAGAGCAAGTAACCTCTATCAAAAGGGTGATTAGAGGGGAAAGCCTTCATTTTCACAAAGTGGGATTTGTACACATGAACATGAGAGGTTGAGCTCACCCCTAGAACTTAAAAAGTATTGGGAAGGTTCAGTCCAAGTTTCATGTAAATCCAACACTTTTTGAGTCACTTTTGGAGGTATTTGAAAACGAAGCCAATTTGAATGTAAATTCAAATTGCAGCAGCTTTGATCACCCAAATTCAAAAGTTAGCTTCATATTCAAACTCAGCACATTTTTCTGAGTTAGCCCACCAATTTTCATTTCCATTGGAGTTCATCTTGTCGGGAGCTAAATTTGCAAGAATTCAAAACTGAATTTGAATTTCAGTTCAAATGTGGGGCAAATTTAGCCAAACAAATTTCAAAATTTAGAACTCAAATTCAAACCAATACTTGGGGGCTAAGTCTCTCATTAAATGGAGAGTAGCTGAGATATTTACAGAAGAATTTGGAAAAAGAGGATTAGGGGGAGAGTGGGCCCACAAGTCACTGGGAGGACTGTTCTCCAAACCGAGCGTGGCCTGTTTTCTCCCCGACGCCGGTCGAACACAGCCCACCAGCTCCTGCTCCCGCGCCCGAGAGGGAGGGACACCGCACGAGCCAGCGCGCCGTGGAGGACCGACTGCAGCGGTGGTAACACGCGCGGCCATGTGAAGATCATCACTGCTCCCATGCCTCGCGCTGAACCTACCCGACTGCCGCCGATCGACTTCCCGTGAGGATTTGGCCAAGCTCTCGCGTGCAGCACCCCCCCTAGCCAAAAACCACACCAGCTACTCGCCCTCTACCTCCTCCGGCCGAAGACAATCGAGTTTAGCTGCCCAGAACCTAGCCCGGAGACTAGTGGCGGTGACCGAGAAGAATAGCCGACACGGGCTCACCGTGGGCAGCTCGAACCAGAGGCTTTCCCGGCCGAGCAAGGCCACTCGGAGACACGCCGGATAGTCACGCTGCTACTAGCCAAGCCACAGCCCCGACGGTGGACCATCGAGCGTCAATTTGACGTTGTTCTCCCGGCGCATCCACTCGGACCTCCGGGTAAGAATCCATCGAATTCGTCCTTAATCTTCGTTCTTAGGCCACCAAATCGTGCACACAGGACCTAGACTGGCTAGCGGTCAATTTCTCTTCGCAACCCTAGCTAGAAAACTGACACAGTGCGGGGTATTTCATGTCGTCCCACGCTCAACCACGCGGCAGGGGTCGGGCGCACGGTGAGAACTCGCCTGGAGGTGTTGCCATGCGCCGGCCTTTACTTGCCGTGTTTCCCTAGCACCCACTGGTGCTCTAGAACGGATGGGCTGAGTCGTTGGCAGGCTAGGACCACCGGGCGACGATGCCGATCATTCCCCGAGGCCGCCGCACGCTGCCGGCACAGTTCCGATCCTCTAGCGCCTGAACTGAGCCCACAAACATGTTTCCCGACACCATAAACCCCCAGGCGGCGAGCCTCTGGCCGGGAGACGGCCGGAGACACTCAGCCGGCGAGGCGCCGCCTCGGTCCGGCGAGGTTAGCGCGCTCGGGTTAAGGAGGGCTCGGAGGAAGAAGAAGGGTGGGGCGGGCCCACCAGTCAGTGAGGGAGAGTTTAAAACTGGATCGAATATGGCCCAGGATTCCGTGTGGCTGTGCGCAGGGTAACCCTGTGGCCCGTGTATTCTCGGTTCTCACTGGCTGGGATTTAAAGAGTGGGCCAAGGTTCTTTTCCAATAGCAAAACAAATCAAGTTTCGGCCCAATGTTTAGAAATTCATAACTTTTGCTAGGAAGCTCCAAATTTAGTGATTCAAATTGGGTTGGATTCAGCTTGCATAGCTCTATCCAAATATGCAACCCAATTTGTATGAAACCCATTAATCAATTCTGGAAAATTCTTAAAAGCTTTTCAGCAAAAGAATTTTAGAGGGATTTTGGTTCATCCAAAAATCCCCAACTTTTGCCAGAATGTTCTTTAGGATGTTAGTGAACCCATGTAAAAGTTTCAGACCATTTGGAGTTGATTTGATCAGAGCAATTCAAATTTGAAGGTGCTGTGTTCATTTGAATACAGAAACATTTTCAGAGAATTTCCAAAACTTGGAAATTCAGTTCTGGTCAAATCTTAGCTCCAAAAATGCTAGGAAACTTCATGCAAACTCTATGAGCTATAATTGAGATTGTAGTTCACTAAGTTGGGCATGAACAGCGGTGTTACCTCAGAATTAATTCTGCTTTGCTTATGTGCTAAGAGAATTATTCTGAGCAAACAACTCAATGAAAAGTGCTAATGTTTGGTCCAGAGGGTTTTCTTGTAACAAGGAACTCACACAAAAATTCTCAGCTCCATTGGAGCTCTGGATCACCTCTGTCCTGTTTAACCACTTGAGAGATTAATATGGAAAAGGGGGAAAACCACTTAGCATTTAACCATGTGATTAAGTCTAAGCCAAACCACCAACACCCAGTTCATCTTTAAATTCTTAAACAGAGTTCCAGTTGTTAGAGACTGGTTAGCAGAACTAATAGCAGAAGTATTACCCTAAACTCATGTGCATATCCATTAACATGTAGTATTTATATTAACGTGTAGTCGCTGAAGGCGAGGAGACTCCGGAAGTGCTGGACTTCCTTCTTCCGGACGAAGAACTAACTCCTGACCAGCAGCAACAAGGCAAGCTCCGGTTTGCATTAACCTTTTTATAAGCTTTACTTTGTTTACATGTGTCATATGAAGTATAAATGTGCATTAGGTATAGGATGGATGGAACCCCACTTGCATAACCAAAGTTTCCTATAAGAGTGAGGGTAGTGTCTAAGACCTCGAGTAGACAGGCTATGCTTAATGTTTCATAGGACTTCGGTACAAGTCGAGTAGTTGGAATCTACTCGCGAGATAGGCTTGGTACACACACGGGATTGGTTCAAGTGATGCGAGATCATTTTAGTAATGAAAATGAGACTAGGCAGGGGCTAGGACGCAGCAAGAGGGAGTCTTGTGTGCGCGGCCCTGTCCGTGTCGATTGAGGACTGATCCGTGTGCGGCCCGTGCTGATCAAGATTGAACGTACCGAAGGCATATCGGATATATGGGCCCCGATAAACTGATGTAGCCTAAACCTCCGGGCGTCGAGGCATAACACACCGATTTATAGGTGTAGTCTGAAGGCAGCAAGGTGGAAATCTGCCAAAGGGCATAGAGAGATGCTCCGTGTGGGGAACCTCCTGCTCGTTTCGGTGTGACCGGTTCGACGTTTGGGCTGTTGGGTGAAAGGTTGTCCCGTACGACATCGAGTGAGCGTGCTGTGCAGCTCCACGGGTGGGCGTACGTGACGTGCTCTTTGGGTTTCCCTGCAGGTGTATAGCGAGTCGATTCGCCGTCCCTCACGGTGAAGAGTACCACTTGGTCACTGAGTCGTGACGTAGCCTAATGTATGAAATGTGATGATTCAATATTGCTGTCATGATATAATTGTATTGCTACATGTGTGCCACCAAATATTGCTTACTAAATTTCAGCTTCCTGAACTGTTAATTTGTTGCTAAAAGCTGAACTAAGGATGAACCTGTAGGCGTGTCCATTTGCTGCAATATTACTATCCTATGTCATTGTACACCTCATGTAAAGTTTCATGTTTAGGTGAGTCGGTTAAGCCTTGCTGAGCCTTCGTGCTCACGGTTGCTGCTTAAGTGTTTTTCAGGTGAGGAGCCACCCACGGACTCGGAGTACGAGTCCACCGGCGAGGGTTACCCTCCGTCCGGGACCACGGCTGAGTGGGAGCCGTACACGCCGCGCTGAGCTGAGACGTGCAGCTAGTGTGGGTTGCCCTAGGGCTGGGCAACCGACTTTTGCTAGATAGGCGGGCGTGAGTTGTACAAAAGAAACTTCCGCTGTGTAATAAAAGACCCTAGTTTGTAACTGAGAAGTGTACTACATGGTACATTCAGTTTGTTTTCCCATGTAATATAGTGTGTTCTTATGACGTGTGCTGCCGGGTGTCGCATCGTGCGGCACCACCCTCTGCGATCCTGGATGAGCGGATCCCGGTCCGCCACAGCCTGGTATCAGATCTGCATTGGGGATAGCACAATACTTAAGGACTGTATTATGGGAAAACTTAGGTTTACGGTGAGGAATCTGTAGTTTTCCCAAGTAAGGATTATACTAGCCTAGTTACTTAAAGTGGCAAAGACTAACCTATGTGTTATAATTCTGAATTTTAATTATGTAACGACGCACCTACGCTCTGGTAAGTATGGTAAGGAACGCCACTGAAAGCGGTTCAATTTCGGTTAGCTCCCCTGACGAGGAACACGGTTCAGGGATAGGTCTCGCAGCTTGGTGTGAGACGTCAATATGAAACTCTTGAACTCTTCATGTTCCTGAGTTCATATGAAACGCTGATCCCTAGCGTGCATTAGGCAAGTAAGTGGAGACCCCATCACGTGGTCAGTAACGCGAGAGTGTGTTCGTCTGGAAGTAGCCCAGGAGGACATACGTAGCGCTTGCCATCGGCGTGCCCTGCAGGGCAGTAGGTGGTATCTGTTGGGCTGATAATATTCCCAACCGTGACGACCCGTTCATGACATACTCGGGTTCCCCGTCGTGTGGTGTTGAAACACGATGACGTATACCTTGAGACGTGACCTAACTCAAGGACGGCCGTATGACAATGATACGGGCGTTTGTATTTAATTTCAAATATGATCCTGCCTGAAATGAAACCAACCATTGAGTGCACCATTATTGTGTGGTCTTATGCAGGTACTAACCACGCATGTATCCGTGTAGTAAACGTGTGCGAGAGACCGTTTAGTGCCACACTTGAGACGTATATGCCGGTATAATCCGGTTAGAATTTTCTTTTGTGAGGAACGTAGTACCGAGATATTGTAGGCATATGCATGAAAATAATTGATAAGAAGGAACTAAAATCATTAGGTTCAACGTCTAGGAACCTGGTTGGGTAGACAAATTGGATAGTGATGAGTGTAGTTCCAAAAGACTGAAAAACAGAGTGCTCTGTTTCGGGCAGCAAGTTTGCTGATCTTCAACAGGGCATAACTCACAGGTCTTTTAGCCCAGTGAGGTGTGCTATATAGTTCTGGAAAGGTATTTCAGTACTCTACAACTGTGTTGTAGGATTCCAGAGCTGAAACACACCTTAAGATGGCTTAATTCCCAGAGAAATGTAAACTGTCCAGCACCATTCTCTGGACTGTTCTGTTTTTCAATGATAACTCCCAGTAGCAAAATAAAAATTTTCATATGATACATCCTTAAAAGGAGTAGAAGATGTGTGACATCTTTGCAATTCAAAGTTTCTGAAGTTTCAGCACAGGTTTTAGTGGAAACCGGAGTTGAAAACAGCAACTTTCCAAGGGAGGTGCTGTTAAAATTCTTTCAGAAATTCTGCTGACTTTGAATTAACATAAATTTTTAACGAGAGCTGATCTGGGGGCAAATGAGTACTCGTTGGAAAGATACTGAAGTTAACTTTAACTTTGGTATTCAGTTTGAGTTATGAAAATGGCCAGAACCAGATCAAAACTTGGGATAGGTAGAAACTGGTCATTCTGATAGAGGAGTGACAGTTGAACTCATTGGAGAGGGTGTTGTACCCTAAGGGTGGTATACGTGATGACAACGCGATAGTAATGTCTCGTAGTGACCAAACCTAGTTATGGTGAGCTTCCAAAGAGGAGGTTCATCAAGTTGGATTAAACTATCCTGTGTTTGGTCTGGTAATGGGGTGGCTTGTGCAAAGTTATTACATTATCTACATACGAGATGTATCGCATGAATTATTGTCATTATGTTTTTACGCCTATTTTTATTGGACTGCATGCAAAATGTTGAGGGACTGATGATTATTGTCGTATGGTTGCAGATGGTTCGTACTAGGACCACGCACGAGGTTGGTGGCTCTAGCCAACAGGGAGGTGATGACTCCCAGCCACCGGCCTACGACAGCACCCCGCAGCAGCAGCCACCACCGCCGCCTCCGCTTACTTTAGCGGATGTGATCGCGGCACTGGTGGGTGGTCGTGAGGAGCAGACCGACCTGCTCCGCACGATCATGCAGAATACATCCCAGGCGGGGGGGCGTCAAGACAGAGGGCCTCGTGAGCCCCGTGAAGTGTCGTACTCGGATTTCATGAGTACGCACCCTCCAGTGTTCACCGAAGCTGAAGAACCACTGGAGGCGGACAACTGGCTGTGGACCATCGAGTCCAATTCAGGCTGCTCCAATGTACGGAGCGGCAGAAGACTCTGTTCGCAGCGCAGCAACTCCACGGTGCAGCTGGTGCGTGGTGGGCGAACTATGTCGCCCCACGTCCGGCTGGCCATACCGTGGAATGGGGAGAGTTCCGGGAGGCGTTCCGCGCCTATCATATCCCTCCCGGAATAATGAAGAGGAAGTTCCAAGAATTCTTGGATCTGAAGCAGGGCGGGAGGAGTGCCCATGACTACTCCCGTGCCTTCAACCATTTGGCGCAATACGCGTCAGACTATATCTCCACTGAAGAGAAGAAGCGGGAACATTTCTATCGGGGGTTACACCCCGAAATGAAGACACATCTCGTTCAGTGGAATCGCGGCACTTTCAATGACCTAGTCAATGCCGCTATCATGCAAGAGGACGCTCAGCGGGAGTTAGCAGCTGAGCAGAGGAAGCGCAGCGCTCCACCTAGCAGTGGTGGTGGCGCTCCCCAGAAGTACCGCATGGTGTATCGGACACCATCCGGACAGCAGTGGCATCCACCGGCGCGACCTCAACGGTTTGGGGGACGTCCTTTTCAATCACCTCCATTCCGTCCGCCGATGCCACCACCAAGACAGCAGCAGCAGCAGCAGCAGACGGTACCCCGGGCGTTTCCACCGCCACAACGCGCCCCGGGATTCCGTCCACCGATCAGCGGGGGACCGCCCCGTTTCACCTGCTTCACGTGTGGCCAGGCGGGCCACTTCGCGAAAGACTGTCCCCAGGGGCAGCAGAGCAGCGGGCAAGCCCAGTTCCAGGGCGGTGCTCGAGGCTGACCTCCGGTGAAGAAGGTGGGTCAACGGACTGGTGGCGTCTGCAACCTCGACAATGAGGACGCCCCAGAGGGAGACGACGTGCTGGCGGGTATGTTCACTCTCAACCATCAAGCCATCATCATACTTTTTGATTCTGGTGCAACCCACAACTTCATAAGTGCATCATATGTGGTTAAGCATCAGCTGGAAGCCTTTCCAACCGAGTGTTCTTATATGATCTGCTCACTGGGAGGAAAGATTTCAGCAACTATGATGATTCCGAAAGCACCACTATGCTTAGGTGGGAGGATATATCCCACCACTATGATTATCCTTGAGGGGCAGAAGATTGATGCAATCTTGGGAATGTCATGGCTAAGCTACCATGGCGCTTTCCTGGAAACTCTAGCACGGACGGTTCACCTCAACTCCCCATTACACCGTCCGCAGTCCCTCGTATTAGATAATCCAGTCCGGGATGTTTCAGCGATCAACAATACTGAAGCTCTCGAATTAGAGGACATCCCCGTAGTCTGGGAGTATCCCAACATGTTCCCGGATTATCTTCCCGGCATGCCACCTGAGCGAGATGTCGGGTTCAAGATTGAACTTGCACCCTGGACTACGCCCATATCACGGAGACCATATAAAATGGCTCCAAATGAGCTGGCTGAACTGAAAGAACAGCTCAATGATTTGTTGAGCAAGGGTTTCATTAGGCCGAGTTCCTCGCCTTGGGGATGCTCGGCGTTGTTCGTGAAGAAGAAGGATGAAACTTTGAGGCTGTGTGTGGACTACCGGACGCTCAACGCCGTCACCATCAAGAATAAGTACCCACTGCCCCGCATCGACATATTGTTCCATCAACTTGTGGGGGCAAGTGTGTTCTCCAAGATGGACCTTCGCTCTGGATATCACCAGATAAAGATCCGGGCGGAGGATATCCCGAAGACGGCTTTCTCGACGAGATACGGATTATATGAATATCTCGTCATGTCCTTTGGTCTCACAAACGCTCCAGCTCATTTCATGTATCTAATGAACTCGGTGTTCATGCCGGAGCTGGACAAGTTCGTGGTAGTGTTCATCGATGATATCTTGGTTTACTCCAAGACAGAAGCCGAACATGCCGAACACTTGCGGATCGTTCTTCAACGATTGCGAGACCACAAGCTGTACGCCAAGTTCAGCAAGTGTGAGTTTTGGATCAGCCAAGTGCCATTCTTGGGACATATCATCTCAGCTGAAGGCATTGCAGTTGACCCAAGCAAGATAGAGCAGGTGCTGAAATGGAAAGCTCCCACTTCAGTCCATGAAGTCAGAAGCTTCCTCGGGTTAGCGGGATACTATCAGAGATTTATTCCAAGTTTCTCCAAGCTCGCTAAGCCGATGACAGAGTTGCTGAAGAAAGGGATGAAATATGTTTGGAACACGGCGTGTGAAGGAGCGTTCCAAGCAATGGTGATGCATCTCACCACAGCCCCGGTCTTAGCTCAGCCGGATACAACAAAGCCCTTCGACGTGTATTGTGACGCGTCCGGTATTGGGCTCGGCTGCGTGTTGATGCAGGAAGGACGTGTGGTCGCATATGGCTCACGCCAACTTTGAAACCATGAGAAGCATTATCCTACTCATGATCTTGATCTTGCTGCAGTGGTGTTGGCGCTAAAAATGTGGAGGCACTATCTCCTGGGGAATCTGGTGCATCTCTACACCGACCACAAGAGCTTGAAATATATTTTCACCCAGAAGGAGCTGAACATGAGGCAAAGGAGGTGGTTAGAACTAATCAAAGATTATGAGATTGGGATCCATTACCACCCCGGCAAGGCGAATGTGGTTGCCGACGCACTGAGTCGGAAATCACATGTCCATCACCTCACCATTACACTGGTGGAGGAAGAAGAGCCAAGTTTATACTTGGTTCCTTATGGATCGCTGTACAACCTTTCCCTCATCCCTACCATCAGGGAGGACATCATTGCAGCTCAGAAAGATGATAAAGGCATGGCACATCTTCGGAGACGGAGAGACAACGGGGAGATCAAGTGTTTCCGGAAGGATGATGAGGGGACGCTATGGTTCAATAACCGCATAGTCGTACCCCGGAATATGGAGTTGAGGAAAAAGATCCTCGACGAAGCACACTTGTCTAAGTACTCCATTCATCCGGGAAGCAATAAAATGTACCAAGATTTGAAAAAGATATTTTGGTGGACACGGATGAAGCGGGAGGTAGCTAAGTACGTATCCGAGTGCGATACGTGCCGACGAGTGAAAGCTGATCACATGAAGAAATCAGGGCTGTTGCAACCCCTGAAAATTCCAGCATGGACATGGGAAGATGTGAGCATGGATTTCATTGTGGGATTACCCTTAACATCTAACAAACATGATTCCATTTGGGTGATCGTTGACCGACTGACCAAGTCAGCTCACTTCATCCCCATACATACACATTTCCATGCCAACAGATATGCGGAGTTATATATTGCTAGGATTCTATGCCTGCATGGTGTACCCAAGACTATAGTCTCAGATCGAGGTGCATTGTTTGTATCTCACTTTTGGGAGCAGTTACACACTGCATTGGGTACTAAGCTAATCAGAAGCTCCGCCTACCACCCTCAGACAGATGGCCAAACAGAGAGGGTGAATTAGGATCTAGAAGACATGTTGAGAGCATGTGCCATCCACCATGATAGGAACTGGGATGATCACCTATCATTGGTGGAATTCTCGTACAACAACGGCTATCAAGCGAGTATCAAGATGGCACCCTACGAAGCTCTCTACGGTCGCAAATGCCGCACCCCATTAAATTGGTGCGAGTCCGGTGAAAGGGTCACATTCGGGGTTGTTGTGGTGAACGACGCCGAAGAGCGCGTTCGGACAATTCAAGCCAATTTAAAGGCCGCTCAATACTGGCAGAAGAGCTATGCTGATAAGAGGCGTAGACCATTGCACTTTGACATCGGTGAACACGTGTATCTCCGCGTGTCCCCGATGAAGGCTGTGCACCGGTTCGGTTTGAAGGGGAAGCTCGCTCCCCGTTTTATTGGACCCTATGCCATCACCGAGAAGTGTGGACCAGCGGCGTATCGATTGGAGTTACCAGCATCCCTTGCTGGTGTCCATGATGTTTTCCATGTTTCGCAACTGCGAAAATGTTTGAAGCATACAGCTGCTGTTCCTACCGAAGACATCAGCGAGCTGAAACCGGATTTAACATATGATGAATATCCGGTGGCCATTCTTGATGAAAAAGCAAGGACCACGCGCAGCAGAACGTTGTGGTTCTACAAGATACTCTGGAGCAACCACACCGCCGAAGAAGCGACATGGGAGAGCGAGGAATTCCTTCGCTCAAATTACCCAGAGTTCATGGCTTCTCAACACGGGTAAGTCCCTATTACATCGCTATCTCTTCTTTTGTAATCTCGGGACGAGATTCTTTTAAGGGGGGAGGGATGTAAAAGCCCAAGAAAAGGGACTTGCAAAAACTTTTCTTAACCTCACAACACCACAGTTTTTATTGTGGATATCTTAGGAAATATTGTGAAGAGCAAGTAACCTCCATCAAAAGGGTGATTAGAGGGGAAAGCCTTTATTTTCACAAAGTGGGATTTGTACACATGAACATGAGAGGTTGAGCTCACCCCTAGAACTTAAAAAGTCTTGGGAAGGTTCAGTCCAAGTTTCATGTAAATCCAACACTTTTTGAGGCACTTTTGGAGGTATTTGAAAAAGAAGCCAATTTGAATGTAAATTCAAATTGCAGCAGCTTTCATCACCCAAATTCAAAAGTTAGCTTCATATTAAAACTCAGCACATTTTTCTGAGTTAGCCCACCAATTTTCATTCCCATTGGAGTTCATCTTGTCGGGAGCTAAATTTGCAAGAATTCAAAACTGAATTTGAATTTCAGTTCAAATGTGGGGCAAATTTAGCCAAACAAATTTCAAAATTTAGAACTCAAATTCAAACCAATACTTGGGGGCTAAGTCTCTAATTAAATGGAGAGTAGCTGAGATATTTACAGAAGAATTTGGAAAAAGAATATTAGGGGCAGAGTGGGCCCACAAGTCACTGGGAGGACTGTTCTCCAAACCGAGCGTGGCCTGTTTTCTCCCCGACGCCGGTCGAACACAGCCCGCCAGCTCCTGCTCCCGCGCCCGAGAGGGAGGGACACCGCACGAGCCAGCGTGCCGTGGAGGACCGACTGCAGCGGTGGTAACACGCGAGGCCACGTGAAGATCATCACTGCTCCCATGCCTCGCGCTGAACCGACCCGACTGCCGCCAATCGACTTCCCGTGAGGATTCGGCCGAGCTCTCGTGTGCAGTACCCCCCCTAGCCAAAAACCACACCAGCTACTCGCCCTCTACCTCCTCCGGCTGAAGACAATCGAGTTTAGCTGCCCAGAACCTAGCCCGGAGACTATTGGCGGTGACCGAGAAGAATAGCCGACACAGGCTCACCGTGGGCAGCTCGAACCAGAGGCTTTCCCGGCCGAGCTAGGCCACTCGGAGACGCGCCGGATAGTCACGCTGCTACTAGCCAAGCCACAGCCCCGACGGTGGACCATCGAGTGTCAATTTGACGTTTTTCTCCCGGCGCATCCACTCGGACCTCCGGGTAAGAATCCATCGAATTCGTCCTTAATCTTTGTTCTTAGGCCACCAAATCGTGCACACAGGACTCAGACTGGCTAGCGGTCAATTTCTCTTCGCAACCCTAGCTAGAAAACTGACACAGTGCGGGGTTTTCATGACGTCCCACGCTCAACCGCGCGGCAGGGGTCGGGCGCACGGTGAGAACTCGCCTGGAGGTGTTGCCATGCGCCGGCCTTTACTTGCCGTGTTTCCTAAGCACCCACTGGTGCTCTAGAATGGATGGGCTGAGTCGTTGGCAGGCTAGGGCCACCGGGCGACGATGCCGATCATTCCCCGAGGCCGCCGCACGCTGCCGACACAGTTCCGATCCTCTAGCGCCTGAACCGAGCCCACAAACATGTTTCCCGACCCCATCAACCCCCAGGCGGCGAGCCTCTGGCCGGGAGACGGCCGGAGACACTCAGCCGGCGAGGCGCCGCCTCGGTCCGGCGAGGTTAGCGCGCTTTCGGGAAGGAGGGCTCGGAGGAAGAAGAAGGGTGGGGCGGGCCCACCAGTCAGTGAGGGAGAGTTTAAAACTGGATCGAATATGGCCCAGAATTCCGTTTGGCTGTGTGCAGGGTAACCCTGTGGCCCGTGTGTTCTCGGTTCTCACTGGCTGGGATTTAAAGAGTGGGCCAAGGTTCTTTTCCAATAGCAAAACAAATCAAGTTTCGGCCCAATGTTTAGAAATTAAGAACTTTTGCTAGGAAGCTCCAAATTTAGTGATTCAAATTGGGTTGGATTCAGCTTGCATAGCTCTATCCAAATATGCAACCCAATTTGTATGAAACCCATTAATCGATTCTCGAAAATTCTTAAAAGCTTTTCAGCAAAAGAATTTTAGAGGGAGTTTGGTTCATCCAAAAATCCCCAAATTTTGCCAGAATTTTCTTTAGGATGTTAGTGAACCCCTGTAAAGTTTCAGACCATTTGGAGTTGATTTGATCAGAGCAATTCAAATTTGAAGGTGCTGTGTTCATTTGAATACAGAAACATTTTCAGAGAATTTCCAAAACTTGGAAACTCAGTTCTGGGCAAATCTTAGCTCCAAACATTCTAGGAAAGTTCATGCAAACTCTATGAGATATAATTGAGATTGTAGTTCACTAAGTTGGGCATGAACAGTGGTGTTACCTCAGAATTAATTCTGCTTTGCTTATGTGCTAAGAGAATTATTCTGAGCAAACCACTCAATGAAAAGTGCTAATGTTTGGTCCAGAGGGTTTTCTTGTAACAAGGAACTCACACAAAAATTCTCAGCTCCATTGGAGCTTTGGATCACCTCTGTCCTGTTTAACCAGTTGAGGGATTAATATGGAAAAGGGGGAAAACCACTTAGCATTTAACCATGTGATTAAGTCTAAGCCAAACCACCAACACCCAGTTCATCTTTAAATTCTTAAACAGAGTTCCAGTTGTTAGAGACTGGTTAGCAGAACTAATAGCAGAAGTATTACCCTAAACTCATGTGCATATCCATTAACATGTAGTATTTTTATTAACGTGTAGTCGCTGAAGGCGAGGAGACTCCGGAAGTGCTGGACTTCCTTCTTCCGGACGAAGAACTAACTCCTGACCAGCAGCAACAAGGCAAGCCCCGGTTTGCATTAACCTTTTTATAAGCTTTACTTTGTTTACATGTGTCATATGAAGTATGAATGTGCATTAGGTATAGGATGGATGGAACCCCACTTGCATAACCAAAGTTTCCTATAAGGGTGAGGGTAGTGTCTAAGACCTCGAGTAGACAGGCTATGCTTAATGTTTCATAGGACTTCGGTACAAGTCGAGTAGTTGGAATCTACTCGCGAGATAGGCTTCGGACACACGGGATTGGTTCGAGTGATGCGAGATCATTTTAGTAATGAAAATGAGACTAGGCAGGGGCTAGGGCGCAGCAAGAGGGAGTCTTGTGTGCGCGGCCCTGTCCGTGTCGATTGAGGACCGATCCGTGTGCAGCCCACGCTGATCAAGTTTGAACGTACCGAAGACATATCGGATATATGGGCCCCGATAAACCGATGTAGCCTAAACCTCCGGGCGTCGAGGCATAACGCACCGATTTATAGGTGTAGGCTGAGGGCAGCAAGGTGGAAATCTGCCAACGGGCATAGAGAGATGCTCCGTGTGGGGAACCTCCTGCTCGTTTCGGTGCGACCGGTTCGACGTTTGGGCTGTTGGGTGAAAGGTTGTCCCGTACGACATCGAGTGAGCGTGCTGTGCAGCTCCACGGGTGGGCATACGTGATGTGCTCTTTGGGTTTCCCTGCAGGTGTATATCGAGTCGATTCGCCGCCCCTCGCGGTGAAGAGTACCACTTGGTCACTGAGTCGTGACGTAGCCTAATGTATGAAATGTGATGATTCAATATTGCTGTCATGATATAATTGTATTGCTACATGTGTGCCACCAAATATTGCTTACTAAATTTCAGCTTCTTGAACTGTTAATTTGTTGCTAAAAGCTGAACTAAGGATGAACCTGTAGGCGTGTCCATTTGCTGCAATATTACTATCCTATGTCATTGTACACCTCATGTAAAGGTTCATGTTTAGGTGAGTCGGTTAAGCCTTGCTGAGCCTTCGTGCTCACGGTTGCTGCTTAAGTGTTTTTCAGGTGAGGAGCCACCCACGGACTCGGAGTACGAGTCCACCGGCGAGGGTTACCCTCCGTCGGGGACCACGGCTGAGTGGGAGCCGTACACGCCGCGCTGAGCTGAGACGTGCAGCTAGTGTGGGTTGCCCTAGGGCTGGGCAACCAACTTTTGCTAGATAGGCGGGCGTGAGTTGTACAAAAGAAACTTCCGCTGTGTAATAAAAGACCCTAGTTTGTAACTGAGAAGTGTACTACTTGGTACATTCAGTTTGCTTTCCCATGTAATATAATGTGTTCTTATGACGTGTGCTGTCGGGTGTCGCATCGTGCGGCACCACCCTCTGCGATCCTGGATGAGCGGATCCCGGTCCGCCACAGGACCAAACTAGTCTGATACACCGGATCAGAGCCAGACTAGTCAGCGGCAACGGACTTTTTGGGATTGGAACAAAGAGATTTTTTGGAATTTGATTTAATAATGATCTAAAGGATAGAATTTCACAAATAATCATGATGAACATGACCAGTAAGCAGTCAACAATCATACGGCCATAATTCACCAAGATTCAATAACTGAAATAGTTTTCAAGAGAAAATTGAGGTAAGGGATGAATTTTCGCAAAAGTAAGAAAAACTTTGAAGAATCAATCAGGTACGCAATGTTTCAAGCCACATTTCGAGCATCAAGTATATTTAATTCATTTCTAAGCTCGCCAAATCTCTTTTCATCTAGTGGCTTGGTGAATATGTCCGCTAGTTGTTTTTTAGTTGTAACATGTGCGATTACTATGTCACCTTTTAATGAATGATCTCTTAGAAAATGATGATGTATGTCTGTGTGCTTGGTTCTTGAGTGTTCTACTGGATTGTGTGCAATTTTTATGGCACTTCCATTATCACATATGAGTGGAATATGGTTCAAATTGTAACCATAATCCCTTTGAGTTTGTCGCATACAAAGTAGTTGTGCGCAACAACTAGCGGATGCAACATACTCTGTTTTGGCTGTAGAAAGAGCAATGGAATTTTGTTTCTTTGAGGACCATGAAACTAAGGATGTGCCAAGAAATTGGCAGGTTCCTGAGGTGCTTTTCTTATCGACTTTGCAGCCTGCATATTCGGCATCGAAATAACCTATAAGTTTAAACTTGGGTCCTTTAGGATACCAAAGGCCCAAGTTAGGTGTGTGCACAAAGTATCTTAAAATTCTTTTTACAGCTATTAAATGATACTCTTTAGGTGCAGCTTGAAACCTTGCACACATACACACACTAAGCATAATATCAGGCCTAGATGCACATAAATAAATCAGTGAACCCATCATGGACCGATATACCTTTCGATCCACATCTGGACCATCTTCGTTGAGATCGATATGTACATTAGTTGCCATGGGAGTCTTGATGGGCTTGGCTTTGTCCATATTGAACTTTATGAGAATATCCTTCTTGTACTTAGTTTGGCAAATGAATTTGCCATCTTTCAGCTGCTTCACTTGCAATCCCAAAAAGAACTTCAATTCGCCCATCATTGACATCTCGAATCGGTCTATCATAATTTTACTAAATTCTTCACAAAAAGATTTATTAGTAGAACCAAAGATGATGTCATCAACATAAATCTGACATATGAATAGATAACCATCAAAATGTTTGTAAACAAAGTATAATCAGCTTTTCATATTTTAAAGCCATTTTGAGTTAGAAGTCCCTAAGGCATTCATACCAAACTCGGGGAGCTTGTTTGAGGCCATAGAGAGCCTTACGCAGTTTGTACACATGGTTGGAGTACTCTTGATCTTCAAATCCTGGTGGCTACACCACATACACCTCTTCCTTAATAGGACCGTTGAGGAATGCGCTTTTGACGTCCATTTGATACAGCTTAAAATTGTGGTGAGTACCATAGGATAATAAAATACGAATTGACTCAAGTCTAGCTACGGAAGCAAAGGTTTCGTCGAAATCCAAACCTTCGACTTGTGAGCAATCTTTTGTCACAAGTCGTGCCTTGTTTCTTGTCATGACTCCGTGTTCATCTTGCTTTTTCCGAAAGACCCATTTGGTGCCCACGATGCTTGCCTTTGATCTTTGCACAAGCTTCCATACTCCATTTCTTTTGAAATTATTCAGTTCCTCTTGCATGGCGGTCACCCAATCTGGATCTTTTAGTGCTTCTTCAACCCTGTATGGTTCCAGAAATGAGATAAAAGAGTAATGTTCACAAAAATTAGCAATACGAGATCTAGTAGTTACTCCCTTTACAATATCTCCAATGATGTTGTCGATGGGATGATCTCTTTGTATACTCTGATGTACTCTTGGGTGAGGCACTTGTGAGATCATTTGCTATTCATTATCTTCATTGTCAATGTGCCCCCTAGATCATTGCCTCCATGCATATATTGATCTTCTTGATTCTGCTGATGTTGATCTTGTGCCGAAGCTCCCCCTTCATCATTGCTCTCTTGTTATGGTACATATTGAGCAGTTGAGTCTTGTGATTGCTCTTGCGGTCGAATATCACCAAGTGCCATCCTCCTCAATTCTTTACATGGAGCTTCTTGTTGACCTAACACACACTTATCAACTTGCTCCACTTGGGAGCCATTAGTCTCATCAAACACTACATCATGTGCCACTTAAACAATGAAAGATATAGTGAGGAGCTCCTATGGCGTTTTCTTCAAAAGTCGGTGAAGATATAACCGGTTTGTGGCGTGACAAGCGGTGTTTATCACTTCAGCCCAAAACCAGTCCGAAGTATTGTATTCGTCTAGCATTGTCCTTGCCATCTCAATGAGCGTCCTGTTCATCCTTTCGGCCACCCAATTGTGAGGGCCCGCCGTCCCGATCACGGGGACGGGGCACCTCGCTCGGGAATCGCATTGGGTGGTGCCATGTTATTGTCACACCCGGTTTTTCCGAAGAACAACCAAGTGAATATCACATGTATGCCAGGATTATTTTCTCATACATGTGATGACAAATAGTGAAGCATCATTTATTACAAGCCAGGTGTCGAATATAAGTAAGTCTTACATAGTAAATGTCTCGATGGACAATAATAAGTTCATCACAAGTAAGTAAACTAGCAGCGGAATATTATTCTTTAGGGCTCCATCACAGGCGTTGCCCGGGGGGGTCTTCATGAACCTAAAATCCTTCCTCGGGTCCAAAATCTTGGTCATTATACACCACCTCATTATCTTGACCTGAGCAGCAATATAAACCAACAAATATGCAAGGTTGAGTACCAATGGTACTCAGCAAGTGTGGGAAAAGTATATCATGCATGGCTAGAACAAGGAGAGGTTGAATTCCTGGTTAAAGCACTACGCAATTATTACCTATCACCTTAGCTTATTAAGCACCTACATTACTACACAGGTGAAATGTTCCCACTCTCCCATCCCATCATCATAACCCAATATCCACAACAACATTTCCAATGTTAAGCTCCCCGCTTAACTTCCAAAACCATCAATCCTCTAATCATGAATAAGTCCAAGCCGCTCTTGACCGTGAGCACGGCTGTCATGACAGTTTTGACTCTGCAGAGTTTGTACCACTGTACCCACATGTAGTGATTTCATCCCCCGTTGCCGGGTGGACTAAAAGAACCTCCATTATGCCAGTGGCTACGAACCACATTCACACTTCCCAGGTGTGTAGCCAGGAGATCACTACGAAGCCTTTACAAAGGGATTCCCGACGAGCGTGGGCCCACTGAGGTTTCACCCCTAACAGCATACAAGAGGCTCCAACCCCGCTACAGTGGCCCCCTCTTGAGCCTTGCGGTTCATATGGTAGTCCAGCTGACACCTATTCCCCGCACCATCCAACACACCCATACTACGCCGGGGATACACCTAATTAATTGGCCAAGCTGCCCCATCTCAGCATGTGGTTGGCACTGTAAAGCCAGGATTACATGCTCCATGAACCGGTCCTTAGGATCCAGGCAAGTACTAAACACAAACCCAAGTCTTGTGCACCCAGCACACAACCAAAACATCCAACTTGCCTTGATCCCTACCTCTACATAACTCACAATAGCTCATTCAAGAGTATGGTAAAATAAACTGATGATCTCATATCCCAAATATCCCATTCTAAGCATGGCTAAGCATATGCATGTAAATAAATGACATGACAAAATAAATCCCAACCCAAGCTACAAGGAAACAAGGTAATGCAATTCTAGGGAAACTTTCCTAGCATGGGTTTCATATTTAACTTGACAATGCAAATAATTCTATCTACACATCCTAGCATAGGATCAAAGTGGTCAAGGACACTTGCCTCCTTCTTGCTGCCCTTGAAATGGGTAGTCCTGATCTTGGAAAGGAATAACTTGCTCTTGAACAGGTTCTACTTCATACCATCACACATAGCAAAAGAAAAACAACAATCATAAGACATAGTTCACACTTCTTACTTCATACAAACCACACATTCATATTTATGAAATTCATTCACCATTATATGTGTTGTGGTTACTTTGTGTGTTGATCTGTGGCTTGCACACACTTTTATTTATATGTGTATGATTCCTACTTTGGTGTTCATATTTATACTTACATACTATATATATATATATATATATATGTGTGTGTGTTTCAGTTTTAAATATATTCCTTATATTAAACTACCAAGTATGTAAGAAAAGTATTTTTCTTCTCCATATGTGCCTTCATAATTTCTATCAACCCTAAACTGAACTCTTTGAATTTTAAAAACTCCATTTATCATTTACTAGTTGCTATATTTTCAGATTTACATTCCTATGCATAATTGTGTATTTTATTATGAAATTAGTAATACACATCATCTAAACAGTATAGGTTTTGGTCCTAAATAATTTAATAACATATTTTGACCTTGGCCTCTGATGTAAACTATTTCATAATTATTTTCCCTATTTTTCTATAGCTATTCTTTACTTAAAAATGTGTCCCTATATTAAATAATGTGAATAATAAATGAAACAGATTCATTTCAGCCCAAAATATATTTTTATCTCACTCCAAAGTTTTCTAAGTACTGAGAAAGTTTTTAATTAATTTTGGACAATTATGTTTGTCCCACTTTTTAATTTTTAAACACTAGTTACATATTCAATTTTCTAAATTAAATACTAAACAGGGCTAAAATAATGAACTCACCTCATTACAGGGTCTATAATATTATTTTCATAATTTCCAGGGGTCTAGCTACACTTATCAGAGGTGTTTTTCCTAATTTTTATTAAGTCCAGGGGCTAAAACTGATTTTTAAATGAATTTACATGATTTTCTGGAGTTCCAGGGGCTAGATCAGAAGTTTCCGGGGCTAGCTCTTATTTCCCGAGAACCCCAGGGGGTAGCACGTAAGAATTCCAGTCTTTATAACGCGGGGCTGACGTGGACCGTCCGATTTTAAACCGACGGCTGAGATTATAACATCGAACCGGTACGCGGGGTTTTAAAGTCTACCGTGCGATTTAAAATAAACGGCGCACAAGCGGCCACGTCGATCTGATCGAACGCGGGCGGCGCTGCCGGCGGCGCACGGCGGCGGGAAGCGGCGATCTCGCCGGAAAGTTTCGGATCCTCGAGAATTCTGCCTAGAACTGTGATCTTATGGCTTAGATCGGTAGAGGGGAGGTCAGGGATCTCACCTCGGGGGTTTTCTTGAGCACGGGGGTCCTGGAAAGTGATCGGCGGCGAGGTCCGAGGCAAAACCACGGCGAAGCTCGTCGGCGCTGTGTTTACACCGTAAGTCTCTGAGTTTTCTGCACCTGCAAGGTTCCCCGGAGGCGGTGGATCAAGACCAGCGAGTTAGATCAGAGTTTCCGAGCTTAGATCGGCCAGAATTCACCGGCGAAGTCTCGGTGCTCACCGGAGAAAAAATCGGCGATCGCGTGGGAAAAACCGATCGGGGCTGGGGTTTTTATAGCCGGGGAAGGGCGGTGGGTCAGTTGTGATCGAGTTTGAGTCTTCTGGGACCGGAATTTGGGCTGAGGGACGCGGTAATTCGATCGGTTAAGATCGCGCGCGCGCGGGAGAGAGTCCGGGGTCGCGGGGTTAGGGATGACAGGTGGGTCCCACCTGTCTGTGAGGGAGAGCGCGGGCGCGCGCGGCTGCGGGCTGGCGCGGGGAAACTAGGCCGGCTGGCGGGTTTCGGCCCACTGGCCGGTTTTTTCCCGTTTTCTCTTTTTCTTTTTCCATTTCTTTTCTGATTTGAGTCTAATTTGAATTCCAGTTTGAATTTGAATTTTTGCAAAACATGCAACACACCCAAAAATTTTTAAATTCCCCTCTGAACATGGTTTAGGGTTTTGAATCAAAATTTGGGGTGTTACAGCTCTACCCCCCTTAAAAGAAATCTCGTCCTCGAGATTGGTGTTTCTATGAAAACAATTCCGGAAATTGTGCCTTGAGCTCATCTTCCCGTTCCCAGGTGGCTTCCTCTTCTGAGTGATGCTTCCACTGCACCTTGCACATCCGGATTCTCTTGTTTCTGGTGAGGCGTTCCATCGTCTCCAAAATCTTGTATGGTTGCTCGGCATAAGACAAATCCTCAGCTACATCCACTTCATTCATGGGTAACACCTCTTCAGGCGTCCTCAGACATTTCTTGAGTTGTGACACATGGAATACATCGTGCACGTCCGATAGATGAACCGGTAACTCTAGTTGGTACGCCACTTCGCCTTTCCTTTCCAAAACTTGAAAGGGTCCGATGTATCGAGGTGACAACTTCCCTTTCACCTTGAACCGACGAAGTCCTCTGATAGGGGACACCTTGGGATAAACATAGTCTCCCACGTTGAAAACGAGCTCTCTTCTTCGTACATCAGCATAACTCTTCTGGCGTGTTTGTGCTATCCTCAAGTTGTTGCGAATCTCCCCCACCTTCGCCTCGGCTTCTTGTAGCACTTCTGGACCAAACACTTTACTTTCTCCTGTTTGGTTCCAAAATCGGGGAGTTCTGCACTTCCTTCCATACAAAGCTTCAAACGGTGACATCTTCATACTAGCTTGATAGCTGTTGTTATAGGAAAACTCCGCATACGGTAAGTTCTTGTCCCAACTTCTATTGTTTTTGAGTGCACATGCCCTTAACATATCTTACAAGGATCTGATTGGTTCTCTCCGTCTGCCCGTCAGTTTGGGGATGATAGGCAGAGCTGAAGTTCAGATGGGTTCCCATGGTTTCATGCAACTTCTGCCAAAACCTCGAGGTGAACTGTGTCCCTCGGTCCGACACTATCTTCTTTGGCACTCCATGGTAACACACAATCCTTGACATGTACAATTCTACCAATTTGGATCCGCTGTAGCTTTCTTTCACAGGAATGAAATGAGCTACCTTGGTTAGCCGATCAATAATGACCCATATTGAATCATACCCGGATTGGGTCCTAGGCAATCCCACAACAAAATCCATGCTGATTTCTTCCCACTTCCATTCAGGCACTTTGAGTGGTTGCAGCAATCCCGCGGGTCATTGATGTTCTGCTTTCACCAACTGACATGTGTCACATAGGGCAACATGTTCCGCGGCATCTCGCTTCATGCCATACTACCAATACCTGCTCTTGAGGTCCTGGTACATCTTCGTACTCCCAGGATGAATGGAATAGTCAGAATCGTGAGCCTCCTTCAAAATTAATTCACGGATCTCCTTTACTTCTGGCACACAGATCCTTTTCCCGTGCCACACCGTTCCTTGTTCATCCTCTCTAAAACCAGGAGCTTTATTTTCCTTGATGAGCTGTCTGATCTCTTGTATCTTCTCATCATTCTTTTGGCCCTCGCGTATGTCTTGCTCGAGTGTGGAGTCCACTTCCATGGCGATGGCTTCACCACTATTTACTAGACATAGATTGAGTCTTATAACCTCGTCCTTCAATTCTGCAGGCATGTCCTTCAAGCTCAACTTATTGACCTGCACTTTCCGACTCAAAGCATCGGCCACGACGTTTGCTTTCCCGGGATGATAGTTGATGCCCACATCAAAGTCATTGATTAGCTCTAACCATCTCCTTTGTCTGAGGTTGAGATCTGGCTGTGTGAATATGTACTTCAAACTCTTATGATCCGTATATATCTCTGTCCTCTTCCCCATCAAATAGTGCCGCCAAATTTTCAACGCGTGTACCACTGCAGCTAGTTCTAGGTCATGTGTAGGATAGTTCTTCTCGTGCTTCCGAAGCTGCCGGGATGCATATGCCACGACATGTCCTTCTTGCATGAGAACACATCCCAACCCGTTTCCAGAGGCATCGCAGTACACTGTGAAATTCTTCTGCATATCTGGCATAACCAACACTGGGGCTGTTGTCAATCTCTTCTTTAGCTCCTGAAAGCTCGTATCGCACTGTGGCGTCCAGGTGAATGTGATTCCCTTTTCCAACAGTTTGGTGAGAGGTCTCGAGATCTTGGAGAATCCCTCAATAAACTGTCGATAGTATCTAGCCAATCCCAAAAAGCTTCGAACTTCCCCGACATTTTCAGGGGTCTTCCACTTCTGGATATCCTCGATTTTGGCGGGATCTACGGAAATTCCTCCCTCCGAGATTATATGTCCTAAAAAGGGAACTCTCTTCAGCCAAAACTCACACTTGCTCAACTTGGCATATAGTTGGTGTTCTCTCAGCCTCTGCAACACCAACCTTAGATGTTTCTCATGTTCTTCTTCATTTTTGGAGAAGACAAGAATATCATCTATGAAAACCACCACAAATTTGTCCAGATATTCCATGAATACCTTGTTCATGAGGTACATGAAATATGCCGGGGCATTGGTTAGCCCGAAAGGCATGACAGTGTATTCATACAGTCCGTACCGAGATACGAAAGCTGTCTTGGAAATATCAGATTGCCTTATCTTGAGTTGGTGGTATCCCGACCTGAGATCAATTTTCGAGAACACACAAGCTCCCCTCAACTGATCAAACAAGTCTTCAATGCGGGGTAATGGGTACTTGTTCTTGATGGTTACCTCATTCAAGGCACGGTAATCCTCGCATAACCTTTGAGTTCCATCTTTCTTAGGCACAAATATCACCGGAGCTCCCCATGGTGAGGAACTAGGGCGAATATACCCCTTTTCCGTCAATTCCCTCAAATGATCCTTGAGCTCTTCTAGCTGCTTGGAGTCCATTCGATAAGGTCTCTTGTATATCGGGGCTGTTCCCGGTACTAGCTCAATTGCGAATTCCACGTCACGGTCGGGAGGCATACCTGGCAACTCCTCCGGAAAAACATCTGGATATTCCCTGATAGTCCTGATTTCCTCAACTTTCACCTCCACTTGATTTAATTTAATGTCCCTCCTAGGCTCGTGCATCGTTATGAACTTTACTCTTGTGCCACTGGGGTGAGTTAGCTCCACCGTTCTGGTCGAACAATGGATGATTCCTTTATGTTTGGTCAACCAATCCATACCCAAAATAATATCTATCCCTTGTGAATCTATCACTATGAGGTTAGCCGTAAATACCACCCCATTAATGTCTAGGTTCACTTTGGGACACACTTGTCTTGTCCTTATTTCTCCACCTGGAGAGTTTACCGCTAGCATATGGTTCATTTGTGTGGTTGCTAGGTCATGCTTCTTAACAAACCCTTGAGCAATGAACGAGTGGGTAGCACCAGAATCAAACAGCAGAGTTGCAAGGTGTAAATTGGTAGGAAACTTACCAACTACCACGTCGGGTGCCTCTTGTGCTTCCTCCATAGTGACATGGTTCACCCGTCCTCTCATTACATTCTGCTGTTGTGGCGGCAGGCTTCTTCTTTGGGCATTTATGGGCGTAGTGCCCCACTTCACCACAGCTGAAACACTGCACCCCAATCTTAGATGCTTGGCCCTTGTTGTCTTGGGGTTGGTTTGGGGGTCCTTGCACTGCTGGTCGAGGTGGATATGCGGGGCGAGGCTGCTGCACAAACTGACGTTGCGGCTGTGCTGGTGCTGCAGGAGGCCTGTAGTTTGGGTTGTACCCTCTTGGTGCTGAATAGGGTATCGCAGCACGGCTCGTCTGCCCTGTAGGTTGCTGCATCATACGTGGGCGGGTGTTGCTCCCTGAGGCTTGATGTGACCACCCAGCCTTCCTCTTATTCTCATTTTCCAGGGCCTTTAGCTTCCTTTCTACCACAAACGCTCGGTCCACCATCTTTTGGAAGCTTTCATACTCATTGGAGGACATTGCACACTGCATCTCTGCGGTAAGTCCTTCCACGAAACAATCTTGTTTCTGCTCATCAGTCTCTATGTCCCGTGGGGCATAACGGGATAGTTGAGTGAATTTAGTGAGGTATTCCCTCACCGTCATGTTTCCCTGCTGCAGTCCCAAAAACTCCTTCCTCTTGTTTTTGAGTTCACCTCTTGGGATATAATGGTTGCGGAAGCTACGCTTGAACTCTTCCCAAGTGATGCTCTCAGGGTCATGATGGGCGGCCACGTAGGCGGTCCACCAATCAGCAGCAGGTCCATGCAATTGATGAGAGGCAAACAGCACCCTCTCATACCCTTGGCATTGTATAATCCTCATCTTACTTTCAATGGTCTTCAGCCAATCATCTGCCTCCAGAGGTTCAGCAGCACTTGCAAACTTTGGAGGTTGAGTTCCTAGAAACTCACTCAACCTTGGTTGGCGTGGTGCAGCTTGTGGAGGTGGAACTTGATGCAAGTTGGCCACCACTTGAGTCAAGTTCTGGATGAGCTGATTTTGATTCTCCAGCATTTGGTGGAGAGGATCAACTTCTTCACGGCGACCACCCCGGTCCTGGCCTCCAGAAAGATGAGGGTTGCACGCCTCATCGTTGTTGTTGGCGGGGTTGGCAGCACGTCCTTTTCCTCTTCCGGCCATCTGGCAGAATCAACAAATGTTAATTTGATACCATTTAGTATCATCTTACTACTTTCATTTGTTGGTACTTTGAGGTGTTGAGGCTTTGTTAAAATTTTACGAGGGTTTATATCTCACACCAAATGAATGCACTATTATTTCCTGTGGGTTCACACACCAAAGCAAAACAATCTGAAGACGAGGCTGTGGACAATTGCTCATGGCTTCCACAACTCACGTCACACACCAAGCATTATCACACCATTAACTACGTAACGACTCGACTACTTGACCTCTTGCTAGCTAGGGGAAAGACTCTACACTACCCGTCCTCTTGAGCTGGCTCCTCGGGATCTTCCTCCTCATTTCGGCTACCTTCTGACTCTGCTTTGGGTGGGGAGGCTGCTGGTGGAGAAGTGCGATGACGCCTGATTGCTCGGCGATCCGGGGAGTCAGGAGTCCATGTATCATTTACGGTGACACACAGTTCATTCCCATCTCCTCTTTCTCTCGCCTTTAAGCAAGCTCGCAGCAACGCCTCCGTGTCCTTCAGGGTGTCTCGGACATCCTGAAGCTCTTGTTGACAATCCTGCAGTCGAGTGCTGAGCATAGCCGCATCCTCCAAGCACAAGTCCATGTGCTCATGGGAAGTCCCTTGCTGCACTGGTGGGTATTTGTACTCCGTGGTACCACTCTCATGTTGGAGGACATACATGTACTCAGTTTTGTCCAAGTGGCGACGATAGATGTGACTCTGGCAGGTGATGGCCTCCCAGGTGACATCTTTCTCCGCGTCAACTTGTGTTGCTCGACAAGCTGGAGAGTGGTGAATCTTAAGCAGCTGATTCTCGTGTATAATCCTCATCTCCGAACTCCATTCTTCCCTCTTCTCACGGATGGTCCTGGTGGAGTTATAGTGGATGATTAGCTTGCCCGTATTGCCGGCGGCTTCGAGCATACGCCGAAGATGGCGCAACAAGTCTCCTACTGCCAATCCGTAGGAAAGGTACGTCACTGGACGACTCTCCTCTCTTTCGGCAAGGGCAACCACGGGAACTCTCCCTCCTGTGGACTTGCGAGCGGTGCGAATCATGCGAACCATCTAAAACAAAAAGGATTTTAAAATTAGGTTAGATAAAATCTCAAACAAAAATCCTATTTTGAATGAAAGTTGGGGTAAGATGAAGAAAATAACTCTTTAAATAACACTTTTCAACCCACACCTTGGAAAATAGTTTTTAGGAAAATAGGGCCCTTAAATAAGTCCATTTCTAACTAGGTCCACGTTCCTACGGGCAACCTTGGCTCTGATACCACCTCTGTCACACCCGGTTTTTCCGAAGAATAACCAAGTGAATATCACATGTATGCCAGGATCATTTTCTCATACATGTGATGACAAATAGTGAAGCATCATTTATTACAAGCCAGGTGTCGAATATAAGTAAGTCTTACATAGTAAATGTCTCGATGGACAATAACAAGTTCATCACAAGTAAGTAAACTAGCAGCGGAATATTATTCTTTAGGGCTCCATCACAGGCGTTGCCCGGGGGGGTCTTCATGAACCTAAAATCCTTCCTCGGGTCCAAAATCTTGGTCATTATACACCACCTCATTATCTTGACCTGAGCAGCAATATAAACCAACAAATATGCAAGGTTGAGTACCAATGGTACTCAGCAAGTGTGGGAAAAGTATATCATGCATGGCTAGAACAAGGAGAGGTTGAATTCCTGGTTAAAGCACTACGCAATTATTACCTATCACCTTAGCTTATTAAGCACCTACATTACTACACAGGTGAAATGTTCCCACTCTCCCATCCCATCATCATAACCCAATATCCACAATAACATTTCCAATGTTAAGCTCCCCGCTTAACTTCCAAAACCATCAATCCTCTAATCATGAATAAGTCCAAGCCGCTCTTGACCGTGAGCACGGCTGTCATGACAGTTTTGACTCTGCAGAGTTTGTACCACTGTACCCACATGTAGTGATTTCATCCCCCGTTGCCGGGTGGACTAAAAGAACCTCCATTATGCCAGTGGCTATGAACCACATTCACACTTCCCAGGTGTGTAGCCAGGAGATCACTACGAAGCCTTTACAAAGGGATTCCCTACGAGCGTGGGCCCACTGAGGTTTCACCCCTAACAGCATACAAGAGGCTCCAACCCCGCTACAGTGGCCCCCTCTTGAGCCTTGCGGTTCATATGGTAGTCCAGCTGACACCTATTCCCCGCACCATCCAACACACCCATACTACGCCGGGGATACACCTAATTAATTGGCCAAGCTGCTCCATCTCAGCATGTGGTTGGCACTGTAAAGCCAGGATTACATGCTCCATGAACCGGTCCTTAGGATCCAGGCAAGTACTAAACACAAACCCAAGTCTCGTGCACCCAGCACACAACCAAAACATCCAACTTGCCTTGATCCCTACCTCTACATAACTCACAATAGCTCATTCAAGAGTATGGTAAAATAAACTGATGATCTCATATCCCAAATATCCCATTCTAAGCATGGCTAAGCATATGCATGTAAATAAATGACATGACAAAATAAATCCCAACCCAAGCTACAAGGAAACAAGGTAATGCAATTCTAGGGAAACTTTCCTAGCATGGGTTTCATATTTAACTTGACAATGCAAATAATTCTATCTACACATCCTAGCATAGGATCAAAGTGGTCAAGGACACTTGCCTCCTTCTTGCTGCCCTTGAAATGGGTAGTCCTGATCTTGGAAAGGAATAACTTGCTCTTGAACAGGTTCTACTTCATACCATCACACATAGCAAAAGAAAAACAACAATCATAAGACATATGATCTAAACAGTATAGGTTTTGGTCCTAAATAATTTAATAACATATTTTGACCTTGGCCTCTGATGTAAACTATTTCATAATTATTTTCCCTATTTTTCTATAGCTATTCTTTACTTAAAAATGTGTCCCTATATTAAATAATGTGAATAATAAATGAAACAGATTCATTTCAGCCCAAAATATATTTTTATCTCACTCCAAAGTTTTCTAAGTACTGAGAAAGTTTTTAATTAATTTTGGACAATTATGTTTGTCCCACTTTTTAATTTTTAAACACTAGTTACATATTCAATTTTCTAAATTAAATACTAAACAGGGCTAAAATAATGAACTCACCTCATTACAGGGTCTATAATATTATTTTCATAATTTCCAGGGGTCTAGCTACACTTATCAGAGGTGTTTTTCCTAATTTTTATTAAGTCCAGGGGCTAAAACTGATTTTTAAATGAATTTACATGATTTTCTGGAGTTCCAGGGGCTAGATCAGAAGTTTCCGGGGCTAGCTCTTATTTCCCGAGAACCCCAGGGGGTAGCACGTAAGAATTACAGTCTTTATAACGCGGGGCTGACGTGGACCGTCCGATTTTAAACCGACGGCTGAGATTATAACATCGAACCGGTACGCGGGGTTTTAAAGTCTACCGTGCGATTTAAAATAAACGGCGCACAAGCGGCCACGTCGATCTGATCGAACGAGGGCGGCGCTGCCGGCGGCGCACGGCGGCGGGAAGCGGCGATCTCGCCGGAAAGTTTCGGATCCTCGAGAATTCTGCCTAGAACTGTGATCTTATGGCTTAGATCGGTAGAGGGGAGGTCAGGGATCTCACCTCGGGGGTTTTCTTGAGCACGGGGGTCCTGGAAAGTGATCGGCGGCGAGGTACGAGGCAAAACCACGGCGAAGCTCGTCGGCGCTGTGTTTACGCCTCATCTTGTTGCTACCTACCCTCCTGCCCGGTCTCATCTTTAGAAATGTAAACTTTTGTTTGCCTCTTTTCCAACCACACTTATGTAATCCTAAACTATAGCTCGCGAGTAGATTCCAACTACTCGTCTTCTACCAGATGTCCTAGCCTATTTAGCATGACCTTATTCTACAGCGATGACACCTTTCTACCCTTGACCTCAGGGTTCATTTTTGGTTATGCAAGTGGAGTATAAAACATCCTTGACCTAATGCACATACAAACATTGACCCATAGTAGTGAACAAAGGAAAAACTTTATAAAACAACTTAAATGCAAACCGGAGCTTGCCTTGGTTTTGCAGGTGACTAAAGTCAGATAAATGCGAGGTTAGTTGCTGATGACTTGAAGCTTCACCACTGCCCTTCTTGCTTCTTGATCCAAACTTCAATTCTTCACTTTTCGACGTTTAACCACTACACGTTATGAATATGCATATATATTTAATTGTAAAACTTTTGCTAACAAGTGTTAAAGACAAGTTTAAAACTGGAACTCTGTTTAAGAATTTAAAATGATACTGGTTCTAGTGGTTTGGGATGTGGGTTAAAGAACTATGATCAAGTGATAAGTGGGGTTCATCACTTGGGTGGTGATCACCTAATGAAGTTGAACACATACTACTGATCCAGGGCTCCAATGGAGCTGGATATTTTCTTGTGAGTTCCTTGTCACAAGAAAGTCATCTGGACCAAAATTTAGAATTTTTCACTGAGTAGATCACTCAGAACAATTTCCTAAGAATTTAGGCAAAAAGGAATTAATCCTGAATAAATTTGCACTTTCATGAAAATTCAAGTGAACTACAAATTCAAACATAGCTCAGGGAGTATGCATGAATTTTCCTAGGATTTTTGGAGCTAAGAACTGCCCAAAACTCAATTTCCAACTTTTGGAAATTCTCTGAAATTGTTTCTGTATTCATTTGAACACAGAAACTTTATTTCACAATTATCCTAACTAAATCAACTCTAAATGAGCTGAAACTTTTACAGGAGTTCACTAAAAGCCTATAGAATATTCTGGCAAAATTTGGGGATTTTTGGAATAAACCAAACTCTCTCTAAAATTCTTTTGCTGAAAAGCTTTAAAGAATTTTCCAGAATTTTCTATTTGTGTTCATGCAAATTGGGTTGCATATTTGGATAGAGACTTTGATCCTGAATCCAACCCAATTTGGATCACTAAATTTGGAGCTTCCTAGCAAAAGTTATGAGATTCTAAAGTTTGAACTGAATTTGGAAATTCAAATAAACCGGGAAATGTTCAAACTCTGACCGTGGGTCCATCACACACGTGTCAACTGCTGGAACCGAGCCACAGGGGGCCACAGAACCCTTCCCGCGTCGCCACAGGGGATCCCGGAGCCGCTGACGATCAGCAAATTAAATTTTCCGTCGCTGACACGCGGAGCCCGCCAGTCAACTTCCTCCTCGGGCTATGTTTTCCCTCCTGCGCTGCCCCCTCGCCGGACTCTCATCGGAGCTCGCCAGAGTCGGCTTCCTAGCCGCCTCTCGGCTCGGTGCTCGCCGCCTGGGGGTTTCCAGCCACGAGAAATCCATTGGTGCAGTGCTCTCGGGCTGCCGGTGGCCGGAAGCAGGCCGGCGACATGCGGCGGCCTCGGGAGAGGTTCTGCACCGTTGCCCGGTGGTCCTAGCCCGCCAAGCTCTTGGTTTTTCTGCTCTACAGCATCCTGGAAGGCTAGGGAAACTCGGTGAAAGCTCAACCAAGCATGAAAACGGCAGCTATCCAGCTTTCACCGTGCGCCCGAATGGTACAGCCGGTTTTGCTCTCAGAAAATATCAAAATACGTCGCCTCTCGTCAGCTTCAATCTAGGTTTGAAAAGAGAAGATCACCGCCATCTAGCTTAGCTCCTCTGTGCCTAATTTCGTGACCAAAGATTGAAGAAATAGGGAGGATTTCTTGATTTCGTACCGGAAGGTCGGGTTGCGCCCTCCGAAGGAAAAACTTCAAATTGGCGCTCGGTGGTCCACGGCTCGACGTGAGGGTTGAGGATGAGAAGCACGGGTCAACAGCACGTCCTGGGGCGCCGGTACATGGCCGTGACCAGCGCTAGACTCAGCTGTCCACGGGAGCTCCCTCCTCGGTTCTCTTTCAGCCGCCGCGCGGACATGGCGCCCTTGGGGCAGAGAGGGCAAACCTCGGTCGTTTTTGTGTTGGGGAAATGGTGAGTGGGCACGCGGTGCTGTTCAGCAGCCCGGAGGGAGGATGTGCACTAGTTTTTCTTGGGTTCCGATAGAGCACCGAGGAGCGGCGGCGTTTCTGCTCGGTTCTGGCGTGAGGGTCTCAGGGCCTCGGGGTGGCGGTTTTGTGAACGACCAGAGCGCTTTGTGAACGAATGAGGGCGCGAGTGGACACCGAGCAGGTCGCCAGCGCGAGAAGTTTTCACGAGGAGGTGGCTCATTGGTCGCCGCGGTGTCACCCGGAGAGAGTCATGGCTGCTCGAGTGAAACAGAGAGATTGCTTCGAGGGTAAGTTTAAATGTTACTATGACATGTGGGGTCCACCCCTCTTCTTATCCCCCAAAAGCTCTCACAAATATCTCCCAAATTTTGAAGGTCCTAAATTCCAACATGTAGAGCTCAAATTTGGGAATTCATTTGGACATAGGGCAACTTTACTCTAAGTTCAAATTTGAATTTGAATTTAATTACCCTTTTATGTCCTATTACAAAAAATTAGCCACCACACCTCCAAATGTTGTAAAAATTGGTATTCCCACAAATTTGGAGCTGAGGATCTCAAATATGGACTCAACTTTTAAATTTGGTTGCTGAAATATAAACTTTGAACCAACAGTTTGAAAACCCCTTTTGTGATGACCTATTTGAACAAATGGTATATGAGCTCAAAATTTCTCCAAATTTAGATCTTAAGCTCTTTTATACCTGAGGACTGCAATGGTCATCTCACATATAGGCCTATGGACAATCTGAACATGAATCCTTTGCAAGGGTTCAAAATTGGGTTTAAATTTTCCTCCCCTCTACTCATAGATATTGTGCACATGAGTTAGATTTTTGGGAGTGAAATTCTTCTCTGGATTAACATGTGTTTAGAATGAGCTAAAGAACATTTTAGCTTTCCCCACATGTCCATATTTGAGTTTATCATTTCATGTGACATAACTCAAGTCATTCCCTTACATTAACATGTTTTGAATTCAGCATGAATTCAACATGATTATAATCCATTCCTTTTTAGCTCACCCTCAAATCAGAAAGTTGCCACCATAATCTCCTCAATTTCAACTGTATGAGGCTCCATGTGTATACAAAAGTTTGGCGGCAATTTGAGCTGAGCCTTTGGGTCTAAAGACTTTATTTTTATTGTTTCTCATCCGCTTGTATGGTTATACATGAGTTTAACTTCACCTTGGTCCAACACATTCAAAGGCATGCTTGAACCCATGTGGTTGCACCTCATGTATACTATCCCATGTAAGAAAGTTTTTGTAAGTCCCATTTTTCATGAACCAGAAACACAATGACGTTCAATCATCGGTTTCTTTGCATTCAAGTTTTTGGGACTTTTACATTCCTCCTCCCTTAAAAAGAATCTCGTCCCGAGATTCCAAAAGAAGAACGAGACAGGAGAGGTACTGCCAAGTGGTACGATGATAAAAATTCCGGATAGTTCATGCGGAGGTAATCTTTGCTCTCCACATTGTTTCTTCTGTGGTATGATTACTCCACACCACCTGGTAAAATCTTAATATCCGATTCCAGGTGGTCCGGATCTTTCATCGATAGTCTGAACCGGTCACTCGGTGTAGGTATGATCCGGTTTCAACTAGTCAATTTCTTCGGTTTGGACAGCGATGGTAGCTTTAAAGTACTTCTGTAGCTGTGACATATGAAATATGTCGTGAACATCAGCAAGGCTTTCCGGTAGTCCCAGCCGGTAAGCTACGGTTCCACACATCTCCGTGATAGCAAGTGGATCTAAGGCTCGGGGAGCAAAATCCCCCCTTTACATCGAACCGGTGAATTCCTTTCATCGGAGACACGCAAAGACAACGTGTTCTCCGCCGTTGAAATGCAACGGTCTATGCCTTTGACCATCGTGACTTTTCTGTCGGGATTGTATAGCCTTCAAGTTCGCTTCTATTGTACGAACTCGGTCATCGGCCTTGTTGACAAATCAACCCCGAACAGTACTCTTTCAGCGTACTCACACCACTTCCGCGGTGTGCGACATTTCCGGCTGTAGAGCTTCATCTTACGAGGTATAACTGTACGGTCCTTAAACCATAGAGTACCCTCATTGTCCTTCCTGAACCACCTCATCTCTCCATTGTCTATTCCTATCTGTAGGTGAGACATACCTTAGTCTCTCCTTTGCACTTCAGCAATCTCTTCTCAGATTGCTGGAATGGGAGCAGTGTTATAAAGTGCTCCATACAGAATGACACAGAGACTGGGTTATTCTTCTCCTAACTCAGCAATCGCCAAGTTGTGAATGTGGTTTCTTACGACTAACGCGTCGGCAACCGCTATCACTTTTCCCCGGATGGTAATGGATCTTGGTGTCATAATGTTTTATGAGCTCCAACCATCATCGAGAATACCCTTGCACCAACTAGTTAATCGAGTAAACTATCGATGCGGGGAAGGGTACTTGTTATTTATAATGACGGCATTGAGCGAATGATAATCAACACTTAATCTTAGTGTCTCGTCCTTCTTCTTAACGAACAGCGCAGAGTAACCCCAAGGTGAGGAGCTAGGTCGTATAAAACCTTTGCTCATAAGTTCACTTAGTTGCTCCTTCAACTCCGCTAGTTCATTGGGTGCCATCTTATACAGCCTTCGTGAAATCGGGGTTGTTTCCGGCGTCAGTTCAATCTGGAACTTGACGTCCCGTTAGCCGGCATTGCCCAGTAACTCATCGGATACACATTGAATATTCAAGTCCCACCGGACTATCCTCGAGTTTAATTACTTCCTTAGGATAGGCCTAACCAGTCCTCTTTTCTGTACAGAATGGACTCTTCTGTCCTCATCCAGATTCTTGATCTGTTGAACAGCATATTCATAACTCACGTTGAATACCAAAGTTAAAGTTAACTTCGGTATATTTCCAACGAGTATTCATACGCCTTCAGATCATCTCTGGATCAAAAGTTATGATTTCTCAAAGTTGACAGAATTCCTGGATAAAATTTGCCAGCATCACCTTTGTATGTGGCTACTTTTATCACAGTTGTATATGAAAATACAATAAGAATCTGCGCAAACTCTGAACTACAACAATGTTGCACATTTCATAACCTTTCCAACGGTGTATCATCAGATCCTTAACGATTTTTCTACAGGAAGTAATGGCTTAAAAACAGAAAGGTCCAGAGAGGTTTTTGCTACTGTCCTGGTTCTGAACAGTTTGCCTTCAACTTGGCTTTTCACCAACTTAACGTGTGATTTTGCTCTGGAGGTCTACAAAGAAATTGTAGGGCACTTGAAAATATTACCAGAACTGTATCATACACCTTAATTGGTTATATCAACTCAGAGTTATGCTCTGTCAGAGTCCAGCAAGAATTCCTGCCAGAAACAGACACTCTGTTTTTGAAAACTTTGACGCCTAGTCATGCTCTCATTTGAATCTTAGCTCAAAATAAGAGTTCAGTAACTAATAGTTGTTTCAAACTTCCATTTTTAGTTGAAAGTTAATTCATGAATCATTTCTTCATAGGGAAGAGGTTATTAAGTGTAGTACGGTGTCGATGCACCGTAAGAAACATGTCGGTACTACGTAGCCTCACCAAAGAAAAATCCTAAACCGAATTATACCGGCATATACGTGTTATCAGTGGCACTAAGACAGTCTCTCGCACACGTGTACTACACGGGATATGTGTACCTGCAGAAGAACACTCAATAGTGGTGCACACAAAGGTTGTTTCATTTCAGGCAATTCCATATTTGAAAGTAAATACAAACGCCCGTATCATTGTCATACGGCCGTCCTTGAGTTAAGCCACGTCTCAAGGTACGTGATCGTGTTTTTACACCACACGACGGGGAACCCGAGTATATCATGAACGGGTCATCACGGTTGGGAATGTTATCAACCCAACGGATACCACCTACTGCCCTGCAGGGCACGCCGATGGCAAGCGCTGCGTATGTCCTCCTGGGCTATTTCCAGACGAACACACTATCGCGTTACTGATCACACGATTGGGTCTCCACTTACTTGCCTAATGCATGCTAGGGATCAGCGTTTCATATGAACTCAGGAACATGAAGAGCCCAAGAGTTTCATATTAACGTCTCACACCAAGCTGTGAGACCTATCCCTAAACCACGTTCCTCGTCAGGGGAGCTAACTGAAATTGAACCGCTTTCGGTGGCGTTTCTTACCATGCTTACCAGAGCATAGGTGCGTCGTTACATAATCAAAATTCAGATTATAACAAATATGTTAGTCATGCTACTTTCAGTAACTACACTACTATAGTCCTTATGTGGGCCTAATACCGTTTCCTCATCGTATCCTAAGTTTTTGTCGTAATACGATCCTTATTCCGTGCGCTATTACCAATGCAACTCTGATATCATGCTAGGAGGGCCCGCCGTCCCGATCACGGGGACGGGGCACCTAGCCCGGGAATCGCATTGGGTGGTGCCGTGTTATGCGGCACCCAACAGCACACATATAAGGAACAGTGTATTACATAAATCATGAGCGGAAGCTTACAAATGTTCTTTGTAAATAATCTACATAAAATAGCTACAGCGGAAGTCGATAAACAGCTCACGTCGAATAACTAGTGAGCAACCGAGAAGAGGTCCAGCCCGCAGACTCCTCTCGCTAGCAACACGAAGACATGGCAGCGGCTAGGTTCTCCATGTGATACATGACCCGGAAGTTCCCGAGTCTCTCCGGACAACCTTCTTTGTAGCGTCGTGTTAACCTGCAAAACCACTCATATAGAAAGAGTGAGCACAAAGGCTCAGTAAGACTTAACCGTCTCTCCTAAGACATGCAACTCTACATGAAAGTAATCTATGACTTACACATATCATTTGCGAAAAGAATCGCCTACGAGTTCATCCTTAACTTTCAGATTTTAGCCATAATAGTAGTGACCTTGCACCCAGCAACATTGGAACTCCACAATCAAACAAGAAACGCTTCAGTCCAATGTTACTTGTCCCAAGGTGGAAAAATAACTTTATTTTGCTCTATCTCTACTTCAAACAAGGTTTTCATGCAATTTACAATAATCATAGCAACAATTAAAATTTGCAAACTGTTTCCACACAAGTTGATTACTACGTCACAACATGGGAGCAAGCGGTACTCAATAACCGCGAGGGACGGTGATTCGAATCAAACACTGCCCGGATAGCTCGACACATACGCCCGCCTATGAAGACCCAAATCTGGCGTCCTTCATTACGTCGTATGTGGCAACCTTTCGCAGGACACTTGACTGTAGAACCGATCGCGCCATCTCGGGCTCATAGGTGTAACGAGACGATGTGGTATGCCTCTACAATCCAGTTAACCTGGTACATCGGTTTCCTGGGTCCCATATAGCAGTAAGCATCCGGTACACAACTCAATACATGCTCCTGGATGCGGCACACGCCTCGGTCCTTAACCGACACAGGCAGAGCTACGCGACAAAGACCTCATCTTATCGCTACCTACCCTCCTACCAGGTCTCATCTTTAGAAATGTAAACTTTAGTTTACCTCTTTCCTAACCACACTTATGTAATCCTAAACTATAGCTCGCGAGTGGATTCCAACTACTCGTCTTCTACCGGATGTCCTAGCCTATTTAGCATGGCCTTATTCTACAGCAATGACACCTTTCTACCCTTGACCTCAGGGTTCATTTTTGGTTATGCAAGTGGAGTATAAAACATCCTTGACCTAATGCACATACAAACTTTGACCCATAGTAGTGAACAAAGGAAAAACTTTATAAAACAACTTAAATGCAAACCGGAGCTTGCCTTGGTTTTGCAGGTGACTAAAGCCAGATAAATGTGAGGTTAGTTGCTGATGACTTGAAGCTTCACCACTGCCCTTTTTGCTTCTTGATCCAAACTTCACTTGTTCACTTTTACGTTTAACCACTACACGTTATGAATATGCATATATATTTAATTGTAAAACTTTTTCTAACAAGTTTTAAAGACAAGTTTAAAACTGGAACTCTGTTTAAGAATTTAATATGATACTGGTGCTAGTGGTTTGGGATTTGGGTTAAAGTACTATGATCAAGTGATAAGTGGGGTTCATCACTTGGGTGGTGATCACCTAATGAAGTTGAACAGATACTACTGATCCAGGGCTCCAATGGAGATGGAAATTTTCTTGTGAGTTCCTTGTCACAAGAAAGTCATCTGGACCAAGATTTAGAATTTTTCACTGAGTAGATCACTCAGAACAATTTCCTAAGCATTTAGGCGAAAAGGAATTAATCCTGAATAAATTTGCACTTTCATGCAAATTCAAGTGAACTGCAATTTCAAACATAGCTCAGGGAGCATGCATGAATTTTCCTAGAATTTGTGGAGCTAAGAACTGCCCAGAATTGAATTTCCAACTTTTGGAAATTCTGTGAAATTGTTTCTGTATTCATTTGAACACAGAAACTTGGTTTCACAATTATCCTACCTAAATTAACTCCAAATGAGCTGAAACTTTTACAGGAGTTCACTAATGGCCTATAGAATATTCTGGAAAAATTTGGGGACTTTTGGATGAACCAAACTCCCTCTAAAATTCTTTTTCTGAAAAGATGTAAAGCATTTTCCAGAATTTTCTATTTTTTTCATGCCAATTGGGTTTCATATTTGGATAGGGATTTTCATCCTGAATCCAACCCAATTTGAATCACTAAATTTGGAGCTTCCTAGCAAAAGTTATGAGATTCTAAAGTCTGAACTGAATTTTGAAATTCAAATAAACCGGGAAATGTTCAAACTCTGACCGTGGGTCTATCACACACGTGTCAACTGCTGGAACTGAGCCACACCGGGCCACAGAACCCTTCCTGCGTCGCCACAGGGGATCCCGGAGCCGCAGCCGATCAGCAAATTAAATTTTCCATCACTGACACGCGGGGCCCGCCGGTCATCTTCCTCCTCGGGCTGGTTTTCCCTCCCGCGCTGCCCCCTCGCCGGACTCTCATCGGAGCTCGCCCAAGTCGGCTTCCCGGCCGCCTCTCGGCTCAGTGCTCACCGCCTGGGGGTTTCAAGCTACGAGAAATCCATTGGTGCGGTGCTCTCGGGCTGCCGGTGGCCAGAAGCAGGCCGGCAACGTGCGGCGGCCTCGGGAGAGGTTCGGCACCGTCGCCCGGTGGTCCTAGTCCGCCAAGCTCTTGGTTTTTCGGCTCTACAGCATCCTGGAAGGATAGGGAAGCTCGGTGAAAGCTCAACCAAGCATGAAAATGGAGGCTACCCGGCTTTCACCGTGCGCCCGAATGGTACAGCTGGTTTTGCGCTCGGAAAATATCAAAATATGTCGCCTCTCGTCAGCTTCAAGCTAGGTTTGAAAAGAGGAGATCACCGCCATCTAGCTTAGCTCCTCTGTGCCTAATTTTGTGACCAAAGATTGAAGAAAGAGGGAGGATTTCTTGATTTCATACCGGAAGGTCGGGTTACACCCTCCGAAGGAAAAACATCAAATTGGCGCTCGGTGGTCCACGGCTCGACGTGAGGGTTGAGGGTGAGTGGCATGGTTCAACAGCGCGTCCTGGGGCACCGGTACTTGGCCGTGACCAGCGCTAGACTCAGCTGTCCACGGGAGCTCCCTCCTCGGTTCTCTTTCAGCCGCCGCGTGGACATGGCGCCCTTGGGGCAGAGAGGCCAAACCTCGGTCGTTTTTGTGTCGGGGAAATGGAGAGTGGGCACGTGGTGCTGTTCAGCAGCCCGGAGGGAGGCTGTGCACTAGTTTTTTTTCTGGGTTCCGATGGAGCACCGAGGAGCGGCGGCGTTTCTGCTCGGTTCTGGCGTGAGGGTCGCATAGCCTCAGGGTGGCGGTTTTGTGAACGACCAGAGCGCTTCGTGAACGGATGAGGGCGTGAGTGGACACCCAGCAGGTTGCCAGCGCGAGAAGTTTTCACGAGGAGGTGGCTCGGTGGTCGCCGCGGTGTCGCCCGGAGAGAGTCACGGCTGCTCGAGTGAAACAGAGAGATTGCTTCGAGGGTAAGTTTAAATGTTACTATGACATGTGGGGTCCACCCCTCTTCTTATCCCCCAAAAACTCTCACAAATATCTCCCAAATTTGGCAGGTACTAAATTCCAACATGTAGAGCTCAAATTTGGGAATTCATTTGGACATAGGGCAACTTTACTCTAAGTTCAAATTTGAATTTGAATTCAATTACCCTTTTATGTCCTATTGCAAAAACTTAGCCACCACACCTCCAAATGTGGTAAAAAGTGGTATTCCCACAAATTTGGAGCTGAGGATCTCAAATATGGACTCAACTTTTAAATTTGGTTGCTGCAAATATAAACTTTGAACCAACAGTTTGAAAACCCCTTTTGTGGTGACCTATTTAAACAAATGGTATATGAGCTCAAAATTTCTCCAAATTTAAAACTTAAGCTCTTTTATACCTGAGGACTGCAATGGTCATCTCACATATAGGCCTATGGACAATCTGAACATGAATCCTTTGCAAGGGTTCAAAATTGGGTTTAAATTTCCCTCCCCTCTACTCATAGATATTGTGCACATGAGTTAGATTTTTGGGAGTGAAATTCTTCCCTGGGTTAACATGTGTTTAGAATGAGCTAAAGAACATTTTAGCTTTCCCACATGTCCATGTTTGAGTTTATCATTTCATGTGACATAACTCAAGTCATTCCCTTACATTAACATGTATTGAATTCAGCATGAACTCAACATGATTATAATCCATTCCTTTTTAGCTCACCCTCAAATCAGGAAGTTGCCACCATAATCTCCTCAATTTCAACTGTATGAGGCTCCATGTGTATACAAAAGTTTGGCGGCAATTTGAGCTGAGCCTTTGGGTCTAAAGACCTTATTTTTATTCTTTCTCATCCGCATGTATGGTTACACATGAGTTTAACTTCACCTTGGTACAACACATTCAAAGGCATGCTTGAACCCATGCGTTTGCACCTCATGTATACCATCCCATGTAAGAAAGTTTTTGTAAGTCCCATTTTCATGAACCAGAAACACAATGACGTTCAATCATCCGTTTCTTTACATTCACGTTTTTGAGACTTTTACACCAATTTTGTTGAGGGAAGTAGGGTGCCAAAATTTATGTTTTATTCCTTCTTGATCCAGGTACTCATCAACTTGAGTATTTTTGAACTCTGTTCCATTGTCACTTCTAATATTCTTGACGGTTAAGGAGATTTCATTTTGCGCTCTCTTCAAGAACTTCTTGAGAATTCTCTGGGTCTCTGATTTATCATACAAGAAAAATACCTAGGTAAATCTAGAAAAATCATCAACAATGACTAAACTGTTACCGCCAATGATTATATAAGCAATTGGACCAAAGAGGTCCATATGAAGAAGTTCCAACGGTCTTGATGTAGTCATCACGTTCTTTGCAGGGTGTGGTGCTCCAACTTGTTTTCCTGCCTGGCATGCACTACATGGCCTGTTTTTCTCAAACACAACATCTTTCAAACCTTGGATTTGACCACTCTTTAGAAGTTTTTGCAGATTCCTCATCCCAACATGGGCTAGCCGTCTATGCCAGAGCCATCCCATGTTAGTTTTTGCAACCAAGCAAGTGTTGAGTTCAGATTTATCTTTGTTGAAATCATCAAGATAAAGTTTTCCCTTCAACATTCCCTGGAGTGCAATTGAGTTATCGCTTCTTCTAAAGACTGTCACACCCTCATTAGTGAATAACTATTGTATCCTTTGTCACATAGCTGAGATATGGACAAAAGATTATAATCTACAGAATCAACATGTAAGACATTGGAGAGAGTGTGTTGAGAGGATATGTCAATTTTACCGCTGCCAAGGACTTTTCCTTCGCTGTTGTCTCCAAAATAAATTCCTTCACATGGATCTGCATTTTGCTCATACTCTACGAACATTCTCCTTTCTCCGGCCATGTAATTGGTGCATCCACTGTCGAGCACCCATTTTGATCCCCCGGAGGAATAGGCCTGCAAAACAGAGTTATGTCTTGGTTTTAGGTACCCAAGTTTGCTTAGGTCATCGAAGGTTAGTCAGAAGTGTTTTTGGCACCCACACACAAGCTTTGGGTCTCTTGTGGCGTGGCCCTGCATATTTAGCATAAATATATCCAGATTTATTTTTCATAAGGACATAAGATGCATCAAAAGTATGAAATAATATTTGCAGTTCAGATTCATGTGATTTTTCTTTAACAAAGGTAATATGATTCTTATTTTGACCAGTAGTGAATTGCTTCTTACCTCTTGCGTACCCAAGACCATCTTTGACATTAGGAGGTCTTGTGAGCATATATGCACTACGTGCATATTTCATTTTTTCTTTGTCAAAGATACCACTTTGGGATGGATGCTTAGCTTTTGTAGCATTGGATTCATCTGTTACATTAGTCTTCTTACTAGAGCATGTGCAAGTTTTAATAGTTGTCAACTTGACATCTTGAGAAGGCGAAATTTTAGAGGAGGAAGCGTCACTTTTCTTGAGTGACTCCACTTGCACTTCAAGGATTTTGTTAACTTTCGTCAAGTTAGCAAGTTCGTCCTTGACTGCAATGTGTAAGTCTTCTAGTTTTGAGTAAGTTTCCTTACTCAAAGCTAGCTCAAGCTCAAGTGTCTTACTTTTGTCCTTTTCAAGCTCAAGAAGCTTTTCAACCTTTTGATATCTCTTCCTTTCACAGATGAGCTTATTATATTGGCGGTTGACAAGATCCTCCTCCTCAAATATTTCATCCGACAACATCTTCATTTTTTTAGTGCCGTTTTGCTCAATCTTTTAAGCATTTTCTCATTTTCACAAGAACTATCAAAATCATCATTAGAGGAATGTAAGGAGGGGGTGTAAGTGAAACCTTCTTCTTGCCTTCCTTAGCCATGAGGCAAGTGTGGTTGTGGTTCTCCCTTCCTCCCATGTTTTGTAACAGCGTAGACTTCTTGGTTGGCTTCTTGATGGCAGTTGTTGCCATCTCCTCTTCATCATCCAAGGAGGACTCGTCGTTTGAGTCCCACTACTTGCCAATGTGTGCTTGATGTACTTGCTTCTTTTTCTTGAAAGTTTTCTTCTCTTGCGACTTCGCTTCTTGGACGGAGCGTTTCCCTTCGTGAGTAGTCTTGAGTGTAACCCAACTGTATTTTGCAACTTCAAATCCATCAACCTTGGTGAACTCTTCTCGGCTCAAGGATGAAGTGATCACGACAACGGCTTGTGCATTGCGGTGAAGTGCTTGTTCTTGCTCCAGGGTGAGTTCATTGTCAGTGTCTGGGATATCTATACCTGTATAAACTATATGCCAAGGACTAATATTATGTGAGATAAGATGCATTTTTATATTATACTTCAACATTGAGTAATCATTTCCGTCAATCTGTGGAGGTCTTCCCATGGGAATAGAGAGATAATGCTTGTAGTTGTTAAGATTCTCATAATTAAAAGGATATCGGGAGTAGTCTTGATAACTAGCCCCTTTTGGCTTTTCATCCTCCTTCTTGCCTTTCTGGCTTATAATCTTCTTCCTTAGAAGCGCCTTGAGTTCACGCACTTCTTCATCATCGTGTTCCTGCTCCTTGAGCACATCGAACGCCTTGGAGTCTTGCTCGTCTCCAATAATGGGCGCTTCCGGGATTTCATTGTTCTTGTCGGTGGCCATTTATCTCTCCAAGCGGTGAGTCTCGTAAAAGGAGAGCCTTGCTTTGATACCAATTGAATGTGGCCTAGAGGTGGTGAATAGGCATTGAAAACTTTTCATGCAACACTTAGGGAATTCGTCAAATACAGGAGGGACCGGACTAGTCCGGTGTGCTAGTTATACCGACGAAAAGATAGATTATTTAATGTATTCTCCTCAAATGTTATAGCAGTGGAAATAAGTAAATTAACCTAACAATCTGTGTAGGTATTAAGATGATTAATTTGGACGAGGAATGCAAGATTAATATTCATTGCAAGATTAATCAACCCTATGCCCTAAATGGTGATAATGATTGTAAAATTAAATAACAAGAATACAAGAGACAAGGATTTTTACCGAGGTTATATCTCGACAAAGAGATCTACATCCTTGTTGAGAAGCTCACACAGAGCTAGGTCTCAATCAACCCTTTACCTCTTCAAGTTACCACGAAGGCCAACCTAGTTCCACTATCATGGGGGAAATCACCAAGTCGGTGGGGCAACCTCACATGTTGAGGACTCCCACAAAATTACAGAGAGAAAAACGATCAAACACACTCGAAAGATTTACAACAAACATAAGAGTGTATGAGAGATCAAACCCCAAGAGCTTGGCAATGCGTAGAAGACGATCTCTCTATCCCAAATCTTGATTCCCAAAGGATTTAACTTTTTAAGGGCTTTAGATGTGCAGTGAGAGTTGTTTCTGTGCTTTTGGGACGAGTGGCGGCGCTAGGGTTCTTGGGTAAGTCAGTTGTGCACGTTTCTCACCTATTTATAGTGTTTCCAAAAAAACTACCGTTAGGGATCCCGACTGCCGGACTAGTCCGGTGTGCTGTGTAAAATTTGCGTGAATTGTGAAGCACACCTGAAACCATAATTTGTGTGAGGTTTACCAGACTTTTTCGTATTGGAACAGCAGTTAATCCGGACTAGGCCGTGATGAGTCCATAGACTCAATCGGACTAGTCCGCAATAGGACGGACTTGTCCGGTGCAGGGTATATGTGTTGAGTGAATATCAGAAGGTTGAACGGACTTGTCTGGGATGTGTCCGGACTTGTCCGAGTGCGGTTAGTGAGTTGAACGGACTGGTCCGGTTCTGTTCCAGACTTGTATGTGTGAGAACAGTAAGTCGATCGGACTAGTCCGCTGGTGAACGGACTAGTCCGGTGCTTCAGTGTATTGCTTAATTAATTGATTTTAGCCCTTACCCTCTACGTAAGGATATAAGCTCTTGGAATGTGTCTCTCACACATATTGATATCTACTTTGTGCTTCCTTGATCATTTGGACTTTTCCTTTTCTCACTCCTCATTTTTCACCTTTTTGAGTGCACCATAAGTTCTAGTCTTTGAGACCTACATTCATCTCAACAAATTCATTAGGATCTCAATTTGTTTGTCATCAATCCTCCAAACCCACAAAGGAATGCCTAGATGCACTTTCACATACATATCAGGGTTAAGATGCAGTCACGCGCAGTTGGATACGTGGCGGTCTGCTCAACCGTGAGTGGCATTACAGGATGGATCACCCACCAGAGCCCCATCGACATAAGCCAAAATTTGACTTTAGTATGCCATTCCTGAAAGTTTTCGCCACCTCCAAACCTCTCAGGTTTCATGGCATCCAAAGCACCAGTCATTGCTAGAATAATAGAATAAACGCAACTATAAGGTTTCTGGAATGTTGGAAAATTGAGTATTATTCTCAATCCAGATTCAATATTGAGACAAGTTTGACAGATATTTAAGACTGCCATGCGGATTTTACTGAGCAATAGGTAGATCAATACAATAAAAATTAGGTGAGGCATATGGACTCATTTTGGTTTTGTCGGTGCTTTGATAAGCACAAATTATAGTTGAAACAGACCGTTGATGTAGAAGTTGCAGTTCGTTCGTGAGGCAGCGCAGATCGATGTCAACCAGATTCGAGCAGTCCAGCAGATGCGCTGCCCATAAATCTTATTGCGGTCCCTCGTGCAGTCTTCACGACAGCAATGGTTCGGAGATACCGCTCACCCTCCTCCTCGGTGCACGCCAAGAAAAAGAGTCGGCAAAGTATGACCACTCAAGCACCACAGCACAGCTTTCCAAAGGAAGGAAGAAGAATAGATGGAAGGAAATTTTTCCGGTGTTCAAACCTGAACGTCTCTACGGCCTTATATAGGCACGTCTGCTCTCTAAAAGTCGTTTCCCCTCAATAACGACCCCTAATGGCCGCTGGCCAATTAATGGTGTTTATGACAATAAATGGATGATGTTCATGGCAATAAACAAATGGTGTTTATGGCAATAAACGAATAGTGTTTATGGCAATAAAATGAATGGTGTTTATAGTAATAAAATGTGCACTAATTCTCTACTAGTACAAAACAATTCAAATATTGTGAAGGATACAAGTGACAAAATTCACTCAATGCAGTTGCGCGACAGTCGCACATCGCAAGTCACATGTCACGCGGAAAACACACGAAAAATCACGGATACGCGTGCCCGCGTGCGTGTGTGTGCCCCTCATTATAATATTGCTGTCTCTATTCAGCCATGGTTATCAGGGCTACTATATAAGTTGGTTTGCACCACCTTGAACTAGCAATTTGGGACTAAAACCAACAGCCACATTTATTTGGAATTTCAGTTGAATGGGCCACTTGAATAGCCCAAATTCCAACAAAGGCATCCTGTGTAAGTGCCTGGACATGGAAAGCTTTTCTAACTACAGTAGGGTTGGCAGACCATCATCCGTGCACCAAGCTTCTGGAGCCATGTGTTGAGTTTCTTAAACATTCTATGAAGAGCAATATGGTGGCAAGTCAGTGGTAAATGGTGCTTGACAGTAACTATCCGAAAGTTGTATGGGAAATTCGGGTTCCACTTGAGGCGCTGTACAAAATGAATTAAATGCATACATCTATTTCGAGCTCTATAGTTCCTTTTTCATAACTTAAGAAATTATGATGCGAATTACCAGGTTTCTAGATCTGTGACTATAGATGTCATCTTATTTAAATTTTCAGATGATACAGTAACAAGGATGTTATGTTACTGGTTTGTTCTGTGACTGTTTTTGTAATTCTTAGGAAGTACTTGATCGGCATGTAGTGGCCATACCTTCTATATAACATACTTTCTCGGACATTAATTACGTATTCCAAAGAGTTTTATCTGAATTGTTACAGTAATTTCAAGTTTCAACAGATTCATGAAACTCCTACAACAAAGGAACTATATTTTTTTCTTGGCCATGCATGAGAGATGTGTATCTTTGTATTAAGAAAAGGAGCTAGGGTAAATACCCCTTTATACCAGACATCACAAGAAGTCTCAGGTAACATGTGTGCCCGTGATTACAAAAATGAACGACCAAAACACACGAATTACACACCATGCTCAAGGGCCACCTAGGAGGATAGACCCTGATCCCCAGCCATACACCGTAGTTGTTTCTTGTCCTTCGTTATCCCCAAAGCATCACTATGCTTGGCACTGATCCATCAAATATACAGTGGTTGCGGTTCATAGTATCCATGCCCCGAATATGTATAGCAAATTTTAAACTTTACGGTCCTGAACACTAATGAAGTCATTTAATCCTCATGTTGTGGCCAATCAGTAGCATCAGGTTGGTGTGTTAATGTCTCAAGCCCAACATGCTGTAGCAGAGGAATTAAAAATTCAGCAGCAAAATATCGGCAACCTACACACTACAAGAAAACGATTTATTTTCGTCGGCCAGATTTATTTTCTTCGGCCCCCACGAAAATGAAGTCATTGTCGTGAGCCAGACAGTAGCCGACGACTATAGGGATTTTTTTTGTCGGCTTCCTTGAGGCTCACGACGGTAGGATGACACGACCCCAAGGTCCTATCGAGCCAGGATCACGCTGAGGGGTGCTGCGTTGCACAGCACCGTATAACACACGTCAAAGGTACAAAGCGGAAGCAGAAATTTTATTACATAAACAGGTTTATGAACATGTTTACATCAAAATAAGTTTAGTCTACACTCGCGGGCGTAGACTAAGCATCAAGTGCACGTTCAGCCCTTGAACGTGTCCTTGCTAGCACACACGCACACTAACTCTGCGGCGTGCATGACTCCCACTCGACGGGGTTCCCCTCCTGGGGTTCCGTCTCCTCTTCGGGAGTCCCTTCCTCATAGAACCCTGCAAAAGCTTCAAACACAAGCAGTGAGCACGAAGGCTCAGCAAGTCTGACCCATCTCACCTAAACATGGAACTTCTACATGAGGGGTAATGGGTTACATGAGGTAAAAATCATTTGCAAGGACTCGCCTAATTAGTAGAACCTTACTTTCAAGTTTTAGCAGCAGGTTGTGGAGAACCTTACGCTAAGGTACATGAGAGAGCCGCAATCAAACAAGAAACGCATTTCTCTCATGTACTTTGCCCAAAGTTGAAATGAACTTTAATTAGCTCTAAACTACAACAAACAATTAACAAGCAAAGTCCATCTTTCAATCAGCAGCATTTTAACATGTAACTAGCCTGTTCTTTCTACGTCACGGTACAGTGAACAAGTGGTACTCACTGACCGTGAGGGACGGCGATTATAATCGATTTACACCTGCAGGGTTACCCGAACAACCCGTCATGTACGCCCGTACTCGATGTTGCCTACAACAACCATCACGGACGCCGTATCGTCCCGAGCAAGAGGTCTTTGCACGCGCATCTCAGTACCGCCAGCCGATTTACACCTCGAGCTCTCAACCTACCCTCTGAACGACCAGCTATGCCTCAACACCCAGCTACCCGAGTTACATCAGTTTCCCGGTTCCCATATAGCCGGTAGGTCTTCGGTACTGTTCTAGCTTGTTCAACAGGCCCGCACAAGGCTCGGTCCTCAATCGACACAAGTGGAGCTACAGCACACAGACCCCAAAGTCCTGCTGCCCTTACCCTCCGCTTGGTCTCATTTTCTTGCCATGTGTTTCATGTGCTATCACTACCCGAGTCGAGTGCCTCTAGCCTATGCTCGCGAGTAGTTCCAACTACTTGACTTGTACCGAATCCTACTCTATCCTAGCAATGCAGTAGCTAACAGGGTTTGCAATCCTAAACCCAACCCATGGTTCTCTTGGCTATGCAGTGGGGCTTCCAAACAAGACTCCAATGCACAGAATAAAGGAAACAAGTATGTGCTCAAAACAATAAAAATTTGTAAAAAGGTTAATGCAAACCGGAGCTTGCCTTGCTGCTCTTGGTCGTAGGCTAGCTGCTCCTCCGGAGTTACGAAGTCTAGGACTTCGGGTTCCACCTCGACCTTAGCGACTACATGATAGAAGCAATATATGTATTAATTTAAATGCAGTTGTATTAACTTTTAACTTGTGAGGTCTATAACTCTTACTAGACAAGCCCAATGACTGTGAAATTTTTACTGTGGCTTGGTCACAACCTAAACAGAGACTTGGTCAAGTTTTAGTTGCAGCAAAGCTCATTTGAGCCCTCCACAATTAATCATGTACTTGACCTTAATTAAAGGCTTTTAGGGTGTTCTAAGGATCTTCATGAAACAAACTATGACTTTCTGAAAACTATATTTTCAGAGGGTTCTAATGGAGTTGGTCTCACTTAATTTGGAAGTTCCTAACCAAAGATATGAGCTAAACAATTTCAGAGAAATTTCTGAAAATGTTTCTGAACATTTTCTATTTTCCCTGGAACAGTTTCACTAATCACACCATTAGGCGGATCAAATAAGCTCAAATGGATCTGAAATCTTTACGGTGGTTCATGGATATTTTGGTGAACATCCCAGCAAAATTTCAGGATTTTCCTCCAAAGGATTCTCCCGTTAAAAATTCCTAACAGTTTAAATTTTGAGGAATTAATTCTGGAGAATTAAGGGTTTTCATGAAGTGAAACTTGATTTGCTGAAAAGTGCTCAAAGAGCTGAATCCAACAAAATTTGGTTCACCCGATTTGGAGCTTTCTAGCCAAAGTTATGAGGATTTGAAGTTTGGAAGAATTCTGAAAATCGGGGGGAAAAGTTTAAAATCTCGGGGCCCGCGGGGACACGTGTCGAGCGCGGAGGTGTCCGGCACACCGGAGATACCACACGTGTCGAGCACGGAGGTGTCCGGCACACCGGAGCTCACAGGGTATTTGCGCGCCAGCACAGCCGATCCCCGACCACACTCGATCCCGATTTAAATTCTGCAGCCGCTGACACGTGGGCCAGCCGGCTTCGTCTTCCTCCCGTCGTTCTCTCGCGCCCGCGCCGCCGACCTCGCCGGAGCAGACCCGGAGCTCGCCGGCTCGCCGCTGCCAGACCTCCCATGGTCTGAAACTCGCCGCCAGGGGGTTGTCGACGTCAAGGAACACGTCGGTGGTGTCAGGTCGGGCTGGGGGTGACCGGAAATAGCTCGGCGACGTGCCGCGGCCTCGGTTGAGGTTCGGCGCTGTCGACCGTGGGTCCTAACCCGCCAACACCTCGAACAAACGGTCCTACAGCATCAGTGTACCTCTAGGAAGCTCGACAAGGTGCCAAAAGGGTTTAGAAATGGCGGCAAGTCGGTCGGCACCGTGTGACCGATCGTGCCCGCCATGACCGCCGTCGATCGAGCTCAAAATTCGTCACTCCTAGACAGTTTCACGCCACGGATGCAGAAAAGAACTTAATCGCCGGCTAGTCCAGCGTCTACGTGCAAGATTTGATGACCTCCGAAAGATCATAGAGCGAGAATTTAAAGAAACCGTACCGGAAGATCGGGTTACGGTCACCGGAGCAAAAACTAGAAATTCTCTGCGGATTCTTCACGGTTGGCTTCCAAACTTGGAGGAGAGCAGCACGGTGGTCGCGCGCTCCTGTTGCCTCTCTTGCTGGACCGTGTAAACGCCTGTGGAACGCTGTCCACGGGCGCCTGACTCTCGGCTGAGGCTAGGTCGCCGCGGTGGCGATCGCTCTTGGGCAAAGGAGGTCGGAACTCGGGGTTTCTGGTGTTGGGGAGGTGAAGTGCGACCTCAGGTGGCTGTCTAGCAGCTCAGGAACGAAGGGGGAGATGGTTTTGCTGATTTTCCCGATTGAGCAGAGAGCTGCGGCGAGAGACAATGCCGCTGCTCAGGTTTGCCCGTGAGAAGATAAAGCCGGCCGACTCCTGCTCGGCTGAGGCGGTGCCGGTCGCATGGGGGCGCGAGCAAGCCGCCCTGGGCGCCAGCGCGTGGAGGGGGAAGCAGCTGGTGGCGCCGGTAGCTGCTCGGTGGCACAGCCGACAGCTGCTCGGTGGAATTTCCCACCGAGACTCTGACTTTGGTTGCAAGTTTCTCCTTCTCCCCTCTATGACATGTGGGTCCCACCCAGGGTTTTAACCTCTGAAATTTACTCCTGATCACTGTAGTGAACAGTGAACCCCATAATACCCCTGATGATTCAGATTATTCACCCTTGAGCCATTCGAATTGAATAGGATTCGAATTGGGTTTGGTTTGATTGAATTTCAGCACAAGTGCAGTTTTGAATTCAAATGAAGTTTGAATTTGCCCCACTTAGTTCATGTCAAGATCAACTCCAAATGGAGTGAAAATTGGTGTGTGGGCTCACAAAAATGTGCTGAGTAAGAATATGCCTCCCACTTTTAAATTCATGAGATAAAACAGTTTGAATTTGAATATGGTTTCAAACTGCCCTCTTCCTAACTATACCCAAAATGACCTCAAAAGGGTTTTGAATTTGGGTGAAACTTGGCATGGACATCCTTAGTAAAGTGTAGGAGTTTTCATATGTCCAGCCCATCTATATCACATGTGTGAAATACCACTTTGGCAATGTGTGAGTTTGTTCTCTAATGAGCATGTTGATAATTGTTACTTGCTCTTCATTTGTGTTCATCATCCTTCCTCAAATGAGGTGTGTGGTGTGGTGATGAACACTACAAATGTGTGTCAAAAACTGAGGCCCTTACATTCCTCCCCCCTTAAAAGAATCCTGTCCCGAGATTATAAGGTGAAAATGTGAGAGAGGACGGTGGAAAATTACCGGATATGCGACGTGAAAAATTCGGGGTAGTTAGTGCGAAGGAATTCTTCGCTCTCCCATGTCGCTTCGTCCATGGAGTGATTACTCCATAGAACCTTGTAGAACCACAACGTACGGTTGCGTGTGGTTCGGGCCTTCTCATCAATAATCTGCACCGGTTCCTCCCGATAGGTGAGATCCGGTTGCAGTTCTTCATTATCCTCCAGCTGAACGGTAGTTGATAGCTTAAGACACTTCCTCAGCTGGGAAATGTGAAAGACGTCGTGCACACCGGAAAGTGCTTCTGGTAACTTCAGCCGGTATGCCACTGATCCACACCTTTCGGTAATCTGGAATGGACCGATGAATCGGGGTGCCAACTTTCCTCTCACCCCAAATCTGTTTACGCCCTTCATTGGAGACACCCGTAGATATACGTGATCTCCAACTTCGAATTGTAATGGGCGCCTTCTCCGGTCTGCATACTGTTTTTGACGGGATTGGGCGGCTTTTAGGTTTGCTTGAATTAGTCGAACCTTTTCTTCCGCGTTGTTGACAAGGTCAATCCCGAAGGTAACCCTTTCGCCAAACTCACACCAGTTCAACGGTGTGCGGCATTTCCGCCCGTATAGCGCCTCGTAGGGCGCCATCTTGATGCTGGCTTGGTACCCATTGTTGTACGAGAACTCAGCTAACGGCAAGTGATCATCCCAATTCTTGCCGTGGTTGATAGCGCAAGCTCGAAGCATGTCTTCTAAGATTTGATTTACCCGCTCCGTCTGCCCATCCGTCTGCGGGTGGTAGGCTGAACTACGGATCAGCTTCGTCCCCAAGGCAGCGTGCACCTGCTCCCAAAAACGGGACACAAATAAAGTGTCCCGGTCCGATATGATGGTACGGGGTACGCCGTATAAGCATAGGATCCGTGAGATGTACAGTTCAGCGTACTTCTTGGCGTTGTAATTTGTGTTGACCGGGATGAAATGGGCAACTTTGGTGAGTCGATCGACGATCACCCACATAGAATCATGTTTCTGCAAGGTGGTGGGTAAACCGACGATGAAGTCCATGCTCACATCCTCCCACTTCCAGGCAGAATGCCCAGTGGTTGCAGCAGTCCCGGTTTCCGCATATGATCTGCCTTCACCCTTCGACATGTATCACACTCGGACACGTATTTTGCAACCTCGCGCTTTATCCGTGTCCACCAAAACTTTCTTCGGAGTTCTTAATACATCTTGTTGCTGCCGGGGTGAATAGAGAACTTTGATAAGTGAGCCTCATCAAAGATCTTCTTTCGTAGTTCTGGGTTTCGGGGTACGACGATCCGGTCCTTGAACCATAGGACGCCGTCTCCGTCCTTCCGGAAACATTTCAACTCCCCACTGTCTACACGTCTCCGCAAATGTGACATGCCCTTGTCATTCTTCTGGGCTGCCGCTATCTCTTCACGGATGGTGGGGATCAAAGCTAGTTGGTAGAGAGCTCCGTGTGGAATTACATGTAGTGGTGGTTCGCTCTCTTCCAACAGTGTGATGGTCAGATTATTGACGTGTGGCTTGCGGCTTGGCGCATCAGCCACTACGTTTGCTTTGCCCGGATGATAATGGATCTCTATCTCGTAATCCTTTATCAGTTCTAACCATCTTCGTTGCCTCATGTTCAGCTCCTTCTGAGTGAATATGTACTTGAGGCTCTTGTGGTCGGTATATAAATGTACGAGGTTACCGAGTAGGTAGTGCCTCCACATTTTTAGTGCAAGTACCACGGCAGGGAGCTCCAAATCGTGAGTTGGATAATTCTGCTCATGGTTTCTAAGCTGCCGTGATCCATACGCGACCACTCTTCGGTCTTGCATCAGCACACATCCGAGCCCAATGCCAGATGCATCGCAGTACACATCGAACGGTTTTGTTGTGTCTGGCTGCGCCAAAACCGGTGCTGATGTCAGGTGCTTGACTAAAGACTTGAATGCTGCTTCACATGCTGGACTCCAAACATATTTGGTAGCCTCCTTCAGCAGCTCTGTCTTTGGCTTGGCAATCTTCGAGAAGTTCGGAATGAACCACCGATAATATCCCGCGAGTCCGAGGAAACTCCGTACCTTGTGAACAGTTCTCGGGGATTTCCAATTCAGCACTTGAGTGATCTTGCTCGGGTCCACAGCGATACCCTCTGCTAATGAAGCTATGCGTGGCGCCTGAATCAAATAGTACTATGGCGGGATGCTGGTGGAGTTGGAACATACCCGCAAGGATTGGCTCGCCCTCCGGCACGTCCTCAATGGCAAGTTGGTGGACAGTGCCGGGCCTAGGGTTTGCCCGCCGCGAATTAGTAGGGTTCCGGGGTTGATTCCTCCCCGGAAACTGTGGTGCCACTCCGCCGCCTTGCCTCTCCGGGCAACTGCTCGCGAAGTGTCCTGGACGACCACACTTGTAACATGTGGCCGCTTCTGGTGGAGTGCTCGGTGGACGAAAGCCCGGCATGCGTTTCTGAAGTGCAAACGCATGCGGCATCGCCCGCTGCTGCTGTTGTGTTGCGGTGGTGCTGGCAGTGCCGGCCGGAATGCCGGTGAAGAGTACGGCCGACTGCGGAACGGCATCGACCGCTGTGGTGGTTGCCAGTGTGGACCTGATGGTGGGCGATTCACCATCCGAAACTTCTGAGAAGGACCGCCCCCTTCTCCGCTGCTTTGCGGCATGCTTCGCTTTCGCTCTGCCGCCGCCAACTCCTTGCCGGAGTCCTCCTGAACAATCGCAGCATCAATGATGTCGTTGAGGCTGCCGCGATTGAACATCGCCAACTTGTCCTTCAGGAGCGGGTTAAGACCCTGGTAAAAGTGGTCCCGCCGCTTCTCGTCCGTATCTGCGTGATACGACGCGTAGAGCGCGAGATCGTTGAACGCTCTGGAGTATTCCAGCGCGTTCCGGCTCCCTTGCTGCAGGTGTAAGAACTCCTGCATCTTCCTCTTCATTAAACCTGGCGGTATATGATAGGCCCTGAAGGCCGTCCGAAACTCCGTCCAGGTCATCACTCGGTCGGTGGGCTGTGAAGCACAGAAGTTGGCCCACCACGCGCTCGCGGATCCTTGGAGCTGCTGGACCGCGAACTGAGTCTTGCGCTGCTTGCTGAGCTGGAGCAGCCCGAACTTCATCTCTATGGCGTGGAGCCAGTTGTCCGCGTCAAGTGGTTCATCCGCCCTTGAGAATACCGGGGGATGAGTTGCCAGGAAGTCGGAGTAGGAGCTCTGTTGACGCTCCTCCCGGTCTTGACGTCTCTCTGGGTGAGACGTATTAGCAATAAGCGTTTGCAGCAACTCCGTGTGCTGCTGATGTGAGCCTGCCATTGCCGCGACGATGTCGGCCAATGTAACCGTTGGCAGTGGCGGTGGCGGTGTTTGCTGTTGCTGTTGCTGTCCCGAGGAGTCCTCGGGAGGTGGTTGGGAGGTCTCTCCCCCTTGATTGGTACCCCCAACGTCAGGGTTGGCACGAGTACGCGTCATTCTGAAATTCAAAACCGCAGCGATTAGCACATGTCTTACTTAAAATTCCATAAGCAACAGTAGGTATTGAAGTGACACATGATTAATTTGCACAACATTCACATATATTGATAAAACATAAACTTTATACAAGATACATTATTCTCGGGTCTCCGAGAAGTCGTGCTCATGTCGTCACTACCTATACATACGCTACTGTCTACACAACATGTCACCGATTACAAAAGTTGGGTTACGCTACCCTGGCTGTCCTACTTGGCAACCGTAACCCCCTACTCGGAGTAGAACTCGACCTCCTGTGGGTCGTCCTCCTCCGGTACCTCTGCTGGTGGCTCTGGATCTACCACCTCTTCTCCCATTCCGGGTTCTCCCATTGCTGGAAGGCCCAAGACCACCGGTATGCCCAATACCGGAGGTACGAGGTCCTGCAAAGCATGCACCTCGTCCATAGCTTGGTTGTAGTCCTCTGTAAAAGTCCCAAAACTTGTGAATAGAAAACTTAAGCTATGAATAAAGTTGAGTTTATATGCAAGAAATGGGACTTACAAAAACTTTTGTTTACTCATGAAAGTGTTGGCATGAGCGATAAAAACTTTGAATTCAGTTTGAATTAAGAGGGTCACTTCCAAAAGAAAAGGGGCCATCTCCAAAGAGGAAAATGCAAACTGATGTTTAGAAAGCTGTATTTGCAATGACCAACTCATAGATCAGAGGGCATATTCAAACTCCCCAGGTTCAAATTGTAGAGGGGGCAAATTTGGAGCAAATTTGGAGGTGCTATGATAGGAATATCAAAGGAACTTGTAAATTTCATCCAAATTTGAATTTAAACTCAAAACTGAGGAATGACTTATCAAATTGCCAAATGACTTTTGGATTTAAGTTCCTCAGAGCTGAAGTTTACAATGTGCCAAAAATTGGGATATTTAGGAGAGGAGGTGAGTGGGACCCAATTGTCATAGAAGAGGAGGGAAAAACTTAGCACATAAGTCTTGCTCTCGGATTAGACCCAGCTCCCGGCGCCACCGAGGCGGCAGCCACCGCCACCTCCTGCTCGAGCTGCCCCCCCCCCCCACGCGCGGGCGCCAGAGGCAGTTCATCCGGCGCTTATCCCTCCCACCGAAGCAAACACGAAGCCTCTCACTCGTACCGTGGCCTCCTTTTGCTTCCGCGCCCGAAAAACAACCGTCGGCGACGCCTCCGTTTTCCTCGGTTGTCCACCAGCTCGCTCCCTCTTCTGCTCGAGCCGTCCACACAAAAAGGGAGCGCAATCGAGTGCACAAGATCCTCCACAGCTTGGCCCCGTCGTTCCTGGCTCGTGGGGGTGCCCAAATCAACGATCAACATGAGGTACTAACGCTCACCGGCGAAAGGGCAACTCGGGTCACCGTGGACAGCTCATACCGAGGCTTTTCACGGCCGAGCAAGCACCCTCTGAGACGCGCCGGGACGTCACGCTGCTCTCCCCCGAGTTTCAGCCCAAGCCGTGCAACGTAGCTTGGGAATTTCAAGTTTTTCCCTCAGACGAGGAAAACCTACCCGCGGGTAAGAACTGTTGAAATTAACGCTTAATTCTCGGTTAAAGTTGTTCATTTTGCGCACACCAGAGCTAGAGAGGATAGGGAACCTTTTTCCTCCACAACCCTAGCTAGAAACACCGTGGTTACAGCTAATTTTGAGCTTTTCGGTCGGCGGCCATGGCGGGAACGCGCGGGCGCACGGTGACAACCGGTTTGCCATCGTTTCCGAGCCGGGTTGAGGCCACGCCGAGCTTGCCTGACCTCCACTGATGCTTTAGAGCGGATCCGCCAAGCTTTTGGCGGGCTAGGGTGCTCGGGCGACGGTGCCGATCATCAACGAAGGCCGTGGCTCGTCGCCGGCCTACTTCCGGCCACCGGCAGCCCGAGCCAACCCCGTAGACATGTTCCCCGACCCTGAAAACCCCCAGGCGGCGAGTACCGAGCCGGGAGACGGCGGGAAGCCGACTCCGGCGAGCCCCGATGAGTTGCCGGCGAGGGGGCGGCGCAGGAAAAAGCGGACGGGCCGAGGTTGAAGACGACCGGCCGGTCCCACCTGTCAGCGGCGATATTTTAAATCTTCGATCCGCTGCGGCCCGGGGATCCGGTGTGGTGGCGTGGGAAGGGTCCTGTGGCCCCGTGTGGCGTGATTCCGGCGGCTGACACGTGTGGGGTGGACCCACAGTCAGGGTTTAAACATTTCCCGAATTAATTTGAATTCCAGATTTGGTTCAAACTTTGGAACCCCATAACTTTTGCTAGGAAGCTCCAAATTTAGTGATTCAAATTGGGTTGGATTCAGGATGAAAATCTCTATCCAAATATGAAAACCAATTTGCATGAAAACCAATAGAAAATTCTGGAGAATTCTTTAAAGCTTTTCAGCAAAAGAATTTTAGAGGGAGTTTGGTTCATCCAAAGTTTCCTAAATTTTGCCAGGATATTCTTTAGGATATTTGGAGACTCCTGCAAAAGTTTTGGCTCATTTGGAGTTGATTTAGTTAGGGTAATTCTAATTCCAAGTTTCTGCATTCAAAGAAATATAGAAACATTTTCAGGAAATTTCCAAAACTTGGAAATTCAGTTCTATCCATTCCTTAGCTCCAAAAATCCTAGGAAAATTCAGGCATACTCTCTGAGCTATGTAGGAAATTATGGTTCACTTATATTTGCATGAAAGTGCAAGTTTAATCAGAATTAATTCCTTTATGCTTAAATGCTTAGGGAATTGTTCTGGGTGATCCACTTAGTGAAATGTTCTGAATTTTGGTCCAGAGGACTTTCTTGTGACAAGGAACCCCCAAGAAAATTCGCAGCTCCATTGGAGCCCTGGATCATTATGTCCTATTCAACCTCATTAGGTGATCACCACCCAAGTGATGAACCTCACTTCTCACTTGAGGATAGTGCTTAGACACACATCCAAACCACCACCCCAGTGTCATTTTAAATTCTTAAACAAAGTTCCAGTTTTAAACTTATCTTCAGAATTTGTTAGCAAAAAGTTTTACAATTAAAGATATGCATGTTTATAACGTGTAGTGATTCGACGTGGAAAGTGAAGAAGGAGGAGTTGAGCTGGGAGTAAGAAGCAAGAAGGCAGTGATTCAGTTTCAAGTCATCATCAGCAACTAACTTCATCTTATATGACTTAAGTCACCTGCAAAACCAAGGCAAGCCCCGGTTTGCACTTAAGTTGTTTTTAATGTTTTCCCTTTGCTCACTACTATTGGTCAAGGTTTGTATGTGCATTAGGTCAAGGATGTGTGATACTCCACTTGCATAACCAAACATGAACTCTGAGGTCGAGGGTAGAATTGTGTCATCGATATAGAATAAGGACATGCTAAATAGACTAGGGCATCCGGTAGAAGACGAGTAGTTGGAAACTACTCGCGAGCTATAGTTCAGAATATCATAAGTGTGGTTGGGGAAGGAAGCAAACTAAAGTTTACATTTCTAAAGATGAGACCGGGCAGAGGGGTTAGGCTGCGACAAGACGAGGTCTTGGTCGAGTAGCTCTGCCTGTGTCGGTTAAGGACCGATGCGTATGCCGCGTCCAGGAGCAAGTATTGAGTTGTGTACCGGATGCTTACTGATATATGGGAACCAGGAAACCGATGTACCAGGTTCACTGGATTGTAGAAGCATACCACATCGTCTCGTTAGACCTATGAGCCCGAGACGGCGCGACCGGTTCTACAGTTTAGTGTCCTGAGAAAGGTTGCAACATACGACGTAATGAAGGACGCCAGAGTTGGGTCTTTAGAGGCGGGCGTATGTGTCGAGTTATCCGGGTAGTGTTTGATTCGAATCACCGTCCCTCGCGGTTATTGAGTACCGCTTGCTCCCATGTTGTGACGTAGTTAATCAACTTGTGTGGAAACAGTTTGCAAAAAGTATAATTGCTGTTGTGATTATGTTAAGTTGCATGAAAACCATGTTTGAAGTAGAGATAGAGCAAACTAAATTTATTTTTCACCTTGGGACAAGTAACATTGGAATGAAGCGTTTCTTGTTTGATTGTGGAGTTCCAATGTTGCTGGGCGCAAGGTCACTACTATTATGGCTAAAATCTGAAAGTTAAGGATGAACTCGTAGGGGAGTCTTTTCGCAAATGATAGGCTTAAGTCATAGGTTACTTTCATCTAGAGTTTCATGTCTTAGGAGAGACGGTTAAGTCTTGCTGAGCCTTTGTGCTCACTCTTGCTATATAAGTGGTTTTGCAGGTAAACCTCGACGCTATAAAGAAGGTTGTCCGGTGAGACTCGGAAACTTCCGAGTCATGTCACACTTGGAGAACCTAGCCGCTGCCATGTCTTCGTGTTGCTAGCGGGAGGAGTCCGCGGGCTGGACCTCTTCTCGAGTGCTTCTTAGATATTCATCGTGAGCTGTTTATAGACTTCCGCTGTAGCTATTTTATGTAAATTATTTACAAAGAATAATTGTAAGCTTCCGCCTTTGATTTATGTAATACTGTGTTCCTTATATGTGTGCTGTTGGGTGCCGCATAACACGGCACCACCCAATGCGATCCCCGGGCAAGGCGGCATGGCCCCGTGATCGGGACCGGGCCCCGTCAGCGTGGTATCAGAGCCGCATTGGTAATAGCACACGGGGTAAGGATCGTATTACGACACAAACATAGGATACGGTGAGGAAACGATATTAGGCCCACATAAGGACTATAGTAGTGTAGTTACTTAAAGTGGTAAGACTAACATATGTGTTTTAATTCTGAATTTTCATTATGTAACGACACACCTACGTTCTGGTAAGCATGGTAAGGAACGCCACCGAAAGCGGTTCAATTTCGGTTAGCTCCCCTGACGAGGAAAGTGGTTCAGGGTTAGATCTCACAGCTTGGTGTGAGATGTTAATAGGAAACTCTTGGAATCTTCATGTTCCTGAGTTCATATGAAACGCTGATCCCTAGCGTGCATTAGGCAAGTAAGTGGAGACCCCATCGTGTGGTCAGTAACGCGATAGTGTGGTCTTCTGGAAGTAGCCCAGGAGGACATACGCAGCGCTTGCCATCGGCGTGCCCTGCAGGGCAGTAGGTGGTATCCGTTGGGCTGATAACCTTCCCAATCGTGACGACCCGTTCATGACATACTCGGGTTCCCCGTCGTGTGGTGTTGAAACACGATCACGTGCCTTGAGACGTGGCTTAACTCAAGGACGGCCGTATGACAATGATACGGGCGTTTGTATTTACTTTCAATTATGGAACTGCCTGAAATGAAATAACCTTTGAGTGCACCACTATTGAGTGTTCTTCTACAGGTACTAACCACGTACGTATCCCGTGTAGTACACGTGTGCGAGAGACCGTCTTAGTGCCACTGATAAAACGGATATGCCGGTATAATCCGGTTTAGGATTTTCTTTTGGTGAGGCTACGTAGTACCGACATGTTCTTACGGTGCATCGCCACCGTACTACACGTAATAATCTCTTCCTCATGAAGAAATTATTCATGAACTAACTTTCAACTAAAAATGGAAGTTTGAAACAAGTAGTAGCTACTAAACTCTTATTTTGAGCTAAGATTCAAATGAGAGTATAACTAGGTGTCAATGTTTTCAAAAAACAGAGTGCTCTGTTTCTGGCAGAAATTCTTGCTGGACTTTAACAGAGCATAACTCTGAGTAGCTTTAACCAATTAAGGTGGATGATACAGTTCTGGAAATATTTTCAAGTGCTCTACAACTTTCTTTGTAGACCTCCAGAGCAAAATCACAATTTAAGTTGGTGAAAAGTCCAGTTGAAGGCAAACTGTTCAGAACCAGGACAGTAGCAAAAACCTCTCTGGACCTTTCTGTTTTTAAGGCATAACTTCCTGTAGAAAAATCTTTAAGAATCCTATAAGTACTCGTTGGAAAGATACTGAAGTTTACTAAAACTTTGGTGTTGAACTCAAGTCAAAAATCTGTTGATAACTTGAGTAAAATTTGGAGTTTGTGTGAGCTGGTCAGGGTAGTCCCGCTGATTGGCTTAGCGTACATAAGATTTGTTTAAACATGAATGTGGTTATGCTTTCATAAAGTTCATGACATGTTCATGTTTTACTTATCTTTACTTACTACTGAGATAGAATTTTGATGGACTCAAAATTTTGTTTCGTGCAGTATGGTACGTACACATTCTCAAATGGAGCTTGGAGGTTCAAGTTGAGGTGGGAATGACTCGACTTCATCACAAGAGCCATCGCCAACCGGATTGGCTGAAATTATGGCGAAGATGAATGAAACTCTCCAAACTCTAGTTCAGCAAGGCATAGATCGCGAAGCTCAACATCACATGCCAACCCAGAGCACGTATCTGGATTTCTTGGCGACACAACCGCCGGTATTCTCCGAGGCGGCTGACCATTGTGAAGCAAATCACTGGTTACGTGTCATTGAGTCCAAGTTTGGGTTGATCCAATGTGATGAATTCTTGAAGAATCTATATGCCGCTCAGCAGCTTCACGGCTTTGCTGGAGCATGGTGGGCAGACTACCTTGCTGTCCATCCAGCAGGGCATCGTGTCACATGGGCGGAGTTCCAGGCTGCATTTCGTGCTCGTTTCATCCCTGCGGGCATAATGCAAACCAGTCTGGATGAGTTCTGGAGTCTGAAGCAAGGGGACATGAGTGTTATTGAGTATGCGAAGGAATTCAATCGCTTAGCTCAATATGTCCCTGACTATGTGAAATCACCATGCATTAGGGGTTATCATTTTTATCGAGGGCTGACTGCGAGGCTGCGATGTGAATTGGCTCAAGTTAGCCAAGAGAGTTTTGATGAGTTCGTGAGCTGTGCTATTGCTCAAGAATATTATTCCAACCTTTACCTCAAAGAAAAGACGGAGAGGGACTCATCACAAGATGAAGACAATCGTCTACCTCAGAAGTATCGGTTGGTAATCCGTTCACCTTCCGGTCGAGAGATTCCACAAAAGGTGCAATCATTCTGGGAGTGTGATGACTATTCTACTCCACAGAGGTCTTATTCACCTCCACCGCAGCAGCAACTTATTTCTTATGCACCTCAGTATCAACAAGGTGCACCAGAATACTTTTTCCCTCAAGAGTTTGAAGATGATCAAGGTGATCTCTTAGCTGAACCGAGTGCTGTCCCACTTCATATTGACAATGAGCTCAATGTCAATAAAGCAACTGAACCGAACAGCAACAACGTGTCTGCAGGTCCAGTTCCGAAAAGTGATCTTGGGCAGCCCAGAAAGGCTATGTCAAAAGTGGGGACAGTTAATTATGTGTCAGTCGATGATCTGCCAAAGGGAGGACCTGTTCTTGCCGGCAGGTTCACCTTAAATGACAAGCCGGTTGTCATTTTATTCGACTCTGGTGCAACACATAACTTCATTAGCCGGGCAACGGTAATCCGGGATCAGATCTCCACAACTGTCACAAAAGGTTCTTACCTTATTCATTCACTAGGTGGAGACATCTCAACTAATGAAGTCGTCTCTCGAGCACCAGTTTGCTTGGGTGGAAAAATTTATCCTACCACCCTCATCATTCTCGAAGACCAGTGAACTAATGCCATATTGGGAATATCGTGGCTGACCTTCCATAAAGCTGTTCTGGACATCGAGAACAGGAGTGTTCACTTGGACTCTCCACTTCACGGACGTCAAACATTGTACCTCGGCGAAGCGATTTCTAAAGACCCGTAGGTATGTAATGCCGATGCGTGCAAGTTAGAAGACATTCCGGTAGTCCGTGAATATCCGGACGTGTTTCCCGAAGATCTTCCAGGCTTACCACCTGAGCGCGAGGTGGAATTCAAAATAGAATTGATGCCGGGAACTACGCCAATCTCTCGGAGACCATACAAAATGGCTCCGAACGAATTAGCCGAGCTAAAGGAGCAACTGAAGGATCTAATGGACAAGGGGTTTATTCGTCCAAGTTCATCACCATGGGGTTGCTCAGCGTTATTTGCGAAGAAGAAGGATGAGACGCTGAGGCTATGCGTCGATTATCGTCCTTTGAATGCTGTGACCATAAAGAACAAGTATCCACTACCAAGAATTGATATCCTCTTCGATCAGCTAGTGGGTGCTAAAGTCTTTTCTAAGATGGACTTAAGGTCGGGATATCATCAAATCAAGATTCGAGCGGAAGATGTCCCAAAAACAGCATTCTCGACAAGATACGGACTCTATGAGTATCTTGTCATGTCATTTGGGTTGACCAATGCTCCGGCCCACTTTATGTATCTTATGAACTCGGTGTTCATGCCGGAGCTGGATCAGTTCGTCGTGGTATTCATCGACGACATCTTGGTCTACTCCAAATCTGAAGAGGAACACGCTAAACATTTGCATATTGTGCTCCAACGACTGAGAGATCACAAGCTCTGTGCAAAGTTTAGTAAATGTGAATTCTGGATCAACCAAGTGCTGTTTCTTGGACATATTATTTCAGCGGAAGGCATTGCTGTTGATCCAAGCAAGATTGATCAAGTGCTGAAATGGAAGTCTCCAACATCAGTCCATGAAGTTCGTAGCTTCTTGGGTTTGGCGGGATATTACCGGAGGTTCATCCCGAGCTTCTCAAAAATCTCCAAACCTATGACAGAGCTACTGAAGAAGGGCATCAAATATGATTGGAGCAAACCATGTGAGGAAGCTTTTCAAGCATTGGTGAAACACCTCACAACAGCCCCGGTTCTAGCTCAACCGGATACAACCAAGCCTTTTGATGTTTATTGTGATGCGTCCGGCATCGGACTTGGTTGTGTACTCATGCAAGGAGGACGTGTGGTCGCATATGGATCACGGCAATTACGGAATCATGAGCAACATTATCCAACTCATGATCTCGAGCTAGCTGCCGTAGTATTAGCTTTGAAGATGTGGAGACATTACCTATTGGGAAATCTGGTTCATCTCTACACCGACCACAAGAGTTTGAAGTACATATTCACTCAGAAAGAGTTGAATATGCGGCAACGGCGATGGTTGGAGCTGATCAAGGACTATGAGATTGAAATTCATTATCATCCGGGCAAGGCAAATGTGGTTGCTGATGCACTCAGCCGGAAGTCTCATATCCATAACCTAACCATCACGCCGATAGAAGAGGAAGAACCAAGTCTCTACTTGGTTCCATATGGAGCTTTACATAATCTAGCTCTCATACCCACAATAAGAGAGGAGGTTATGGAAGCTCAAAAGAAAGACAAGGGCATGACTCATATCAAAAGGAGGTTGAAGAACGGGGAGATGAAATGTTTCCGGTTGGATGATGAAGATACCTTGTGGTTCAAGGACCGGATAGTCGTACCCCATGATATGAGGCTGCGGAAGAAAATTTTGGATGAGGCTCACTTATCCAAATTTTCTATTCATCCTGGCAGCAATAAAATGTACCAAGACCTCCAGAAGAAGTTTTGGTGGACACGTATGAAACGTGAAGTTGCAAAATACGTTTCAGAATGTGATACGTGTCGAAGAGTTAAGGCCGACCATGTGAAGAAGTCGGGCTTGCTGCAACCGCTACAAATACCGGCACGGAAGTGGGAAGACTTGAGTATGGATTTCATCGTTGGGTTGCCGAAGACCTCCCACCACCATGACTCGATTTGGGTAATCGTAGACCGGTTGACCAAATCGGCACGCTTCATCCCCGTGCATACAAGATACACCGCCAAGCAGTATGAGGAGTTATACATAGCACGGATCTTGTGCCTACATGGAGTTCCCCGGACGATCATCTCTGATCGAGGCGCGTTGTTTGTTGCTCGTTTCTGGGAGCAGCTACACGCATCCATGGGAACCAAATAGATCCGAAGCTCCGCGTATCACCCTCAAACCGATGGGCAAACGGAGAGGGTGAATCAAATACTTGAAGATATGCTGAGAGCATGTGCCATCCATCACGGTAAGAGCTGGGATGATCACTTACCGTTGGCAGAGTTCTCATATAACAATGGGTATCAATCAAGTATCAAAATGGCGCCTTATGAAGCTCTCTACGGCCGGAAGTGCCGCACACCCTTGAACTGGTGTGAATCCGGCGAGAGAGTTATTTACGGGATTGATCTCGTAAACGAAGCAGAAGAGCGGGTGAGGCTTATTCAGGAGAATCTTAAAGCCGCTCAGTCAAGACAAAAGAGCTATGCGGATAAGAGGCGTCGTCCTCTAGAATTTCAAGTTAGGGACCACGTATACCTCCACGTATCTCCTATGAAGGGCATTCGCCGATTCGGAGTGAAAGGGAAATTAGCTCCGCGCTTTATCGGTCCCTTCATCATCATTGAAAGATGTGGACCCGTGGCATACCGTTTGGAGCTGCCGGCAACCTTAGCCGGAGTTCATAACGTCTTCCACATCTCTCAATTGCGGAAGTGTTTGAAAGTTCCACCGGAGATTCTCACGGAAGGCATAGCAGATCTGAAGCCGGACCTCACTTATGTTGAGCGACCAACCCGGATAATTGATGAAAAGACTCGCGAAACCAGGAATCGGACGCTGCGATTTTTCAAGGTGCTATGGGAAAATCACACGTCCGACGAAGCTACATGGGAAAGCGAGGAGTATTTGCAACGCAATCATCCGGAGTTGTTAGAGGCGTATGTTGAGTAACTGTCCTCTCCACGTTGTCCTTAATCATGAATCTCGGGACGAGATTCTTTTTAAGGGGGGAGGAATGTAAAAGTCCCAAAACTTGTGAATAGAAAACTTAAGCTATGAATAAAGTTGAGTTTATATGCAAGAAATGGGACTTACAAAAACTTTTGTTTACTCATGAAAGTGTTGGCATGAGCGATAAAAACTTTGAATTCAGTTTGAATTAAGAGGGTCACTTCCAAAAGAAAAGGGGCCATCTCCAAAGAGGAAAATGCAAACTGATGTTTAGAAAGCTGTATTTGCAATGACCAACTCATAGATCAGAGGGCATATTCAAACTCCCCAGGTTCAAATTGTAGAGGGGGCAAATTTGGAGCAAATTTGGAGGTGCTATGATAGGAATATCAAAGGAACTTGTAAATTTCATCCAAATTTGAATTTAAACTCAAAACTGAGGAATAACTTATCAAATTGCCATATGACTTTTGGATTTAAGTTCCTCAGAGCTGAAGTTTACAATGTGCCAAAAATTGGGATATTTAGGAGAGGAGGTGAGTGGGACCCAATTGTCATAGAAGAGGAGGGAAAAACTTAGCACATAAGTCTTGCTCTCGGATTAGACCGAGCTCCCGGCGCCACCGAGGCGGAAGCCACCGCCACCTCCTGCTCGAGCTGCCCCCCCTACGCGCGGGCGCCAGAGGCGGTTCATCCGGCGCTTATCCCTCCCACCGAAGCAAACACGAAGCCTCTCACTCGTACCGTGGCCTCCTTTTGCTTCCGTGCCCGAAAAACAACCGCCGGCAACGCCTCCGTTTCCCTCGGTTGTCCACCAGCTCGCGCCCTCTTCTGCTCGAGCCGTCCACACAAAAAGGGAGCGCAATCGAGTGCACAAGATCCTCCACATCTTGTCCCCGTCGTTCCTGGCTCGTGGGGCGCCCAAATCAACGATCAACGTGAGGTACTAACGCTCACCGACGAAAGGGCAACTCGGGTCACCGTGGACAGCTCATACCGAGGCTTTTCACGGCCGAGCAAGCACCCTCCGAGGCGCGCCGGGACGTCACGCTGCTCTCCCCCGAGTTTCAGCCCAAGCCGTGCAATGTAGCTTGGGAATTTCAAGTTTTTCCCTCGGACGAGGAAAACCTACCTGCGGGTAAAAACTGTTGAAATTAACGCTTAATTCTCGGTTAAAGTTGTTCATTTTGCGCACACCAGAGCTAGAGAGGATAGGGAACCTTTTTCCTCCACAACCCTAGCTAGAAACACAGTGGTTACAGCTAATTTTGAGCTTTTCGGTCGGCGGCCATGGCAGGAACGCGCGGGCGCACGGTGACAACCGGTTTGCCATCGTTTCTGAGCCAGGTTGAGGCCACGCCGAGCTTGCCTGACCTCCACTGATGCTTTAGAGCGGATCCGCCGAGCTTTTGGCGGGCTAGTGTGATCGGGCGACGGTGCCGATCATCACCGAAGGCCGCGGCTCGTCGCCGGCCTACTTCCGGCCACCGGCAGCCTGAGCCAACCCCGTAGACATGTTCCCCGACCCTGAAAACCCCCAGGCGGCGAGTACCGAGCCGGGAGACGGCCGGGAAGCCGACTCCGGCGAGCCCCGATGAGTTGCCGGTGAGGGGGCGGCGCGGGAAAAAGGGGACGGGCCGAGGTTGAAGACGACCGGCCGGTCCCACCTGTCAGCGGCGATATTTTAAATCTTCGATCCGCTGCGGCCCCGGGATCCGGTGTGGTGGCGCGGGAAGGGTCCTGTGGCCCCGTGTGGCGTGATTCCGGCGGCTGACACGTGTGGAGTGGACCCACAGTCAGGGTTTAAACATTTCCCGAATTAATTTGAATTCCAGATTTGGTTCAAACTTTGGAACCCCATAACTTTTGCTAGGAAGCTCCAAATTTAGTGATTCAAATTGGGTTGGATTCAGGATGAAAAGCTCTATCCAAATATGAAAACCAATTTGCATGAAAACCAATAGAAAATTCTGGAGAATTCTTTAAAGCTTTTCAGCAAAAGAATTTTAGAGGGAGTTTGGTTCATCCAAAATTTCCTAAATTTTGCCAGGATATTCTATAGGATATTAGGAGACTCCTGCAAAAGTTTCAGCTCATTTGGAATTGATTTAGTTAGGGTAATTCTAATTCCAAGTTTCTGCATTCAAAGAAATACAGAAACATTTTCAGGAAATTTCCAAAACTTGGAAATTCAGTTCTATCCATTCCTTAGCTCCAAACATCCTAGGAAACTTAGATTTGCATGAAAGTGCAAGTTTAATCAGAATTAATTCCTTTATGCTTAAATGCTTAGGGAATTGTTCTGGGTGATCTACTTAGTGAAATGTTCTGAATTTTGGTCCAGAGGACTTTCTTGTGACAAGGAACCCCCAAGAAAATTCGCAGCTCCATTGGAGCCCTGGATCATTATGTCCTATTCAACCTCATTAGGTGATCACCACCCAAGTGATGAACCTCACTTCTCACTTGAGGATAGTGCTTAGACACACATCCAAACCACCACCCCAGTGTCATTTTAAATTCTTAAACAAAGTTCCAGTTTTAAACTTATCTTCAGAATTTGTTAGCAAAAAGTTTTACAATTAAAGATATGCATGTTTATAACGTGTAGTGATTCGACGTGGAAAGTGAAGAAGGAGGAGTTGAGCTGGGAGTAAGAAGCAAGAAGGCATTGATTCAGTTTCAAGTCATCATCAGCAACTAACTTCATCTTATCTGACTTAAGTCACCTGCAAAACCATGGCAAGCCCCGGTTTGCACTTAAGTTGTTTTTAAAGTTTTCCCTTTGCTCACTACTATTGGTCAAGGTTTGTATGTGCATTAGGTCAAGGATGTGTGATACTCCACTTGCATAACCAAACATGAACCCTGAGGTCGAGGGTAGAATTGTGTCATCGATATAGAATAAGGACATGCTAAATAGACTAGGGCATCCGGTAGAAGACGAGTAGTTGGAAACTACTCGCGAGCTATAGTTCAGAATATCATAAGTGTGGTTGGGGAAGGAAGCAAACTAAAGTTTACATTTCTAAAGATGAGACCGGGCAGAGGGGTTAGGCTGCGACAAGACGAGGTCTTGGTCGAGTAGCTCTGCCTGTGTCGGTTAAGGACCGATGCGTATGCCGCGTCCAGGAGCAAGTATTGAGTTGTGTACCGGATGCTTACTGATATATGGGAACCAGGAAACCGATGTACCAGGTTCACTGGATTGTAGAGGCATACCACATCGTCTCGTTAGACCTATGAGCCCGAGACGGCGCGACCGGTTCTACAGTTTAGTGTCCTGAGAATGGTTGCCACAAACGACGTAATGAAGGACGCCAGAGTTGGGTCTTCAGAGGCGGGTGTATGTGTCGAGTTATCCGGGTACTGTTTGATTCGAATCACCGTCCCTCGCAGTTATTGAGTACCGCTTGCTCCCATGTTGTGACGTAGTTAATCAACTTGTGTGGAAACAGTTTCCAAAAAGTATAATTGCTGTTGTGATTATGTTAAGTTGCATGAAAACCATGTTTGAAGTAGAGATAGAGCAAACTAAATTTATTTTTCACCTTGGGACAAGTAACATTGGAATGAAGCGTTTCTTATTTGATTGTGGAGTTCCAATGTTGCTGGGCGCAAGGTCACTACTATTATGGCTAAAATCTGAAAGTTAAGGATGAACTCGTAGGCGAGTCTTTTCGCAAATGATAGGCTTAAGTCTTAGGTTACTTTCATCTAGAGTTTCATGTCTTAGGAGAGACGGTTAAGTCTTGCTGAGCCTTTGTGCTCACTCTTGCTATATAAGTGGTTTTGCAGGTAAACCTCGACGCTATAAAGAAGGTTGTCCGGTGAGACTCAGAAACTTCCGAGTCATGTCACACTTGGAGAACCTAGCCGCTACCATGTCTTCGTGTTGCTAGCGGGAGGAGTCCGCGGGCTGGACCTCTTCTCGAGTGCTTCTTAGATATTCATCGTGAGCTGTTTATAGACTTCCGCTGTAGCTATTTTATGTAAATTATTTACAAAGAATAATTGTAAGCTTCCGCCTTTGATTTATGTAATACTGTGTTCCTTATATGTGTGCTGTTGGGTGCCGCATAACACGGCACCACCCAATGCGATCCCCGGGCAAGGCGGCACGGCCCCGTGATCGGGACCGGGCCCCGTCATCCTCTTCCCAGCCTTGTCCTTCCTCAATAGCGTCGTCCCGCTCTTGAGCAAGGTCCTCATTCTGCTGGGTTAGGGTCTGCACCAGTTCTTGTAACGCCGCGATGTCGACACGGCTTTTTCTCTTCGCCTTCTTCAGACGATGCAACTGATTGTGCTGTTCATTCAGTCGTTTGATCGTCCGAAGGAGCACATTGCGGAGTGCGCTGTGAGCACTCTCGAAATGATCTCCACGGATTGTGCTCTCCTTGAGCTTTGTGGCGAGATGCTCCGTATGAACAGCTTGGGTGTCCATCACGGCGTTTCCCGCCCTCATCTGGAGGCTGAGATTTGCCTCTGCGGGGTTGTACCTTGGGCAACTCGGGTCCGTTGCCCCCAGGTACCTCTCTTCCCACACATGCTGAGCCCTTCCCTCCTCCGGAACGAGCGCGTATGGAGTGACCTCCATAGCCTGCACGTGTAGTTGGCAGAAACGTGACATAGTGTCACGGGCTGCCACTTGCCACATCTCTTCCGGTTGTCTTCCTCTCACCGTGACGGTGAATGGCACCCAACCGGGTGGCGTAGGTCCTGCAGGAACCTCGACATGGATCGTCCACGTCTTGTTCCCCTCTTCGCCTTCTTCCTTGGAGAAGTATTGCGGCATCTGGTTGTACCCGAAATATTGGAGCATTTGCCACAATGCTTCCGGGTAGCCGCTACGGTCAGAACAGTGGGAAACCACCTACCCGTTCTCCAACTGTTTATCTGCAGCCATCTGTAAAAATATATTTGAGAATTGTCAAATATTTATTTAAACAGTAAACCTCTGAGTTATAACATAAAACATGTCATTGAACCCATAAAACTTGGAAACATAGTTCAAATTTTAAACAAATTTGACTGCTGATCTGCTGTTCCCATGACAGCCTTGACCAGTTTCCATTTCAACCTGATTTAGGCCATGTTAAAAGCAAAACTAATTCTGGGGCTCAACATCAAAGTTAAAACTAACTTCAATAGCTTTCCAGAAAGTATTTGCTTGGCCTAAGATCTGTCCTGGTTCAAAAGTTATGAGATGTCAAAGTTAACAGAATGTCTGGGGAAAATTGGACAGCACCTCCCTGCCTTAGGTACTGATTTGATCCAAGAATCCCAGTTACTTCTGTTCCTAATCTGACAAAACTTTCTGTTACAAAGTTGTAATCCATCTCATAAGATTTCCAGAACTACCTCATTTTCTATTTTTGGATTTTTATGCAGGTAGTTATGCTTAATTTACAGAGAGTCTACAGAGAGTCTTTACTCTGTCCTGTTTTCTGGACAGTTTCAACTCTACCGCGTTTTTCGTGTGGTTAAGGGATGAAACACCTCTGGAACTCAACAGAAAAGTTGTAAAGCTCTTCCAAAGCTTTCCAGAAATGTATCGTATGACCCCAACCTCGAAAGAACTCAACGTCTAATCTCTGATTAACTTCAGCCTTGATTCAGCTGACAACAGAGTGCTCTGTCCTTAACAACCTATAAGTTGAAAACTTGTTAACTTTGAATATCCTAATTAAGGGAAGAGGGTACAGCAAAGTTTTACTGCTTTGGACCAAAACATTCCAGTTTTTATAATGAAGTTGTTCATTTAGTTGGGTGGGACGTCGATGCGTTACCAGAGTATGTCGGTACTACGTCCTCACAAAGAAAAACCTATACCGGACTTAGCCGGCTTCGTTATTTCAGTGGCACTAAACGTCACTCGCACACGGATGCTACACGTCTACCATTTCGTGGTCAGGCTACCTGCAGAAACTCAAACAATCATCAGACTCGGCTGTACACCGAGCCCGGAATCCATACAGTTAGTACACCCGGCCGTCATCACTCGCCCGGATGTTCTCAAGCCAAACACGCCTTGAGTTACGTGTTCACGTTTCAGACCACGTGACGGGGTCTCCCAAGTTGCACGACGCACGCCAGGGACAGACGTTGCTCGAATACCCCAAACGACATGAAGAGTCGTAGAGGATATCAAAGCGGGTCGGGTTACCTGCCACCCGTGGGGCTCCACCCTTCAGCTTGTGCGCACTGGTGGACAGCGCTTACGTGCACCCCCAAGACATGAACGTCCCGAGATGCACGATTTTCCGACATAACAAATAGGTTAATATGCCACATTCTATATGCTAATAACATCCTTATACGGGCTACTAACTCGTTCCTCACTGGATTTTTGAAAAAGAAGACCTTTGTAATGTGTTAAACCTCAAGCGAGCTCCGATACCAGCGCTGACAAGACCCCAAGGTCCTGTCGAGCCAGGATCACGCTGAGGGGTGCTGCGTTGCACAGCACCGTATAACACACGTCAAAGGTACAAAGTGGAAGCAGAAATTTTATTACATAAACAGGTTTATGAACATGTTTACATCAAAATAAGTTTAGTCTACACTCGCGGGCGTAGACTAAGCATCAAGTGCACGTTCAGCCCTTGAACGTGTCCTTGCTAGCACACACGCACACTAACTCTGTGGCGTGCACGACTCCCACTCAACGGGGTTCCCCTCCTGGGGTTCCGTCTCCTCTTCGGGAGTCCCTTCCTCATAGAACCCTGCAAAAGCTTCAAACACAAGCAGTGAGCACGAAGGCTCAGCAAGTCTGACCCATCTCACCTAAACATGGAACTTCTACATGAGGGGTAATGGGTTACATGAGGTAAAAATCATTTGCAAGGACTCGCCTAATTAGTAGAACCTTACTTTCAAGTTTTAGCAGCAGGTTGTGGAGAACCTTACGCTAAGGTACATGAGAGAGCCGCAATCAAACAAGAAACGCATTTCTCTCATGTACTTTGCCCAAAGTTGAAATGAACTTTAATTAGCTCTAAACTACAACAAACCATTAACAAGCAAAGTCCATCTTTCAATCAGCAGCAATTTAACATGTAACTAGCCTGTTCTTTCTACGTCACGGTATAGTGAACAAGTGGTACTCACTGACCGCGAGGGACGGCGATTATAATCGATTTAAACCTGCAGGGTTACCCGAACAACCCGTCACGTACGCCCGTACTCGATGTTGCCTACAACAACCATCACGGATGCCGTACGCGACTACCTTTCACCCATTAGCCAAATGTTGAACCGGTCCAATCGTCCCGAGCAAGAGGTCTCTGCACGCGCACCTCAGTGCCGCCAGCCGATTTACACCTCGAGCTCTCAACCTACCCTCTGAACGACCAGCTATGCCTCAACACCCAGCTACCCGAGTTACATCAGTTTCCCGGTTCCCATATAGCCGGTAGGTCTTCGGTACTGTTCTAGCTTGTTCAACAGGCCCGCACACGGCTCGGTCCTCAATCGACACAAGTGGAGCTACAGCACACAGGCCCCAAAGTCCTGCTGCCCTTACCCTCCGCTTGGTCTTATTTTCTTGCCATGTGTTTCATGTGCTATCACTACCCGAGTCGAGTGCCTCTAGCCTATGCTCGCGAGTAGTTCCAACTACTCGACTTGTACCGAATCCTACTCTATCCTAGCAATGCAGTAGCTAACGGGGTTTGCAATCCTAAACCCAACCCATGGTTCTCTTGGCTATGCAGTGGGGCTTCCAAACAAGACTCCAATGCACAAAATAAAGGAAACAAGTATGTGCTCAAAACAATAAAAATTTGTAAAAAGGTTAATGCAAACCGGAGCTTGCCTTGCTACTCTTGGTCGTAGGCTAGCTGCTCCTCCGGAGTTACGAAGTCTAGGACTTCGGGTTCCTCCTCGACCTTAGCGACTACATGATAGGAGCAATATATGTATTAATTTAAATGAAGTTGTATTAACTTTTAACTTTTGAGGTCTATAACTCTTACTAGACAAGCCCAATGACTGTGAAATTTTTACTGTGGCTTGGTCACAACCTAAACAGAGACTTGGTCAAGTTTTATTTGTAGCAAAGCTCATTTGATCCCTCCACAATTAATCATGTACTTGACCTTAATTAAAGGCATTTAGGGTGTTCTAAGGATCTTCATGAAACAAACTATGACTTTCTGAAAACTAGATTTTCAGAGGGTTCTAATGGAGTTGGTCTCACTTAATTTGGAAGTTCCTAACCAAAGATATGAGCTAAACAATTTCAGAGAAATTTCTGAAAATGTTTCTGAACATTTTCTATTTTCCCTGGAACAGTTTCACTAATCACACCATTAGGCGGATCAAATTAGCTCAAATGGATCTGAAATATTTACGGTAGTTCAGGGATATTTTGGTGAACATCGCAGCAAAATTTCAGGATTTTCCTCCAAAGGATTCTCCAGTTAAAATTCCTAACAGTTTAAATTTTGAGGAATTAATTCTGGAGAATTAAGGGTTTTGATGAAGTGAAACTTGATTTGGTGAAAAGTGCTCAAAAAGCTGAATCCAACAAAATTTGGTTCACCCGATTTGGAGCTTTCTAGCCAAAGTTATGAGGATTTGAAGTTTGGAAGAATTCTGAAAATCAGGGGGGAAAGTTTAAACTCTCGGGGCCCGCGGAGACACGTTTCGAGCGCGGAGGTGTCCGGCACACCAGCGCTCACAGGGTATTTGCGCGCCAGCACAGCCGATCCCCGGCCACACCCGATCCTGATTTAAATTCTGCAGCCGCTGACACGTGGGTCAGCCGGCTTCGTCTTCCTCCCGTCGTTCTCTCGCGCCCGCGCCGCCGACCTCGCCAGAGCAGACCCGGAGCTCGCCGGCTCGCCGCTGCCGGACCTCCCATGGTCTGAAACTCGCCGCCAGGGGGTTGTCGACGTCGAGGAACACATCGGTGGTGTCAGGTCGGGCTGGGGGTGTCACACCCGGTTTTTTCGAAGAACAACCAAGTGAATATCACATGTATGCCAGGATCATTTTCTCATACATGTGATGACAAATAGTGAAGCATCATTTATTACAAGCCAGGTGTCGAATATACATAAGTCTTACATCACAAATGTCTCAATGAACACTAATGCTTCATCACAAGTAAATAAACTAGCAGCGGAATATTATTCTTTAGGGCTCCATCACAGGCGTTGCCCGGGGGTCTTCATGAACCTAAAAACCTTCTTCGGGTCCAAAGTCTTGGTCATTATACACCACCTCATTATCTTGACCTGAGCAGCAGTATAAACCAACAAATATGCAAGGTTGAGTACCAATGGTACTCAGCAAGTGTGGGAAAATTATATCATGCATGGCTAGAACAAGGAGGGGTTGAACTCATGGTTAAAGCACTACGCAATTTATACCTATCACCTTAGCTTATTAAGCACCTACATTACTACACAGGTGAAATGATCCAAATCTCCCATCCCATCATCATAAACCAATAACCATAATCATCATTTCCAATGTTAAGCTCCCCGCTTAACTTCCAAAACCATCAATTCTCTAATCATGAATAAGTCCAGGCCGCTCTTAACCGTGAGCACGGCTGTCAAGACAGTTTTGACTCTGCAGAGTTTGTACCACTGTACCCACAAGTAGTGATTCCATCCCCCGTTGCCGGGTGGACTAAAAGAACCTCCATTATGCCAGTGGCTACGATCCACATTCACACTTCCCAGGTGTGCGGCCAAGAGATCACTACGAAGCCTTTACAAAGGGATTCCCGACGAGCGTGGGCCCACTGAGGTTTCACCCCTAACAGCATACAAGAGGCTCCAACCCCGCTGCAGTGGCCCCCTCTTGAGCCTTGCGGTTCGTATGGTAGTCCAGCTGACACCTACTCCCCGCACCATCCAACACACCCATACTACGTTGGGGATACACCTAATTAATTGGCCAAGCTGCCCCATCTCAGCATGTGGTTGGCACTGTAAAGCCGGGTTACATGCTCCATGAACCGGTCCTTAGGATCCAGGCAAGTACTAAACACAAACCCAAGTCTCGTGCACCCAGCACACAACCAAAACATCCAACTTGCCTTGATCCCTACCTCTACATAACTCACAATGTCTCACTCAAGAGTAGGGTAATATAAACTGATGATCTCATATCCCAAATATCCCATTCTAAGCATGGCTAAGCATATGCATGTGTATAAATGACATGACAAAATAAATCCCAACCCAATCTTCAAGGAAACAAGGTAATGCAATTCTAGGGAAACTTCCTAGCATGGGTTTCATATTTAACTTGACAATGCAAATAATTCTATCTACACATCCTAGCATAGGATCAAAGTGGTCAAGGACACTTGCCTCCTTCTTGCTGCTCTTGAAATGGGTAGTCTTGGTCTTGGAATTGAATAACTTGTTCTTGAGCAGGTTCTACTTCATACCATCACACATAGCAAAAGAAAAACAACAATCATAAGACATAGTTCACACTTCTACTTCATACAAACCACACATTCATATTTATGAAAGTTCTTTACCATTATATGTGTTGTGGTTACTTTATGTGTGTTGATTTGGGGCTTACATACACTTTTATTTATATGTGTATGATTCCTACTTTGGTGTTCATATTTATACTCACATACTATATATATATATACATATATGTATATATGTGTGTTTCAGTTTTAAATAAATTCCTTATATATATTAAACTACCAAGTATGTATGAAAAGTATTTTTCTTCTCCATATTTGCCTTCATAATTTCTATCAACCCTAAACTGAATTCTTTGTATTTTAGAAACTCCATTTATCATTTACTAGTTTCTATATTTTCAGATTTATATTCTTATGCATAATTGTGTATTTTATTATTAAATTAGTAATACACACTACCTAAACAGATTAGGTTCTGGTCCTAAATAATTTAGGATCATATTTTGACCTTGGCTTCTGATGTATACTATTTCATAATTATTTTCCCTATTTTTCTTTAACTATTCTTTACTTAAAAATGTGTCCCTATACTATTAAATGTGAATAATAGATGAAACAGATTTATTTCAGCCTAAAAATATATTTTTATCTCACTCCAAAGTTTTCTAAGTACTGAGAAAGTTTTTAATAAATTTGACAATTATGTTTGTCCCCCTTTTTAATATTTAAACACTAGTTACATATTCAATTTTCTAAATTAAATACTAAACAGAGCTAAAATAATGAATTCACCTCATTACAGGGTCTATAATATTATTTTCATAATTTCCAGGGGTCTAGCTACACTTGTCAGAGGTGTTTTTCCTAATTTCTATTAAGTCCAGGGCTAAAACTGATTTTTAAATGAATTTACATGATTTTCTGGAGTTCCAGGGGCTAGATCTGAAGTTTCCGGGGCTAGCTCTCAATTCCAGAGAACCCCAGGGGGTAGCACGTAAGAATTCCAGTCTTTATAACGCGGGGCTGACGTGGACCGTCTGATTTTAAACCGACGGCTGAGATTATAACATCGAACCGGTACGCGGGGTTTTAAAGTCTACCGTGCGATTTAAAATAAACGGCGCACAAGCGGCCACGTCGCTCTGATCGAGCGCGGGCGGCGCTGCCGGCGGCGCACGGCGGCGGGAAGCGGCGATCTCGCCGGAAACTTTCGGATCCTCGAGAATTCTGCCTAGAACTGTGATCTTATGGCCTAGATCGGTAGAGGGGAGGTCAGGGATCTCACCTCGGGGGTTTTCTCGAGCTCGGGGGTCCTGGAAAGTGCTCTGCGGCGAGGTCCGAGGCAAAACCACGGCGAAGCTCGTCGGAGCTGGATTTGCACCGTATATCTTCGGGTTTTCTGCACCTGCAAAGTTCCCCGGAGGCGGTGGATCAAGACCAACGAGTTAGATCAGAGTTTCCGAGCTTAGATCGGCCAGAATTCACCGGCGAAGTCTCGGTGCTCACCGGAGTGAAAATCGGCGATCGCGTGCGAAAAACTGATCGGATCGGTTGTTTTTATAGCCGGGGAAGGGCGGTGGTTCTGTTGTGATCGAGTTAGAGTCCTCAGGTTCCAGAATTCGGCTGCGGGACGCGGTTTCCCGATCGGTTGCGATCGCGCGCGCGCGGGGAGAAGTCCGGGGTCGCGGGGTTAGGGATGACAGGCGGGTCCCACATGTCAGCGAGGGGCAGCGCGGCGCGCGCGGGGGCGGGCTGCGCGGGGGTTAGCTGGGCCGGCTGAGGTTTCGGCCCACTGGCCAGTTTTTTTCCGGTTTTCCTTTTTCTTTTTCCATTTCTTTTCTGTTTTGAGTCTAATTTGAATTCCAGTTTGAATTTGAATTTTTGCAAAACATGCAACACGTCCAAAAATTTTTAAATCCCCCTCTGAACATGGTTTATGGTTCTAAATCCAAAATTTGAATCTTGACTAAAAATTTGGGGTGTTACAGCTCTACCCCCCTTAAAAGAAATCTCGTCCTCGAGATTGGTGTTTCTAAGAAAATAATTCCGGAAATTGTGCCTTAAGCTCATCTTCCCGTTCCCAGGTGGCTTCCTCTTCTGAGTGATGCTTCCACTGCACCTTGCACATCCTGATTCTCTTATTTCTGGTGAGGCGTTCCATTGTCTCCAAAATCTTGTATGGTTGCTCGGCATAAGACAAATCCTCAGCTACATCCACTTCGTTCATGGGTAACACCTCCTCAGGCGTCCTCAGACATTTCTTGAGTTGCGACACATGGAACACATCGTGCACGTCCGACAGATGAACCGGCAACTCTAGTTGGTACGCCACTTCGCCTTTTCTTTCCAAAACTTGAAAGGGTCCGATGTATCGAGGTGACAACTTCCCTTTCACCTTGAACCGACGAAGTCCTCTGATAGGGGACACCTTGAGATAAACATAGTCTCCCACGTTGAAAACGAGTTCTCTTCTTCGTATATCGGCATAGCTCTTTTGGCGTGTTTGTGCTATCCTCAAATTGTTGCGAATCTCCCTCACCTTCGCCTCGGCTTCTTGTAATACTTCGGGACCAAACACTTTACTTTCTCCTGTTTGGTTCCAAAATAGGGGAGTTCTGCACTTCCTTCCATACAAAGCTTCAAACGGTGACATCTTCATACTAGCTTGATAACTGTTGTTATAGGAAAACTCCGCATACGGTAAGTTCTTGTCCCAACTCCTATTGTTTTTGAGTGCACATGCCCTCAACATATCTTCAAGGATCTGATTGGTTCTCTCCGTCTGCCCGTCAGTTTGGGGATGATAGGCAGAACTGAAATTCAGATGGGTTCCCATGGTTTCATGCAACTTTTGCCAAAACCTCGAAGTGAACTGTGTCCCTCGGTCCGACACTATCCTCTTTGGCACTCCATGGTAACACACAATCCTTGACATGTACAATTCTGCCAATTTGGATCCGCTGTAGCTTTCTTTCACAGGGATGAAATGAGCTACCTTGGTTAGCCGATCAATAATGACCCATATTGAATCATACCCGGATTGGGTTCTAGGCAATCCCACGACAAAATCCATGCTGATTTCTTCCCACTTCCATTCAGGCACTTTGAGTGGTTGCAGCAATCCCGCGGGTCGTTGATGTTCTGCTTTCACCAACTGACATGTGTCACATAGGGCAACATGTTCCGCGACATCTCGCTTCATGCCATACCACCAATACCTGCTCTTGAGGTCCTGATACATCTTCGTACTCCCAGGATGAATGGAATAGTCGGAATCGTGAGCCTCCTTCAAAATTAATTTACGAATCTCCTTTACTTCTGGCACACAGATCCTTTTCCCGTGCCACACCGTTCCTTGTTCATCCTCTCTAAAACCAGGAGCTTTATTTTCCTTGATGAGCTGTCTGATCTCTTGTATCTTCTCATCATTCTTTTGGCCCTCGCGTATGTCTTGCTCGAGTGTGGAGTCCACTTCCATGGCGATGGCTTCACCACTATTTACTAGACATAGATTAAGCCTTATAACCTCGTCCTTCAATTCTGCAGGCATATCCTTCAAGCTCAACTTATTGACCTGCACTTTCCGACTCAAGGCATCGGCCACGACGTTTGCTTTCCCGGGATGATAGTTGATGCCTACATCAAAGTCATTGATTAGCTCTAACCATCTTCTTTGTCTAAGGTTGAGATCTGGCTGTGTGAATATGTACTTCAAACTCTTATGATCCGTATATATCTCTGTCCTCTTCCCCATCAAATAGTGCCGCCAAATTTTCAACGCGTGTACCACTGCAGCTAGTTCTAGGTCATGTGTAGGATAGTTCTTCTCGTGCTTCCGAAGCTGCCGGGATGCATATGCCACGACATGTCCTTCTTGCATGAGAACACATCCCAACCCGTTTCCAGAGGCATCGCAGTACACTGTGAAATTCTTCTGCATATCTGGCATAACCAACACTGGGGCTGTTGTCAATCTCTTCTTCAACTCCTAAAAGCTCGTATCGCACTGTGGCGTCCAGGTGAATGTGATTCCCTTTTCCAACAGTTTGGTGAGAGGTCTCCAGATCTTGGAGAATCCCTCAATAAACCGTCGATAGTATCCAGCCAATCCCAAAAAGCTTCGAACTTCCCCGACATTTTTAGGGGTTTTCCACTTCTGGATATCTTCGATTTTGGCGGGATCTACGGAGATTCCTCCCTCCGAGATTATATGTCCTAAAAAGGGAACTCTCTTCAGCCAAAACTCACACTTGCTCAACTTGGCATACAGTTGGTGTTCTCTCAGCCTCTGTAACACCAACCTTAGATGTTTCTCATGTTCTTCTTCATCTTTGGAGAAGACGAGAATATCATCTATGAAAACCACCACAAATTTGTCCAGATATTCCATGAATACCTTGTTCATGAGGTACATGAAATATGCCGGGGCATTGGTTAGCCCGAAAGGCATGACAGTGTATTCATACAGTCCGTACCGAGATACGAAAGCTGTCTTGGAAATATCAGATTGCCTTATCTTGAGTTGGTGGTATCCCGACCTGAGATCAATTTTCGAGAACACGCAAGCTCCCCTCAACTGATCAAACAAGTCTTCAATGCGGGGTAATGGATACTTGTTCTTGATGGTCACCTCATTCAAGGCACGGTAATCCACGCATAACCTTTGAGTTCCATCTTTCTTAGGCACAAATATTACCGGAGCTCCCCACGGTGAGGAACTAGGGCGAACATACCCCTTTTCCGTCAATTCTCTCAAATGATCCTTGAGCTCTTCTAGCTGCTTGGAGTCCATTCGATAAGGTCTCTTGTATATCGGGGCTGTTCCCGGTACTAGCTCGATTGCGAATTCCACGTCACGGTCGGGAGGCATTCCTGGCAACTCCTCCGGAAAAACATCTGGATATTCCCTGATAGTCCTGATTTCCTCAACTTTCACCTCCACTTGATTTAATTTAATGTCCCTCCTAGGCTCGTGTATCGTTATGAATTTTACTCGGGTGCCACTGGGGTGAGTTAGTTCCACCGTTCTGGTCGAACAATGGATGATTCCTTTATGTTTGGTCAACCAATCCATACCCAAAATAATATCTATCCCTTGTGAATCTATCACTATGAGGTTAGCAGTGAACACTACCCCATTAATGTCTAGGCTCACTTTGGGACACACTTGTCTTGTCCTTATTTCTCCACCTGGAGAGTTTACCGCTAGCATATGGTTCATTTGTGTGGTTGCTAGGTCATGCTTCTTAACAAACCCTTGAGCAATGAACGAATGGGTAGCACCAGAATCAAACAGCAGAGTTGCAAGGTGTAAATTGGCAGGAAACTTACCAACTACCACGTCGGGTGCCTCTTGTGCTTCCTCCATAGTGACGTGGTTCACCCGTCCTCTCATTACGTTCTGCTGCTGTGGCTGCGTGGGCTTCTTCTTTGGACACTTATGGGCGTAGTGCCCCACTTCACCACAGCTGAAACATTGCACCCCTATCTTAGATGCTTGGCCCTTGTTGTCTTGGGGTTGGTTTGGGGGTCCTTGCACTGCTGGTCGAGGTGGATATGCGGGGCGAGGCTGTTGTACAAACTGACGTTGCGGCTGTGCTGGTGCTGCGGGAGGCCTGTAGTTTGGGTTGTACCCTCTTGGTGCTGAATAGGGTACCGCAGCACGGCTCGTCTGCCCCGTAGGTTGCTGCATCATACGTGGGCGGGTGTTGCTCCCTGAGGCTTGATGTGACCACCCAGCCTTCCTCTTATTCTCATTTTCCAGGGCCTTCAGCTTCCTTTCCACCACAAATGCTCTGTCCACCATCTTTTGAAAGCTTTCATACTCATTGGAGGACATTGCACACTGCATCTCTGCGGTAAGTCCTTCCACGAAACAATCTTGTTTCTGCTCATCTGTCTCTATGTCTCGTGGAGCATAACGGGATAGTTGAGTGAATTTAGTGAGGTATTCCCTCACCGTCATGTTTCCCTGCTGCAGTCCCAAAAACTCTTTTCTCTTGTTTTTGAGTTCACCTCTTGGGATGTAATGGTTGCGGAAGCTACGCTTGAACTCTTCCCAAGTGATGCTCTCAGGGTCATGATGGGCGGCCACGTAGGCAGTCCACCAATCAGCAGCAGGTCCCTGCAATTGATGAGAGGCAAACAGCACCCTCTCATACCCTTGGCATTGTATGATTCTCATCTTACTTTCAATGGTCTTCAGCCAATCATCTGCCTCCAGAGGTTCAGCAGCACTTGCAAACTTTGGAGGTTGAGTTCCTAGAAACTCACTCAACCTTGGTTGGCGTGGTGCAGCTTGTGGAGGTGGAACTTGATGCAAGTTGGCCACTACTTGAGTCAAGTTCTGGATGAGCTGATTTTGATTCTCCAGCATTTGGTGGAGAGGATCAACTTCTTCACGGCGACCACCCCGGTTCTGGCCTCCAGAAAGATGAGAGTTGCATGCCTCATCATTGTTGTTGGCGGGGTTGGCAGCACGTCCTTTTCCTCTTCCGGCCATCTGGCAGAATCAACAAATGTTAATTTGAAAGCATTTAGTATCATCTTACTACTTTCACTTGTTTGTACTTTGAAGTGTTGAAGTTTTGTTAAAATCTTACGAGGGTTTTATATCTCACACCCAATAAATGCACTATTATTCCCTGTGGGTTCACACACCAAAGCAAAACAATCTGAAGACGAGGCTGTGGACACTTGCTCATGGCTTCCACAACTCACGTCACACATCAAGCATTATCACACCATTAACTACGTAACGACTCGACTACTCGACCTCTTGCTAGCTAGGGGAAAGACTCTACACTACTCATCCTCTTGAGCTGGCTCCTCGGGATCTTCCTCCTCATTTCGGCTACCTTCTGACTCTGCTTTGGGTGGGGAGGCTGCTGGTGGAGAAGTGCGACGACGCCTGATTGCTCGGCGATCCGGGGAGTCAGGGGTCCATGGATCACTTACGGTGACACACAGTTCATTCCCATCTCCTCTTTCTCTCACCTTTAAGCAAGCTCGCAGCAATGCCTCCGTCTCCTTCAGAGTATCTCGGACATCCTGAAGCTCTTGTTGACACTCCTGCAGTCGAGTGCTGAGCATAGCAGCATCCTCCAAGCACAAGTCCATGTGCTCATGGGAAGTCCCTTGCTGCACCGGTGGGTACTTGTACTCCGTGGTACCACTCTCACGTTGGAGGACATACATGTACTCAGTTTTGTCCAAGTGGCGACGATAGATGTGGCTCTGGCAGGTGATGGCCTCCCAAGTGACATCTCTCTCCGCGTCAACTTGTGTTGCTCGACAAGCTGGAGAGTGGTGGATCTTAAGCAGCTGATTCTCGTGTATAATCCTCATCTCCGAACTCCATTCTTCCCTCTTCTCACGGATGGTCCTGGTGGAGTTATAGTGGATGATGAGCTTGCCCGTATTGCCGGCGGCTTCGAGCATACGTCGAAGACGGCGCAACAAATCTCCTACTGCCAATCCGTAGGAAAGGTACGTCACTGGACGACTCTCCTCTCTTTCAGCAAGGGCAACTACGGGAACTCTCCCTCCCGTGGATTTACGAGCGGTGCGAATCATGCGAACCATCTAAAACAAAAGAATTTAAAATTAGGTTAGATTAAAATTTCAAACAAAAATCCTATTTTTGAATGGAAGTTGGGGTAAGATGAAGAAAATGACTCTTTTAATAACACTTTTTCACCCACACCTTGGAAAATAGTTTTTAAGAAAATAGAGCCCTTAAATACGTCCATTTCTACCTAGGTCCACGTCCTACGGGCAACCTTGGCTCTGATACCACCTCTGTCACACCCGGTTTTTCCGAAGAAGAACCAAGTGAATATCACATGTATGCCAGGATCATTTTCTCATACATGTGATGACAAATAGTGAAGCATCATTTATTACAAGCCAGGTGTCGAATATACATAAGTCTTACATCACAAATGTCTCAATGAACACTAATGCTTCATCACAAGTAAATAAACTAGCAGCGGAATATTATTCTTTAGGGCTCCATCACAGGCGTTGCCCGGGGGTCTTCATGAACCTAAAAACCTTCTTCGGGTCCAAAGTCTTGGTCATTATACACCACCTCATTATCTTGACCTGAGCAGCAGTATAAACCAACAAATATGCAAGGTTGAGTACCAATGGTACTCAGCAAGTGTGGGAAAATTATATCATGCATGGCTAGAACAAGGAGGGGTTGAACTCATGGTTAAAGCACTACGCAATTTATACCTATCACCTTAGCTTATTAAGCACCTACATTACTACACAGGTGAAATGATCCAAATCTCCCATCCCATCATCATAAACCAATAACCATAATCATCATTTCCAATGTTAAGCTCCCCGCTTAACTTCCAAAACCATCAATTCTCTAATCATGAATAAGTCCAGGCCGCTCTTAACCGTGAGCACGGCTGTCAAGACAGTTTTGACTCTGCAGAGTTTGTACCACTGTACCCACAAGTAGTGATTTCATCCCCCGTTGCCGGGTGGACTAAAAGAACCTCCATTATGCCAGTGGCTACGATCCACATTCACACTTCCCAGGTGTGCGGCCAAGAGATCACTACGAAGCCTTTACAAAGGGATTCCCGACGAGCGTGGGCCCACTGAGGTTTCACCCCTAACAGCATACAAGAGGCTCCAACCCCGCTGCAGTGGCCCCCTCTTGAGCCTTGCGGTTCGTATGGTAGTCCAGCTGACACCTACTCCCCGCACCATCCAACACACCCATACTACGTCGGGGATACACCTAATTAATTGGCCAAGCTGCCCCATCTCAGCATGTGGTTGGCACTGTAAAGCCGGGTTACATGCTCCATGAACCGGTCCTTAGGATCCAGGCAAGTACTAAACACAAACCCAAGTCTCGTGCACCCAGCACACAACCAAAACATCCAACTTGCCTTGATCCCTACCTCTACATAACTCACAATGTCTCACTCAAGAGTAGGGTAATATAAACTGATGATCTCATATCCCAAATATCCCATTCTAAGCATGGCTAAGCATATGCATGTGTATAAATGACATGACAAAATAAATCCCAACCCAATCTTCAAGGAAACAAGGTAATGCAATTCTAGGGAAACTTCCTAGCATGGGTTTCATATTTAACTTGACAATGCAAATAATTCTATCTACACATCCTAGCATAGGATCAAAGTGGTCAAGGACACTTGCCTCCTTCTTGCTGCTCTTGAAATGGGTAGTCTTGGTCTTGGAATTGAATAACTTGTTCTTGAGCAGGTTCTACTTCATACCATCACACATAGCAAAAGAAAAACAACAATCATAAGACATAGTTCACACTTCTACTTCATACAAACCACACATTCATATTTATGAAAGTTCTTTACCATTATATGTGTTGTGGTTACTTTATGTGTGTTGATTTGGGGCTTACATACACTTTTATTTATATGTGTATGATTCCTACTTTGGTGTTCATATTTATACTCACATACTATATATATATATACATATATGTATATATGTGTGTTTCAGTTTTAAATAAATTCCTTATATATATTAAACTACCAAGTATGTATGAAAAGTATTTTTCTTCTCCATATTTGCCTTCATAATTTCTATCAACCCTAAACTGAATTCTTTGTATTTTAGAAACTCCATTTATCATTTACTAGTTTCTATATTTTCAGATTTATATTCTTATGCATAATTGTGTATTTTATTATTAAATTAGTAATACACACTACCTAAACAGATTAGGTTCTGGTCCTAAATAATTTAGGATCATATTTTGACCTTGGCTTCTGATGTATACTATTTCATAATTATTTTCCCTATTTTTCTTTAACTATTCTTTACTTAAAAATGTGTCCCTATACTATTAAATGTGAATAATAGATGAAACAGATTTATTTCAGCCTAAAAATATATTTTTATCTCACTCCAAAGTTTTCTAAGTACTGAGAAAGTTTTTAATAAATTTGACAATTATGTTTGTCCCCCTTTTTAATATTTAAACACTAGTTACATATTCAATTTTCTAAATTAAATACTAAACAGAGCTAAAATAATGAATTCACCTCATTACAGGGTCTATAATATTATTTTCATAATTTCCAGGGGTCTAGCTACACTTGTCAGAGGTGTTTTTCCTAATTTCTATTAAGTCCAGGGCTAAAACTGATTTTTAAATGAATTTACATGATTTTCTGGAGTTCCAGGGGCTAGATCTGAAGTTTCCGGGGCTAGCTCTCAATTCCAGAGAACCCCAGGGGGTAGCACGTAAGAATTCCAGTCTTTATAACGCGGGGCTGACGTGGACCGTCTGATTTTAAACCGACGGCTGAGATTATAACATCGAACCGGTACGCGGGGTTTTAAAGTCTACCGTGCGATTTAAAATAAACGGCGCACAAGCGGCCACGTCGCTCTGATCGAGCGCGGGCGGCGCTGCCGGCGGCGCACGGCGGCGGGAAGCGGCGATCTCGCCGGAAACTTTCGGATCCTCGAGAATTCTGCCTAGAACTGTGATCTTATGGCCTAGATCGGTAGAGGGGAGGTCAGGGATCTCACCTCGGGGGTTTTCTCGAGCTCGGGGGTCCTGGAAAGTGCTCTGCGGCGAGGTCCGAGGCAAAACCACGGCGAAGCTCGTCGGAGCTGGATTTGCACCGTATATCTTCGGGTTTTCTGCACCTGCAAAGTTCCCCGGAGGCGGTGGATCAAGACCAACGAGTTAGATCAGAGTTTCCGAGCTTAGATCGGCCAGAATTCACCGGCGAAGTCTCGGTGCTCACCGGAGTGAAAATCGGCGATCGCGTGCGAAAAACTGATCGGATCGGTTGTTTTTATAGCCGGGGAAGGGCGGTGGTTCTGTTGTGATCGAGTTAGAGTCCTCAGGTTCCAGAATTCGGCTGCGGGACGCGGTTTCCCGATCGGTTGCGATCGCGCGCGCGCGGGGAGAAGTCCGGGGTCGCGGGGTTAGGGATGACAGGCGGGTCCCACATGTCAGCGAGGGGCAGCGCGGCGCGCGCGGGGGCGGGCTGCGCGGGGGTTAGCTGGGCCGGCTGAGGTTTCGGCCCACTGGGCAGTTTTTTTCCGGTTTTCCTTTTTCTTTTTCCATTTCTTTTCTGTTTTGAGTCTAATTTGAATTCCAGTTTGAATTTGAATTTTTGCAAAACATGCAACACGTCCAAAAATTTTTAAATCCCCCTCTGAACATGGTTTATGGTTCTAAATCCAAAATTTGAATCTTGACTAAAAATTTGGGGTGTTACAGGGGGTGACCGGAAATAGCTCGGCGACGTGCCGCGGCCTCGGTTGAGGTTCGGCGCTGTCGACCGTGGGTCCTAACCTGCCAACACCTCGAACAAACGGTCCTACAGCATCAGTGTACCTCTAGGAAGCTCGACAAGGTGCCAAAAGGGTTTAGAAATGGCGGCAAGTCGGTCGGCACCGTGTGACCGATCGTGCCCGCCATGACCGCCCTCGATCGAGCTCAAAATTCGTCACTCCTAGACAGTTTCACGCCACGGATGCAGAAAACAACTTAATCGCCGGCTAGTCCAGCGTCTACGTGCAAGATTTGATGACCTCCGAAAGATCATAGAGCGAGAATTTAAAGAAACCGTACCGGAAGCTCGGGTTACGGTCGCCGGAGCAAAAACTAGAAATTCTCTGCGGATTCTTCACGGTTGGCTTCCAAACTTAGAGGAGAGCAGCACGGTGGTCGCGCGCTCCTGTTGCCTCTCTTGCTGGACCGTGTAAACGCCTGTGGAACGCTGTCCACGGGCGCCTGACTCTCGGCTGAGGCTAGGTCGCCGCGGTGGCGATCGCTCTTGGGCAAAGGAGGTCGGAACTCGGGGTTTCTGGTGTTGGGGAGGTGAAGTGCGACCTCAGGTGGCTGTCTAGCAGCTCAGGAACGAAGGGGGAGATGGTTTTGCTGATTTTCCCAATTGAGCAGAGAGCTGCGGCGAGAGACAATGCCGCTGCTCGGGTTTGCCCACGAGAAGATAAAGCCGGCCGACTCCTGCTCGGCTGAGGCGGTGCCGGTCGCATGGGGGCGCGAGCAAGCCGCCCTGGGCGCCAGCGCGCGGAGGGGGAAGCAGCTGGTGGCGCCGGTAGCTGCTCGGTGGCACAGCCGACAGCTGCTCGGTGGAATTTCCCACCGAGACTCTGACTTTGGTTGCAAGTTTCTCCTTCTCCCCTCTATGACATGTGGGTCCCACCCGGGGTTTTAACCTCTGAAATTTACTCCTGATCACTGTAGTGAACAGTGAACCCCATAATACCCCTGATGATTCAGATTATTCACCCTTGAGCCATTCGAATTGAATAGGATTCGAATTGGGTTTGGTTTGAGTTAATTTCAGCACAAGTGTAGTTTTGAATTCAAATGAAGTTTGAATTTGCCCCACTTAGTTCATGTCAAGATCAACTCCAAATGGAGTGAAAATTGGTGTGTGGGCTCACAAAAATGTGCTGAGTAAGAATATGCCTCCCACTTTTAAATTCATGGGATAAAAACAGTTTGAATTTGAATATGGTTTCAAACTGCCCTCTTCCTAACTATACCCAAAGTGACCTCAAAAGGGTTTTGAATTTGGGTGAAACTTGGCATGGACATCCTTAGTAAAGTGTAGGAGTTTTCATATGTCCAGCCCATCTATATCACATGTGTGAAATACCACTTTGGCAATGTGTGAGTTTGTTCTCTAATGAGCATGTTGATAATTGTTACTTGCTCTTCATTTGTGTTCATCATCCTTCCTCAAATGAGGTGTGTGGTGTGGTGATGAACACTGCAAATGTGTGTCAAAAACTGAGGCCCTTACATAGGAGTCAGCTTCGTGGGCCATCAGCCTGGCTCACGACAAAACGTGATATTTTCGTCGGCCAATGCTACGCTCACACAAATATAGGCAGTAATTTCATCAGACTACGTGAGGCTCACGACAATAGATGTCTGTTTCGTCGGCCGAACAGAAACTCACGACAGTATATGTCTTACTGTCGTGAGCTTGTGCGAGGCTCACGATAATACCCTAGGCGCACGCAAATATAGGTATTGATTTCGTCGGTCTACGTGAGGCTCACGACTGTAGGCGGCAGTTTCATCGGCCTGTGCTAGGCTCACGCAAATATCGGGATTACTTTCGTCGGCCAAACCGAAACTCACGACAATATGTCTTACACTCGTCGGCCTGCACCTGGCTTACGACAATACGCTAGGCATAATTTCATCGGCCTACGTAAGTCTCACGACAATAGGAGTTTAATTTCGTGGGCCAGAGGATAGGCTTACGAAAATACAGATCTGTTTTGTCGGCCGGCGCGAAACTCACGAAAATATATGCCTTAATGTCGTTGGCCTGCGTGAGGCTCACGACAATACGCAGGATCTACCCAAGCCGTGTCGCCGCTTTCTCGCTCAGTCAAACACACACAACACAGCCACGCCGCTTCTTCCTCGCTCAGTCGGCCGCTGCTTCCTCGTGAGGTCTGCCGCCGCGCTGCCGCCCCTCCCGGCGTCCGCCCATCCTGGCGCCACCCGGCTGGCACAGCTCCTCCCGCCACCGAGCTTCCTCTTCCCCTGGCTGCCCCATCCACCACGCACGCCGTTGGTGCCGTGCCATCCTGGACGCTGCCACTCCTCCCGCCACTCGCCCCGACGCCGCCAAGCCACCTCATCCTCCGGCTAGCTCAAGTAATGTTGAAATTTAATAAGTGCTTGCTCATTGCTAGTAAGTGTGACAGAAAGATTGGATCTTGAGCAGTTGCATGGCCTTGATGTGGGATTTTCTCGAGAGATAGTGTATGTGATTCATGGATCTATGATCGAAAAACGTATCCAAGCTCCGTGGCTAGTCTGCGCTCTTTAGACCTTTTGAATTTAGCTAACTGAAACATCTGAGTAGCTAAAGGAAGGAAAATCAACCGAGACCCTGTTAGTAGTGGCGAGCAAAAGCGGATCCAGGGTTTTCATCAAAAGAAATCCGAAGCGGTTTCATTTTATTTGTTGTGGAATGGATGATGGAAAAAAACTGCAAGCAGCAAGCGTAGGCTGTGTTGCCGTAAAACCATCCTACCGAATGTGTATAGCTTTCAATTCATCTGTTGTTAATCCAATCTCCTTTCGTAATACAAGATTGACGCAATATAATTTTTGCCCAGACGCTCCTGACCAACTAGCTGGTGGGTTGGGGTGGTTTTTTTTAGACAAAGGTAGTGTGGGTTGGGTTGGTTTGGTTTTAACCCATTAGCAGTCCTAAGCAAAACATCATGTCAATGATATGGAAACGGATTTTTTAAGTCTAGAAAGTATTAAGTCGACTAAACTTCTAATGAATAGGAATAAATTAATAACAGAATACTATAAATGCTCCTCATCTGTGACATGACCCCACGGCCATGTCGAGCCAGGATCACGCTGAGGGGTACTGCGTTGTACAGCACCGGATAACGCACATCTAAGATACAAAGCTGAAGCAATGTTTTATTACATAAACCAGTTTATGAACATTTTTACAACAAAATAGTTCAGTCTACACTCACGGGCGTAGACTACACATCGAGTTCACGTTCAGCCCGTGAACGTGTCCCCGCTAGCACACACACACACTAACACGGCGGCATGCACGACTCCCACTCGACGGGGTTCCCCTCCTGAGGTTCTGTCTCCTCCTCGGTAGTCCCTTCCTGATAAACCACTGCAAAATCTTCAAACACAAGCAGTGAGCATGATGGCTCAGCAAGACTGACCCGTCTCTTCTATACATGAAACTTCTACATGAAGGGTGATAGGTTACATGAGATAAAATAGGTTGCAATGGACTCGCCTAATTAGTGGAACCTTACTTTCAAGTTTTAGCAGCAGGTTGTGGAGAACCTTACGCTAAGGCACATGAGAGAGCCGCAATCAAACAAGAAATGCATTTCCCTCATGTACTTTGCCCAAAGTTGAAAAGAACCCTAATTAGCTCTAAACTACAACAAGACATTAACAAGCAAAGTATATCTTCCAAATCAGCAAACTTTTAACATGTATCTAGCCTGTTCATTCTATGTCACGGTACAGTGAACAAGTGGTACTCACTGACCACGAGGGACGGTGATTATAATCGATTTATACCTGCAGGGTTACCCGAATAACCCGTCACGTACGCACGTACTCGATGTTGCCTACAGCAACCATCACGGATGTCGTACGCAACCACCTTTCACCCGTCAGCCAAATATTGAACCAGTCCTATCGTCCCGAGGAAGAGGTCTCTGCGCGCGCATCCGCAGTGCCGCCAGCCAATTTACACCTCGAGCTCTCAACCTACCCTCTGAACGACAGGCAATACCTCAATACCCAGCTACCCGAGTTACATCGGTTTCTCGGTTCCCATATAGCCTGTAGGTCCTTGGTACTGTTCTATCTTGTTCAACAAGCCCGCACACGGCTCGGTCCTCAATCGACACAAGCGGAGCTATAGCACCAAGGCCCCAAAGTCCTGCTGCCCTTACTCTCCGCTCGGTCTCATTTTTCTTGCCATGTATTTCATTTGCTATATTTACCCGAGTCGAGTGCCTCTAGCCTATCCTCGCGAGTAGTTCCAACTACTCGACTTGTACCAAATCATACACTATCTTAGCATTGCAGTAGCTAAACGGGGGTTTAAATCCTAATCCCATCCCATGGTTTTCTTGGCTATGCATTTGGGTTTCAAACAAGACTCTAATGCGAGAAGTAAGTGGGTGCTCAAAGTAAGTTCTCAAAACAGTAAAAAAAATTGTAAAAAGGTTAATGCAAACCGAAGCTTGACTTGCTGCTCTTGGTCGTAGGCTAGCTGCTCTTCCAGAGTGACGAAGTCTAAGACTTCGGGTTCCTCCTCGATCTTAGCGACTACATGACATAACATGTATATGTATCAATTTAAATGCATTTGAATTTAAACTTGTGAAGACTATAAGTCTCACTAGACAGACCCAGTGACTCTGAAATTTTTACTGTAGTTTGGTTACAACCTAAACAGAGACTTGGCCAAGTTTCATTTGCATCATAGCTCATTTGAGCTCTCCACAAACAATTATGTACTTGACCTTAATTGGAGCTCCTAGGGTGTTCTAGGGATTTTCATGGAGCAAGCTATGACTTTCTGAAAACTAGATTTTCAGAGGGTTCTAATGGAGTTGGTATCACTTAATTTTAAGGTTCCTAGCTAAAGATATGAGCTAAACAATTTCAAAGAAATTCTGAAAATGTTTCTGGACATTTTCTATTTTCTCTGGAACAGTTTTATTAATCACACCATTATATGGATCAAATGAGCTCAAATGGATCTGAAATTTTTATGGTAGTTCATAGACATTTTGGTGAACAACCCAGCAAAATTTCAGAATTTTCCTCCAAAGGGTTCTCCAGTTAAAATTATAAACATTTAAATTTTAAAGAATTAATTCTGGAGAAATAAGGATTTTCATGAAGTGAAACTTGATTTGTGGAAAGTACTCAGAGAGCTGAATCCAAAAAAGTTTGGTTCACTCGACTTGGAGTTTCCTAGCTAAAGTTATGTGGGTTTAAAGTTTGAACAAAACTGAAAGTCGGGGAAATGTTTAAAACCCTGCACGTGGGTCCCATGCACAGTGCCTTCGTCTACCTCCCGCCAGCGCCCGAGCGCGCGACGTTCAGCGACGGTGGTGCAGTTCGTTCTCGGCCGCTACTGCCTAATTTTCGACACGGTTTCTTCCTACGTGATGCTTGGAGCATGGCGCACACGCCGGGCAACTTCTCGGACCTTGACATCGCCGGAAACCTAGTCGGTGACGGTGGACGCGGAAGATGAGCTCGGGTCCAACGGTGCTAGCTCATCTCGGAGGTGAACACGATCATCCAATGGGTCGCAAAGCACCACTGGGGCACGAGGAAGCTATCCCTGCCCTTCTCTTGGCCGGAGATCGCCGGGAAAGTAGACCTCACCGGCGACCCGAGCCGTTTTCACCGGCGATGGCCAAATTCTGGTGCTATGCAAACTGGGTCGATCTTCACCGCTATGATTTGGCTGAAGTGACCATGAGGTGCCACTCTAGCTTAAGCCCGACCCGGATTACCAGTGATAAAGTGATCACGATGAATTTTGAGTTTTGGTCCTCGGTGTTCTATACGGTGATCCTCATGAAAAGTGGAAATTCCGGTTAACCGGCGCTAAGAGGGACCTAGGGAGTTCGGGGTGAGATACTAGACCTCGATGCTAACCTCAGAGACACGTTTGTCGTGCTGGAGAGTCTTAGAGCTGCCAGGGCGACGGTGTCGAGTCGGAGGAGCTCTCGGGTTGACAGAGCAATGGAAGATCGGCTCGCACAAGCTCCACCGAAGCTGATCACGAGCAGCTGAGGGCTGTAACTCGTCGAGCATGGGCAGGCGGTGCCGTTTGTGGCCTTAGCTCGTGGTGGAAGGCACTGCTTTGTCCGGTCGATGGCGAGGCGATGCGGTGGGGCTGTGCGGCGATCAGCTCGGGTTTCTCAGCGCTGGAAACGTCGAGGCAGTGGGAAAATGGTTCGCTGCCAGCGGCAGCTCGAATATATATAGCTGGGGACGTCGGTTTGGAGCTCTGATCAGCGACCAGGAGGTGGCAGCAGTCAGCAGCACCGTGGCGACCTCGTGGGCGCACGCAAGACCCAAGCTACGGCGCCTTCAGTCGGTTAAAACACTGGTGAGGCTGACATGTGAGTCCCACCCCGGTTTTAACCTCTGAAATTGAATTTTCCCCACTGCTCTAAACAGTAGAGACCAATTAACCTTGGTCATTTGAATTATCTACCCTTTGGCCATTTGAATTGAGCAGAATTCAAATTGGGGTTTGTTTGAATATATTTTCAGCACATATGCAGTTTGAAATTCAAATAAAGTTTGAATTTGCTAAACATAGCTCATGTCAAGATCAACTCCAAATGGAGTGAAAATTGGTGTGTGAGCTCACAAAATTTGCTGAGTAAGAATATGCCTCCCACTTTTGAATTCATGGGATGGAAATAGTTTGAATTTGAGTTCAAACCAACCTCTTTCTAGTTATACCCAATAGGACTTCAAAAATGTTTGAATTTGGGTGAAATTTGGCATGAGCATTCCTAGCAAGGTATGGGAGTTTTTCACAAGCTCAGCCCGTAGAAGATGCATGTGGAAAATCCCACTTTTGCATTTTGTGTGTTTATTCTCTAATGAGCATGTTGATGGTGTTTACATGCTCTTCAAATATATTCATCAAGTTTCTTCAAATGAAGTGTGTGTGTGATGATGAACACTTTGAATATGTGCCAAAAACATAGGCCCTTACATTCCTCCCCCTTAAAAGAATCTCGTCCCAAGATTATAAGGTGAAAATAAGAGAGAGGACGGTGGAAAATTACCGTATATGCGACGTGAAAAAGTCAGGGTAGTTCACGTGAAGGAATCCTTCACTCTCCCATGTCGCTTCGTCTACGGAGTGATTACTCCATAGAACTTTGTAGAACCACAACGTACGGTTGCGTGTGGTTTGAGCCTTTTCATCAATAATCTGAACCGGTTCCTCCTGATATGTGAGATCCGGTTTCAGTTTTTCTATATCCTCCAGCTGAATGGTAGTTGATAGCTTGAGACACTTCCTCAGCTGGGAGATGTGAAAGACGTCGTGCACACCGGAAAGTGCTTCTGGTAATTTCAGCCAGTATGCTACTGATCCACATCTTTCGGTAATCTGAAATGGACCGATGAATCGGGGTACCAACTTTCCTCTCACCCCGAATCTGTTCACGCCCTTCATTATAGACACACGTAGGTATACGTGATCCCTGACTTTGAACTGTAATGGGCGTCTTCTCCGGTCCACATATTGTTTCTGTCTGGATTGAGCGGCTTTTAGGTTGGCTTGAATCAGCCGAACCTTTTCCTCCGCGTTATTGACAAGATCAATCCAACGGTAACCCTTTCGCCAGACTCACACCAATTCAGTGGTATGCGGCATTTTCTCCCGTATAGCGCCTCGTAAGGCGCCATCTTAATGCTGGCTTGGTACCTATTGTTGTACGAGAACTCGGCCAACGGTAAGTGATCATCCCAATTCCTACCGTGGTTGATAGCGCACGCTCGTATCATATCTTCTAAAATCTGATTTACCCGCTCGGTTTGCCCATCCGTCTGCGGGTGGTACGCTGAACTACAGATCAGCTTTGTCCCCATCGCAGCGTGTAGCTGCTCCAAAAAATGGGACACAAATAAAGTGCCTCGATCCGATATGATGGTACGGGGTACGCCATACAAGCATAGGATCCGTGAGATGTATAATTCAGCATACTTCTTGATGTTGTAGTTTGTGTTGACCGGGACGAAATTGGCAACTTTGGTGAGCCGGTCGACGATCACCCACACAGAATCATGTTTCTAAAAAGTGGTGGGTAAACAGACAATGAAGTCCATGCTCACATCCTCCCACTTCCAGGCAGGAACGCCCAGTGGTTGTAGCAGTCCCGGTTTCCGCATATGATCTGCCTTCACCCTTCGACATGTATCACACTCGGACACGTACTTTGCGATCTCCCGCTTCGTCCATGTCCATTAAAACTTGCTTCTGAGTTCTTGATACATTTTGTTGCTGCCGGGGTGAATAGAATACTTTGACAAGTGAGCCTCATCAAAGATTTTCTTCCGTAACTCCGGGTTATGGTGTACGACGATCCGGTCCTTGAACCATAGGACGCCGTCTCCGTCTTTCCGGAAACATTTCAGCTCCCCACTGTCTATACGTCTCCGCAAATGCGACAAGCCCTTGTCATGTTTCTGAGCTGCCGCTATCTCTTCACGGATGATGGGGATCAAAGCTAAGTTATAGAGAGAGCCATGTGGAATCACATGCAATGGTGGCTCGCTCTCTTCCAACAGTGTGATGGTCAGATTGTTGACGTGTGACTTTCGGCTCAGCGCATCCGCCACTACGCTTGCCTTGCCGGGGTGATAATGGATCTCTATTTTGTAATCCTTTATCAACTCTAACCATCTTCGCTGCCTCATGTTCAGCTCTTTCTAAGTGAATATGTACTTGAGGCTTTTGTGGTCAGTATATAGATGCACGAGGTTACCGAGTAGGTAGTGTCTCCACATTTTAAGTTCGAGTACCATGGCAGTGAGCTCCAAGTCGTGAGTTGGATAATTCTTCTCATGGTTCCTAAGCTGCCGTGATCCATACCGACCACCCTTCGGTCTTGCATCAGCACACATCCAAGCCCAATACCGGATGCATCGCAGTACACATCGAACGGTTTTGTTGTGTCTGGCTGCGCCAAAACCGGTGCTGATGTTAGGTGTCTCACTAATGCCTTGAACGCTGCTTCACATGCTGGACTCCAAACATATTTGGTAGCCTTCTTCAGCAGCTCCGTCATAGGCTTAGCAATCTTTGAGAAGTTTGGAATGAACCTCCGATAATACCTCGCGAGTCTGAGGAAACTCCGTACCTCGTGAACAGTTCTCAAGGACTTCCAATTTAGCACTTGTGTGATTTTACTCGGGTCTACAGCGATTCCCTCCGCTGAGAAAATATGCCCGAGAAAAAGCACTTGCGATATCCAGAATTTGCACTTGCTGAATTTCGCGTATAGCATGTGATCCCACAGCCGTTGCAAGACTATACGCAGATGCTTCTTGTGTTCTTCCTCCGACTTGGAATACACCAATATGTCATCGATGAAGACCACGACAAACTTGTCCATCTCCGGCATGAATACTGAGTTCATCAAGTACATGAAATGAGCTGGAGCGTTGGTGAGGCCGAAGGACATGACCAGGTACTCATAAAGTCCGTACCTCGTCGAGAAAGCCGTCTTCGGAATATCCTCAGCCCGTATCTTAATCTGATGGTACCTGGATCTTAAGTACATCTTGGAAAAGATCTTTGCTTCGACCAACTGATCAAACAACATGTCGATTCGTGGCAACGGGTACTTGTTCTTGATGGTTACCGCGTTTAGCAGATGATAGTCCACGTAAAGCCGCAACGTCTCATCTTTCTTCTTCACAAATAATGCCAAACAGCCCCATGGAGTGGAGCTCGGCCTAATAAAACCCTTCTCCAGCAGGTCCGTTAATTGCGTCTTCAGCTCAGCCAATTTCTTTGGTGCCATCTTGTATGGCCTTCGGGATATTGGCATGGTTCCCGGTGCAAGTTCAATCTTGAACTCCACCTCTCGGTCAGGCGGCATCCCTGGTAAATCATCTGGGAACACGTCAGGGAACTCGTGGACTACTGGAATATCTTCCAATCTGATAGTTGTGGACTGATATACACTTGGAAGTTTCATTTCTGGACTGTCCAGAAATAAAGAGTGTGACTTGTGCATTTCTGAGTGTAGATGCACGACTCGGAGGACAGTGTCTAAAACAGCGCCGTGGCGGGCTAACCACGACATCCCTTGGATGACATCGACATTCTGTCCCTCTAAAATAATGAGAGACGTAGGGTACACTCCACCGGCCAAGCATAATGGCGCCTTTGGAACCATCATGCTTGCTGAAATTTTCCCACCCGGTGAACAAATCAAATATGGACTATCGGTGGGTAGTATTTGCAAGCTATATTTAGCAATGAATGCTTGGCTAATAAAATTGTGCGTGGCACCTGAATCAAAGAATACTATGGCGGGGTGTTGGTGGAGTTGGAACATACCCGCAAGGATCGGCTCTCCCTACGGCACGTCCTCTATGGCAAGTTGGTGGACGGTGCCGGGCCTAGGGTTTGCCCGCCGTGCATTAGTGGGGTTCCGCCGCCTTGCCTCTCAGGACAATTGTTGGCGAAGAGTCCTGGGCGACCACACTTGTAGCATGTGGCTGCTGCTGGTCCGGTGCTTGGGGGACGAAAGCCCGGCATGCGCTGCTGAGGTGCATACGCACGCGGCATCGCCCGCTGCTGCTGTTGTTGCTGCGGAGGTGGTACTGGCAGTGCGGGCTAGAATGCCAGTGGAGAATATGGCCGACTGCGGAATGGCATCGGCCTCTGTGGTGGCTGCCAGCATGGACCCGATGGTTGGAGATTCACCATCCGGTATTTTTGAGAAGGACCACCTCCTTCTCCGCTGCTTTGCGGCGCGCTTCGCTTCCTTTCCGCCGCCGCTAACTCCTTGCCGGAGTCCTCCTGAACAATCGCAGCATCAATAATGTCATTGAGGCTGCCGCGATTGAACATCGCCAGCTTGTCCTTCAGGAGCGGGTTAAGCCCCTGGTAGAAATGATCCCGCCGCTTCTCGTCGGTATCGGTGTGATACGAAGCATAGAGCGCAAGATCATTGAACGCCCTGGAGTATTCCAGCGCGTTCCGGCTCCCTTGCTGCAGGCGTAAGAACTCCTGCGTCTTCCTCTTCATGAGACCTGGCGGTATGTGATATGCCATGAAGTCCGTCCGGAATTCCGCCCAGGTTATAACTCGCTCGGTGGGCTGCGAAGCATAGTAGTTCGCCCACCACACGCTCGCGGATCCCTGGAGCTGTTGGACAGTGAAATGAATCTTGCGCTGCTCACTCACTTGGAGCAGCCCGAACTTCATCTCCATCGTGCGGAGCCAGTTGTCCGCATCGAGGGGTTTATCCGCCCTTGTGAATACCGGGGGATGAGTAGCCAGAAAGTCAGAGTAGGAGCTTTGTTGATGCTCCTGACGATCTTGACGCCTCTCGGGTCGAGACGTATTCACAATGAGGGTTTGCAGCAACTCCGTGTGCTGCTGATGAGAGCCCGCCATCGCTGCCACAATGTCAGCCAAGGTAACCGTTGGCGGTGGCGGTGGCGGTTGTTGCTGTTGCTGCTGTTGCTATCCCGAGGAATCCTCGGGAGGTGGTTGGTAGGTCTCTCCCCCCTGACTGGAGCCCCCAATGTCCAGGTTGGCACGAGTACGAGTCATTCTGCAATTCAAAACAGCAGCGATCAGCACATGTCATACTTAAAATTCCATATGAAACAGTAGGTCTTGAAGTGACACATGAATAACTTGCACAACATTCACATATATTGATAAAGCATAAACTTTATACAAAATACATTAGTCTCGGGTCTCCGAGAAGTCATGCTCATGTCGTCACTACCTATACATACACTACTGTTTACAGACATGTCACCGATTACAAAATTTTTGGTTACAACACCCTTGCTGCCCTACTTGGCAACGGTAACCTCCTACTCGGAGTAGAACTCGACCTCCTGCGGGTTGTCCTCCTCCGGTACCTCTGCTGGTGGCTCTGGGTCCATGACCTCCTCTTCCGGCTCGGGTTCCCCCATTGCCGGAAGACCTAAAACCACAGGTACAGCACCTACCACCGGTATGCCCATTACCGGAGGTACGAGGTCCTGCAACGTGTGCACCTCGTCCATGGATTGGTTGTAGTCCTCTTCTCAGCCTTGCCCCTCCTCAATAGCGTCATCCCGCTCTTGAGTAAGGACCTCGTTCTGCTGGGTCAGAGCCTGCACCTGTTGTTGCAAAGCCATGATGTTGACACGGCTTTTCTTCTTCGCCTTCTTCAGACGATGCAACTGATTATGTTGTTTGTTCAGTCGCTTAATCGTCGGAAGGAGAACATTGCGGAGTGCGCTGTGAGCACTCTCGAAATGATCTCCACGTCTGTTGCTCTACTTGAGCATCATGGCGAGACATTCCGTATGAACAGCTTGGCTGTCCATCACGGCCTTTCCCGCCCTTATCTAGAGGCTGAGGTTCGCCTCCCTGGGATTGTACCTTGGGCAACCCGAATCTGTTGCCTCCATGTACCTCCCTTCCCACACATGGTTAGCCCATCCCTCCACCGGAACGAGTGCATATGGAGTGCCCTCCATAGCTCTCACGTGTAATTGGCAGAAACGCGACATGGTGTCGCGGGCTGCCACTTGCCACATTCCCTCCGGCTGTCTACCTCTCACCGTAACGGTGAACGGCGCCCAACCGGGTGGCGTAGGTCCTGCAGGAACTTCGACATGGATCGTCCACATCTTGTTCCCCTCCTCGCCTTCTTCCTTGGTGAAGTACTGTGGCATCTCAACATACCTGAAATATTGAAGCATTTGCCTCAACGCTTCCGGATAGCCACTGTGGCGAGAACAGTGGGATTCCACCCACCCGTTCTCCAACTGTCTATCCGCTGTCATCTATAGAAACATATTTGAGAAATGTTAAATATTTATTTGAACAGAAAACCATTGAGTTATAACATAAAACATGTCATTGAACTTGTAGAACTTGGAAACATAGTTCAAACTTAAACAAATTTGACTGCTGATCTGCTGTCCAACATGACAGCCCTGACCAGTTTCCATTTCAACCTGATTTAGACCATGCTAAATGCAAAATAAATTCTGGAGCTCAACATCAAAGTTAATGCTAACTTCAATAGCTTTCCAGAAAGTATTTGCTTGGCCTATAATCTGTCCTGGTTCAAAAGTTATGAGATTTTAAAGTTGGCAGAATTTCTGGGGAAAATTGGACAGCACCTCCCTGCTTGAGGTACTGATTTAATCCAAGAATTCCAGTTAATTCTACAGCAATTCTGACAAAACTTTCTGTTACAAAGTTGTCACCCATCTCATGAACTTTCCCGAACTACCTCATTTTCTATTTTTGGATTTTTATGCAGTAAGTTATGCTCAATTTACAAAGAGTTACAGAGACTGTTTGCTCTGCCCTGTTTTCTGGACAGTTTCAACTCTACTGCATTTTTTGATGGGTTAAGGGATGAAACATCTCTGGACATCAACAGAAAAGTTGTAAAGATCTTCCAAAGCTTTCCAGAAATGTATCATCTGACCCCAACCTCGAAAGAACTCAACCTCTATCCTCTGATTAACTTCAGCCTTATTTCAGCTGAAAACAGGGGACTCTGTCCTTAGTATCCTATAAGTTGAAAACTGTTTAACTTTGAATATCCTGATTAAGGGAAGGAGTTACATCAAGTTTTAGTACTCTGGATTAAAACTCTCAAGTTTTATAATGCGGTTGCTCATTTAGTGGGGTGTGACGTTGATGCGTCACCAGATCATATCGGTACTACGTCCTCACAAAGAAAAACCTATACCGGACTTAGCCGGCTTCGTTAGTTAAGTGGCACTAAACATCTCTTGCACACGGATACTACACGTCTACTGTTTCATGGTTATACTACCTGCAGATAACTCAAACAATCGTCAGACTCGGCTGCACACTGAGCCTGGTATCCATACAGTTCATACACCCGGCCGTCATCACTCGCCCGGATGTTCTCAAGCCAAACACGCCTTGAGCTACGTGTTCACGTTACTGACCATGTGACGAGGTCTCCTAAATTGTCCAAAGCACGCCAGGGAATGGCGTTGCTCGAATACCCCAAACGACATGAAGAGTCATAGAGGATATTAAAGCGGGTCGGGTTACCTGCACCCGTGGGGCTCCACCCTTCAGCTTGTGCGCACTGGTGGACAGCGCTTACATGCACCCCCCAACACATAAAGTGTCCCGAGATGCACGATTTTCCAACATAAGCAAATAGGTTAGTATGCCACTTTCTATACACTAATAACATCCTTATATGGCCTACTAACTCGTTCCTCACCGGATTTTTGAAAAAAATGACCTTTGTAGTGCGTTAAACCTCAAGCAGCTCTGATACCACTCTGACACGACCCCACGGCCATGTCGAGCCAGGATCACGTTGAGTGGTACTGCGTTGCACATCACCGGATAACGCACATCAAAGATACAAAGTGGAAGTAAAGTTTTATTACAAAAACCAGTTTATAAACATTTTTACAACAAAATAGTTCAGTCTACACTCATGGGCGAAGACTACGCATCGAGTTCACGTTCAGCCCGTGAACGTGTCCCCGCTAGCACGCACACACAATAACACGGCGGCGTGCACGACTCCCACTCGACGGGGTTCCATCTCCTCCTCGGGAGTCCCTTCCTCATAAACCCCTGCAAAAGCTTCAAACACAAGTAGTGAGCACGATGGCTCAGCAAGACTGACCCGTCTCTCCTATACATGAAACTTCTACATGAAGTGTGATAGGTTAAATGAGGTAAAATAAGTTGCAATGGACTCGCCTAATTAGTGGAACCTTACTTTCAAGTTTTAGCAGCAGGTTGTGGAGAACCTTACGCTAAGGCACATGAGAGAGCCGCAATCAAACAAGAAACGCATTTCCCTCATGTACTTTGCCCAAAGTTGAAAAGAACTTTAATTAGCTCTAAACTAAAACAAGACATTAACAAGCAAAGTATATCTTTCAAATCAGCAAACTTTGAACATGTATCTAGCCTGTTCTTTCTACGTCATGGTACAGTGAACAAGTGGTACTCACTGACCACGAGGGACGGCGATTATAATTGATTTACACCTGCAGGGTTACCCGAATAACCCGTCACGTACGCCCGTACTCGATGTTTCCTACAGCAACCATTACGGACGTCGTACGCAACCACCTTTCACCCGTCAGCCAAATATTGAACCGGTCCTATCGTCCCGAGCAAGAGGTCTCTACGCGCGCATCCGCAGTGCCGCCAACCGATTTACACCTCGAGCTCTCAACCTACCCTCTGAACGACAGACAATGCCTCAATACCCAGCTACCTGAGTTACATTGGTTTCCCGGTTCCCATGTAGCCGGTAGGTCTTTGGTACTGTTCTAGCTTGTTCAACAGACCCGCATACGGCTCGGTCCTCAATCGACACAAGTGGAGCTATAGCACCCAGGCCCCAAAGTCCTGCTGCCCTTACTCTCCGCTCGGTCTCATTTTTTTGCCATGTATTTCATTTGCTATCTTTACCCGAGTCGAGTGCCTCTAGCCTATCCTCGCGAGTAGTTCCAACTAATCGACTTGTACCAAATCCTACACTATCTTAGCATTGCAGTAGCTAAATGGGGTTTTCAATCCTAATCGCAAACCATGGTTTTCTTAGCTATGCATTTGGGTTTCAAACAAGACTCTAATGCGAGAAGTAAGTGGGTGCTCAAAGTAAGTTCTCAAAACAGTAAAAATTTGTAAAAAGGTTAATGCAAACCGGAGCTTGCCTTGCTGCTCTTGATCATAGGCTAGCTGCTCTTCCGGATTGACGAAGTCTAAGACTTCGGGTTTCTCCTCGACCTTAGCGACTACATGAGATAACATGTTTATGTATCAATTTAAATGCATTTGAATTTAAACTTGTGAAGACTATAAGTCTCACTAGACAGACCCAGTGACTCTGAAATTTTTACTGTGGTTTCGTTACAACCTAAACAGAGACTTGGCCAAGTTTCATTTGCAGCATAGCTCATTTATGCTCTCCACAGATAATTATGTACTTGACCTTAATTGGAGCTCCTAGGGCGTTCTAGGGATTTTCATGGAGCAAGCCATGACTTTCTGAAAACTAGATTTTCAGAGGTTTCTAATGTAGTTGGTCTCACTTAATTGTAAGGTTCCTAGCTAAAGATATGAGCTAAACAATTTCAAAGAAATTCTGAAAATGTTTCTGGACATTTTCTATTTTCTCTGGAACAGTTTTATTAATCACACCATTAGGTGGATCAAATGAGCTCAAATGGATCTGAAATTTTTATGGTAGTTCGTAGATATTTTGGTGAACATCCCAGCAAAATTTCAGAATTCTCCTCCAAAGGGTTCTCCAGTTAAAATTCTAAACAGTTTAAAATTTTAAGAATCAATTCTGTAGAACTAAGGATTTTCATGAAGTGAAACTTAATTTTCTGGAAAGTACTCAGAGATCTGAATCCAACAAAATTTGGTTCACCCAATTTGGAGTTTCCTAGCTAAAGTTATGTGGGTTTAAAGTTTGGACTAAAACTGAAAATCGGGGAAATGTTTAAAACACTGCACGTGGGTCCCACGCACAGTTGCCTTCGTCTACCTCCCGCCAGCGCCCGAGCGCGCGACATTCAGCGATGGTAGCGCGGTTCGTTCTTGGCCGCTACTGCCTAATTTTCGACACGGTTTCTTCCTACGTGATCCTTGGAGCATGGCGCACACGCCGGGCAACTTCTCGGACCTTGACATCGCCGGAAACCTAGTCCGCGACGGCGGAGGCGGAAGATGAGCTCGGGTCCGACGGCGCTAGCTCGTCTCGGAGGTGAACACGATCAACCAATGGGTCGCAAAGCACCACTGGGGCACGAGGAAGCTATCCCTGCCCTCCTCTTGGCCAGAGATCACCGGGAAAGTAGACCTCACCGGCGACCCGAGCCGTTTTCACCGGCGATGGCCAAATTCCGGTGCTCTGCTCACTGGGTCGATCATCACCGCTAGGATTTGGCTGAAGTGACCGTGAGGTGCTACTCTAGCTTCAGCCCGACCCGGATTACCAGTGATCAAGTGATCACGATGAATTTTGAGTTTTGGTCCTCGGTGTTCTATACGGTGATCCTCGGGAAAAGTGGAAATTCCGGTTAACCAGTGCTAAGAGGGATCTAGGGAGTTCGAGGAGAGCTACTAGACCTCGATGCTAACCTCAGAGACACGTTTGTCGCGCTGGAGAGGCTTAGAGCTGCCCGAGCGACGGCGTCGAGTCGGAGGAGCTCTCGGGTTGACAGAGCAATGGAAGATCGGCTCGGACAAGCTCCACCGAAGCTGATCACTAGCAGCTGAGGACTGTAACTCGTCGAGCATGGGCCGGCAGTGCTGTTTGTGGCCTTAGCTCATGGTGGAAGGCACTGCTTTGGCCGGTCGATGGCGAGGCGATGCGGTGGGGCTGTGCGGCGATCAGCTAGGGTTTCTCGGCGCTGGAAACGTCGAGGCAGTGGGAAAATGGTTCACTGCCGGCGGCAGCTCGAAGATATATAGCTGGGGACGTCGGTTTGGGGATCTGATTGGTGACCAGGAGGTGGCAGCGGTCGGCAGCGCCGTGGCGACCTCATGGGCATGCGCAAGACCCGAGCTGTGGCCACCTTCAGTCGGTTAAAACATTGGTGAGGCTGACATGTGGGTCCCACTCCGGTTTTAACCTCTGAAATTGAATTTTCCCCACTGCTCTAAACAGTAGAGATCCAATTAACCTTGGTCATTTGAATTATCTACCCTTTGGCCATTTGAATTGAGCAGAATTCAAATTGGGGTTTGTTTGAATATATTTTCAGCACATATGCAATTTGAAATTCAAATAAAGTTTGAATTTGCTAAACTTAGCTCATGTCAAGATAAACATCAAATGGAGTGAAAATTGGTGTGTGAGCTAACAAAAATGTGCTGAGTAAGAATATGCCTCCCACTTTTGAATTCATGGGATGGAAATAGTTTGAATTTGAGTTCAAACCACCCTCTTTCTAGTTATACCCAAAAGGACTTCAAAAAGGTTTGAATTTGGGTGAAATTTGGCATGAGCATTCCTAGCAAGGTGTTGGAGTTTTTCACAAGCTCAGCCCCTAGATGATGCATGTGGGAAATGCCACTTTTGCATTTTGTGAGTTTATTCTCTAATAAGCATGTTGATGGTGTTTACTTGCTCTACAAATGTATTCATCAAGTTTCTTCAAATGAAGTGTGTGTGTGGTGATGAACACTTTGAATATGTGCCAAAAACTTAGGACCTTACAATCTGATCAAAGACAAAGAAAAGTCTGCAAAGTTAGCAAGCCATGCAATATGAATGAGCAGAAAAATTCTAGTGTTAAAATTGCCACTAAAAGAAGTCGTGATGTTGAAGGAAAGGTCAAGGACACACCTGTTCGGTGTTGCATCCCAGCGATTCCTTTCGAGTGGTATATATGCTATTTGTTTTTCTTTTGTAAACAACATAGTTTATATGCTTCTTTTGTAAACATCTATCTGATATGGAATAATGCTATAATGAAACTCCCTTTCACCTGATTATTGAGTACACTAATAACCTATGTATATTTTTCATAATTGTATGCAGTAAAAGGAAAGTACATCAATCGACCGCACCGCCGCTTCGGATGCACCGACTGTCGCCTTGCCGCCTCCACACCTTGCAGGTAACAAGACATTGCACTTGTCATATAGTAGCACTTGGTTTAGCAATATTAATAGAGTTTAGCCTTTTGATGAGCTTATTTGAAACTTTGATGTTGTATTACCATCTACATTTCTTAGTTCTATGTTTTTGTATTGTATAGTCTAGAACATGGTGATGATAGATGATGGATGTATGATGGTTGGTAGAAAAATTCTGCGCCTTCGCATGAATGGGCCATCAATACTAAGGCTTTTATCAGTAGAGTTTTCTCTTTATTGACCAACCGTTTTGTGAAAATGTCCGTGCAACAAGTGTCGTAATTCTTTATGCAAGGAGAAGTTCGAGATGGAACGAGATTTTCGTAAATTTGGTTTTATGCCAGGTTAAGTTCTTTATGCAGGGAGAAGTTCGAGAAGGAGAAGTAACCTATCAACTAAAGCTCCCAACGCACCTCTCCGACGCGCATCACGCGTTTCATGTATCCTAGGTCAAGAAGTGCTTGAGGGTACCTGAAGAGCAAGTACCAATGGAAGAGCTCGAACTTCGAGATCTGACCTATGCAGAGCACCCTGTCCGAATTTTGGACGTAAAAGAAAGGGTCATGAGGAACAAAGTGATCCGTTGGTGTAAGGTACAATGGAGCCATCACACCGAAGCTGAATCCACATGGGAGCGTGAAGAAGACATCAAGGCAGAATTCCCTCATATATTCTCCACTAACGAATCTCGAGGGCGAGATTCAATTTAAGAGGGGTAGATTTGTGACACCCTCATTTTTTATTTCTGCATGTATTTGTGTTTCATGTAGAAAAACATTTTAAAATAAGTTGAAACGGAGAAAGAATAAAAAAAGATAGCCGAAAAGAGTCCAGTTCACAGAGAGCGTTGTAGGCACTTCCCGTGGCCCGCTGGCCACGTGGCGCGTTCGTAGCTCATCTCCGCAAAGAGGGAGAGGTCCGCCGCTAAACTCGCTACGTGGCAAGCTCGGGGCTCATCCCCACAAAGGGGGAGAGGTCCGACCTCTGTGGGACACGTGTTGCCCCCGGAGCTAGCTTCTGCGGAGGAGCGAGGCCAGCCCCACAGGACACGTGTCGCCTTCAGAGCTAGTCACTGCGGAAAAGAGAGGACCCGCCATGCGGGACACGTGTCACTCTCGGAGCTCATCTCTGAGAGGTCCGGTCCTGTCCGACACTATCGGACACGTGTCACCTCCGGAGCTCATCTTCGGGAGGTCCGGTCTTATTGGACACGTGTCACCTCCGGAGCTCACCTTCGGGAGGTCCCACACTATCGGACGCGTGTCACCTCCGGAGCTCATCCCCGAGAGGTCCATCACTGTTGGACACGTGTCAACCTTGGAGCTCGTCTCTGAGGAGAAAGGAAGACCGGCACTGACACGTGGCACTATCGGAGCTTACCTCCAAAGAGAGGGGAGGTCAGGAATTGACACATGGCACATCCGAAGCCACCTCCGAAGAGATGGGAGGTCCAGAATTGACACGTGGTGTTCACGGAGCTCGCCTCTGTTGATACGGGAGGTCCCGACCCACCAGACACGTGGCGCACGTGGAGCTCATCTTTGAGGGAGAGGGAGGTCCCGCACGCCAGGACGCGTGGCGCACGCGGAGCTCACCTCTGAGTAAGAGGGAGGTCTCGCCCCCCCCCTGACACGCGGCACAACCGGAGCTTGTCTCTGCGGAAAAGGGAGCCCAAGTTTCCGCAGGACACGTGGAGTTTTTGGAGCTCACCGGCGCGAAGGAAACGAGATTTGAAGCAGTTCTTCTTCTGTACGCGTGGGAATACCGGTACGGGAGGAAACCGACACAAATTCCACGTTGCTAACGCACCAAATCAACTAAAGATAAGTTGTTAAGATTCAAAAACAATTTGAATAGGACTCTTATTCGAAATCCAATCAGATTAGGATTCTTCTTTTTTCGGTTATAAATAGAACCGAAAACCTTTGACCGCAACCACGTACTTCTTTTCCACCTCCTGAAAGTTGTCAACTTAGAAGCCCTAGCCCCCAAACTTGCCGAGCTAAAACCCTTCGCTGGAATTTAACCACAGCAGAGACCGCCGACGAGCCCGGACCACGATCGCCATCGCCGGAGGAGAGCCGATGATCTGTTCTTGCAAGGAGGAAGGACCTGAAGGAAGTAAGGTAGGTCTCCAATACCACCTTAAGACATCATCACGTTTTCTTTGCATCTGTTCTTTGAATCCCTTCGAACAGAAGCTTTTTCAAGGACAGATCACGTGTTGATCGGTTTGATCTAGATCTTGAGTCAAGATCATCGCCACGTCCACAATTGATCCCTACACCTTTATTCATCGTAAAAGCCATGCAAACATGCAAGAACACGTATAAACTAAACTGCATCATAGGATTAACATGCATGTGCATCATTGCATCTTAAATTAGAGTTTGTGCATGATGATTGATTGCTATGAATCTTGTATGTGCGTGATCACGTATAGAAGGACAAGCTCAGGGAGCTACCTACGATGGACTACAACAGCAAGAATTTAAGCAATAGGAACCGCAAGAACAAGGCAAGTGCCCCTTGACCATATTGATCCAATGTTTTGGAAAACTCTTTTGTTTGCAAAAAGGTGTGTGTGCTTCAGTCAACTTGATGGGAAACCCTTTCATAGGAGTTTACTAGTTTTGTTGACCACCCTTATCGCCAGGAAAGTTAATGAGTCGGGTATGGTTTTTGCTTTTATGCTTCACTGAGCCCATGGGACATGGGCAGCGAGATAGATGTGTCTAGCTAACTGCACTCGTAAGAATAATGAGAAACTGATGTTGTTAATGAACATGAATCGGAGGGAGATCCAGGCAAGCTTGGTTTGTGGATGAGGTAGTATGAGATGGTGGTTACTTGCCGTAGATCTAAGGACTAGTTCATGCCAGCCATGCCAAGATAACAGTGCCACCACAAGGACAAGTATGGGTGCGACTTAGCTGAGTAATTAGGTAAGTTACTAGATTGTTATGGACCGTGGAAGGCGCGGGGAATGGGAGTCGAGTGAGGACTGCCCTGGGAACTGCATGGCACAAGAGGGGGCCTGTGGGTGGGAGAATTGGAGATTCTAGCCTGTAGGTGAAACCTTAGTGAGTCCATATATCTAGTAACCCCTTTGTAAAGACTATTTTGTGATCTCTTGGCCATACACCGACGGTTGTGTACTGGTATAATGGAGGTTCTGCAGTCGCCGACGGGTGACGAAATCAAAAACTTGTGGGTAAAGTGGTACAAACTCTGCAGAGTCTAAAACTATCATGATAGCCGAGCTTTCGGTCACGAGTGCTTGGATAACTCACATGATTAGATGGGATGGTTATTGGGAGGTTATGGTTTGGTTTTGGTTATGTTTTGGTTTTTGGATTTGGTTTTCGGGACTGTTAAGTCCGGGTAATGAGATTGGTTGCATGACTATTGAGTCATGGCAACGAGAATTGGTCTCGGTATGAGACAAAATGGTTGTGAATACGAGATGGTATTCATGAGATGGTATGTGACACCCTCATTTTCGGGTTCTGCGTGTATTCATGTTTCATGTAGAAAAAAATCATTTTTAAAATATGTTGAAACCAAGAAAGAATAAAAAAGATAGCCAAAAAGAGCAAATTCCAGTTTACAAAAAGTGCCGAAGACAACTCCCACGGCCGCTGGCCACGTGGCGCGTTCGGAGCTCATCTCCGCAAAGGGGGAGAGGTCCGCCGCTAAACTAGCTACGTAGCAGGCTTGGGGCTCATCCCCGCAAAGGGGGAGAGGTCTGACCCCGTGGGACACGTGTTTCCCCCGGAGCTAGCCTCTGCAGAGAAGCAAGGCCAGTCCCGCTGGACACGTGTCGGCTGCGGAGCTATTCGCTGCGGAAAAGAGAGGACCAGCCATGCGGGACACGTGTTGCTCTCGGAGCTCATCCCCGAGAGGTCCGGCCCTGCTAGACACATTTCGCTCTCGGAGCTCACCTCCGAGAGGTCCGGTCCTACTGGACACGTGTCACCTCCGGAGCATACCTCCGGGAGGTCCGATACTTTCGGACACGTGTCACCTCAAGAGCTCATCTCTGAGAGGACCGTCACTGTTGGACACGTGTCGACCTCAGAGCTCGTCTCTGAGCAGAAAAGAAGTCTGGCGCTGTTAGGACACGTGGCACATCCGTAGCCACCTCCGAAGAAAGGGGAGGTCTGGAACTAACACGTGGCTTTCACGGAGCTCGCCTCTGTTGAGAGGGGAGGTCCCGACCCACCAGACACGTGGTGTTCACGGAGCTTGCCTCTGTTGAGAGGGGAGGTCCCAACCCACCAGACATGTGGCGTACGCGGAGTTCACCTTTGAAGGAGAGGGAGGCCTCATCCGCCTGACACGTGGCACAACCGGAGCTTGTCCCTGCGGAAACGGGAGCCCATGTTTCCGCTGGACACGTGGAGCTTCTGGAGCTCATCACCGCGAGGGTGACGAGATTTGAAGCAGTTTCGCTTCTGTATGCACGGGACTACTGGTACGGGAAGAAACCGACACGAATTCCACGTTGCTACCGCACCAAATCAACTAAAGATAAGTATTTAAGATTCAAAAACCATTTGAATATGACTCTTATTCGAAATACAATCAGACTAGGACTCTTCTCTTCCCGATTATAAATAGAACCGAAAACCTTTGGCCGCAACCACATACTTCTTTTCCATCTCCTGAGCCGACAACTTAGATCCCTAGCCCCAGCTCGCAGAGTAAACCCTTTCTCCAGAACTTGACCACCAGAGAGATCGCCGGTGAGCCAGAGATGATTGACATCACCGGAGGAGCCCCGATGATCTGTCTTGCTAGGAGACGGACCCGAGACCAAGAAGAACGTAAGGTAGGTCTCCAATACCACCTTATGACATCATCGTGTTTTCTTTGCATCTGTCCTTCGATTCCTTTCGAACAGAAGCTTTTTCGTGGACAGATCACGTGTTGATCGGTTTGATCTAAAGTCAAGATCATTGCCACATCCACAATTGATCCAAACACCTCTGTTCATCGTAAAACCCCATGCAAATCTATTAAAACATGCAAGAACACACTAAACTGCATCATAGGATTAGCATGCATATGCATCATCGCATCTGGTTAAAGTTTGTGCATAGTATTGATTGCTGTGAATCTTGTATGTGCGTGATCGTGTATAGAAGGACAAGCTCAGGGAGCTGTCTACGACGAGCTGCAACAACAAGGTTTTGAGATCCAAGAGCAACCGGAACCGCAAGAACAAAGCAAGTGCCCCTTGACCATATTGATCCAATGTTTTGGAAAACTGTTTTGTTTGCAAAAAGGTGTGTGTGCTGAGTCAAACATGATGGCAAACCCATTCATAGGAGTATACTAGTTTTGGTTAAACCACCCTTGTCGCAAGGAAAGTTAATGAGTCGGGTATGGTTTTACTTTTATGCTTTGCTGAGTTCATGGGATACGGGAAGCAAGATAGATGTGTCTAGCTAACTGCACTCGTAATGATAATGAGAAAATGATGTTGTTAATAAATGTGAATCGGAGGGAGATCTAGGCAATACTGAGTTTGTGAATGAGGTAGCATGAGATGGTGGTTACTTGTCGTAGATCTAAGGACCGGTTCATGCCAGCCATGCCAGGATAACAGTGCCACCACAAGGCCAAGTATGGGTGCGGCTTAGCTGACTAATTAGGTAAGTTGCTAGATTGTTATGGACCGTGGAAGGCGCGGGGAATGGGAGTCGAGTGAGGATAGCCCTGGGAACTGCATGGCACAAGAGGGGGCCCGTGGGTGGGAGAATTGGAGATTCTAGCCTGCCGGTGAAACCTTAGTGAGTCCATACATCTAGTAACCCCTTTGTAAAGGCTATTTTGTGATCTCTTGAACATACACCGACGATTGAGTACTGGTATAATGGAGGTTCTGCAGTCACCGACGGGTGACGAAATCACAAACATGTGGGTAAAGTGGTACAAACTCTGCAGAGTTCTTAAAATTATCATGATAGCCGAGCTTACGGTCACGAGCGCCTAGACAACTCACATGATTAGTTGGGATGGTTTCTGGTTTGGTTATAGTTTTGGTTATGGTATTCGTGAGATGGTAGCGAATACGAGAAGGTATTCGTGAGCAATGTCTGGTTGAGACATGGGAAGTGATGAACATAATGGAGGTATGTTGATACATGTTGGGATTACATTCACTTAAAGCTGAGTCACTGTTTTATCGTGGTTTTGAGAAATAACTTTGCTTTCTGCAATGAGCCTTTTTATACCTGCCTTGTTGTGAACTATATATCATATTTTCCCACACTTGCTGAGTACATCATTGTACTAAAACTTGCATTATTACTTCATCATCAGCAACAGGGGAAGAATACTATGAAGACCAAGTGGAGCCTTAGGCGTGTAATCTGTCCTCAACCTTGCCTGTGGGAATGGAGTAGAGATGGAGCTGCTGCTGCTGCTTAGATTGCTTCCACACTAGTTAGAAGACTTCCGCTGCTAGAATAAAGACTTCCTCTGCTAGCATGAGTCCAAGACTCATGAAACATTGTGATAAACCCTGTTATTCATGGTAATATATATTCGGAATCCAGTTTGTGGAACATATGTATATGTGTGATGGACATCCTGGGCACACATATGCATCAGTTCTCGGTTCAGTGGTTTTCCACAAAATTGAGGGTGTCACAGATTGGTATCAGAGCCACGGTTGACGGTAGGTTATACGCCTAGATTGAAACCACAGATTGGTATCAACCTGCCACGGGTTGACGGTAGGTTACACGAATAGATAGAAAACACAAGTTGGTATCAGACACAAGTTGGTATCAACCTGCCACGGGTTGATCGTAGATCACACAGCCTAGATAGGTACATGTTGATATTAAAGCTGCCATGCCTAGTCATAGATTGGTACAATCCACAGATTGATATCAAGCTACCACGGTTGACTGTAGGTCACAATCCTAGAATGATCACATATTGGTAGCTGCCACATTGACTGTAGGACACAACCCTAGTAACAGATTGGTATTAGGAGCTACGCTGACCATAGGATGCAAGGCTAGGATGCATAGATTGGCATTGGAACTACCTTGACATACGATGCAAGCCTAGGAGAAGCCATAGTCGGATCACAGATTGATATCACCCTAAACCACATAGGACTCCCATCGAAAAAGCCATGAATAGGAGTTGTGTGAGCCTTTGTGATGATTGCTTGTGCTTGTGTGCTTAGTGTGAGTTGTGGGACGTTCAGCGTTGTCCATATCCACACATAGTAGGGAGGTGTGAGATGCCTCGGCACTTGTTCACATCCTCATATGGGCTAATATATATAGTCCGATCCACCTTGATGCATATAGGTTGGGAGGGATCTATCAAACCTTCTAACTTCTATTTTATTCCATTCTCTCTCACAGATGGTGAGAGGAAACGCCGGCTGCCAAGGAAGGAACATCCGTGGCAACCAAGAGGAAGGCCACGATGAAGTTCCTGTTAACCCCGGAGCTGGCGAGAATAACCTGGAACGGTTGATGGCCATGTAGAATCAGCTTATGCAGACCATGATCCAAACTTTGGGTCAACTGCAGGCCAACAACAACAACCCTGTTCCGGCACCACCGCCACCACCGCCACCACCACTGGCTCACAACCGCCTGGGAGAGTTCATGATGACTTGACCACCCACTTTTTCTCAAGCTAACAACCCCATGGAGGCTGACGATTGGTTGAAGTCCATGGAGAAGAAGCTTGCAATAGTTCAGTGCAACGACAGAGAGAAAGTTCTCTTTGCGTCGCACCAACTCATGGGAGCTGCCGTTGACTGGTGGGATGCCCTTTGCAATGCTCATGTCGACCCGGAGACGATCACTTGGACTGAGTTCAAGGAGAGTTTCGGATCTCATTACATCCCTGCTGGTGTAATGATGCTTAAGAGACAGGAGTTTGAAGGTCTCCGCCAAGGAAAGAAAAGCATGAATGAGTACCTCAACAAGTTCACGCAACTGTCCCGGTATGCCCCCGAAGATGTCAACTCAGACCAGACGAAGCAGTACCTGTTCATGAGAGGGTTGAACAATGAGATCCACGTTCAGCTTCTCAACAATGACTACGCGAGCTTCCAGAAGCTGGTTGACAAGGCTATAGTGGTTGAAAGCAAGATCCGAGATATCGAGCGAGAGGGCAAGAGGAAGATGCCATACCAGCCACAAGGGAGCAACGTACAACCTCGGTACATGCCCCCAGCTGCACCGCAGTATGGATCGACCGCTCCTGCATACCGCCCTAATCAGCCACCATAGCAACGACCCGTTGCACAAGCACCTCGTGTACCTTTGCCTCCTGCACCCCTTCCCAATGTGGGTGCTCCTGTTCAAAACCCCCGCCCCAACGTACCTGCTGCCATAGGCAACAGGGCATGCTATGTATGCGGGGAGACAGGACACTTCGCGAGCCAGTGCCCAAGGAGAGGTCCTGGACAGCAAGGCAACATCCCCAAGCAGAACCCACGGTCCAACGGAGTAGCCAATCAAGGAAACCGTGGACAGCAGAACTACGCTCGCGGCAACGTGAACCATGTCTCTGCTGAATAAGCGCAACAGGCTGAGGACGTCGTGATTGGTATGTTCCTTGCCAACTCCAACCCAGCCACCATCTTATTTGATTCTGGAGCATCACATTCCGTCATATCATCCAAGTACGTTGCCAAGTATAATGTACCCATATCACACTTGAAATATACTATGTTGGTTAATTCTCCCAGTGGAGAGATGAGGACTAATATAGTATGTCCGAAAGTAACCCTTAATTTAAGGTGGGTAGACTTCCTTGGCAACCTCATTGTCTTGGATTCCCAAGGGCTTGATATAATGCTCGGAATGGATTGGCTAAGTAAGCACAACGGGGTCATCCAATGTGCTGAAAGGAGCGTGCAGTTGACCAACGAGCACGGTACCCGTATCGAGTTTGAGCCAGCCCAACCGGCAACTGAGAAGGCAACATTGAACCACATCGAAGAAGCAACCCTGGACAGCATTCCGGTGGTTCAAGAGTTTTCGTACGTGTTGCTGGAAGAACTTCCCGGTATGCCACCCGACTGGGACATCGAGTTTTCCATTGACCTAGTACCCGGAACTGCACCCATAGCAAAGATACCATATAGGATGCCCGTCAACGAGCTAGTGGAACTGAAGAAGCAAATCCAGGAGCAGCAAGAGAAGGGTTTTATACGTCCAAGCTCGTCACCATGGGGAGCCCCCGTGCTCTTCATAGACAAGAAGGATGGAACCCAAAGGATGTGCGTGGACTATAGGTCCCTCAACGAGGTGACGATCAAGAACAAGTACCCTCTGCCCCGTATAGAGGACCTGATCGACCAGATGAAGGGAGCCCGAGTGTTCTCCAAGATTGATCTTCGGTCGGGATACTTCCAGCTGAAGATTAAGCCCTTCGATATACCCAAGACTGCCTTTCGAACACGGTATGGTTTGTATGAATATACCGTGATGTCCTTTGGGTTAACAAATGCACCCGCATACTTCATGTACCTCATGAACAAAGTTTTCATGGAGTACTTGGACAAGTTCGTCATGGTTTTCATTGACGATATCATGGTGTATTCGAAAAGTGAGGAGGAACATGAAGAACACTTTAGATTGACATTACAGAAGCTGCGAGAGCATCAGCTGTATGCCATGTTCAGCAAATGTCAATTTTGGCTAAAGGAGATATCGTTCCTAGGCCACATTATCTCCGAGGAAGGAGTATCGGTTGATCCCGGAAAAGTGGGAGATGTTCTGAAGTGGAGCCAACCGCAAAACATGAGGGATATTCGGAGTTTTCTTGGGATGGTTGGATACTACTGAAGGTTCATCAAGAACTTCTCTAAGATAGCAAAGCCTATGACGGAGTTGCTAATGAAGGGAAAAGCCTTCCAATGGACACCAGCGTGCCAAGAAAGCTTTGAGGAGCTCAAAAAAGGGCTAACCACAGCACCGGTTTTGGTATTGCCGGACGTGAGCAAGAGCTTTGACATATATTATGGCGCATCAAGACAAGGGCTCGGATGCGTGCTCATGCAAGAGGGACAAGTGGTAGCCTATGCCTCACGACAATTGAAGAAGCACGAGCTTAATTACCCCACACATGACTTGGAACTCGCAGCCGTGGTGCATGCATTGAAGATTTGTAGATATTATATCCTTGGTCATCGATGTTAGATCTATACGGATAATAAAAGCCTCAATTACATATTCACTCAAATGGATTTGAATTTAAGGCAACGTCGATGGTTGGAGCTCATCAAGGATTATGATGTTGGAATCAATTATCACCCCGGAAAGGCCAATGTAGTAGTCGATGCATTGAGCCAGAAGGGAGCATGTCACCGACTCACGGTTCGGGAGCTACCACCCGAGCTACGAAAGGAGTTCGAACGGTTGCATCTCGGATTCTTGAACGAGATGGAAGTGATGGAACTCCAATCTTAATTGGAACAAGAGATAAGAGATGGCCAAACTACGGAGGAGGAGATCAAAGCAATTAAGGAAAGGATCCAACAAGGCATGGAAAAGGACTTCAAGGAAGACGAAAAGGGTACAATTTGGCTAGGAAAAAGGATTTGTGTGCCTAACGTGAAGCACATCCGCGACATGATATTAAAGGAGGCATATGACTCACCTTATTCCATACATCCGGGAAGTACCAAGATGTACAAGGACCTGAAGACTTGTTACTGGTGGGATGGTATGAAGAGGGACATAGCCAAATATGTTTCCCTATGCGACACATGCCAATGGGTGAAGGCCGAACATCAAAGACCTGCTAGACTATTGCAACCCTTGAAGGTATCCGAGTGGAAGTGGGAAGACATTAGTATGGATTTCATCATCGGATTGCCATGTACTCGATCGGGTTACGACTCCATCTGGGTTATCGTGGACCGATTGACGAGAACCGCTCATTTTCTTCCTGTTAAAACCACGTACTGTGTGGCGGATCTGGCCGATCTGTACATGGAGCAAATCGTGTGCCGTCATGGAGTCCTGAAGAGGATAGTCTCAGATTGGGGTTCTCAGTTTACCTCTAGATTTTGGAGGAAGCTGCAGAAAGCTATGGGTACACGACTAGATTTTAGCTCCGCCTACCACCCACAAACCGATGGGCAAACCAAAAGGACAAACCAAATTTTGGAGGACATGTTGAGAGCTTACGCCTTGAAACATGGGCGTAGTTGGGATAGGAGTTTACCGTACGCTGAATTCTCCTATAACAACAGCTATCAAGCTAGCTTGAAGATGTCACCTTTCAAAGCATTGTACGGTAGATGGTGTAGAACGCTGTTGTTTTGGAACGAGACCAGAGAGAACCAAGTGTTTGGACGCGAAGTGCTACAAGAGGCTGAAAAGCAAGTCCAAACCATACGGGAGAACTTGAAAGCTGCACAGTCACGCCAGAAAGGCTATACGGACAATAGGCGAAGGAAGTTGACTTTTGAAGTAGGAGACTTCGTATACCTTAAGATATCGCCTATCCATGGCCAACGACGTTTCAACGTTAAAGGCAAGCTAGCACCTCGCTACATCGGGCCATTTAAGATTCTGGACAAGCGAGGAGAAGTAGCATATCAACTAGAGCTCCCAACGCACCTCTCTGACGTACATGACATGTTTCATGTATCCCAGCTCAAGAAGTGCTTGAGGGTACTGGAAGAGCAAGTACCGATGGATGAACTTGAACTTCAAGAGGATCTGACCTATGCAGAGCACCCTGTCCGAATTTTGGACGTAAAGGAAAGGGTCACGAGGAACAAAGTGATCCGATGGTACAAGGTACAATGGAGCCATCACACGAAAGCAGAAGCTACATGGGAACGTGAAGAAGACATCAAGACAGAGTTTCCTCATCTATTCTCTACTAACGAATCTCGAGGGTGAGATTCAATTTAAGGGGGGTAGATTTGTGACACCCTCATTTTCGGGTTCTGCATGTATTCATGTTTCATGTAGAAAAAACATTTTTAAAATAAGTTGAAACCGAGAAAGAATAAAAAGATAGCCAAAAAGAGCAAATTCCAGTTTACAGAAAGCGCCGAAGACAACTCCCGCGGCCGCTGGCCACGTGGCGCGTTCGGAGCTCATCTCCGCAAAGGGGGAGAGGTCCGCCGCTAAACTGCCTACGTGGCAGGCTCGGGGCTCATCCCCGCAAAGGGGGAGAGGTCCGACCCCGTGGGACACATGTTTCCCCCGGAGCTAGCCTCTGCGGAGAAGCGAGGCCAGTCCCGCAGGACACGTGTCCGCTGCGGAGCTATTCGCTGCGGAAAAGAGAGGACCAGCCACGTGGGACACGTGTCGCTCTCAGAGCTCATCCCCGAGAGGTCCGGTCCCGCTAGACACATGTCGCTCTCGGAGCTCACCTCCGAGATGTCCGGTCCTACTAGACACGTGTCACCTCCGGAGCTTACCTCCCGGAGGTCCGATACTTTCGGACACGTGTCACCTATGGAGCTCATCTCCGAGAGGTCCGTCACTGTTGGACACGTGTCGACCTCGGAGCTCGTCTCTGAGAAGAAAATAAGTCTGGCGCTGTTAGGACACGTGGCACATCCGGAGCCACCTCCGAAGAAAGGGGAAGTCCGGAACTGACACGTGGCGTTCACGGAGCTCGCCTCTGTTGAGTGGGGAGGTCCCGACCCACCAGACACGTGGCATTCAAGGAGCTCGCCTTTGTTGAGAGGGCAGGTCCCGACCCACCAGACACGTGGCGCACGCGGAGCTCACCTCTGAAGGAGAGGGAGGTCTCGTCCGCCTGACACACGGCACAACCGGAGCTTGTCCCTGCGGAAACGGGAGCCCAGGTTTCCGCTGGACACGTGGAGCTTCCAGAGCTCATCACCGCGAGGGTGAGGAGATTTGAAGCAGTTTCACTTCTGTACGCACGGGAATACAGGTACGCGAAAAAACCGACATGAATTCCACGTTGCTACCAAACCATATCAACTAAAGATAAGTAGTTAAGAATCAAAAACCATTTGAATAGGACTCTTATTCAAAATACAATCAGATAAGGACTCTTCTCTTCCCGATTAATAGAACCGAAAACCTTTGGCCGCAACCACGTACTTCTTTTCCATCTCCTGAGCCGACAACTTAGAGACCTAGCCCCAGCTCGCCGAGTAAACCCTTTCGCCAGAACTTGACCACCAGAGAGATCGCTGACGAGCCAGAGACGATTGCCATCACTAGTGGAGCCCCGACAATCTGTCTTGCTAGGAGAAGGACCCCGAGACCAAGAAGAACGTAAGGTAGGTCTCCAATACAACCTTACGACATCATAGCATTTTCTTTGCATCTGTTCTTCGATTCCTTTCAAACAGAAGCTTATTCGTGGACAGATCACGTGTTGATCGGTTTGATCTAAAGTCAAGATCATCACCACATCCACAATTGATCCAAACACCTCTGTTCATAGTAAAACCCCATGCAAATCTATTAAAACATGCAAGAACGCACTAAACTGCATCATAGAATTAGCATGCATATGCATCATCGCATCTGGTTAAAGTTTGTGCATAGTATTGATTGCTGTGAATCTTGTATGTGCGTGATCGTGTATAGAAGGACAAGCTCAGGGAGCTGTCTATGACGAGCTGCAACAACAAGGTTTCGAGATCCAAGAGCAACCGGAACCGCAAGAACAAGGCAAGTGCCCCTTGACCATATTGATCCTATGTTTTGGAAGACTGTTTTGTTTGCGAAAAGGTGTGTGTGCTGAGTCAAACATGATGGGAAACCCATTCATACGAGTTTACTAGTTTTGGTTAAACCACCCTTGTCGCCAGGAAAGTTAATGAGTCGGGTATGGTTTTACTTTTATGCTTTGCTGAGTTCATGGGATACGGGAAGCGAGATAGATGTGTCTAGCTAACTGCACTCATAATGATAATGAGAAACTAATGTTGTTAATACACATGAATCGGAGGGAGATCTAGACAAGTTTGGGTTTGTGATTGAGGTAGCATGAGATGGTGGTTACTTGCCGTAGATCTAAGGACCGGTTCATGCCAGCCATGCCAGGATAACAGTGCCGCCACAAGGCCAAGTATGTGTGCGGCTTAGCTGACTAATTAGGTAAGTTGCTAGATTGTTATGGACCGTGGAAGGCGCGGGGAATGGGAGTCGAGTGAGGACTGCCCTGGGAACTGCATGGCACAAGAGGGGGCCCGTGGGTGGGAGAATTGGAGATTCTAGCCTGCCGGTGAAACCTTAGTGAGTCCATACATCTATTAACCCCTTTGTAACGGCTATTTTGTGATCTCTTGACCATACACCGACGGTTGTGTACTGGTATAATGGAGGTTCTGCTGTCGCCGATGGGTGAAGAAATCACAAACTTGTGGGTAAAGTGGTACAAACTCTGCAGAGTTCTTAAAACTATCATGATAGCCGAGCTTATGGTCACGAGCGCCTGGACAACTCACATGATTAGTTCGGATGGTTTTTGGGATGTTTTCTGATTTGGTTATGGTTTTGGTTTGGTTTTTGGGACTGTTGAGTCCGGGTGATAAGATTGGTTGCATGACTGTTGAGTCGTGGCAACGAGATTGGTCTCGGTGTGAGACGGGATTGAATGGTAGCGAATACGAGATGGTATTCGTGAGATGGTAGCGAATACGAGATGGTATTTGTGAGATGGTAGCGAATACGAGAAGGTATTTTTTAGCAATGTCTGGTTGAGACATGGGAAGTGATGAACATAATGGAGGTATGTTGATACATGTTGGAATTACATTCACTTAAAGCTGAGTCACTGTTTTATCGTGGTTTTGAGAAATAACTTTGCTTTCTGTAATGAGCCTTTTTATACCTGCCTTGTTGTGAACTACATATCATATTTTCCCGCACTTGCTGAGTACATCATTGTACTCAAACTTGCATTATTACTTCATCATCAGCAACAGGGGAAGAATAGTATGAAGACCAAGTGGAGCCTTAGGCGTGTAATCTGTCCTCAACCTTGCTTGTGTGGATGGAGTAGAGATGGAGCTGCTGCTGCTTAGATTGCTTCCACACTAGTTAGAAGACTTCCGCTGCTAGAATAAATGTAAGGGCCTCAGTTTTTGACACACATTTGCAGTGTTCATCACCACACCACACACCTCATTTGAGGAAGGATCATGTACACAAATGAAGAGCAAGTAACAATTATCAACATGCTCATTAGAAAACAAACTCACATATTGCAAAAGTGGTATTTCCCATATGTGATATAGATGGGCTGGACATATGAAAACTCCTACACTTTACGAAGGATGTCCATGCCAAGTTTCACCCAAATTCAAAACCCTTTTGAGGTTATTTTGGGTATAGTTAGGAAGAGGGCAGTTTGAAACCATATTCAAATTCAAACTGTTTTTATCCCATGAATTTAAAAGTGGGAGGCATATTCTTACTCAGCACATTTTTGTGAGCCCACACACCAATTTTCACTCCATTTGGAGTTGATCTTGACATGACCTAAGTGGGACAAATTAAAACTTCATTTGAATTCAAAACTGCACTTGTGCTGAAATTCACTCAAACCAAACCCAATTTGAACTTTGATCAATTCAAATGGTTCATGGGTGAATAATTTGAATTACCAGGGGTACAATGGGGTTCACTGTTTACAACAGTGATTAGGAGTAAATTTCAGAGGTTAAAACTGGAAGTGGGACCTACATGTCAGCCACTGCTCAGATCAAACCGACTGAGACTTTTCTCACTTGGGTCGCCGAGCCGCAGCTGTGATCGCCACCAAGGGCAGCCGCCGCGCTAGCAGCTGCTTGCCCACGCGCGGGCGCGAGGCGGTGCAGAGCCTTCTTAAGGCGCCTACCCCCCTCCTCGGCCGAGGCATCGCCGTTCTTCCCCGCAAGAACCCAGCGCCGGCCAAAATTTTCCGCAGCTCGGAATCAATCGGAGAATGCCGATCGCAGCTCCCTCCGTCCACTCCAGAGCCCCAGCAAGGTACTAGAGACCTTCCTCCGTCCTCCCTGTTGCTAGAATTCAGTTGAAACCGATTGATATCGGCTGTGCCGAAAGATCAAATTCGGGACTTGGAACCACCGCACGCCGGGCTCTCGTGGACAGCCCAACCAGGGCGTTGTCACGCCCGAGCCAAGGCACCCTTGGACGCGCTGGTGACCGGTGCTGCTCATCCCCGAGCCACAGCTCGAGTGGTTGCTCACCGGCGGCGAATTTCCACTTTTCCCCTTTCTGTGTGCAGAACGACATTCGGGTACGATTCTGTTTAATTCGTGCTCTAGAAGGATTAGAGGGCCTCAAGCCGCTCTCACACGAGCTAGACACGGTAACGCACAAGTTGCCTTCACAACTCTGGGCCGGAGAACCTCTGTACCCGGCGTAATTTGAGGTCTACCAATGGCGGAACGAACGGGCGGCATCGGGCGCACGGTGAGGACCTATTTCGGGCCTTCCCCGAGCTGCCTCGAGCTCATGTCGACCTTCTCTGAGGTCCACTGGTGCTTCCCGACCGGTTTTCCAAGTAGCTGAGGTGCTAGAGAAGTCAGCCGACATGGCCGAAGTCATTCCGAGGTGGCGGCTCGTCGCCGACCATGCTCCGGCCATTGTCATGAGCAACTGACCCTAGAATCCTGTTCCCCGAGTAAAAGTAGGCAGGGGCGGCCAGAATCGAGAAGTTTGGAGCTGTACAGAAGCCGGCGGCGAGCTCTCCGGCGAGGTCCCTCGGCGGCGGAGCGCGGGCGTCGCGACGTTGAAGAAGGGGGTGGACCCCAGCTGTCAGCGGGAGATATTTTGAATCGGGATCCGGCTGCGGCCGGGATCGGGTGTGCTGGCGCGCAAAATCATTGTGGGCCGCGGTGTGCTGTCGCCTCGGCGTGCGACGCGTGTCCCCTGGGCCCACGCGCGAGTACTTTTCCCCGATTTTCAGATTTCCTTCAAACTTCAAATCCTCATAACTATAGCTAGAAAACTCCAAATTGAGTGAACCAAATTTTGCTGGATTCAGCTCTCCGAGTACTTTCCAGCAAATCAAGTTTCACTTCATGAAAACCCTTAATTCTCCAGAATTAATTCCTCAAATTTAAACTGTTAGGAATTTTAACTGGAGAATCCTTTGGAGGAAAATCCTGAAATTTTGCTGGAATGTTCACCAAAATATCCCTGAACTACCATAAAAATTTCAGATCCATTTGAGCTCATCTGATCCACCTAATGGTGTGATTAGTGAAACTGTTCCAGAGAAAATAGAAAATGTTCAGAAACATTTTCAGAATTTTCTCTGAAATTGTTTAGCTCATAACTTAGCTAGGAACCTTCAAATTAAGTGAGACCAACTCCATTAGAACCCTCTGAAAATCTAGTTTTTAGAAAGTCATAGTTTGTTTCATGAAAATTCCTAGAACACCCTAAGAATTCCAATTAAGGTCAAGGACATAATTAATTGTGGAGGGCTCAAATGAGCTTTACTGCAACTAAAACTTGACCAAATCTCTGTATAGGTTGTAACCAGGCCCCAGTAAAAGTTTCACAATCATTGGGTCTGTCTAGCAAGGGTTATAGACTTCACAACTTCAAAGTTAATACAAATGCATTTAAATTGATACATATATTGCTCTTATCATGTAGTCGCTAAGGTCGAGGAGGAACCCGAAGTCCTAGACTTCGTTACTCCGGAGGAACAGCTAGCCTACGACCAAGAGCAGCAAGGCAAGCTCCGGTTTGCATTAACCTTTTTACAAGTGTTTATTGTTTTGAGCACATCTTTGAATATTGTTGTGATTCTTTGCATTAGAGTCTTGATTGGAAACCCAACTGCATAGCCAAGAAAACCATGGGTTGGGGTTAGGATTGAAAACCCCGTTAGCTACTGCAATGCTAAGATAGTGTAGGATTCGGTACAAGTCGAGTAGTTGGAACTACTCGCGAGCATAGGCTAGAGGCACTCGACTCGGGTAGTGTTAGCACATGAAACACATGGCAATAAAATGAGACCAAGCGGAGAGTAAGGGCAGCAGGACTTTGGGGCCTGTGTGCTGTAGCTCCGCTTGTGTCCATTGAGGACCGAGCCGTGTGCAGGCCTGTTGAACAAGCTAGAACAGTAGCGAAGACCTACCGGCTATATGGGAACCGGGAAACTGATGTAACTCGGGTAGCCGGGTGTTGAGGCATAGCTGGTCGTTCAGAGGGTAGGTTGAGAGCTCGAGGTGTAAATCGGCTGGCGGCACTGAGATGCGCGTGCAGAGACCTCTTGCTCGGGACGATTGGACCGGTTCAACATTTGGCTAACGGGTGAAAGGTAGTCGCGTACGGCGTCCGTGATGGTTGTTGTAGGCAACATCGAGTACGGGTGTACGTGACGGGTTGTTCGGGTAACCCTGCAGGTGTAAATCGATTATAATCGCCGTCCCTCGCGGTCAGTGAGTACCACTTGTTCACTGTACCGTGACGTAGAAAGAACAGGCTAGTCACATGTTAAAATGTTGCTGATTGAAAGATGGGCATTGATTGTTAATGATATGCTGTAGCTTAGAGCTAACTAAAGTTCTTTTCAACTTTGGGCAAAGTACATGAGAGAAATGTGTTTCTTGTTTGATTGCGGCTCTCTCATGTGCCTTAGCGTAAGGTTCTCCACAACCTGCTGCTAAAACTTGAAAGTAAGGTTCTACTAATTAGGCGAGTCCTTGCAACTGGTTTTTACCTCATGTAACCCATTACCCTCACGTAGAAGTTCCATGTTTAGGTGAGACGGGTCAGACTTGCTGAGCCTTCGTGCTCACTGCTTGTGTTTGAAGCTTTTGCAGGGTTCTATGAGGAAGGGACTCCCGAAGAGGAGACAGAACCCCAGGAGGGGAACCCCGTAGAGTGGGAGTCGTGCACGCCGCAGAGTTAGTGTGCGTGTGTGCTAGCAAGGACACGTTCGAGGGCTGAACGTGCACTTGATGCTTACTCTACGCCCGTGAGTGTAGACTGAACTTATTTTGATGTAAACATGTTCATAAACTTGCTTATGTAATAAAATTTCCGCTTCCGCTTTGTACCTTTGACGTGTGTTATACGGTGATGTGCAACGCAGCACCCCTCAGCGTGATCCTGGCTCGACAGGACCAATGGGGTCGTGTCAGCGTTGGTATCAGAGCTCGCTTGAGGCTTAACACAGTACAAAGGTCTTCTTTTTCAAAAATCCAGTGAGGAACGAGTTAGTAGCCCGTATAAGGATGTTATTAGCATATAGAAAGTGGCATATTAACCTATTTGTTATGTCGGAAAATCAGGCATCTCGGGACGTTCATGTCTTGGGGGGTGCACGTAAGCGCTGTCCACCAGTGCGCACAAGCTGAAGGGTGGAGCACCACGGGTGGCAGGTAACCTGACCCGCTTTGATATCCTCTACGACTCTTCATGTCGTTTGGGGTATTCGAGCAACGTCTGTCCCTGGCGTGCATGGTGCAACTTGGGAGACCCCGTCACGTGGTCTGAAACGTGAACACGTAACTCAAGGCGTGTTTGGCTTGAGAACATCCGGGCGAGTGATGACGGCCGGGTGTACGAACTGTATGGATTCCGGGCTCGGTGTGCAGCCGAGTCTGATGATTGTTTGAGTTTATGCAGGTAGCCTGACCACGAAACGGTAGACGTGTAGCATCCGTGTGCGAGTGACGAGTAGTGCCACTGAACTAACGAAGCCGGCTAAGTCCGGTATAGGTTTTTCTTTGTGAGGACGTAGTACCGACATAATCTGGTGACGCATCGATGTCACACCCCATTAAATGAACAACTTCATTTAAAAACTTGAAGGTTTTGATCCAAAGTAGTAAAACTTGATGTAACTCCTTCCCTTGAACAGGATATTCAAAGTTAACAAGTTTTCAACTTATAGGTTGTTAAGGACAGAGTACTCTGTTTTCAGCTGAATCAAGGCTGAAGTTAATCAGAGGTTAGAGGTTGAGTTGTTTCAAGGTTGGGGTCATATGATACATTTATGGAAAGATTTGGAAGAGCTTCACAACTTTTCTGTTGAGTTCCAGAGGTATTTCATCCCTTAACCACTCGAAAAATGCAGTAGAGTTGAAACTGTCCAGAAAACAGGACAGAGTAAAGACTCTCTGTAAATTAAGCATAACTTCCTGCATAAAAATCCAAAAAATAGAAAATGAGGTAGTTCTGGAAAGCTTATGAGATGGGTTACAACTTTGTAACAGAAAGTTTTGTCAGATTAGGAACATAAGTAACTGGGATTCTTGGATCAAATCAGTACCTAAGGCAGGGAGGTGCTGTCCAATTGTTTCCAGAAATTCTGTTAACTTTGACATCTCATAACTTTTGAACCAAGACAGATCTTAGGCCAAGCAAATACTTTCTGGAAATCTATTGAAGTTAGCTTTAACTTTGATGTTGAGCTCCAGAATTATTTTTGCTTTTAACATGGCCTAAATCAGGTTGAAATGGAAACTGGTCAGGGCTGTCATGGGAACAGCAGATCAGCAGTCAAATTTATTTAAAATTTGAACTATGTTTCCAAGTTTTATGGGTTCAATGACATGTTTTATGTTATAACTAAGAGGTTTACTGTTTAAATAAATATTTGACAATTCTCAAATATATTTTTACAGATGACTGCAGATAAACAGTTGGAGAACGGGTGGGTGGTTTCCCACTGTTCTCACCGTAGCGGCTACCCGGAAGCATTGTGGCAAATGCTCCAATATTTCGGGTACAACCAGATGCCGCAGTACTTCGCCAAGGAAGAAGGCGAAGAGGGGAACAAGACGTGGACGATCCATGTCGAAGTCCCTGCAGGACCTACGCCACCCGGTTGGGTGCCATTCACCGTCACGGTGAGAGGAAGACAACCGGAAGGAATGTGGCAAGTGGCAGCCCGTGACACTATGTCATGTTTCTGCAAACTACACGTGCAGGCTATGGAGGGCAATCCATACGCACTCGTTCCGGTGGAGGGACGAGCTCAGCATGTGTGGGAAGAGAGGTACCTGGAGGCAACGGATACGAGTTGCCCAAGATACAACCCCGCGGAGGCAAATCTCAGCCTCCAGATGAGGGCGGGAAACGCCGTGATGGACAGCCAAGCTGTTCATATGGAGCGTCTCGCCACAAAGCTCAAGGAGAGCACAAGCCGTGGAGATCATTTCGAGAGTGCTCACAGCACACTCCGCAATGTGCTCCTTCCGACGATCAAGCGACTGAATGAACAGCACAATCAGTTGCATCGTCTGAAGAAGGCGAAGAGAAAAGGCCGTGTTGACATCGCGGCGTTACAAGAAATGGTGCAGACCCTAACCCAGCAGAATGAGGACCTTGCTCAAGAGCGGGATGACGCCATCGAGGAAGGACAAGGCTGGGAAGAGGACTACAACCAGTCTATGGACGAGGTGCATGCTTTGCAGGACCTCGTGCCTCCGGTATTGGGCATACCGGTGGTCTTGGGCCTTCCAGCAATGGGAGAACCCGGGATGGGTGAAGAGGTGGTAGATCCAGAACCACCAGCAGAGGTACCGGAGGAGGACGACCCGCAGGAGGTCGAGTTCTACTCCGAGTAGAGGGTTACAGTTGCCAATTAGGGCAGCCAGGGTAGCGTAACCCAACTTTTGTAATCAGTGACATGTCGTGTAGACAGTAGCGTATGTATGGGTAGTGACGACATGAGCACGACTTCTCGGAGATCCGAGAATAATGTATCTTGTATAAATTTTATGCTTTATCAATATATGTGAATGTTGTGCAAATTAATCATGTGTCACTTCAATACCTACTGTTGCTTATGAAATTTTAAGTAAGACATGTGCTAATTGCTGCTGTTTTGAATTTCAGAATGACGCGTACTCGTGCCAACCCTGACGTTGGGGGTACCAGTCAAGGGGGAGAAACCTCCCAACCACCTGCCGAGGACTCCTCGGGACAACAACAGCAACATCAAACACCGCCACCGCCACTGCCAACGGTTACATTGGCCGACATTGTCGCGGCAATGGCAGGCTCGCATCAGCAACACACGGAGTTGCTGCAAACGCTTATTGCTAATACGTCTCGCCCAGAGAGACGTCAAGACTGGGAGGAGCGTCAACAGAGCTCCTACTCCGACTTCCTGGCAACTCATCCCCCGGTATTTTCAAGGGCGGATGAACCACTTGACGCGGACAACTGGCTCCGCGCCATAGAGATGAAGTTCGGGCTGCTCCAGCTCAGCGAGCAGCGCAAAACTCAGTTCGCGGTCCAGCAGCTCCAAGGATCCGCGAGCGCGTGGTGGGCCAACTTCTGTGCTTCACAGCCCACCGACCGAGTGATGACCTGGACGGAGTTCCGGACGGCCTTCAGGGCCTATCATATACCACCAGGTTTAATGAAGAGGAAGATGCAGGAGTTCTTACACCTGCAGCAAGGGAGCCGGAACGCGCTGGAATACTCCAGAGCGTTCAACGATCTCGCGCTCTACGCGTCATATCACGCAGATACAGACGAGAAGCGGCGAGACCACTTTTAACAGGGGCTTAACCCGCTCCTGAAGGACAAGTTGGCGATGTTCAATCGCGGCAGCCTCAACGACATCATTGATGCTGCGATTGTTCAGGAGGACTCCGGCAAGGAGTTAGCGGCGGCGGAGAGGAAGCGAAGCGCACCGCAGAGCAGCGGAGAAGGGGGCGGTCCTTCTCAGAAGTTTCGGATGGTGAATCGCCCACCATCAGGTCCACGCTGGCAACCACCACCGCGGTCGATGCCGTTCCGCAGTCGGCCGTACTCTTCACCGGCATTCAGGCCGGCACTGCCAGTACCACCGCAACAACAACAGCAGCAGCGGACGATGCCGCGTGCGTTTGCACCTCAGCAACGCATGCCGGGCTTTCATCCACCGAGCACTCCACCAGCAGCGGCCACATGTTACAAATGTGGTCGTCCAGGACATTTCGCGAGCAGTTGCCCGGAGAGGCAAGGCGGCGGAGTGGTACCACAGTTTCCGGGGAGGAATCAACCCCGGAACCCTACTAATGCGCGGCGGGCAAACCCTAGGCCCGGCACCGTCCACCAGCTTGCCATTGAGGACATGCCAGAGGGCGAGCCAATCCTTGCGGGTATGTTCCAACTCCACCAGCATCCCGCTATAGTACTATTTGATTCAGGTGCCACGCATAGCTTCATTAGCCAAGCTTTCATTGATAACTATAGCTTGCAAATACTACCCACCGATAGTCCTTATGTGATCTGTTCACCTGGTGGGAAAATTTCAGCAAGCATGATGGTCCCAAAAGCGCCATTGTGCTTAGAGGGTAGAGTTTACCCTACGTCTCTCATAATTTTAGAGGGACAAAAGGTCGATGTCATCTTAGGGATGTCGTGGTTAACCCGCCACGGCGCTGTTTTAGACACCGTCCTCCGAGTCGTACACTTGAACTCAGAAGTGCACGAGTCTCACTCATTATTTCTGGACAGTCCGGAAATAAAACTTCCAAGTGTCTATCAAGCCACAACCATCAGATTGGAGGATATTCCGGTGGTCCGAGAGTTTCCTGATGTATTCCCGGGCGATTTGCCGGGGATGCCGCCTGATAGAGAGGTAGAGTTCAAGATTGAACTTGCACCGGGAACCACGCGAATATCCCGAAGGCCGTACAAGATGGCGCCCAAGGAGTTGGCTGAACTGAAGACTCAGCTCACGGACCTTCTGGAGAAGGGTTTTATTAGGCCGAGCTCCTCGCCATGGGGCTGTTCGGCATTATTTGTCAAGAAGAAGGATGAGATGTTGCGGCTTTGCGTGGACTATCGTCCATTAAATGCCGTAACCATCAAGAACAAGTACCCGTTGCCACGGATCGACATGTTATTTGATCAGTTGGTCGAAGCAAAGATCTTTTCCAAGATGGATTTAAGATCCGGGTACCATCAGATTAAGATAAGGGCTGAGGACATTCTGAAGACGGCTTTCTCGACGAGGTACGGACTTTATGAGTACCTGGTCATGTCCTTCGGCCTCACCAATGCTCCAGCTCACTTCATGTACTTAATGAACTCGGTATTCATGCCGGAGCTGGACAAGTTTGTCGTGGTCTTCATCCACGACATCCTAGTATATTCCAAGTCGGAGGAAGATCAAAAGAAACATCTGCGTATAGTCTTGCAACGGCTGCGGGATCACAAGTTGTACGCAAAATTCAGCAAATGCGAGTTTTGGATATCGCAAGTGCCTTTCCTCTGGCATATCATCTCAGCGGAGGGTATCGCTGTGGACCCGAGCAAGATCACGCAAGTGCTGAATTGGAAATTCCCGAGAACTGTTCATGAGGTACGGAGTTTCCTCGGACTCGCGGGATATTATTGGAGGTTCATTCCGAACTTCTCGAAGATTGCCAAGCCAATGACAGAGCTGCTGAAGAAGGCTACCAAATATGTTTGGAGTCCAGCATGTGAAGCAGCATTCAAGGCTTTAGTCAAGCACCTGACATCAGCACCGGTTTTGGCGCAGCCAGACACAACAAAACCGTTCGATGTGTACTGCGATGCATCCGGCATTGGGCTCGGATGTGTGCTGATGCAATACCGAAGAGTGGTCGCGTATGGATCACGGCAGCTTAGAAACCATGAGCAAAATTATCCAACTCACGACTTGGAGCTCGCTGCGGTGGTACTTGCACTAAAAATGTGGAGGCACTACCTACTCGGTAACCTCGTACATTTATATACCGACCACAAAAGCCTCAAGTACATATTCACTCAGAAGGAGCTGAACATGAGGCAACGAAGATGGTTAGAACTGATAAAGGATTACGAGATAGAGATCCATTATCATCCGGGCAAGGCAAACGTAGTGGCAGATGCGCTGAGCCGCAAGTCACACGTCAATAATCTGACCATCTGACCGTTGGAAGAGAGCGAACCACCACTACATGTGATTCCACACGGAGCTCTCTACAACCTAGCTTTAATCCCCACCATCCGTGAAGAGATAGCGGCAGCCCAGAAGAATGACAAGGGCATGTCACATTTGCAGAGACGTGTAGACAGTGGGGAGTTGAAATGTTTCCGGAAGGACGGAGATGGCGTCCTATGGTTCAAGGACCGGATTGTCGTACCCCGAAACCCGGAATTACGAAAGAAAATCTTTGATGAGGCTCACTTGTCAAAGTTTTCTATTCACCCCGGCAGCAACAAGATGTATCAAGAACTCCGAAGGAAGTTTTGGTGGACACGGATGAAGCGCGAAGTTGCAAAATACGTGTCAGAGTGTGATACATGTCGAAGGGTGAAGGCAGATCATATGCGGAAACCGGGACTGCTGCAACCACTGGGCATTCCTGCCTGGAAGTGGGAGGATGTGAGCATGGACTTCATCGTCGGTTTACCCACCACCTTGCGGAAACATGATTTCGTGTGGGTGATCGTCGATCGGCTCACCAAAGTTGCCCATTTCATCCCGGTCAACACCAACTACAACGCCAAGAAGTACGCTGAACTGTACATCTCACGGATCCTATGCTTGTACCGCATACCCCGTACCATCATATCGGATCGGGGCACTTTATTTGTGTCCCGTTTTTGGGAGCAGCTGCACGCTGCCTTGGGGACGAAGCTGATCCGTAGTTCAGCCTACCACCCGCAGACGGATGGGCAAACGGAGCGGGTAAATCAAATCTTAGAAGACATGCTACGAGCTTGCGCTATCGACCACGGCAAGAATTGGGATGATCACTTGCCGTTAGCTGAGTTCTCGTACAATAATGGGTACCAAGCCGGCATCAAGATGGCACCTTACGAGGCGCTATACGGTAGGAAATGCCGCACACCATTGAACTGGTGTGAGTCTGGCGAAAGGGTTACCTTCGGGATTGACCTCGTCAACAACGCGGAAGAAAAGGTTCGACTGATTCAAGCGAACCTAAAAGCCGCTCAATACCGACAGAAACAGTATGCGGACCGGAGAAGGCGCCCGTTACAATTCGAAGTTGGAGATCACGTATATCTACGGGTGTCTCCAATGAAGGGCGTAAATAGATTTGGGGTGAGAGGAAAGTTGGCACCCCGATTCATCGGTCCATTTCAGATTACCAAAAGATGTGGATCAGTGGCATACTGGCTGAAATTACCAGAAGCACTTTCCGTTGTGCACAACGTCTTTCACATTTCCCAGCTGAGGAAGTGTCTCAAGCTATCAACTACCGTTCAGCTGGAAGACATTGAAGAACTGCAACCGGATCTCACCTATCGGGAGGAACCGGTGCAGATTATTGATGAAAAGGCCCGAACCACATGCAACCGTACGTTGTGGTTCTATAAGGTTCTATGGAGTAATCACTCCATGGACGAAGCGACATGGGAAAGTGAAGAATTCCTTCGCACTAACTACCCCGAATTTTTCACGTCGCATATCCGGTAATTTTCCACCTTCCTCTCTCGCATTTTCACCTTATAATCTCGGGACGAGATTCTTTTAAGGGGGGAGGAATGTAAGGGCCTCAGTTTTTGACACACATTTGCAGTGTTCATCACCACACCACACACCTCATTTGAGGAAGGATCATGAACATAAATGAAGAGCAAGTAACAATTATCAACATGCTCATTAGAAAACAAACTCACATATTGCAAAAGTGGTATTTCCCATATGTGATATAGATGGGCTGGACATATGAAAACTCCTACACTTTACTAAGGATGTCCATGCCAAGTTTCACCCAAATTCAAAACCCTTTCGAGGTTATTTTGGGTATAGTTAGGAAGAGGGCAGTTTGAAACCATATTCAAATTCAAACTGTTTTTATCCCATGAATTTAAAAGTGGGAGGCATATTCTTACTCAGCACATTTTTGTGAGCCCACACACCAATTTTCACTCCATTTGGAGTTGATCTTGACATGAGCTAAGTGGGACAAATTCAAACTTCATTTGAATTCAAAACTGCACTTGTGCTGAAATTCACTCAAACCAAACCCAATTTGAAATTTGATCAATTCAAATGGTTCATGGGTGAATAATTTGAATTACCAGGGGTACTATGGGGTTCACTGTTTACAACAGTGATTAGGAGTAAATTTCAGAGGTTAAAACTGGAAGTGGGACCCACATGTCAGCCACTGCTCAGATCAAACCGACTGAGACTTTTCTCACTCGGGTCGCCGAGCCGCAGCTGTGATCACCACCGAGGGCAGCCGCCGCGCCAGCAGCTGCTTGCCCACGCGCGGGCGCGAGGCGGTGCAGAGCCTTCTTAAGGCGCCTGCCCCCCTCCTCGGCAGAGGCATCGCCGTTCTTTCCCGCAAGAACCCAGCGCCGGCCGAAATTTTCCGCAGCTCGGAATCGATCGGAGAACGCCGATCGCAGCTCCCTCCGTCCACTCCAGAGCCCCAGCAAGGTACTAGAGACCTTCCTCCGTCCTCCCCGTTGCTAGAATTCAGTTGAAACCGATTGATATCGGCTGTGCCGAAAGATCAAATTCGGGACTTGGAACCGCCGCACCCCGGGCTCTCGTGGACAGCCCAACCAGGGCGTTGTCATGCCCGAGCCAAGGCACCCTTGGACGCGCTGGTGACCGGTGCTGCTCATCCCCGAGCCACAGCTCGAGTGGTTGCTCACCGGCGGCGAATTTCCACTTTTCCCCTTTCTGTGTGCAGAACGATCTTCGGGTACGATTCTGTTTAATTCGTGCTCTAGAAAGGATTAGAGGGCCTCAAGCCGCTCTCACACGAGCTAGACACGGTAACGCACAAGTTGCCTTCACAACTCTGGGCCAGAGAACCTCTGTACCCGGCGTAATTTGAGGTCTACCAATGGCGGAACGAACGGGCGGCATCGGGCGCACGGTGAGGACCTATTTCGGGCCTTTCCCGAGCTGCCTCGAGCTCATGTAGACCTTCTCTGAGGTCCACTGGTGCTTCCCGACCGGTTTTCCAAGTAGCTGAGGTGCTAGAAAAGTCAGCCGACATGGCCGAAGTCGTTCCGAGGTTGCGGCTCATCGCCGACCATGCTCCGGCCATTGTCATGAGCAGCTGACCCTAGAATCCTGTTCCCCGAGTAAAAGTAGGCAGGGGCGGCCAGAATCGAGAAGTTTGGAGCTGTACAGAAGCCGGCGGCGAGCTCTCCGGCGAGGTCCCTCGGCGGCGGAGCGCGGGCGTCGCGAGGAAAATCCTGAAATTTTGCTGGGATGTTCACCAAAATATCCCTGAACTACCATAAAAATTTCAGTTCCATTTGAGCTCATCTGATCCACCTAATGGTGTGATTAGTGAAACTGTTCCAGAGAAAATAGAAAATGTTCAGAAACATTTTCAGAATTTTCTCTGAAATTGTTTAGCTCATAACTTTAGCTAGGAACCTTCAAATTAAGTGAGACCAACTCCATTAGAACCCTCTGAAAATCTAGTTTTCAGAAAGTCATAGTTTGTTTCATGAAAATTCCTAGAACACCCTAAGAGTTCCAATTAAGGTCAAGGACATAATTAATTGTGGAGGGCTCAAATGAGCTTTACTGCAACTAAAACTTGACCAAATCTCTGTATAGGTTGTAACCAGGCCCCAGTAAAAGTTTCACAATCATTGGGTCTGTCTAGCAAGGGTTATAGACTTCACAACTTCAAAGTTAATACAAATGCATTTAAATTGATACATATATTGCTCTTATCATGTAGTCGCTAAGGTCGAGGAGGAACCCGAAGTCCTAGACTTCATTACTCCGGAGGAACAGCTAGCCTACGACCAAAAGCAGCAAGGCAAGCTCTGGTTTGCATTAACCTTTTTACAAGTGTTTATTGTTTTGAGCACATCTTTGAATATTGTTGTGATTCTTTGCATTAGAGTCTTGATTGGAAACCCAACTGCATAGCCAAGAAAACCATGGGTTGGGGTTAGGATTGAAAACCCCGTTAGCGACTGCAATGCTAAGATAGTGTAGGATTCGGTACAAGTCGAGTTGTTGGAACTACTCGCGAGCATAGGCTAGAGGCACTCGACTCGGGTAGTGTTAGCACATGAAAAACATGGCAATAAAATGAGACCAAGCGGAGAGTAAGGGCAGCAGGACTTTGGGGCCTGTGTGCTGTATCTCCGCTTGTGTCCATTGAGGACCGAGCCGTGTGCGGGCCTGTTGAACAAGCTAGAACAGTACCGAAGACCTACCGGCTATATGGGAACCGGGAAACTGATGTAACTCGGGTAGCTGGGTGTTGAGGCATAGCTGGTCGTTCAGAGGGTAGGTTGAGAGCTCGAGGTGTAAATCGGCTGGCGGCACTGAGATGCGCGTGCAGAGACCTCTTGCTCGGGACGATTGGACCGGTTCAACATTTGGCTAACGGGTGAAAGGTAGTCGCGTACGGCGTCCGTGATGGTTGTTGTAGGCAACATCGAGTACGGGCGTACGTGACGGGTTGTTCGGGTAACCCTGCAGGTGTAAATCGATTATAATCGCCGTCCCTCACGGTCAGTGAGTACCACTTGTTCACTGTACCATGACGTAGAAAGAACAGGCTAGTCACATGTTAAAATGTTGCTGATTGAAAGATGGACATTGATTGTTAATGATATGCTGTAGCTTAGAGCTAACTAAATTTCTTTTCAACTTTGGGCAAAGTACATGAGAGAAATGCGTTTCTTGTTTGATTGCGGCTCTCTCATGTGCCTTAGCGTAAGGTTCTCCACATCCTGCTGCTAAAACTTGAAAGTAAAGTTCTACTAATTAGGCGAGTCCTTGCAACTGGTTTTTACCTCATGTAACCCATTACGCTCATGTAGAAGTTCCATGTTTAGGTGAGACGGGTCAGACTTGCTGAGCCTTCATGCTCACTGCTTGTGTTTGAAGCTTTTGCAGGGTTCTATGAGGAAGGGACTCCCGAAGAGGAGATGGAACCCCAGGAGGGGAACCCCGTCGAGTGGGAGTCGTGCACGCTGCAGAGTTAGTGTGCGTGTGTGCTAGCAAGGACACGTTCGAGGGCTGAACGTGCGCTTGATGCTTAGTCTACGCCCGCGAGTGTAGACTGAACTTATTTTGATGTAAACATGTTCATAAACTTGCTTATGTAATAAAATTTCCGCTTCCGCTTTGTACCTTTGACGTGTGTTATACGGTGCTGTGCAACGCAGCACCCCTCAGCGTGATCCTGGCTCGACAGGACCAGTGGGGTCGTGTCAATAAAGACTTCCGCTGTTAGATTTAGACTTCCACTGCTAGCATGAGTCCAAGACTCATGAAACATTGTAATAAACCCTGTTATTCGTAGTAATATATATTCTAAATTCAGTTTGTGGAACATATGTATATGTGTGATGAACATCCTGGGCACACATATGCATCAGTTCTCGGTTCCGTGGTTTTCCACAGAATTGAGGGCGTCACATGGTAGTGAATACGAGATGGTCTTCATGAGCAAAGTTGATGTCTGGTTGAGACATGAAAAGGGATGAATCATAATGGAGGTATGTTAATGTTTAAATACATGTTGGGATTACATTCACTTAAAGTTAAGTTGCTGTTTTTATCGTGTTTTCAGAAATAAACTTTGCTTTCTGCAATGAGCCTTTTTATACCTTCCTTGCTGTGAGCTACATATCATATTTTTCCAAACTTGCTGAGTACATCATGTACTCAAACTTGCATTATTACTTCATCATCAGCAACAGGAGAAGAATACTATGAAGACCAAGTGGAGCATTAGGCGTGTAATCTGTCCTCAACCTTGCCTGTGGGGATGGAGTAGGAGATGGAGCCGCTGCTGCTGCTTAGTTTGCTTCCGTATTAGTTTAGAAGACTTCCGTTGCTAGAATAGAATAAAGACTTCCGCTGCTAGATTTAGACTTCCGCTGCTAAGATAAGACTTCCTCTATTAGAATGAGTCCAAGACTCATAAGACATTGTAATAAACCCTGTTATTCGTGGTAATATATATTATGAATTCAGTTTGTGGATGATATGTGTATGTGTGATGAACATCCTGGGCACACGTATGCATCAGTTCTCAGTTCTATGTTCTACAGAAATGAGGGCGTCACAGTATGATAGCTACAAAAAAAAATAGAACTTCAACTTGCGAGCTGCATACTTGTGGTCCATTCATGATTTCCCTGCATACGAGGTTTTCTCAGGATGGAGCACACACAACAAACTCTGTTGTCCAGTCTGTGGGTCAGACTCTGGTTGTTTTATACTTACTCATGGGGGTAAAGTGTGTTTTTTTATTGCCACCGACGTTTTCTTCCTGCAAATCACCCTTTTAGGAGGGAAGCCAATGCATTCCGGAAGAATACTATTGTATCAAAGGGTCTGCCAAAACGTTTGTCTAATGCTGAAATTGTTGCATGACCCTACAGATGATGGGTTTGTTGGTTTCGATCAGGAGTACAATTGGACTCATATATGTGCTTACGGGATCTCCCTTATGCTAAGGCATTGATACTCCCAAGAACCATAGTTTCAGATCGTGGTGCATTGTTCGTTTCTTGTTTCTGGGAACAGCTGCACGCATCTTTGGGAACAAAATTGCTTAGAAGCTCCGCATATCACCATCAAACTGATGGACAAACCGAGAGGGTGAATCAAATCTTGGAAGATATGTTGAGAGTGTGTGCCATCCACCACGGTAAGAACTGGGATGCTTATTTACCGTTGGCGGAATTCTCGTACAACAACAGCTATCAGACGAGTATCAAGATGGCACCGTATGAGGCTCTCTACGGCCGGAGATGTCGCACACCGCTGAACTGGTGCGAATCTGGTGAAAAGAGTGACATTCGGGATTGACCTTGTCAATGACGCCGAAGAACGAGTTCGGGTCATACAAACAAATCTAAAGGCTGCTCAATCTCGATAGAAGAGTTATGCAGACTAACGACATCGACCGCTGAACTTCAACGTCGGAGAGTATGTATATCTCCGCGTATTTCCAATGAAGGGAGTTCATCGCTTCAGTGTAAAAGGAAAGCTCGCTCCCCGTTTTATCGGTCCATTCGCTATCACGGAGAAATGTGGACCCGTAGCCTACCGGCTTGAGCTACCGAGAAATATCGCTGGTGTGCATGACATATTTCACGTCTCCCAGCTTCGCAAATGTCTCAAGAATACCACTGCTGTCCGCACTGAGGATCTCGAGACATTATTTGCAACCAGATCTTTCTTATACCGAGCATCCAATCCGGATTATTGATGAAAAGTCTCGGTCGACAAGGAATCGGACGCTCCTATTCTATGAGGTGCTATGGAGCAATCATATCGCGGAGGAAGTAACATTGGAGAGTGAAGAATACCTTCGTTCGAACTATCCGGACGTGCTGTGCGCTCATATACGATAATTCCTCCTCTACCACTTTATCTCTTCTTTTGGAATCTCGGTACGAGATTCTTTTTAAGGGAGAGGGATGTGAAATCCTAAAATTCTAGCAAGTGGAGCTGCAAATCACACCAAGAAAATGAGAAGGAATTTAATTTTTGAATTTAAAGGTGTGAGCTCCAAATGCTAATGTTAAACTTGCAAAACCTTCCGAACACAGAGATCTAAACCCACAATTTGATTCTCCACACATTCACGGGTAGCCCGGCAAAATTTCAGATCATTTGGAAAAATGTTTCCTAGTCGTTAGAATTAAAATGGGAGAAAAGTCAAATTTGAATTTAAATCTCAGTTTCAAATTATAACTTCACCAAAATTCAAATTTGAGTGCACCATTGTGTTACTCACAGTTCTTTTGGCCTATCCTCCAATTTTGATCAAATTTGGAGCTCATTTGCTATTTTAAATCGAATTTGGGGATAAGAGGCAGAATTGTGGCTGTGTGGACCCCACTGGACAGAGACCCAATTGAACTCACGTCGTGCTATGTTTTGCTTCGGCCGAACGCGCGCCACCGCGAAGGCAGCTGCCGGCGCGAGCTGCCTGCCTAGGCGTCTCCTCACTCGGTGGTCGCCCTTATCTCTCCCACATGAAGCAGCAGCGAAGTCCTTCTTTCCCTGCTCGCACGCTCCCTCGCCCGCTCAAACCGAAGAACCCGCTTCCGCTTCTCTGCCCTCATCGCTGATCAACTTCCGAGAGTGTTGGCGCCCAGATGAGGAGTCCAGGAGATACGCCGGCCTCCTCTTTTCGCTGCCACGCCGTTCTTCCTCCGCAAGTCTGAGCAAAGTCATGCCTCATTGATCATCGGCACACGGACGTTCTGAGCCATATTGTGGCCAACCTTATACAGCAAAAAGAGGCGCCCCAGACCGCTCGACACTCCGGTGAAAACCCCTCCTCTTTTCGTGCACTACAGAGGAAGAATTTCTCTGTTTACTGCAAGTGTGTTCATAGAACCGAGCTGAACGAGTTTCCAAAATTCATGATGCTTAATCCATCCCAGCGCATGGCTATTGAACCACACGTACTAGACCTCCCTACGAGCATCTGGAATCAACAAGCATCGAAAACCATCGAGCATAGGCGCTGTTCTTCAAGAATTTCGAGCCGCCGCTGGTTTTGGCCCTAGGTCACCGATGAACTCTTGTTTGCAGCCATTTTTGAGCGGATTTGAGTGCATGACGAGGCTTAGGGATCTACCACGGTGCTGTAGGAAGAAAAAAAAGTTGTTTGAGCTATTTTTGTGCGAGCTAGAGGTCGCCGAAGTCATGGCCGCCGCTGCTGCCGTGAGGGGCGCCATTTCATTCACCACCGGCCTGATTTGACCCCACCATCAGGTTTCCCATCCCTCAAAACCCCCAGGCGGCCAGTATGGGGCCGGGAGATGGCCTGGAAGGGCCTTCCGGCGACCCTCGCCGGAGGGAGCCGCCACTGGCCCTGTCTGGCGCGAGGTTGAAGATGAGTCTGTCGCATGGGACCCACTGTCGGGTTTAAACATTTCTAGATTTTCCCCAATTCAGTTCAAATTTTGGAGAGCCATAACTTTGTGTAGGAATGTCCAAAAATTGTCAAATAAGTTTTATTAGATTCCTCTCAAAGAGTACTATCCAGGGGTGCAGTCCAATATTTATGAAAATCCCTGGATTTGGCCAATTAATTTATTTCAGGAAAATATTGTAGGAATTTTTACAGGAGTTCTGTTTATTGAAAAATTCCCAAATTTGGGCAGGACATTCTTCCAAAGGTCCTTGAACTCCCATAAAGGTTTCAAAGGAATTGGACTTCATTTGCTTGGCCAAATGTTGATTCAATATTGTATCTCTCTGAAAATCAGGAAAAAATAACAGAAAGATTTTTCAGCTTTTAGCTCCAACTTGTAAAATTCATATCTCTGTGTAGGAAGCTCCAGAAATGGTTAAACCAATTCCTATGGATTCATGAGACTCCCAAGTTTTAGAAAAATTAAATTTGGAGCATGACAAGACCCTAGAATTGTCATAGGAATTCAGAGAAGCCAAATAGCTATGGAAATTCGTTAGGCCACATCTTACACCAACTTGGTTTGAAAATTTGCAAGCCATACCTCTGTGTTATCTATGGACCACTGTAAAAATTTCAGAGCAAGTTGAGATTATCTTCTCCAGTTTTCATCCAATTATGTCCAGCTTCATACTTATGTCCATTATATGGTTCTTTGAGCTTTATGGCATGACCCCACGGTCTTGTCGAGCTAGGATCACGCTGAGGGGTGCTGCGATGCACAGCACCAGATAACACACATCAAAGGTACAAAGCAGAAGTAAAGTTTTATTACATAAACCAGTTTATGAACATTTTTACAACAAAATAGTCCAGTCTACACTCACGGGCGTAGACAATGCATCGAGTTCACGTTCAGCCCGTGAACGTGTTCCCGCTAGCACGCACACACACTAACACGGCGGCATGCACGACTCCCACTCGACGGGGTTCCCCTCCTGGGGTTCCGTCTCCTCCTCGGGAGTCCCTTCCTCATAAAACCCTGCAAAAGCTTTAAACACAAGCAGTTAGCACGATGGCTCAGCAACACTGACCCGTCTCTCCTATACATGAAACTTCTACATGAAGGTTGATAGGTTACATGAGGTAAACTAAGTTGCAAAGGACTCGCCTAATTAGTGGAACCTTACTTTCAAGTTTTAGCAAAAGGTTGTGGAGAACCTTACGCTAAGGCACATGAGAGAGCTGCAATCAAACAAGAAACGCATTTCTCTCATGTACTTTTCCCAAAGTTGAAAAGAAATTTAATTAGCTCTAAAACTACAACAAGACATTAACAAGCAAAGTATGCTTTTCAAATCAGCAAACTTTTAACATGTATCTAGCCTGTTCTTTCTACGTCACGGTACAGTGCACAAGTGGTACTCACTGACCGTGAGGAACGGCGATTAAAATCGATTTACACCTGCAGGGTTACCCGAATAACCCGTCACGGACGCCCGTACTCAATGTTGCATACAGCAACCATTACGGACGTCGTGCGCAACCACCTTTAACCCGTTAGCCAAATGTTGAACCGGTCCAATCATCCCGAGAAAGAGGACCCTACGCACGCATCCATGGTGCCGCCAGCTGATTTACACCTCGAGCTCTCAACCTACCCTCTGAACGACCAGCTATGCCTCAACACTCAGCTACCCGAGTTACATCAGTTTCCCGGTTCCCATATAGCCGGTAGGTCTTTGGTACTATTCTAGCTTGTTCAACAGGCCCGCACACGGCTCGGTCCTCAATCGACACAAGCGGAGCTATAGCACCCAGGCCCCAAAGTCCTGCTGCCCTTACTCTCCGCTCGGTCTCATTTTTCTTGCCATGTGTTTCATTTGCTATCTCTACCCGAGTCGAGTGCCTCTAGCCTATTCTCACGAGTAGTTCCAACTACTCGACTTGTACCGAATCCTACTCCATCTTAGCATTGCAGTAGCTAAACGGGATTTTCAATCCTAATCCCAACCCATGGTTTTCTTGGCTATGCAATTGGGTTTCAAACAAGACTCTAATGCCAGAAATAAGTGGTGCTCAAAGTAAGTTCTTCAAAAAAATAAAAATTTATAAAAAGGGTTAATGCAAACCGGAGCTTGCCTTGCTGCTCTTGGTCGTAGGCTAGCTGCTCTTCCGGAGTGACGAAGTCTAAGACTTCGGGTTCCTCCTCAACCTTAGCGACTACATGAGGTAACATGTATATGTATCAATTTAAATGCATTTGAATTAAATTTAAACTTGTGAAGACTATAAGTCTTACTAGACAGATCCAATGACTCTGGAATTTTTACTGTGGTTTGGTTACAACCTAAACAGAGACTTGGCCAAGTTTCATTTGCAGCAAAGCTCATTTGAGCTCTACACAAATAACTATGTTCTTGACCTTAATTGGAGCTCCTAGGGTGTTCTAGGGATTTTCATGTGGGGACCACCCCGTGGTTCACCCACTCCAGGATCACATAGGGTGGTGCCGTGCGATGCGGCACCCAACAGCACACACGAAAAGAATAAAGAACAACATACAACTTTTTATTTGATATAAAACAGCGGAAGTCTTTTACAAAACTTAATTAACAGCGGAAGTAATTTACATAAGTAGCCTCTCATCCTAACTATGCAAAAGTGATAATGTCCAGCCCGGGGACGCTACACACTAGCAGCAAGTAACCGGAGATCATGGCGGCGTGCAGGGCTCCAGCTCGGCCGTGTACCCCGACAGGGGCATCGCCTCGTCATCGGACCCCTCCTCATAGCTCTCACCTGCATACAGCTCAAATATTGCAACCGTGAGCACGATGGCTCAGCAAGGCTTAACCGACTAGCCTAGCCATGGAACTCTACATGCAGGGATGTGTAAAATAGGAGAAAGGACTTTGCCACAAAGACATGCCTATAAGTTGATCCTTACTTTCAGTTTTATAGCAGCGAATTCATGTGCCTTAGGCAGCCCTCACATCGGAAGTCCACAATCAAACAAGAAACGCTTTCCTCCGATGTGGTGACGCCCAAAGCGGAAAGTAAACTTAATTAGCTCTACATCTACAGCAGACATGGTTTCCAAAACATTAATATATCATCACAGCATATTATCATTCAACTGTCTTAGTTCACTTCTTACTACGTCACAGAACAGTGAACAAGTGGTACTCAAATAACCGTGAGGGACGATGATTGCAATCAGGAGACACCCGGAAAACACGTTGCATACACCCACTTTCAGAAGCATGATTCCACACCCCTTCCTCCTCTGTTGTATGCAACAACCTTTCAAAGGCAACCCAAATGCCGAACCAGTCCATCCATAACGGGCAGGAGGTCCCCCCGTGGAGCGTGACTGTGCCCACCGGCAGATTTACACCTTGCTACCCTCAACCCACTCCTATTTACGGTTGGGTAAGCCTCGACAACCAGGTTAACCAATTACATCGGTCTCCTGCTTATGTCAGTATGCCATCCGGTACTGTTTGAAACTTGTTCATCAGGCCCGCACACGACTCGGTCCTCAATCGACACCAACAGGGCTACGCACGTGAGACCTCCGCTCACTGATTCCTATCCCCCCTGCTGGGTCTCATTTTCACCACTCTTGAGCCATTTTCTATTCTGACCAAACCGTGTGATAAACCTTACCTCGCGAGTAGATTCCAACTACTCGACTTCTACCGAGATCCTAAGCATATTAGCAGGGCCTTGTCTACTCATCGGGTCTGTACGCTGTAAAGTCCCAAAACTTGTAAATAGAAAACTTGAGCTATGAATAAAGTTGAGTTTATATGCAAGAAATGGGACTTACAAAAACTTTTGTTACTCATAAAAGTGTTGGCATGTGCAATAAAACCTGGAATTCAGTTTGAATTAAGAGGTGCACTTCAAAAAGAAGAAGGCCATTTTCAAAAGAGGAAATTCAAACTGTTGTTTGAGAATTGGGATTTGCAATGACCAACTCAAAGAACAGAGGACATATTTGAATTCCTCAGGTCTAAATTATGAAGGAGGCAAATTTTGAGCAAATTTGGAGGTGCCTTGATATGATTATCAAAGGACTTGTAAATTTCATCCAAATTTGAATTTAAACTCAAAACTGAGGAACAACTTGTCAAAATTGCCAAATGACTTTTGGATTTGAGTTCCTCAGAGCTGAAGTTAACAATGTGCCAAAAATTGGGATATTTAGGAGAGGAGGTGAGTGGGGCCCAATTGTCATTGAGGAGAGGGGGAAGACTTAGCACAAAAGCAACATTTTCCCTGTTCAGACTCACTCAACCGGTTCTCTGTTTTTCGCTCGAAGGCGCTGAAGCACCGAGCGCAGCACGCGCGCGCCACCGGGGCAGCGTTGCCGCCAGCTCCCTAGCAGCTCCTGAGGCAGTTTTCCCTCGCCCTTATCGTTCCCACCGAGTGAGTGTCGCCCCACAGAGCCAACCCCACCCCCACCGACGCCAACACGGGTTTTTACATCGCCGAGTGGCTCCCGCGTGGAAGAAGTCGCACAGCTCGGCGACGCCCGGCAACCCCGACAAAGCACCCGCCGTGCTGAGCCTCTCCACAACGTCGCCAGACCCCACTGAGCGTGGCCGACGAAAGAAACCGGAGCAAACCCCACGGAAACCCCGACAGCGAGCCCATTTCTCCTGCACAGCGCCGAAGAGAGCCACCGCTACAAGATCACGTCGCCCGGCCACCACAGAGCATCTCCGCTCCAGTTACAAAAGCAAAAAGGTTCGCATATGCCTCTGCTTACTTCACCGCAACTCCGGCTGCCGGTCTTGGACGGTGCTCGCCGGAATTTCAATTCTTCCGACGACATACGATAATAACCGAGGGGAGAAACTCGGCAAATTCGTCGCACACGTCGAACTACTCATCACACGACGTAGCATACATCTTCTATACCCCCGTGCGCGTTCATAGGATCAAGAACCACCGAGAACCATCGAGCAGAGCCGCTGTTCATCGAGTTTTTCGATTTTCGCCGGATTTTGACCTAGGCCGACGGTGAGGTCATATTTCTGGCGAGTTCCAGCAAGATCGGCGGTTGGGTCCGTGTTCTCCTCAGTGCGGTGGTGCTGTACGCGCAAACAGCTACGTGTTTGGTGTAGTATAACGCCGAAGCGACATCGCTGGAGTGGCCACCGCCGCTGTCGCCGTTGCACTTAGGTTTCCGGCCACCTTCGATCGGAGGCAAGGCCGGCAACGTGTTCCCCACGCGAAAACATACAGTGGCGGCGAAAATCAACAAGTTCCGAGGACCGGAACCCCTTCCCGGCGAGGTCTCCGGCGAGTCTGGCGGCAGGGTCGCGCGGGAGCCGGAGGAAGACGAAGACGTGGGCTGGCCCACCCGTCAGTCGCTGTTGCGAGGGAGTGGGATTGTCTGTGGCCTCTGATCGGTCTGTGACAATGCGGGGACAGGTCTGTGGCCCCGTGTGGCTTGAATGCAGCAGCTGACACGTGGGGTTGGGGCCACTGTCAGAGTTTAAACATTTCCCCGATTTACTTTGAATTCCAGATTTAGTTCAAACTTGAGAACCTCATAACTTTTGCTAGTAAGCTCCAAAATTAGTGAATCAAATTGGGTTGGATTCAGGAGGTAAATATCTATCCAAATATGCCACCCAATTTTGTATGAAAATCAATAGAAAATTCTGGAAAATTATTTAAAGCTTTTCAGCAAAAGAATATTAGAGGGAGTTTGGCTCATCCAAAATTCCCCAAATTTTGCCAGAATATTCTTTAGGATATTAGGAGACTCCTGTAAAAGTTCCAACTCATTTGGAGTTGATTTTGTTTGGGAAATTCTGGTTTCAAGTTTCTGTATTCAAATGAATACAGAAACATTTTTAGGAAAATTCCAAAATTTAGAAATTCAGTTCTGGCAATTCCTTAGCTCCAAAAATCCTGGGAAAATTCAGGCATACTCTATGAACTATGGTTGAAATTGTTGTTATGATAACTGTAAATTGCATGAAAACCATGTTTGAAGTAGAGATAGAGCAAACTAAAGTTATTTTTCCACCTTAGGAAAGTTACATTGGAATGAAGCGTTTCTTGTTTGATTGTGGAGTTCCAATGTTGCTGGGCGCAAGGTCACTACTATTATGGCTAAAATCTGAAAGTTAAGGATGAACTCGTAGGCGAGTCTTTTCGCAAATGACAGGCTTAAGTCTTAGGTTACTTTCATGTAGAGTTTCCAGTCTTAGGAGAGACGGTTAAGTCTTGCTGAGCCTTTGTGCTCACTCTTGCTATATAAGTGGTTTTGCAGGTAAACATCAACGCTATAAAGAAGGTTGTCCGGTGAGACTCGGGAACTTCCGAGTCATGTCACACTTGGAGAACCTAGCCGCTGCCATGTCTTTGTGTTCCTAGCGAGAGGAGTCCGCGGGCTGGATCTCTCTCTCGAGTGCTTCTTAGATATTCATCGTGAGCTGTTTATAGACTTCCGCTGTAGTTATTTTGTGTAAATTATTTACAAAGAATAATTGTAAGCTTCCGCTTTTGATTTATGTAATACTGTGTTCCTTATATGTGTGCTGTTGGGTGCCGCACAACACGGCACCACCCAATGCGATTCCTCGGGCGAGGCAGCACGGCCCTGTGATCGGGGTCGGGCCCCCTCATACGCTACCTAACCCTTCATAGGATTTAAAAGGTTATGCAAGTGGGGTTTCAATCACCTTAACTCTAATGCAAACATTCACCCTAGACATAAGTGATACAAATAAAGAATTTACAAAAGTACTTAAATGCAAACCGGGGCATGCCTGGTTGCGAGTCAAATGGGAAGTTAGCTTCAGGTGGAAGGACGTCCAAGGGCTCTGGTGTGTTCTCAACTTCGGTCACTATATGAGATGTAACAAAATATATGTGTAAGCATTAAGGACTTATAAGAAGTAAACTTCTATTCATAGCTACTGCTATTTAGAATCCTTAATTGGCTTTGGGATTTTTACAGTGGATACTAGACTCTATAAGGATGATCTGAGCAAAATTTGGAGACATGTCATTTGTAAGGGCCTCAGTTTTTGACACATATTTGAAGTGTTCATCACCACACCACACACCTCATTTGAGGAAAGATGATGAACAAAAATGAAGAGCAAGTAACCACCATCAACATGCTCATTAGAGAACAAACTCACATATTGCAAAAGTGGTATTTCCCACGTGATATAGGTGGGCTGGACATATGAAAACTCCTACACTTTGCTAAGGATGTCCATGCCAAGTTTCACCCAAATTCAAAACCTTTTTGAGGTCATTTTGGGTATAGTTAGAAAGAGGGCAGTTTGAAACCATATTCTAATTCAAACTGTTTTTATCCCATGAATTCAAAATTGGGAGACATATTCTTATTCAGCACATTTTTGTGAGCTCACACCCCAATTTTCACTCCATTTGGAGTTGATCTTGACAGGAGCTAAGTGGGGGAAATTCAAACCTTATTTGAATTTCAAACTGAACTTGTGCTGGAATTCATTTAAATCAAACCCCATTTGAATTCTACTCAATTCAAATGGCTCATGGGTGAATAATTTGAATCACCATGGGTATTTTGGGACTCACTGTTTACAACAGTGATTAGGAGTAAATTTCCGAGGTTAAAACCCCAGGTGGGACCCACATGTCATAGAGGGAAGAAGGAGAAACTTGCACCCAAAGTCAGAGTCTCGGTGGGAAATTCCACCGAGCAGCTGTCGGCTGTGCCACCGAGCAGCTACCGGCGCCACCAGCTGCTTCCCTCTTCGCGCGCTGGCGTCCAGGGTGGCTTGCTCGCGCTCCCACGCGACCGGCACCGCCTCCACTGAGCAGGAGTCAGCCGGCTTTATCTTCTCGCAGGCAAACCCGAGCAGCGGCATTGTTTCTCGCCGCAGCTCTCTGCTCAATCGGGAAAACCAGCAAAACAATCTCCTCCTTCGTTCCTGAGCTGCTAGACAACCACCTGAGATCGCACTCCACCTCCCCAACACCAGAAGCCCCGAGCTCCGGCCTCCTTTGCCTGAGAGCGAGCCGTGTGCGGGCCTGTTGAACAAGCTAGAACAGTACCGAAGACCTACCGGCGATATGGGAACCGGGAAACTGATGTAACTCGGGTAGCTGGGTATTGAGGCATTGCCCGTCGTTCAGAGGGTAGGTTGAGAGCTTGAGGTGTAAATCGGCTGGCGGCACTGAGATGGGCGTGCAGAGACCTCTTGCTCGGGACAATGGGACCGGTTCAATATTTGGCTGACGGGCGAAAGGTGGTTGCGTACGGCGTCCGTGATGGTTGTTGTAGTCAACATCGAGTACGGGCGTACGTGACGGGTTGTTTGGGTAACCCTGCAGGTGTAAATCGATTATAATCGCCGTCCCTCGCGGTCAGTGAGTACCACTTGTTCACTGTACCGTGACGTAGAATGAACAGGCTAGTTACATGTTAAAATGTTGCTGATTGAAAGATGGACTTGATTGCTAATGAATTGCTGTAGTTTAGAGCTAACTAAAGTTCTTTTCAACTTTGGGCAAAGTACATGAGAGAAATGCGTTTCTTGTTTGATTGCGGCTCTCTCATGTGCCTTAGCGTAAGGTTCTCCACAATCTGCTGCTAAAACTTGAAAGTAAGGTTCTACTAATTAGGCGAGTCCTTGCAAATGATTTTTACCTCATGTAACCCATCACCCCTCATGTAGAAGTTCCATGTTTAGGTGAGACGGGTCAGACTTGCTGAGCCTTCGTGCTCACTGCTTGTGTTTGAAGCTTTTGCAGGGTTCTATGAGGAAGGGACTCCCGAGGAAGAGACGGAACCCCAGGAGGGGAACCCTGTCGAGTGGGAGTCGTGCACGCCGCAGAGTTAGTGTGTGTGTGTGTGTGCTAGCAAGGACACGTTCAAGGGCTGAACGTGGACTTGATGCGTAGTCTACGCCCGCGAGTGTAGACTGGACTTATTTTGATGTAAACATGTTCATAAACTTGTTTATGTAATAAAATTTCGCTTCCGCTTTGTACCTTTGACGTGTGTTATCCGGTGCTGTGCAACGCAGCACCCCTCAGCGTGATCCTGGCTCGACAGGACCTTTGGGGTCATGTCAGCGTTGGTATCAGAGCTCGCTTGAGGTTTAACACAGTACAAAGTTCTTCTTTTTCAAAAATCCGGTGAGGAACGAGTTAGTAGCCCGTATAAGGATGTTATTAGTATATAGAAAGTGGCATAGGGACCTATTTGCTATGTCGGAAAATCGTGTATCTCGGGACGTGTATGTCTTGGGGGTGCACGTAAGCGCTGTCCACCAGTGCGCACAAGCTGAAGTGTGTTGCCCCACGGGTGGCAGGTAACCCGACTCGCTTTGATATCCTCTACGACTCCTCATGTCGTTTGGGGTATTCGAGCAACGTCTATCCCTGGCGTGCGTGGTGCAACATGGGAGACCCCGTCATGTGGTCTGAAACGTGAACACGTAACTCAAGGCGTGTTTGGCTTGAGAACATCCGGGCAAGTGATGATGGCCGGGTGTACGAACTGTATGGATTCCGGGCTCGGTGTGCAGCCGAGTCTGATGATTGTTTGAGTTTCTGCAGGTAGCCCGACCACGAAACGGTAGACGTGTAGCATCCGTGTGCGAGTGACGTTTAGTGCCACTGAATTAACAAAGCCGGCTAAGTCCGGTATAAGTTTTTCTTTGTGAGGACGTAGTACCGACATAATTTGGTGACGCATCGACGTCACACCCCATTAAATGAACAACTTCATTTAAAACTTGATTTTTTTGATCTAAAGTAGTAAAACTTGATGTAACTCCTTCCCTTGAACAAGATATTCAAAGTTAACAAGTTTTCAACTTATAGGTTGTTAAGGATAGAGCACTCTGTTTTCAGCTGAATCAAGGCTGAAGTTGATCAGAGGTTAGAGGTTGAGTTCTTTCGAGGTTGGGGTCATATGATACATTTCTGGAAAGATTTGGAAGCGTTTTACAACTTTTCTGTTGAGGTCCATAGGTGTTTCATCCCTTAACCAGTCGAAAAATGCAGTAGTGTTGAAACTGTCCAGAAAACAGGGCAGAGCAAAGACTCTCTGTAAACTCTCTGTAAATTGAGTATAACTTCCTGCATAAAAATCCAAAAATAGAAAATGAGGTAGTTCTGGAAAGCTTATGAGATGGGTTACAACTTCGTAACAGAAAGTTTTGTCAGATTAGGAACAGAATTAACTGGAATTCTTGGATCAAATCACTACCTATAGCAGGGAGGTGCTGTCCAATTGTTTCCAGAAATTCTGTTAACTTTGACATCTCATAACTTTTGAAACAGTACAGATCTTAGGCCAAGCAAATACTTTCTGGAAAGCTATTGAAGTTAGCTTTAACTTTGATGTTGAGCTCCAGAACTGGTTTTGCATTTAGCATGGCCTAAATCAGGTTGATATGGAAACTGGTCAGGGCTGTCATGGGAACAGCAGATCAGCAGTCAAATTTGTTTAAAATTTGAACTGTGTTTACAAGTTTTATGGGTTCAATGACATGTCTTATGTTATAACTCAGTGGTTTACTGTTTAAATAAATATTTGACATTTCTCAAATATATTTTTACAGATGACAGCAGATAGACAGTTGGAGAACGGGTGGGTGGTTTCCCACTGTTCTCATCGTAGCGGCTACCGGGAAGCATTGTGGCAAATGCTCCAATATTTCGGGTACGACCAGATGCCGCAGTACTTCGCCAAGGAAGAAGGCGAAGAGGGGAACAAGGCGTGGACGATCCATGTCGAGGTTCCCGCAGGACCTACGCCACCCTGTTGGGTGCCCTTCACCGTTACGGTGAGAGGAAGACAACCGGAAGGGGTGTGGCAAGTGTGTGACACCCTCATCTCGGGTGTCAGCATATGTTCATGTTTTATGAAGAAGAAAAACATTTTTAGAAAAGAAGGAACAGAAACAAGTATCAAAAGGATAGTCAGTAAAGCTCTCTAAGAACGCCGAAGGCAACTTCCACGACCAGCAGACCACGTGGTGTGTTCGGAGCTCATCCCCGAGAGATTGGGAGAGGTCCGACGCTAAACTAGGCTACGTGGCAGACTCGGGGGTCACCTCCGCAATTGGAAAGAGGTCCGACCCTGTGGGACACGTGCTGCCGCGGAGCTGGCCTCTGCGGAAGAAGCAAAGGCATTTTTTTAGGACACGTGTCATCCTCGGAGCTAGTCCTCGCGGAAATCAGAGGACCATTCGCGGGGGATACGTGTCAATTCTGGAGCTCATCTCAGAGAAGTCTGGATCTATCGAATACGTGTCGCCACCGGAGCTTATCTCCGGAAGGTCCGTCGCAAAAACATGTGGCGTGCGCGGAGCTCACCTCCGAAGAAGAGGGAGGTCTCGATCGATTGACACGCGGCACGACCGGGGCTCGTCTCTGCAGGAGAAGAGATACCAGGCTTGGAAGGACACATGGAGCTTCCGGAGCTCATCACCGCAGAGGTAACGAGTCTGGAGCGGTTTTTACGCGTGAAGATACCGGTACGCAATGGAAGCCGATCTAAACTCCACGATGTTACCGAAGATAAGATGTTAGGATCTAACAAAGATCTGAATAAGACTCTTATTCAGGATCCAATCAGATTAGGACTCTTCTCTTCCTGATTATAAATAGAACCCGAAACCCCTGGCCGAAATCACGAACTTCTCTTTCAACTCCTGAGTCGACGACTTAGCGCTCTAAGCCCTAACTCGCCGAGCAAAACATTGCCGAAAGCACAACAAGGGAGATCATCAGAGGAGAACCAAGCGGTCTAAGGAGGACACCGAAGACAAGAAGAGCGTGAGGTAGGACTTCGATACCACCTTACGACATCATTGTGCTCATCTTTGCATCTGTTCTTCGATTCCTTTCGAACAGAAGCGTTTTCGTGGGCAGAACACTCGATGATCAGTTTGATCTAAAGACAAGATCATCGCCACGTTCATCTTTGATCTAAACACCTCTGACCATGCAAGCCATGCTAGAACATCAGATCAATCTAATAGAACTAATCGTAGGATAGTATGCATGTGCATCATCACATCTAGTTTAGGGTTTGTGCATAATATTGATTGCTGTGAATTTGTGTGCACGAGAATCCTACATAGCAGGACAAGCTCAGGAAGCTGTCTACGACGAGCTGCAGCAACAAGGTTTTGAGAATCAAGAACAACAGGAACCGCAAGAACAAGGCAAGTGCTCCTTGACCATGTTGATCCTATGTTTTGGGTAAAACTGTTTTATTTTGCGAAAAGGTGTGTGTGCTGAGTCAAACATGATGGGAAACCTTTTTTATAGGAGTTTACTAGTTTTGATCAAACCATCCTTGTCGCCCGGGAAGTTTATGAGTCTGGTATGGTTTTGCTTATTGCTTCGCTGAGTTTATGGGATTGAGAAGCGAGATAGATGTGTCTAGCTAACTGCACTCGTACTGATAATAAGTAATTGATGAGGTTAATGAACATGGATCGGAGGGAGATCTAGGCAAGCCTGGGTTTGTGAATGAGGTAGTATGAGAAGGGTGGTTTTGCTTGCCGCAGATCTAAGGACCGGTTCATGCATGCACATGCCAGGATAACAGTGCCAGCACAAGGCCAAGTATGGGTGCGGCTTAGCTGAGTAATTAGGTAAGTTGCTAGGATGTTATGGACTATGGAAGGCGCGGGGAATGGGAGTCGAGTGAGGACTGCTCTGGGAACTGCACGGCACAAGAGGGGGCCCGTGGGTGGGAGAATTGGAGATTCTAGCCTGCCGGTGAAACCTTAGTGAGTCCATACATCTAGTAACCCCTTTGTAAAGGCTATTTTGTGATCTCTTGACCATACACCGACGGTTGTGTACTGGTATAATGGAGGTTCTGCAGTCGCCGACGGGTGACGAAATCACAAACTTGTGGGTAAAGAGGTGCAAACTCTGCAGAGTTACTAAAACTATCATGATAGCCGAGCTTACGGTCATGAGCACCTGGCTAAACTGCCATGATTAGATGGGATGGTTACTGGAATGTTTATTGGGAAGGTTCTTGGTTATGATTATGGGTTTGGTTATTGTTTGGTTTGGAATTGTTAAGCCTGGATGATGAAAGGGTTGCATGACTAGTGGGTCATGAAATGAGATTGGTCTCGGTGCGAGACGAGGTTGTTATATGAGATGAGATGGTAGCGAATACGAGGAGGTATTCGTGAGTATGAATAAAAGATTGGTTAATGTTCGGATGGAACACGGGGAGTAATGAAGGTATGTTGGTAATTCAATATATGCTGGGATTACATTCATCTAAAGTAAAGTTGCCGTTTTATCATGGTTTTACAAGTTTGCTTTTCTGCAAATAAGCCTTTTATTTCCTACCTTGTTTATGAGCTGCATATCATGTGTTATTCCCGCACTTGCTGAGTACATCATTGTACTCAAACTTGCATTATTATTTCTTCATCAACAGCAAGAGAAGACTACTATGAAGACCGAGTAGAGCATTATGGCGTGTGATCTGTTCTCAACCTTGCCTGTGGAGGGAGTAGGGATGGAGCCACTTCTGCTAAGTTTGCTTCCGCATTAGTTTTTGCTTCCGCATTTAAATAAGGACTTCCGCTGCATAGAAATAAGACTTCCTCTGTGAGCATGAGTCCAAGACTCATGAGGAATTGTAATAAACTCTGTTATTCGTGGTAATATATAATCTGAATTCAGTTTGTGGAACGTATGTGTATGTGTGATGAACATCCTGGGCATACATATGCATTAGTTCTCGGTTCCGTGGTTTTCCACAGAATTGAGGGCGTCACAGATTGGTATCAGAGCCACGGGTTGACAGTAGGTTACACGCCTAGATAGAAACCTTGGGTTGACATTAGAACCACGGGTTAACAGCAAGTTATACCCCTAAATAGAAGCTACGCGGACCAAAGGAAGCATTCTAGGATGAATAGCTTAGATTGGCCTTGAAACCGCCTTGACATAGGAAACCATCCTTGAATATGAGTTGAGTGGGCCCTTGTGATGATTACTTGTGAATATGTGCTTAGTGTAAGTTGTGGGACGTCTCAACAACGTTGCCCATATCCACACGTAAGAAGAAAGAGGAGTGAAATGCTTCGGCACTTGATCACATCCTCATAAGGACTAATATATATAGTCCAAACTCCCCTTGATGCATATAGTTGAAAGGACCTATCTAATCTTCTAACCTTCTATTCTATTTCGTTCTCTCTCACAGATGGTGAGAGGAAACGCCAGCCGAAGGAACGTCCAGGAAGATGACCACGAAGAAGTTCCTGCTAACCCTGGAGCTGGCGAAAACAACCTAGAAAGGTTGATGGCCATGCAAAACCAGCTTATGCAAACCATGATCCAAACCTTGGGTCAGTTGCAGGCCAACCAACACCCCGTTCCGGCACCACCGCCACCACCACCGCCGGCTCATAACAAGTTGGGAGAGTTCATGAGGACTCGACCACCCACCTTTGCTCAAGCAAGCAATCCAATGGAGGCCGATGATTGGTTGAAATCCATGGAGAAGAAGCTTGCCATTGTACAGTGCAACGACCGAGAGAAGGTTCTCTTTGCGTCGCACCAACTGATGGGAGCAGCTGTTGACTGGTGGGATGCCTTGAGCAACGCCCATGCCAACCCGGAGACTATCACTTGGACTGAGTTCAAGGAAAGTTTCTGCTCCCACTACATCCCTGTTGGCGTAATGATGCTCAAAAGGCAGGAGTTTGAAGGTCTCCGCCAAGGGCAGAAGAGTGTGAACGAATACCTCAACAAGTTCATACAACTGTCCCGGTATGCCCCCAAAGATGTCAACTTAGATCAGAGGAAGCAGTACCTGTTCATGAGAGGGTTGAACAATGAGATCCAAGTTCAGCTCCTCAACAATGACTACGTAAGCTTCCAGAAGCTGGTTGATAAGGCTATTGTGGTGGAAAACAAGATCCGAGAGATCGAGCGCGAGTGCAAAAGGAAGATCCCATACCAGCCCCAAGGGAGCAACGTACGACCTAGATACATGCCCCCTGCACCGCAGTATGGATCGACCGCTCCTATGTACCGCCCTGGTCAGCCACCACAGCAACGGCTCATTGCACCGGCACCTCGTGTGCCCATGCCTCCTGCGCCCCGGCCTAACAATGGCGCTCCTGTTCAAAACCCCCGCCCCAACGTACCTGCTGCCGTAGGCAGCAGGGCATGCTTTGCATGCGGGGAAGCAGGCCACTTCGCTAACCAGTGCCCAAAGAGAGGCCCTGGACAGCAAGGTAACGTGCCCAAGCAAAACCAGCGACCAAATGGAGGGGACCACCAAGGGAACCGTGGACCGCAGAACTATGCTCGTGGCCATGTTAACCATGTCACTGCTGAGGAAGCACAACAGGCTGAGGACGTCGCAATTGGTATGTTCCTCGCCAACTCCAACCCAGCCACCATTTTATTTGATTCCGGAGCATCGCATTCCTTCATATCATCCAAATATGTTGCCAAGCATCATCTACCCGTATCCCACTTAGAAGGTGCTATGTTAGTTAATTCTCCCGGAGAAGAAATGAGGACTAATATAGTATGTCCTAAAGTAAGCCTTAAAATAAGGGGGGTAGACTTCCTTGCCAACCTTATTGTTTTGGACTCCCACGGAATTGACATCATACTCGGAACGGACTGGTTAAGCAAGCACAATGGAGTAATCCAATGCGCTGAGAGAAGCGTGCAATTGACAAACGAACACGGTATCCGTGTCGAGTTTGAGTCAGCCCAGCAAGCAACCAAACTGGCGGACCTGAACCATGTTGAAGGAGTAACATTGGACAAAATTCCAGTGGTTCAGGAATTTTCGGATGTGTTCCCGGAAGAACTTCCAGGTATGCCACCTGACCGGGACATTGAGTTTGCCATAGATTTGGTACCTGGAACTGCACCCATAGCTAAGAGACCATATAGGATGCCCGTCAACGAGTTAGTTGAACTCAAGAAGCAAATTCAAGAACAGTTGGAGAAGGGTTTTATCCGTCCAAGTTCGTCACCATGGGGAGCCCCGGTACTCTTCGTAGACAAGAAGGACGGAACCCAAAGAATGTGCGTGGACTACAGGTCTCTCAATGAGGTAACAATCAAGAATAAATACCCTCTGCCCCGTATAGAGGACCTGTTCGATCAAATGAAAGGAGCCCAAGTGTTCTCCAAGATTGATCTTCGGTCGGGATATTTCCAGCTGAAGATTAAGCCCTCCGATATACCTAAGACAGCCTTTCGGACGCGGTATGGTTCATATGAATATACCGTTATGTCTTTTGGATTGACGAATGCACCCGCATACTTCATGTACCTTATGAATAAGGTTTTCATGGAGTACTTGGACAAGTTCGTCGTAGTTTTCATCGACGACATTATGGTGTATTCAAAAAGTAAGGAGGAGCATGAAGAACATCTGAAATTGACCTTGCAGAAGTTGCGCGAGCATCAGTTGTATGCCAAGCTCAACAAGTGTCAATTTTGGCTAAGAGAAATATCCTTCCTAGGCCACATCATCTCCAAGGAAGGGGTATCGGTTGATCCTGGAAAGGTGAGAGATATTTTGAAGTGGGACCAACCGAGGAGCGTGAAGGACATTCGGAGTTTCCTTGGGATGGCAGGATACTATCGGCGCTTCATTAAAGACTTCTCTAAGATAGCAAAACCTATGACGGAGTTGCTAATGAAGGGAAAAGTCTTTCAATGGACACAAGCCTGCACAAAAGTTTTGAGGAACTCAAGAAAAGGCTAACCACAGCACCAGTTCTGGTATTGCCAGACGTAAGCAAGAGCTTCGACATATATTGTGACGCATCCAGACAAGGGCTCGGATGTGTGCTCATGCAGGAAGGGCAAGTGGTAGCCTATGCCTCACGACAGTTAAAGAAGCATGAGCTTAACTATCCTACTCATGATTTGGAGTTAGCTGTAGTGGTGCATGCATTGAAGATTTGGAGACATTATATCCTTGGTCATCGATGTGAGATCTATACGGATCATAAAAGCCTCAAGTACATATTCACACAAACAGACTTGAATTTGAGGCAACGTCGATGGTTAGAACTCATCAAGGATTATGATGTAGGAATCAATTACCACCCCGGGAAGGCCAATGTGGTCGCTGACGCATTAAGCAGAAAGGGAGCATGCCACCAACTCACGGTTCGGGAGCTACCACCCGAACTACGTAAAGAGTTTGAACAGTTACACCTCGGATTTTTGAATAACATGGAAATAATGGAAATCCACTCCTCATTGGAGCAAGAAATAAGAAAGGGACAAGCAACGGACGAGGGGATTAAGGAGATCAAAGAAATAATCCGACAAGGGATAGAAAAGGATTTCAAGGAGGATAAAAAGGGTACGCTTTGGCTAGGAAAAAGGATTTGTGTGCCAAACATAAAACACCTTCGCGACGTAATATTGAAGGAGGCACATGATTCACCCTATTCCATACATCCAGAGAGCACCAAAATGTACAAGGATTTGAAAACTTGCTATTGGTGGGATGGTATGAAGAGGGATATAGCCGAATACGTTGCCCTATGCGACACATGCCAACGGGTAAAAGCCGAACATCAAAAACCCGCTGGATTGTTGCAACCTTTGAAAATACCTGAATGGAAATGGGAGGACATCAGTATGGACTTTATTGTCGGATTGCCACGAACTCAGTCAGGATACGACTCCATCTGGGTCATTGTGGACTGGTTGACGAAGACCGCCCATTTTCTTCCGGTAAAGACCAGTTACAACGTTACACAGCTGGCAGAATTGTACATGGAGCAGATCGTGTGCCGTCATGGAGTTCCAAAGAGGATAATCTCAGATCGAGGTTCTCAGTTTACCTCTAGATTCTGGAGGAAGTTGCAGAAAGCCATGGGTACACGACTGGATTTTAGCTCTGCCTACCACCCACAAACAGATGGACAAACCGAAAGGACGAACCAAATTTTGGAAGACATGTTGAGAGCTTGCGCCTTGAAACGTGGGCGTAGTTGGGATAGGAGTTTACCGTATGCCGAGTTCTCCTATAACAACAGCTATCAAGCTAGCTTGAAGATGACGCCTTTCGAAGCCTTATATGGTAGACGGTGTAGAACGCCGCTGTTCTAGAACGAGACTGGAGAGAACCAGGTGTTTGGACCCGAAGTACTACAAGAGGCTGAAAAGCAAGTCCAAACAATACAGGAAAACTTAAAGGCTGCTCAGTCACGACATAAAGGCTATGCAGACAATAGGCATAGAAAGTTGACCTTTGAAGTTGGAGACTTCGTATACCTTAAGGTATCGCCTATCCGAGGCCAACGACGTTTTAACGTCAGAGGCAAACTAGCGTCTTGCTACATCGGACCATTTAAGATTTTGGGCAAGCGAGGGGAAGTAGCCTACCAACTAGAGCTCCCAAACCACCTCTGCGACGTACATGACATGTTTCATGTATCCCAGCTCAAGAAGTGCTTGAGAATACCAGTGGAACAAGTGTCAATGGGAGAACTTAACCTTCAAGAGGACCTGACTTACGCAGAACACCCTGTCCGAATCTTGGACGTAAAGGAAAGGGTCAACCGAAACAAGGTGATTCGATGGTGCAAGGTACAATGGAGCCATCACACTGAAGCTGAAGCCACATGGGAGCAAGAAGAGGATATCAAGGCAGAATTTCCCCATCTATTTTCTACTAACGAATCTCGAGGATGAGATTCAATTTAAGGGGGGTAGATTTGTGACACCCTCATCTCGGGTGTCAGCATATGTTCATGTTTTATGAAGAAGAAAAACATTTTTAGAAAAGAAGGAACAGAAACAAGTATCAAAAGGATAGCCAGTAAAGCTCTCTGAGAGCGCCGAAGGCAACTTCCACGACTAGCAGACCACGTGGTGTGTTCGGAGCTCATCCCCGAGAGATTGGGAGAGGTCCAACGCCAAACTAGGCTACGTGGCAGACTCGGGGGTCACGTCCGCAATTGGAAAGAGGTCCGACCCTGTGGGACATGTGCTGCCACGGAGCTGGCCTCTGCGGAAGAAGCAAAGGCATTTTTTTTAGGACACGTGTCATCCTCGGAGCTAGTCCTCGCGGAAATCAGAGGACCATTCGCGGGGGATACGTGTCAATTCCGGAGCTCATCTCAGAGAAGTCCGGATCTATCGAATACGTGTCGCCACCGGAGCTTATCTCCGGAAGGTCCTTCGCAAAAACACGTGGCGTGCGCGGAGCTCACCTCCGAAGAAGAGGGAGGTCTCGATCGATTGACACGCGGCACGACCGGAGCTCGTCTCTGCGGGAGAAGAGATACCAGGCTCGGAAGGACACGTGGAGCTTCCGGAGCTCATCACCGCGGAGGTAACGAGTCTGGAGCGGTTTTTACGCGTGAAGATACCGGTACGCAATGGAAGCCGATCTAAACTCCACGATGTTACCGAAGATAAGATGTCAGGATCTAACAAATATCTGAATAAGACTCTTATTCGGGATCCAATCAGATTAGGACTCTTCTCTTCCTGATTATAAATAGAACCCGAAACCCCTGGCCAAAATCACGAACTTGTCTTTCAACTCCTGAGTCGACGACTTAGCGCTCTAAGCCCTAACTCGCCGAGCAAAACATTGCCGAAAGCACAACAAGGGAGATCATCAGAGGAGAACCAAGCGGTCTAAGGAGGACCCCGAAGACAAGAAGAGCGTGAGGTAGGACTTCGATACCACCTTACGACATCATTGTGCTCATCTTTGCATCTGTTCTTCGATTCCTTTCGAAAAGAAGCGTTTTCGTGCGCAGAACACTCGATGATCAGTTTGATCTAAAGACAAGATCATCGCCACGTTCATCTTTGATCTAAACACCTCTGACCATGCAAGCCGTGCTAGAACATCAGATCAATCTAATAGAACTAATCGTAGGATAGTATGCATGTGCATCATCACATCTAGTTTAGGGTTTGTGCATAATATTGATTGCTGTGAATTTGTGTGCACGAGAATCCTACATAGCAGGACAAGCTCAGGAAGCTGTCTACGACGAGCTGCAGCAACAAGGTCTTGAGAATCAAGAACAACAGGAACCGCAAGAACAAGGCAAGTGCTCCTTGACCATGTTGATCCTATGTTTTGGGTAAAACTGTTTTATTTTGCGAAAAGGTGTGTGTGCTGAGTCAAACATGATGGGAAACCCTTTTTATAGGAGTTTACTAGTTTTGATTAAACCATCCTTGTCGCCCGGGAAGTTTATGAGTCGGGTATGGTTTTGCTTATTGCTTCGCTGAGTTTATGGGATTGGGAAGCGAGATAGATGTGTCTAGCTAACTGCACTCGTACTGATAATAAGTAATTGATGAGGTTAATGAATATGGATCGGAGGGAGATCTAGGCAAGCCTGGGTTTGTGAATGAGGTAGTATGAGAAGGGTGGTTTTGCTTGCCGCAGATCTAAGGACCGGTTCATGCATGCACATGCCAGGATAACAGTGCCACCACAAGGCCAAGTATGGGTGCGGCTTAGCTGAGTAATTAGGTAAGTTGCTAGGATGTTATGGACTATGGAAGGCGCGGGGAATGGGAGTCGAGTGAGGACTGCCCTGGGAACTGCATGGCACAAGAGGGGGCCTGTGGGTGGGAGAATTGGAGATTCTAGCCTGCCGGTGAAACCTTAGTGAGTCCATACATCTAGTAACCCCTTTGTAAAGGCTATTTTGTGATCTCTTGACCATACACCGACGGTTGTGTACTGGTATAATGGAGGTTCTGCAGTCGCCAACGGGTGACGAAATTACAAACTTGTGGGTAAAGAGGTGCAAACTCTGCAGAGTTACTAAAACTATCATGATAGCCGAGCTTACAGTCATGAGCACCTGGCTAAACTGCCATGATTAGATGGGATGGTTACTGGAATGGTTATTGGGAAGGTTCTTGGTTATGATTATGGGTTTGGTTATGGTTTGGTTTGGAATTGTTAAGCCTGGATGATGAAAGGGTTGCATGACTAGTGGGTCATGAAATGAGATTGGTCTCGGTGCGAGACGAGGTCGTTATATGAGATGAGATGGTAGCGAATAAGAGGAGGTATTCGTGAGTATGAATAAAAGATTGGTTAATGTTCGGATGGAACACGGGGAGTAATGAAGGTATGTTGGTAATTCAATATATGCTGGGATTACATTCATCTAAAGTAAAGTTGCCGTTTTATCATTGTTTTACAAGATTGCTTTTCTGCGAATAAGCCTTTTATTACCTACCTTGTTTATGAGCTGCATATCATGTGTTATTCCCGCACTTGCTGAGTACATCATTGTACTCAAACTTGCATTATTATTTCTTCATCAACAGCAAGAGAAGACTACTATGAAGACCGAGTAGAGCATTATGGCGTGTGATCTGTTCTCAACCTTGCCTGTGGAGGGAGTAGGGATGGAGCCACTTCTGCTAAGTTTGCTTCCGCATTAGTTTTTGCTTCCGCATTTAAATAAGGACTTCCGCTGCATAGAAATAAGACTTCCGCTGTGAGCATGAGTCCAAGACTCATGAGGAATTGTAATAAACTCTGTTATTCATGGTAATATATAATCTGAATTCAGTTTGTGGAACGTATGTGTATGTGTGATGAACATCCTGGGCACACATATGCATTAGTTCTCGGTTCCGTGGTTTTCCACAGAATTGAGGGCGTCACAAAGTGGCAGCCCGTGACACCATGTCACGTTTCTGCCAACTACACGTACAGGCTATGGAGGGCGAGCCAATCCTTGCGGGTATGTTCCAACTCCACCAGCATCCCGCTATAGTACTGTTTGATTCAGGCGCCACGCATAATTTTATTAGCCAAGCTTTCATTGCTAAACACAGCTTGCCAATACTACCCACCGATAGTCCATATTTAATTTGTTCACCGGGTGGGAAGATTTCAGCAAGCGTAATGGTTTCCAAAGCACCATTATGCTTAGTGGGTAGAGTGTACCCCACGTCTCTCATTATCTTAGAGGGACAGAAGGTCGATGTCATCCTAGGGATTTCGTGGTTAACCCGCCATGGCGCCGTTTTAGACACCGTCCTTCGAGTCGTGCACTTAAACTCAGAGGTGCACGGGTCTCACTCATTATTTCTGGACAGTCCAGAAATAAAGCTTCCAAGCGTCTATCAAGCCACAACTATCAGATTGGAAGATATTCTAGTGGTCCGAGAGTTCCCTGACGTATTCCCGGATGATTTGCCGGGGATGCCACACGATAGAGAGGTAGAGTTCAAGATTGAACTTGCACCGGGAACCATGCCAATATCCCGAAGGCCGTACAAGATGGCGCCCAAGGAGTTGGCTGAACTGAAGACTCAGCTCATGGACCTTCTGGAGAAGAGTTTTATTAGGCCGAGCTCCTCGCCATGGGGCTGTTCGGCATTATTTGTCAAGAAGAAGGATGAGACGTTGCGGCTTTGCGTGGACTATCATCCATTAAATGCTGTAACTATCAAGAACAAGTACCCGTTGCCACGGATCGACATGTTGTTTGATCAGTTGGTCAAAGCAAAGATCTTTTCCAAAATGGACTTAAGATCCGGGTACCATCAGATTAAGATACGAGCGGAGGACATTCCAAAGACAGCTTCCTCAACGAGGTACGGACTTTATGAGTACCTGGTCATGTCCTTCGGCCTCACCAATGCTCCAGCTCACTTTATGTACTTAATGAACTCGGTATTCATGCCGGAGCTGGACAAGTTTGTCGTGGTCTTCATCAACGACATCCTGGTATATTCCAAGTCGGAGGAAGATCACAAGAAGCATCTGCATATAGTCTTGCAATGGCTGCGGGATCACAAGTTATACGCAAAATTCAGCAAATGCGAGTTTTGGATATCGCAAGTGCCTTTCCTCGGGCATATCATCTCAGCGGAGGGTATCGCTGTGGACCCGAGCAAGATCACTCAAGTGCTGAATTGGAAATCCCCGAGAACTGTTCATGAGGTACGGAGTTTCCTCGGACTCGCGGGATATTATCGGAGGTTCATTCCGAACTTCTCGAAGATTGCCAAGCCAATGACAGAGCTTCTGAAGAAGGCTACCAAATATGTTTGGAGTCCATCATGTGAAGCAGCATTCAAGGCTTTAGTCAAGCACCTGACATCAGCACCGGTTTTGGCGCAGCCAGACACCACAAAACCGTTCGATGTGTACTGCGATGCATCCGGCATTGGGCTCGGATGTGTGCTGATGCAAGACCGAAGAGTGGTCGCGTATGGATCACGGCAGCTTAGAAACCATGAGCAAAATTATCCAACTCACGACTTGGAGCTCGCTGCCGTGGTACTCGCACTCAAAATGTGGAGGCACTACCTACTCGGTAACCTCGTACATTTATATACCGACCACAAAAGCCTCAAGTACATATTCACTCAGAAGGAGCTGAACATGAGGCAACGAAGATGGTTAGAACTGATAAAGGATTACGAAATAGAGATCCATTATCATCCGGGCAAGGCAAACGTAGTGGCAGATGCGCTGAGCCGCAAGTCACACGTCAACAATCTGACCATCACACTGTTGGAAGAGAGCGAACCACCACTACATGTGATTCCACACGGAGCTCTCTACAACCTAGCTTTGATCCCCACCATCCGTGAAGAGATAGCGGCAGCCCAGAAGAATGACAAGGGCATGTCACATTTGCGGAGACGTGTAGACAGTGGGGAGCTGAAATGTTTCCGGAAGGACGGAGACGGCGTCCTATGGTTCAAGGACCGGATCGTCGTACCCCGAAACCCGGAGTTACGGAAGAAATTTTTTGATGAGACTCACTTATCAAAATTTTATATTCACCCCGGCAGCAACAAGATGTATCAAGAACTCAGAAGCAAGTTTTTGGTGGACACGGATGAAGCGTGAGACTGCAAAATACGTGTCCGAGTGCGATACATGTTGAAGGGTGAAGGCAGACCATATGCGGAAACCGGGACTGCTGCAACCACTGGGCGTTCCTGCCTGGAAGTGGGAGGACGTGAGCATGGATTTCATCGTCGGTTTACCCACCACCTTGCAGAAACATGATTTTGTGTGGGTGATCGTCGATCGGCTCACCAAAGTTGCCCATTTCATCCCGGTCAACACCAACTACAACGCCAAGAAGTATGCTGAACTGTACATCTCACGTCTCCTATGCTTGTACGGCGTACCCCATACCATCATATCTGATCGGGGCACTTTATTTGTATCCCGTTTTTGGGAGCAGCTGCACGCTGCCTTGGGGACGAAGCTGATCCGTAGTTCAGCCTATCACCCGCAGACGGATGGGCAAAGGGAGCGGGTAAATCAGATCTTGGAAGACATGCTACGAGCTTGCGCTATCAACCACGGCAAGAATTGGGATGATCACTTGCCGTTGGCCGAGTTCTCGTACAACAATGGGTACCAAGCCAGTATAAAGATGGCGCCCTACGAGCGCTATACGGTAGGAAATGCCGCACACCATTGAATTGGTGTGAGTCTGGCGAAAGGGTTACCTTCGGGATTGACCTTGTCAACAACGTGGAAGAAAAGGTTCGACTAATTCAAGCGAACCTAAAAGCCGCTCAATCCCGTCAGAAACAGTATGCGGACCGGAGAAGGCGCCCATTACAATTCGAAGTTGGAGATCACGTATACCTACGGGTGTCTCCAATGAAGGGCGTAAACAGATTTGGGGTGAGAGGAAAGTTGGCACCCCGATTCATCGGTCCATTCCAGATTACCGAAAGATGTGAATCGGTGGCATACCGACTGAAATTACCAGAAGCACTTTCCGGTGTGCACGACGTCTTTCACATTTCCCAGCTGAGGAAGTGTCTCAAGCTATCAACTACCGTTCAGCTGGAAGACATTGAAGAACTGCAACCGGGTCTCACCTATCGGGAGGAACCGGTGCAGATTATTGATGAAATGGCCCGAACCACACGCAACCGTACGTTGTGGTTCTACAAGGTTCTATGGAGTAACCACTCCGTGGACGAAGCGACATGTGAGAGCGAAGAATTTCTTCGCGCTAACTACCCCGACTTTTTCACATCGCATATCCGGTAATTTTCCACCGTCCTCTCTTTCATTTTTCACCTTATAATCTCGGGACGAGATTCTTTTAAGGGGGGAGGAATGTAAGGGCCACAGTTTTTGACACATATTTTAAGTGTTCATCACCACACCACACACCTCATTTGAGGAAAGATGATGAACACAAATGAAGAGCAAGTAACCACCATCAACATGCTCATTAGAGAACAAACTCACATATTGCAAAAGTGGTATTTCCCACATGTGATATAGGTGGGCTGGACATATGAAAACTCCTACACTTTGCTAAGGATGTCCATGCCAAGTTTCACCCAAATTCAAAACCTTTTTGAGGTCATTTTGGGTATAGTTAGAAAGAGGGCGGTTTGAAACCATATTCTAATTCAAACTGTTTTTATCCCATGAATTCAAAAGTGGGAGGCATATTCTTATTCAGCACATTTTTGTGAGATCACACCCCAATTTTCACTCCATTTGGAGTTGATCTTGACAGGAGCTAAGTGGGGGAAATTCAAACTTTATTTGAATTTCAAACTGAACTTGTGCTGGAATTCATTTAAATCAAACCCCATTTGAATTCTACTCAATTCAAATGGCTCATGGGTGAATAATTTGAATAACCATGGGTATTTTGGGACTCACTGTTTACAACAGTGATTAGGAGTAAATTGCAGAGGTTAAAACCCCGGTGGGACCCACATGTCATAGAGGGAAGAAGGAGAAACTTGCACTCAAAGTCAGAGTCTCGGTGGGAAATTCCACCGAGCAGCTGTCGGCTGTGCCACCGAGCAGCTACCGGCGCCACCAGCTGCTTCCCTCTTTGCGCGCTGGCGTCCAGGGTGGCTTGCTCGCGCTCCCACGCGACCGGCACCGCCTCCACTGAGCAGGAGTCAGCCGGCTTTATCTTCTCGCAGGCAAACCCGAGCAGCGGCATTGTTTCTCGCCGCAGCTCTCTGCTCAATCGGGAAAACCAGCAAAACAATCTCCTCCTTCGTTCCTGAGCTGCTAGACAACCACCTGAGATCGCACTCCACCTCCCCAACACAAGAAGCCCCGAGCTCCGGCCTCCTTTGCCTGAGAGCGATCGCCACAGCGGCGACTCAACCTCAGCCGAAGGTCAGGCGCCCGTGGACAGCGTTCCACAGGCGTTTTCACGGTCCAGCGAGAGAGGCAACAGGAGCGTGCGACCACCGTGCTGCTCTCCTCCAAGTTTGGAAGCCAACCGTGAAGAATCCGCAGAGAATTTCCAGTTTTTGCTCCGGCGACCGTAAACCGAGATTCCGGTACGGTTTCTTTAAATTCTCACTCTATGATCTTCCGGAGGTCATCAAATCTTGCACATAGATGCTGGACTAGCCGGCGATCAAGTTCTTTTCTGCATGCATGGCGTGAAACTGTCTAGGAGTGACGAATTTCGAGCTCGATCGAGGGCGGTCATGGCGGGCACGATCGGTCACACGGTGCTGACCGACTTGCCGCCATCCGTGAACCCTTTTGACACCTTGTCGAGCTTCCTAGAGGTACACTGATGCTGTAGGACCGTTTGTTCGAGGTGTTGGTGGGTTAGGACCAACGGTCGACAGCGCCGAATCTCAACCGAGGCCGCGGCACGTCGCCGAGCTATTTCCGGTCACCCCCAGCCCGACCTGACACCACCGACGTGTTCCTCGACGTCGACAACCCCCTGGCTGCGAGTTTCAGACCATGGGAGGTCCGGCAGCGGCGAGCCGGCGAGCCCTGAGTCTGCTCCAGCGAGGTTGGCGGCGCGGGCGCGAGAGAACGGCGGGAGGAAGACGAAGCCGGCTGGCCCACGTGTCAGCGGCTGAAGAATTTAAATCGGGATCGGGTGTGGCCGGGGATCGGCTGTGCTGGCGTGCAAATACCCTGTGAGCTCCGGTGTGCCGGACACCTCCGCGCTCGACACGTGTGGTATCCTCGGTGTGCCGGACACCTCCGCGCTCGACACGTGTCCCCGCGGGCCCCGAGAGTTTAAACTTTTCCCCGATTTTCAGAATTCTTCCAAACTTCAAATTCCCATAACTTTGGCTAGGAAGCTCCAAATCGAGTGAACCAAATTTTTTTGGATTCAGCTCTCTGAGCACTTTCCAGCAAATCAAGTTTCACTTTATGAAAACCCTCATTTCTCCAGAATTAATTCCTCAAAGTTTAAACTGTTTGGAATTTTAACTGGAGAATCTTTTGGTGGAAAATCCTGAAATTTTGCTGGGATGTTCACCAAAATATCCCTGAACTACCATAAAAATTTCAGAACCATTGGAGCTCATTTAATCCACCTAATGGTGTGATTAGTGAAACTATTCCAGAGAAAATAGAAAATGTTCAGAAACGTTTTCAGAATTTTCTCTGAAATTGTTTAGCTCATATATTCAGTTAGGAACTTCCAAATTAAGTGAGACCAACTCCATTAGAACCCTCTGAAAATCTAATTTTCAGAAAGTCATAGTTTGTTTCATGAAAATCCTTAGAGCACCCTAAGAGTTCCAATTAAGGTCAAGGACATAATTAATTGTGGAGGGCTCAAATGAGCTTTGCTGCAACTAAAACTTGACCAAGTCTCTATTTAGGTTGTAACCAAACCACAGTCAAAGTTTCACAGCCATTGAGTCTGTCTAGTGGGACTTATAAGCTTCACAAGTGCAAACTTAATACAAATGCATTCGAATTAATACATGTATTACTTCTATCATGTAGTCGCTAAGGTCGAGGAGGAACCCAAAGTCCTAGACTTCGTTACTCCGGAGGAACAGCTAGCCTACGACCAAGATCAGCAAGGCAAGCTCCGGTTTGCATTAACCTTTTTACAAATTTTTAGTGTTTTGAGCACATACTTGTTTACTTTATTCTTTGCATTAGAGTCTTGTTTGGAAGCCCCACTGCATAGCCAAGAGAACCATGGGTTGGGTTTAGGATTTGCAAACCCCGTTAGCTACTGCATTGCTAGGATAGAGTAGGATTCGGTACAAGTCGAGTAGTTGGAACTACTCGCGAGCATAGGCTAGAGGCACTCGACTCGGGTAGTGATAGCACATGAAACACATGGCAAGAAAATGAGACCGAGCGGAGGGTAAGGGCAGCAGGACTTTGGGGCCTGTGTGCTGTAGCTCCGCTTGTGTCGATTGAGGACCGAGCTGTGTGCGTGCCTGTTGAACAAGCTAGAACAGTACCGAAGACCTACCAGCTATATGGGAACCGGGAAACTGATGTAACTCGGGTAGCTGGGTATTGAGGCATTGCCCGTCGTTCAGAGGGTAGGTTGAGAGCTTGAGGTGTAAATCGGCTGGCGGCACTGAGATGCGCGTGCAGAGACCTCTTACTCAGGACGATGGGACCGGTTCAATATTTGGCTGACGGGCGAAAGGTGGTTGCGTACGGCGTCCGTGATGGTTGTTGTAGGCAACATCGAGTACGGGCATACGTGACGGGTTGTTCGGGTAACCCTGCAGGTGTAAATCGATTATAATCGCCGTCCCTCGCGGTCAGTGAGTACCACTTGTTCACTGTACCGTGACGTAGAATGAACAGGCTAGTTACATGTTAAAATGTTGCTGATTCAAAGATGGACTTGATTGCTAATGAATTGCTGTAGTTTAGAGCTAACTAAAGTTCTTTTCAACTTTGGGCAAAGTATATGAGAGAAATGCGTTTCTTGTTTGATTGCGGCTCTCTCATGTGCCTTAGCGTAAGGTTCTCCACAATCTGCTGCTAAAACTTGAAAGTAAGGTTCTACTAATTAGGCGAGTCCTTGCAAATGATTTTTACCTCATGTAACCCATCACCCCTCATGTAGAAGTTCCATGTTTAGGTGAGACGGGTCAGACTTGCTGAGCCTTCGTGCTCACTGCTTGTGTTTGAAGCTTTTGCAGGGTTCTATGAGGAAGGGACTCCCGAGGAAGAGACGGAACCCCAGGAGGGGAACCCCGTCGAGTGGGAGTCGTGCACGCTGCAGTGTTAGTGTAACACCCCAAATTTTTAGTCAAGATTCAAATTTTGGATTTAGAACCATAAACCATGTTCAGAGGGGGATTTAAAAATTTTTGGACGTGTTGCATGTTTTGCAAAAATTCAAATTCAAACTGGAATTCAAATTAGACTCAAAACAGAAAAGAAATGGAAAAAGAAAAAAGGAAAACCGGAAAAAAACTGGCCAGTGGGCCGAAACCTCAGCCGGCCCAGCTAACCCCCGCGCAGCCCGCCCCCGCGCGCGCCGCGCTGCCCCTCGCTGACATGTGGGACCCGCCTGTCATCCCTAACCCCGCGACCCCGGACTTCTCCCCGCGCGCGCGCGATCGCAACCGATCGGGAAACCGCGTCCCGCAGCCGAATTCTGGAACCTGAGGACTCTAACTCGATCACAACAGAACCACCGCCCTCCCCCGGCTATAAAAACAACCGATCCGATCAGTTTTTCGCACGCGATCGCCGATTTTCACTCCGGTGAGCACCGAGACTTCGCCGGTGAATTCTGGCCGATCTAAGCTCGGAAACTCTGATCTAACTCGTTGGTCTTGATCCACCGCCTCCGGGGAACTTTGCAGGTGCAGAAAACCCGAAGATATACGGTGCAAATCCAGCTCCGACGAGCTTCGCCGTGGTTTTGCCTCGGACCTCGCCGCAGAGCACTTTCCAGGACCCCCGAGCTCGAGAAAACCCCCGAGGTGAGATCCCTGACCTCCCCTCTACCGATCTAGGCCATAAGATCACAGTTCTAGGCAGAATTCTCGAGGATCCGAAAGTTTCCGGCGAGATCGCCGCTTCCCGCCGCCGTGCGCCGCCGGCAGCGCCGCCCGCGCTCGATCAGAGCGACGTGGCCGCTTGTGCGCCGTTTATTTTAAATCGCACGGTAGACTTTAAAACCCCGCGTACCGGTTCGATGTTATAATCTCAGCCGTCGGTTTAAAATCAGACGGTCCACGTCAGCCCCGCGTTATAAAGACTGGAATTCTTACGTGCTACCCCCTGGGGTTCTCTGGAATTGAGAGCTAGCCCCGGAAACTTCAGATCTAGCCCCTGGAACTCCAGAAAATCATGTAAATTCATTTAAAAATCAGTTTTAGCCCTGGACTTAATAGAAATTAGGAAAAACACCTCTGACAAGTGTAGCTAGACCCCTGGAAATTATGAAAATAATATTATAGACCCTGTAATGAGGTGAATTCATTATTTTAGCTCTGTTTAGTATTTAATTTAGAAAATTGAATATGTAACTAGTGTTTAAATATTAAAAAGGGGGACAAACATAATTGTCAAATTTATTAAAAACTTTCTCAGTACTTAGAAAACTTTGGAGTGAGATAAAAATATATATTTAGGCTGAAATAAATCTGTTTCATCTATTATTCACATTTAATAGTATAGGGACACATTTTTAAGTAAAGAATAGTTAAAGAAAAATAGGGAAAATAATTATGAAATAGTATACATCAGAAGCCAAGGTCAAAATATGATCCTAAATTATTTAGGACCAGAACCTAATCTGTTTAGGTAGTGTGTATTACTAATTTAATAATAACATGCACAATTATGCATAAGAATATAAATCTGAAAATATAGAAACTAGTAAATGATAAATGGAGTTTCTAAAATACAAAGAATTCAGTTTAGGGTTGATAGAAATTATGAAGGCAAATATGGAGAAGAAAAATACTTTTCATACATACTTGGTAGTTTAATATATATAAGGAATTTATTTAAAACTGAAACACACATATATACATATATGTATATATATATATAGTATGTGAGTATAAATATGAACACCAAAGTAGGAATCATACACATATAAATAAAAGTGTATGTAAGCCCCAAATCAACACACATAAAGTAACCACAACACATATAATGGTAAAGAACTTTCATAAATATGAATGTGTGGTTTGTATGAAGTAGAAGTGTGAACTATGTCTTATGATTGTTGTTTTTCTTTTGCTATGTGTGATGGTATGAAGTAGAACCTGCTCAAGAACAAGTTATTCAATTCCAAGACCAAGACTACCCATTTCAAGAGCAGCAAGAAGGAGGCAAGTGTCCTTGACCACTTTGATCCTATGCTAGGATGTGTAGATAGAATTATTTGCATTGTCAAGTTAAATATGAAACCCATGCTAGGAAGTTTCCCTAGAATTGCATTACCTTGTTTCCTTGAAGATTGGGTTGGGATTTATTTTGTCATGTCATTTATACACATGCATATGCTTAGCCATGCTTAGAATGGGATATTTGGGATATGAGATCATCAGTTTATATTACCCTACTCTTGAGTGAGACATTGTGAGTTATGTAGAGGTAGGGATCAAGGCAAGTTGGATGTTTTGGTTGTGTGCTGGGTGCACGAGACTTGGGTTTGTGTTTAGTACTTGCCTGGATCCTAAGGACCGGTTCATGGAGCATGTAACCCGGCTTTACAGTGCCAACCACATGCTGAGATGGGGCAGCTTGGCCAATTAATTAGGTGTATCCCCGACGTAGTATGGGTGTGTTGGATGGTGCGGGGAATAGGAGTCAGCTGGACTGCCATATGAACCGCAAGGCTCAAGAGGGGGCCACTGCAGCGGGGTTGGAGCCTCTTGTATGCTGTTAGGGGTGAAACCTCAGTGGGCCCACGCTCGTCGGGAATCCCTTTGTAAAGGCTTCGTAGTGATCTCTTGGCCACACACCTGGGAAGTGTGAATGTGGTTCGTAGCCACTGGCATAATGGAGGTTCTTTTAGTCCACCCGGCAACGGGGGATGAAATCACTACTTGTGGGTACAGTGGTACAAACTCTGCAGAGTCAAAACTGTCTTGACAGCCGTGCTCACGGTTAAGAGCGGCCTAGACTTATTCATGATTAGAGAATTGATGGTTTTGGAAGTTAAGCGGGGAGCTTAACATTGGAAATGATGATTATGGTTATTGGTTTATGATGATGGGATGGGAGATTTGGATCATTTCACCTGTGTAGTAATGTAGGTGCTTAATAAGCTAAGGTGATAGGTATAAATTGCGTAGTGCTTTAACCATGAGTTCAACCCCTCCTTGTTCTAGCCATGCATGATATAATTTTCCCACACTTGCTGAGTACCATTGGTACTCAACCTTGCATATTTGTTGGTTTATACTGCTGCTCAGGTCAAGATAATGAGGTGGTGTATAATGACCAAGACTTTGGACCCGAAGAAGGTTTTTAGGTTCATGAAGACCCCCGGGCAACGCCTGTGATGGAGCCCTAAAGAATAATATTCCGCTGCTAGTTTATTTACTTGTGATGAACTTATTATTGTCCATCGAGACATTTATTATGTAAGACTTATTTATATTCGACACCTGGCTTGTAATAAATGATGCTTCACTATTTGTCATCACATGTATGAGAAAATGATCCTGGCATACATGTGATATTCACTTGGTTGTTTCTTCGGAAAAACCGGGTGTGACAGAGGTGGTATCAGAGCCAAGGTTGCCCGTAGGAACGTGGACCTAGGTAGAAATGGACGTATTTAAGGGCCCTATTTTCTTAAAAACTATTTTCCAAGGTGTGGGTGAAAAAGTGTTATCAAAAGAGTCATTTTCTTCATCTTACCCCAACTTTCATTCAAAAATAGGATTTTTGTTTGAAATTTTATCTAACCTAATTTTAAATTCTTTTGTTTTAGATGGTTCGCATGATTCGCACCGCTCGTAAATCCACGGGAGGGAGAGTTCCCGTAGTTGCCCTTGCTGAAAGAGAGGAGAGTCGTCCAGTGACGTACCTTTCCTACGGATTGGCAGTGGGAGATTTGTTGCGCCGTCTTCGACGTATGCTCGAAGCCGCCGGCAATACGGGCAAGCTCATCATCCACTATAACTCCACCAGGACCATCCGTGAGAAGAGGGAAGAATGGAGTTCGGAGATGAGGATTATACACGAGAATCAGCTGCTTAAGATCCACCACTCTCCAGCTTGTCGAGCAACACAAGTTGACGCGGAGAGAGATGTCTCTTGGGAGGCCATCACCTGCCAGAGCCACATCTATCGTCGCCACTTGGACAAAACTGAGTACATGTATGTCCTCCAACGTGAGAGTGGTACCACGGAGTACAAGTACCCACCGGTGCAGCAAGGGACTTCCCATGAGCACATGGACTTGTGCTTGGAGGATGCTGCTATGCTCAGCACTCGACTGCAGGAGTGTCAACAAGAGCTTCAGGATGTCCGAGATACCCTGAAGGAGACGGAGGCATTGCTGCGAGCTTGCATAAAGGCGAGAGAAAGAGGAGATGGGAATGAACTGTGTGTCACCGTAAGTGATCCATGGACCCCTGACTCCCCGGATCGCCGAGCGATCAGGCGTCGTCGCACTTCTCCACCAGCAGCCTCCCCACCCAAAGCAGAGTCAGAAGGTAGCCGAAATGAGGAGGAAGATCCCGAGGAGCCAGCTCAAGAGGACGAGTAGTGTAGAGTCTTTCCCCTAGCTAGCAAGAGGTCGAGTAGTCGAGTCGTTACGTAGTTAATGGTGTGATAATGCTTGGTGTGTGACGTGAGTTGTGGAAGCCATGAGCAATTGTCCACAGCCTCGTCTCCAGATTGTTTGCTTTGGTGTGTAAACCCACAGGAAATAGTAGTGCATTTATTGGGTGTGAGATATAAAACCCTCGTAAGATTTAACAAAACTTCAACACTTCAAAGTACAAACAAGTGAAAGTAGTAAGATGATACTAAATGCGTTCAAATTAACATTTGTTGATTCTGCCAGATGGCCGGAAGAGGAAAAGGACGTGCTGCCAACCCCGCCAACAACAATGATGAGGCATGCAACTCTCATCTTTCTGGAGGCCAGAACCGGGGTGGTCGCCGTGAAGAAGTTGATCCTCTCCACCAAATGCTGGAGAATCAAAATCAGCTCATCCAGAACTTGACTCAAGTAGTGGCCAACTTGCATCAAGTTCCACCTCCACAAGCTGCACCACGCCAACCAAGGTTGAGTGAGTTTCTAGGAACTCAACCTCCAAAGTTTGCAAGTGCTGCTGAACCTCTGGAGGCAGATGATTGGCTGAAGACCATTGAAAGTAAGATGAGGATCATACAATGCCAAGGGTATGAGAGGGTGCTGTTTGCCTCTCATCAACTGCAAGGACCTGCTGCTGATTGGTGGACCGCCTACGTGGCCGCCCATCATGACCCTGAGAGCATCACTTGGGAAGAGTTCAAGCGTAGCTTCCGCAACCATTACATCCCAAGAGGTGAACTCAAAAACAAGAGGAAAGAGTTTTTGGGACTGCAGCAGGGAAACATGACGGTGAGGGAATACCTCACTAAATTCACTCAACTATCCCGTTATGCTCCACGAGACATAGAGACAGATGAGCAGAAACAAGATTGTTTCGTGGAAGGACTTACCGCAGAGATGCAGTGTGCAATGTCATCCAATGAGTATGAAAGCTTTCAAAAGATGGTGGACAGAGCATTTGTGGTGGAAAGGAAGCTGAAGGCCCTGGAAAATGAGAATAAGAGGAAGGCTGGGTGGTCACATCAAGCCTCAGGGAGCAACACCCGCCCACGTATGATGCAGCAACCTACGGGGCAGACGAGCCGTGCTGCGGTACCCTATTCAGCACCAAGAGGGTACAACCCAAACTACAGGCCTCCCGCAGCACCAGCACAGCCGCAACGTCAGTTTGTACAACAGCCTCGCCCCGCATATCCACCTCGACCAGCAGTGCAAGGACCCCCAAACCAACCCCAAGACAACAAGGGCCAAGCATCTAAGATAGGGGTGCAATGTTTCAGCTGTGGTGAAGTGGGGCACTACGCCCATAAGTGTCCAAAGAAGAAGCCCACGCAGCCACAGCAGCAGAACGTAATGAGAGGACGGGTGAACCACGTCACTATGGAGGAAGCACAAGAGGCACCCGACGTGGTAGTTGGTAAGTTTCCTGCCAATTTACACCTTGCAACTCTGCTGTTTGATTCTGGTGCTACCCATTCGTTCATTGCTCAAGGGTTTGTTAAGAAGCATGACCTAGCAACCACACAAATGAACCATATGCTAGCGGTAAATTCTCCAGGTGGAGAAATAAGGACAAGACAAGTGTGTCCCAAAGTGAACCTAGACATTAATGGGGTAGTATTTACCGCTAACCTCATAGTGATCGATTCACAAGGGATAGATATTATTTTGGGTATGGATTGGTTGACCAAACATAATGGAATCATCCATTGTTCGACCAGAACGGTGGAACTAACTCACCCTAGTGGCACAAGAGTAAAGTTCATAACGATACACGAGCCTAGGAGGGACATTAAATTAAATCAAGTGGAGGTGAAAGTTGAGGAAATCAGGACTATCAGGGAATATCCAGATGTTTTTCCGGAGGAGTTGCCAGGAATGCCTCCCGACCGTGACGTGGAATTCGCAATCGAGCTAGTACCGGGAACAGCCCCGATATACAAGAGACCTTATCGAATGGACTCCAAGCAGCTAGAAGAGCTCAAGGATCATTTGAGAGAATTGACGGAAAAGGGGTATGTTCGCCCTAGTTCCTCACCATGGGGAGCTCCGGTAATATTTGTGCCTAAGAAAGATGGAACTCAAAGGTTATGCGTGGATTACCGTGCCTTGAATGAGGTGACCATCAAGAACAAGTACCCATTACCCCGCATTGAAGACTTGTTTGATCAGTTGAGGGGAGCTTGCGTGTTCTCGAAAATTGATCTCAGGTCGGGATACCACCAACTCAAGATAAGGCAATCTGATATTCCCAAGACAGCTTTCGTATCTCGGTACGGACTGTATGAATACACTGTCATGCCTTTCGGGCTAACCAATGCCCCGGCATATTTCATGTACCTCATGAACAAGGTATTCATGGAATATCTGGACAAATTTGTGGTGGTTTTCATAGATGATATTCTCGTCTTTTCCAAAGATGAAGAAGAACATGAGAAACATCTAAGGTTGGTGTTACAGAGGCTGAGAGAACACCAACTATATGCCAAGTTGAGCAAGTGTGAGTTTTGGCTAAAGAGAGTTCCCTTTTTAGGACATATAATCTCGGAGGGAGGAATCTCCGTAGATCCCGCCAAAATCGAAGATATCCAGAGATGGAAAACCCCTGAAAATGTCGGGGAAGTTCGAAGCTTTTTGGGATTGGCTGGATACTATCGACGGTTTATTGAGGGATTCTCCAAGATCTCGAGACCTCTCACCAAACTGTTGGAAAAGGGAATCACATTCACCTGGACGCCACAGTGCGATACGAGCTTTCAGGAGCTAAAGAAGAGATTGACAACAGCCCCCGTGTTGGTTATGCCAGATATGCAGAAGAATTTCACGGTGTACTGCGATGCCTCTGGAAACGGGTTGGGATGTGTTCTCATGCAAGAGGGACATGTCGTGGCATATGCATCCCGGCAGTTTCGAAAGCACGAGAAGAACTATCCTACACATGACCTGGAACTAGCTGCAGTGGTACACGCGTTGAAAATTTGGCGGCACTATTTGATGGGGAAGAGGACAGAGATATATACGGATCATAAGAGTTTGAAGTACATATTCACACAACCAGATCTCAACCTCAGACAAAGGAGATGGTTAGAGCTAATCAATGACTTTGATGTGGGCATCAACTATCATCCTGGGAAAGCAAACGTCGTGGCCGATGCTTTGAGTCGGAAAGTGCAGGTCAATAAGTTGAGTTTGAAGGATATGCCTGCAGAATTGAAGGACGAGGTTATAAGGCTCAATTTATGTCTAGTAAATAGTGGTGAAGCCATCGCCATGGAAGTGGACCCCACACTTGAGCGAGACATACGCGAGGGACAAAAGAATGATGAGAAGATACAAGAGATCAGACAGCTCATCAAGGAAAATAAAGCTCCTGGTTTTAGAGAGGATGAACAGGGAACGGTGTGGCACGGGAAAAGGATCTGTGTGCCAAAAGTAAAAGAGATCCGTGAATTAATTTTGAAGGAGGCTCACGATTCCGACTATTCCATTCATCCTGGGAGTACGAAGATGTATCAGGACCTCAAAAGCAAGTATTGGTGGTATGGCATGAAGCGAGATGTCGCGGAACATGTTGCCCTATGTGACACATGTCAGTTGGTGAAAGCAGAACATCAACGACCCGCGGGATTGCTGCAACCACTCAAAGTGCCTGAATGGAAGTGGGAAGAAATCAGCATGGATTTTGTCGTGGGATTGCCTAGAACCCAATCCGGGTATGATTCAATATGGGTCATTATTGATCGGCTAACCAAGGTAGCTCATTTCATCCCTGTGAAAGAAAGCTACAGCGGATCCAAATTGGCAGAATTGTACATGTCAAGGATTGTGTGTTACCATGGAGTGCCAAAGAGGATAGTGTCGGACCGAGGGACACAGTTCACTTCGAGGTTTTGGCAAAAGTTGCATGAAACCATGGGAACCCATCTGAATTTCAGTTCTGCCTATCATCCCCAAACTGACGGGCAGACGGAGAGAACCAATCAGATCCTTGAAGATATGTTGAGGGCATGTGCACTCAAAAACAATAGGAGTTGGGACAAGAACTTACCGTATGCGGAGTTTTCCTATAACAACAGTTATCAAGCTAGTATGAAGATGTCACCGTTTGAAGCTTTGTATGGAAGGAAGTGCAGAACTCCCCTATTTTGGAACCAAACAGGAGAAAGTAAAGTGTTTGGTCCCGAAGTATTACAAGAAGCCGAGGCGAAGGTGAGGGAGATTCGCAACAATTTGAGGATAGCACAAACACGCCAAAAGAGCTATGCCGATATACGAAGAAGAGAACTCGTTTTCAACGTGGGAGACTATGTTTATCTCAAGGTGTCCCCTATCAGAGGACTTCGTCGGTTCAAGGTGAAAGGGAAGTTGTCACCTCGATACATCGGACCCTTTCAAGTTTTGGAAAGAAAAGGCGAAGTGGCGTACCAACTAGAGTTGCCGGTTCATCTGTCGGACGTGCACGATGTGTTCCATGTGTCGCAACTCAAGAAATGTCTGAGGACGCCTGAGGAGGTGTTACCCATGAACGAAGTGGATGTAGCTGAGGATTTGTCTTATGCCGAGCAACCATACAAGATTTTGGAGACAATGGAACGCCTCACCAGAAATAAGAGAATCAGGATGTGCAAGGTGCAGTGGAAGCATCACTCAGAAGAGGAAGCCACCTGGGAACGGGAAGATGAGCTTAAGGCACAATTTCCGGAATTATTTTCTTAGAAACACCAATCTCGAGGACGAGATTTCTTTTAAGGGGGGTAGAGCTGTAACACCCCAAATTTTTAGTCAAGATTCAAATTTTGGATTTAGAACCATAAACCATGTTCAGAGGGGGATTTAAAAATTTTTGGACGTGTTGCATGTTTTGCAAAAATTCAAATTCAAACTGGAATTCAAATTAGACTCAAAACAGAAAAGAAATGGAAAAAGAAGAAAGGAAAACCGGAAAAAAACTGGCCAGTGGGCCGAAACCTCAGCCGGCCCAGCTAACCCCCGCGCAGCCCGCCCCCGCGCGCGCCGCGCTGCCCCTCGCTGACATGTGGGACCCGCCTGTCATCCCTAACCCCGCGACCCCGGACTTCTCCCCGCGCGCGCGCGATCGCAACCGATCGGGAAACCGCGTCCCGCAGCCGAATTCTGGAACCTGAGGACTCTAACTCGATCACAACAGAACCACCGCCCTCCCCCGGCTATAAAAACAACCGATCCGATCAGTTTTTCGCACGCGATCGCCGATTTTCACTCCGGTGAGCACCGAGACTTCGCCGGTGAATTCTGGCCGATCTAAGCTCGGAAACTCTGATCTAACTCGTTGGTCTTGATCCACCGCCTCCGGGGAACTTTGCAGGTGCAGAAAACCCGAAGATATACGGTGCAAATCCAGCTCCGACGAGCTTCGCCGTGGTTTTGCCTCGGACCTCGCCGCAGAGCACTTTCCAGGACCCCCGAGCTCGAGAAAACCCCCGAGGTGAGATCCCTGACCTCCCCTCTACCGATCTAGGCCATAAGATCACAGTTCTAGGCAGAATTCTCGAGGATCCGAAAGTTTCCGGCGAGATCGCCGCTTCCCGCCGCCGTGCGCCGCCGGCAGCGCCGCCCGCGCTCGATCAGAGCGACGTGGCCGCTTGTGCGCCGTTTATTTTAAATCGCACGGTAGACTTTAAAACCCCGCGTACCGGTTCGATGTTATAATCTCAGCCGTCGGTTTAAAATCAGACGGTCCACGTCAGCCCCGCGTTATAAAGACTGGAATTCTTACGTGCTACCCCCTGGGGTTCTCTGGAATTGAGAGCTGGCCCCGGAAACTTCAGATCTAGCCCCTGGAACTCCAGAAAATCATGTAAATTCATTTAAAAATCGGTTTTAGCCCTGGACTTAATAGAAATTAGGAAAAACACCTCTGACAAGTGTAGCTAGACCCCTGGAAATTATGAAAATAATATTATAGACCCTGTAATGAGGTGAATTCATTATTTTAGCTCTGTTTAGTATTTAATTTAGAAAATTGAATATGTAACTAGTGTTTAAATATTAAAAAGGGGGACAAACATAATTGTCAAATTTATTAAAAACTTTCTCAGTACTTAGAAAACTTTGGAGTGAGATAAAAATATATTTTTAGGCTGAAATAAATCTGTTTCATCTATTATTCACATTTAATAGTATAGGGACACATTTTTAAGTAAAGAATAGTTAAAGAAAAATAGGGAAAATAATTATGAAATAGTATACATCAGAAGCCAAGGTCAAAATATGATCCTAAATTATTTAGGACCAGAACCTAATCTGTTTAGGTAGTGTGTATTACTAATTTAATAATAACATGCACAATTATGCATAAGAATATAAATCTGAAAATATAGAAACTAGTAAATGATAAATGGAGTTTCTAAAATACAAAGAATTCAGTTTAGGGTTGATAGAAATTATGAAGGCAAATATGGAGAAGAAAAATACTTTTCATACATACTTGGTAGTTTAATATATATAAGGAATTTATTTAAAACTGAAACACACATATATACATATATGTATATATATATATAGTATGTGAGTATAAATATGAACACCAAAGTAGGAATCATACACATATAAATAAAAGTGTATGTAAGCCCCAAATCAACACACATAAAGTAACCACAACACATATAATGGTAAAGAACTTTCATAAATATGAATGTGTGGTTTGTATGAAGTAGAAGTGTGAACTATGTCTTATGATTGTTGTTTTTCTTTTGCTATGTGTGATGGTATGAAGTAGAACCTGCTCAAGAACAAGTTATTCAATTCCAAGACCAAGACTACCCATTTCAAGAGCAGCAAGAAGGAGGCAAGTGTCCTTGACCACTTTGATCCTATGCTAGGATGTGTAGATAGAATTATTTGCATTGTCAAGTTAAATATGAAACCCATGCTAGGAAGTTTCCCTAGAATTGCATTACCTTGTTTCCTTGAAGATTGGGTTGGGATTTATTTTGTCATGTCATTTATACACATGCATATGCTTAGCCATGCTTAGAATGGGATATTTGGGATATGAGATCATCAGTTTATATTACCCTACTCTTGAGTGAGACATTGTGAGTTATGTAGAGGTAGGGATCAAGGCAAGTTGGATGTTTTGGTTGTGTGCTGGGTGCACGAGACTTGGGTTTGTGTTTAGTACTTGCCTGGATCCTAAGGACCGGTTTATGGAGCATGTAACCCGGCTTTACAGTGCCAACCACATGCTGAGATGGGGCAGCTTGGCCAATTAATTAGGTGTATCCCCGACGTAGTATGGGTGTGTTGGATGGTGCGGGGAATAGGAGTCAGCTGGACTGCCATATGAACCGCAAGGCTCAAGAGGGGGCCACTGCAGCGGGGTTGGAGCCTCTTGTATGCTGTTAGGGGTGAAACCTCAGTGGGCCCACGCTCGTCGGGAATCCCTTTGTAAAGGCTTCGTAGTGATCTCTTGGCCACACACCTGGGAAGTGTGAATGTGGTTCGTAGCCACTGGCATAATGGAGGTTCTTTTAGTCCACCCGGCAACGGGGGATGAAATCACTACTTGTGGGTACAGTGGTACAAACTCTGCAGAGTCAAAACTGTCTTGACAGCCGTGCTCACGGTTAAGAGCGGCCTGGACTTATTCATGATTAGAGAATTGATGGTTTTGGAAGTTAAGCGGGGAGCTTAACATTGGAAATGATGATTATGGTTATTGGTTTATGATGATGGGATGGGAGATTTGGATCATTTCACCTGTGTAGTAATGTAGGTGCTTAATAAGCTAAGGTGATAGGTATAAATTGCGTAGTGCTTTAACCATGAGTTCAACCCCTCCTTGTTCTAGCCATGCATGATATAATTTTCCCACACTTGCTGAGTACCATTGGTACTCAACCTTGCATATTTGTTGGTTTATACTGCTGCTCAGGTCAAGATAATGAGGTGGTGTATAATGACCAAGACTTTGGACCCGAAGAAGGTTTTTAGGTTCATGAAGACCCCCGGGCAACGCCTGTGATGGAGCCCTAAAGAATAATATTCCGCTGCTAGTTTATTTACTTGTGATGAACTTATTATTGTCCATCGAGACATTTATTATGTAAGACTTATTTATATTCGACACCTGGCTTGTAATAAATGATGCTTCACTATTTGTCATCACATGTATGAGAAAATGATCCTGGCATACATGTGATATTCACTTGGTTGTTTCTTCGGAAAAACCGGGTGTGACAGTTAGTGTGTGTGTGTGCTAGCAAGGACACGTTCAAGGGCTGAAGTGGACTTGATGCGTAGTCTACGCCCGCGAGTGTAGACTGGACTTATTTTGATATAAACATGTTCATAAACTTGTTTATGTAATAAAATTTCGCTTCCGCTTTGTACCTTTGACGTGTGTTATCCGGTTCTGTGCAACGCAGGACCCCTCAGCGTGATCCTGACTCAACATGACCTTTGGGGTCGTGTCATCATTGCACAATGTAGTCTTTAAAATTCCTACAAGTACAATGCTTCTCTGAACTTTGAGCCCAATTCAGGAGCTTTGACACAGCTAAAAGTGGAAGATCTGATTAGGGTAAGTCTCCATGGTTCCAAAAAAAATTGTTTCACCATTTTTGGAGCTACCAACAGAGAGATATGAATTTTTGAAGTTGGACAGGAGTTCTGAAAAGTTTCTGTTTAATTTGAATTTTCAAATCAAGGCTGAACTTGGGAAGGCAATTTGAGCTAGAAAATGAACTCCAATGAAGCTCAAATTTTTACTGGAGATCAGTTACTATGAAAAGGATTAGCTGCCCAAATTTGGGAATATTTCATAAAGAATTGCTCCTGTAATAAATCCCTAAAAGATTTAATAAAAACAATTCTTCAGAAATTTTTGGACATTTTCATAGCCAGCAATTTGTTCCTCTGTGAAGTACTCCTCCTAAGGATTCAAAAAAAATTGGTCTCACCCTTTTTGGAGTTGTCTACACAAAGTTATGGATTTTTCAAACTTGAATAGCTCTCTGTTTAAAACCCACACAGAGACTCGGAGGGGGCCCACTGTCAGATGCTTCTTCAACCTCCCGACAGTCCCCCGTGTGCGCACGCCGGACCCGACCGTGGCGCGCCATGTTCTCGCTCTTTTCTCCACCATTTTCCCTACGTTTTCGTGCTACACCACCCTCGGATCACAGCCAAGCAGCTGGGCAAGGTTTTGACGCATGGAAACGCCGGGAAATTCATCGGCGACGGTGAGGCGGCTCGGTGGCACGGCGCCGGCGATGACCCGCACGTCCCAAGCCTCAACCGGTGATCTAAGGGGTCGTACACCATCTCTGGAGCACGTAGAACATGATGCTACCCTTAGCCGGAGCTGAAAACGCCCACAAATAGGAGCTCGACGGTGAACCGAGCCGTTTCAGCCGGCGGCGACAGATTCTCATCGCTAGGGTTGCAGAAAGGATTGTTTGCGTCATGCTTCAGCGTGGGAGGGTGCTAAGGGATCTAGTAGCTGTGACTAGGGCCGGAGATCCAATGATCCAACTTGTGTGAAGAATTTCCCGAAACGGTCTCGAGCTATCTTCCACGTGCATCGTCAGAAATCTCCAAATTCCGGTTAAGTGGCGGTGGTAACATACCAAAGGACATCGGAATGAGAAACTAGACTTCGTGACGCACCTCTGGGTGGTTTTCTTCGCGCTGAGGAGGTCGGAGTCGACTGGTATACGGGGAACCGCGGCGGCGACGTAGAGCTCTGTTTTCTTCATAGCAGAATGGTTCGGCACTGGTACAGAGGGTCAGTCACGAGCTGAGGACGGTTGGAAAACATCGAGGAGGCTCCGGCAGAGCTGGTGGTTAGCTCAGCTATGCGCTGGTGTCGTCGGAAGACGACCAACACCGGAAACCCGAGCGGACTAGCCTAGCGCGGCGGTTTTTGCTCGTGCGCTCGAGCAGAGATGGGGGAAGCACGTCGGTGGAAGGCCGAGAGAGCAAGGGAAATTGTGCTGCGGCTGTGGCACGAATGAATGATCAAGTAGGCGAAAGAATCAAGAGGTGGCGCGGTGCACCTCGGGCGCGGGTCGTAACCGGGAGCTGTCGCGCTCCCGCTGTTCGACCACAGTCGGCTGAGGTGGCAACACTTGTGTGTGGCTGACCAATGGGTCCCATCATTTCTAATTCTTATCCAATTTTCCACTGATATTTCCTCCCCAGCAACTCAACATTTAAGGCTAAACTTTCACACCAAGTCATGGTTTAAACTTTCTGAATTCAAATGATTTGAATTCTGGTGTGAAAGTTTGAATTGTATTTGATCATTTGAATTTGAGATGCATTTGAATTCTCCATTTTGTATTGTCCCAAAAACATAGCAAACCAGCTCCAAAGTTTCCAATTTTTGGCATGGCTGCTCATTCAAATGTGGAGAACACATTTGTGGAACCAAATTTGCAAATTGAGGAAATAGAATTTTGAAACTGAATTTGAAATTCAGATTAGAGGGCTTCTCCTTTTAATTCCAAACAAATACTAAAACTCCTCCAAATGAGCTGAAATTTGGAAGGGTGAATATTTAGATTATGGAGATCCCAGTTATGAATTTAGATCTCCATGTTTGGAAGTTTTTGGGAAGTTTGAATCCTCACTTTGAACTTACACCATTATAATTCAAAGTTTTTAATTCCCCTCATTTTTCATAAGTGTGCGTGAGCTGAATTTTCTTGCTACCACTTTTAGGGATTTTACATCCCTCCCCCCTTAAAAAGAATCTCGTCCCAAGATTCCAAAGGAAAAGCAAAGTTGGGAAGCTTTACCGGGTATATGATGATAGCAAGTCCGGATAATTCGTCCGTAGATATTCCTCGCTTTCCCATGTCTCCTCATCAGCGGTATGGTTTCTCCACAAGACCTTGTAGAACAATAAGGTCTGATTTCTTGTGGCGTGAGTATTTTCATTGATAATCCGGATTGGATACTCCGTGTACGTGAGGTCTGGTTGAAGAACTTCCATGTCTTCTATGCGAATTTCAGCCGAGAGTTTGAGGCACTTCCTCAGCTGAGAGATGTGGAAGACATGGTGAATCCCTGCGAGCGACGCCGATAAATCCAAGCGATAGGCCACGGGTCCGTATTTTTCAATGACGGCGAACGGACCAACGAACCGCGGCGCAAGTTTACCCTTCACTCCGAAACGATGAACTCCCTTCATCGGAGACACACGGACATAAACCTGGTCCCCGATGTCAAAGTGAAGAGGGCGGCATCTTTTATCCGCATAGCTCTTCTGACGAGATTGAGGAGCCTTGAGATTGGCTTGTATTACTCGCACTCGTTCTTCAGCCTCATTCAAAAGTTCAATGCCATAGATAACTCGCTCGCTGGACTCGCACCAGTTGAGGGGTGTGCGACATTTCCGGCCGTAGAGAGCTTCATACTGCACCATCTTGATGCTAGCTTGATAGCCATTGTTGTAAGAAAACTCCGCCATCGGCAAATGATCGTCCCAATTCTTGCCGTGGTGGATGGCACAAGCGCGTAGCATGTCTTCCAGCACTTGGTTCACCCGTTCAGTTTGACCATCCGTTTGTGGGTGATACGCGGAACGTCGAATCAGTTTGGTTCCCAATTATGCGTGCAGCTGTTCCCAGAACCGAGCGACGAACAGCGCACCGCGATCTGAAATGATGGAGTGGGGAACACCGTGCAAGCACAAGATTCTTGCAATATAAAGCTCCGCATATTTCTTGGCCACGTAGCCCGTATGTACGGGAATGAAATGAGCCGACTTGGTTAGTCGATCGACTATCACCCAAATCGAGTCATGCTTGTGAGACGTGAGAGGTAATCCGACTATGAAGTCCATGCTGATATCCTCCCACTTCCACACTGGAATGTTTAATGGTTGTAGCTGTCCGGCGTTACGCATATGGTCGGCCTTCACATGCCGACACGTATCGCATTCGGATACATACTTTGCGACTTCTCTTTTCATCCATGTCCACCAAAATCTGGTTTTCAGATCCTGGTACATCTTGTTGCTGCCCAGATGAATAGAATACTTGGACAAATGCGCTTCGTCCAAGATTTTCTTCCGAAGCTCCATTTCACGGGGTACCACTATACAATCTTTAAACCATAGTGTACCGTTATCATCTCTTCGGAAGCATTTCATTTCGCCATCCTTCATCCTTCTCCGAATGTGCGACATTCCCACGTCTTTCTTCTGCGGTTCCATAATCTCCTCTCGTATCGTAGGGATGAGAGCAAGATTATACAATGCCCCATATGGAACCAAGTACAAACTCGGCTCCTCTTCAAGTGGGGTGATGGACAGAATGTTGACATGGGATTTGCGGCTTAAGGCATCGGCAACCACGTTTGCTTTAACGGGATGGTAGTGAATCTTGATCTCATAGTCCTTGATCAGTTCTAGCCATCTCCGTTGCCGCATATTCAACTCCTTTTGAGTGAATATATACTTCAAACTCTTGTGGTCTGTGTAGAGATGCACTAAGTTCCCGAGTAAGTAGTGCCTTCACATTTTCAAGGCCAACACCACAGCAGCGAGCTCAAGATCATGCGTCGGATAGTGCTGCTCGTGGTTACGAAGTTGACATGAGACATAGGCGACCACTCTTCCTCCTCGCATCAATACACAGCCAAGCCCGATACCGGACGCATCACAATATACGTCAAAGGGCTTGGTTGTATCCGGTTGAGCTAACACCGGGGCTGTTGTAAGATGCTTCACTAATGTTTGGAAAGCTTCTTCACAAGCTGAGCTCCAAACATATTTGATCCCCTTCTTCAACAGTTCAGTCATCGGCTTAGCAAGCTTGGAGAAGTTCAGTTTGAATCTCCGATAATATCCTGCTAACCCGAGGAAACTTCTGACTTCATGGACTGATGTGGGGGACTTCCATTTCAGCACTTGTTTGACTTTGCTTCGATCAACTGCAATGCCTTCTGCAGAAATAATGTGACCAAGGAATGGCACTTGGCTGATCCAAAACTCGCACTTGCTGAACTTGGCGCAAAAGCTTATGGCCTCGCAATCGTTGAAGCACGATATGCTGGTGTTCGGCGTGTTCTTCTTCAGTCTTGGAATAAACCAAGATGTCATCTATGAACACAACCACAAATTTGTCCAACTCCGGTATGAACACTGAGTTCATGAGATACATGAAGTGTGCCAGGGCGTTGGTGAGACCATAAGACATAACGAGGTATTCATATAGCCCATATCTCGTCGAGAAAGCCGTCTTCGGAATATCCTCCGCTCGGATCTTGATTTGGTGATATCCGGAGCGAAGATCCATCTTTGAAAATACACTCGCACCCACAAGTTGATTGAATAATATATCGATACGGGGCAGTGGATATTTATTCTTGATGGTAACGGCATTGAGAGGTCGGTAGTCCACGCACAACCTCAAGGTTTCATCCTTCTTCTTCACAAACAGCGCTGAGCACCCCCATGGCAAGGAACTCGGTCGAATGAAACCCTTCTTCATTAAGTCATTGAGCTGCTCCTTTAGTTCAGCCAGCTCATTCGGAGCCATATTGTATGATCTTCGTGATATCGGCGTCGTCCAAGGTACAAGTTCAATCTTAAACTCGACATCTCTTTCGGGTGGCATGCCCGGAAGATCATCCGGAAAGACATCTGGGTATTCACGGACCACACGAATATCCTCAAGTTTTGTGGCTTCCGTGTTATATGTAGCTGGAGCTTCTTGAACCGAACGATCAAGAATAAGAACATGTGGTTCATGAAGTGGAGAGTTTAAATGAACCACACGTGGAATGATGTCAAGAACAGCACCATGGCGATGTAGCCATGACATTCCTAAAATGACATCAAGTTTCTGACTCTCTAACATGATTAGAGAAGTCGGATAAATATTTCCACCCAACTGCAATTGTGCTCTATAGACCATTCTATCAGCTGTTATTTTCCCACCCGGAGAACATATCAAGTATGAATTATTTGTGGGAATGATAGGCAATTGATATTTAATAACATAAGACTGACTTATGAAATTATTGGTGGTACCGGAGTCAAAAAGTATGACTACGGGATGATCTAAGTAAGAAAACGTACCCGCGAGGACGGGTTCGCCTTCCGGCACGTCTTCGATGGCTAAGTGGTGGACGTTGCCGGGTTTTGGTGCTGGTTTCTTGGGCTGATTATGGGGCTGATTAGCACCCTGGTACGGTGCTGCCTTCCTGCCCTGTCGCGGCTCGGGGCAGTCCCTCGAAATATGCCCGACACGGCCACACGTGAAGCACGTGTAAGGTGTCGGGGTCCCTCCGACTTGAGGACGGAATCCCGATGCACGCTGTTGAAACTGAGGCGCACGCAGGACCATCCTTTGCTGCTGCTGTTGCTGTGGTGGATATGTTGGTTGGAAGCCTGGCGCATTATATTGTCGACCGCGGAACTGAGACGGTCGCACCGGTGGCTGCCATCTCTGACCGGATGGTGAGCGATACACCACGCGGTATTTTTGTGGCGTCCCACCACTACTGCTTGCCAGCGCGCTACGTTTTCTCTTATCAGAACCGCGCTCGCGCTGAGCATTTTCTTGTACAATCACGACATTAACTAGGTCGTTGAATGTGCCGCGATTGCTTTGGGCGAGATGGACCTTCATTTTTGAATTCAGGCCCCGGAAGAACGTGTTGCGCTTGTCGTCTTCCATTCTCACAAATCCTGGTGCATACTGTGCAGCCGGTTGAATGACCTGGAGTACTCATGAGCACTCCTCTCGCCTTGTCATAGCGCAAGGAACTCCTGGAGCTTCCTTTCCATAACCCCGCGAGGTATATGGTAGGCGTGGAACGCCTCCCGGAACTCCGCCCATGTGACGGCATGGCCAGCCAGTAATGAGGCGATGTATTTCGCCCACCATGTACCGGCTTCTCCTTGAAGTTGTTGCGCTGCGTACAGCGCCTTCTGATGTTCAGTGCACTGTAGCAGCCCGAACTTCGCCTCCAGAGTGCGGATAAAGCTGTCCGCCTCCAAAGGCTCTTCGGCCTCCGTGAAGACCGGTGGATGGGTCGCCAGGAATTCTGAATAAGAACTTTGTTGGGGCTGGCGTTGCCCATTGTCTTGGCGCCCTCCTGGACGGGACGCATTCTGCTGAACTAGCATCGGCAGCAACTCGGTTTGCTCGTCGTGCGAGCCGAGAACTGCGGCGAGAACCTCCGCGAGATTTCTTGGAAGTTCTGCCGGTGGAGGAGGTGGTTGCTGCTGTGTCGTGCTTTGCTCCGGAGGTGGAGACTCATCACCACGAACCTGACTTTGACCTCCCTCCTCTTGTGTGGACCGTGTACGCACCATTCTGCATTCACATCATTCAAACGATCAACACATGTTGGTTTATTTCATCCAGTGTATGCAATAGTAGTGCGAGAATGGAACAATAATGCGCATAACAATCACACATATGGATAAAGTATAAAATTTATACAACATATACATCCCTGGACCACGTCACAAGATCAGGTTCCAAAGTAATGAACTTTAGGGATTAAATGTCCATTTTGACCATCATGGGTCGCTACGGGATGTTAAGTGTGTTAGCATGCGTAATTCCTCGCTATTGTACTGGACCCAAACATGTCCTAACTTGAAGTGATATGTTAAATGCATAAACTTTTCGACTCCAACTCGCTGTTTTACAACAGCCTCTGGACGTCGAATTGTGAAACTAAGTGTTTTGGTTGAAACAGTTAAACATGGTGTTCTGTCCATTTTATGGCCCAGCAGACCAGTTTGAAGAATTTAACTGTTTTGGCCACCTTGGAGGCAGAATCTGGACTAGAGTTCAACAACAGGGTTGTAGTAAACTCTCAAAGGAATCCAGATTGTATTTATTTGCCTCCATAGCCTTATTAGTTTGGGAGTTATGACCTCTACAAGTTGACAGAATTTTCTCAGGAGTTTTGACAGCACCTCCTTTGCAAGGGGCTGTATTGTTCACAAAATTCCATCATATTATGCCCTCAATCTAGGAAAACACTGAAGTATAAAATTGTAGCACATTTCCTATACTTTCCAACGATGTCTTGCTTGACCCTTAGAAATTTTTCTACAGAATGTTGTGATCGAAATATAGAAAATTCCAGAGAGCATTTTGGTCTGCCCTGTTTCTTGACAGTACCTACTCATCTGAGATTTTACCCCTTTGGAGGGAGATTATGTTCTGGAATTCTACAGAAAAATTGGAGAGGACTTCAAAACCCTTCCAGAATGGTATCCCACACCTCCATTGGTTCAACCAATCCTATGTTATGCCCTGTTTATGTTCAGCAAAATTTCTGCCGAAAACAGGGGAGGTTGTTCCTAAGTCTTTGAAATTGAATCTATACTCCCAATTGACTCTCAGTTCAATATGGAAGTTCAATAACCCCTAAATGGAATCCTAAACTTCATTTTTTAACTTTTTTCTTTAAAAATATCCTTTTATGCAGTCTCGGTACTACGTTTCCTCACCAACGAAAAATCCTAAGCCGGTATTCCGGCATATACGTGTCAAATGGTGGAACTAAGAATGTCACTCACAAACGGTTTCTAAACGTCATGCACTAACGTGGTTAATACCTGCAGAAGAACACACAATAATGGTGCACACAAAGGTTTTAACATTGCAGGCAGTTCCATACCATAATAAAAACATATGGTCCGTATCATTGGCATACGGATCGTCTTTGATTCAAGCCACGTCTCAAGGTACATGGTCGTGTTTTCACACCACACAACGGGGAACCCGAGTAGAGCGTGAACGGGTCGTCACGGTTGGGAATTTTATCAACCCAACGGATACCACCTACTGCCTCATGACTGTTGAGGCACGCCGATGGCGAGCGCTGCGTATGGCCCTTTGAACATTTGAATGTTCAAGAGTTGCATACTATCGTGTTCCTTACCACACGATAGGGTATTCTCACTTTTGCCTAAAGCACGCTGGAGATCAGCGTTTTCATATGCTCTCAGAACCATGAAGAGGTTCAGAGACTCATATTAACTACCGTGTCAAGCCACGGTATATCTTTCCATACTATTGCTCGTATGACGAGTTACCGCAATTGATCCGCCTGCGGTGGCGTACCTTACCTCTTACCTGATGTCGGAGCGTTGTTACAGAATGTATAACACATAAGTTAGCTTTTCCACCTTAGTAACTACTACTATCATAGACCTTATGTGGGCTTAATGACTAATCGTCACTCGACTACTCCTATGTTTTCAAAATTAGGCTCTTTTCGAGCGTGGTATTCCCAATGCGGCTCTGATACCACGTCTGTGGGGACTACCCCGTGGTTCACCCACTCAAGGATCGCATAGGGTGGTGCCGTGCGATGCGGCACCCAACAGCACACACGAAAAGAATAAAGAACAACATACAACTTTTTATTTGATATAAAACAGCAGAAGTCTTTTACAGAACTTCATTAACAGCAGAACTAATTTACATAAGTAGCCTCTCATCCTAACTATGCAAAAGTGTAGCAGTCCAGCCCGGGGACGCTACACACTAGCAGCAAGTAACCGTAGATCACGGCGGCATGCAGGGCTCCAGCTCGGCCGTGTACCCCGACGGGGCATCGCCTCATCATCAGACCCCTCCTCATAGCTCTCACCTGCATACAGCTCAAATATTGCAACCGTGAGCATGATGGCTCAGCAAGGCTTAACCGACTAGCCTAGGCATGGAACTCTACATGCAGGGATGTGTAAAATAGGAGAATGGACTTTGCCACAAAGACACGCCTATAAGTTGATCCTTACTTTCAGTTTTATAGCAGCAAATTCATGTGCCTTAGGCAGCCCTCACATCGGAAGTCCACAATCAAACAAGAAACGCTTTCCTCCGATGTGGTGACGCCCAAAGCGGAAAGTAAACTTAATTAGCTCCACATCTACAGCAGACATGGTTTCCAAAACATTAATATATCATCACAGCATATTATCATTCAACTGGCTTACTTCACTTCTTACTACGTCACAGAACAGTGAACAAGCGGTACTCAAATAACCGCGAGGGATGGTGACTGCAATCAGGAGACACCCGGACAACACGTTGCATACACCCACTTTCAGAAGCGTGATTCCACACCCCTTCCTACTCTGTTTTATGCAACAACCTTTCAAAGGCAACCCAAATACCGAACCAGTCCATCCGTAACGGGCAGGAGGTCCCCTCGTGGAGCGTGACTGTTCCCACCGGCAGATTTACACCTTGCTACCATCAACCCACTCCTATTTACGGTTGGGTAAGCCTCAACACCCAGGTTAACCAATTACATCGGTTTCCTGCTTATGTCAGTATGCCATCCGGTACTGTTAGATACTTGTTCATCAGGCCCGCACATGACTCGGTCCTCAATCGACACCAACAGGGCTACGCACGTGAGACCTCCGCTCACTGCTTCCTATCCCCCCTGCTGGGTCTCATTTTCACCACTCTTAAGCCATTTTCTATTCTTACCAAACCGTGTGATAAACCTTACCTCGCGAGTAGATTCCAACTACTCGACTTCTACCGAGATCCTAAGCATATTAGCAGGGCCTTGTCTACTCGTCGGGTCTGTACGCTACCCAACCCTTCATAGGATTTAAAAGGTTATGCAAGTGGGGTTTCAATTACCTTAACTCTAATGCAAACATTCACCCTAGACATAAGTGATACAAATAAAGAATTTACAAAAGTAATTAAATGCAAACCGGGGCATGCCTGCGAATCAAATGGGAAGTTAGCTTCAGGTGGAAGGACGTCCAAGGGCTTCGGTGCGTCCTCAACTTCTGTCACTATATGAGATGTAACAAAATATATGTGTAAGCATTAAGGATTTATAAGAAGTAAACTTCTATTCATAGCTACTGCTATTTAGAATCCTTAATTGGCTTTGGGATTTTTACAGTGGATACTAGACTCTCTAAGTATGATCTGAGCAAAATTTGGAGACATGTCATCGCACAATATAGTCTTTAAAATTCCTACAAGTACAATGCTTCTCTGAATTTTGAGCCCAATTCAGGAGCTTTGACACAGCTAAAAGTGGAAGATCTGATTAGGGTAAGTCTCCATGGTTCTAAAAAAATTTGTTTCACCATTTTCGGAGCTACCAACAGAGAGATATGAATTTTTGAAGTTGGACAGGAGTTCTGAAAAGTTTCTGTTTAATTTGAATTTTCAAATAAAGGCTGAACTTGGGAAGGCAATTTGACCTAGCAAATGAACTCCAATGAAGCTAAAATTTTTACTGGAGATCAGTTACTATGAGAAGGATTATCTTCCCAAATTTGGGAATATTTCTTAAAGAATTGCTCCTGTAATAAATCCCTAAAGGATTTAATAGAAACAATTCTACAGAAATTTCTGGACATTTTCATAGCCAGAAATTTGTTCCTCTGTGAAGTACTCCTCCTAAGGATTAAAACAAAATTGGTATCACCCTTTTTGGAGTTGTCTACACAAAGTTATGGATTTTTCAAACTTGAATAGCTCTCTGTTTAAAACCCACACAGAGACTCGGAGGGGGCCCACTGTCAGATGCTTCTTCAACCTCCCGACAGTCCCCCGCGTGCGCATGCCGTACCCGACCGTGGCGCGCTATGTTCTCGCTCTTTTCTCCACCATTTTCCCTACGGTTTCGTGCTACACCACCCTCGGATCACAGCCAAGCAGCTAGGCAAGGTTTTGACGCATGGAAACGCCAGGAAATTCATTGGCGACGGTGAGGCAGCTCGGTGGCGCGGCGCCGGTGATGACCCGCACGTCCCAAGCCTCAACCGGTGATCTAAGGGGTCGTACACTATCCCTGGAGCACGTAGAACATGATGCTACCCCTAGGCGGAGCTGAAAACGCCCGCAAATAGGAGCTCGACGGTGAACCGAGCTGTTTCAGCCGGCGGCGATGGATTCTCGTCGCTAGGGTTGCAGAAAGGATGGTTTGCGTCATGCTTCAGCATGGGAGGGCGCTAAGGGATCTAGTAGCTGTGTCTAGGGCTGGAGATCCGATGAACCAACGTGTGTGAAGAATTTCCCAAAACGGTCTCGAGCTATCTTCCACGTGCATCGTCAGAAATCTCCAAATTCCGGTTAACTGGCGGTGGTAACGTACCAAAGGACATCGGAATGAGAAACTAGACTTCGTGACGCACCTCTGGATGGTTTTCTTCACGCTGAGGAGGTCAGAGTCGACTGGTAGACGGGGGACCGCGGCGTAGAGCTCTGTTTTCTTCGGAGCAGAATGGTTCGACGCCGGTACAGAGGGTCAGTCACGAGCTGAGGACTGTTGGAAAACGTCGAGGAGGCTCCAGCGGAGCTGGTGGTTAGCTCAGCTACGTGCTGGTTTCGTCGGAAGACGATCAACACCAGAAACCCGAGCGGACTAGCCTAGCGCGGCGGTTTTTGCATGTGCGCTCGAGCATAGAAGGGGGAAGCACGTCGGTGGAAGGCCGAGAGAGCAAGGGAAGTTTGCTGCGGCTGTGGCACGAACGAATGATCATGTAGGCGAGAGAATCAGGAGGTGGCGTGGTGCACCTCCGGCGTGGGTCGTAACCGGGAGCTGTCGCGCTCCAGCTGTTCGACTGCAGTCGGCTGAGGTGGCAACACTTGTGTGTGGCTGACCAATGGGTCCCACCATTTCTGATTCTTATCCAATTTTCCACTGATATTTCCTCCCCAGCAACTTAACATTTAAGGCTAAACTTTCACACCAAGTCATGGTTTAAACTTTCTGAATTCAAATGATTTGAATTCTGGTGTGAAAGTTTGAATTGTATTTGATCATTTGAATTTGAGATGCATTTGAATTCTCCATTTTGTATTGTCCCAAAAACATAGCAAACCAGCTCCAAAGTTTCCAATTTTTGGCATGGCTACTCATTCAAATGTGGAGAACACATTTGCCGAACCAAATTTGCAAATTGAGGAAATTGAATTTTTGAAACTGAATTTGAAGTTCAGATTAGAGGGATTCTCCTTTTAATTCCAAACAAGTACTAAAACTCCTCCAAATGAGCTGAAATTTGAAAGGGTGAATATTTAGATTATGAAGATCCTAGTTATGAATTTAGATCTCTATGTTTGGAAGTTTTTGGGAAGTTTGAATCCTCACTTTGAACTTACACCATTATAATTCAAAGTTTTTAATTCCCCTCATTTTTCATAAGTGTACATGAGATGAATTTTCTTGCTACCACTTTTAGGGATTTTACATTTCATGGAGCAAGCCATGACTTTCTGAAAACTAGGTTCCTAGCTAAAGATATGAGCTAAACAAGTTCAGAGAATTTCTGAAAATGTTTCTGGACATTTTCTATTTTCTCTGGAACAGTTTTATTAATCACACCATTAGGTGGATCAAATGAGCTCAAATGGATCTGAAATTTTTATGTAGCTCAGGGATATTTTGTTGAACATCCTGGCAAAATTTTAGAATTTTCCTCCAAAGGGTTCTCCAGTTAAAATTCTAACCATTTTGAAATTTGAAGAATTATTTCTGGAGAAATAAAGATTTTCATGAAGTGAAACTTGATTTGCTGGAAAGTACCCAGAGAGCTGAATCCAGCAAAATTTGGTTCACTCGATTTGGAGTTTTCTAGACAAAGTTATGTGAGTTTGAAGTTTGAACTAAAACTGAAAATCAAAGAAAAGTTTAAACTTCTGCCCGTGGGTCTCACACACAGTGCTTCGTCTTCCTCCTCGCGCCAAACTCCCGGCGGTGGTGGTCTCCAGCGAGACTCGCCGGAACCGAGTTCTCGGACACCTCCCGGCCCGAAACTCGCCGCCTCCCCCTTTTCCGACCTCCTGAACTCGGCTGTGGGCTCGCCGGCCACCGGCGATGGCCGGAAACCCGCGCGCACCGATGACAGCACCCGCTAGGGTTTCGGCGAGGTCGGGTAAGCTCTGTCCTTTACCAAGACCTCGGGTTTTTGGCTCTACAGCACCAGGGAACTCGGAGGATGCTGGAAATGGTAGCCAACCTCGGTGAAACGGCCGGCAACCGCGAGCTCCACGATGAACCAGGACCGTTTTCCATGGCGGCCCGAAGAACTGCCCTTTCCGAACCCATTCTTCATGATTTTCCTTGGTTTTGCTTCGAGGAGAGGCGCCAGGGGATGTACTATCTACTTACAAATGAGCTCGGCTGGTAGTGGTAGATATGAACCGAATTTGGCTCACAACCGAGCTCGGTTGTCTTATACTAGGGTTCGGTGTGGCGGACTGGGATCCGCCCATTCAGGATCGCAGACGGTGGTGCCGCACGATGCGACACCCGACAGCACACGTCATAATCACACAATATATTAAATGGGAAAACAAACTGAACTGTACAAAAAGGTACAACTTCAGTTACCAACTAGTATTTATTTTACACAGCGGAAGTCTACTCTTGTACAACTCACACCCGCCTATCTAGCAAAAGTCGGCTGCCCAGCCCTAGGGCAACCCACACTAGCTGCACTCTTCAGCTCAGCGCGGCGTGTACGGCTCCCACTCAGCCGTGGTCCCCGACGGAGGGTAACCCTCGCCGGTGGACTCGTACTCCGAATCCGTGGGTGGCTCCTCACCTGAAAAACACTTAAGCAGCAACCGTGAGCACGAAGGCTCAGCAAGGCTTAACCGACTCACCTAAACATGAAACTCTACATGAGGTGTATAATGACATGGGGTGGCAATATTGCAGCAAATGGACACGCCTACAATTTCATCCTTAGTTCAGCTTTTAGCAACAAGTTAACAGTTCAGGAAACTGAAATTTAGTAAGCAATATTTGGTGGCAACCATGTAGCAATACAATATTATGTCATATCAGCAGTATTGAATCACCATATTTCATACATTAATCTATGTCACGACTCAGTGACCAAGTGGTACTCTTCACCGCGAGGGACGGCGAATCGACTCGATATACACCTGCAGGGAAACCCAAAGAGCACGTCACGTACGCCCACCCGTGGAGCTGCACAGCACGCTCACTCGATGTCGTACGGGACAACCTTTCACCCAACAGCCCAAACGTCGAACCGGTCGCACCGAAACGAGCAGGAGGTTCCCCACACGGAGCATCTCTCTATGCCCGTTGGCAGATTTCCACCTTGCTGCCCTCAGCCTACACCTATAAATCGGTGCGTTATGCCTCGACGCCCGGAGGTTTAGGCTACATCGGTTTATCGGGGTCCATATATCCGATATGCCTTCGGTACGTTCAAACTTGATCAGCGTGGGCGGCACACGGATCGGTCCTCAATCGACACGGACAGGGCTGCGCACACAAGACTCCCTCTTGCTGCGCCCTAGCCCCTACCTAGTCTCATTTTCATTACTAATGTGATCTCACATCACTCAACCGAACCCGTGTGTCCCAAGCCTATGTCGCGAGTAGATTCCAACTACTCGACTTGTACCGAAGCCCTATGAATCTTTAAGCATAGCCTATCTACTCAAGGTCTTAGACGCTACCCTCACTCTTATGGAAAATTTCTGGTCATGCAAGTGGGGTTCCATCCATCCTATACCTAATGCACATTCACACTTCATATGACACATGTAAACAAAGTAAAACTTATAAAAGGTTAATCCAAACCGGGGCTTGCCTTGTTGCTGCTGGTCAGTAGTTAGCTCTTCTTCCGGAAGGAGGAAGTCCAGCACTTCCGGAGTCTCTTCTTCAGTGACTACACGTGTAATGAAATACGACATGTAAATTTAAATGTAATGTGTAAACTTGAATACTTAACTACTAATAACTCTAGCTAGCCTAACCCTTTGGTTCCGAAATTTTTACTGTGGCTTGGTAGGGTCCTAACCAGAGTCTTGACCAAGTTTCATTTGAAACAAGGTTCCTTTGAGCTTTGTACAAATAAAAACCTATTTGGCCAATAACTGAGCCTCTAATTAATTCCAGGGGTTTTCATGGCTCCAACCATTACTTTCTGGAAACTAGAATTTAGGATGGTTCTAATGGAGTTGGTTTCATGTCATTTGAAGAATTCTACAGAAAGTTATGCCCTAATTAAAATTGGAGAAAATCTGAAAAATGTTTCTGTACATTTTTCTATTTTCTCAAGGAAGTTCCCTTAATCACCCCATTAGGGTAACTAATGAACTTGGATGAGTCTGAAAATTTTACTGGGATTCAGGGATTTTCCACTGAACCTCTCAGCTAAATTTCAGAATTTTTCATAAAGTAGTTCTCCAGATAAAATTCCCAAAAGTTTAAACATTAGGGATTTAATTCTGGAAAACTATTCACTTTCATGATCTGAATTTGGTATTGCTGGAAAGTACTCAGAATTCTGAGTTCAGCAAAATTTGTTTCATCGAATTTGGAGTTTCCTAGCCAAAGTTCTATGCATTTGAAGTTTGAACTAAAACTGGAAATTCCAAAAATGTTTAAATCCTGCGGGTGGGTCCCACTCCTCGAGCCGGCCCACTCAGAATGCGGCCACACCGCGGCCCACGGTGTTTTACCCGCGCTGCCGCACCGAATCCCGGCCGCAAACCGATCCCCGCGGGAGATCAGAGGCTGACCGGTGGACCCGGCCCCCCCTTCATCTACCTCTCGCTCTCCCGCAGCTCCCGCGGCGGCGCCTCGCCGGAGTCTCGCCGCTGGGCGTTTCACTGCCCGAACTTCGACGGAAATTGCCGCCTGTGCCTAACTCGACTCGGAGAACACGCTGGTGCCCTCACCGGAGCTTGACAACGGCCGGAACTGTGCTCCCGACGGCAACAGCGGCCGGGAGCTCACCGGTGACGTCAAACTCAGCATCCCCTGCACCTTTTTCGATGCGGTTTGCTCGGGGAGCTCCGCTGACACCTGCTGATCATGGATATGGGCACCGATCTCTGTGAAAACAGCTGCAACTACGACCTCACCGGTGACCTAGACCGGAAATCGGCGCCGATGCAAAAAGCTCGAAGAACATCGCCCATACTCGATGAAACTCGACGATTTCTGATCTCAGAGACGCGTGGGCGAGTCTAGATCATGTCTTTAGCTCGGCCTAAGGAGTGGTGGCTTACTTGCTGCGAATTTCTGGATTTCACATGGTTCGGTTCTAAACACCCGACACAAAAATCTCCCAAATTCTTTGCCGACCGTGCGAGAGAGAGGGCGAGGTCAGTATGGTGGTGATCAGTACCTTGAGGCGGTTCTTTCTTGTGTTGCTTGTCGGGCACGAGAGTGCCTGGGTTGCTCAGATGCCGGCGACCAGAGAGCGGCGAGGAACAAGTTTGCGCGCGGAGGCGATTGTGGATGGGGGAACGCTGGGGCAGCCGGGGCACCGTGAAAACAGCCGAGCGGGCGTCGCGCTGGCGTGGTGACTCCGCGCTTTCACCGTGCGGTGGCCGCGTTGGGACGGGGTCGACCCCGTGCGCTGTCGCCCGTAGGGGTGTTCGACCTCGTGCCTGAGTCGGTTTGATCCCTGGGTGGCTGACCAGTGGGCCATCTCCTCCCCTCTAATTCTGTCTCCCCCTTTCTTTTGTAGATATCCCAGCAACTGAACATTGAATGGGAGACTTAGCCCCCAAGTCTTGGTTTAAATTTGAATTCTCAAATTTGAACTGTATTTGGCTAAATTTGCTGCATGTTTAAACTGAAATTCAAATTCAGTTTTGAATTCTTGCAAATTTAGCTCTTGACAAGATGAACTCCAATGAGGATGAAAATTGGTGGGCTTACTCAGAAAATTGTGCTGAGTTTGAATATGAAGCTAACTTTTGAATTTGGGTGATGAAAGTTGCTGCAATTTGAATTTACATTAAAATTGGCCTCTTTTTCAAATAACCCAAAAAGTGCCTCAAAAAGTGTTGGATTTGCATGAAACTTGGCTTGAACCCTCCCAAGACTTTTTAAGTTCTAGGGGTGAGCTTAACCTCTCATGTTCATGTGTACAAATCCCCCTTTGTGAAAATGAAGGCTTTCCCCTCTAATCACTCTTTTGATGGGGGTTACTTGCTCTTCACAATGTTTCCTAAGATATCCACAATGAAAACCGTGGTGTTGTGAGGTGAAGAAAAGTTTTTGCAGGTCCCTTTTCTTGGGCTTTTACATCCCTCCCCCCCTTAAAAGAATCTCGTCCCGAGATTACAAAAGAAGAGATAGCGATGTAATAGGGACTTACCCGTGTTGAGAGGCCATGAACTCTAGGTAATTGGAGCGAAGGAATTCCTCGCTCTCCCATGTCGCTTCTTCGGCGGTGTGGTTGCTCCAAAGTATCTTGTAGAACCACAACGTTCTGCTGCGCGTGGTCCTGGCTTTTTCATCAAGAATGGCCACCGGATACTCATCATATGTTAAATCCGGTTTCAGCTCGCCGATGTCTTCGGTAGGAACAGCAGCTGTATGCTTCAAACATTTTCGCAGTTGCGAAACATGGAAAACATCATGGACACCAGCAAGGGATGCCGGTAGCTCCAATCGATACGCCGCTGGTCCACACTTTTCGGTGATATCATAGGGTCCAATAAAACGGGGAGCGAGCTTCCCCTTCACACCGAACCGGTGCACGCCCTTCATCGGAGACACGCGGAGGTACACGTGTTTACCGATGTCAAAGTGCAACGGTCTATGCCTCTTATCAGCGTAGCTCTTCTGCCGGGATTGAGCGGCCTTCAAATTGGCTTGAATTGTCCGAACGCGCTCTTCGGCGTCGTTCACCACATCAACCCCGAATGTGACCCTCTCACCGGACTCGCACCAGTTTAATGGGGTGCGGCATTTGCGACCGTAGAGAGCTTCGTAGGGTGCCATCTTGATACTCGCCTGATAGCCGTTGTTGTACGAGAATTCCGCCAATGGTAGGTGATCATACCAGTTCCTACCATGGTGGATGGCACATGCTCTCAACATGTCTTCTAGAACCTGATTCACCCTCTCTGTTTGGCCATCTGTCTGAGGGTGGTAGGCGGAGCTTCTAATCAGTTTAGTACCCAAAGCAGTATGCAACTGCTCCGAAAAGCGAGATACAAACAATGCACCTCGGTCTGAGACTATGGTCTTGGGTACACCATGCAGGCATAGAATCCTGGCAATATATAACTCCGCATATCTGTTGGCATGGAAATGGGTATGCACGGGGATGAAGTGAGCTGACTTGGTTAGTCGGTCAACGATCACCCAAATGGAATCATGTTTGTTGGATGTTAAGGGTAATCCCACAATGAAATCCATGCTCACATCTTCCCATTTCCATGCTGGAATTTTCAGGGGTTGCAGCAGCCCTGATTTCCTCATATGATCAGCCTTCACTCGTCTACACGTATCGCACTCGGATACGTACTTAGCTACCTCCTGCTTCATCCGTGTCCACCAAAATTTCTTTTTCAAATCTTGGTACATTTTGTTGCTGCCTGGATGAATGGAGTATTTGGACAAGTGAGCTTCATCGAGGATCTTCCTCCTCAGTTCCATATCTCTGGGTACGACTATTCGGTCATTGAACCACAGCGTCCCCTCATCATCTTTCCGGAAACACTTGATCTCTCCATTGCCTATCCGTCTCCGGAGATGTGCCATGCCTTTATCCGTCTTCTGAGCTGCAATGGTGTCCTCCCTAATAGTAGGGATGAGGGCAAGGTTGTACAGCGATCCATAAGGAACCAAGTATACACTCGGCTCTTCCTCCTCCACCGGTGTAATGGTGAGGTGATGGACATGTGATTTCCGACTTAGCGCGTCGGCAACCACATTCGCCTTGCCGGGGTGGTAATGGATCTCAATCTCATAATATTTGATCAGCTCTAACCACCTCCTTTGCCTCATGTTCAGCTCCTTCTGGGTGAAAATATATTTTAAGCTGTGGTCGGTGTATAGGTGCACCAAATTCCCCAGGAGATAGTGCCTCCACACTTTTAGCGCCAACACCACGGCAGCAAGCTCAAGATCATGAGTAGGATAGTGCTGCACTTGGTTCCGAAGTCGGCGTGAGCCATAAGTGACCACACGTCCTTCCTGCATCAACACGCAGCCGAGCCCAATACCGGACGCGTCACAATACACGTCGAAGGGCTTTGTTGTATCCGGCTGAGCTAAGACCGGGGCTGTTGTGAGATGCTTCACCAATGCTTGGAACGCTCCTTCACACGCCGTGTTCCAAACATATTTTGTCCCCTTCTTCAGCAATTCTGTCATCGGTTTAGCGAGCTTGGAGAAGCTTGGAATGAATCTCCGGTAGTATCCCGCTAACCCGAGGAAGCTTCTGAATTCATGAACTGAAGTGGGAGCTTTCCATTTCAGTACTTGCTCTATCTTGCTTGGGTCAACTGCAATGCCTTCCGCTGAGATGATATGTCCCAAGAATGGCACTTGGCTGATCCAAAACTCACATTTACTGAACTTGGCGTAGAGCTTGTGGTCTCGCAATCGTTGAAGAACGATCCGCAAGTGTTCGGCATGTTCGGCTTCTGCCTTGGAGTAAACCAAGATATCGTCGATGAACACTACCACGAACTTGTCCAGCTCCGGCATGAACACTGAGTTCATGAGATACATGAAATGGGCTGGAGCATTTGTGAGACCAAAGGACATAACGAGATATTCATATAATACGTATCTCGTCGAGAAGGCCGTCTTCGGGATATCCTCCGCCCGGATCTTGATCTGGTGATATCCAGAGCGAAGGTCCATCTTTGAGAACACACTTGCCCCAACCAGCTGATCAAACAAAATGTCAATACGGGGCAGTGGATACTTATTCTTGATGGTGACGGCGTTGAGCGGCCGGTAGTCCACACACAGCCTTAAGGTTTCATCCTTCTTCTTTACAAACAGCGCCGAGCATCCCCAAGGCGAGGAACTCGGCCTAATGAAACCCTTGCTCAACAGATCATTGAGCTGTTCTTTTAATTCAGCCAGCTCATTGGGAGCCATTTTGTATGGTCTCCGCGATATGGGCGTAGTCCCGGGTGTAAGTTCAATCTTGAACTCGACATCCCGCTCAGGTGGCATGCCCGGAAGATCATCCCGGAACACGTCAGGATACTCCCGGACTACGGGGATGTCCTCTAACTTGAGGGCTTCAGTATTGTTGATCGCTGAAACCTCTCTGACTGGATTATCTAATAGGAGGGACTGCGGACGGTGTAGTGGGGAGTTGAGGTGAACCGTCCGTGATAGGGTTTCCAGGACAGCGCCATGCTAGCTTAGCCATGACATTCCCAAGATTGCATCAATCTTCAGCCCCTCAAGGATAATCATAGTGGTGGGATATATCTTCCCACCTAAGCACAGTGGTGCTTTCGGAACCATCATCGTTGCTAAAATCTTTCCTCCCGGTGAGCAGATCATATAAGAACACTCAGTTGTAAAGGCTTCCAGCTGATGCTTAACCACATATGATGCACTTATAAAGTTGTGGGTTGCACCAGAATCAAAAAGTATGATGATGGCTTGATGGTTGAGAGTGAACGTACCCGCCAGCACGTTGTCTCCCTCTGGGGCGTCCTCATTGTCGAGGTTGCGAACGCCCCCAGTCCGCTGACCAACCTTCTTGACCGGAGGTCAGCCTCGAGCACCGCCCTGGAACTGGGCTTGCCTGCTGCTTTGCTGCCCCTGGGGACAGTCCTTCGCGAAGTGGCCCGTCTGGCCACACGTGAAGCAGGTGAAACGGGGCGGTCCCCCGCTGATCGGCGGACAGAATCCCGGGGCGCGTTGTGGCGGTGGAAACGCCCGGGGTACCGTCTGCTGCTGCTGCTGCTGCTGCTGTCTTGGTGGTGGCATCGGCGGACGGAACGGAGGTGACTGAAAAGGACGTCCCCCGAACCGTTGAGGTCGCGCTGGTGGATGCCACTGCTGCCCGGATGGTGTCCGATACACCATATGGTACTTCTGCGGCGTGCCACCACTGCTGCTAGGTGGAGCACTGCGCTTCCTCTGCTCAGCTGTCAACTCCCGCTGAGCATCCTCTTGCATAATCGCGGCATTGACTAAGTCGTTGAATGTTCCGCGATTCCACTGCATGAGATGTGTCTTCATCTCGGGGTGTAACCCCCGATAGAAGTGCTCCCGCTTCTTCTCCTCCGTGGAGATATAGTCTGACGCGTATTGCGCCAGATGGTTGAAGGAACGAGAGTAGTCATGGGCGCTCCTCCCGCCCTGCTTCAGCTTCAAGAATTCTTGGAACTTCCTCTTCATGATTCCGGGAGGAATGTGATAGGCGCAGAACACCTCCCGGAACTCTTGCCATTCCACGGCATGGCCAGCCAGACGTGAGGCGACATAATTCGCCCACCACGCACCAGCGGCACCGTGAAGTTGCTGCGCTGCGAACAAGGTCTTTTGCCGCTCCGTACATTGGAGCATCCCGAACTTGGACTCGATGGTCCGCAGCCAGTTGTCCGCCTCCAGTGGTTCTTCAGCTTCGGTGAACACTGGAGGGTGCGTACTCATGAAATCCGAGTACGACACTTCCCGGGGTTCACGAGGCCCTCTGTCTTGACGCCCCCCCCCCCCCCCCCCCGCCTGGGACGTATTCTGCACGATCGTGCGGAGCAGGTCGGTCTGCTCCTCACGACCACCCACCAGTGCCGCAATCACATCCGCTAGAGTAAGCGGAGGCGGCGGTGGTGGCTGCTGCTGCGGGGTGCTGTCGTAGGCCGGTGGCTTGGAGTCATCGCCTCCCCCTTGGCTAGAGCCACCAACCTCGTGCGTGATCCTAGTGCGAACCATCTGCAACCATACGACAATAACATCAGTCCCGCAACAGATTGCATGCAGTCCAATAAAAATAGGCGTAACAACATAATGACAATAAAAACATGCGATACATCTCGTAAGTAGATAATGTAATAACTTTGCACAAGCTACACCATTACCAGACCAAACACAAGCTAGTTTAATCCAACTTGATGAACCTCCACTTTGGAAGCTCACCATAACTAGGTTTGGTCACTACGAGATATTACTATCGCTTTGTCATCATGTATACCACCCTTAGGGTACAACACCCTCTCCAATGAGTGTAACTGTCATTCTTCTGTCAGAACGACCAGTTTCTACCTATTCCAAATTTTGATCTGGTTCTGCGCATTTTCATGACTCAAGTTGAATACCAAAGTTAAAGTTAACTCCAGTATCTTTCCAACGAGTGCTTATTTGCCCTCAGATCAACCATGGTTAAAAAGTTATGGTAATTCAAAGTCATCAAAATTTCTAGAAGAATTTTAACAGCACCTCCTTTGGAAGTTGCTGTTTTCAACTCCGGTTTCCACTGAAATCTGTGCTGAAATTTCAGGAACTTTGAATTGCAAAGATGTAACACATCTTCTACCCTTTCTAAAGTTGTATCCTATGAAACTTTTTGATTTTTCTACTAGGAGTTATGTTTGGAAAACAGAACAGTCCAGAGAGTGTTTAGCTCTGTCCTGATTCTGGACAGTCTACATCCCTCTGGGTCTTAAGCCATCTTAAGGTGAGTTTAAGCTCTGGAAGTCTATAACAAAGTTGTAGAGTACTTAAATACCTTTCCAGAACTATATAGCACACCTCCCTGGGCTAAAAGACCTTTGAGTTATGCCCTATTGAAGATCAGCAAACTTGCTGCCCAAAGCAGAGCACTCTGTTTTTCATCCCTTTGACTATCCTGCTCCACTATCCCATTCTTATACCCAACCAGGGTCTTAATTGTTGAACCTAATGATTTTAATTCCTTGTTATCAATATTTTCATGCATATGCCTACAATATCTCGGTACTACGTTCCTCACAAAAGAAAATCCTAACCGGATTATACCGGCATATACGTCTCAAGTGTGGCACTAAACGGTCTCTCGCACACGTTTACTACGCGGATACCTACGTGGTTAGTACCTGCAGAAGACCACACAATAATGGTGCACTCAATGGTTGGTTTCATTTCAGGCAGGATCATATTTAAAAGTAAACACAAACGCCCGTATCATTGCCATACGGTCGTCCTTGAGCTATGTCACGTCTCAAGGCACGTGATCGTGTTTCAACACCACACGACGGGGAACCCGAGTATGTCATGAACTGGTCGTCACGGTTGGGAATGTTATCAACCCAACAGATACCACCTACTGCCCTGCAGGGCACGCCGATGGCAAGCGCTGCGTATGTCCCTCTGGGCTACTTCCAGACGAACACACTCTCGTGTTACTGACCACGCGATGGGGTCTCCACTTACTTGCCTAATGCACGCTAGGGATCAGCGTTGCATATGAACTCAGGAACATGAAGAGTCCAAGAGTTTCATATTGACGTCTCACACCAAGCTGTGAGACAAATCCCTGAACCACTTTCCTCGTCAGGGGAGCTAACCGAAATTGAACCGCTTTTGGTGGCGTTTCTTACCATGCTTACCAGAGCGTAGGTGCGTCGTTACATAATTTAAATTCAGAATTAAAACACATAGGTTAGTCTTTGCCACTTTAAATAACTATGCTAATATAGTCCTTACTTGGGCAGCTACCGAATCCTCACGGTATACCTAAGTTTTTCCCGTAATACAGTCCTTAAGTACTGTGCTATCCCCAATGCAGCTCTGATACCAGGCTGTGGCGGACCGGGATCCGCCCATCCAGGATCGCAGAGGGTGGTGCCGCACGATGCGACACCAGACAGCACACGTCATAAGAACACAATATATTACATGGCAAAAACAAACTGAACTGTACAAAAAGGTACAACTTCAGTTACCAACTAGTATTTATTTTACACAGCGGAAGTCTACTCTTGTACAACTCACGCCCGCCTATCTAGCAAAAGTCGGCTGCCCAGCCCTAGGGCAACCCACACTAGCTGCACTCTTCAGCTCAGCGCGGCGTGTACGGCTCCCACTCAGCCGTGGTCCCCGACGGAGGGTAACCCTCGCCGGTGGACTCGTACTCCGAGTCCGTGGGTGGCTCCTCACCTGAAAAACACTTAAGCAGCAACCGTGAGCACGAAGGCTCAGCAAGGCTTAACCGACTCACCTAAACATGAAACTCTACATGAGGTGTATAATGACATGGGATGGCAATATTGCAGCAAATGGACACGCCTACAATTTCATCCTTAGTTCAGCTTTTAGCAACAAGTTAACAGTTCAGGAAACTGAAATTTAGTAAGCAATATTTGGTGGCAACCATGTAGCAATACAATATCATGTCATATCAGCAGTATTGAATCACCATATTTCATACATTAATCTACGTCACGACTCAGTGACCAAGTGGTACTCTTCACCGCGAGGGACGGCGAATCGACTCGATATACACCTGCAGGGAAACCCAAAGAGCACATCACGTACGCCCACCCGTGGAGCTGCACAGCACGCTCACTCGATGTCGTACGGGACAACCTTTCACCCAACAGCCCAAACGTCGAACCGGTCGCACCGAAATGAGCAGGAGGTTCCTAACACGGAGCATCTCTCTATGCCCGTTGGCAGATTTCCACCTTGCTGCCCTCAGCCTACACCTATAAATCGGTGCGTTATGCCTCGACGCCCGGAGGTTTAGGCTACATCGGTTTATCGGGGCCCATATATCCGATATGCCTTTGGTACGTTCAAACTTGATCAGCATGGGCCGCACACGGATCGGTCCTCAATTGACGCGGACAGGGCTGCGCACACAAGACTCCCTCTTGCTGCGCCCTAGCCCCTACCTAGTCTCATTTTCATTACTAATGTGATCTCACATCACTCAACCGAACCCGTGTGTCCCAAGCCTATGTCGCGAGTAGATTCCAACTACTCGACTTGTACCAAAGCCCTATGAATCTTTAAGCATAGCCTATCTACTCGAGGTCTTAGACGCTACCCTCACTCTTATGGAAAATTTCTGGTCATGCAAGTGGGGTTCCATCCATCCTATACCTAATGCACATTCACACTTCATATGACACATGTAAACAAAGTAAAACTTATAAAAAGGTTAATGCAAACCGGGGCTTGCCTTGTTGCTGCTGGTCAGGAGTTAGCTCTTCTTCCGGAAGGAGGAAGTCCAGCACTTCCGGAGTCTCTTCTTCAGTGACTACACGTGTAATGAAATACGACATGTAAATTTAAATGTAATGTGTAAACTTGAATACTTAACGACTAATAACTCTAGCTAGCCCTCCCCTTTGGTTCTGACATTTTTACTGTGGCTTGGTAGGGTCCTAACCAGAGTCTTGACCAAGTTTCATTTGAAACAAGGTTCCTTTGAGCTTTGTACAAATAAAAACCTATTTGGCCAATAACTGAGCCTCTATTTAATTCTAGGGGTTTTCATGGCTCCAACCATTACTTTCTGGAAACTAGAATTTAGGATGGTTCTAATGGAGTTGGTTTCATGTCATTTGAAGAATTCTACAGAAAGTTATGCCCTAATTAAGATTGGAGAAAATCTGAAAAATGTTTCTGTACATTTTTCTATTTTCTCAAGGCTGTTCTCTTAATCACCCCATTAGGGTAACTAAATTAACTTGGATGAGTCTGAAAATTTTACTGGGATTCAGGGATTTTCCAATGAACCTCTCAGCTAAATTTCAGAATTTTTCATAAAGTAGTTCTCCAGATAAAATTCCCAAAAGTTTAAGCTTTAGGGATTTAATTCTGGAAAACTATTCACTTTCATGAGCTGAATTTGGTATTGCTGGAAAGTACTCAGAATTCTGAGTTCAGCAAAATTTGGTTCATCGAATTTGGAGTTTCCTAGCCAAAGTTCTATGCATTTGAAGTTTGAACTAAAACTGGAAATTCCAAAAATGTTTAAATCCTGCGGGTGGGTCCCACTCCTCGAGCCGGCCCACTCAGAATGTGGCCACACCGCGGCCCACGGGGTTTTACCCGCGCTGCCGCACCGAATCCCAGCCGCAAACCGATCCCCGCGCGAGATCAGAGGCTGACCGGTGGACCCGGCCCCTCCCCCTTCGTCTACCTCGCGCTCTTCCGCAGCCCGCGGCGGCGCCTCGCCGAAGCGCTCGCCGCTGGGCGTTTCACAGCCCGAACTTCAACGGAAATTGCCACCTGTGCCTAACTCGACTCGGAGAACACGCTGGTGCCCTCACCGGAGCTTGACAACGGCCGGAACAGTGCTCCCGACGGCAACAGCGGCCGGGAGCTCACCGGCGACGTCAAACTCAGCATCCCCTGCACCTTTTTCGATGCGGTTTGCTCGGGGAGCTCCGCTGACACCTGCTGATCATGGATATGGGCACCGATCTCTGTGAAAACAGCTGCAACTATGACCTCACCGGTGACCTAGACTGGAAATCGGCGCCAATGCAAAAAGCTCAAAGAACATCGCCCATACTCGATGAAACTCGACGATTTCTGATCTCAGAGACGCGTGGGTGAGTCTAGATCATGTCTTTAGCTCGGCCTAAGGAGTAGTGGCTTACTTGCTGCGAATTTCTGGATTTCGCATGGTTCGGTTCTAAACACCCCGACACACTAATCTCCCAAATTCTTTGCCGACCGTGCGAGAGAGAGGGCGAGGTCAGTACGGTGGTGATCAGTACCTCGAGGCGGTTCTTTCTTGTGTTGCTCGTCGGGCACGAGAGTGCCTGGGTTGCTCGGACGCCGGCGACCAGAGAGCAGCGAGGAACAAGTTTGCGCGCGGAGGCGATTGTGGATGGGGGAACGCTGGGGCAGCAGGGGCACCGTGAAAACAGCCGAGCGGGCGTCGCGCTGGCGTGGTGACTCCGCGCTTTCACCGTGCGGTGGCCGCGTTGGGACGGGGTCGACCCCGTGCGCTGTCGGCCCGTAGGGGTGTTCGACCTCGTGCCTGAGTCGGTTTGATCCCTGGATGGCTGACCAGTGGGCCCTCTCCTCCCCTCTAATTCTTTCTCCCCCTTTCTTTCGTAAATATCCCAGCAACTGAACATTGAATGGGAGACTTAGCCCCCAAGTCTTGGTTTAAATTTGAATTCTCAAATTTGAACTGTATTTGGCTAAATTTGCTGCATGTTTAAACTGAAATTCAAATTCAGTTTTGAATTCTTGCAAATTTAGCTCTTGAAAAGATGAACTCCAATGAGGATGAAAATTGGTGGGCTTACTCAGAAAAATGTGCTGAGTTTGAATATGAAGCTAACTTTTGAATTTGGGTGATGACAGTTGCTGCAATTTGAATTTACATTCAAATTGGCCTCTTTTTCAAATAACCCAAAAAGTGCCTCAAAAAGTGTTGGATTTGCATGAAACTTGGCTTGAACCCTCCCAAGACTTTTTAAGTTCTAGGGGTGAGCTCAACCTCTCATGTTCATGTGTACAAATCCCACTTTGTGAAAATGAAGGCTTTCCCCTCTAATCACTCTTTTGATGGGGGTTACTTGCTCTTCACAATGTTTCCTAAGATATCCACAATGAAAACTGTGGTGTTGTGAGGTGAAGAAAATTTTTTGCAAGTCCCTTTTCTTGGGCTTTTACATTCGGGAAACTGGAAAATTCTAGCTATACGATGGATCATTTGCTGAACGGAGAGAAGCTACACAATCCAGGGAAGCTTTCGCACCTTTCTTTTATAGGAGAGCAGAGGCGATAGTGGCCGTGGCGTCCTGTCCACGGTGAACCGAACCGATCACCGCCGCAGCCCTTGGTAGCTCATCGGTGTTCTCGGAACTGTGCTCACCCTGAGCTACAAAACTTTGGTACGATGAGATAAATAGCTAGAGCACGTCCGGGCGCTGATGCTTGCGGTTTAAACCCCGAGCAACCGATGCTCAGCTGACTGTGGCTTGGGAAAACACCGAGAGCGCAGCCGGTGATCGTGTTCTTCGCGGAAACGAAGCAGAGAGCGAGAGAGCGTGGGCTATCAGTGAAGAAGATCGCCTTTGGCCGCTCGTGGACTGATAAGAGCCAGCCGCACACCAAACAGCAGGAGCTGGCACCGATCACACGTCAGGAACCGGTCGATCAGCGCGCTGGCGCTCTCCCGTGCGAAGGCAGACTCGAGCAGAGGCGGTTCTTCACGTTTGAGTGGCTGACAGGGGGTCCCATCTCACATTTTAACCTCCAAACTTTAATTTTCCTACTGCTCTAAACAGTAGAGACCCAAATAACCTTGGTAATTTGATCAAATTTCCAAATGGCTACTGCACTTTGAATAATTCAAAATGGAATTCAATTTGACCAATTTTCAGCAAAGGTTTAGTTTAAAATTCAAAACTGATTTGAATTTGGCCAAATGGCTCATGTCAAGCTCAACTCCAAATGGTGTGAAAATTGGTGTGTGATCTCACAAAAATGTGCTGAGTAAGAATATGCCTCCCACTTTTGAATTCATGGGATGGAAACAGTTTGAATTTGAGTTCAAACCACCCTCTTTCTAGTTATACCCAAAAGGACTTCAAAAATGTCTTGAATTTGGGTAAAATTTGGCATGGACATTCCTAGCAAGGTGTAGGACTTTTTCATATGTCCAGCCCCTATATGATGCATGTGGGAAATGCCACTTTTGCATTTTGTGAGTTTATTCTCTAATAATCATGTTGATGGTGTTTACTTGCTCTTCAAATGTATTCATCAAGTTTCTTCAAATGAAGTGTATGTGTGGTGCTGAACACTTTGGTTATGTGCCAAAAACTTAGGCCCTTACACTTTATTCCAAAACCTCCAATGCTAAAAATGTTCCTTTCTCTGTTCCAGCACACAGCCAAACCAAATTCTCGAGCCTTAGTTAGTCAGAACCCTTTCTTAAGTCATAAAACACTTTTGTTTTATAATGTCTTTACTTGCAACATAAAACTGTGCATGTTCATATCGGTAGGAAAAACGACGAAGGAGCTCGACGATGCATTCGACTCAGAACAGAAACTTGAAGCTTTAATCGTCGCAAAGCTACTGACTTTAAGTTAGAAATAAACCTGCAGCAACATAAGGCAAGCCCCAGTTTGCATTTAACAGCTTTTAGTTATATTTTACTTTGTATCACTTTTATTGATCTAGTATGTATTATGCATTAGGTCAAGGTGATTGATACTCCAAATGCATGACCCACAAACCCTTGGAGTTAAAGGGTAGAACAGGTTACCATCGTGTAGTTTCGGCTAGGCTTAAGTTGTATAGGATCCGGTACAAGTCGGGTAGTGGAAGCTACTCCCAAGTTTAGGATGTTGGTTCAGCAAGGTTTGATTCTAGAGAATGAAAGTTCTGGAAATGAAAATGAGACCGAGCAGAGAGTAGGAGCAGCAGGACGTTGGGCCTGTGTTGCCGTAGCTCTGTTTGTGTCGGTTAAGGACCGATGCGTATGCCACCCTGCTGAGCAAGTTTGAACAGTACCGGATGCATACTAGAATTATGGAGTCCAGGAAACCGATGTAACTCGGGTACTATCGTGTCAAAACCTATACGGCCATCCTTTGGGGGTTGGTGTCAGAGATGTAAACCCGCTAGTGGAGCAACTTCAACGTGTTCCGGGTAGTGGCCCTTCTGATGGGTCGGCAGAACTGGTTTGGCATTGGAGTGACGGGTGAAAGGTTGCTGCATACAATGTAAGAAAGAGCTCCTGTGTGCGTCTTTCGAGGCGGTGTATGTGTCGTGTGTTCTGATTCGAATCACCATCCCTCACGGTTATATGAGTACCACTTGTTCACTGAGTTGTGACGTAGTAATTATTTCCAGATGAAGTGAGATGAATCATTGCTGATGTGAAGTTCTTATATTCACTATATTGCCAACCATGTATGCTATAGTTGTAGAGCTCATTAAGTTTATCTTCCACTTTGGGCATCACCACATCGGAGGAAAGCGTTTCTTGTTTGATTGTGGACTTCCTATGTGAGCGCTGCCTAAGGGATATTAATCTGCTCCTATAAAACTGAAAATAAGGATTAACATGTAGGCGTGTCGTTATTACATCATACTTTTCCTATGTTAGTAATCCCTGCATGTAGAGTTTCATGGTTTAGGAGTGTCGGTTAAGTCTTGCTGAGCCATCATGCTCACGGTTGCATTATTAGTGTTCTGCAGGTTATAAAATTTGCTATGAAGATGGTTGTGTGGTGAGCCATCGGAGACTCACCGGAAACCCTGTCGTTGTACTCATCTTTGTGGAAGCTAGTAAGAAGTGTGCGCGGGCTTGACGTCTTCTCTTTTGCATAGTTAGGACCGAGAGTAAGTGTGTATGTATATTCCGCTGCATGTACCTTCGTGGTACATTATTTTGTAAATGACACTATCTTGAGAAATAAAAGACTTTGTACTTTATGGTTCTTTTTGTGTATGTTGTTGGGTGCCGCATCGCACGGCACCACCCAATGTGTATCCTAGAGTGTGGATCCCGGAAGGGGTTCCCCACAGTAGGGACCCTAATACCCTTTATGAGTTGATCAAATTTCAAAATGGCCACTTGACTTTGAATAATTCAAAGTGTAATTTGATTTGATCAAATTTGCAGCAAATGTGAATCTGAAATTCAAATTTGATTTGAATTTAGCCACAATAGCTCATGTCAAGATCAACTCCAAATAGAGTGAAAATTAGTGTGTGAGCCCACAAAAATGTGCTAAGTGTGAATATGAATCTCACTTTTGAATTCATGGGATGAAAGGAGTTTGAATTTGAATTTGAGTTCAAATTAGCCTCTTTCTGATTATACCCAAAAATACCTCAAAAAGGTTTTGGATTTGGGTTAATTTTGGCATGAGCATTCCTAGCAATGTGTAGGAGTTTTTCTGCCCAGCCTCAATATGATGCATGTGGGAATTACCACTTTTGCATTTTGTGAGTTCATCCTCTAATGACCATATTGATTGTGGTTACTTGCTCTTCAAATGTATTCATAAGTTTTCCTCAAATGTGGTGTGTGTGGTGTGATGAACACTTTGGATGTGTGCAAAAACTTAGGCCCTTACATTCCTCCCCCCTTAAAAGAATCTCGTCCCGAGATTATATGGTGAAAATGAGAGAGAGGACAGTGGAAGATTACCATATGTGCGACGCAAAAAAGTCAGTGTAGTTAGCGCAAAGAAAACCTTCGCTCTCCCATGTCGCTTCGTCTACGGAATGATTACTTCATAGAACTTTGTAGAACCACAACATACGGTTGCATGTAGTTCGGGCCTTTTCATCAATTATCTGAACCGGTTCCTCTCGATAAGTGAGATCCGGTTTCAGTTCTTCAATATTCCTCAGCTGAATGGTAGTTGATAGCTTAAGACACTTCCTCGGCTGAGAAATGTGAAAGACGTCGTGCACAATGGAGAGTGTCACCGGTAATTCTAGCCGGTATGTAACTGACCCACATATTTCCACAATCTGGAATGGACCGATGAATCAGGGTGCCAACTTTCCTCTCACCCCGAATCTGTCCACGCCCTTCATTGGAGACACACGTAGATATACGTGATCCCCGACTGCGAATTGTAAAGGACGTCTTCTCCGGTCCGCTTACTGTTTTTGTCGGGATTGGGCGGCCTTTAGGTTTGCTTGAATCAGCCGAACCTTTTCCTCCACATGGTTGATAAGATTAATCCCGAAGATGACCCTTTTGCCAGACTCACACCATGCGGTATTTTCTCCCATATAGCGCCTCATAGGGCGCCATCTTAATGCTGGCTTGGTACCCATTGTTGTACGAGAACTCGACTAATGGTAAGTGATCATCCGAATTATTACCGTGGTTGATAGCACAAGCTCGTAACATATCTTCTAAAATTTGATATATCCGCTCGGTTTGCCCATCCATCTGCGGGAGGTATGCTAAACAACGGATCAGTTTCATCCCCAATGAAGCATGTAGCTTCTCCAAAAAACGAGACACAAATAAAGTGCCCCGAACTGATATGATGGTGCGGGGTACGCCGTACAAGCATAGGATCCGTGAGATGTACAATTTAGCATACTTCTTGGCGTTATAGTTGGTGTTGACCGGTTTAAAATGGACAACTTTGGTGAGCCGATCGACGATCACACACACGAAATCATGCTTCTGAAATGTGGTGGGTAAACCGACGATGAAGTCCATGCTCACATCTTCCCACTTTCAGGCAGGAACACCCAGTGGTTGTAGCAGTCCCGGTTTTCTCATGTGCTCTGCCTTCACCCTTCGACATGTATCACACTCGGACACGTACTTTGCGATCTCCCGCTTCATTTGTGTCCACCAAAACTTGTTTCTGAGTTCTTGATACATTTTGTTGCTGCCGGGGTGAATAGAAAACTTTGACAAGTGATCCCAATCAAAGATTTTCTTCCGTAACTCCATGTTACGGGGTACGACGATCCGGTCCTTGAACCATAGGACGCCGTCCCCGTCTTTCTGGAAACATTTCAGTTCCCCACTGTCTACACGTCTCCGCAAATGCAATATGCCCTTGTCATGTTTCTGAGCTGCCGCTATCTCTTCACGGATGGTGGGGATCAAAGCTAAGTTGTAGAGAGCTCCATGTGGAATCACATGCAATGGTGGCTCGCTCTCCTCCAACAGCGTGATGGTTAGATTGTTGACGTGTGACTTGCGACTCAGCGCATTCGCCGCTACATTTGCCTTGACGGGGTGATAATGGATCTCTATTTCGTAATCCTTTATCAACTCCAACCATCTTCGCTGCCTCATGTTCAGCTCCTTTTGAGTGAATATGTACTTGAGGCTTTTGTGGTCGGTATATAAATGCACGAGGTTACCGAGTAGGTAGTGCCTCCACATCTTGAGTGCGAGTACCACGGCAGCGAGCTCTAGGTCATGAGTTGGATAATTCTGCTCATGGTTTCTGAGCTGCTGTGATCCATATGCGACCACCCCTCGGTCTTGCATCAGCACACATCCGGACCCAATGCCGGATTCATCGCAGTACACATCGAATGATTTTGTTGTGTCCGGCTGCGCCAAAACCAGTGCTGATGTTAGGTGCTTCACTAATGCCTTGAACGCTGCTTCACATGCTGGACTCCAAACATATTTGGTAGCCTTCTTCAGCAGCTCTGTTATAGGCTTTGCAATCTTTGAGAAGTTCGGAATGAACCTCCGATAATATCCCGCGAGTCCGATGAAACTCCATACCTCATGAACAGTTCTCGGGGACTTCCAATTCAGCACTTGTGTGATTTTACTCGGGTCTACAGCGATGCCCTCCGCTGAGATAATTTGCCCGAGAAAAGGCACTTGCGATATCCAGAATTCGCACTTGCTGAATTTCGCGTATAGTTTATGATCCCGCAGCCGTTGCAAGACTATAAGCAGATGCTTCGTGTGCTCTTCCTCCGACTTAGAATATATCAATATGTCGTCGATGAAGACCATGACAAACTTGTCCATCTCCGGCATGAATACCGAGTTCATCAAGTACATGAAGTGAGCCAGGGCGTTGATGAGGCCGAAGGACATTACCAGGTATTCATAAAGCCCGTACCTCGTCGAGGAAGCCGTCTTCGGAATATCCTCGGCCCGTATCTTAATCGGATGGCACCTGGATCTTAAGTCCATCTTGGAAAAGATCTTTGCTTCGACCAACTGATCAAATAACATGTTGATCTGTGGCAACGGGTACTTGTTCTTGATGGTTACGGCGTTTAGTGGACGATAGTCCATGAAAAGCTGCAACATCTCATCTTTCTTCTTCACAAATAATGCCGAACAGCCCCATGGTGAGGAGCTCGGCCTAATAAAACCCTTCTCCAGCAGGTCCGTTAACTGCGTCTTTAGTTCTGCCAATGCCTTTGGCGCCATCTTGTACGGCCTTCGGGATATTGGCATTGTTCCCAGTGCAAGTTCAATCTTGAACTCCACCTCTCTGTCAGGCTTCATCCCCGGTAAATCATCCGGGAACACGTCTGGGAACTCACGTACTACTGGAATATCTTCCAATCTGATCGTGGTGGATTGGTATACACTTGGAAGTTTTATTTCTTGACTGTCCAGAAATATTGAGTGCGACTCGTGCACTTCTGAGTGCAAATGCACGACTTGGAGGAGAGTGTCTAAAACAGCGCCGTGGCAGGTTAACCATGACATCTCTAGGATGACATCAACCTTTTGTCCCTCTAAAACTATGAGAGAAGTAGGGTATACTTTACCTCCTAAGCATAATGGCGCTTTTGGAACCATCATGCTTGCTGAAATTTTCCCACCCGGTGAACAAATCAAGTAAGGACTTTCCGTGGGTAGTATTTGCAAGCTGCATTTAGCAATAAAAGCTTGGCTAATGAAACTATGCGTGGAACCTGAATCAAATAACACTATGGCAGGATCCTGGTGGAGTTGGAACATACCCGCAAGGATTGGCTCCCCTCCCGGCATGTCCTCTATGGCGAGTTGGTGGACGGTGCCGGGATTAGGATTTGCCTGCCGCGCATTAGTGGGGTTCCGGGGCTGATTCCTCCCCGGAAACTGTGGTGCCACTCTGCCGCCTTGCCTCTCGGGACAGTTGTTGGCGAAGTGTCCTGGGCGACCTCATTTGAAGCATGCGGCTGATGACTGGCCCATGCTTGGGGGACGAAAGCCCGGCATGCGCTTCTGAGGTGAAAACGCACGCGACATCACCCGCTGCTGCTGTTGTTGCTGTGGAGGTGGTTCTGGTAGTGCCGGCCTGAACGCCGGTGGAGAATATGGCCGACCGCGGAATGGCATCGGCCTCTGTGGTGACTGCCAGCGTTGACCCGATGGTGAGCGATACACCATCCGGTATTTCTGAGAAGGACCACCTCCCTCTCCGCTGCTCTGTGGCGCGCTTCACTTCTTCTCTGCCGCCGCTAACTCCTTGCCGGAGTCCTCCTGAACAATCGCAGCATCAATAATGTCGTTGAGGCTGCCACGATTGAACATTGCCGGCTTGTCCTTCGGGAGCGGGTTAAGCCTCTAGTAAAAATGGTCCCGCTGCTTCTCGTCAGTATCGGTGTGATATGACGCGTAGAGTGCGAGCTCATTGAATGCCCTGGAGTATTCCAGCGCGTTCCTGCTTCCTTGCTGCAGGCGAAGGAACTCCTGCGTCTTCCTCTTCACACGACCCGGCGGTATGTGATAGGCCCTGAAGGCCGTCCGGAACTCCGCCCAGGTCACATAACTCGCTCGGTGGGTTGCGAGGCACAGAAGTTTGCCCACCAAGCGCTCGCGGACCCTTGAAATTGTTGGACCGCGAACTGAGTCTTGCGCTGCTCACTCGCTTGGCGCAGCCCAAACTTCATCTCCATCGTGCGAAGCCAGTTGTCCGCATCGAGGGGTTCATCTGCCCTTGAGAATACCAGGGGATGAGTAGCCAGAAAGTCGGAGTAGGAGCTTTGTTGGTGCTCCTCGCGATCTTGATGTCTCTCTGGTCAAGACGTATTTGCAATAAGCGTCTGCAGCAACTCTGTGTGCTGCTGATGAGAACCTGCCATAGACGCAACGATGTCAGCCAATGTAACCGTTGGTGGTGGCGGTTGTTGCTGCTGTTTCTGTCCTGAGGAATCCTCGGGAGGCTGTTGGGAGGCCTCTCCCCCCTGACTAGAACCGTCAACGTCTGGGTTGGCACGAGTGCGAGTCATTCTGAAATTCAAAACAGCAGCGATCAGCACATGTCATTCTTAAAATTCCATATGAAACAGTAGGTATAGTGACACATGAATAACTTGCACAACATTCACATATATTTATAAAGCATAAACTTTATACAAGATACATTATTCTCGGGTCTCCGAGAAGTCGTGCTCATGTCGCCACTACCTATACATATACTACTGTCTACACGACATGTCACCGATTACAAAAGTTTTTATACATCACCCTCGCTGCCCTACTTGGCAACGGTAACCCACTACTCGGAGTAGAACTCGACCTCCTGCGGATCGTCCTCCTACGCTACCTCTACTGGTGGCTCCGGATCCATGACCTCCTCTTCGGGTTCAGGTTCCCACATCACCGGGATACCCAAAAGCATGGGCACGGCACCTACCATCTGTAGGCCCACTACCGGAGGTACGAGGTCTTGCAACGCATGCACCTCGTCCATGGCTTGATTGTAGTCCTCTTCCCAGCCCTGCCCCTCCTCAATAGCATCATCACGCTCTTGAGTGAGGACCTCATTCTTCTGAATCAAGGCCTGTACTTGCTGTTGTAAAGTCGTGATGTCGACGCGGCTTTTCTTTTTCGCCTTCTTCAGACGATGCAACTGATTATGTTGTTTGTTCAGTCGCTTTATCATAGGAAGGAGAACATTGCGGAGTGCGCTGTGAGCACTCTCGAAATGGTCTCCACGGCTGGTGCTCTCCTTGAGCTTCCTGGCAAGATAATCCGTATGAACAGCTTTGCTGTCCTTCACGGCCTTCCCGGCCCTCAACTGGAGGCTGAGGTTCGCCTCCGCGGGGTTGTACCTTGGGCATTTCGGATCTGTTGCCTCCCAGTACCTCTCCATCCACACGCGATTAGCTCGCCTCTCCACCAGGAGCAGCGCGTATGGAGTACCCTCCATAGCTCTCACGTGCAGTTGGCAGAAACGCGACATGGTGTCGCGGTTTGCCACTTGCCACATTTCCCCCGGCTGTCTACCTCTCACCGTAACGGTGAACGGTGCCCAACCGGGTGGCGTAGGTCCTGCAGGAACTTCGACATGGATTGTCCACGTCTTGTTCCCCTCCTCGCCTTCTTCCTTGGCGAGGTACTGCAGCGTCTCCACGTACCCGAAATATTGAAGCATTTGCTTCAACACTTCCGGATAACTGCTGCGGTGAGAACAGTGGGATACCACCCACCCGTTTTCCAATTGTCTATGTGGCGGACCGGAATCCGCTCATCCAGGATCGCAGAGGGTGGTGCCGCACGATGCGACACCGGACAGCACACATCATAAGGAAATATTATATTACATAGAAAACCAACTGAAATGTACAAAGTAGTACAATACATCAGTTACAAACTAGTGTTTATATTACACAGCGGAAACTAAATTTGTACAACTCAAGCCCTTCTATCTAGCAAAAGTCGGTTGCCCAGCCCTAGGGCAACCCACACTACCTGCACTTCTCAGCTCAGCGCGGCGTGTACGGCTCCCACTCGGCCGTGGTCCCCGACGGAGGGTACCCTCGCCGGTGGACTCGTAGCCCGAGTCCGTGGGTGGCTCCTCACCTGAAAAACACTTAAGCAGCAACCATGAGCACGATGGCTCAACAAGACTTAACCGACTCACCTAGGCATGAAACTCTACATGTAGTGTACAACGATCATGGGATGGTAAATTTCAGCAAATGGACACGCCTACAAGTTCCTCCTTAGTTCATCTTTTAGCCACAAGTTAACAGTTCATGAATATGGAATTTAGTGAGCAATATTTGGTGGCACACATGTAGCAATACAATTATAGCATAACAGCAATATTGAATCATCACATTTCATATATTATCCTACGTCACGACTCAGTGACCAAGTGGTACTCTTCACCATGAGGGACGGCGAATCGACTCAATATACATCTGCAGGGACACCCAAAGAGCACGTCACGTACGCCCACCCAATGAGCTGCACCGCACGCTCACTCGATGTCGTACGGAACAACCTTTCACCCAACAGCCCAAACGTCGAACCGGTCGCACCGAAACGAGCAGGAGGTTCCCTACACGGAGCATCTCTCTATGCCCGTTAGCAGATTTCCACCTTGCTGCCTTCAGCCTACACCTATAAATCGGTGCGTTATGCCTCGACGCCCGGAGGTTTAGGATACATCGGCCGGGGCCCATATATCCGATATGCCTTCGGTACGTTCAAACTTGATCAGCATGGGCCGCACACAGATCGGTCCTCAATCGACACGGACAGGGCTGCGCACACAAGACTTCCTCTTGCTGCGCCCTAGCCCCTGCCTAGTCTCATTTTCATTACTAAAGTGATCTCACATCACTCGAACCAATCCCGTGCGTCCCAAGCCTAAACTCGCGAGTAGATTCCATCTACTCGACTTGTACCGAAGTTCTAGGAATTATTAAGCATAGCCTGCCTACTCGAGGTCTTAGACACTACCCTCACTCTTATAGGAAAATCTGGTTATGCATTTGGGGTTTCATCCATCCTATACCTAATGCACATAAATATACCTCACACTAAGTATGTAAACAAAGCAAAACTTGATAACATGGTTTAATGCAAACCAGGGCTTGCCTTGTTGCTGCTGGTCAGTTGTTAGGACATCGTCCGGAAGAAGGAAGTCGAGCACTTCCGGAGTCTCCTCGCCTTCAGCGACTACACGTTAACGAGATACTACATGTCAATTCAAATGCAATGTTTAGAATTGAATAAGCAATTACTATAACTCTAGCTAGACCTCCCCTTTGGTACTGAAATTTTTATGGTGGCTCGATAGGGTCCTAACCGGAGTCTTGACCAAGTTTCATTTGAAACAAAGTTCATTTGATCCTTCTACAAATAAAATCCTATCCGGTCAATATTAGAGCTTCTAAGGAATTCCAGGGGTTTTCATGGCTCCAATCATTACTTTCTGGAAACTAGAATTTTGAGATGGTTCTAATGGAACTGGTTTCATGTCATTTGAAGAATTCTAGAGGAAGTTATGCCCTAAACAATTTGAGAAAATCTGAAAATGTTTCTGTACATTTTTCTATTTCCTCGGGGCAGTTCACTTAATCACCCCATTAGGGGGTCTAAATGAACTTGGATGGGTCTGAAACTTTTATTGTGATCCCAGGATTTTCCAATGAACCTCCCAGCCAAATTTCAGAATTTTTCGTAAAGTAGTTCTCCAGATAAAATTCCTAACAGTTTAACTTTAGGGATTTAATATGGAAAACTATTAAGTTTCATGAGCTGAAATTGGTATTGCTGGAAAGTACTCAAAAAGCTGAGTTCAGCAAAATTTGATTCACATAATTTGGAGCTCCCTAGCAAAAGTTCTATGCATTTGAAGTTTGAACCAAATCTGAAAATTCAAATAAAGTTTAAACTGGCTGGTGGGGTCCCCGGGCTACGTGTCAGCACCTCAGCTAACCCACACGGGGTCCGCAGAGTCTTCCACGCAGTCACACGGGATCCCGGTGCCACAGCAGATCCGGCGCTGTTTAACCCGAGGCTGACACGTGGGACCCGCGGGGCTTCGTCTACCTCGCGCTCCCGCGGCTCCCCGCCGCCCCCTTCGCCGGAGAGCTCGCCGCCGGGCGTTCTACAGCCCGACCTCCGATGAAACTCGCCGCCTGTGCATATCTCTGCCTGGGGAACACGGTGGTACCCTCCCCGGAGCTCGGCGACGGCCGGAATAGTGCTTGCCACGGTGACAGCGGCCGGAAGCTCATCGGTGATGTCGAACTCGGTGTCCTCTGCACATTTTTCGACGCGGTTTGCTCGGAGAGCTCCGCTGAGACTAGCTGATCACAGATACAAGCACTGATCCCCGTGAAAATGGCCACAACTACGACCTCACGATCGACCTAGGGCTAACACGGCCATGACCGGGAAATTTCGAAGAACCGCAACCCTAGTCCATGGTTTCCGCCGGTTTTTGATCCTAGGTGGTCGTGGCCAAGTGCAGAACGTATGTGTAGCTCGGAATCCTTTGTGGTGAACTACCCATTATGAATTTCCGAGTTTTGAACCATTCGGTCCTTTGAACACCGAATGACTAAGAGGACAAATACTACCCCGGCGAAGCACGAGAGGAGGAGCGGTCGGTACGAGCGTGTCGAGCACATTGGAGCGGACCTTTTTCGTGTAGCTCATCGGGCACGAAACGGATCCTAGCTCTCGGACGCCGGGGAGCAGAGGAGGTCGGCCAGTGATCACTTTGTTCGCATGCGGGAGCAAACGCAGCGATGCTGGCTGGTGGGGGAAGCGAGGTCGGTCTGTGCAGCGTGCGTGGAGGACGGAAATGAGCGGGGGCCGATCTTTTTGCAGCGCTGGCGCGCGCGCGGTCGCGAGAGGGTGAGGCGGCAGCGTCCTCGGCAGACGACCGAAGGAGTAGAGGTGGTTCTCTCCTCCTCAGTCTCTGACCAGTGGGCCCTCTTCTCCCCTCTAATTCTTTCTCCCCCTTCTGCTGCAAATATCTCAACCACTCAGAATTGAATGGTAGACTTTGCCACAAAGGCATGGGATGAAATTTGAATTCTTCAACTGAATTTGATTTGGACAAATTTGCTGCCCATTTGAATTTGAAATTCAAATTCAGTTTGAATTATTGCAAATTTGGCTCCCGACAAGATTAAGTCCAATGGGGATGAAAATTGGTGAACTAACTCAGAAAAATGTGCTGAGTTTGAATATGAAGTCAACTGTTAAATTCAAGTGATGAAAGTTGCTGCAATTTGGATTTGTATTCAAATTGGCCCCTTTTGAATTACCTCCAAAAGTGCCTCAAAAAGTATTGGATTTGCATGAAATTTTGACTGAGCCTTCCCAAGACTATTGAAGTTCTAGGGGTGGGCTCAACCTTTCATGTTCATGTGTAGAAATCCCACTTTTTGAAAGTTAGGGCTTTCCCCTCTAATCTCCCTTTTGATGGTGGTTACTTGCTCTTCACACGTATTCACAAGATATCCACAACAAAAGCTGTGGTGTTGTGAGGTGATGGAAAATTTCTGCAAGTCCCTTTTCTTGAGCTTTTACAGTCTATCCCCTTTCATCTGTAGAAACATATTTGAAAGATGCCAAATATTTATTTCAACAGTAATTCTTTGAGTTATAACATTAGAACATGTCATTGAACTCATAAAACTTAGAACAAATTTTATTGCTGGTTTGCTGCCCAAACTGACAGCCCTGACCAGTTTACATTTCAACCTGATTTAGACCCTGCTAAAAGCAAATCCAATTCTGGAGCTCAACATCAAAGTTAATGCTAACTTCAATATATTTCCATAAAGTATTTACTTTCCTAAGATCTGTCCTGGTTCAAATGTTATGAGATATCAAATTTGACAAAATTTCTGGAGAGAATTGGACAGCACCTCCCTGCTTGAGGTACTGATTGGATCCAAGAGTTCCAGTTAATTCTTTACCAAATCTGACAAAATTTTCTGTTACAAAGTTGTAACCAATCTCATGAACTTTCAGAACTACCTAATTTTCTATTTTTGGATTTTTATACAGGAAGTTATGCTCAATTTACAGAGAGTGTTTGCTCTGCCCTGTTTTCTGGACAGTTTCAACTCTACTGCATTCCTCGACTGGTTAAGAGATGAAACACCTCTGGACATCAACAGAAAAGTTGTCAAGCTCTTCCAAATCTTTCCATAAATGTATCATATGACCGTAGCCTCGAAAGAACTTAACCTCTAACCTCTGTTTAACTTCAGCCTTATTTCAGCTGAAAACAGGGGACTCTATCCTTAATAACCTATAAGTTGAAAACTTGTTAACTTTGAACATCCTGATTAAAGTAAGAAGTTGCATAACCATTTTAGTGCTCTGGATCAAAACTTCAAGTTTTAAAATGATGATGATCATTTAGTGGGGTGTGACGTCAAAGCGTCACCAGTTCATGCCGGTACTACGTTCCTCACAAAGAAAAACCTATACCGGACTTAGCCAGCTTCGTTAGTTCAGTGGCACTAAACGTCTCTCGCACACGGATGCTACTCGTCTACCGATTCTTGGTTAGACTACCTGCAAATAACTCACACATTCATCAGACTCGGCTGCACACCGAGCCCGGTCCCAATACAGTTCATACACCTGTCCGTCATCACTCGCACGGGTGTTCTCAAGCCAAACACGCCTTGAGCTACGTGTTCACGTTACTAACCACGTGATGGGGTCTCCCAAACTTGCCCGTAGCACACCAGCGAAGGGCATTGCTCGAATACCCCAAACGACATGAAGAGTCATAGAGGATATTAAAGCGGGCCGGGTTACCTGCCACCCGTGAGGCTCCACCCTTCATCTTGTGTGCACTGGTGGACAGCGCTTACATGCACCCCCATGACATATGACGTCCCGAGATGCATGATTTTCCAACATAAGCAAATAGGTTAGTATTGTCACTTTCTATACACTAATAAAATCATTATATGGGCTACTAACTCGTTCCTCACCGAGTTTTTGAAAAAGGTGACCTTTTAGTGCGTTAAACCTCAAGCAAGCTCTGATACCATGCCGCGAGTGCCACACGGCCTCGTCGAGCAAGGATCACGCTGAGGGGTTCTGCGTTGCACAGCACCGGATAATATACATAAAAGGTACAAAGCGGAAGCAAAGTTTTATTACATAAACTGGTTTATGAACATTTTTACGACAAAATATGTTCAGTCTACACTCACGGGTGTAGACTATGCATCGAGTTCACATTCAGCCCGTGAACGTGACGGACCAGAATCCGTACGCTCAGGATGTCAGAGGGTGGTGCCGCACGATGCGACACCCGACAGCACATGTCATAAGGAAAACATTGCATTGCATAGAAAACCAACTGAATATGTACAAAAGTACAAGACTTCAGTTACAAACTAAGTATTGAGATTACAACAGTGGAAGCTAAGTTTATACAACTTACACCCACCTATCTAGCAAAAGTCGGTTGCCCAGCTATAGGGACAACCCACACTAGCTGCACTCCTCCCCTCAGTGCGGCGTGTACGGCTCCCGCTCCGCCGTGGTCCTCGACGGAGGGTAGCCCTCGCCGGTGGACTCGTAACCCGAGTCCGTGGGGTAGTCATTACCTGAAAAACACTTATAGCAGCAACCGTGAGCACGATGGCTCAACAATACTTAACCGACTCCCTATGCAAGAAACTCTACATGCAGTTCACGACGAACATGGGATGTAAGTTGCAGCAAACGGACACGCCTACAAGTTCATCCTTATTTCATATTTTAGCCACAAGTTAACAGTTCATGAATCTGAAATTTAGTAAGTGATATTTGGTGGCACACATGTAGTAATACAATTTATACATATCAGCAGAATTGAATCACAACATTACATAATTTATCTACGTCACGACGCAGTGAACAAGCGGTACTCATCACCGCGAGGGACCGTGAATCGACTCGATATACACCTGCAGGGATACCCGAAGGGCACATCACGTACACCCACCCATGGAGCTGCACAGCACGCTCACTCGATGTCGTACAGGACAACCTTTCACCAAACAGCCCAAACGTCGAACCGGTCGTACCCAAACGGACATGAGGTTCCCTCCACGGAGCTTCTCTCTATGCACGTTAGCGGATCTCCACCTTGCTGCCCTCAACCTACACCTATGAATCGGTGCGTTATGCCTCGACGCCCGGAGGTATAGGTTACATCGGTTTATCGGGGCCCATTTATCCGATATGCCTTCGGTACGTTCAATACTTGTTCAGCAGGGCCGCACACGGATCGGTCCTCAATCGACATGTACAGGGATGTGCCCACAAGACTTCCTCTTGTTGCGAACCAATCCCGTGTGTTTTGACACCTATACTCACGAGTAGATTCCAACTACTCGACTTGTACCGAAGTTCTATGAAAATTAAGCATAGCCTGACTACTCGAGGACTTAGATGCTACCCTCACTCTTGTAGGAAAAATCTGGTTATGCACTTGGGTTTCATCCATCCTACAACTAATGCACAAAAATACCTCATACTAAGTGTACATAAAGTAAAAGTTGGTAAAACTTGTTAATGCAAACCGGGGCTTGCCTTGTTGCTGCTGGTCAGTGGTTAGTGCTTCATCCAGAACGAGAAAGTCCAGCACTTCCGAGGTTTCCTCACCTTCAGCGACTACGCGTAAGCGATATACTATATGTCAATTTGAATGCAATATTTGGAACTGAATATGTAAATACCATAACTGTATCTAGCCCTCCCCTTTGGCTCTGAAATTTTTATGGTGGCTTGGTAGGGTCATAATCAGAGTCTTGACCATGTTTAATTTGAAACAAAGTTCATTTGAGCTCTGTACAAATAAAATCATATTTGGTCATTAGTAGATCCTCTAAGGATTTCCAGGGATTCTCATGGCTCCAACCATTACTTTCTGGAAACTAGAGTTTGAGATGGTTCAAATGGAATTGGTTTCATGTCATTTGAAGAATCCTAGATGAAGTTATGCCCTAAACAAGATTTGAGAAAATCTGAAAAATATTTATGTACATTTTTCCATTTCTCAGGGCAGTTCACTCAATCACACCCTTAGGGTGGATAAATGAACTTGGATGGATCTGAAATTTTTCCTGTGACTCAAGGATTTTCAAATGAACATCCTAGTCAAATTTAGAATTTTCCATACAGGAATTCTCCAGATAAAATTCCCAAATGTTTAAACTTGAGGGAATTAATTCTGGAAAAAGAATAAGTTTCATAGGCTTAAACTTGTTTTTTTTTGGATAGTACTTGAATATATGAATCCAACAAAATTCTGTTCACTGAATTTGGAGCTTCCTAGCAAAAGTTATAGTCATCTGAAGTTTGAACCAAATCTGAAAATCATAGAAACGTTAAAACTCTGGTTGTGGGAACCACTCTTTAAGCCGGCCCACTGAGATTGCGGCCACACCGCAGCCCACGGGGTTTTACCCGCGCTGCCGCACCGGATCCCAGCCGCAAAACAGATCCCCGCTGGAAAACAGAGACTGACCTGTGGACCCGGCCCCCCTCCTTCGTCTTCCCCACGTCAACCTGCGATCCCCGCAGCGGCGCTTCGCCGGAGAGCTCGCCGCCGGCCATTTTACCGCATGACCTTCGAAGGATTTCACCACCTGTGCCCAACTTTGCTGAAGGAACACGTTGGTGCACTCACCGGAGCTCGGTGATGGCCGGAACCACGCTCGCGACGGTGACAGCGGCGATCCCCACTCCGGTGATGTCGCCTGAGCTACCCAGGGCCCTATTTTTGGAACAGTTTGCTCCTACAGCTCCATGGTGGCATGCTGAGCATGAAAATGAACTTGGTTTGCCGTGGAAATGGCCGGAGCTAGGACCTCACCATCGACCTAGGGCTAAAACGGCGGATACTCGAAAAACTCGAATAGCAGTGCCAAAAACTCGACGGTTTCTGATGGTTCTTGATCCTAGGTGGCTGTGGGGACGTGTAGAACATGTGGGTGGCTTGGCATACGCGGTGGTGAACCGATCACCACGAATTTTGGATTCTTGGCTACCTCGGTTCTTTGAACACTGAGAAATAAATGATGAAATTCTCCCCCGACAGGGCATGAAAAGGGGTAGGGTTTTCACCATGTGTTCGAGCAACCTCTGGCGCGTCTAGTTGCTGTTGATCGTCGGGCACGAGGCGCTTATATCGGCGGCGCACCGAGGACCCGACAGAGCGGCCAAAACGGCGATACTTTCAGTTGAGCACGTGCGAAAGCCGGCAGGGTTTCCATGTGAGCTGCGAGAGGTGGCTTCGTGGGCAAGCAAAGGCCCGGTGCTTGCCTCCAGCACGACACCAGTTCGTCGTGGTGGCGGTTCGGCAGCTGCTCGGTGGCGCCCGCTGCTGTGTCCTGTTGAACAGAGCCCGTGGGAGTGCTTGATCAGTGCATTTGACTGCCAGGTGGGCCCTTGCTTCCCCCCTAATCCTCTCCTTTGTTGGTGCTTTAATATCTCAGCTACTCAAACTTGAATGGAAGGCTTAGCCATCAATCCAGGGGATGGATTTGAATTCATCAGTTTGAAATTGGTTTTGGCCAAATTCGTTTCACATTTGAATTTGAAATTCAAATTCAGTTTCTAAATTAGTGCAAATTTAGCTCCCGACAAGATGAACTCCAATGGGGATGAAAATCGGGGGACTAACTCAGAAAAATGTGATGAGTTTGAATACGGAGTAAACTTTTGAATTCAAGCGCTGAAAACAAGTTGAAATTTGAATTTGCATTCAAATGCATAGGGTCCAATAAATCGGGAAGCGAGCTTCCCTTCACGCCGAATCAATGCACGCCTTTCATCAGAGATACACGTAGGTACACGTGTTCCCCGACATCGAAGTGTAGCGGCCTACGCCTCTTATCAGCGTAACTTTTCTGTCGGGATTGGGGGCCTTCAAGTTGGCTTGAATCATCTGAACACGCTCTTTGGCGTCGTTCACCACATTAACCCCGAACGTGACCATTTCACCGGACTCGCACCAATTCAATGGGGTGTGTCATTTGCGACCATAGAGAGCCTCATATGGTGCCATCTTGATACTCGCTTGATAGCCATTGTTGTACGAGAATTCTGCCAACGGTAGATGATCATACCAGTTTCTACCGTGGTGGATGGCATATGCTCTCAACATGTCTTCTAATACTTGGTTCACCCTCTCGGTTTGCCCATCTGTCTGAGGGTGATAGTCGGAGCTTCGAATCAGTTTGGTACCCAAAGCAGCGTGCAACTGCTCCCAGAAACGAGCTACAAACAGTGCCCCTCAGTCTGAGATTATGGTCTTGGGTACTCCATGCAAGCATAGGATTCTTGCTATGTACAACTCCGCATACTTGCTGGCATGGTAACGTGTATGCACGGGAATGAAGTGAGCCGTCTTGGTTAGCCGGTCAACGATTACCCGAATGGAATCTGCTTGTTGGAAGTCAGGGGTAATCCCACAATGAAATCCATGCTCACATCTTCCCACTACCATGCTGGAATTTTCATGGGTTTCAACAACCCTGATTTCCTCATGTGATCCGCTTTCACTCGTCTACATGTATCACACTCGGATACGTATTTAGCCACTTCCCGCTTCATCCGTGTCCACCAAAATTTTCTTTTTAAATCTTGGTACCTTTTGTGGCTGCCCGGATGAATGGAGAACTTAGACAAGTGAGCTTCATCAAGGATCTTCTTTCTCAGATCCATATCCCGGGGTACGACTATGTGGTCATTGAACCACAGCGCCCCCTCATCATCTTTCCGGAAACATTTGATTTCGCCATTGTCTATCCGTCTCCGGAGATGTGCCATGCCCTTGTCAACTTTCTGAGCTGCAATTATATCCTCCCTAATGGTAGGGATGAGGGCAAGGTTGTAGAGTGATCCATAAAGAACCAAGTATAAAATCGGCTCTTCCTCCTCCACCGGTGTAATGGTGAGGTTATGGACATGTGATTTCCGACTCAGCGCGTCGGCAACAACATTAGCGTTGCTGGGGTGGTAATGAATCTCAATCTCATAATCTTTGATTAGTTCCAACCACCTCCTTTGACTCATATTCAGCTCCTTCTGGGTGAAGATATACTTCAAGCTCTTGTGGTCGGTGTAGAGATACACCAAATTCCTCAGGAGATAGTGCCTCCACATTTTCGGCGCCAAAACCACAGCAGCGAGCTCAAGATCATGAGTCGGATAGTGCTGCTCATGGTTTCATAGTTGGCGTGAGCCATATGCCACCACACATCCTTCTTGCATCAACACGCAGCCGAGCTCGATGCCGGCGGCATCACAATACACGTCGAAGGGCTTGGTCGTATCCGGTTGAGCTAAGACCGGGGCTGTTGTGAGATGCTTCACCAATGCTTTGAACGCTCCTTCACATGCTGTGTTCCAAATATATTCTGTTACTTTCTTCAACAATTCTGTCATCGGCTTAGCAAGCTTGGAGAAACTTGGAATGAATCTCCGGTAATATCCCACTAAACCGAGCAAGCTTCTGACTTCATGGATAGAAGTAGGGGCTTTCCATTTCAGCACTTGCTCGATTTTGCTTGGGTCAACCGCAATGCCTTCCTCTGAGATGATATGTCCCAAAAATGGCACTTGGCTGATCCAAAACTCACATTTGCTGAACTAGACATAGAGCTTATGGTCCCGCAATCGTTGAACAATGATTCTCAAGTGTTCGGCGTGTTCTGCATCTGACTTGGAGTACACCAAGATATCATCAATGAACACCACAACGAACTTGTCCAGCTCCGGCATGAAAACTGAGTTCATAAGGTACATGAAATGTGCCGGAGCATTAGTGAGACCAAAAGACATGACGAGATATTCGTATAGCCCATATCTCATCGAGAATGCCGTCTTCGGGATATCCTCCGCCCGGAGTTTTATTTGATGATACCCGGAACGAAGGTCCATCTTGGAGAACACACTTGCACCCATAAGCTGATCAAACAGGATGTCAATGCGGGGCAGTGGGTATTTGTTCGTGATGGTGACGGCATTGAGCGGCCGGTAATCCACACACAGCCTCAAGGTTTCATCCTTCTTCTTTATGAACAGCGCCGATCATCCCCAAGGTGAGGAACTCGGTCTAATGAAACCTTTGCTCAACAGATCATTGAGCTGTTCTTTCAATTCAGCCAGCTGGTTCGGAGCCATTTTGTATGGTCTACGTTGAGACGGACCCGTCAACCGAGACATGCCACTCGCCCGGGAATCGCATTGGGTGGTGCCGTGTTGTGCGGCAACCAACAGCACACATACAAGGAACAAGGTATTACATAAAACAATAGCGGAAGCTTACAAGTTTTGCTTTGTAAATACTTTACATCAAGTAACTACAACGGAAGTCTATATCATCTCACGTCGAATAACTAAAAGTACTCGAGATGAAGTCCAGCCCGCGGACTCCTCTCGCTAGCAACACGAAGAAAACAGCAGCGGCTGGGTTCTCCCTGTGTCAAACGACTCGGAAGTCTCCGAGTCTCACCGGACAACCTTCTTTTCAGCATCGATGTTAACCTGCAAAACCACTCATATAGCAAGCATGAGCACATAGGCTCAGCAAGTCTGACCCGTCTCTCCTAAACAAGAAACTCTACATGCGCGACGGTTGCAATTGGGTCGGCTAGATTTGCATAAAGGACTTGCCTAAAGTTGATCCTTAAATTTCAGATTTTAAGCCTCATTGTGCAGACCTTGAGCCGAAAAGCATCGCAACTCCACAATCAAACAAGAAACGCTTTGTTGCGATGCTCCTTGCACAAAGTGAAAGTAAACTTTAATGAGCCTATCTCTAATTCAATCATGGTTGCAATACAAGTTATAGCACAGCCTTATCAAGTTCAAAAGAATAACCAGTTCAGTTCTTACTACGTCAAGACGCAGTGGGCAAGTATGCTCATATGACCACGAGCGGCGGTGATTCGAATCAGTACACGCCCGGACTACACGACACGTACACCCGTACTCCGAGTTGCCGGCAGCAACCTCGACTGACGTTGTACGCAGCCACCTTTCCCAAGATCTTCCACATTGGACGCAGTCCAACTGCCCCGAGTACGCAAGCTCCCTCAAGGTACATACCCGCAGTGGTATGTTCTTAAGTGAGGTACCTCCTGCTACCCTGACGCCGAAAGCCTAAGGCAGTTGGAAAGGTTCCACTATGGATCTCCCAAGATACATCGGTTTCCTGGGTCCCATATAGCCAGTATGTGCCCGGTACACAACTCAAACTTGTCCAACAGGGCCAAGCACGGACGGGCCTTAACCGACACTGGCAGGGCTATGCACGCACGGCCTGCAACCTGCTGCATCTAAACCTCCCTGCCCGGTCTCCATTTCTTATGTGTGAACTTTCCTCATCTTCTCTAAATTGGACCCGTTCCAAGTACACCAGCCCCAAACTCGCGAGTAGATTCCAACTACTCGTCTTCTACCGGACCTTTTCTACTAACATTAGCGTAGCCAAATTCCCTCGAGGAGTTGCTATTCTACCCTTTCTCTCTTAGGTGTTTCTGGTCATGCAAGTGGGGTTTTCAATATCATCTAGACGTAATGCAATCAACGACGCAAAGCTATGATCTCTACAAATGAAAATGCTTTATAAAACGGTTCAAATGCAAACCAGGGCTTGCTTGTTTTGCAGGTGACTAAGGTTACAATCAGTTAGTGACGATCACTTGGAGCTTGATCACTTGTTTTCCTCCCTCCTTGATCTTCACCTCAAGTTCTTCTCACCTTCTTCACGTATATGCTACACGATATGATCATGCATATGTATTTAATTGAAAAGCTTTTGCTAATAAGATCTAATGACAGTTTTAAAACTGGAACTCTGTTTAAGAATTTAAAATGACACTGGTGCTAGTGGTTTGGGTTGGGTTTAAACACCATGATCAAGTGTTGAGTGCTTTTCCCACTTAAGTGTTGATCACCTTAAGAGATCACACATGACAGTGGTGATCCAGAGCTCTAATGGAGCTGAGAATTTTCATGTGAGTTCTTTGTCACAAGAAAGTCCTCTGGACCAAAATTTAGCACTTTTCATGGAGTGGTTTATTCAGAATAATTCTCTAAGGGTTTAGTCAAAGATGAATTAATTCTGAGGTAACACCCATGTTCATGTCAAACTTAGTGAACCACAATTTCAATTATAGGTCATAGAGTCTACATGAATTTTCCTAGGATTTTTGGAGCTAAGAATTTCCCAGAACTGAATTTACAAGTTTTGGAAATTCTCTGAAAATGTTTCTGTATTCATTTGAATACAGGAACTTACAATCTGAATTAACCTGATCAATTCAACTCCAAATGAGCTGAAACTTTTACAGGTGTCTAATAACACCCTAAAAAATAGTCTGGCAAAATTTGAGGATTTTTGGATAAACCAAACTCCCTCTAAAATTCTTTTGCTGAAAAGTTTTAAAGAATTTTCCAGAGTTAAATAAAGACTTTCATCCAAATTGGGTTTCATATTTGGATAGATTTTGTCAATATGAATCTAACCAAATTTGAATCACTAAATTTGGAGGTTCCTAGCAAAAGTTATGCTCTTCTAAAGTTTGGGAAAAAATCTGAGATTTGAATAAATTCGGGAAAAGTTTAAACCTGACTGTGGGGTCATGGGGCACGTGTCAGCTGCTGAGGGAGTGCCACACGGGCTACAGAATCGTTTCCCGCGCTGTCACAGTTGATCCTGTGTTACAGAGAATCCAGCCCACTGTTGCCGGGCGACTGATGCGTGGGGCCGGTAGCACCTTCGTCTACCTCCCGCCCCCGTGCTATCCCGCCGCCGGGCTCGCCGGAGAAGCTCCGGAATCGGTCGTCTGGCCACCCCTGCCGCTGAAACTCGCCGCCAGCCCCTAATTCCCCGTAAGGAACACGCTGATGGGGTTTGCTCGAGCTGGCAGGGCCCCCAAACTAGCCCGCGACGGTGCACCGGCTCGGATGAAGTCCGGTGACGTCACCCCGTTGAGCTAGCCCGCCAAAAGCTTCCTAGAAAGGTTCTACAGCACCGGTGGAGGTTGGCCACGCTTGGCATGGACACATATGGGCTCGGGAACGGCTCTACCCTAGGGTTCACCGTGCACCCGCACCTTTCCGCCATAGTCGCCGTCGTAAAAAGTGAAATTGCACCGTGCACAGTGTGTTTCATGCGAGGCTTCGGGAAGAAGAAAGGTTGCTACACCAGTCTAGGTTCTATGTGCGAAATTTGCAGAGCTCTAAATGAATATAACTCGAGCATTTCATCGATTCATACCCGCGGGTCAGTTTTCACCGGCCGGAGAGGATCTTCGAAATTCGTTGTCGAGAGGCCGAGACAGGCTCTGCGCTTCGGGTGGAAGCTGCACGGAGACCTTGCGCGTCCCCCGGTGGCCTCGTTTGGTCGTGAAAAGCTCTGGAGAAGGCTGTCCACGGGAGCGCCTTCTCTCGGTTGTGTAACGGCTGCCGCTGAAACTGGGGTACCTCGGTGTGGAGAGCAAGAACTCCCTCGGTGATGGCGCGAGGAGGTCGGGGAGGGTTCTGTTGTGTGATTTTGCTGCTCAGCTGAAGTCCTCACGCGGTGTAGGTGAGGGTTGATCGACCGAGAGCTCGGCGGCAGAGCTCGATCGGTTTTTCTTGCGCGCGGAGGAAGAACAAGCCGTGGCTTCGGGGCTTCGGTGATGAGAGGGAAAAGGAGCCCGACAGGGGGTAATAAAGCCCTGGGTGAGGCGGTTCCCGTGGGAAGGCGGTCGCCCGAGGCGGTGAGCGCCGCTGTCGGCTCTGCCGATTGCTTCTCGTGGGAGGTAAGCAAAACAGAGACTGTGGACTGAGATCTTTTGCAATATTCAGTGCACTCAATGACATGTGGGTCCCACATGTCAGTCCTCCTTATCCCCACTAAAATATCTCCCCATTTTTAATATTGATGGAATTCAATTGTGGAAGTTTAAATCTGAGAGGCATTTGGATAATTGGGCAAGTTTTATCCAAATTCAAATATGCATTTGAATTCTTTGTCAATTAAAGTCCATTTGAAAAAAATGGGTTGCAAATCATTTCTATAAATCATGAAACTTTGCACACCCCCTAATTTGGACCCAAGGAATTCAAATATTAAACCTGATTTTTAATTTGGCTGTTGCAAATGAGATTTGTAGCACAACAGTTTGGAAATTCCTAGTGTTGCTCTCATTTGAATTTTATTTTGAACACATTGTTCTAAATCTGATTTTTGTTTTCTCACACATATGGGAACTTCCCATCCTTGTTTTAGACCCCTCTAGGGTTCCAAGTTCTCAAATAAACATTTGACTTGTGTGAAGAAAAACCCTCATGTGTGTTATCACATGTGGAAAAGTTTTAACAAGTCCTAAATTTCATACATATGAAACCAACTTTTGCAAATAAGTGTTTCTTTGTATTCATAATTTTGGAACCTTTACATACGTGATATGGGAGTAGTCCCGGGTGCAAGTTCAATCTTGAACTCGACATCCCATTCAGGTGGTATGCCTGGGAGATCATCCGGGAACACGTCGGGATACTCTCGGACTACAGGGATGTCCTCTAACTTGGAAGCTTCAGTAGTATAGGTGGCTGAAACTTACGGGACTGGATTATCTAGTATGAGGGACTGCGGACGGTGTAGTGGGGAGTTGAGGTGAACCGTCTGTGATAATGTTTCTAGAACAGCGCCATGGTAACTTAGCCATGACATCCCTAAGATTGCATCAATCTTCTGCCCTTCAAGAATAATCATAGTATTGGGATATATCTCCCCACCTAAGCACAGTGGTGCTTTCAGAATCATCATAGTTGCTGAAATCTTTCCTCCCGGTGAGCGAATCATATAAGAGCACTCAGTTGGAAAGGCTTCCAGTTGATGCTTAACCACATATGATGCACTTATGAAGTTGTGGGTTGCACCAGAATCAAATAATATGATGATTGCTTGATCGTTGAGAGTGAACGTACCCGCCAGCACGTTTTCTCCCTTTGGGCGTCCTCATTGTCGAGGTGGTGAACGCTCCCGGTTCGCTGACCTTCCTTCTTGAACGGAGGTCGGCCTCAAGCACCGCCCTGATATTGGGCTTGCCCGCTGCTCTGCTGCCCCTGGGGACAGTCCTTCGAGAAATTGCCCACCTGGCCACATGTGTAGCAGTTGTAGCGAGGCGGTCCTCCGCTGATCGGCGGACAGAAACCCGGGGCACGTTGTCGCAGTGGAAACGCCCGGGGTACCATCTTCTGCTTCTGTTGCGGTCGCAGTGGTGGCATCGGCGGTCGGAACGGGGGTGGCTCGAAAGAACGACCCCAGAACTGCTGAGATCGCGCCAGTGGGTGCCACTGCTGACCGGATGGTGTCCGATACACCATGCGGTATTTTTGATGAGCTCCACCCCCGCTGCTGGGTGGAGCGCTGCGCTTTCACTGCTCAGCCGCCAATTCCCGCTGATCATCTTCTTGCATAATCGCGGCGTTGACAAGATCATTGAACGTGCCGCGATTGCATTGTACGAGATGCGTCTTCATCTCGGGATTTAACCCCCGATAGAAATGCTCTCGCTTCTTCTCCACGGTGGAGACATAATCCGACGCATACTGCGCCAGATGGTTGAAGGCATGGGAGTAGTTGTGGGCACTCCTCCCGCCCTGCTTCAGCTCCAAGAACTCTTGGAACTTCCTCTTCATTATCCCGGGAGGGATATGGTAGGCTCGGAACGCTTCACGGAATTCTTCCCACTCAACGGTGTGGCCAGACGGCAGTGAGGTGACATAGTTCGCCCACCACGCACCAGCGGCACCGTGAAGCTGCTGCACCACGAAAAGAGTCTTCTGCCGCTCCGTGCATTGGAGCAGCCTGAACTTGGACTCAATCGTCCGCAGCCTGTCGGCCTCCAGGGATTCTGCCGCTTCGGTGAACACCAGAGGATGCGTACTCATGAAATCCGAGTACGTCACAGTGTGGAGCTCACGAGGTCCCCTCTCTTGACGCCCCCCCCCTCGCCTGGGACGTATTCTGCACGATCGTGCGGAGCAGATCGGTATGCTCCTCATGATTAGCCACCAGTGCCGCAATCACATCTGCTAGTGTAAGCGGAGGTGGCGGTGATGGTTGTTGCTGCGGGGTACTGTCGTAGGTAGGTGGCTGGGAGTCATCACCCCCCTGCTGGCTAGAGCCAACGACCTCATGCGTAGCCCGTGTACGAACCATCTGCAACCATATGACAATAAAAATCAGTCCTGCAACATACTTCCTGCAGTCCAATAAAATAGGCGTAAAACATAATGACAGTAAAACATGCGATACATCTCGTATATAGATAATGTAATAACTTTGCACAAACTACCCCATTACCAGACCAAATACAAACTAGTTAAATCCAACTTGATGGACTTCCTCTTTGGAAGTTCATCTCAACTAGGTTTGGTCACTACGAGACGTTAATATCGCTTTGTCATCACATATACCCTTTTATCGTCAATACGACACAAACATGGCCCAAAGCAAAAGAAACTTGAGTAAGTAACCTACTCAAATCTTTCACTAGTTGAAGATAACCACTCAGGAGTATGTTCTACCCCCATTGGAAGTACTCAAACACCATAGGGTACAACAATCTCTCAATTGAGTTCACTGTCATCCCTCTGCCAGAATGACCAGTTTCTTCATGTTCCAGATTTTGACCTGGTACATGGCATTTTCATAACTCAAGTTGAATACCAAAGTTAAAGTTAACTTCAATAGCTTTCCAACAAGTATTTATTTTCCCTCATATTAGCACTTGTTAAAAACTTATGATAATTCAAAGCCAACAGAAACTTCTAAAAGAATTTCAACAGCACCTCCTTTGGAAGTTGCTGTTTTCAACTCTAATTTCCACTGAATTCCGTGCTGCAATTGCAGAAACTATGAATTACAAAGATGTAACAAATCTTCTACTCTTTCCGAAAATGTATCATATGATAATTTTAAATTTTTTTACAGGAAGTTATGCTTGAAAAACAGAACACTCCAGAGAGTTTTTGAACCTGTCCTGGTTGTGGACAGTTTGCAATCATCTGGAATTTCGACCAATTTAAGATGGGATTCTGCTCTGGAAGTCTGCAACAAAGTGGTAGAGTACTCAAACTCCTTTCTAGAACTATATCTCACACCTCCATTGGCTAAATGATCTGCGAGTTATGCTCTGTTAAAGTTCAGCAGACTTGTTGCCAAAACAGAGCACTCTGTTTTTCAATCCCTTTGAGCTAAACTGATCAACTATTGAATTTTCCTACCCAACCAGGGTCCTAAATATTGAAACTTGGTTATTTTAGTTCCTTGTTACCATTATCTTTAATGCAAATGCCTATTACATGTCGGTACTACGTTCCTCACAAAAAAATCCTAACTGGATTATACCGGCATATATGTCTCAATTGTGGCACTAAACGGTCTCTCGCACACGTATACTACACGGGATACATACATGGTTAGTACCTGCAGAAGAACACTCAATAATGATGCACTCAAGGGTTGTTTTCATTTCAGACAGGTCCATATTTAAAAGTAAATACATACGCCCGTATCATTGCCATATGGCCATCCTTGAGTTAAGCCACGTCTCAAGGTACGTAATTGTGTTCTCACACCACACGACGGGGAACCCGAGTAGAGAGCGAACGGGTCGTCACGGTTGGGAATTTTATCACCCCAACAGATACCACCTACTACCCTGCAGGGCACGCCGATGGCAAGCGCTGCGTATGTCCTTCTAGGCTATTTCCAGAAGCACACACTATCGCATTACTGACCACACGGTGGGGTCTCCACTTTCTTGCCTAATGCACGCTAGGGATCAGCGTTTCATATGAACTCAGGAACATGAAGAGTCCAAGAGTTTCATATTGACATCTCACACCAAGCTGTCAGACCTATCCCTGAACCACATTCCTCGTCAGGAGAGCTAACTGAAATTGAACCGCTTTTGGTGTTGTTCCTTACCATTTTTACCTAAGCGTAGGTGCGTCGTTACATAATAGAAATTCAGAATTATAACACATATGTTAGTCATGCCACTTTAAGTAACTATGCTAATATAGTCCTTACTTGGGCATACTAGCGAATCCTCACCGTAATCTTAAGTTTTCCCATAATACAGTCCTTAATTAGTGTGCTATCCCTAATCCAGCTCTGATACCAGCCTGTGATGGACCGGAATCCGTACGCTTAGAATCTCAGAGGGTGGTGCCACACGATGCGACACCCGACATCACACGTCATAAGGAAAGCAACTGAATATGTACAAAATAGTACAAGACTTCAGTTACTAACTAAGTATTGAGATTACAACAGCGGAAGCTAAGTTTATACAACTCACACCCATCTATCTAGGAAAAGTCGGTTGCCCAGCCCTAGGGACAACCCACACTAGCTGCACTCCTCAGCTCAGCGTGGCGTGTACGGGTCCCACTCAGCAGTGGTCCCCGACGGAGGGTAGCCCTCGTCGTTGGACTCGTAACCCGAGTCCGTGGGGTAGTCATCACCTGAAAAACACTTACAGCAGCAACCGTGAGCACGATGGCTCAACAAGACTTAACCGAAACAAGCGGTACTCATCACCGCGAGGGACGGCGAATCGACTCCATATACACCTGCAGGGATACCCGAAGAGCATGTCACATACGCCCACCCATGGAGCTGCACAGCACGCTCACTCGATATCGTTCGGGACAACCTTTCACCAAACAGCCCAAACATCAAACTGGTCGCACCCAAACGGACTGGAGGTTCCCTACAAGGAGCATCTCTCTATGCCCGTTAGCAGATTTCCACCTTGCTTCCCTCAACCTACACCTATAAATCGGTGCGTTATGCCTCGACGCCCGGAGGTATAGGTTGCATCGGTTTATCGGGGCCCATATATCTGATATGCCTTCAGTAAGTTCAATACTTGTTCAGCGGGGCCACACACGGATCGGTCCTCAATCGACTCGGACAGGGCTGCGCCCACAAGACTTCCTCTTGTTGCGCCCTAGCCCCTGCCTAGTCTAATTTTCTTACTAAAGTGATCTCACATCACTCGAACCAATCCCGTGTGTCCCGACACCTATACTCGCGAGTAGATTTCAACTACTCGACTTGTACCAAAGTTCTATGAAAATTAAGCATAGTCTGACTACTTGAGGACTTAGATGCTGCCCTCACTCTTGTAGGAAAAATCTGGTTATGCACTTGGGTTTCATCCATCCTACACCTAATGCACAAGCATACCTCATGCTAAGTGTACATAAAGTAAAACTTGGTAAAACTTGTTAATGCAAACCGGGGCATGCCTTGTTGCTGCTGGTCAGTGGTTAGTGCTTCATCCGGAAGGAGAAAGTCCAGCACTTCCGGGGTTTCCTCGCCTTCAGCGACTACACGTAAGCAATATACTATATGTCAATTTGAATGCAATGTTTGGAACTGAATATGTAAATACCATAACTCTAGCTAGCCCTCCCTTTTGGCCCTGAAATTTTTATGGTGGCTTGGTAGGGTCCTAACCAGAGTCTTGATGAAGTTTCATTTGAAACAAAGTTCATTTGAGCTCTGTACAAATAAAAGCCTATTTGGTCATTAGTAGAGCCTCTAAGGATTTCCAGGGATTTTTCATGGCTCCAACCGTTACTTTCTGGAAACTAGAGTTTGAGATGGTTCTAATGGAATTGGTTTCATGTCATTTGAAGAATTCTAGATGAAGTTATGCCCTAAACAAGATTTGAGAAAATCTGAAAAATGTTTGTCTACATTTTTCCATTTTCTCAGGGCAGTTCACTTAATCACACCCTTAGGGGGACTAAATGAACTTGGATGGATCTGAAATTTTTCCTGTGACTCAAGGATTTTAAAATAAACATCCTAGTAAATTTCAGAATTTTCCATAAAGGAATTCTCCAGATAAAATTCCCAACAGTTTAAACTTGAGGGAATTAATTCTGTAAAAAGAATAAGTTTCATTGGCTGAAAGTTGTTTTGTTGGATAGTACTTGAAGATATGAATACAACCAAATTTGGTTCACTGAATTTGGAGCTTCCTAGCAAAAAATATAGACATTTGAAGTTTGAACCAAATCTGAAAATCATAGAAATGTTTAAACTCGGGTTGTGGGCCCCACTCTTTAAGCCGGCCCACTGAGATCGCGGCCACGCCACAGCCCACGGGGTTTTACCACGATGCCGCAGGATCCCAGCCGCAAAACGGGTCCCCGCTGGAAAACAGAGACTGACCGGTGGGCCCGGCCCCCCCTTCGTCTTCCTTGTGACAACCCACGATCCCCGCGGCGGCACTTTGTCAGAGAGCTCACCACCAGCCGTTTTACCGCATGACCTTCAACAGATTTTGCCGCCTGTGCCCAACTTTGCTCAAGGAACACGTTGGTGCACTCACCGGAGCTCGGTGATGGCCGTAACCACGCTCGCGACAGTGACAGCGGCGATCCCCACTCCGGTGATGTCGCCCGAGCTACCAAGGGCCCTATTTTTGGAACGGTTTGCTCCTACAGCTCCATGGTGGCATGCTGATCATGAAAATGAACTTGGTTTGCCATGGAAACAGCCGGAGCTAGGACCTCACCGTCGACCTAGGGCTAAAATGGCAGATACTCGAAAAACTCAAATAGCAGTGCCAAAACTCGACGGTTTCTGATGGTTCTTGAACCTAAGTAGCCGTGGGGATGTGTAGAACATGTGGGTGGCTTGGCATACGCGGTGGTGAACCGATCACCATGAATTTTGGATTTTTGGCTATCTCGGTTCTTTGAACACCTAGAAATAAACGATGAAATTCTCCCCCGACAGGGCATGAAAAGGGATAAGGTTTTCACCGTGAGTTCGAGCAACCTCTGGCATGTCTAGTTGCTGTTGATTGTCGGGCACCAGAGCGCCTAGATCGGTGGCGCACTGAGGACCCGAGAGAGCAGCCGAAACGGTGATACTTTCGGTTGAGCTCGTGCGAAAGCCGGCAGGGTTTCCGTGTGAGCTGCAAGAGATGGCTTCGTGGGCAAGCAAAGGCCCAGCGCTAGCCTCCAGCATGACACCAGTTCGTCGCAGTGGCGGTTCAGCAGCTGCTCTGTGGCGCCCGCTGCCGTGTCCCGTAGAACAGAGCCCGCGGGAGTGCTTGATCAGTGCTTTTGACTGCCAGGTGGGGCCCTTGCTTCCCCCCTAGTCCTCTCCTTTGTTGGTGCAAATATCTCAGCTACTCAAACTTGAATGGAAGGTGTAGCCATCAATCCAGGGGATGGATTTAAATTCATCAGTTTGAAATTGGGTTGGCCAAATTTGTTTCACATTTGAATTTGAAATTCAAATTCAGTTTTTGAATTAATGCAAATTTAGCTCCCAACAAGATGAACTCCAATGGGGATGAAAATTGGGGGCCTAACTCGGGAAAATGTGCTGAGTTTAAATTTGGAGTCAACTTTTGAATTCAAGTGCTGAAAACTAGTTGAAATTTGAATTTGCATTCAAATAACCCTTTTTACAAATGTCTCCAAAAGTGGCTCAAAAGAGTTTGGATTTACATGAAACTTGGCATGAACATTCCTAAAATTATTTAGGACCAACTAGTGAAATCATCCTCTCATGTTAATGTGTGTGAGCTCTGACCTTTTTGGCGTTATAGGTTTTTCCTCTGATCACCCTCTTCATGGTGCTTACTTTCTCGTCACAAGTGTTCATGAGCTATCCACCAAATGAGCTGTGGTGTTGTGAGGTGATGAACATTTTGGGCAAGTCACTTCTTGGGCTTTTACAGGGAACGTGTTCCCGCTAGCACACATGCAAACTAACACTGCGGCGTGCATGACTCCCACTCGACGGAGTTTCCCTCTTGGGGTTCCGTCTCCTCCTCGGGAGTCCCTTCCTCATAACACCCTGCAAAAGCTTCAAACACAAGCAGTGAGCACGATGGCTCAGCATGTCTGACCCGTCTTTCCTATACATGAAACTTCTACATGTTGGATCATGCGTATTTGGGCAAAGTAAGTTGCAAAGGACTCGCCTAATTATTTGAACCTTACTTTCAAGTTTTAGCAGCAAATATTGGAGAACCTCATGCTAAGGCACATGAGAGAGCCACAATCAAACAAGAAATGAATTTCTCTCATGTACTTTCCCCAAGGTTGAAAATAACTTTAATTAGCTCTAAACTACAGTACTTCGTTAGCAATCAAGGTCCATCATTCAAATCAGCAAACTTTTAACATGTATCTAGCCTGTTCTTTCTACGTCACGGTACAGTGAACAAGTGGTACTCACTGACCGTGAGGGACGGCGATTATAATTGATTTACACCTGCAGAGTTACCCGAATAACCCGTCATGTACACCCGTACTCGATGTTGCCTACAGCAACCATCACGGACGTCGTACGCAACCACCTTTCACCCGTCAGCCAAATGTTGAGCCGGTCCAATAGTCCCGAGCAAGAAGTCTCTGCGCGCGCATCTGCAGTGCCGCCAGCCGATTTACACCTCAAGCTATCAATCTACCCTCTGAACGACCAGCTATGCCTCAACACCCAACTACCCGAGTTACATCGGTTTCCCGGTTCCCATATATCCGGTAGGTCTTTGGTACTGTTCTAGCTTGTTCAACAGGCCTGCACATGGCTCGGTCCTCAATCGACACAAGCGGAGCTATGGCACCCAGGCCCCAACGTCCTGCTGCCCTTACTCTCCGCTCGGTCTCATTTTTATTGCCATGTGTTTCATTTGCTACCTTTATCCGAGTAGTGTGCCTCTAGCCTATTCTCGCGAGCAGTTCCAACTACTCGACTTGTACTGAATCCTACACTATTCTAGCATTGCAGTAGCTAATCGAGGTTTACAAATCTAAGACCAACCCGGGGTTTTCTTGGCTATGCATTTGGGTGTTCAAACAAGACTCTAATGCAAAATTTAAGTGGGTGCTCAAAGTAAGTTCTCAAAACAGTAAAATTTATAAAAAAGGCTAATGCAAACCGGAGCTTGCCTTGCTGCTGTTGGTCGTAGGCTAGCTTCTCCACTGGAGTGATGAAGTCTAAGACTTCGGGCTCCTCCTCAACCTTAGCGACTACATGAGATAAATACATATATGTATCAATTTCAATGCATTTGAATTTGAAGTTCAATTTGTGAAGACTATAAGTCTTACTAGACAGGCCCAACGACTCTGAAATTTTTACTGTGGTTTGGATACAACCTAAACAGGGACTTGGCCAAGTTTCATTTGCAGCAATGCTCATTTGAGCTCTCCACAAATAATTGTGTACTTGGCCTTAATTGGAGCTCTTAGGGTTTTCTAGGGATTGTCATGGAGCAAGCCATGACTTTCTGAAAACTATATTTTCATAGTGTTCTAATGGATTTTGTTTCAATTAGTTTGATCCTAGCCAAAGACATGAGCTAAACAATTTCAGAGAAAATCTGAAAATGTTTCTGGACATTTTCCGTTTTCTCTGGAACAGTTTTATTAATCACACCATTAGGTGGATCAAATGATCTCAAATGGATCTGAAATTTTTGTGGTAGCTTAGAGATATTTTGGTGAACATCTTAGACAAATTTTAGAATTTTCTTCAGTTAAATTCTAAACATTTTAAAATTTGAAGAATTAATTCTAGAGAAATAAGGATTTTCATAAAGTGAAACTTGATTTATTGGAAGGTACTCATAGAGCTGAATCAAACAAAATTTGGTTCACTCGATTTGGAGTTTCCTAGCCAAAGATATGTGAGTTTGAAGTTGAACTAAATATAAAAATCGGGGAAATGTTTAAAACACTGCACGTGGGTCCCATGCAGAGTGCCTTCTTCGACCTCCCGCCGGCGCCCGAGCGCGTGACGCACAGCGGCGGTGGCGTGGCTCGCTCTCGGCCGTTACTGCCTAATTCTCGACACGGTTTCTTCCTATGTGACCCTTGAAGCACGGCGCACACGCCGGACAACTCCTCATGCCTCGACATCGCCGGAAACGTAGTCGGCGATGGTGGCGGCGTAATTGAGCTCGGGTCCAACGGTGCTAGCTCATCTCGGCAGTGAACACGATCGACCAACGGGTCGCAAAGCACCACTAGGGCACGGGGAAGCTAACCCTACCCTCCTCTTGGCTGGAAATCGCCAGGAAAGTAGACTTCACCGGCGACCCGAGCCGTTTTCACCGGCGATTGCCAAAATAGGGTGCTACGCTCACTTGATTGATCATCGTAGCTAGGATTTGGCCAGTAATCGTGAGGTGCTACTCTAGCTTAAGCACAACCAGGATTTCCAGTGATCATGGTGAATTTCTGGTTTTGGTTCTCGGTGTTCTATACGACGATCGTCGGGAAAAGTGAAATTCTGGCTAACTGGCGCTAAGATGGAGCTAGGGAGCTCGGGGAAAGCTACTTGACCTTGATGCTAACCTCAGAGACCAGTTGGCTGTGCCGGAGAAGCTTGGAGCTACCCGGGCGACGGTGTCAAGTCGGAGGTGCTTCAGAGTGAACAGAGCAGTGAAAGATCAGCTCGGAAAAACTCGAGGGAAGCTGATCACGAGCAGCTGAGGGTTGGAGCACATCGAGCAAAGGTCGGCGGTGCCGTTTATGGCCTCAGCTTGCAGTTGAAAGGACATGTTTGGCCGGTCGACGGCGAGATGGTGAGTCTCGGATGTGCGGTGACGTGCGGCGCGTTTTCTGTGCGGGAGGGTGTCGGGACACCGGTGAGATCAGTCTGTGGAGGCTTGGACGCGAGGATAAGAGGGCAGAGGGGCGACTCGGTGGCCAGAGGCGGCAATCAGCTGCTGGCAAGCTGCCCTCACCGTGACGTCCGCTCCGTCGCGCGCGAGAACCCGAGTGAGCAGAGGTGGAGTCGGTTCACTCGGCTACCACACTGACAGTGGGTCCCAATTTTCCATTTTTGTCCCACAATATTGAATATATCCACTGCTCAAAACAGTAGGGACCCTAATACCCTTTATGAGTTGATCAAATTTCAAAATGGCCACTTGACTTTGAATAATTCAAAGTGCAATTTGATTTGATCAAATTTGCAGCAAATGTGAATCTGAAATTCAAATTTGATTTGAATTTAGCCACAATAGCTCATGTCAAGATCAACTCCAAATAGAGTGAAAAATGGCGTGTGAGCCCACAAAAATGTGATGAGTGTGAATATGAATCTCACTTTTGAATTCATAGGATGAAAGGAGTTTGAATTTGAATTTGAGTTCAAATTAGCCTCTTTCTGATTATACCCAAAAATACCTCAAAAAGGTTTTGGATTTGGGTGAATTTTTGCATGAGCATTCCTAGCGAGGTGTAGAAGTTTTTCATATGCCCATCCCCTATATGATGCATGTGGGAAATACCACTTTTGCATTTTGTGAGTTCATCCTCTAATGACCATATTGATTGTGGTTACTTGCTCTTCAAATGTGTTTATAAGTTTTCCTCAAATGAGGTGTGTGTGGTGTGATGAACACTTTGGATGTGTGCAAAAACTTAGGCCCTCACATTCCTCCCCCCTTAAATGAATCTCGTCCCGAGATTATACGGTGAAAATGAGAGAGAGGACAGTGGAAGATTACCGTATGTGCGACGCGAAAAAGTCGGGTTAGTTAGCGCGAAGAAGACCTTCGCTCTCCCATGTCGCTTCGCCTACGGAGTGATTACTCCATATAACTTTGTAGAACCACAACGTATGGTTGCATGTGGTTTGGGCCTTTTCATCAATTATCTGAACCGGTTCCTCTCGATAAGTGAGATCCGGTTCAAGTTCTTCAATATCCCGCAGCTGAATGATAGTTGATAGCTTAAGACACTTTCTCAGCTGAGAAATGTGAAAGACAACGTGCAAACTGGAGAGTGTCGCCGGTAATTCTAGCCGGTATGCAACTGACCCACATCTTTCCACAATCTGGAATGGACCGATGAATTGGGGTGCCAACTTTCCTCTCACCCCGAATCTGTTCACGCCCTTCAATGGAGACACATGTAGATAAATGTGATCCCCGACTTCAAATTGTAAAGCAGGTCTTCTCCGGTCCACATACTGTTTTTGTCTGGATTGGGCATGACACGACCCCACAGTCTTGTCGAGCCAGGATCATGCTGAGGGGTGCTGCGTTGCACAGCACCGAATAACACACATCAAAGGTACAAAGCGGAAGAAAAGTTTTATTACATAAATGGTTTTATGAACATTTTTACAACAAAATATGTTCAGTCTACACTCACGGGCGTATACTATGCATCAAGTTCACGTTCAGCCCGTGAACGTGTCCTTGCTAGCACGCACGCACACTAAGATGGCGGCGTGCACGACTCCCACTCGACGGGGTTGCCCTCCTGGGGTTCCGTCTCCTCCTCGGAAGTCCCTTCCTCATAGAACCCTGCAAAAGCTTCAAACACAAGCAGTGAGCATGAAGGCTCAGCAAGACTGACCCGTCTCTCCTAAACATTAAACTTCTACATGAGGGGTGATAGGTACATGAGATAAAACAAGTTCCAAAGGACTCGCCTAATTAGAGGAACCTTACTTTCAAGTTTTAGCAGCAGGTTGTGGAGAACCTTACGCTAAGGCACATGAGAGAGCCGCAATCAAACAAGAAACGCATTTCTCTCATGTACTTTGCCCATAGTTGAAAAGAACTTTAGTTAGCCCTAAACCACAACAAATCATTAACAATCAAAGTCCATCTTTCATTCAGCAACATTTTTACATGTAACTAGCCTGTTCTTTCTACGTCACGGTACAGTGAACAAGTGGTACTCACTGACCGTGAGAGACGGCGATTATAATCGACTTACACCTGCAGGGTTACCAGAATAACCCGTCAGGTACGCCCGTACTCGATGTTGCCTACAGCAACCATCACGGACGCCGTACGCAACCACCTTTCACCCGTCAGCCAAATATTGAACCGGTCCTATCGTCCCGAGCAAGAGGTCTCTGCACGCGCATCTCAGTGCCGCCAGCCGATTTACACCTCGAGCTCTCAACCTACCCTCTGAACGACAGGCAATGCCTCAATACACAGCTACCCGAGTTACATCGGTTTCCCGGTTCCCATATAGCCGGTAGGTCTTCGGTACTGTTCTAGCTTATTCAACAGGCCCGCACACGGCTCGGTCCTCAATCGACACAAGCGGAGCTATAGCACCTAGGCCCCAAAGTTCTGCTGCCCTTACTCTCCGCTCAGTCTCAGTTTTCTTGCCATGTGTTTCATTTGCTATTCTTACCCGAGCGATGTGCCTCTAGCCTATTCTCGCGAGTAGTTCCAACTACTCGACTTGTACCAAAACCTACTCTATCTTAGCATTGCAGTGGCTAACGAGGTTTTCAATCCTAATCCCAACCCATGGTTTTCTTGGCTATGCAATTGGGTTTTCAAACAAGACTCTAATGCAAGAGGTAATTGGTACTCAAAGGAAGTTCTCAAAACAGTAAAAATTTGTAAAAAGGTTAATGCAAACCGGAGCTTTTCTTGCTGCTCTTGGTCATAGGCTAGCTGCTCTTCTGGAGTAACGAAGTCTAAGACTTCGGGTTCCTCCTCAACCTTAGCGACTACATGAGATAACAAGTATATGTATTAATTTAAATGCATTTGAATTGAATTTAAACTTGTGAAGTTTATAAGTCTCACTAGACAGACCCAATGACTCTGAAACTTTTACTGTGGCTTGGATACAACCTAAACAGAGACTTGGCCAAGTTTTAGTTGCAGCAAAGCTCATTTGAGCTCTCCACAAATAATTATGTGCTTGATCTTAATTGGAGCTCTTATGGTGTTCTAGGGATTTTCATGGAGCAACCCATGACTTTCTGAAAACTAGATTTTCAGAGGGTTCTAATGGAGTTGGTTTCACTTAATTTGAAGGTTCCTAACTAAAGATATGAGCTAAACAATTTCAGAGAAATTCTGAAAATGTTTCTGGACATTTTCTATTTTCTCTGGAACATTTTTATTAATCACACTATTAGGTGGATCAAATGAGCTCAAATGGATATAAAATTTTTATGGTAGCTCAGGGATGTTTTGGTGAACATCCCAGCAGAATTTCAGAATTTTCCTCTAAAGGGTTCTCCAGTTAAAATTCTAAACAGTTTAAAGTTGAAGAATTAATTCTGGAGAAAAAAGGATTTTCATGAAGTGAAACTTGATTTTCTGGAAAGTACTCAGAGAATTGAATTCAACAAAATTTGGTTCACTCGATTTGGAGTTTCCTAGCCAAAGTTATAAGGATTTGAAGTTTGAATGAAATCTAAAAATCAGGAAAAGTTCAAATCACTGCGCGTGGGACCCGGGGCTACGAGTCAGCTCCTCATCGGTTGACACACGCGGCTACTGAGTCCTTTGCGTGTAGCCACACCCGATACGGGCCACAGCAGATCCCAGTTTTAAATTTTCTATCGCTGACAGCCGGGACCACCAGCTTCTTCTTCCTCCGGCCGTTTTTCTCGCGCCCGCGCCCCCAGCTCGCCGGAGCTGACTGTTGCTCACCAGTTCGCCGGTTCTGGCCACCGTATGGTCTAAAACTCGCCGCCAGGGCGTATGCGACATCGAGGAACACGATGGTGAGGTGTTCTGGGGCTGCCGATGATCGGAAGATGGCCGGCAACGTGTGGCGGCCTCAGTTGAAGTTCGGCAGCTTTGGCCGGGGTCCCTAGCCTGCCAAAACCTTGATCGACTAGCTCTACAGCACCAGTGGGTGATCGCAAAGCTGGGCAAGGCCATGGATTAGCTCGGAAACTCCGGCAACTAGCTCGGCATCATACGCCCGATTGGTTTCGCGAAGAACACGCTCGGTAATGCTCGGAATATGTTCCCGAGGTGTTTTCATGCGACGGATCCTAAAGCAAAGATGATCGCCGGCTAGTCCAGCGCCTATGTGCAGAGTTTGACGACCTACGGAGGATCAGAGAGGAAGAATTTGAAGAAACCGTACCGGCTGCTCGGTAGAACTCGTCGGAGTGAAAAACTTGAAATTCACCGCCGATGCTTCATGGCGTGGCATGAGACTTGGTTGAGAGCAGCACCAACACAGCGCGCTCCCGTGGCCTGGATCGCTTGACCGTGAGAACCCCTGTGAAGGGCTGTCCACAATCACCCGATCGTTGGCTGAAGCTTGGTCGCCGCTGTGGCGGTCGTTCTCTGGCAAGGAAGGCCGAAACTTGCTTGTTTCCGGGTCGGGAAGGTGTGTGCAGAGCTCAGGGTGCAGTTTAGAAGCTTGAGGAGGGATGGCGTGGTCGATTAGGCCGGATTCCCGATCGAGCCGAGGTAGCGGAGGTAAGAGAGCTTCGGCTCAGTGTTCACGCGAGGAGAAGAAAGGAAACGGAGTTTTCTTCGGCAGAGGGCATGGAATGCCTTAAGAAGGGGATCAGAACCGACCCCAGCGCTCGCGCGGGGGAGCAAGCAGCTGGTGGCGCACGGCTTCCCTCGGTGGCGCCCTCGGAGGAAGCCCGATAACCCAAGCGGTGAAGTTTCAGTCGGTTGAATTTGCTTCAGTGGCTGACATGTGGGTCCCACCTCCTTTTTAACCTCTGAAATTAACTCCCTCTCACTGTTATAAACAGTAATACCCCTTATACCGATGGTGATTTGAATTATCTATCCCTGAGCCATTTGAATGGGTTAGAATTCAAATTGGTTTGTGTTTGACTAAATTTCAGCACATAAGCAGTTTGAAATTCAAATAAGGTTTGAATTTGCTAAACTTAGCTCATGTCAAGATCAACTCCAAATGGAGTGAAAATTGGTGTGTGAGCTCACAAAAATGTGCTGACTAGGAATATGCCTCCCACTTTTGAATTCATGGGATAAAAACAGTTTGAATTTGAATTTGAGTTCAAACCACCCTCTTTCTAGCTATGCCCAAAAGGACATCAAAAAGGTTTTGAATTTGGGTGAAACTTGGCATGGACATTCCTAACAAGGTGTAGGAGTTTTACATATGCCCAGCCCCCATATGATGCATGTGGGAAATGCCACTTTTGCATTTTGTGAGTTTATCCTCTAATGAACATGTTGATGGAGTTTACTTGCTCTTCAAATGTGTTCATCAAGTTTCTTCAAATGAGGTTTGTATGTGGTGATGAACACTTTGAATATGTGTCAAAAACTGAGGCTCTTACATTCCTCCCCCCTTAAAAGAATCTCGTCCCGAGATTATAAGGTGAAAATGAGAGAGAGAACGGTGGAAAAATTACCGTATATACGACGTGAAAAAGTCGGGGTAGTTAGCGCGAAGAAATCCTTCGCTCTCCCATGTCGCTTCATCCATGGAGTGATTATTCCACAGAACCTTGTAGAACCACAACGTACGGTTGCGTGTGGTTCGGGCCTTTTCATCAATAATCTGAACCGGTTCCTCCCGATACGTGAGATCCGGTTTCAGTTCTTCTATGTCCTCGAGCTGAATGGTAGTTGATAGCTTAAGACACTTCCGCAGCTGGGAAATGTGAAAGACGTCGTGCACACCGGAAAGTTCTTCTGGTAATTTCAGCCGGTATGCTACTGATTCACATCTTTCTGTAATCTGAAATGGACCGATGAATCTGGGTGCCAACTTTCCTCTCACCCCGAATCTGTTCACGCCCTTCATTGGAGACACATGTAGGTATACGTGATCCCCAACTTCAAATTGTAATGGAAGCCTTCTCCGGTCCATATATTGTTTTTGTCGGGATTGTGCGGCTTTTAGGTTTGCTTGAATTAGCCGAACCTTTTCTTCCACGTTATTGACCAGCTCAATCCCGAAGGTGACCCTTTCGCCAGACTCACACCAATTCAGTGGTGTGCGACATTTTCTCCCATATAGCGCCTCGTAAGGCGCCATCTTGATGCTGGCTTGGTACCCATTGTTGTACGAAAACTCGACTAACGGAAAGTGATCATCCTAATTCTTGCCGTGGTTGATGGCGCAAGCTCGTAGCATATATTCTAAGATTTGGTTTACCCGCTCGGTTTGCCCATCTGTCTGCAGGTGGTATGCTGAACTACGAATCAGCTTCGTACCCAACGCAGCGTGTAGCTGCTCCCAAAAACGGGACCCAAATAAAGTGCCCCGATCCGATATGATGGTACGGGGTATGCCGTACAAGCATAGGATCCGTGAAATGTACAGTTCAGCATACTTCTTGGCGTTGTAGTTGGTGTTGACCGGGATGAAATGGGCAACTTTGGTGAGCCGGTCGACGATCACCCACACAGAATCATGCTTCTGAAAAGTGGTGGGTAAACCGACGATGAAGTCCATGCTCACATCCTCCCACTTCCAGGCAGGAACGCCCAGTGGTTGTAGCAGTCCCGGTTTCCATATATGATCTGCCTTCACCCTTCGACATGTATCACACACGGACACGTACTTTGCGATCTCCTGCTTCATCCGTGTCCACCAAAACTTGCTTCTGAGTTCTTGATACATTTTGTTGCTGCCGGGGTGAATAGAAAACATTGACAAGTGAGCCTCATCAAAGATTTTCTTCCGTAATTCCGGGTTACGGGGTACGACGATCCGGTCCTTGAACAATAGGACGTCGTCTCCGTCCTTCCGGAAACATTTCAGCTCCCCACTGTCTATACGTCTCCGCAAATGCGACATGCCCTTGTCATGTTTCTGAGCTGCCGCTATCTCTTCACAGATGGTGGGGATCAAAGCTAAGTTGTAGAGAGCACCATGTGGAATCACATGCAATGGTGGCTCACTCTCTTTCAACGGTGTGATGGTCAGGTTGTTAACGTGTGACTCGCGGCTCAGCGCATCCACCACTATATTTGCCTTGCCGGGGTGATAATGGATCTCTATTTCGTAATCCTTTATCAACTCTAACCATCTTTGCTGCCTCATGTTCAGCTCCTTCTGAGTGAATATGTACTTGAGGCTTTTGTGGTCAGTATATAAATGTACGAGGTTACCGAGTAGGTAGTGCCTCCACATTTTAAGTGCTAGTACCACGGCAGTGAGCTCCAAGTCATGAGTTGGATAATTCTGCTCATGATTTCTGAGCTGCCATGATCCATACGCGACCACCCTTCGGTCTTGCATCAGCACACATCCGAGCCCAATGCCGGATGCATCACAGTACACATCGAACGGTTTTGTTATGTCTGGCTGCGCCAAAACCGGTGCTGATGTTAGGTGCTTGACTTAAGCCTTGAATGCTCCTTTACATGCCGGACTCCAAACATATTTGGTAGCCTTCTTCAGCAGCTCTGTCATCGGCTTGGCAATCTTCGAGAAGTTCGGAATGAACCTCCGATAATACCCCGCGAGTCCGAGGAAACTCCGTACCTCATGAACAGTTCTTGGGGATTTCCAATTCAGCACTTGTGTGATCTTACTCGGGTCTACAGCGATACCCTCCGCTGAGATGATATGCCCGAGAAAAGGCACTTGCGATATCCAGAATTAGCACTTGCTGAATTTCGCATATAGCTTGTGATCCCGTAGCCGTTGCAAGACTATATGCAGATGCTTCTTGTGCTCTTCCTCCGACTTGGGATATACCAATATGTCGTCGATGAAGACCACGACAAACTTGTCCAGCTCCGGCATGAATACCGAGTTCATCAAATACATGAAGTGAACTGGAGCGTTGGTGGGGCCGAAGGACATGACCAGGTACTCATAAAGCCCGTACCTCATCGAGAAAGCCGTCTTCGAAATATCCTCAGCCCGTATCTTAATCTGATGGTACCCTGATCTTAAGTCCATCTTGCAAAAGATCTTTGCTTCGACCAACTGATCAAACAACATGTCGATGCATGATAACGGGTACTTGTTCTTGATGGTTACGGCATTTAGTGGATGATAGTCCACACAAAGCTGCAACGTCTCGTCTTTCTTCTAAACAAACAATGCCGAACAACCCCATGGCGAGGAGCTTGGCCTAATAAAACCCTTCTCCAACAGGTCCGTTAGCTGGGTCTTCAGTTCAGCCATCTCCTTGTGCGCCATCTTGTACGGCCTTCGGGATATTGGCATGGTTCCCGGTGCAAGTTCAATCTTGAACTCCACCTCTCAGTCGGGCGGCATCCCCGGTAAATCATCCGGGAACACGTCAGGGAACTCTCGGACCACTGGAATGTCTTCCAATCTAATGGTTGTGAATTGATACACACTTGGAAGTTTTGTTTCTGGACTGTCCAGAAATAACGAATGAGACCCGTGCACTCCTGAATTCAAGTGCACGCTTCAGAGGACGGTGTCTAAAACAGCGCCGTGGCGGGTTAACCATGACATTCCTAAAATGACATCGACCTTTTGTCCCTCTAAGACTATGAGAGACATAGGGTATACTCTACCCTCTAAGCATAATGGTGCTTTTGGGACAATTAGCTTGCTGAAATCTTCCCACCCGGTGAACAAATCAAGTATGGACTATCGGTGGGTAGTATCTGCAAGCTGTGTTTAGCCATGAAAGCTTGGCTAATAAAATTATGTGTGGCGCCTGAATCAAACAATATTATGGCGGGATGCTGGTGGAGTTTGAACATACCCGCAAGGATTGGTTCACCCTCCGGCACGTCCTCTATGGCAAGTTGGTGGGCAGTGCCAGGCCTAGGGTTTGCCCGCCACGCATTAGTAGGGTTCTGGGGCTGATTCCTCCCCGGAAACTGCGGTGCAACTCCGCCGCCTTGCCTCTCCAGACAACTGCTGGCGAAGTGTCCTGGACGACCACATTTGTAGCATGTGGCTGCTGCTTGTCCGGTGCTTGGGGGACTAAAGCCCGGCATGCGCTGCTGAGGTGCATACGCACGCGGCATCGCCCGCTGCTGCTGTTGTTGTTGCGGAGGTGGTGCTGGCAGTGCTGGCCTGAAAGCCGGTGGAGAATAGGGCCGACTGCGGAATGGCATCGACCTCTGTGGTGGCTGCCAGCATGGACCTGATGGTGGGTGATTCACCATCCGGTATTTTTGAGAAGGACCACCTCCTTCTCCGCTGCTCTGCGGCGCGCATCGCTTCCTTTCCGCAGCCACTAACTCCTTGCCGGAGTCCTCCTGAACAATCGCAGCATCAATTATGTCGTTGAGGCTGCCGTGATTGAACATCGCCAACTTGTCTTTCAGGAGCGGGTTAAGCCCCTGGTAGAAGTGATCCCTCCGCTTATCATCGGTATCGGCGTGATACGACGCGTAGAGCGCAAGATCATTGAACGCCCTGGAGTATTCCAGTGTGTTCCGGCTCCCTTGTTGCAGGCGTAAGAACTCATGCGTCTTCCTCTTCATGAGACCCAGCGGTATGTGATACGCCCTGAAGGCCGTCCGGAACTCCGCCCAGGTCATAACTCAGTCGGTGGGCTGTGAAGCACAGTAGTTCACCCACCACGCGCTCGCGGATCCCTGGAGCTGTTGGACCGCGAACTGAGTCTTGCGCTGCTCACTCACTTGGAGCAGCCCGAACTTCATCTTCATCGTGCGGAGCCAGTTGTCCGCATCAAGGGGTTTATCCGCCCTTGAGAATACCGGGGGATTAGTTGCTAGAAAGTTGGAGTAGGAGCTCTGTTGATGCTCCTCACGATCATGACACCTCTCTGGTCGAGACGTATTTGCAATAAGGGTCTGCAGCAACTCCGTGTGCTGCTGATGAGAACCCGCCATTGCCGCAACGATGTCGGCCAATGTAACTGTTGGCGGTGGCGGTGTTTGTTGTTGCTGTTGCTGTCCCGAGGAGTCCTCGGGAGGCTGTTGGGAGGTTTCTCCCCCTTGACTAGAACCCCCAACGTCCGGGTTGGCACGAGTACGAGTCATTCTGAAATTCAAAACAGCAGCGATCAGCACATGTCATACTTAAAAATTCCATATGAAACAGTAGGTATTTGAAGTTATGCATGAATAATTTGCACAACATTCACATATATCGATAAAGCATAAACTTTATACAAGATACATTGTTCTTGGGTCTCCGAGAACTCGTGCTCATGTCGTCACTACCTATACATATGCTACTGCCTACACGACATGTCACTGGTTACAAAAGTTTGGGTTACACCACTCTGGTTGCCCTACTTGGCAACGTGACACGACCCCACGGTCTTGTCGAGCCAGGATCACGCTGAGGGGTGCTGCGTTGCACAGCACCGTATAACACACGTCAAAGGTACAAAGCGAAAGCGGAATTTTATTACATAAACAAGTTTATGAACATGTTTACACCAAAATAGTTCCAGTCTACACTCACGGGCGTAGACTACGCATCAAGTCCACGTTCAGCCCTTGAACGTGTCCTTGCTAGCACACACGCACACTAACTCTGCGGCGTGCACGACTCCCACTCGACGGGGTTCCCCTCCTGGGGTTCCGTCTCCTCTTCGGGAGTCCCTTCCTCATAGAACCCTGCAAAAGCTTCAAACACAAGCAGTGAGCACGAAGGCTCAGCAAGTCTGACCCGTCTCACCTAAACATGGAACTTCTACATGAGGGGTAATGGGTTACATGAGGTAAAAATCATTTGCAAGGACTCGCCTAATTAGTAGAACCTTATTTTCAGGTTTTAGCAGCAGGTTGTGGAGAACCTTATGCTAAGGCACATGAGAGAGCCGCAATCAAACAAGAAACGCATTTCTCTCATGTACTTTGCTCAAAGTTGAAAAGAACTTTAGTTAGCTCTAAACTACAACAAACCATTAACAAGCAAAGTCCATCTTTCAATCAGCAGCATTTTAACATGTAACTAGCCTGTTCTTTCTACGTCATGGTACAGTGAACAAGTGGTACTCACTGACCGCGAGGGACGGCGATTATAATCGATTTACACCTGCAGGGTTACCCGAACAACCCGTCACGTATGCCCCTACTCGATGTTGCCTACAACAACCATCACGGATGCCGTACGCAACTACCTTTCGCCCATCAGCCAAATATTGAACCGGTCCCATCGTCCCGAGCAAGAGGTCTCTGCACGCGCATCTCAGTGCAGCCAGCCGTTTTGCACCTCGAGCTCTCAACCTACCCTCTGAACGACGGGCAATGCCTCAATACCCAGCTACCCGAGTTACATAGGTTTCCCGGTTCCCATATAGCCGGTAGGTCTTCGGTACTGTTCTAGCTTGTTCAACAGGCCCGCACATGGCTCGGTCCTCAATCGACACAAGCGGAGCTACAGCACACAGGCCCCAAAGTCCTGCTGCCCTTACTCTCCGCTCGGTCTCATCTTTCTTGCCATGTGTATCATGTGCTATCTCTACCCGAGTCGAGTGCCTCTAGCCTATGCTCGCGAGTAGTTCCAACTACTTGACTTGTACCGAATCCTACACTATCTTAGCATTGCAGTAGCTAACGGGGTTTTCTATCCTAAACCCAACCCATGGTTTTCTTGGCTATGCACTTGGGTTTCGAAACAAGACTCTAATGCAAAGAATAATAGTATTCAAAGATGTGCTGAAAACAATAAAAAATTGCAAAGGGTTAATGCAAACCGGAGCTTGCCTTGCTGCTCTTGGTCGTAGGCTAGCTGTTCCTCCGGAGTAACGAAGTCTAGGACTTCGGGTTCCTCCTCGACCTTAGCGACTACATGATAAAAGCAATACATGTATTAATTTAAATGCAGTTGTATTAACTTTTAAACTTGTGAAGTATATAACTCTTACTAGACAAGCCCAATGACTGTGAAATTTTTACTGTGGCTTGGTTACAACCTAAACAGAGACTTGGTCAAGTTTTAGTTGCAGAAAAGCTCATTTGAGCCCTCCACAATTAATCATGTACTTGACCCTAATTGAAGGCTTTTAGGGTGTTCTAAAGATTTTCATGAAACAAACTATGACTTTCTGAAAACTAGATCTTCAGAGGGTTCTAATGAAGTTGGTGTCACTTAATTTGAAGGTTCCTAGCTAAAGATATGAGCTAAACAATTTCAGAGAAAATTCTGAAAATGTTTCTGAACATTTTCTATTTTCTCTGGAACAGTTTCACTAATCACACCATTAGGTGGATCAAATGAGCTCAAATGGGTATGAAATTTTTATGGTAGTTCAGGGATATTTTGGTGAACATCCCAGCAAAATTTCAGGATTTTCCTCCAAGGGATTCTCCAGTTAAAATTCCTAACAGTTTAAATTTTTTGAGGAACTAATTCTGTAGGAATAAGGATTTTCATGAAGTGAAACTTGATTTGCTGGAAAGTGCTCGGAAAGCTGAATCCAACAAAATTTGGTTCAATTGATTTGGAGCTTTCTAGCCAAAGTTATGAAGATTTGAAGTTTGGAAGAATTCTGAAAATCGGGGAAAAAGTTTAAACTCTCGGGGCCCGCGGGGACACGTGTCGAGCGCGGAGGTGTCCGGCACACCGGGGCTCACAGGGTATTTGCGCGCCAGCACAGCTGATCCCGGCCGCAGCCCGATCCCGATTTAAAATATCTCCCGCTGACAGCTGGGGTCCACCCCTTCGTCAACCTCCCGCTGCCCGCGTTCTGCCGCCGAGGAACCTCGCCGGAGAGCTCGCCGCCGGCTTCTGTAAAGCTCCAAACTTCACGATTTTGGCCGCCTCTACCTATTTTCTCTCGGGGAACAGGATTCTCAGGCCAGCTCGCCATGAAAATGGCCGCCACATGGTCGGCGACGAGCCGCAAACTCGGAAGAACTTCGGTCGCGTTGTCCACCCTCCCTAGCACCTCCCCCGATCAAGCTAAGGGTCGTCGAGCATTAGTGGACCATAGGAAAGGTCGACAATAGCTCTACGGAGCTCGGGAAGGGCTGTGTTGGGCTGTCACCGTGCGACCTCGGCCGGAAATCAGGATTTCTACTAAAACTCGAAGAACAGCGGTTTCCCTCCACGGTTCTTCGTGGTTCTTGCTCCTATGGATCCGCACGGGCTACTAGAAGTGATCCTCTCTACAAGAGGATGAGTGATGCAGTGTGGCTTACGAATTTCTAGGATTGGTACCGACCTCACTTTTGCACACCGTCACGAAAATATGAAATTTCGTCTTGAGCAGCGCTTGTCACGCCGCCGGAGTTTACGGAGAAGAAAGAGGGGTTGAAGGCGAACCTTTTTGCTGTTCACAGCTCCGTGAACGGTGGGCTGTGGTAGCCGGAAGGACGGTTACCGCAGCGGCGGCTCGAGCTGAACCGGCAGAGACAAGATCGCCGCGGTGGAGCTCGGGGAAGGCTGCGCAGGGTCTGGAACCGATGCGAAGGTGGCTTGGCGCACCCGGTGCTGGTCTCAGATCGCCGGGAGGGTCACTGGATCGGCCGGGCGATGAGGGACCGAAAATTCACTCGGGCGGCGAGGAGTTTCAGTCTGCTGGGCGAGAGCGCGTCGGGGTAAGGATGGGGAGCACCGGCGGCTGCTCGGACGCCTAGATAAGGGCCCCGGGAGTCGGTTCAGCGGCCGTGGGCGGCAAGCAGGTGGTGGCGCGGTGGCCTCCCCTCGGTGGCGCTCTCGGGAGAAGCTCGGGGACCCGAGTACTGAAAGTCCACTCGGTTGATCTCCTTCAGTGGCTGACATGTGGGTCCCACTTCCAATTTTAACCTCTGAAATTTACTCCTAATCACTGTTGTAAACAGTGAGTCCCAAAATACCCATGGTGATTCAAATTATTCACCCATGAGCCATTTGAATTGAGTAGAATTCAAATTGGGTTTGGTTTGAATGAATTTCAGCACAAGTTCAGTTTTGAATTCAAATAAAGTTTGAATTTGTCCCACTTAGCTCATGTCAAGATCAACTCCAAATGGAGTGAAAATTGTTGTGTGAGCTCACAAAAATGTGCTGAGTAAGAATATGCCTCCCACTTTTAAATTCATGGGATAAAAACAGTTTGAATTTGAATATGGTTTCAAACTACCCTCTTTCTAGCTATACCCAAAATGACCTCAAAAAGATTTTGAATTTAGGTGAAACTTGGCATAGACATTCTTAGCAATGTGTAGGAGTTTCCATATGTCCAGCCTACCTATATCACATGTGGAAAATACCACTTTTGCAATATGTGAGTTTATTCTCTAATGAGCATATTGATGGTGGTTACTTGCTCTTCATTTGTGTTCATCATCTTTCCTCAAATGAGGTGTGTGGTGTGGTGATGAACACTTCAAATAGGTGTCAAAAACTGAGGCCCTTACATTCCCCCCCCTTAAAAGAATCTCGTCCCGAGATTATAAGGTGAAAATGAGAGAGAGGATGGTGGAAAATTACCGGATATGCGATGTGGAAAAGTCGGGGTAGTTAGCGCGAAGAAATGCTTCGCTCTCCCATGTCGCTTCATCCATGGAGTGATTACTCTATAGAACCTTGTAGAACTACAACGTACGGTTGCGTGTAGTTCGGGCCTTTTCATCAATAATCTGAACCGGTTCCTCCCGATAGGTGAGATCCGGTTGCAGTTCTTCAATGTCTTCCAGCTGAACGGTAGTTGATAGCTTAAGGCACTTCCTCAGCTGGGAAATGTGAAAGACGTCGTGCACACCGGAAAGTGCTTCTGGTAATTTCAGCCGGTATGCCACTGATCCACATCTTTCGGTAATCTGAAATGGACCGATGAATCGGGGTGCCAACTTTTCTCTCACCCCGAATCTGTTTACGCCCTTCATTGGTGACACCCGTAGATATACGTGATCTCCAACTTCGAATTGTAATGGGCGTCTTCTCCGGTCCGCATACTGTTTCTGACGGGATTGGGCGGCTTTTAGGTTCGCTTGAATCAGTCGAACCTTCTCTTCCGCGTTGTTGACAAGGTCAATCGCGAAGGTAACCCTTTCGCTAGACTCACACCAATTCAATGGTGTGCAGCATTTTCTCCCGTATAGCACCTCGTAGGGCGCCATCTTGATGCTGGCTTGGTATCCATTGTTGTACGAGAACTCGGCTAACGGCAAGTGATCATCCCAATTCTTGCCGTGGTTGATAGCGCAAGCTCGTAGCATGTCTTCGAAGATCTGATTTACCCGCTCGGTTTGCCGATCCGTCTGCCGGTGGTATGCTGAACTACGGATCAACTTCGTCCCCAAGGCAGCGTGTAGCTGCTCCCAAAAACGGGACACAAATAAAGTGCCCCGATCCGATATGATAGTACGGGGTACGCCGTACAAGCATAGGATCCGTGAGATGTACAGTTCAGCGTACTTCTTGGCGTTGTAGTTGGTGTTGACCGGTATGAAATGGGCAACTTTGGTGAGCCGATTGACGATCACCCACACAGAATCATGCTTCTGAAAAGTGGTGGGTAAACCGACGATGAAGTCCATGCTCACGTCCTCCCACTTCCAGGCAGGAATGCCCAGTGGTTGCAGCAGTCCCGGTTTCCGCATGTGGTCTGCCTTCACCCTTCGACATGTATCACACTCGGACACGTATTTTGCAGTCTCCTGTTTCATCCGTGTCCACCAAAACTTGCTTCTGAGTTCTTGATACATCTTGTTGCTGCCGGGGTGAATAGAAAACTTTAATAAGTGAGCCTCATCAAAGATTTTCTTCCGTAATTCCGGGTTACGGGGTACGACGATCCGGTCCTTGAACCATAGGATGCCGTCTCCGTCCTTCCGGAAACATTTCAGCTCCCCACTGTCTACACGTCTCCGCAAATGTGACATGCCCTTGTCATTCTTCTGGGCTGCCGCTATCTCTTCACGGATGGTGGGGATCAAAGCTAGGTTGTAGAGAGCTCCGTGTGGAATCACATGTAGTGGTGGTTCACTCTCTTCCAACGGTATGATGGTCAGATTGTTGACGTGTAACTTGCGGCTCAGCGCATCTGCCACTATGTTTGCCTTGCCCAGATGATAATGGATCTCTATTTCGTAATCCTTTATCAATTCTAACCATCTTCGCTGCCTCATGTTCAGCTCCATCTGAGTGAATATGTACTTGAGGCTTTTGTGGTCGGTATATAGATGTACGAGGTTACCGAGTAGGTAGTGCCTCCACATCTTCAGTGCAAGTACCACGGCAGCGAGCTCCAAGTCGTGGGTTGGATAATTCTGCTCATGGTTTCTAAGCTGCCGTGATCCATACGCGACCACTCTTCGGTCTTGCATCAGCACACATCCGAGCCCAATGCCGGATGCATCGCAGTACACATCGAACGGTTTTGTTGTGTCTGGCTGAGCCAAAACCGTTGCTGATGTCAGGTGCTTGACTAAAGCCTTGAATGCTGCTTCACATGCTGGACTCCAAACATATTTGGTAGCCTTCTTCAGCAGCTCTGTCATTGGCTTGGCAATCTTTGAGAAGTTCGGAATGAACCTCCGATAATATCCCGCGAGTCCGAGGAAACTCCGTACCTCGTGAACAGTTCTCGGCGATTTCCAATTCAGCACTTGAGTGATCTTGCTCGGGTCTACAGCGATACCCTCCGCTGAGATGATATGCCCGAGAAAAGGCACTTGCGATATCCAGAATTCGCATTTGCTGAATTTCGCGTATAGCTTGTGATCCCGCAGCCGTTGCAAGACTATACGCAGATGCTTCTTGTGATCTTCCTCCGACTTGGAATATACCAGTATGTCGTCGATGAAGACCACGACAAACTTGTCCAACTCCGGCATGAATACCGAGTTCATCAAGTACATGAAGTGAGCTGGAGCATTGGTGAGGCCGAAGGACATGACCAGGTACTCATAAAGTCCGTACCTTGTCGAGAAAGCTGTCTTTGGAATGTTCTCAGCCCTTATCTTAATCTGATGGTACCCGGATCTTAAGTCCATTTTGGAAAAGATCTTTGCTTCGACCAACTGATCAAACAACATGTCGATCCGTGGCAACGGGTACTTGTTCTTGATGGTTACGGCATTTAATGGACGATAGTCCATGCAAAGCCGCAACGTCTCATCCTTCTTCTTGACAAATAATGCTGAACAGCCCCATGGCGAGGAGCTCGGCCTAATAAAACCCTTCTCCAGAAGGTCCGTGAGCTGAGTCTTCAGTTCAGCCAACTCCTTGGGTGCCATCTTGTACGGCCTTCGGGATATTGGCATGGTTCCCGGTGCAAGTTCAATCTTGAACTCCACCTCTCTATCGAGCGGCATCCCCGGCAAATTGTCCGGGAATACGTCAGGGAACTCTCGGACCACTGGGATATCTTCCAATCTGATGGTTGTGGCTTGATAGACACTTGGAATTTTTATTTCTGGACTGTCCAGAAATAAGGAGTGAGACCCGTGAACTTCTGAGTTTAAGTGCACGACTTGAAGGACGGTGTCTAAAACAGCGCCGTGGCGGGTTAACCACGACATCCCTAGGATGACATCGACCTTCTGTCCCTCTAAGATAATGAGAGACGTGGGGTACGTGGAGACCATTACGCTTGCTGAAATCTTCCCACCCGGTGAACAAATTAAATATGGACTATCGGTGGGTAGTATTGGCAAGCTGTGTTTAGCAATGAAAGCTTGGCTAATAAAATTATGCGTAGCGCCTGAATCAAACAGTACTATAGCGGGATGCTGGTGGAGTTGGAACATACCCGCAAGAATTGGCTCGCCCTCCAGCATATCCTCAATGGCAAGCTGGTGAACGGTGCCGGGCCTAGGGTTTGCCCGCCGCGCATTAGTAGGGTTCCGGGGTTGATTCCTCCCCGAAAACGGTGGTGCAACTCCGCCGCCTTGCCTCTCTGGACAACTGCTGGCGAAGTGTCCTGGACGACCACACTTGTAACATGTGGCCGCTGCTGGTGTAGTGCTGGGGGGACGAAAGCCCGGCATGCGCTGCTGAGGTATATACGCACGCGGCATCGCCCGCTGCTTCTGTTGTTGCGAAGGTGGTACTGGCAGTGCCGGCCTGAATGCCGGTGAAGAGTACGGTCGACTGCGGAACGACATCGACCGCTGTGGTGGCTGCCAGCGTGGACCTGATGGTGGGCGATTCACCATCCGAAACTTCTGAGAAGGACCGCCTCCTTCTCCGCTGCTCTGCGGCGCGCTTCGCTTTCGCTCTGCCGCCGCCAACTCCTTGCCGGAGTCCTCCTGAACAATCGCAGCATCAATGATGTCGTTGAGGCTGCCGCGATTGAACATCGCCAACTTGTCCTTCAGGAGCGGATTAAGCCCCTAGTAAAAGTGGTCCCGCCGCTTCTCGTCAGTATCTGCGTGATACGACGCATATAGCGCGAGATCGTTGAATGCCCTGGAGTATTCCAGCGCGTTCCGGCTCCCTTGTTGCAGGTGTAAGAACTCCTGCGTCTTCCTCTTCATCAAACCTGGCGGTATGTGATAGGCCCTGAAGGCCGTCCGGAACTCCACCCAGGTCATCACTCGGTCGGTGGGCTGTGAAGCACAGAAGTTGGCCCACCACGCGCTCGCGGATCCTTGGAGCTGCTGGACCGCGAACTGAGTCTTGCGCTGCTCGCTTATCTGGAGCAGCCCGAACTTCATCTCTATTGCGCGGAGCCAGTTGTCCGCGTCAAGAGGTTCATCCACCCTTGAGAATACAGGGGGATGAGTCGCCAGGAAGTTGGAGTAGGAGCTCTGTTGACGCTCCTCACGGTCTTGACGTCTCTCTGGGCGGGACGTATTGGCAATAAGAGTTTGCAGCAACTCCGTGTGCTGCTGATGTGAACCCGCCATTGCCGCGACGATGTCGGCCAATGTAACCGTTGGCAGTGGCGGTGTTTGCTGTTGCTGTTGCTGCTGCTGTCCCGAGGAGTCCTCGGGAGGCTGTTGGGAGGTCTCTCCCCCTTGACTAGTACCCCCAACGTCCGGGTTGGCACGAGTACGCGTCATTCTGAAATTCAAAACAGCAGCAATTAGCACATGTCTTACTTAAAAATTTCCATATGCAACAGTAGGTATTGAAGTGACACATGAATAATTTGCACAACATTCACATATATTGATAAAGCATAAACTTTATACAAGATACATTATTCTCGGGTCTCCAAGAAGTCGTGCTCATGTCGTCACTACCTATACATACGCTACTGTCTACACGACATGTCACTGATTACAAAAGTTGGGTTACACTACCCTGGCTGCCCTATATGGTAACTGTAACCCCCCTACTCGGAGTAGAACTCGACCTCCTGCGGGTCGTCCTCCTCCAGTACCTCTGCTGGTGGCTCTGGATCTACCACTTCTTCTCCCATCCCGGGTTCTCCCATTGCTGGAAGACCCAAGACCACAGGTACGCTAACACCAGAGGTACGAGGTCCTGCAATGCATGCACCTCGTCCATGGCTTGGTTGTAATCTTCTTCCCAGCCTTGCCCTTCCTCAATAGCCTCGTCTCGCTCTTGAGCAAGGTCCCCGTTCTGCTGGGTCAGATTCTGTACCGGTTCTTGCAATGCCGCGATGTCAACACGGCTCTTTTTCCTTGCCTTTTTCAGACGACACAACTGATTGTGTTGTTCATTCAGTCGCTTGATCGTTGGAAGGAGCACATTGCGGAGTGCGCTGTGAGCACTCTCGAAATGGTCTCCACGTCTTGTGCTCTCCTTGATCTTTGTGGTGAGATGCTCCGTATGAACAGCTTGGCTGTCCATCACGGCGTTTCCCGCCGTCATCTGGAGGCTGAGATTTGCCTCCGCGAGGTTGTACCTTGGGCAACTCGGGTCCGTTGCCTTCAGGTACCTCTCTTCCCACACATGCTGAGCACGTCCCTCCACCAGAACGAGCGCGTATGGAGTGCCCTCCATAGCCTGCACGTGTAGTTGGCAGAAACGTGACATGGTGTCACGGGCTGCCACTTGCCACATCCCTTCCGGCTATCTACCACTCACCGTGACGGTGAACGGCACCCAACCGGGTGGCGTAGATCCTGCAGGGACTTCGACATGGATCGTCCACGTCTTGTTCCCCTCTTCGCCTTCTTCCTTGGCGAAGTACTGCGGCATCTGGTCGTACCCGAAATATTGTAGCATTTGCCACAATGCTTCCGGGTAGCCGCTACGGTGAGAACAGTGGGACACCACCCAACCGTTCTCCAATTGCTTATCTGCTGTCATCTGTAGAAATATATTTGAGAAATGTCAAATATTTATTTAAACAGTAAACCACTGACTTATAACATAAGACATGTCATTGAACCCATAAAACTTGGAAACACAGTTCAAATTTTAAACAAATTTGACTGCTGATCTGCTGTTCCCATGACAGCCCTGACGAGTTTCCGTATCAACCTGATTTAGGTCATGCTAAAGCAAAACCAATTCTGGAGCTCAACATTAAAGTTAAAGATAACTTCAATAGCTTTCCATAAAGTATTTGCTTGGCCTAAGATCTGTCCTGGTTCAAAAGTTATGAGATGTCAAATTAACAGAATTTCTGGAGAAAATTGGACAGCACCTCCCTGCTTTAGGTACTGATTTGATCCAAGCATTCCAGTTAATTCTGCTCCTAATCTGACAAAACTTCCTGTTGCAAAGTTGTAACCCATCTCATAAGCTTTCCAGAACTACCTCATTTTCTATTTTTGGATTTTTATGCAGGAAGTTATACTCAATTTACAGAGAGTTTACAGAGAGTCTTTGCTCTGCCCTGTTTTCTGGACAGTTTCAACTCTACTGCATTTTTCGATTAGTTAAGGGATGAAACACCTCTGGACCTCAACAGAAAAGTTGTAAATCTCTTCCAAAGCTTTCCAGAAATGTATCATATGACCCCAACCTCGAAAGAAGTCAACCTATAACCTCTGATCAACTTCAGCCCTACTTCAGCTGAAACCAGAGTACTCTGTCCTTAACAACCTATAAGTTGAAAACTTGTTAACTTTGAATATCCTGTTCAAGAGAAGGAGTTACATCAAGTTTTACTACTTTGGATCAAAACCTTCAAGTTTTTACAATGAATTTGTTCATTTAGTTGGGGTATGACGTCGATGCGTCACCAGATTATGTCGGTACTACGTCCTCACAAAGAAAAACCTATACCGGACTTAGCCGGCTTCGTTATTTCAGTGGCACTAATCGTCACTCGCACACGGATGCTACACGTCTACCGTTTTGTGGTCAGGCTACCTGCAGAAACTCAAGCAATCGTCAGACTCGGCTGCACACCGATCCCGGAATCCATACAGTTTGTACACCCGGCCGTCATCACTCGCCCGGATGTTCTCAAGCCAACCACGCCTTGAGCTACATGTTCACGTTTCAGACCACGTGACGGGGTCTCCCAAGTTGCACCACGCACGCCAGGGACAGACATTGCTCGAATACCCCAAACGACATGAAGAGTCGTAGAGGATACTAAAGCGGGACGGGTTACCTGCCACCGGTGGGCTCCACCCTTCAGCTTGTGCGCACTGGTGGACAGCGCTTACGTGCACCCCCCAAGACATACACGTCCCGAGATGCACGATTTTTCCAACATAATCAAATAAGTTAATATGCCACTTTCTATATGCTAATAACATCCTTATACGGGCTACTAACTCGTTCCTCACTGGATTTTTGAAAAAGATGACCTTTGTAGTGCGTTAAACCTCAAGCGAGCTCTGATACCAACGCTGACACGACCCCACGGTCTTGTCGAGCCAGGATCACGCTGAGGGGTGCTGCGTTGCACAGCACCGTATAACACACGTCAAAGGTACAAAGCGGAAGCGGAATTTTATTACATAAACAAGTTTATGAACACGTTTACACCAAAATAGTTCCAGTCTACACTCACGGGCGTAGACTACGCATCAAGTCCACATTCAGCCCTTGAACGTGTCCTTGCTAGCACACACGCACACTAACTCTGCGGCGTGCCCGACTCCCACTCGACGGGGTTCCCCTCCTGGGGTTCCGTCTCCTCTTCGGGAGTCCCTTCCTCATAGAACCCTGCAAAAGCTTCAAACACAAGCAGTGAGCACGAAGGCTCAGCAAATCTGACCCGTCTCACCTAAACATGGAACTTATACATGAGGGGTAATGGGTTACATGAGGTAAACATCATTTGCAAGGACTCGCCTAATTAGTAGAACTTTATTTTCAGGTTTTAGCAGCAGGTTGTGGAGAACCTTACGCTAAGGCACATGAGAGAGCCGCAATCAAACAAGAAACGCATTTCTCTCATGTACTTTGCCCAAAGTTGAAAAGAACTTTAGTTAGCTCTAAACTACAACAAAACATTAACAAGCAAAGTCCATCTTTCAATCAGCAGCATTTTAACATGTAACTAGCCTGTTCTTTCTACGTCACGGTACAGTGAACAAGTGGTACTCACTGACCGCGAGGGACGGTGATTATAATCAATTTACACCTGCAGGGTTACCCGAACAACCCGTCACATACGCCCGTACTCGATGTTGCCTACAACAACCATCACGGACGCTGTACGCAACTACCTTTCGCCCGTCAGCCAAATATTGAACCGGTCCCATCGTCCCGACAAGAGGTCTCTGCACGCACATCTCAGTGCCGCCAACCGATTTACACCTCGAGCTCTCAACCTACCCTCTGAACGACGGGCAATGCCTCAATACCCAGCTACCCGAGTTACATCGGTTTCCCGGTTCCCATATAGCCGGTAGGTCTTCGGTACTGTTCTAGCTTGTTCAACAGGCCCGCACACGGCTCGGTCCTCAATTGACACAAGCGGAGCTACAGCACACAGGCCCCAAAGTCCTGCTGCCCTTACTCTCCGCTCGGTCTCATCTTTCTTGCCATGTGTATCATGTGCTATCTCTACCCGAGTCGAGTGCCTCTAGCCTATGCTCGCGAGTAGTTCCAACTACTCGACTTGTACCGAATCCTACACTATCTTATTATTGCAGTAGCTAACGGGGTTTGCCATCCTAAACCCAACCCATGGTTTTCTTGGCTATGCACTTGGGTTTCCAAACAAGACTCTAATGCAAAGAATAATAGTATTCAAAGATGTGCTCAAAACAATAAAAATTTGCAAAGGGTTAATGCAAACCGGAGCTTGCCTTGCTGCTCTTGGTCGTAGGCTAGCTGTTCCTCCGGAGTAACAAAGTCTAGGATTTCGAGTTCCTCCTCGACCTTAGCGACTACATGATAGAAGCAATACATGTATTAATTTAAATGCAGTTGTATTAACTTTTAAACTTGTGAAGTCTATAACTCTTACTAGACAAGCCCAATGACTGTGAAATTTTTACTGTGGCTTGGTTACAACCTAAACAGAGACTTGGTCAAGTTTTAGTTGCAGCAAAGCTCATTTGAGCCCTCCACAATTAATCATGTACTTGACCCTAATTGAAGGCTTTTAGGGTGTTCTAAGGATTTTCATGAAACAAACTATGACTTTCTGAAAACTAGATCTTCAGAGGGTTCTAATGGAGTTGGTCTCACTTAATTTGAAGGTTCCTAGCTAAAGATATGAGCTAAACAATTTCAGAGAAAATTCTGAAAATGTTTCTGAACATTTTCTATTTTCTCTGGAACAGTTTCACTAATCACACCATTAGGTGGATCAAATGAGCTCAAATGGGTCTGATATTTTTATGGTAGTTCATGAATATTTTGGTGAACGTCCCAGCAAAATTTCAGGATTTTCCTCCAAGGGATTCTCCAGTTAAAATTCCTAACAGTTTAAAATTTGAGGAATTAATTCTTGAGGAATAAGGATTTTCATGAAGTGAAACTTGATTTGCTGGAAAGTGCTCGGAAAGCTGAATCCAACAAAAATTGGTTCACTTGATTTGGAGCTTTCTAGCCAAAGTTATGAAGATTTGAAATTTGGAAGAATTCTGAAAATCGGGGTAAAAGTTTAAACTCTCGGGGCCCGCGGGGACACGTGTCGAGCGCGGAGGTGTCCGGCACACCGGGGCTCACAGGGTATTTGCGCGCCAGCACAGCTGATCCTGGCAGCAGCCCGATCCCGATTTAAAATATCTCCCACTGACAGCTGGGGTCCACCCCTTCGTCAACCTCCCGCTGCCCGCGTTCTGCCGCCGAGGAACCTCGCCGGAGAGCTCGCCGCCGGCTTTTGTAAAGCTCCAAACTTCACGATTTTGGCCGCCTCTGCCTATTTTCTCTCGGGGAACAGGATTCTTGGGCCAGCTCGCCATGAAAATGGCCGCCACATGGTCGGCGACGAGCCGCAGACTCGGAAGAACTTCGGTCGCGTTGTCCACCCTCCCTAGCAGCTCCCCCGATCAAGCTAAGGGTCGTCGAGCATCAGTGGACCATAGGAAAGGTCGACATGAGCTCTACGGAGCTCGGGAAGGGCTGTGTTGGGCTGTCACCGTGCGACCTCGGCCGGAAATCGGGATTTCTACTAAAACTCGAAGAACAGCGGTTTCCCTCCACGGTTCTTCGTGGTTCTTGCTCCTATGGATCCGCACGGGCTACTAGAAGTGATCCTCTCTACAAGAGGATGAGTGATGCAGTGTGGCTTATGAATTTCTCGGATCGGTACCGACCTCACTTTTGCACACCGTCGTGAAAATATGAAATTCCGGCTTGAGCAGCGCTTGTCACGCCGCCGGAGCTTACGGAGAAGAAAGAGGGGTTGAAGGCGAACCTCTTTGCTGTTCACAGCTCCGTGAACGGTGGGCTGTGGTAGCCGGAAGGACGGTTCCCGCAGCGGCGGCTCGAGCTGAACCGGCAGAGACAAGATCGCCGCGGTGGAGCTCGGGGAAGGCTGCGCAGGGTCTTGAACCAATGCGAAGGTGGCTTCGCGCACCTGGTGCTGGTCTCAGATCGCCGGGAGGGTCACTGGATCGGCCGTGCGATGAGGGACCGAAAATTCACTCGGGCGGCGAGGAGTTTCAGTCTGTTGGGCGAGAGCGCATCGGGGTAAGGATGGGGAGCACCGGCGGCTGCTCGGACGCCTAGATAAGGGCCCCGGGAGTCGGTTCAGCGACCATGGGCGGCAAGCAGGTGGTGGCGCGGTGGCCTCCCCTCGGTAGCGCTCTCGGGAGAAGCTCGGGGACCCAAGTACTGAAAGTCCACTCGGTTGATCTCCTTCAGTGGCTGACATGTGGGTCCCACTTCCAATTTTAACCTCTGAAATTTACTCCTAATCACTGTTGTAAACAGTGAGTCCCAAAATACCCATGGTGATTCAAATTATTCACCCATGAGACATTTGAATTGAGTAGAATTCAAAATTGGGTTTGGTTTGAATGAATTTCATCACAAGTTCAGTTTTGAATTCAAATAAAGTTTGAATTTGTCCCACTTAGCTCATATCAAGATCAACTCCAAATGGAGTGAAAATTGGTGTGTGAGCTCACAAAAATGTGCTGAGTAAGAATATGCCTCCCACTTTTAAATTCATGGGATAAAAACAGTTTGAATTTGACTATGGTTTCAAACTGCCCTCTTTCTAGCAATACCCAAAATGACCTCAAAAAGGTTTTGAATTTGGGTGAAACTTGGCATGGACATTCTTAGCAATGTCTAGGAGTTTTAATATGTCCAGCCTACCTATATCACATGTGGAAAATACCACTTTTGCAATATGTGAGTTTATTCTCTAATGAGCATATTGATGGTGGTTACTTGTTCTTCATTTGTGTTCATCATCTTTCCTCAAATGAGGTGTGTGGTGTGGTGATGAACAGTTCAAATAGGTGTCAAAAACTGAGGCCCATACACAACGGTAACCTCCTACTCGGAGTAGAACTCGACCTCCTGTGGGTCGTCCTCCTCCGGTACCTCTGCTGGTGGCTCTGGATCTACAACCTCCTCTTCCGGCTCGGGATCTCCCATTGCTGGAAGACCCAAAACCACAGGTATAGCACCTACCACCGGTATGCCCATTACCGGAGGTACGAGGTCCTGCAACGCGTGCACCTCGTCCATGGCTTGGTTGTAGTGTTCTTCCCAACCTTGCCCTTCCTCAATAGCGTCGTCCCGCTCTTGAGTAAGGACCTCATTCTTCTGGGTGAGAGCCTGCACCTGTTCTTGCGATGCCGCGATATCGACACGGCTTTTCTTTTTTGCCTTCTTCAGACGATGCAACTGATTATGCTGTTCGTTCAGTCGCTTAATCGTCGGAAGGAGAACATTACGGAGTGCGCTGTGAGCACTCTCGAAGTGGTCTCCACGGCTGGTGCTTTCTTTAAGTCTTGCAGCAAGACCCTCCGTATGGACAGCTTGGTTGTCCATCACGGCCTTTCCTGCTTTCAGTTGGAGGCTGAGGCTCGCCTCCGCGGGGTTTTACCTTGGGCAACCCGGATCGGTTGCTTCCCTGTACCTCCCTTCCCACACGTGATTAGCCCGCCCCTCCACCGGAACGAGTGCGTATGGAGTGCCCTCTATAGCTCTCACATGTAGTTGGCAGAAACGCGACATGGTGTCGCGGGCTGCCACTTGCCACATCCCCTCCGGTTGTCTACCTCTCACCGTAACGGTGAACGGCGCCCAACCGGGTGGCGTTGGCCCTGCAGGAACCTCGACATGGATTGTCCACGTCTTGTTCCCCTCCTCGCCTTCTTCTTTGGTGACGTATTGTGGCATCTTTTCATACCCGAAATATTGAAGCATTTGCCTCAACGTTTCCGGATAGCCGCTGCGGTGAGAACAGTGGGACCCCACCCACCCGTTCTCCAACTGTCTATCCGCTGTCATCTGTAAAAATATATTTGAGAAATGTCAAATATTTATTTGAACAGTAAACCATTGAGTTATAACATAAGACATGTCATTGAACTCATAAAACTTGGAAACATAGTTCAAATTTAAACAAATTTGACTGCTGATCTGCTGTTCAACATGACAGCCCTGACCAGTTTCCATTTCAACCTGATTTAGGCCATGCTAAAGGCAAAACCAATTCTGGAGCTCAACATAAAAGTTAAATCTAACCTCAATAGAGTTCCAGAAAGTATTTTCTTGGCCTAAGATCAGTCCTGGTTCAAAAGTTATGAGATATTAAAGTTAACAGAATTTCTGGAGAAAATTGGACAGCACCTCCCTGCTTGAGGTACTGATTTGATCCAAGAATTCCAGTTAATTCTTCTCCCAATCGGACAAAATTTTCTGTTACAAAGTTGTAACCCATCTCATAATCTTTCCATAACTACATCATTTTCTATTTTTGGATTTTTATGCAGGAAGTTATGCTCAATTTACAGATAGTTACAGAGAATGTTTGCTCTGCCCTGTTTTCTGGACAGTTTCAACTCTACTGCATTTTTCGATTGGTTAGAAGATGAAACACCTCTGGACCTTAACAGAAAAGTTGTAAAGCTCTTCCAGAGATTTCCAGAAATGTATCATATGACCCCAACCTCGAAATAACTCAACCTCTAAGCTCTGATTAACTTTAGCCTTAATTCAGCTGAAAACAGGGGACTCTGTCCTTAGTGTCCTATAAGTTAAAAACTTATTAACTTTGAATATCCTGATTAAGGAAAGGAGTTACATCAAGTTTTAGTGCTATGGGTTAAAACTTTCAAGTTTTACAATGAATTTGCTCATTTAATGGGGTGTGACGTCGATTCGTCACTAGATCATGTCGGTACTACGTCCTCACAAAGAAAACCTATACCGGACTTAGCCGGCTTCGTTATTTCAGTGGCACTAAGCGTCACTCGCACACGGATACTACATGTCTACCATTTCATGGCTAGACTACCTGCAGATAAATCACACAATCGTCAGACTCGGCTGCACACCAAGTCCGGTATCCATACAGTCGTACACCCGGCCGTCATCACTCGTCCGGATGTTCTCAAGCCAAACACGCCTTGAGCTACGTGTTCATGTTACTGACCACGTGACGGGGTCTCCCAAATTGCCCGAAGCACACCAGGGATAGACGTTGCTCGAATACCCCAAACGACATGAAGAGTCGTAGAGGATATTAAAGCGGGTCGGGCTACCTGCCACCCGTGGGGCTCCACCCTTCAGCTTGTGTGCACTGGTGGACAGCGCTTACGTGCACCCCCCAAGATATAAAGCGTCCTGAGATGCACAATTTTCCGACATAATCAAATCGGTTAGTATGCACTTTTTCTATACACGAATAACATCCTTATATGGGCTACTAACTCGTTCTTCACTGGATTTTTGAAAAAGATGACCTTTGTAGTGTGTTAAACCTCAAGCGAGCTCTGATACCAACGCTGACACGACCCCACGGTCTTGTCGAGCTAGGATCATGCTGAGGGGTGCTGCGTTGCACAGCACTGAATAACACACATCAAAGGTACAAAGCGGAAGCAAAGTTTTATTACATAAACGGTTTTATGAACATTTTTACAACAAAATATGTTCAGTCTACACTCACGGGCGTAGACTACGCATCAAGTTCACATTCAGCCCGTGAACGTGTCCTTGCTAGGACGCACAAACACTAACACGGCGGCGTGCACGACTCCCACTTGACGGGGTTCCCCTCCTGGGGTTCTGTCTCCTCCTCGGGAGTCCCTTCCTCATAGAACCCTACAAAAGCTTCAAACACAAGCAGTGAGCACGAAGGCTCAGCAAGACTGACCCGTCTCTCCTAAACATGAAACTTCTACATGAGGGGTGATAGGTACATGAGATAAAACAAGTTGCAAAGGACTCGCCTAATTAGTGGAACCTTACTTTCAAGTTTTAGCAGTAGGTTGTGGAGAACCTTACGCTAAGGCACATGAGGGAGCCGCAATCAAATAAGAAACCCATTTCCCTCATGTACTTTGCCCAAAGTTCAAAAGAACTTTAGTTAGCTCTAAACTACAACAAATCATTAACAATCAAAGTCCATCTTTCATTCAGCAAAATTTTAACATGTAACTAGCCTGTTCTTTCTACGTCACAGTACAGTGAACAAGTGGTACTCACTGACCGCGAGGGACGGTGATTATAATCGACTTACACCTGCAGGGTTACCCGAATAACCCGTCACGTATGCCCGTACTCGATGTTGCCTACAGCAACCATCACGGACGCCGTACGCAACCACCTTTCACCCGTCAGCCAAATATTGAACCGGTCCTATCGTCCTGAGCAAGAGGTCTCTGCACGCGCATCTCAGTGCCACCAGCCGATTTACACCTCGAGCTCTGAACCTACCCTCTAAACGACAGGAAATGCCTCAATACCCAACTACCTGAGTTACATCGGTTTCCCGGTTCCCATATAGCCGGTAGGTTTTTGGTACTGTTCTAGCTTGTTCAACAGGCCCGCACACGGCTCGGTCCTCAATCCACACAAGCGGAGTTATAGCACCCAGGCCCCAAAGTCCTGCTGCCCTTACTCTCTGTTCAGTCTCAGTTTTCTTGCCATGTGTTTCATTTGCTATTCTTACCCGAGCGATGTGCCTCTAGCCTATTCTCGCGAGTAGTTCCAACTACTCGACTTGTACCGAAACCTACTCTATCTTAGCATTGCAGTGGCTAAAGAGGTTTTCAATCCTAATCCCAACCCATGGTTTTCTTGGCTATGCAATTGGGTTTTCAAACAAGACTCTAATGCAAGAAGTAATTGGTACTCAAAGAAAGTTCTCAAAACAGTAAAAATTTGTAAAAAGGTTAACGCAAACCGGAGCTTGCTTTGCTGCTCTTGGTCGTTGGCTAGCTGCTCTTCCGGAGTAATGAAGTCTAAGACTTCGAGTTCCTCCTCAACCTTAGCGACAACATGAGATAACAAGTATATGTATTAATTTAAATGCATTTGAATTGAATTTAAACTTGTGAAGTTTATAAGTTTCACTAGACAGACCCAATGACTCTGAAACTTTTACTGTGGCTTGGATACAACCTAAACAGAGACTTGGTCAAGTTTTAGTTGCAGGAAAGCTCATTTGACCTCTCCACAAATAATTATGTACTTGACCTTAATTGGAGCTCTTATGGTGTTCTAGGGATTTTTCATGGAGCAACCCATGACTTTATGAAAACTAGATTTTCAGAGGGTTCTAATGGAGTTGGTTTCACTTAATTTGAAGGTTCCTAACTAAAGATATGAGCTAAACAATTTCAGAGAAATTCTGAAAATGTTTCTGGATATTTTCTATTTTCTCTGGAACAGTTTTATTAATCACACTATTAGGTGGATCAAATGATCTCAAATGGATCTGAAATTTTTATGGTAGCTCAGGGATGTTTTGGTGAACATCTCAGCAAAATTTCAGAATTTTCATTTAAAGGGTTCTCCATTTAAAATTCTAAACAGTTTAAAGTTTGAAGAATTAATTCTGGAGAAATAAGGATTTTCATGAAGTGAAACTTGATTTTATGGAAAGTACTCATAGATATGAATCCAACAAAATTTGGTTCACTCGATTTGGAGTTCCCTAGCCAAAGTTATAAGGATTTGAAGTTTGAATGAAATCTGAAAATCGGGAAAAGTTCAAATCACTGCGCGTGGGACCCGGGGCTACGTGTCAGCTCCTCATCGATTGACACATGCAGATCCCAGTTTTAAATTTTCTATCGCTGACAGCCGGGACCCACCGGCTTCTTCTTCCTCTGGCCGTTTTTCGCGCGCCCGCGCCCCCAGCTCGCCGGAGTGACTGTTGCTTGCCGGTTCGCCGGTTCCGGCCACCGTATGGGCTAATACTCGCCGCCAGGGCGTACGACATCGAGGAACATGATGGTGAGGTGTCCTGGGGCTGCCGATGATCGGAAGATGGCCGGCGACGTGTGGCGGCCTCGGTTGAAGTTCGGCAGCGTTGGCCGGGGTCCCTAGCCTGCCAAAACCTTGATCGACTAGCTCTACAGCACCAGTGGGTGATAGCAAAGCTTGGCAAGGCCAGGGATTAGCTTGGAAACTGCGGCAACTAGCTCGGCATCGTGCGCCCAATTGGTTCCGCGAAGAACACACTCGGTAAAGCTCGGAATACGTTGCTCCGAGGTGTTTTCATGCAACGGATCCTAAAACAAAGATGATCGCCGGCTAGTCCAGCGCCTATGTGCAGAGTTTGATGACCTACGGAGGATCAGAGAGGAAGAATTTGAAGAAACCATACCGGTCGCTCGGTAGAATTCGCTAGAGTGAAAAACTTGAAATTCACCGCCGATGCTTCATGGCGTGGCTTGAGACTTGGTTGAGAGCAGCACCAACACAGCTCGCTCCCGTGGCCTGGATCGCTTGACCGTGAAAACCCCTGTGGAGGGCTGTCCATGATCACCCGATCATCGGCTGAAGCTTGGTCGCTGCTGTGGCGGTCGTTCTCGGGCAAGGAAGGCCGGAACTCGCTTGTTTCCGGGTCGGGGAGGAGTGTGCGGAGCTCAGGGTGCAGTTTAGCAGCTTGGGGAGGGATGGTGTGGTCGATTCGGCCGGATTCCCGATCGAGCCAAGGTAGCGGAGGGAAGAGAGCTTCGGCTCAGTGTTCACGCGAGGAGAAGAAAGCAAACGAAGTTTTCTTCGGCAGAGGGCGTGGAGCGCCTTAAGAAGGGGATCACAACCGACCCCAGCGCTCGCGCGTGGGAGCAAGCAGCTGGTGGCGCCCAGCTTCCCTCGGTGGCGCCCTCGGAGGAAGCCCGATAACCTGAGTGCTGAAGTTTCAGTCGGTTGAATTTGCTTCAGTGGCTGACATGTGGGTCCCACCTCCTTTTTAACCTCTGAAATTAACTTCCTCTCACTGTTATAAACAGTAATCCCCCTTATACCTATGGTGATTTGAATTATCTACCCCTGAGCCATTTGAATGGGATAGAATTCAAATTGGTTTGTGTTTGACTAAATTTCAGCACATAAGCAGTTTGAAATTCAAATAAGGTTTGAATTTGCTAAACTTAGCTCATGTCAAGATCAACTCCAAATGGAGTGAAAATTGGTGTGTGAGCTCACAAAAATGTGCTGAGTAAGAATATGCCTACCAGTTTTAAATTCATGGGATGAAAACAGTTTGAATTTGAATTTGAATTCAAACCACCCTCTTTCTAGCTATACCCAAAAGGACTTCAAAAAGGTTTTGAATTTGGGTGAAACTTGGCATGGACATTCCTAACAAGGTGTAGGAGTCTTACATATGCCCAGCCCCTATATGATGCATATGGGAAATGCCACTTTTGCATTTTGTGAGTTTATCCTCTAATGAACATGTTTATGGAGTTTACTTGCGCTTCAAATGTGTTCATCAAGTTTCTTCAAATGAGGTGTGTGTGTGGTGATGAACACTTCGAATATGTGCCAAAAACTGAGTCCCTTACAGGGCGGCCTTTAGGTTTGCTTGAATCAGCCAAACCTTTTCCTCCGCATGGTTGACAAGATCAATCCCGAAGGTGACCCTTTCGCCAGACTCACACCAATTCAGCGGTGTGCGGCATTTTCTCCCGTATAGCGCCTCATAGGGCGCCATCTTAATGCTGGCTTGGTACCCATTGTTGTACGAGAACTCGGCTAATGGTAAGTGATTATCCAAATTCTTACCGTGGTTGATAGCACAAGCTTGTAACATATATTCTAAAATTTGATTTACCCGCTCGGTTTGACCTTCCGTCTGCGGGTGGTATGCTGAACTACGGATCAGTTTTGTCCCCAATGAAGCATGTAGCTGCTCCCAAAAACGAGAAACAGATAAAATGCCCCGATCCGATATGATTGTGCGGGATACGCCGTACAAGCATAGGATCCGTGAGATGTATAATTTAGCATACTTCTTGGCGTTGTAGTTGGTGTTGACCGGGATAAAATGGGCAACTTTGGTGAGCAGGTCGATGATCACCCACACGGAATCATGCTTCTGAAATGTGGTAGGTAAACCGACAATGAAGTCCATGCTCACATCTTCCAACTTCCAGGCATGAACGCCCAGTGGTTGTAGCAGTCCCGGTTTTCTCATGTGGTCTGCCTTCACCCTTCGACATGTATCACACTCGAACACGTAGTTTGCTATCTCCCGCTTCATTTGTGTCCACCAAAACTTGTTTCTGAGTTCTTGATACATTTTGTTGCTGCCGGGGTGAATAGAAGACTTTGACAAGTGAGCCTCATCAAACATTTTCTTCCTTAACTCCGGGTTACGGGGTACGAAGATACGGTCCTTGAACCATAGGACACCATCCCCATCTTTCCGGAAACATTTCAGTTCCCCACTGTCTGCACATCTCCGCAAATGAGGCATGCCCTTGTCATGTTTCTGAGCTTCCGCTATCTCTTCACGCACGGTGGGGATCAAAGATAAGTTGTAGAGAGCTCCATGTGGAATCACATGCAATGGTGGCTCGCTCTCCTCCAACGGCGCGATGGTTAGATTGTTGACGTGTGACTTGCGACTCAGCGCATCCGCCACTACGTTTGCCTTGCTAGAGTGATAATGGATCTCTATTTCGTAATCCTTTATCAACTCCAACCATCTTCGCTGCCTCATGTTCAGCTCCTTCTGAGTGAATATGTACTTGAGGCTTTTGTGGTCGGTATATAAATGCACGAGGTTACCGAGTAGGTAATGTCTCCACATCTTGAGTGCGAGTACCACGGAAGCAAGCTCTCGGTCATGAGTTAGATAATTCTGCTCATGGTTTCTGAGCTGCTGTGATCCATACGTGACCACCCTTCGTTCTTGCATCAGCACACATCCGAGCCCAATGCCGGATGCATTGCAGTACACATCGAACGGTTTTGTTATGTCCGGCTGCACCAAAACAGGTGCTGATGTTTGGTGCTTCACTAATGCCTTGAACGCTGCTTCACATGCTGGACTCCAAACATATTTGGTAGCCTTCTTCAGCAGCTCTTTCATAGGCTTTGCAATCTTTGAGAAATTCGGAATGAACCTCCGATAATATCCCGCGAGTCTGAGGAAACTCCGTACCTCCTGAACTGTTCTTGGGGACTTCCAATTCAGCACTTGTGTGATTTTACTCGGGTCTACAGCGATGCCATCCGCTGAGATAATATGCCCGAGAAAAGGCACTGGCGATATCCAGAATTCGCACTTGCTGAATTTCGCGTATAGTTTGTGATCCCGCAGTCATTGCAAGACTATATGCAGATGCTTCGTGTGCTCTTCCTCCGACTTGGAATATACCAATATGTCATCGATGAAGACAACAACAAACTTGTCCAGCTCCGGCATGAATACTGAGTTCATCAAGTACATGAAGTGAACCGGAGCGTTGGTGAGGCCGAAGGACATGACCAGGTACTCATAAAGCCCGTACCTCGTCGAGAAAGCCGTCTTCAGATTATCCTCGGCCCGTATCTTAATATGATGGTGCCCGGATTTTAAGTCCATCTTGAAAAAGATCTTTACTTCGACCAACTGATCAAACAACATGTCGATCCGTGGCAACAGGTACTTGTTCTTGATGGTTACGGCGTTTAGTGGACGATAGTCCACGCAAAGCCACAGCGTCTCATCTTTCTTCTTCACAAATAATGCCGAACAGCCCCATGGCGAGGAGCTCGGCTTAATAAACCCTTCTCCAGGAGGTCCGTTAACTGCGTCTTCAGTTCTGCCAATTCCTTTGGCGCCATCTTGTACGGCCTTCGGGATATTGGCATTGTTCCCGGTGTAAGTTCAATCTTGAACTCCACCTCTCTGTCAGGCGGCATCCCCGGTAAATCATCCGGGAACATGTCTGGGAACTCACGGACTACTGGAATGTCTTCCAATCTGATGGTGGTGGATTGGTATACACTTGGAAGTTTTATTTCTGGACTGTCCAGAAATAATGAGTGTGACTCGTGCACTTCTGAGTGCAAATGCACGACTCGGAGGACGGTGTCTAAAACAGCGCCGTGGCGGGTTAACCACGACATCCCTAGGATGGCATCGATCTTTTGTCCCTCTAAAACTATGAGATATGTAGGGTATACTCTACCCTCTAAGCATAATGGCGCTTTTGGAACCATCATGCTTGCTGAAATTTTCCCACCCGGTGAACAAATCAAGGACTTTCGGTGGGTAGTATTTGCAAGCTGTATTTAGCAATAAAAGCTTGGCTAATGAAACAATGTGTGGCACCTGAATCAAATAACACTATGGCGGGAAGCTGGTGGAGTTGGAACGTACCCGCAAGGATTGGCTCCCCTCCCGGCACGTCCTCTATGGCGAGTTGGTGGACGGTGCCAGGCTTAGATTTGCCCGCCGCGCATTAGTGGGGTTCTGGGGCTGATTCCTCCACTGAAACTGTGGTGCCACTCCGCCGCCTTGCCTCTCGGGACAGTTGTTGGCGAAGTGTCCTGGGCGACCGCATTTGAAGCATACGGCTGATGACTGGCCTGTGCTTGGGGGACGAAAGCCCGGCATTCGCTGCTGAGGTACAAATGCACGTGGCATCGCCCGCTGCTGCTGTTGTTGCTGCGGAGGTGGTGCTGGTAGTACCGGCCTGAACACCGTGGAGAATATTGCTGACTACGGAATGGCATGAGCCTCTGTGGTGACTGCCAGCATTGACCCGATGGTGAGCGATACACCATCCGGTATTTTTGATAAGGACCACCTCCCTCTCCGCTGCTCTGCGGCGCGCTTCGCTTCTTCTCTGCCACCACTAACTCCTTGCCGGAATCCTCCTGAACAATCGCAGCATCAATAATGTCGTTGAGGCTGCCGTGATTGAACATTGCCAGCTTGTCCTTCAGGAGCGGGTTAAGCCCGTGGTAAAAATGGTCCTGCCGCTTCTCGTCAGTATCGGCGTGATATGACGCGTAGAGCGCGAGCTCATTGAACGCCCTGGAGTATTCCAGCGCGTTCCTGCTTCCTTGCTGCAGGCGAAGGAACTCCTGTGTCTTCCTCTTCATAAGACCCGGCAGTATGTGATAGGCCCTGAAGGCCGTCTGGAACTCCGCCCAGGTCATAACTCGCTCGGTGGGTTGCGAGGCACAGAAGTTTGCCCACCAAGCGCTCATGGACCCTTGAAGTTGTTGGACTGCGAACTGAGTCTTGCGCTGCTCACTCACTTGGAGCAGCCCAAACTTCATCTCCATCGTGCGGAGCCAGTTATCCGCATCGAGGGGTTCATCCGCCCTGTAGAATACCGGGGGATGAGTAGCCAGAATGTCGGAGTAGGAGCTTTGTTGGCGCTCCTCGTGATCTTGACGTCTCTCTGGTTGAGACGTATTTGTAATAAGCGTCTGCAGCAACCCCGTGTGCTGCTGATGAGAACCCGCCATAGCCGCAACAATGTCGGCCAATGTAACTATTGGAGGTGGCGGTGGCGGTTGTTACTGTTGCTGCTGGTTTTGTCCCGAGGAATCATCGGGAGGCTGTTGGGAGGCCTCTCCCCCCTGACTAGAACCACCAACATCTGGGTTGGCACGAGTGCGAATCATTCTGAAATTCAAAACAGCAGCGATCAGCACATGTCATTCTTAAAATTCCATATGAAACAGTAGGTATTGAAGTGACACATGAATAACTTGCACAACATTCACATATATTGATAAAGCATAAACTTTATACAAGATACATTATTCTCGGGTTTCCGAGAAGTCGTGCTCATGTCGCCACTACCTATACATATACTACTGTATACACGACATGTCACCGATTACAAAAATTTTTATACATCTCCCTCGCTGCCCTACTTGGCAACGGTAACCCACTACTCGGAGTGGAACTCGACCTCCTGCGGGTCATCCTCCTCCGCTACAACTACTGGTGGCTCCGGGTCCATGACCTCCTCTTCGGGTTCAGGTTCCCACATCACCGGGATACCCAAAACCACGGGTACGGCACCTACCATCGGTAGGCCCACTACCGAAGGTACGAGGTCTTGCAACGCATGCACCTCATCCATGGCTTGATTGTAGTCATCTTCCCAGCCCTGCCCCTCCTCAATAGCGTCATCACGCTCTTGAGTGAGGACCTCATTCTGCTGGGTCAAGGCCTGTACTTGCTGTTGTAAAGTCATGATGTCGACACGGCTTTTCTTTTTCGCCTTCTTCAGACGATGCAACTGATTATGTTGTTCATTCAGTCGCTTTATCGTCGGAAGGAGAACATTGCGGAGTGCGTTGTGAGCACTCTCGAAATGGTATCCACGGCTGGTGCTCTCCTTGAGATTCCCGGCAAGATAATCCGTATGAACAGCTTGGCTCTCCATCACGGCCTTCCCGGCCGTCAACTGGAGGCTGAGGTTCGCCTCCGCGGGGTTGTACCTTGGGCAACCCGGATCTGTTGCCACATTTCCCCCGGCTGTCTACCTCTCACCGTAACGGTGAACGATGCCCAACCAGGTGGCATAGGTCCTGCAGGAACTTCGACATCGATGGTCCACGTCTTGCCCCTCCTCGCCTTCTTCCTCAGCGAGGTACTGCGGCGTCTCCACGTACCTGAAATATTGAAGCATTTGCTTCAACACTTCGGGATAACCGCTGCGGTGAGAACAGTGGGATACCACCCACCCGTTCTCCAATTGTATATCCGCTGTCATCTGTAGAAACATATTTGAAAAATTTCAAATATTCCTTTCAACAGTTATTCATTGAGTTATAACATTAGAACATGTCATTGAACTCATAAAACTTAGGACAAATTTGATTGCTGGTTTGCTGCCCAAACTGACAGCCCTGACCAGTTTCCATTTCAACCTTATTTAGACTCTGCTAAAAGCAAATCCAATTCTGAAGCTCCACATCAAAGTTAAGGCTAACTTCAATAGCTTTACAGAAAGTATTTACTTGGCCTAAGATCTGTCTTGGTTCAAAAGTTATGAGATGTCAAAGTTGACAGAATTTCTGGAGAGAATTGGACAGCACCTCCCTGCTTGAGGTACTGATTGGATCCAAGAGTTCCTGATTATTATTCACCAAATTTGACAAAACTTTCTGTTACAAAGTTGTAACCCATCTCATAAACTTTTCATAACTACCTCATTTTATATTTTTGGATTTTTATGCAGGAAGTTATGCTCAATTTACAGAGAGTTACAGAGAGTGTTTGCTCTGCCCTGTTTTCTGGAAAGTTTTAACTCTACTGCATTTTTCGACTCGTTAAGGGATGAAACACCTCTGGACATCAACAGAAAAGTTGTAAAGATCTTCCAAATATTTCAAGAAATGTATCATATGACCTTAACCTCGAAAGAACTCAACCTCTAACCTCTGTTTAACTTCAGCCTTATTTCAGATGAAAACAGGGGACTCTATCCTTAATAACCTATAAGTTGAAAACTTGTTAACATTGAACATCCTGATTAAGGGAAGAAGTTACATCACCGTTTTAGTGCTCTGGAACAAACCTTCAAGTTTTACAATGATGTTGATCATTTAATGGGGTGTGACGTTGAAGCGTCACCAGTTCATGCCGGTACTACGTTCCTCACAAAGAAAAACCTATACCGGAGTTAGCCGGCTTCGTTAGTTCAGTGGCACTTGTGAGACCTATGTGTGCTGAATACATTGGCAATTAGAATAAAAGTTAGCATTAACATTCAAAGTTTTGAATATTGCCAAAACATTCTTCTTTGGCAAGGTCCGACAAGTTCTTTGTTAGGTCCGCCAAGTGTTGGCAAGGTCCGACGCAAGGTCTGGAGAGCTCCTGCAAGGTCCGGAGAGCTTCTGTGAGGTCCGGAGCTTGTTTTTAGGGAGCTCCCGTGAAGTTCAACTCGTAGAACTGCAGCGTCTTGTTTTTGCTTTTAACTCGCAATGTTTCAAACTTGCTTTATGGGAAGGTTTGCTTAGTATTAATTTGCTAAGTTTTTGGTGTGTTTTGGTGGTTATGGCTGTTATCATTTGATATGGTTTGCAACATGCTTATGTGACGTGCTCACGTAAGGTGTTGTGGTTTTCAAACTAATGTGAGTCAAGTCGAGGACTTGTGCTTGGAAGAATTGGTTGTTTATTCATGTGCAGGTGTTGCTTGAGTTCAAGACATGGCTGGTGACGGGATCCTTGGACTAGTCTCAGGGAGGAGATGAGGTTCCAACAACCAAGTTCGGGAGGAGCTGTGGTTGAGTTGATCGGGAGGTCGCGCAGCATGTTTGGATCAAGGGCAGTGCATATGAAGGTTGCGTGTACGTCGTTGGAAGGTGTTTGCACATGTGCAAGGAGTGCATGGACGTGGCAACATTGTTCCAAGGCGTGATGAAGAGAAGTGGACGTAAAGAATTGGTCGGAAAGGTCCAACCGGCTGGATTGCGTACTCAGGCTGAGGCTGAGTCAGATATGGCTCAAATATGGAAGATTTGAGTTGGTTATGATAGGATTTTGTGCTAGGCACGAAGTTGAGTTGTTTTAGGAATGTTTAGGACGTTACTAAGGTGTTTGGAAGTCTCACGATTGCTTCTATCTGCGAATAGGAGAGTCCTGAGCAGTTATGGTAAGTTAGGATACGAGTCCAATTAGGAGTAGGAGTCCTAGATTGGATTGTTTAGCTGAGGGCTGGCTATAAAAGCAAGGGAGGCCAGAGCTCTCGTGGGTAGAGAACTTTGGGCTGTTCCTCTTGTGTTTCTATTGAATAAAGTTCATAGTTTCGAGGAGCTTTTGTGTCTTGTTCGTCCGACTTGTTTTTCGTCAAGTCTTTCTCGCCGAGTTTCTGGACAGACCGACGTTGCTTCGGTGTTTTGTTCATAACTCGAGTTTTACAGATCCGATTGATGTGATTCTTTTTGGGTTGTCTTCACAACTCAATTATATATCATCTGTGCAATTTTCACTAGCTTAGGATCTGTAGTTTTTGAGATACACGAGTTTCTTTGCAGCGCTGCAGATCTGTTTTATATCGGGTAGAACAGATTGATCTTCGTTTAATGTTTTGATTGTATCTCAAGTTTTACTTCGTGTTTTCAAGTGATTCTTGTTGCATTAGATCCGTGACTTGATTCTCTACCTCTCTACTTGATTTGTCATGGTTGAACACGTTTGAAAACACTTGCACACATGGTTTCTTTAACCGATTGATTTTTTGCTGAGGGGTTTTTGTTGTTTCCGCTGCGAAAAGTTTTAATCTACCATTCACCCCCCTCTGGTAGCTTTTCACGTGCTCTTCGATCCTACAATTGGTATCAGAGCCAAGGTGCTCTAATCTTTGTGATTTGCACGTGTTTTTGACTAACCATCATGGAGAAGTACTCCGCAAAACCTTGTGTGTTCAATGGCATCGATTTTCAGGTTTGGAAGGCGCGGATGGAGGCCTACATACAGGCGCAAGGCTTCGCCATATGGCAAAAGGTCTACCGGAACTTCGATGTACCACCCAACGATCAAGTTACGGCTGTGAACATGAGAGATGTTGACAACAACAACAAGGCTCGCAACTTGATCATCCAAGGATTGACTCAAAGCGACTTCGACCGTGTTGCACACCTCCGATCTGCATATGATGTTTGGAAAGCTCTTTGTGACTATCATGAAGGATCCAATACGATCAAGGAGGTAAGGCAAGATATGTTCAAGAAAGAATACATGCGTTTTGAGATGCAACCCGGTGAGTCAATTGACGACCTTTTTGCTCGCTTTAATAAAATTCTCAGCAACTTGCGTAGTGTCAATGTTAACTTTTCAGATGCTGAAAATGCTAGACAATTGTTAGGAGCATTAGATATGTCAATTTGGGAGATGAAAGTTACATCTATTCGTGAATCTACTGTCATGAGTTCTCTTACTTTAGACGTGCTTTATTCTAAATTGAAAACTCATGAAATTGACATTATCTCACGTAAAAACCCCAACAAGTCTATTGCATTTGTTTCGCAACGTGACATGTCTAGTTCTAGTTAATCATCATCTAGTGGTGCACTCTCTTTGCTATCCTCTCTAACCCTTGAACAGATTGAAGAGTTTCCAGAGGAGGAGCTTGCACTCATCTCTACTCGGTTCTCAAAAGCATTGCAAAATGTGAGAACTAGAAGGAGAGGAAGCTCCGGACCTCAATGATGTTTTGAATGTGGTAAGACAGGACATTTTCGTACGGAGTGCCCTAACCTTTCAGGTCCGACTTCACGTGAAGAAAAGCAAACAAGGCCGAAGAAATCGTTTGCAAAGAATAAGAAGAAGAAAGATTTATCAATGCGCAACATAGTGCATAGTATGATCTCTGCACTCCAAGATTTCGGCTCAAGTGATGTGGACACCGGTAGTGATGAAGATGAAGAAGCTATGGCAAATATGTGCTGCATGGCGAGCAAGTCAAGTTCAAGCTCCGAGGAGGCAGAACACAACAGCGACGATGAAGAGGTATGTCCCACTTGCGAAGAAATGTGTGATGCTATTTCTCGTGCCACTGTTATATTAAAGAAAAAGGATAAAAAAACTTAGGAACAATGCTGTTAAAATTGAATCACTAGAATCTGAAAAAAAATCGTTTAAAAACTTTGATTCCTAGTGATGATTCTTGTTCCTCATGCGATTTGATTTATGAACAATTATCCTCTTTAAGAAGTGCACACGCATCTACACTTGATAAACTTGAACTTGAAATTGAAAAGAACAAAGAGCTTTCTGCACTTAATGATAAAAATTTGAAAGATGCTTGTTGTTCTACAATTGATTTGCATTGTTCTTCAGTGATGATTTGAATAAGAAACTAAATGATGCTATGAATGAGATTTCTATTTTGAACAATGCTTTACGTGTGCATGAAGTTAAATATTGTTCAAATTTCAAACTAAAAGGAAAAACTTCATGTGAAAACTGCTTTGATCTGTCCAATAAACTTGATGACATGCATAGGACACTAGATCGGTTTTCTAATGCAAATAAGAACCTAAACTTGCTGCTGAATTCTTCCAAGTCTTGTAATGATAAAACTGGTTTAGGTTTTAATTCTCATGCTCATGCCAAGGCACACCCACCTAAAGTTGTAAAGTCATTAGGAAGCGGTTTGATTCAAACAGCTCCTAGACAAAAAGAGGTGATTTTCAAATCTGCAGGAGTACTGTCCCATTCGGGTTCTAATAAACGTGTTGCTTGCTCATCTAGACATGATAATAAGGTTATTTTTCATTGTGCCTACTGTGGTAGAGATGGTCATGTCATGGATTTTTGTTATAGACTAGCTAAACACGATAAGAAACAAAGAATACTTGCTAGATCACATAACAACCAAGCAAAATCTGCTAGACCGAATGTTCGGAGCTTGCAACCTGCTGTAATGAGTCAAAAACTTGCTCCCGAACCTACTGTTTTTTATGCTACATATAACACATCTTCTAAGTCAGTAGTTGGGAACAAAAATTTTCGATGTTTGGCTCATAAACCTGCTGTACTTTCTCAGCTTTCGCGTGTTATTCCTGCTGGACGTCGTGTGACTCAGTACTGGATTCCTAAAAGTATTTTAACTAACCCCAGTATTGAGTCATCGACGTATTGTGCTGCTGTGTAGGTTTCACGTTTGAGGAAGGAGAACATTTGGATTGTGGATTCAGGTTGCTCACGCCACATGACCGGTAACAAAGAATGGTTCTCCTCTCTCTCTTTTGTGTCACGTGTAGAAAATGTTACTTTCACTGATAACTCTTCTACTCCCATAATTGCTAAAGGTTCGGTTAGAGTAAACAATCTCTACACTTTGAAAGATGTGGCACTTGTTCAAAATTTGAAATACAACTTGCTTTCGGTTTCACAATTGCTAGATGAAAATCTAGAGGTTAGCTTTGCTAAAAATTGCTGCAAGGTTGTAGATTCAAAAGGTGAGCTTTTGTTTAACATGTCTAGGTTTGGAAGAGTTTTTAAAGCTGATTTTGATTTGTCAACTTCTAAGCATCGGTGTCTAGTTGCTAATAATACAAAGGATCTATATTTTTGGCATCGTAGACTTGGTCACATAGGCTTTGATCATCTCACTCGTGTTAGTGCTCTCAATCGCATACGTGGGCTGCCGAAGCTTAAAAAGGACAATGATATTGTGTACTCTTCTTGTAGACATGCTAAGTTTGTTGCAGGTTCACATGCTCCTCTCACAATGACCATGACAGCTGAATCGGGACAACTTTTACATCTTGACACAGTAGGTCCGGCACGTGTTCAATCCTTCGGAGGTAAATGGTCCGGATCCATATCCGCAGGGGGAGAGTATTTTTATTGAAGAAGATGAAGAAGTGGTGCTGCTGCCCGAAAACTCGGAAGTAAATAACGATCAAGCTGCTGATTTTGCACCACAACCAGCACCAACAGTCACTACTGCTGGTTCGGACCTTCCTCAATCAACAAGCTCTCCTAATCAAAGGTCCGAACATGAAGAAGAAGGTGCTTGTGAAGTGTATACTCCCCTCCGAGTACTCAAAAGTCATCCTCCACAACAAATCATTGGAAGCTTGCATGAACGAGTCACTCGGTCCAGGTTTTGCGATCCAAACTCTCATGCTCATTCTGCTTTTGTTGCTTCTTTTGAACCCAAGGATATATCACACGCACTCACTAATGAATCTTGGATTAATGCCATGCAAGAAGAGTTAGAAAATTTTGAAAGAAATAATGTTTGGAAACTTGTACCTCCACCTCAAGGTCACACATTAATTGGAACTAAATGGGTATTTAAAAATAAGCAAAGTGAGGATGGGGTTGTGGTTAGGAATAAAGCTAGGTTGGTTGCTCAAGGTTTCACTCAAATTGAAGGTCTAGATTTTGATGAAACATTTGCTCCTGTTGCTAGATTAGAAGCTATAAGAATTTTATTAGCATTTGCTGCATCTAAAGGTTTCAAGTTATATCAAATGGATGTTAAAAGTGCTTTTATTAATGGCTACATAGAGGAGGAGGTTTATGTTAAGCAGCCACCGGTTTTTGAAAATCCAAATTTTCCTAATCATGTTTACAAACTGTCCAAAGCCTTGTACGGTCTAAAACAAGCCCCTAGAGCATGGTATGATAGGTTAAAAACATTCTTACTTGAAAAGGGGTTTACCATGGGCAAGGTTGATAAAGCTCTTTTTGTACTTAAGCATGGCAATGACTCATTATTCGTTCAAGTGTATGTGGATGATATTATCTTTGGTTGTGCTTCTCATGATCTCGTGTCCAAGTTTTCAGCTATGATGAGTTCGGAATTTGAGATGAGTATGATGGGAGAACTCACATACTTTTTGGGGCTGCAAATCAAGCAAACAAAAGAAGGAACTTTTGTGCATCAAACTAAGTATACAAAGGACCTTCTTAAGCGCTTCGACATGGACAAATGCAAGCCTCTTCGGACACCAATGGGAACAGCAACAACACTTGAACTTGACGAAGATGGTGACCCGGTCGATAAAAAAGAATACAGAAGTATGATTGGATCACTTTTGTATCTCACGGCATCAAGACCGGACATACAATTCAGCGTATGTCTTTGTGCACATTTTCAAGCTTCTCCACGTGCTTCACATCGCCAAGCCATCAAAAGGATTCTCAGGTACCTACATGGAACTCAAGAATTTGGCATTTTTCTTCCTTCTTCCTCAACCGTTTCTTTGAAAGCTTTTTCGGATGCTGATTTTGGGAGTTGTAGGATTGATAGGAAGAGTACTTCGGGTGCTTGTCATTTTCTTGGTAATTCACTTGTTGCTTGGTCCTCTAGAAAACAAAGTTCAGTTGCACAATCCACGGCCGAATCTGAATATGTAGCTGCGGCTAGGGCTTGCTCACAAATTCTTTGGATTGTTCAAACACTTAAGGACTATGGGGTTGATTTAGATAGTGTTCCACTGTTTTGTGATAACACTAGTGCAATTTGTATTGCTAAAAACCCCGTGAAACACTCTAGAACTAAGCACATTGACATTAGGTATCACTTTCTTCGTGATAATGTTGAAAAAGGAAACATTGTGCTTCACCATGTCGATACCGAACAACAATTGGCTGATATTTTTACAAAACCTTTGGATTTCACTCGTTTTTGTTTCATTCGTAGTGAATTAGGGGTTATGCATCCTCATGGCTTAAATTGAGGGGGAGTTTTTGAAACTTTGAATGTCTATGTGTGAATCTGAAACTAAAATAATATGAGCATAGTATTTCATACATATATGACTTTGTGATTCCTTTTACAGGCTGAAAGTTCTTACTACATTACTCATGTTATACATTTTGTAGTTTTTGCCATGACTAGTAATTGGAATAATTACTTACACTAAATCTGGTCATGATCGAACTTTCTTGCTGTTTTGAACTTGTTGCGTGCTCACAAGTGCTTTTAATCATAAAAAATTAATCAAGTGATCAGCTCACATGTTGAGTTTTCAAATAAAAAATTGAGAAAAGATCAAGAGAATATGCATGCATCGCACTTCTTCTTTTGAGATTGCTTATCATTGCACTAAGATATGAACTTGGAAGGAATTGTGTATGACTAAAACCATGTCCTTAAGCTTCTGATTGTCAAATGACATAGGCTTGGCTTGGTTGGTTAGAATAAGGCCGATGCGGCATATAATCTCTTGCAAATATCATATGATCAACTTTATGCCTTAAATGATTATGAATAATAAAATTGCAGCAACAAGTGTCATGTTTTCAGGTTTTGAAATAGTTGAGTAAGGGAGATCATGACTTGCTTAAACTGAAAAGTACATTTGATCTCTAGCATGGCTTACACTACTTTATGTATCTCAATGATGTGATAGTGTAAGTAACCTGATAGTATGACTTGGATGAGCTTTGTTTTGTATGTATATGTTATAATATGCTCATAACATTTAAAAATTTCTCTTTTGAACCTTGCTGAATACATTGTCAAAGGGGGAGAAATATGTATAAGGAGAGATTTTTTACACTTTGCATATGTTATACACTTTCTTCCTTCTCTGATTTTAAAAAATAGGGAGAAATTAATAAAGGGGGAGAAATGAGTTTTCAAAGCTTTTCAAAACTTTTCATAAGCCAATGTTCGGATTTTAATTGGTGTTGCCAATGCATTCATCAAGGGGGAGATTGTGAGACCTATGTGTGCTGAATACATTGGCAATTAGGATAAAAGTTAGCATTAACATTCAAAGTTTTGAATATTGCCAAAACATTCTTCTGTGGCAAGGTCCGACAAGTTCTTTGTTAGGTCCGCCAAGTGTTGGCAAGGTCCGACGCAAGGTCTGGAGAGCTCCTGCAAGGTCCGGAGAGCTTCTGTGAGGTCCGGAGTTTGTTTTTAGGGAGCTCCCGTGAAGTTCAACTCGTAGAACTGCAGCGTCATGTTTTTGCTTTTAACTCGCAATGTTTCAAACTTGCTTTATGGGAAGGTTTGCTTAGTATTAATTTGCTAAGTTTTTGGTGTGTTTTGGTTGTTATGGCTGTTATCATTTGATATGGTTTGCAACATGCTTATGTGACGTGCTCATGTAAGGTGTTGTGGTTTTCGAACTAACGTGAGTCAAGTCGAGGACTTGTGCTCGGAAGAATTGGTTGTTTATTCATGTGCAGGTGTTGCTTGAGTTCAAGACATGGCTGGTGACGGGATCCTTGTACTAGTCTCAGGGAGGAGATGAGGTTCCAACAACCAAGTTCGGGAGGAGCTGTGGTTGAGTTGATCGGGAGGTCGCGCAGCATGTTTGGATCAAGGGCAGTGCATATGAAGGTTGCGTGTACGTCGTTGGAAGGTGTTTGCACGTGTGCAAGGAGTGCATGGACGTGGTAACATTGTTCCAAGGCGTGATGAAGAGAAGTGGACATAAAGAATTGGTCGGAAAGGTCCAACCGGCTGGATTGCGTACTCAGGCTGAGGCTGAGTCGGATATGGCTCAAATATGGAAGATTTGAGTTGGTTATGATAGGATTTCGTGCTAGGCACGAAGTTGAGTTGTTTTAGGAATGTTTAGGACGTTACTAAGGTGTTTGGAAGTCTCACGATTGCTTCTATCTAGGAATAGGAGAGTCCTGAGCAGTTATGGTAAGTTAGGATACGAGTCCAATTAGGAGTAGGAGTCCTAGATTGGATTGTTTAGCCTAAGGGCTGGCTATAAAGCAGGGGAGGCCAGAGCTCTCGTGGGTAGAGAACTTTGGGCTGTTCCTCTTGTGTTTCTATTGAATAAAGTTCATAGTTTCGAGGAGCTTTTGTGCCTTGTTCGTCCGACTTGTTTTTCGTCAAGTCTTTCTCGCCGAGTTTCTGGACAGACCGACGTTGCTTCGGTGTTTCGTTCATAACTCGAGTTTTACAGATCCGATTGATGTGATTCTTTTTGCATTGTCTTCACAAATCAATTATCTATAATCTATGAAATTTTCACGAGCTTCGGATCTGTAGTTTTTGAGATACACGAGTTTCTTTGCAGCATTGCAGATCTGTTTTATATCGGGTAGAACAGATTGATCTTCGTTTGATGTTTTGATCGTATCTCAAGTTTTACTTCGTGTTTTCAAGTGATTCTTGTTGCATTAGATCCGTGAATTGATTCTCTACCTCTCTACTTGATTTGTCACGGTTGAACACGTTTAAAACACTTGCACACACGGTTTCTTTAACCGATTGATTTTTTGCTGAGGGGTTTTTGTTGTTTCCGCTGCGAAAAGTTTTAATCTACCATTCACCCCCCCTCTGGTAGCTTTTCACGTGCTCTTCGATCCTACAGCACTAAACATCTCTCACACGGATGCTACTCGTCTACTGATTCGTGGTTAGACTATCTGTAAATAACTCATACATTCATCAGACTCGGCTGCACACCGAGCCTGGTCCCAATACAGTTCATATACCCGTCCATCATCACTCGCACGGGTGTCCTCAAGCCAAACATGCCTTGAGCTACATAATTACGTTACTAACCACGTGACGGGGTCTCCCAAACTTGCCTGTAGCACGCCAGGGAAGGGTGTTGCTTGAAAACCCCAAATGACATGAAGAGTCGTAGAGGATATTAAAGCGGGCCGGGTTACCTGCCACCCGTGAGGCTCCACCCTTCAGCTTGTGTGCACTGGTGGACAGCGCTTACATGCACCATCCAAGACATATGACGTCCCGTGATGCATGATTTTCCGACATAAGCAAATAGGTTAGTATTGCCACTTCCTATACACTAATAACATCCTTATATGGGCTACTAACTCGTTCCTCACCGTGTTTTTGAAAAATATGACATTTTTAGTGCGTTAAACCTCAAGCGAGCTCTGATACCATGCTGCGAGGGCCACACGGCCTCGTCGAGCCAGGATCACGCTGAGGGGTGCTGCGTTGCACAGCACCGGATAACACACGTAAAAGGTACAAAGCGGAAGCAAAGTTTTATTACATAAACGGGTTTATGAACATTTTTACGACAAAATATGTTCAGTCTACACTCACGGGCGTAGACTACGCACCGAGTTCACGTTCAGCCCGTGAACGTGTTCCTGCTAGCACACACGCATACTAACACGGCGGCATGCACGAGTCCCACTCGACGGGGGTTCCCTCTTGGGGTTCTGTCCCCTCCTCGGGAGTCCCTTCCTCATAACACCCTGCAAAAGATTCAAACACAAGCAGTGAGCACGATGGCTCAGCAAGTTTGATCCGTCTTTCCTATACGTGAAACTTCTACATGCTGGATCATGCGTATTTTGGGAAAGTAAGTTGCAAAGGACTCGCCTAATTATTTGAAACTTACTTTCAAGTTTTAGCAGCAAATTGTGGAGAACCTCACGCTAAGGCACATGAGAGAGCCGCAATTGAAAAAGAAACGCATTTCTCTCATGTACTTTGCCCAAGGTTGAAAAGAACATTAATTAGCTCTAAACTACAGCACTTCGTTAGCAATCAAGGTCCATCATTCAAATCAGACAACTTTTAACATGTATCTGGCCTGTTCTTTCTACGTCACAGTACAGTGAACAAGTGGTACTCACTGACCGCGAGGGACGGTGATTATAATCGATGTACACCTGCAGGGTTACCCGAATAACCCGTCACGTACGCCCGTACTCGATGTTGCCTACAGCAACCATCACGGACGTCATACGCAACCACCTTTCACCCGTCAGCCAAATGTCGAGCCGGTCCAATCGTCCCGAGCAAGAGGTCTATGCGCTCGCATCCACAGCGCCGCCAGCCGATTTACATCTCAAGTTTTCAACCTACCCTCTTAACGACCAGCTATGCCTCAACACCCAACTACCTGAGTTACATCGGTTTCCCGGTTCCCATATATCCGGTAGGTCATCGGTACTGTTCTAGCTTGTTCAACAGGCCCGCACATGGCTCGGTCCTCAATCGACACAAGCGGAGCTACGGCACCAAGGCCCCAACGTCCTGCTGCCCGTACTCTCCACTCGGTCTCATTTTTATTGCCATGTGTTTCATTTGCTACCTTTACCCGAGTAGTGTGCCTCTAGCCTATTCTCGCGAGCAGTTCCAACTACTTGACTTGTACTGAATCCTACACTATTCTAGCATTGCAGTAGCTAATCAAGGTTTACAAACCTAAGACCAACCTAGGGTTTTCTTGGCTATGCATTTGGGTGTTCAAACATGACTCTAATGCAAAATTTAAGTGGGTGCTCAAAGTAAGTTCTCAAAACAGTAAAATTTATAAAAAGGCTAATGCAAACCGGAGCTTGCCTTGCTGCTGTTGGTCGTAGGCTAGCTGCTCCTCTGGAGTGATGAAGTCTAAGACATCGGGCTCCTCCTCAACCTTAGCAACTGCATGAGATAAATACATATATGTATCAATTTGAATGCATTTGAATTTGAAGTTGAATTTGTGAAGACTATAAGTCTTACTAGACAGGCCCAATGACTCTGAAATTTTTAATGTGGTTTGGATACAACCTAAACAGAGACTTGGCCAAGTGATCAAGCTTCAGCCCAACCAGGATTTCCAGTGATCAAGTGATCAAGGTGAATTTCTGGTTTTGGTTCTCAGTGTTCTATACGATGATCATCGGGAAAAGTGAAATTCCGGCTAACCGGCGCTAAGATGGAGCTAGGGAGCTTGGGGAAAGCTACTAGACCTTGATGCTAACCTCAGAGACCAGTTGGCTGCGCCAGAGAAGCTTGGAGCTACCCAGGCAACGGTGTCAAGTCGGAGGCGCTTCGGAGTGAACAGAGCAGTGAAAGATCGGCTCGGAAAAGCTCGAGGGAAGCTGATCACGAGCAGCTGAGGGTTGGAGCACGTCGAGCAAAGGTCGGCGGTGCCGTTTATGGCCTCAGCTTGTGGTGCAAAGGACAGGTTTTGCCGGTCGACGGCGAGATGGTGAGTGTCAGGTGTGCGGCGACGTGCGGCACGTTTTCTGTGCGGGAGGGTGTCGGGACACCGGTGAGATCAGTCTGTGGAGGCTTGGGCACGAGGATAAGAGGGCAGAGGGGCGACTCGGTGGCCAGAGGCGGCAATCAGCTGCTGTCAAGCTTCCATCTCCGTGGCGTCCGCTCTGTCGCGCGCCAGAACCCGAGTGAGCAGAGGTGGAGTCGGTTCACTCGGCTACCATCCACTGCTCAAAACATTAGGGACCCTAATACCCTTTATGAGTTGATAAAATTTAAAATGGCCACTTGACTTTGAATAATTCAAAGTGTAATTTGATTTGATCAAATTTGCAGCAAATGTGAATCTGAAATTCAAATTTGATTTGAATTTAGCCACAATAGCTCATGTCAAGATCAACTACAAATAGAGTGAAAATTGGTGTGTGAGCCCACAAAAATGTGCTAAGTGTGAATATGAATCCCACTTTCTAATTCATGGGATGAAAGGAGTTTGAATTTGAATTTGAGTTCAAATTAGCCTCTTTCTGATTATACCCAAAAATACCTCAAAAAGGTTTTGGATTTGGGTGAATTTTGGCATGAGCATTCCTAGCAAGGTGTAGGAGTTTTTCATATGCCCAGCCCCAATATGATGCATGTGGGAAATACCACTTTTGCATTTTGTGAGTTCATCCTCTAATGACCATATTGATTGTGGTTACTTGCTCTTCAAATGTGTTCATAAGTTTTCCTCAAATGAGGTGTGTGTGGTGTGATGAACACTTTGGATGTGTGCAAAAACTTCGGCCCTTACATTTACCACAAACACTCTTTGAAGCTACAAGAGCTAATTGCCACAAAATTCAATTTGTTGCAACATAATTGATTGCCATGAATTACTTTTTGCATCAAACAAATTTATTGCCATAAAACTTTTGCTCAGGGCAATATAACCTACTGCCACAAAATATTGGGTGTTGCAATTGGCTTGGAGCCACAAAATAACTTGTGTAGCAATAGGGCCCCTTGCCACAAAAAATGATGTGTTGCAATAGGGCTTACTGCCATAAAATCTTATGCGTGGCAATAGATTCTGCAGCAACAGAATAATTTGCAGGGCAATAGTGCCTACTGCAATAAAATATTGTGTGTGGTAATAGGATTTGATGCAACGAAATATTATATGTGACTATAAGGCATATTGCCACAAAACAATTTGCATGAAAATAGAGCCCAATTGCTACGATGATGGTTGGATGCAAATACATTCGCATGCAATGTCTAAGTGTGTGGCAATACGGACTATTTCCATAGATTCGATGGATGCATGTACTATGGATCGTAATGCTTCATTTTGTGGCAATTACCATAGGTATTGCGACAAAATATAATTTCAATGTTCAATCCTTTTGCCACGCGACTACTTGCAACGGCTGCCAATAAAAGTGATGTTGTGGCAGTTAGATGATATTGCCACAAATATGACCATATTGCAACGATATATTCATAAAACCTTTATATTTCACTTGTTTGTGTGAGAAAGGAAATATTATGCCTCACCGTGTAGATAGCGAACAACAATTAGCTGATATATTCATAAAACCTTTATATTTCACTTGTTTTCTTACATTTGGGGTGAACTAGCTGTTATGCACCCTCATGGCTTGAAATATGGGGGAGTTTCGACATTCGGGAACTCTATGTGTGAAACAAAATTTAAAAGATGATATGAGCATTGTGTCTGGTACATATATGACTTTATTCCTTGTACATACTTAAAAGTTCTTAGCACATTCGCTCATGCATATAATTTTTTAGTTTTTGCCGTCACTAGCAATTAAAATAAAATCTTGCACTAAATATAGTCATGATCAAACTTTCTTGCTATTTTGAACCTGTTGTGTCACGCACCGAATGAAAAAAAAAGAAACCCATCGACGAGACAGCAGCCTCTGCCGCTCCCACGCACGTTGTGTCCATTCGCGCTGCGCCGGATACGTCCTTTGCTCCATAACTGCTGTTGTTCCAGCCCTTCTATTTAAACAACAAGAGACCCCAATTTCCCTTCCTCACTCATCCATTTCTCACTGGGAAGCTCTTTGACAAAAAAAATCGACGGAGATATTTGGCTCAAGTACTCTCCCAACGAAACCGATGACCATCGTCGCTCATCGCCGTTGCTTACCATTTCCAAACAGATCTAAGAAACAAAAACACTCTAGGTGAGTTTCTCGTGTTTCCTTCCTCTGAATTTGGTAGAAAAGTTGAGAATTAGTGACTTTTTCCGTGTGCTCGCGTTTCCTGGACCCGATCACGGGGCCGTGCCGCTCGCCCGGGAATCGCATTGGGTGGTGCCGTACGATGCGGCACCTAACAGCACACATAATAAAGCATCATATTACATAAATCATGCGGAAGCTTACAAAGTGTGAATTTTACAAATACTTCTCAAAATAGTCTACAGCGGAAGACTGATACAACTCACGTCACATATCTATACTAAGTAACAGAGAAGACGTCCAGCCCGCGGACCCTTCTCACTAGCAACACGATCATAATAGCAGCGGCAGTGGTTGCCATGAGTTCACCACTCGGAGAGTTCCGAGTCTCACCAGACAACTGTACTTATCAGCGTAGTGTTATTACCTGCAAAACAACTCATGCAGTATCCGTGAGCATAAAGCTCAGCAAGATTTAACCGTCACCCTAGTCATGAAACTCTACATGCTGGAAATAGAGGGCTGAATATAGAAGGTTTCACAAACTATGAACTTGAGCTAAAGGAAAGTTCTTACTTCAAGTTTTAAGCAACTTTTATATCCCTCGCACAATTCACATCGAGACTCCACAATCAAACAAGAAACGCTTCATCTCGATGCCACTTGCCCGAGGTGAAAGTAACTTTAGTGAGCTACTCTAGACCCATACAGACCTTGCGCCATCAACGCCGAGACTCCACAATCAAACAAGAAACGCTTTGTCTCGACGCTACTAGCCCAAGGTGGAAAGTAAATTTAGTGAAGGTGTTGATCATCCCTCATCTCCAATATGAGGATTACTCACGAAGCATATTAACTTTTTCCCAGTTTATTACTACGTCACGACGCAGAGAACAAGTATGCTCACTACCGTGAGCGATGGTGATTCGAATCAAAAACACCGGGCTAACACGACACATACGCCCGTCCGAGATCGGTGATCAACCAATCCCCTCAACGTCGTATGTGGCAACCTTTCACATGACACCCAAATATCGAATCGGTCCCACCGACTTGGATTAAGTCGCACTATAGCAAACCCTCGTAGAGCCGACTTCTCTATCCTTTCAGCATCTGTATAAGACGGTGGGGATTGCCTCGACACCCAGGTTAACATGGTACATCAGTTTCCTGGGTCCCATATTGCCAGTATGCATCCGGTACACAACTCAAACTTGTCCCACAGGGCCACACATGCGAATGGGCCTTAATCGACTCAGATAGAGACTAGGTTCATAGGACCACGTCCTCGAGCCTTCCATCCACTGTCCGGTCTCCATTCCCAACTATGAGGATCAATTCCCAACTCTTCCGATTGATCCCCCTTAATCCCGGTTCACGAGTAGGAAACGGCCTACTCGAGTTATGCCTCTTCTAGTCCACTTTTGTTAACTTGAGATCAGCAGTTATAATTAAGTGATAACCTATTCTAAATCAAACTCCAGGGTTTTTCTGGGTGATGCATGTGGAGTGTCATACCATCTAGACTTAATGCAATAAACAAAATGCTAAACATTATAAAGTGAATACAAATAAAAATTTGTAAGTTTTGATGCAAACCGGAGCTTGCCTTTGTCTTGCAGGGGACTAATATATAAGGTTCAGTTAGTGAAGACCACTTGAGGCTTGATCACTCGCTTTCCTCCTCCTTGGATCTCCACTCCGATTGTTTCAAATTCTCCACGTAGATGCTACACGAGATGAATATGCATATGTATTTAATTGTAAAGATTTTGCTAACAAGTTCTAATGACAAGTTTAAAAACAGGAACTCTGTTTAAGAATTTAGAATGATACTGGTGCTAGGGTCTGGGTTTGGGTTAATCAACATGATTAAGTGCTAAGTGTTCTCCCCACTCATGTTTTGAGCACCTAAGGAGGGTAAACAGAACAAGGGTGATCTCGAGCTCCAATGGAGCTGAAAATATGCCTGTAAATTATTTGTCACAAGAAAGTAATCTGGACCAAGATTCAGAATTTTTCAATGAGTAGATCACTCAGAACAATGCTCTAAGCATTTAGGCAAAAAGGAATTAATTACGAATAAATTTGCACTTTCATGCACATTCAAGTGAACCACAATTTCAAACATAGCTCAGGGAGCATTCATGAATTTTCCTAGGATTTTTGGAGCTAAGAGTTACCCATAACTGAATTTCCAAGTTTTGGAAATTCTCTGAAAATGTTTCTGTATCCAATTGAACCTAGCAACTAAAAATCTAAATTCCCCTAATCAAATCAACTCCAAATGAGCTGAAACTTTTACAGGTGTTTCCTAACATCCTAAATATTATTCTGGCAAAATTTGAGGATTTTTATATGAACCAAACTCCCTCAAAAATTATTTTGTTGAAAAGATTTAAAAAAATTTACAGAATTAAATAATGAGTTTAATACAAATGGGGTTGCCTATTTGGATAGATTTTTATAACTTGAATCGAAACCAATTTTAATCACTAAATTTGGAGATTTATAGCAAAAGTTATGAGGTTCTAAAGTTTGGGGAAATTCTATAATTCAATTTAACCGGGAAAAGTTCAAATCCCTGACAGCGGGTCCGGCAGCCACGTGTCACCCTCTCAGTTAAACCACACGGGCTACACGGTTTCAGACGTGCAGTCACACCGGATCCGATAGCCACAAAGGATCGGGACTCTTAATTTCCCTCTCACTGACTGCTGGGGCCCAGCTTCCTTCTTCAACCTCCGGACTGCCGCGCCCGAGCGCCGCCGGGCTCGCCGGAGCTTCTCAGACACCACTACTCCGGCCACCTCCCGAGCTCTCCCTCGCCGCTAGGGCCTAAAACCGGGCGCTGAACACGATGGAGAAACTTCCCCCGACAGGAGGTGGCTCCAACACAGCCGGCGACGGTGCGGCAGCTCGGTGCAAGTTCGGTGACGTCCGGCAAGAAAGTTGTTGTCGCCATCGAGTGACCGTACACTTACGGGACCTGGCCGTCCCGATCACGGGGACGGGGCACCTTGCCCGGGATCGCATTGGGTGGTGCCGTGTTATGCGGCAGCCAACAGCACACATATAAGGAACAATGTATTACATAAATCAAAGCGGAAGCTTACAAATGTTCTTTGTAAATAATTTACATAAAATAGCTACAGCGGAAGTCTATAAACAGTCACATCGAATAACTACGAAGTGCCCGAGAAGAGGTCCAGCCCGTGGACTCCTCTCGCTAGCAACACGAAGACATGGCAGCGGCTAGGTTCTCCATGTGATACATGACTCGGAAGTCTCCGAGTCTCACCGGACAACCTTCTTTATAGCGTCGTGTTAACCTGCAAAACCACTCATATAGCAAGAGTGAGCACAAAGGCTCAGCAAGACCTAACCGTCTCCCCTAAAGCATGCAACTTTACATGAGGGTAACTTAAGACCTAATCATGTGATTTGCGAAAAGACTCGCCTACGAGTTCATCCTTAACTTTCAGATTTTAGCCATAATAGTAGTGACCTTGCGCCCAGCAACATTGGAACTCCACAATCAAACAAGAAACGCTTCATTCCAATGTTGCTTGTCCCAAGGTGGAAAAATAACTTTAGTTTGCTCTATCTCTACTTCAAACATGGTTTTCATGCAATTTCCAATTATCATAATAGCATTTAAAACTTTGCAAACTATTTCTACAACCCTTGATTACTACGTCACAACACAGTGAGCAAGCGGTACTCAATAACCGCGAGGGAAGGTGATTCGAATCAAACACTACCCGGATAACTCGACACATACGCCCACCTCTGAAGACCCAAATCTGGCGTCCTTCATTACGTCGTATGTGGCAACCTTTCGCAGGACACTAGACTGTAGAACCGGCCGCGCCGTCTCGGGCTCATAGGTCTAACAAACGATGTGGTATGCCTCTACAATCCAGTGAACCTGGTACATAGGTTTCCTGGTTCCCATATATCAGTAAGAATCCGGTACACAACTCAATACTTGCTCAGCGGGGCTGCACACGCTTCGGTCCTTAACCGACACAGACAGAGCTACTCGACCAAGACCTCGTCTTGTCGCTGCCTACCCTCCTGCCCGGTCTCATCTTTAGAAATATAAACTTTAGTTTGCCTCTTTTCCCATCACCCTTATGTAAGCCTAAACTAAAGCTCGCGAGTAGATTCCAACTACTCGTCTTCTACCGGATGTCCTAGCCTATTTAGCAAGGCCTTATTCTACAGTGATGACACATTTTTACCTTTGACCTCAGGGTTCATTTTTGGTTATGCATGTGGAGTATAAAACACCCTTGACCTAATGCACATACAAACTTTGACCCATAGTAGTGAACAAATGAAAAACTTATAAACAACTTAAATGCAAACCGGAGCTTGCCTTGGTTTTGCAGGTGACTAAAGTCAGATGATTATGAAGTTAGTTGCAGATGACTTGAAGCTTAATCACTGCCCTTCTTGTTCCTTGATCCAAGCTTTACTCCTTCTCCACTTTTCCACGTTTAATCACTACACGTTATGAATATGCATACAGGTTTAATTGTAAAACTTTTGCTAACAAGTTCTAAGCACAAGTTTAAAACTGGAACTCTGTTTAAGAATTTAAAATGACACTGGGGCTAGTGGTTTGGGTTTGGGTTAAAGTACTAGGATCAAGTGATAAGTGGAGTTCATCACTTGGTTGGGGATCAACTAATGAGGTTGAACAGGACATACTGATCCAGGGCTCCAATGGAGCTGAAAATTTTCTTGTGAGTTCCTTGTCACAAGAAAGTCATCTGGACCAAAATTAAGAATAATTCCATGAGTAGATCACTAAGAACAATTCCCTAAGCATTTAGGATAAAAGGAATTAATTCTGAATAAATTTGCACTTTCATGCAAACTCAAGTGAACTACAATTTCAAACATAGCTCAGGGAGAATGCATGAATTTTCTTAGGTTTTTTGGAGCTAAGGAATGCCCAGAACTGAATTTCCATGTTTTGGAAATTTCCTGAAAATGTTTCTGTATTCATTTGAATACAGAAACTTGAAATCAAAATTACCCTAAATAAACCAACTCCAAATTAGCTAAAACTTTTACAGGAGTTCATTAATAGCATACAGAATATTCTGGAAAAATTTGGGGATTTTTGGATGAACCAAACTCCCTCTAAAATTCTTTTGCTGAGAAGATTTAAAGAATTTTCCAGAATTTTCTATTGGTTTTCCTGCAACTTGGGTTGCATATTTGGATAGAGTTTTTAATCCTGAATCCAACCCAATTTGAAACACTAAATTTGGAGCTTCCTAGCAAAAGTTATGAGGTTCTAAAGTTTGAACCGAATTTGGAATTCAAATTAAATCGGGAAATGTTCAAACTCTGACCATGGGTCCATCATACACGTGTCAGCTGCTGGAACTGAGCTACACGGGGCCACAGAACCCTTCCCGTGCAGCCACACTGGATCCCGGAGCCGCAGCCGATCAGGAAATTAAATCTTCCGTCGCTGACACGCGGGGCCCGCCCGACCTTCTCCTTCCTCGGGCCGTTTTCCTCTCCCGCGCTGCCCCCTCGCCGGAGTCTCGTCGGAGCTCGCCAGAGTCGGCTTCCCGGCCACTTTTAAGCTCGGTACTCGCCGCCTGGGGGTTTCCAGCTACGAGGAATTCATTGGTGCGGTGCTCTCGGGCTGCCGGTGACCGGAAATCGGTCGGCGACGTGCGCACACCTCGGTGAGGCTTCGGCGCCGTGGTCCGAGCACCCTAGCCTGCCAAAAGCTCGGGGGATTTGCTCTAAAGCATCAGTGAAGGACAGGCTAGCTCGGCGAGGCCTCAACGTGGCTCGAAAACGGCGGCAAGTTGAGGTTCACCATGTGCCCGTGCGTCCCCGCCATTGCCGCCGATCAGAAAGCTCGAAATTGGCCGCTAACACGGGGTTTCTAGCTAGGGTCGTGAAGGGGATCAGATTGCTAGCCAGTCTAGTTTATTTTTGCATGATTTGATGAGCTAAGAACGAAGAAAAACTGAGAATTTTGGGTTTTCATACCGGATCATCGGTTTGTGGCCGCCGGTGAAGTTTTCCCAAATTCTCGCTCGGTGGTTCACGGCTTTGCTTGAGGTTTGGAGGTGAGCAGCACGGTTCACCGGCGCGTCCGGGGATGTCCTTGCTCAGGCGTGAATGTGCCTGGTGTAGGCTGTCCATGCGAACCCGACATCGGTTTCCACCGTTTGCACCTCGGCTTCGTCGTTGATCTTCAAATACGGCCAACCGCAGCCCCGGATGTCAGAGCTGAGCTGAGAACTCTTGTACACACGCTGGCGCTCCCTTTTCGTGTTGATAGCTCGAGCAGCCAGGGAGCGATGCTGGCTCACGATCGAGGAGAACAGACGCGGCGCCGGCGACTCATTTTCTCGGGAGGGAGCAGAACAGGGGCTCGGGGTGGCGGTTTTGTGACCGAACAGCGCGCTGTGTGGACAGATGAGGGCACGGTGAGACGTCGAGCAGGTCTCTAGTGTGAGCTGAAACCAGAAGGTGGCCTCCCCATGTGTCTCGGTGTCGACCTGCGGTCAATTGCCCCGAGCTCGGTCTGAACAGAAGCACCGGTTTCCTTCGGGTGTAAGTCTCCTCCCAATGACATGTGGGGTCCACCCCTCTTCTTATCCACCAAAACTCTCACAAATATCTCCAAATTTTGGCACATTGCAAATTCAGCTATGAAGATCTCAAATTCAAAGGCCAATTGGCAATTGGTCAATTTTTACTTCACTTTCAAATTTGAATTCAAATTTCTATGAAATTTACAAGTCTCTTTGATATACATATCAAAGCACCTTCAAATTTGCTCAAAATTTGCCTTCCTCATAATTTGGACCTGATGAATTCAAGTATGCCATCGGATTCTTGAGTTGGCCCCGGCAAATGAGGGTTTTGAACCAACAGTTTGGAACCCTCATTTTGGAAATGGCTACCTTTGGAGTCACATGATCATTCGAAATAAAAAGGAAACTTGAAGGCATGTGCTTGCTCATGACCATATTCTCATGTTCAGAAATGTTTTTGCAAGTCGCAAACCTTGGAATTATACTCAGCTTTATTCACAACTCAAGTTTTGCATTTACAAGTTTTTGGGACTTTTACATTTCTCCCCCCTTAAAAAGAATCTCGTCCCGAGATTCATGATTAAGGACAACGTGGAGAGGACAACTATTAAATATAAGCCTCTAACAACTCCGGATGATTGCGTTGTAAATATTCCTCGCTTTCCCATGTAACTTCATCGGTCGTGTGATTTTCCCATAGCACCTTGAAAAATCGCAGCGCCCGGTTTCTGGTCTCGCGAGTCTTTTCATCAATTATCCGGGTTGGATGTTCCACATAAGTGTGGTCCGGCTTCAAATCTGCTATGTCTCCCGTGAGAATCTCCGTTGGAACTTTCAAACATTTCTGCAACTGAGATATGTGGAAGACGTTATGAACTCCGGCTAGGGCTGCCAGTAGCTCCAAACAGTATGCCACGGGTCCACACCTTTAAATGATGGCGAACGGACCGATAAAACGCGGAGCTAATTTCCTTTTCACTCCGAATCGGTGAATGCCCTTTGTCAGTACCCTCAATATGGGGTACCACCGCGCACAGGGGAAACTGCCTAAGGACCTCGCCCCTCTCCGCGGGGAGAGCTCCGAGGGTGCCACGTGTCCAGCGGGGCCGGACCTCCCTCTCCTCAGAGGAGAGCTCCAGGCCCGCCACGTGGCCAACAGAGCCGGACCTCCCCCCTCCGCGGGGAGAGCTCCGAAGGCTCCACGTGTCCAGTGGGGCCGGACCCCCCCTCTCCTCAGAGGAGGGCTCCGGGACCGCCACGTGGTCAGCAGAGCCAGACCTCCCCCCTCCGCGGGGAGAGCTCCGAAGGCTCCACGTGTCCATCGGGGCCGGACCTCCCTCTCCTCAGAGGAGGGCTCCGGGCCCGCCACGTGGTCAGCAGAGCCGGACCTCCCCCCTCCGCGGGGAGAGCTCCGAAGGCTCCACGTGTCCAGCAGGGACGGACCTTCCTCTCCTCAGAGGAGAGCTCCAGGCCCGCCACGTGGCCAGCAGAGCAGCGCTGCCTGCCCCCGCGCAGTAGGTAGCAAGAGTAAAGACGCGCCATACCTTGCCTGTACAAGGTATTCAAGACCCACGCCTTCCCAAGGCGTGGAGACGTGGAGCATGCCTCTGTCAGGTGTCGTTGTGCCCAATCACATCGCAGTAAAGACTAGCGTGCCGCGTCAGAGGTTGCACGCCAATAAACACAGCGACAAGACATCCCCTGCCGCCCCTGCCATCATCAACCACTATGACTAGCTTGCGGCATGGGCAGGGCAGCAGAACGACGACTCAGAAGCCCTCGCCAGAGACAACTACCGGCGTAACTGAAGATACGGTAGATGGCAGGCAATTTCCCCGGCACCACCTGTCGGGTCCCGGGCCCACCTTGTAAGTCGCCCGAGCCTTGGACTATAAAAGGCTCGGGTAGGCGACGTTAGCAAGGGTTCGCACCTCAGCGGTTCACCTTTTACACACTCACACCTGAGTCATTCGCACCCCAGCACTTAGGTCATCCCCAAGCTCTGAACTCCGGTTCTGAGCACCGAGCAATACAACGAGCATCTCTGCTCACCGTGGACGTAGGGTTTTATGCTCCGGCGGCCTGAACCACGTAAAACTCCCTGTGTCAAGCTTCTCCTTCCATCGTCCCTAACGCGCGAGCTCTCCGTGAGTGACTAGCCCCTCTGAAAAAGAACCTCCGCGGGCTGCCCAGAGCAGGCCCCGGGGAAGTGTCGACAACACACTTCAACATTTGGCATGCCAGGTAGGGGGCTTTTCCCTTGCGCGACGAGCTTCCGCCGACGAAGATGACGAAGCTTCCTTCAGCGGCAAGCTCTCCCCGCCCACGTTCACGATGAAAGGTGACCAGCGGGGACTACGTCTCGACACACTCAGGACGGAGTGTGTCGGTGCAAGCTGGAAGCCAGCAGCCGACTCCGGCAGCGTAGACTCTAGCAAGCCCAAGATCCACTGCAGCGCTGAGTGTCTCACACGGGAGTGCACTAGCTGCAGCACGAGCGCTACTGCGCATTCCACCTGCTGGGGACGTGCCTCAGTCAGCGACCCAGCAGTGGATTCGCGACGTAGACCGTCTCGTCGTCGCCGCCGCCAACCCTCAACTTCAGCGGGGATGGCGTCGCAGTCAACCGGCTGTGTTGCTGACGACCACGCCAACGGTTGACGGGCAGACGGCAGACTCCCGCTCCACCAGGCTCCCATCGGCGGACCTGAGGTCGGAGCTGGAATGACGCCACCAGGGCAAGGATGCCCGAGTGGTCATTGAGCGACGACGAGAAAGGCATCGCAACCAAGAGGCCGGTGATAGCATGTCAACCGCCTCGACCCAGCCTGAGCCGCAGACGTTCGCCACGTGATCTCTGCCCTAGGCATACGCCACGCAGCATATGCCCCAGCCATATGCCCTGCAAATGGTGCCCCCGGTCTATGGCGCAGCCTTGTCCATATTGGGGTACACAGTGCCGACAGCGAACCAAGCGTTCGCGGCACCAACACCTGCAGCAACAGGAGCAGGATGTGCGGCCCTAGCGCCACAACTTCGCTTCGCGAAGTGGCCGCGCAAGTTCCGGCCGCACCTACCCGAGAAGTACGACGGCAGCGTCAACCCGGCGGAGTTCCTCCAGATCTACTCCACCGCCATCCTTGCTGCAGGAGGGGACAAGGCCATCATGGCCATCTACTTCCCCGTCGCCTTGACCGGCCCAGCTCGGTCTTGGCTCATGAATCTCCCCCAGGGTTCCATAACCTCCTGGGGAGAGCTCTGCTGGCAGTTTACTGCAAACTTCAGCAGCTCCTACACCCGGCCTGGCACAGAGCTCGACCTCCATGCCATCCAACAACAACCTGGAGAGACGCTGCGCTCCTTCATCCAGCGGTTCTCTCAGGTCCGGAACACCATCCCGCATATCCAGAATGCTTTTGTAGTGGTGGCGTTCTGGCAGGGTGTACGGGATACGAAGATGCTCGAGAAGCTCACGACTAGAGAAGTGCGCGACGTCTCAGAGCTCTTCAGCCTGGCGGACAAGTGCGCCAGGGCAGCAGAATGGCGGAACTGGCACTCACAGCCAGCCTCCGAATCAGGAGGACAGCCCGGATCTGGCACTGCTTCCCATGGAAGCAGCAAGAAGATCAAGAACTGAGGCGGTGGCAAGATGAATCCACCGACCACAGCTCCCGCTGCGGCAGCAGCAGCGCCTAGTGGAGCTCGGGGGCCACGCCCCGACAAGAGGCAGCGACGGTCACCAGCTCCAGATGGTGACCAAGGCGAGCCGTGCCCCGTGCACAACACCAGCAGCCATACTGCTGCTGAGTGCCGGGAGATTCAGAAGCTCGCGGAGCGCTTCCGCAAGGGAAAGCAACCGCGTGCCGACGCCCCTCCCTTCCGTCAAAGGGAGGGCAAGCAGAAGGTCGACACCCAAGACAACGTCGACCACCAGGTGGAGTTCCAGGAGCCTCAGCGCGCCGTGAAGGCGGTACACAACCATGAGGACTCCAACTCCAGCGACGATGAGCGCCGGAAGATTCTCTACGTCATCTACGGCGGGTCCGCTGACCCCTCGTCCCGAAGTGCAGTCAAGACTCTGCACCGAGCGGTAGCGTCGGTGGCTCCTCTCCCAAGTGCTCCGCCGCACCTCAAGTGGATGGGAACCCCCATCAGCTTCGACGCCACCGACTGCCCCAGGAACATGGCTGGGGCTGGCCAGCTACCGCTCTTGGTAGCACCCACCATCGCCAACGTGAGGATGTACCACGTTCTGGTAGATGGCGGGGCTGGGCTGAACCTCATCAGCCGCGCAGCTTTCCAGAAGCTGCAGATTCTGATGGCCAAGCTCACCCCATCGAGCCCGTTCTCACTGGTAGGGCCAGGACAAGTCGTCCCCTACAGCAACATCAGCCTTCCGGTGACCTTTGGGGCACCGGACAGCTATCGAGCAGAGTACATTCTGTTCGACGTGGCGGAGATCGACCTCCCCTTCAACGCCATAATCGGCAGGCCAGCCCTGTACCGATTTATGGCGGTAGGCCACTACGGCTACCTCGTCTTGAAGATGCCCACACCAACAGGCATCCTCAAGATTCGTGGAGACCGCACTGCTGCAGTATCAGCCTTGGAGAAGCTCCAAGCACTTGCAACAACCCGAGCACCAGCCCCTGGAGGTGCAGAACCAGGCCAGCTCCACCTGAGTGCACGCCACTGTGCCGCAACCTCAGCACCCTGCGTGCAACCCCTTGACGAGGGCGATGTCCCCCTGAAGGTTGTCCAAGTCGGCGCCGATGCGGCCTAGACCATCCGGGTAGCCGGGGTCCTGGAGAGCAAATAGGAAGGCGCACTCATCACCTTCCTCCGGCACAACGTCGACGTGTTTGTATGGCAGCCGTCGCAGATGCCGGGGATCCCTAGGGAGGTGATCGAGCACCATCTGAAGATCTTCCCTGACGCCCGGCCAGTCCAACAGAAGCCCCACAAGCAGTCCATCGAGCGGCAGAATTTCATCCGAGAAGAAATCAAGAAGCTGCTGGACGCTGGCTTCATACGGGAAGTCCACCAGCCCCGGTGGTTGGCGAACCCCGTCGTTGTCCCGAAGGCCGGCGGGAAGCTCCGGATGTGCATCGACTACACCAGTCTCAATAAGGAATGTCCCAAAGATCTATTCCCCCTCCCTAGAATAGATCAAATAGTAGACTCTACATCAGGCTGTGATATGCTATGCTTCCTAGACGCCTACTCGGGCTTTCATCAGATCCCTATGTCTAGAGAAGATGAAGAACACACTTCTTTCATCACAGTAGACGGCCTGTATTGTTACGTCTCTATGCCTTATGGTCTAAAGAATGCTCTTCCCACCTTTGTACGTGCTATGCACAAAACCTTTGGAGAGCTAATAAGAGACTTAGTCGAGGTGTATGTCGATGACATCATTGTCAAAGTCAGGCAGAGCTCATCCTTGTTAGATAACCTAGCCCTAGTCTTTGACAAACTGCGCTCCACGCGCACTAAGCTGAACCACGACAAGTGTGTGTTCGACGTATCCTCTGGGAAGCTCCTAGGATTCCTGGTCTCACACCGAGGAATTGAGGCCAACCCAGAGAAGATCAAGGCCACCGACCTGATGCGCCCCCCCCCCGCCCGCATCAAAGATGTCCAGAAACTCACGGGATGCCTAGCCGCGCTGAGTCGGTTTATACCGAGGCTAGCAGAGCGGGCGCTCCCCTTCTTTAAGCTCCTGCGCAAATCCGGTCCATTTGCTTGGACCAACGAAGCAGAAGAAGCTTTCCAGGAGTTGAAGCAGCTCCTGACGACCCTACCCATCATGGTAGCCCCCGAGCCCGAAGAGCACTTGCTGCTCTACATCGCGGCAACAACTTAGGTGGTGAGCATGGTTCTCGTCGCAGAGCGGCCGGACCCCTCGTCACCGCAGCCTGCTCTAGTAACAGAAGACAAGCACCAGGAGACCCCGGAGGCTCAAGACGACCTCCCGGAGCTCCAAGACGACCTCCTGGAGGTCCAACGGGACCTCCCGGAGGTCCATCAGGACCTCCCGGAGCTCCGGGTTAACCCCCCGGAGGCCCAAAGGAACCTCCCAGGAGAATAAGACGTCCTCCCGAGGGCCCAGGATGACCACCCGAAAGACCAGCGGGACCCCCCGGAGGTCCAACACAGCCTAGAAGCCTTCGGGTCCCAACTCCCGGAGGCTCCCCCGGACCCGTCTACCTCCTGTCGGCCTGAGCCAATGGAGGAGGACATCTCAGGCCCAGGGGGGAGGGTCCAGACCATCCAGAGGCCTATCCACTACATCAGCGAAGTCCTCCACGACGCCAAGACAAGGTACCTGGAGGTCCACAAGCTGCTGTATGCAGTACTCGTGGCATCTAGAAAGCTCCACCACTACTTTCAAGCCCACCGGATCTCGGTGGTCACCTCCTACCCGCTGAAGGCCATTCTTCACAGCCCCAACGCGGCTGGCAATGTCGCTAAATGGGCAGCGGAATTGGCGGAGTTTGAGCTAGGCTTCCTTCCTCGCCATGCAGTCAAGAGCCAAGCACTGGCTGACTTCATGGCCGAGTGGACGCCAACAATGACTAACCCAGGGGGCCACGAAGGCGGTGAACCAAAGCCCTGAGCTCCGGTCTTCACCGGGCCTCACTGGACGCTCTTCTTCGACGGCTCCTCGTGAAAGCAAGGGGCCGGTGCTGGCGTACTTCTTCTCATGCCATCGGGGGAGCAGTTTGGGTACATGGTGCGTCTCAATTTCAAGGAAACCAACAACATGGCAGAGTATGAAGCACTCATCTTTGGCCTAAAGACAGCCCTGTCTCCAGGCGCTCGCCAGTTGTTGGCACAGGGCGACTCCCAGCTAGTCGTCAAGCAAGTTAAGGGTGAATGCTCCCGCAATGACACACAACTAGCTGCTTATCTGCTCCACATGTAGATGTTGGAGAAAGACTTCCTCGCCTTGGACCTGCACCATGTACTGGCAATGCCACGGCCAACGACCTCTCAACGAAGGCCTCCACCGGATCCCCTGTGCCCGAAGGAGTCTTCGAGAGGACGTTGCTGCGGCCCACAGCCCGGCCTGCCGAGCCGGGCGAAGGCGGCTGGACCAGCACCTCGAAGCTGGCGGTCCCGGCGGTCCTGCAGCCATGGACGCCGCCAAGGATCATAAGCGTCACTGGGGACTCCGTGCAAACCAGCGCTCAAGATCCAGAAGCTCAAGTCAGACCCGATGCATGGATCACAGAGATCCGGGACTACTTGAAAGACAACATCCTCCCTGATGAACGTGTATCCGCTGAACGGATCGTGCGCATGGCTAAAAGATACGCGCTCGTAGAAGGGGATCTCTACCGGCGTGGCGCCAACCACGTCCTATTGCGGTGCATAACCCAGGGGGAAGGCTGCGACTTGCTCGCTGAGATCCATGGAGGCGAATGTGGGAGTCACTCTTCCTCAAGCACGCTCGTCGGTAAAGCCTTCCGGCATGGCTTCTACTGGCCGACAGCACTCCGAGATGCCGTCAAGCTGGTCGAGAGCTGCAAGGCGTGCCAGTTCCATGCCAAGCAGATCCACACACCGGCTCAGGCGGATCAGATGATCCCGCCCTTGTAGCCGTTTGCCGTATGGGGGTTGGACATCCTGAGCCATTCCCCAAAGCCGTCGGGGGATTCCGGTACCTCTACATCGCCATCGACAAGTTCACCAAGTGGCCGGAAGCTACACCCGTCGTCACCATCAACAAGCAATCCGCAGTAAAGTTCATCAAGTCGATCGTCTGCTGGTTCAGGGTCCCAAACAGAATCATCACCGACAACGGGACCCAGTTCACCGGCGCAGCGTTCCAAAACTACTGCGAAGACCTCGGCATCCAGGTGTGCTATGCCTCCATTGCTCAACCAAAGAGCAATGGGAAGGTCGAGAGGGCCAACACCGAGATCATTCGGGGCCTCAAGACTCGCACCTATGCCGGCTTGAGGAAACATAGCGCCAAGTGGGTGGACGAGCTTCCGAGCACACTATGGGCTAACCGGACATCCCAAAGCCGGGCCACCGGAGTGACACCCTTCTTCATGGTATACGGGGCCGAAGTTGTGCTTCCCCCAGGGATTACCATGGGGTCTCTCTGTGTCCGAGCTTACGACGAAGTCACGCAGGACAACCTCCGGTGTGAAGACATCGACCTCGTCGACGAGGCTCGATTACACGCAGCGCTCCGCAATGCACGGTACCGGCAACCGCTCCGGCGCTACCACCAAAGGTCCGTGCATGTACGGGAGCTGCAAGAAGGCGACCTGGTGCTGCAGCGCATACTTTCTCGTGAAGGGACCGACAAACTCTCCCCCAGCTGGGAAGGTCCCTTACGAGTCACGAAAGTTTGCCGCCCCGGGTGCATACGCCTTTCCACCGAGGATGGGGATCCGCTGCCGAACCCTTGGAACATAGAACACCTCCGTAAGTTCTATCCCTAGATCAATAGTAGGACAGTTCTTTTTCTTTCTATAATAGATTCCATAGAGTCCAGGAACAGCGCTCGGAGCAGCTAAGCCTCAGTGGACGGTCCAGGACTACATTCAGCTTGGCCTGGTTTCGACCCTAAGCGCGTAGAGTCTTGCTTCCCTTCTTAATGGGGCGGGCCGTTGCCTCCATGTTTAGCCTCCTTCCTCCTATGGATATTTATATGGAAAGAAACCTGTCCTGCTTTGCTCTTACCCTTGTGCTCATTTAAATTACGCATTAATTTTTATGACCGCACTTTCTATGTATGCTCACCATACACTCAGCTCTCTTTTCCCATTCTCATCCCTAGTCGGCATTTGCTATCCTACCGAAGACGGTCGCACTTGAGGTACCTGCTGATGGCCAGGGGGCCTCTCGGGCCTCCCCCAGTCAGGTGTTGCGATGCCAGTTGGTCACCTCCAGGAAAAACCCGCGCTGTGCATGGGAGGTCCAGGGTGCGTAGCCTGCTTTGCCTGGTTCCGACCCAAAGCGTGCGCATCCTGCCCTCCGGAGGTCCAGGGGAGTACGGCCTGCTTTGTCTGGTTTGCCGAAAGCCTGTGCACTCTGCCTCCCCAGCGTTACGGTCCAGTACTAGGGGTCGGACGGTCGTACCCTGACCTCGGAGGGAGCCGGACCACCGGCGCCAGGCGCACTGAATTGCCCAAGTCCCGTATACCGGATCAGGACCGTAAGCTAAATAAGACTATGATATATGGAAGGGAGAGCCCCAAGGAGAATTACGGTTCCCTTACTTGTGTGCAGGACCTCCCGGCCTTAGATCCCCCGCAGGAGTATGGTAGGCGTGCCCAACCCGTTGGCCACACCTACCAGGGGGCCACTACGGGGACCGCGCAAGCAAAGGACCGGAGCTACAACGCAAGACCGGAGGATCCGGACCTCGCCCCCTCCGTAGGGGTGGGTTCCGAAGGCCCCACGTGTCCGGCGGGGCCGGAGCTCCCCTCTCCTCAGAGGGTAGCTCCGGGCCCGCCACGTGGCCGGCAGAGACGAGCCTCGCCCCCTCCGTAGGGGTGAGCTACGAAGGCTCCACGTGTCCCGCGGGGTTGGACCTCCCTCTCCTCGAAGGAGAGCTCCGGGACCGCCACGTGGTCGGCAGATCTGGACCTCCCCTTCCTCACGGGGCGAGCTCCGAAGACCCCTTGGGCCCTTAACACAATAAGGACCCGAGGAAGGTGTCTGTGCAAAGACTTCAAGATCAGTGAAGGCCTCCGAGGTCCTTGCGGAGCTAAGGACTCGGCCAGGCCAAGCCAAGAAGAAGATAAGCACGGACACAAGAAACAAAGAGCTTGTTCATACATCAAAAGCTCCACGAGCTGGGCTACAGACTCGACATAAACAAACTAAGAAAAAAGAAAAGATACAGGGCCTTCTGGCCGCAGGGGCGACTGCCTAGGAGTCCCCGGACTCCCGCTGTAACCTAGAGGCCACAAGGACGGCCATGTCCCCGACTTCAGCCCTGGCAGCTTCCTCCCGCTCGACGACGGGGCCTAGTCTCACCGGCTCCAGAGAGAAGGAAGGGTCTTGACTCCGGAAGCACACCAGCGCGTGCGTGGCGACCTCCTTCGCCAAGCCCCGTCCCTCCGCCTCAAGCTCGTTGGCGATCACCGCTTCGAGCCTGCCCAGCTTGGCGCTGATGGACTCAAGCGCCGGGATTGCCTCAAACACCTCCTGCGCCGGAGCCTCCGTCCTCACCGGGCTGAAACCGAGGGAACCAGGGCAGACCCCTGCCTCACCGACAAAGCTCCAGACCGCTCGGGCCTCGACAGACCGCGAAGCCTGAAGCTTCTCCACCTTTTGGCGGTCCGCCAGCTCACAATCCAGCGCCGCCTGGCGCTCCCAGGAGGTCTGCTCCTCCCTCGCGGCAACAGCCGACTCCCGAAGCTCCAGCTCCTCAGCCCAGACCTTCAGGTCACCCTCGCTGACCTCCAGTTGTGCGGTGACCTTCTTCTCCTCGGCCGCCACAGCACGCTCCCGATCTGCGACGGCGCACTCCCGGTGTGCTAGCTGCAGCCACAGCTCCTCCATAGCAGTGGAGCGTGCCTCGGCCCTGGTATGAGCCTCGCGGGCCTCCTGGTGGAGCTGCCGGGTCTCGGAGTCCAGGCGGTCGACGGCCTTCTTCTGAGCGTCGAGGAGCGCCTCCATGGCATCAAGCCTCGATTGCCTCGAGGCGAGCTCCGCCCTAACCTCCTGAGTCCGCTGCACCAGGAGGCGCCCCCAGCTGAAGAGCCAATCCCTCTCCTCTGTCAGCACCTCCCGTTCGCCCTCAAGCGTGCCTAGGACCTGCCGGACGCTTGCTTGGGGCAAGCTCCAAGGCGTCCGCCAGGGGCAGCGGGGCGGCAGAAGCCGAAGCCGTGCCCCTGACCTCCTCAACCATGTCGTCGTTCGGTGGAGGAGACGCCGGCATCTCGGCGACCAAAGTGGGGCGCTGATCTGGAGGAGTCGAGGGGCCTGTCGCTGCTCCCCCCGCCTCAGTACCAGAGGGCTGGACGCCGCCAGCTTGCTCCGCCGAGCCCACGGTGGCCGTAGGCTTCCGAGCTGGTGAAGGGGGACGAACGGGTGCTGCCGCCACTGTCACAGGAGTTGATCCCGCCGCCACAGACAAGGCCTGCACCGGCTTGGGGGCCGGCGAAGCCGCCGCAGCTCCAGGACGCTGCGGCACAGGACCTCCTCTGGCCAGAGAAGGCCGGGGAACAGACGCGTCCCCGGCATCCGAAGAATCCCTACAAGCATAGGGAGCTATCGGGTTAGGGAAGGAAGAAAAAAGTGCAAGTCCTAAGATCCGGTGAGAATGACACTTACTGGGGGACGTAAACGCTCCAAGCCGGGGTGGAGCCTCCAGATCCTGAAGAAGGAGGGCGGGACGCCCGGGGCTCTTCGGACCGCCGCTGACCGAGAGGAGTCCCGTCGGAGCAGAAAATCTGAGGCCTCTTGGGGTCGTTGCCTGGCGAACTGACGCCTCCAGAAGAAGGACGTGAAGGAGCCCCGGCCCTCTGGCTTGGCATGAACAACACCGCGGGAGGGGACCAGGCACGTTTCTTCTCCAGCAAGCCGGGGGCCGGCTCCCTGCCCTTCACGTTGGGCATCGACCTTCGGCATAGGCTGGGCATCAGGTGATGCCTCGCGCTCCGATCCGGAGCACTCAACCCTGGGCATTGTGATCCCCTGGGAGACACCACCAACCTGGCGTGCGGCAATCCCGATGTCGTCCAAAGTCGGCAGCTCCCGCAAGAGCCTCGCCCTCAGCAACGGCTCCCGGGAGAGAGGGCGACAGGAAGCTGGCACCGCAAGAAATCTACCGTCAAGGGGATCGCTGCTGATACGCGCCAGTGTCTCCTTCAGCTCCTCCTCCGACGGAACCGAGTCCAAACCCCTCTCCACTCTGGTGCCATCGTGGATGTCGGAGAAATACCACGCCGGGCGGTAGCGCCGCTGCAATGGCGCTAAGCGCCGCAACAGGAAGTTTTCCAGCACCATCAAAGACGTCAACCCATGCTCCGCTAAGGATGGCATCCTCGCCAAGATCAGCGCGTACTCGGGCTCCAGCACCGGGTTGTCCTCCCAGAAGCGACGCCCAGTGGTTGGGGCATCAGTCGGCAACTGGAGGCGATCGTGCTCGTCAGTCTTCATGATCACCCAGTTGTCTCTCCAGCCATCCCACCTCGCCGCGCTAAAAGGCAGAGGGTACCCAGAGACTTTCGGGTCCTTGCAGCGGTGTTGGAAATAGTAAGCTCCCACCTGGTTCTTCGATCCAAGCCCGGTCGCTCGCGGCACAAAGAAGTGGCGGAAGAGCGTCACTGAGGCGCGCACCCCTATGAACATCTCACAGAAGTGCACGAAGACAGCAGCCATGGCAAAGGAATTAGGAGAGAGGTGGTGGAGCTGGAGGCCGTACGTCTCCAGCAGCGTCAAGAAGAACGAAGAAATTGGTGGGACGAGCCCCGCCAATCCATAAGCGACAAAGAAGACAATCTCCCCTGCTTCCAGATGCAGGGGGAGAGTCCCTCTCCGGAGGCATCGTCGCTGCTCCTCCGTATGCAACCCCAACAACTTTCGCATCGGCCTAAGCTCCGCCGACCGAGCGAGACGCAGCGGAAGCAAGTTCAAAGCCATGGCCGAAGGAAGCTCAAGAACAAGGAAGACAAGGGCGCAGGAGCTCGAAGGAACAAGGAAGATTCAATCGCAGGGAAGTGCGAAGGGAAGCCGCGATGCGGGCGAGATCCCCTTTTAAACTTCCCAGACGCGGTTCAAAGCGATTTGAATCTCTTCGAATACGCTGCTTGGGATAACCGCTTCAGCTCCAAGACCAAGCTTCGATGACAAGTGGACCCAAGCCGTCCAGCAGAAGCGGTGGACCAAGAAGTCAGTCTCCCAAGGAGACGAGCCGGCAGGACGCTTCGGCGGTTCCCGAAAAGGCGCTGCGATGTGCAGAAGTGGCAGCCTTGGGAACCGCCACAGTAAAAGCAGCCATCAAGTGGGGCACACGCTCCCACGATCCCGCGACTGTCCGTGCTCTGGCAACGGTCAATGCGGGTCTTCGAGAAGGTGCGTGGAGCGGAAGAGACGGGGGCCCCACCTCGAGCTCGCTATCTCCCCCTAAGATGGGCCCGGGTGTAAAAATCCCAAAACTTGTAAATGGAAAACTTGAGCTATGAATAAAGTTGAATTTAAATACAAGAAACGGGACTTGCAAAAACTTTTGTTTACTCATTAAAGTGTGGGCATGTACAATAAAACTTTGAATTCAGTTTGAACTAAAAGGGTCACTTCAAAAATATGAAGGCCATTCTCAAAAGGGGGAGATTCAAACTGTTGTTTAAAAAGTTGTATTTGCAATTGCCAACTCAAGAATCAGAGGGCATATTTGAATTCTTCAGGTCCACATTATGAGGAAGGCAAATTTTGGGCAAATTTGGAGGTGCTTTGATATGAATATCAAAGGGACTTGTAAATTCCATCTAAATTTGAATTCAAATTTGAAACTGAGGCACAACTTGTCAAATTGCCAAATGACTTTTGAATTTGAGTTCCTCATAGCTAAATTTGCACTAGGCCAAAAATTGGAGAACGTTTGGGGCAGAGAGGAGCTGTGGGCCCCAATTGTCATTGAGAGTGGAGATATAACTTACTGCATAAGTCAGCTCTGTTCCCTGGTTCACACCCGAGCTCAAACCGAGCTACCGTGAGCTGCCACTGCGCTGCCAACCGAGGACCCGGAAGCCACCTCCCGGCGCTGTCGAACCGCCTCAGCCCGATATTAACCACGGACGGCTAACTCACATAGGGAAAAACCGATCGCACTTTCCCTCTCCTGTGACTGCTCCCGTGTTCACAGCCTTCCCGCCGCTACCGCGCCCTATCGGAGCAACGGCGCCCGGCCGCCTCAGCAGCTCCCACACCAATCTGAGCTTCCCCACGGCGTCGCCGGGTCTTCCTCGAGGTGTTCAGCACCAGAAACCGACGTTTCTCCCACGGGAACTCGGCGCCGAGCTCTGTTTATCCAGCGACGCCACTGCGAGCCGCCGGCCGGAAGAACTCGTCGCCCGGCCGCCACAGGGCTTCTCCCACCGAGCTGCAAAAGCAAAAAGGTGCACCTGTAACCCTTCTTGCTCTGCAGCAACGCTGGCAGCCCGTCACAGACCGTGCTCACCGGAATTTAACTTTTCCCGCGGACATGCGATATGAACCGTAGGCAGAAAATCAGGAAATCAGGGCGACACGGTGCACCACTCCTCACCAGACTTAGAAACCTAGTTGTAGACGTTCGCGCGAGCACGTGGGATCAAGAACTAGGGAGAACCGTCGAGGAAACCTTTGGTTCTTCGAGTTTTCACCGAAATCGACCTAGGTCGCACGGTGAGCCCCTAGTTGCCGATGTTTCTCGCGAGATCAGAGACCTAGACGTTGCTCCCTAGGTCATGGAGATGCTGTAAGAGCTAACCGGAGCAAGCTTGGAGCATTACAGTGCCCTAGCGACGTCGCCGAAGTTGCCGCAGCCACTGTCGCCGTCGCGCCTAGGGTTTCGGCCATCCTCGATCGGAGGTGAGACTGGCAACGTGTTCCTCGCTCGGAAATATGCAGGGGCAGCGAAAATAAACAAGTTCCGAGGGCCGGAACCTCCTCCCGGCGAGATCTCCGGCGACCCCGGCGGCGCGCGGGCGCGGGCAGCCGGAGGTTGAAGATGACCGGGGGCCCCGCGTGTCAGTGACGAAATTTAAAATCGTTGATCCGCTGCAGCCCCGGGATCCAAAGTGGCTGCGTGGGAAAGGTTCTGTGGCCCCGTGTGGCTCAGTTCCAGTAGCTTACACGTGTGCGATGGGCCCGCGGTCAGAGTTTAAACATTTCCCCGGTTTATTCAAATAACAGATTTCATTCAAACTTTGGTAGGGCATAACTTTTGCTAGGAAGATCCAAATTTAGTGATTCAAATTGGTTTGGATTCAGGATGAAATACTCTATCCAAATATGCAACCCAATTTGCATGAAAACCAATAGAAAATTCTGGAGAATTCTTTAAAGCTTTTCAGCAAAAGAATTTTAGAGGGAGTTTGGTTCATTAAAAAATCATCAAATTTTGCCAGAATATTATTTAGAATGTTAGGATACTCCTGTAAAAGGTTCAGCTCATTTGGAGTTGATTTAGTCATGGTAATTCGGATTTCAAGTTTCTGGATTCAAATGAATACAGAAACATTTTCAGGGAATTTCCAAAACTTGGAAATTCAGTTCTGGGCATTCCTTAGCTCCAAAAATCCTAGGACAATTCAGGCATGCTCTATGAGATATGTTTCAAATTTTAGTTCACTTGAAGTTGCATGAAAGTGCAAATTTATTCAGAATTATTTCCTTTTGCCTAAATGCTTAGGGAATTGTTCTGGGTGATCTACTTAGTGAAATATTCTGAATTTTGTTCCAGAGGACTTTCTTGTGACAAGGAACTCACATGAAAATTTTCAGCTCCATTGGAGCTCTGGATGACCACTATCCTGTTCAACCTATTTAGATGAGTAGCACACAAGCGATGAAATGTAATTATCACTTGATCATATTGCTTCACCCAACCCAAACCACTAGCCCCAGTGTCATTTTAAATTCTTAAACAGAGTTCCAGTTTTAAACTTGTCTTTAGCACTTGTTAGCAAAGGTTTTATAATTAAACATGTATACATATTCATAACGTGTAGTGATTAAACGTGGAAAGTGAAGAAGAAGAAGAAGTGAGCTTGGATCAAGGAGCAAGAAGGCAGAGATTGAGCCTCAAGTCATCAGCAACTAACATCACATTATCTGACTTTAGTCACCTGCAAAACCAAGGCAAGCCCCGGTTTGCATTTAAGTTGTTTTCTCAAGTTTTTACCTTGTTCACTACTATGGGTCAAAGTCTGTATGTGCATTAGGTCAAGGATGTTTTATACTCCACTTGCATGACCAAAAAGAACCCTGGGATCAAGGGTAGAATGGTTTCATCGCTGTAGAATAAGGCCATGCTAAATAGTCTAGGACATCCGGTAAAAGACGAGTAGTTGGAATCTACTCGCGAGCTATAATTCAGGATCACATAAGTGTGGTTGCAAAAATAGGCAAACTAAAGTTTACATTTCTAAACATGGGACCAGGCAGGAGAGTTAGGCAGCGACAAGACGGGGTCTTGGTCGAGTAGCTCTGCCTGTGTCGGTTAAGGACCGAAGTGTGTGCGGCCCTGGGAGCAAGTATTGAGTTGTGTACCGGATGCTTACTGACATATGGGAACCAGGAAACCGATGTACCAGGTTCACTGGGTTGTAGAGGCATACCACATCATCTCGTTAGACCTATGAGCCCGAGACGGCGCGACCGGTTCTACTGTCTAGTGTCCTGAGAAAAACTTTGAGTGCACCACTATTGAGTGTTCTTCTGCAGGTACCAACCATGTACGTATCCCTGTAGTACACGTGTGCGAGAGACCATCTTAGTGCCACTAATAGTACGTATATGCCGGTATAATCCGGTTAGGATTTTCTTTGGTGAGGCAACGTAGTACCGACATGAGTCTTACGGTGCATCGACACCATACTAAATATATAGTCCTCTTCCCTATGAAGAAATGATTCATGAACTAACTTTGAACTAAAAATGGAAGTTTGAAACAAATATTAGTTACTGAACTCTTATTTTGAGCTAAGATTCAAATGAGAGCATGACTAGGTTTCAAAGATTTCAAAAACAGAGTGCTCTGTTTCTGGCAGGAATTATTGCTGGGCTTTGACAGAGCATAACTCCGAGTAGATTTAACCAAATAAGGTGTATGATACAGTTCTGGAAATATTTTCAAGTGTTCTACAACTTCTTTGTAGACCTCCAGAGCAAAATTACATGTTAAGTTGGTGAAAAGTCCAGTTGAAGGCAAACTGTTCAGAACCAGGACAGTACCAAAAACCTCTCTGGACCTTTCTGTTTTTAAGCCATAACTTCCTGTAGAAAAATCCTTAAGGAGCCTATGAGTACTCGTTGGAAATATACTGAGGTTTACTAAAACATTGGTATTGAACTCAAGTCAAGAATCTGTAGATAACTTGAGAAAAATTTGGAGTTTATGTGAACTGGTCAGGGTAGTCCCGCTGATTAGATTAGCGTACTTAAGATTTGTTTAAACATGAATGTGGTTATGCTTTCATAAAATTCATGACATGTTCATGTTTTACTTATATTTACTTACTACTGAAATAGAATTTTGATTGACTCAAAATTTTGTTTTGTGCAGTATGGTACGCGCGCACTCTCAAATGGAGATTGGAGGTTCAAGTCGAGGTGGGAATGACTCGACTTCATCACAAAAGCCATCGCCAACCGGATTGGCTGAAATTATGGCAAGGATGAATGAAACTCTCCAAACTCTAGTTCAGCAAGGCATAAATAGAGAAGCTCAACATCACATGCCAACCCCGAGCACTTATCTGTATTTCTTGGCGACACAACCGCCGGTATTCTCTGAGGCGGCTGACCATTGTGAAGCAAATCACTGGTTACGTGTCATTGAGTCCAAGTTTGGGTTGATCCTATGGAATGAAATTTCGAAGACCCTATTTGCCGCTCAGCAGCTTCACAGCTTTTCTGGAGCATGGTGGGCAGAGTACCTTGCTGTCCAACCAGCAGGGCATCGTGTCACATGGGCGGAGTTCCAGGCTGCATTTCGTGCTCGTTTCATCCCAGCGAGCATAATGCAAACAAGCCATGATGAATTCTGGAACCTAAAGCAAGGTGACATGAGTGTTATTGAGTATGAGAAGGAATTCAATCGCTTAGCTCAATATGTCCCTGACTATGTGAAGTCACCAGCCATGAAGGGTTATCACTTTTACCGAGGGCTGACCGCTAGGCTGCGATGTGAATTAGCTCAAGTTAGCCAAGAAAATTTTGATGAGTTTGTGAGCTGTGCTATCACTCAGGAATATTATTCCAATCTCTACCTCAAAGAAAAGAGGGAGAGGGACTCATCACAGGATGAATGTAATCATCTACCTCAGAAGTATCGGTGGGTGATCCGTTCACCTTCCGGTCGAGAGGTTCCACAAAAGGTGCAGTCATTCTTGGAGTATGACGACTCTTCTACTCCACAGAGGTTTTATTCATCTCCACCGCAGCAGAAACTTATTTCTCCTGCACCTCAGTATGAACAAGGTGCACCAGAATGTTATTTCCCTCAAGAGGTTGAAGATGAACAAGGTGATTTCTCAGCTGAACCAATTGCTGTCCTACGTCATATTGACAACGAGCTCAACGTCAATGAAGCAACTGTACCGGGCAGCAACATTATGTCTGCGGTTCCAGTTCCAAACAAGGATCTTGGACAGCAAAGAAAAGCCATGTCCAAAGTGGAAACCGTTAATTATGTGTCAGTCGACGATCTGCCAAAGGGAGGACCTGTTCTTGCTGGAAGGTTCACCTTAAATGACAAGCCGGTTGTCATTTTATTCGACTCTGGTGCAACACATAACTTCATTAGCAGGGCGACGGTGATCCGGGATCAGATCTCCACAACAATCACAAAAGGTTCTTACCTTATTCATTCGCCAGGTGGAGACATATGAACTAATGAGGTCGTTTCTCGAGCACCACTTTGTTTGGGTGGAAAAATTTATCCTACCACCCTCATTATTCTCGAAGACCAAGGAATCAATGCCATATTGGGAATATCATGGTTGACCTTCCATAAGGCTGTTCTGGACGTCGAGAACAGGAGTGTTCACTTGGACTCTCCACTTCACGGACGTCAAACATTGTATCTCGGTGAAGCGGTTTCCAAAGACCTAGAAGTATGTAATGCCGAGGCTTGCAAGTTAGAAGACATTCCGGTAGTCCATGAATATCCGGACGTGTTTCCTGAAGATATTCCAGGCTTACCACCTGAGCGCGAGGTGGAATTCAAAATAGAGTTGATACCGGGAACCACGCCGCTCTCTCGGAGACCATACAAAATGGTCCGAATGAACAAGGGGTTCATTCGTCCAAGTTCATCACCCTGGGGTTGCTCGGCTTTATTTGTGAAGAAGAAGGATGAGACGCTGAGGCTATGCGTCGATTATCGTCCTTTAAATGCTGTGACAATAAAGAACAAGTATCCACTACCAAGAATTGATATTCTCTTCGATCAGCTAGTGGGTGCTAAAGTCTTCTCCAAGATGGACTTAAGGTCGGGATATCATCAAATCAAGATTCAAGCGGAAGATATCCCGAAAACAGCATTCTCGACAAGATATGGACTCTATGAGTATCTTGTCATGTCATTTGGGTTGACCAATGCTCTGGCTCACTTTATGTACCTTATGAACTCGGTATTCATGCCGGAGCTTGATCAGTTCGTCGTGGTATTCATCGACGACATCTTGGTCTATTCCAAATCTGAAGAGGAACACGCTAAACATTTGCATATTGTGCTCCAACGACTGAGAGATCACAAGCTCTATGCAAAGTTTAGTAAATGTGAATTCTGGATCAACCAGGTGCCATTCCTTGGACATATTATTTTGGCGGAAGGTATTGCTGTTGATCCAAGCAAGATTGAGCAAGTGCTGAAATGGAAGTCTCCAACATCAGTCCATGAAGTTCGTAGCTTCTTGGGTTTGGCGGGATATTACCGGAGGTTCATCCCGGGCTTTTCAAAAATCTCCAAACCTATGACAGATCTACTGAAGAAGAGCATCAAATATGATTGGAGCAAGCCATGTGAGGAAGCTTTTCAAGCGGTGAAACACCTCACAACAGCCCCGGTTCTAGCTCAACCGGATACAACCAAGCCTTTTGATGTTTATTGTGATGCGTCCGGCACCGGACTTGGTTGTGTACTCATGCAAGGAGGACGCATGGTCGCATATGGGTCATGGCAATTACGGAACCATGAGCAACATTATCCAACTCATGATCTCAAACTTGCTGCCGTGGTATTAGCCTTGAAGATGTGGAGACATTACCTATTGGGAAATCTGGTTCATCTCTACACCGACCACAAAAGCTTGAAGTACATATTCACTCAGAAAGAGTTGAATATGCGGCAACGGCGATGGTTAGAGCTGATCAAATACTATGAGATTGAAATTCATTATCATCCGGGTAAGGCAAATGTAGTTGCCGATGCACTCAGCCGGAAGTCTCATATTCATAACCTGACCATTACGCCAATAGAAGAGGAAGAACCAAGTCTTTACTTGGTTCCATATGGAGCTTTACATAATCTGGCTCTCATACCCACAATAAGAGAGGAGGTCATGAAAGCTCAAAAGAAAGACAAGGGCATGGCTCATACCAGAAGGAGATTGAAGAATGGGGAGATGAAATGTTTCCGGTTAGATGATGAAGACACTCTATGGTTCAAGGACCGGATAGTCGTACCCCGTGATATGAGGCTGCGGAAGAAAATTTTGGATGAGGCTCACTTATCCAAATTTTCTATTCATCCGGGCAGCAACAAGATGTACCAAGAATTGAAGACTAAATTTTGATGGACCCTGATGAAGAGAGAGATTGCTAAATACGTATCAGAATGTGATACGTGTCGGCGAGTTAAAGCTGACCACATGAAGAGAGCGGGAACCTTACGACCGCTAAGTGTTCCGGCATGGAAGTGGGAGGATATTAGTATGGACTTCATTGTTGGACTACCTTTCACGGCTAATAAGCATGATTCAATTTGGGTAATTGTGGATCGGTTAACCAAATCAGCACGCTTCATTCCGGTGCGTACCAAATATAACGCCAAAAAGTATGCGGAGTTGTACACAGCGCAAATCTTTTGCTTGTATGGAGTTCCCCGTACCATTGTCTCCGACAGAGGATCGCTGTTCGTGTCCCGCTTCTAGGAACAGCTACACGCATCCTTGGGAACTAAATTGATTCGAAGCTCCACTTACCACCCTCAAACCGATGGGCAAACTGAGAGGGTGAATCAAATCCTTGAGGATATGCTAAGGGCGTGTGCCATCCACCACGGTAAGAGCTGGGATGATCACTTACCGTTGGTGGAGTTCTCGTATAACAATGGTTATCAGACGAGCATAAAAATGGCACCTTATGAAGCTCTCTACGGCCAGAAGTGCCGCACACCCTTGAATTGGTGTGAATCCGGCGAGAGAGTTATTTACGGGATTGATCTCGTAAATGAAGTTGAAGAGCGGGTAAGGCTTATTCAAGCAAATCTTAAAGCCGCTCAGTCCAGACAAAGGAGCTATGCGGATAAGAGGCGTCGTCCTCTGGAATTTCAAGTTGGGGACCACGTATACCTCCGTGTATCTCCTATGAAGGGCATTCACCGATTCGGAGTGAAAGGAAAATTAGCTCCGCGTTTTATCGGTCCCTTCGTCATCATTGAAAGGTGTGGACCCGTGGCATACCGCTTGGAGCCACCGGCAGCCTTAGCCGGAGTTCATAACGTCTTCCACATATCTCAGTTGCGGAACTGTTTGAAAGTTCCAACAGAAATTATCACGGGAGACATAGAGGATTTGAAGCCGGACCTCACTTATGTTGAACATCCAACCCGGATAATTGATGAGAAGACTTGCGAGACCAGAAACCAGACCCTGTGATTTTTCAAGGTGCTATGGGAAAATCACACGTCCGACGAAGCTACATGGGAAAGCGAGGAATATTCACAACGCAATCATCCGGAGTTGTTAGATGCTTATATTTAGTGGTTGTCCTCTCCACGTTGTCCTTAATCATGAATCTCGGGACGAGATTCTTTTTAAGGGGGGAGGAATGTAAAAGTCCCAAAACTTATAAATGGAAAACATGAGCTATGAATAAAGTTGAGTTTAAATACAAGAAATGGGACTTGCAAAAACTTTTGTTTACTCATTAAAGTGTGGGCATGTACAATAAAACTTTGAATTCAGTTTGAACTAAAAGGGTCACTTCAAAAAGATGAAGGCCATTCTCAAAAGGGGGAGATTCAAACTGTTGTTTAAAAAGTTGTATTTGCAACGGCCAACTCAATAATCAGAGGGCATATTTGAATTCTTCAGGTCCAAATTATGAGGAAGGCAAATTTGGAGGTGCTTTGATATGAATATCAAAGGGACTTGTAATTTCCATCTAAATTTGAATTCAAATTTGAAACTGAGGCACAACTTGTCAAATTGTCAAATGACTTTTGAATTTGAGTTCCTCATAGCTGAATTGCACTAGGCCAAAAATTGGAGAATTTTTGGGGCAGAGAGGAGCTGTGGGCCCCAATTGTCATTGAGAGTGGGGATATAACTTACTGCATAAGTCAGCTCTGTTCCCTGGTTCACACCCGAGCTCGAACCGTGCTACCGCGAGCTGCCACCGCGCTGCCGATCGAGGACCCGGAAGCCACCTCCCGGCGCTGTCGAACCGCCTCATCCCGATATTAACCACAGACGGCTGCCTCACGTAGGGAAAAACCGATCGCACTTTCCCTCTCCCGTGACTGCTCCCGTGTTCACAGCCTTCCCGCCGCTACCGCGCCCTATCGGAGAAACGGCACCCGGCCGCCTCAGCAGCTCCCACGCCAACCTGAGCTTCCCCACGGCGTCGCCGGGTCTTCCTCGAGGTGTTCAGCACCAGAAACCGACATTTCTCCCACGGGAACTCGGCGCCGAGCTCTGTTTATCCAGCGACACCACTGCGAGCGGCCGGCCGGAAGAACTTGTCGCCCGGCCGCCACAGGGCTTCTCCCACCGAGCTGCAAAAGCAAAAAGGAGCGCCTGTCAGTGACCGGGGGCCCCGCGTGTCAGTGACGAAATTTTAAATCGTTGATCCTCTGCGGCCCCGGGATCCAGTGTGGCTGCGCGGGAAAGGTTCTGTGGCCCCGTGTGGCTCAGTTCCAGTAGCTGACACGTGTGCGATGGGCCCGCGGTCAGAGTTTAAACATTTCCCCGGTTTATTCAAATAACAGATTTCATTCAAACTTTGGTAGGGCATAACTTTTGTTAGGAAGCTCCAAATTTAGTGATTAAAATTGGGTTGGATTCAGGATGAAAAACTCATCCAAATATGCAACCCAATTTGCATGAAAACTAATATAAATTCTGGAGAATTCTTTAAAACTTTTCAGCTAAAGAATTTTAGAGGGAGTTTGGTTCATCCAAAAATCCTCAAATTTTTCCAGAATATGTTTTAGGATGTTAGGAGACTCCTGTAAAAGTTTCAGATCATTTGGAGTTTATTTAGTCAGGGTAATTCGGATTTCAAGTTTTGGATTCAAATGAATACAGAAACATTTTCAGGGAATTTCCAAAACATGGAAATTCAGTTCTGGGCATTCCTTAGCTCTAAAAATCCTAGGAAAATTCAGGCATACTCTCTTAGATATGTTTGAAATTTTAGTTCACTTGAAGTTGCATTAAAGTGCAAATTTATTCAGAATTATTTCCTTTTGCCTAAATGCTTAGGGAATTGTTCTGGGTGATCTACTTAGTGAAATATTCTGAATTTTGTTCCAGAGGACTTTCTTGTGACAAGGAACTCACATAAAATTTTCAGCTCCATTGGAGCTCTGGATCACCACTATCCTGTTCAACCTATTTAGATGAGTAGCACACAAGCGATGAAATGTAATTATCACTTGATCATGTTGCTTCACCCAACCCAAACCACTAACCTTAGTGTCATTTTAAATTCATAAACGGAGTTCCAGTTTTAAACTTGTCTTTGGCACTTGTTAGCAAAGGTTTTATAGTTAAACATGTATACATATTCATAACGTGTAGTGATTAAACGTGGAAAGTGAAGAAGAAGAAGAAGTGTGCTTGGATCAAGGAGCAAGAAGGCAGAGATTGAGCCTCAAGTCATCAGCAACTAACATCACATTATCTGACTTTAGTCACCTGCAAAACCAAGGCAAGCCCCGGTTTGCATTTAAGTTGTTTTCTCAAGTTTTTACCTTGTTCACTACTATGGGTCAAAGTTTGTATGTGCATTAGGTCAAGGATGTTTTATACTCCACTTGCATGACCAAAAAGAACCCTGGGATCAAGGGTAGAATGGTTTCATCGCTGTAGAATAAGGCCGTGCTAAATAGGCTAGGACATCCGGTAGAAGACGAGTAGTTAGAATCTACTCGCGAGCTATAATTCAGGATCACATAAGTGTGGTTGCAAAGATAGGCAAACTAAAGTTTACATTTCTAAACATGGGACCAGGCAGGAGAGTTAGGCAGCGACAAGACGGGGCCTTGGTCGAGTAGCTCTGCCTGTGTCGGTTAAGGACCAAAGCGTGTGCGGCCCTGGGAGCATGTATTGAGTTGTGTACCGGATGCTTACTGACATATGGGAACCAGGAAACCGATGTACCAGGTTCACTGGGTTGTAGAGGCATACCACATCGTCTCGTTAGACCTATGAGCCCGAGACGGCGCGACCGGTTCTACAGTCTAGTGTCCTGAGAAAGGTTGCCACATACGACGTAATGAAGGACGCCAGATTTGGGTCTTCAGAGGCGGGCGTATGTGTCGAGTTATCCGGGTAGTGTTTTATTCGAATCACAGTCCCTCGCGGTTATGAGTACCGCTTGCTCACTGCGCTTTGACGTAGTAATCAAGTTGTGTGGAAATAGTTTGCAAAGTTTTAAATGTTGTTATGATCATTGGAAATTGCATGAAAACCTCGTTTGAAGTAGAGATAGAGCAAACTAAAGTTAATTTCCACCTTGGGACAAGTAACATTGGAATGAAGCGTTTCTTGTTTAATTTTGGAGTTCCAATGTTGCTGGGCGCAAGGTCACTACTGTTATGGCTAAAATCTGAAAGTTAAGGATGAAATCATAGGCGAGCCTTTTCGCAAATTACAGGATTAGGTCTTAAGTTACCCTCATGTAGAGTTGCATGCTTCAGGAGAGACGGTTAAGTCTTGCTGAGCCTTTGTGCTCACTCTTGCTATATAAGTGGTTTTGCAGGTACACCTTGACGCTATAGAAGGTTGTCCGGTGAGACTCGGGAACTTCTGAGTCATGTCACACTTGGAGAACCTAGCCGCTGCCATGTCTTCGTGTTGCTAGCGAGAGGAGTCCGCGGGCTGGATCTCTTCTCGAGTGCTTCTTAGTTATTCGACGTGAGCTGTTTATAGACTTCCGCTGTAGCTATTTTATGTAAATTATTTACAAAGAACAATTGTAAGCTTCCGCTTTTGAATTATGTAATAAAGTGTTCCTTATATGTGTGCTGTTGGGTGCCGCATAACACGGCACCACCCAATGCGATTCCAGGGCAAGGTGCCCCGTCCCCATGACGCGATCGGGACGGCGGGGTCCCGTCACCTGGGGCCACTGTCAGTACCCTCAATATGGGGTACCCCCGTGCATAGGGGAAACTGCCTAAGGACCTCGCCCCTCTCCGCGGGGAGAGCTCCGAGGGCGCCACGTGTCCAGCGGGGCCGGACCTCCCTCTCCTCAGAGGAGAGCTCCGGGCCCACCACGTGGCCAACAGATCCGGACCTCCCCCTTACGCAGGGAGAGCTTCGAAGGCTCCACTTGTCCAGCGGGGCCGGACCCCCCTCTCCTCAGAGGAGGGCTCCGGGACCACCACGTGGTCAGCAGAGCCGGACCTCCCCCCTCCGTGGGGAGAGCTCCGAAGGCTCCACGTGTCCAGCGGGGCCGGACCTCCCTCTCCTCAGAGGAGGGCTCCAGGCCCGCCACGTGGTTAGCAGAGCCGGACCTCCCCCCTCCGCGGGGAGAGCTCCGAATGCTCCACGTGTCCAGCGGGGCCGGACCTCCCTCTCCTCAGAGGAGAGCTCTGGGCCCGCCACGTGGCCAGCAGAGCAGCGCTGCCTGCCCCCACGCGGTAGGTAGCAAGAGTAAAGACGCTCCATACCTTGCCCGTACAAGGTATTCAAGACCCGTGCCTTCCCAAGGCGAGGAGACGCGGAGCACGCCTCTGTCAGGTGCCGTTGCGCCCAATCACATCGCAGTAAAGACTGGCGCGCCGTGTCAGAGGCTGTACGCCAATAAACCAAGCAACAAGACATCCCCTGCTGCCCCTGCCATCATCAACCACTACGACTAGCTTGTGGCATGGGCAGAGCGGCAGAACGACGACTCAGAAGCCCTCGCCAGAGACAACTACCGGCATAACTGCAGATATGGTAGATGGCAAGCAATCTCCCTGGGACCACCTGTCGGGTCCCACGCCCACCTTGTAAGCCGCCCGAGCCTTGGACTATAAAAGGGTCGGGTAGGCGACGTTAGCAAGGGTTCACACCTCAGCGGTTCGCCTTTTACACACTCACACCTGAGTCATTCGCACCCCAGCACTTAGGTCATCCCCAAGATCTGAACTCCGGTTCTGAGCACCGAGCAATATAATGAGCATCTCTGCTCACCGTGGACGTAGGGTTTTACGCTCCGGCGGCCTGAACCACGTAAAAATCCCTGTGTGAAGCTTCTCCTTCCATCGTCCCTAACGCGCAAGCTCTCCGTGAGTGACTAGCCCCTCCGAAAAAGAACCTCCGCGGGCTGCCCAGAGCAGGCCCGGGGGAAGTGTCGACAACACACTTCGACACCCTTCATAGGAGATACACGGAGGTATACGTGGTCCCCAACACGGAAATCCAGAGGACGACGTCTCCTATCCAAATAGCTCTTTTGTCTAGACTGAGCGGCTTTAAGATTTGCTTGAATAAGCATTACCTGCTCTTCAGCTTCATTTACGAGATCAATCCTGTAAATCACTCTCTCGCCAGATTCACACCAGTTCAAGGGTGTGCGGCACTTACGGCCGTAGAGAGCTTCATACGGTGCCATTTTGATGCTCGCTTGATACCCATTGTTATAAGTGAATTCCGCCAATGGTAGATGATCGTCCCATCCCTTACCGTGGTGAATGGCACATGCTCGAAGCATATCTTCGAGAACTTGATTCACCCTCTCCGTTTGCTCATCAGTTTGATGATGATATGCAGAGCATCTAATCAATTTGGTCCCCAGTGAGGCATGTAGCTGCTCCCAGAAGCGAGCAACAAACAACACGCCTCGATCAAAGATGATCGTCCGGGGAACTCCATGTAGGCATAGTATTCTTGCAATATATAGCTCCTCATACTTCTTGGTATGGTATCCCGTATGTACAGGGATGAAATGGGCTGACTTGGTTAACAGATCCACGATTACCCAAACCGAATCATGCTTATTAGCCGTGAGAGGTAGTCCAACAATGAAGTTGTCGGTACCCTCCATATGGGGTACCCCCGCGCACAGGGGAAAAATGCCTAAGGACCTCGCCCTTCTCCGAAGGGAGAGCTCCGGAGGCGCCACGTGTCCAGTGGGGCCGGACCTCCCTCTCCTCAGAGGAGAGCTCCGGACTCACCACGTGGCCAACTGAGCCGGACCTCCCCCCCCCCCCCCCCCCCCCCCCCCCGTGGGGAGAGCTCCGAAGGCTCCACGTGTCCAGCGGGACCGGACCTCCCTCTCCTCAAGGAGAGCTCCGGGCCCGCCACGTGGCCAGCAGCAGACGGACCTCCCCCCTCCGCGGGGAGAGCTCCGAAGGCTCCACGTGTCCCACGGGGCCGGACCTCCCTCTCCTCAGAGGAGAGCTCCGGGCCAGCCACGTGGCCAGCAGAGCAACGCTGCCTGCCCCCGCGCGGTAGGCAGCAGGCGTAAAGACGCGCCATACCTTGCCCGTACAAGGTATTCAAGGCCCGCGCCTTCCCAAGACACAGAGACGCGGAGCACGCCTCTGTCAGGTGCTGTTGCGCCCAATCACATCGCAGACTGGCGCGCCGTGTCAGAGCCTGCCCGCCAATAAACATAGCGACAAGACATCCCCTGCCGCCCCTGCCATCATCAACCACTACGACAAGCCTGCGGCATGGGCAGGGCGGCAGAACGAAGACTTGGAAGCCTTCGCCAGAGACAACTACCGGCATAACTGCAGATATGGTAGATGGCAGGAAATCTCCCCGGGACCACCTGTCGGGTCCTGGGCCCACCTTGTAAGCCGCTCGAGCCTTGGACTATAAAAGGCTCGGGTAGGCAACGTTAGCAAGGGTTCGAACTCTGTTGACTCGCACTCCTCACTCACCCTCAAGCTCAGGACTCCGGTTCTGAGCAGCAAGCAATATAGCGAGCACCTCTGCTCACCATGGACGTAGGGTTTTACGCTCCGGCGGCCTGAACCACGTAAAACTCCCCGTGTCAAGCTTCAACCTCAATCATCCCTACGCTGAAGCTCTCCGCGAGTGACTAGCCCCTCCGAAAAAGAACCTCCGCGGGCTGCCCAGTGCAGGCCCGGGGGAAGTGTTGGCTACACACTTCGACATTTGGTGCGCCAGGAAGGGGGCTTTTCCCTTGCGCGACGAGCTTTTGCCGGCGAAGATGACCAAGCTTCCTTCAACGGCAAGCTCTCCTCCCCCGCGTTCACGACGGACCGTGACTAGCGGGGACTACGTCTCGACACACTCTGGACGGAGTGTGTCGGCGCAAGCTGGAAGCCAGCAGCCGACTCCAGCAGCGCCGACTCCGGCAACGCAGGCTCCAGCGAGTGTGAGATCCTCTGCAGCGGTGAGCGTCCCCCACGGGGGCGCGCCAGCTGCAGCAAGAGCGCTACTGCGCAATCCACCTGCTGGGGACGCGCCTCAGTCAGCGACCCAGCAGTGGATTCATGAGGTAGACCGTCTCATCGTCGCCGCCGCAAACCCTCGACTTCGGCGGGGATGACATTCCGGCCAACTGGCTGTGTCGCTGGCGCGCACGCCAACGGTTGACGGGCAGACGGCAGATTCCAGCTCCACCAGGCTCCCATCGACGGACCTGAGGGCAGAGCTGGAACGATGCCACTTGGGCAAGGATGCCCGAGTGTTCATTGAGCGACGGCGAGAAATGCGTCGCAACCAAGAGGCCGGCGATAGCATGACGTCTGCCTCGACCCTGCCTGAGGCGCAGACTTTCGCCACGCGATCTCTGCCCCAGGCATACGCCGCGCAGCATGTGCCCCAGCCATATGCCCTGCAAGCGGTGCCCCCGGTCTATGGCGCAGCCTTGACCATACCGGGGTACACAGTGCCAGCAGCAAACCAAGCGTTCGCGACACCAACGCCTGCAGCAACAGGAGAAGGATGTGCAGCCCTAGCGCCACACCTTCCCCGTCGCCTTGACCGGCCCAGCCCGGTCTTGGCTCATGAACCTCCCCTAGGGTTCCATAACCTCTTGGGGAGAACTCTGCTGGCAGTTCACTGCTAACTTCGGCAGCTCCTACACCCGGCCTGGCACGGAGCTCGACCTCCACGCTGTCCAGCAACAACCCGGGAGACGTTGCGCTCCTTCATCCAGCGGTTCTCCCAGGTACGGAACACCATCCCGCACATCCAAAATGCTTCTGTGGTGGTGGCATTCCGGCAGGGTGTCCGGGACAAGAAGATGCTTGAGAAGCTCGCGACCAGATAGGTCCGCGATGTCTCAGAGCTCTTCAGCCTGGCGGACAAGTGCGCCAGAGCAGCAGAAGGGCGGAACTGGCACTCACTGCCAACCTCCGAGTCAGGAGGACAGCCCGGATCTGGTGCCGCTTCCTATGGAAGCGGCAAGAAGATCAAGAACCGGGGCGGTGGTAAGATGAAGCCACCGACCACGGCTCCCGTTGCTGCAGCAGCAGCACCCAGTGGGGCTCGGGGGCCACGCCCCGATAAAAGGCAGCGATAGTAACCAGCTCCAGATGGTGACCAAAGCGAGCTATGTCCCGTGCACGGCACCAGTTACCATACTGCTGCCGAGTGCTGGGAGATTCAGAAGCTCGCGGAGCGCTTCCACAAAGGGAAGCAGCTGCGAACTGATGCCCCACCCTTCCGTCAAAGGGAGGGCAAGCAGAAGGTCGACGCCCCAGACAACGCCGACCATCAAGTGGAGTTCCGGGAGCCTCAGCGCGCCGTGAAGGCGGTGCGCAACCATGAGGACTCCAGCTCCAGTGATGACGAGCGCCGGAAGATGCTCTACGTCATCTACAGCGGGTCCGCTGACCCCTCGTCCCAAAGCACGGTTAAAACTTTGCGCCGAGCGGTAGCGTCGGTGGCTCCCCTCCCAAGTGCCATGCCGCACCTCAAGTGGATGGGAACCCCCATCAGCTTCGATGCCACCGACTGCCCCAGGAACATGGCTGGGGCCGGCCAACTACCGCTCTTGGTAGCGCCCACCATCGCCAACGTGAGGATGTACCACGTTCTGGTAGATGGCGGGGCTGGGCTGAACCTCATCAGCCGCGCAGCTTTCCAGAAGCTGCAGATCCTGATGGCCAAGCTCACCCCATCGAGCCCGTTCTCAGGGGTAGGGCTGGGACAAGTCGTTCCCTACGGCAACATCAGCCTTCCGGTGACCTTTGGGGCACCGGACAGCTATCGGACAGAGTACATTCTGTTCGACGTGGCGGAGATCGACCTCCCCTTCAACGCCATAATCGGCAGGCCAGCACTGTACCGATTCATGGCAGTAGCCCACTACGGCTACCTCGTCATGAAGATGCCTACACCAACAGGCGTCCTCAGGATTCGTGGAGACCGCACTGCTGCAGTGTCAGCCTTGGAAAAGCTCCAGGCACTTGCGGCAGCTCGAGCACCAGCCCCTGGCAGTGCAGAATCGGACCGGCTCCGCTCGAGTGCACGCCACCGTGCCTCTACCGCAGCACCCCGTGTGCAACCCCTCGACGAGGGCGACGTCCCCTTGAAGGTCGTCCAAGTCAGCGCCGATGCTACCCAGACCACCCCGGTAGCCGGGGGCCTGGATAGCAAATAGGAAGGCGCGCTCGTCACCTTCCTCCAGCACAACGTCGACGTGTTTGCATGGCAGTCGTCACAGATGCAAGGGATCCCTAGGAAGGTGATCGAGCACCACTTGAAGGTCTTCCCCGACGCCCGGCCAGTCCAACAGAAGCCTCGCAATCAGTCCATCGAGCGGCAAAACTTCATCCGAGAAGAAATCAAGAAGTTGTTGGACGCTGGCTTCATACGGGAAGTCCACCACCCCCGGTGGTTGGCGAACCCCGTCGTTGTCCCGAAGGCCGGCGGGAAGCTTCGTATGTGCATCGACTAAACCAGTCTCAATAAGGCATGTCCCAAAGATCCATTCCCTCTCCCTAGAATAGATCAAATAGTAGACTCGACGTCAGGCTGTGACATGCTGTGCTTCCTAGACGCCTATTCGGGTTTCCATCAGATCCCTATGTCTAGAGAAGATGAGGAGCACACCTCCTTCATCACAGTAGATGGCCTGTATTGTTATTGTCTCTATGCCTTATGGCCTAAAGAATGCTCTCCCCACCTTTGTACGTGCAATGCACAAAACCTTTGGAGAGTTAATAAGAGACTTAGTCGAGGTGTATGTCGATTACATCGTTGTCAAGGTCAGGCAGAGTTCATCCTTGTTAGATAACCTGGCCTTAGTCTTTGACAAACTGCGCTCCACGCGCACCAAGCTGAACCCCGACAAGTGTGTGTTCGGCGTATCCTCTGCAAAGCTCTTAAGATTCCTGGTCTCACACCAGGGAATTGAGGCCAACCTAGAGAAGATCAAGGCCATCGACCTGATGCGTCCTCCCGCCCGCATCAAGGAAGTCCAGAAACTCACGGGATGCCTAGCCGCACTGAGTCAGTTTATACCGAGGCTAGCAGAGCGAGCGCTCCCCTTCTTTAAGCTCCAGCGCAAATCCGGTCCATTTGTTTGGACCGACGAAGCAGAAGAAGCTTTCCAGGAGTTGAAGCAACTCCTGACGACCCTACCCATCATGGTAGCACCCGAGCCCGAAGAGCATTTGTTGCTCTACATCGCGGCAACAACCGAAGTGGTGAGCATGGTCCTCGTCGCAGAGCGGCCGGACCTCTCGCCACCACAGCCTGCTTCGATAGCATAAGACAAGCACCAGGAGACTCCGGAGGTCCAAGACGGCCTCCCATACCTCCAAGACAACCTCCCGGGGGTTCAGGACGGCCTCCCGGACTTCCACGACAACCTCCCGGAGGTCCAACGGGACCTCCCGGAGCTCTCGGACAACTAGCATGACCCCCCGGAGGCCCAAGGCGACCAAGGATCTTTCAAGTCCCAGCTCCCGGAAGTTTCCCCGGACCCACCTACCAAGACATCTCTGGCCCGGGAGGAGGGTCCGGACCATCCGGAGGCCTGTCTACTACATCAGCGAAGTCCTCCACGACACCAAGACAAGGTATCTGGAGGTCCACAAGCTGCTGTATGCAGTGCTCGTGGCATCCAGTAAGCTCCGCCACTACTTTCAAGCCCACCAGATCTCGGTGGTCACCTCCTATCCACTGAAGGCAATCCTTCACAGCCCTCACGCGACCGGCAATGTCGCTAAATGGGCAGCGGAACTGGCGGAGTTTGAGTTGGACTTCCTTCCTCGCCATGCGGTCAAGAGCCAAGCGTTGGCTGACTTCGTGGCTGAGTGGACACCAACGAAGGCTGACCCAGGGGGCCACGAAGATGGTGAACTGAAGCACCAAGCTCCGGTCTTCACCGGGCCTCACTGGACACTCTTCTTCGACGGCTCCTCGCGAAAGCAGGGGGCCGGTGCCGGCGTACTGCTTCTCATGCCATCGGGGGAGCAGTTTGGGTACATGGTGCGTCTCAATTTCAAGGCAACCAACAACATGGTAGAGTATGAAGCACTCATCTTTGGCCTAAAGACAGCCCTGTCTATGGGCGCTCGCCAGTTGTTGGCACAGGGCGACTCCCAGCTAGTTATCAAGCAAGTTAAGGGTGAATGCTCCTGCAATGACCCACAGCTAGCTGCTTATCTGCTCCACGTGCAGATGTTGGAGAAAGACTTCCTCGCCTTGGACCTGCGCCATGTACCGCGCGCTGGCAATGCTGCAGCTGACGACCTCTCAACGAAGGCCTCCACCGGAGCCCCTGTGCCTGAAGGAGCCTTCGATAGGACGTTGCTGCGGCCCACAGCCCGGCCTGCCGAACAGGCCAAGGGGGCTGGACCAGCACCTCGAAGCTAGCGGTCCCGGCGGCCCTGCAGCCATGGACGCCGCCAAGGATCGTAAGTGTCACTGGGGACTCCATGTAACCCAGCGCTTAAGATCCAGAAGCTCAAGTCAGACCCGATGCATGGATCACGGAGATCCGAGACTACTTGAAAGACAACATCCTCCCTGATGAACGTATATCCGCTGAACGGATCGTGCGCATGGCTAAGAGGTACGCGCAGGTAGAAGGGGATCTCTACCGGCGTGGCGCCAACCACGTCTATTGCGGTGCATAACCCAGGGGGAAGGCTGCGACTTGCTCGCTGAGATCCATAGAGGTGAATGTGGGAGTCACTCTTCCTCACGCACGCTTGTCGGTAAAGCCTTCCGGCATGGCTTCTACTGGCCGACAGCACTCCAGGATGCCGTTAAGCTGGTCGAGAGCTGCAAGGCGTGCCAGTTCCACGCCAAGCAGATCCATACACCGGCTCAGGCAGTACAGATGATCCCGCCCTCATGGCCATTCGCCGTATGGGGGTTGGACATCCTGGGACCATTCCCCAGAACCATCAGGGGATTCTGGTACCTCTACGTCGCCATCGACAAGTTCACCAAGTGGACGGAAGCCACACTCGTCGTCACCATCAACAGGCAATCCGCAGTAAAGTTCATCAAGTCGATCGTCTGCCGCTTCGGGGTCCCAAACAACATCATCACTGACAACGGGACCCAGTTCACCAGCGCAGCGTTCCAAGAATACTGTGAAGACCTCGGCATCCAGGTGTGCTACGCCTCTGTTGCTCACCCAAAGAGCAATGGACAGGTTGAGAGGGCAAACACCGAGATTCTTCGGGGCCTCAACACCCGCACCTATGCCGGTTTCAAGAAACATGGCGCCAAGTGGGTGGACGAGCTTCCGAGCACACTATTTGCTAACCAGACATCCCAGGTTGTGCTTCCCCCAGAGATCACCATGAAGTCCCTCCGTGTCCGAGCTTACGATGAAGCTGCGCAGGACAACCTCCGGCGTGATGACATCGTCCTTGTTGACGAGGCTCGATTACATGCAGCACTCTGCAACGCACGGTACCGACAAGCGCTCCGACGCTACCACCAAAGGTCTGTGCGTGCCTGGGAGCTGCAGGAAGGCGACCTGGTGTTGCGGCGCATACTTTCTCGTGAAGGTACCGACAAACTCTCCCCTAGCTGGGAAGGTCCTTTCCGAGTCACAAAAGTGTGCCGTCCCGGGTGCGTACGCCTTTCCACCGAGGATGAGGATCCGCTCCCGAACCCTTGGAACATAGAACACCTCCGTAAGTTCTACCCCTAGAGCAATAGTAGGACAGTCTCTTCTATTTGTAATAAGTTCCTTAGAGTCTAGGAACAGCGCTCGGAGCAGCTAAGTCTCAGGGGATGGTCCAGGACTACGTTCAGCTTGGCCTGGTTCTGACCCTAAGCGCGTAGAGTCTTGCTTCCCCTCTTAATGGAGCGGGTCGTTGCCTCCATGTTTAGCCTGCCTTCCTCCTATGAAAATTTATATGGAAAGGAACATGTCCTACTTTGCTCTTCCCTTGTGCTCATTTAAATTACGCATTAATTTTTATGACCGCACTTTCTGTGTATGCTCACCATGCGCTCAGCTCCCTTTTCCCATTCTCACCTCTAGTCGGCATTTGCTATCTTACCGAAGGCAGTCGCGTTTGAGGTACTTGCCGATGACCAGGGGGCCTCGAGCTCCCGGCACTTCGCACACTAAAGTCCCCAAGCACCGTACACCGGATCAGGATCGTAAGCCAAATAAGATTATGAGATCAGGAAGGGGGAGCCCCAAGGAGAATTACGTTTCCCTTTCTTATGTGCAGGACCTCCCGGCCTTAGCTCCCAGCAGGAGTATGATAGGAGCGCCCAAACAATTGGCCACACCTACAAGGGGGCCGCTACGGGACCGCGCAAGACCGGAGCTCCAATGCAAAACTGAAGGATCTGGAGCAGGGGCGGGCTCTGGAGGCCCCACGTGTCCAGCGGGGCCGGAACCCCCCCTCTCCTTAGCAGGTAGCTCCGGGCCCGCCACGTGGCTGGCAGAGCCGGGCCTCGCCCCCTCCGCAATGGTGAGCTCCGAAGGCCCCAAGTGTCCTGCGGGGTCGGACCTCCGGCTTCTCAGTGGAAAGCTCCGGGCCCGCCACGTGGTCGGTAGATCTGGACCTCCCCGTTCTCACGGGGCGAGTTCCGGAGACCTCCGGGGCCCTTGACACAATAAGGACCCGGGGAGGGTGTCTGTGAAGGGCTTCAAGACTGGCGAAGGCCTCTGAGTACCTTGCGGAGCTAAGGGCTCGGACAGGCTAAGCCAAAAAAGAAGACAAAAAGCACACATACGCAGAAAATAACAAGAGTCTATCCATTCAAGGCTCCATGAGCTGGACTACAGACTCAACAAAAGTAAAGAAAAAAGGGAAAGAGATACAGGGCCTTTTGGCCATGGGGGCAGCTGCCTAAGAGTCCCCGGACTCCCGCTGGAACCTAGAAGCCACGAGGGCGGCCATGTCCCTGACCTTGGCCCTGGCAGCTTCTTCCCGCTCGACGGCGGGCCCTAGTCGAACCGGCTCCAGAGAGAAGGAAGGGTTTTGGCTCCGGAAGCACGCCAGCACATGAGTGGCGACCTCCTTTGCCAGGCCTCGTCCCTCCACCTCAAGCTCGTCAGCGATCACCGCTTCGAGCCGACCCAGCTTGGCGTCGATGGACTCAAGCGCCGGGATTGCCCCAGACACCTCCTGCGCTGAAGCCAAGAGGAACCAAGGCGGAGCACGCTTCAGTAACGAAGCTCCAGACCGCCCGGGCCTCGACGGACCGCGAAGCCTGGAGTTTCTCTACCTCTTGGCGGGCCGCCAACTCGTGATCCAACATCGCCTGGCGCTCCCAGGAGGATTGCTCCTCCCTCGCGGCAGCAGCCGACTCGCGGAGCTCCAGGTCCTCGGCCCGAGCCCTCAGCTCGCTCTCCCTGGCCGCCAGCCGTGCAGCGGCCTTCTCCTCCTCGGCCGCCATGGCACGCTCCCGGTCGGCGACGGCGCACTCTCGGCGAACTACCTGCAGCCGCAACTCCTCCACGGCAGCAGAGCGCGTTTCAGCCTGGGCCTGAGCTTTGCGGAAGGTAGCGCAGAGCCGCCGGGACTCTGAGTCCAGGCAGCCGACGGCTTTCTTCTGAGCGTCGAGCAGGGCACCCATGGCGTCAAGCCTTGACTGCCTCGAAACGAGCCCCGCCTTCACCTCCTGGGTCAGCTGCTGCAGGAAATGCTCCCAGCTAAGGAGGTGCTCCCTCTCTCCAGCCAGCACCTCCCGCTCCCGCTCGAAGGCTGCCTAGATCTTGCGGACGCCAACCTGAGCACGGCCCAAGGCATCCCATATGGGCACCGGGGCAGCAGGAGCGGGAGTCGCGCCCCTGACCTCCTCCGTCGCGTCCACAACCGGAGAAGGAGCTGGTGCCTCCGCAGCTGAGGCAAGACGCTGACCCGGGGGAGCCAGCGCCTGCGCCCACAGCAGCCCCTCTAGCCTCAGCACCGGACTTCCGGGCTGGCGCTGCCGCAGGTGCTGCCGCGGCCACCTTGGAGGACGAACCCGCCGGCACAGAAGGAGCCCCCAATGACTTGGGGGCCGTCGGAAGCGCCGCCGTTCCCGGATGCTGCGGCGCAGAGCCTCCACTAACTGGAGATGAGCCCCTGCAGGCAAAGGAAGCTCTCAGGCTAAGAGAGGAGAAGGGAACACTACTTCTACAAGCCAGAAAGGGCGACACTTACTGGGCGGCGTGAGCGCTCCAACGGGCTTGGAGCCCCGGCCTCTAGGCCGGGGCAGAACCGTCGGGACCTGCGGCTGGAACGTCCGCCGGCTGGGGCGTCTGAGCTCCCGGCACATTCCCGGGCGTCGTCTCACCGGCGTCCTTCCTGGAAACCCCCTCGCCTGAAGAAGGGTGGCGGGACGCCTGGGGTTCCTCGGACCGCCGTTGTCCGAGATGAGATCCGCCGGAGTGCGATACCCCGGGTCTCTTTGGGTCACCACTCGACGAACCGGCGCCTCCGGGAGATGAGCTCAAGGGTGCCCCGGCCCCCTGGCTCGGCGCAAGCGACGCCCTCGGAGGAGACCGGGCACGTTTCTTCTCTGGTTGCCCGGGGGCCGGCTCCTTTCCCTTCCCCCTGTCGACAGCCTGAGTCCCGCTGGCCCTCGGTGCGGATTGGGCAGCGACAGACGCCTCACGCTCCGGTCCGGAGTGCTCGGTCCCGGGAATCGAGATGCCCCGAAAGGCATCCCCATCCTGACGAACAGCGATCCCAATGTCATCGAGATTCGGCATCTTCTGCAGCAGCTCCGTCCTCCTCTGCGGCTCCAAAAAGAGGGGAGTGCCAGAGGCCGGGAAGGCGAGGTCGCCACCGGTGACATAGTCGCTGCTCACCTTGGCCACCATCTTGTACAACTCGTCTTCAGAAGGATCGGAGTCGAGACCCCTCTCCAACCTGGTGCAGTCGAGCTTGCCGGTGTAGTACCATGCCTGGCGGTTGCGTTGCTGCAAGGGCGCGATGCGGCGCGACAAGAAGTCCACCAGCACCATCAGGGACGTCAGCCCCTCGTTGGCCAAGAACCGGATCCGCTCCAAGACCGGTGCGTACTCCTGCTCCAGCTCCGGGACCTCCTCCCAGAAGCGACGCTTGGTGGTTGGGCCGGCAGTTGGGAGCTGCAGGCGATCGTGCTCGTCTGTATGCACAATCACCCAGTTCTCCCTCCAGTTCTCCCACCTCGACGCACCGAAAGATAGAAGGTACCCGGAAGCCTTCGGATCATTGCAGCGATGCTGGAAGTAGTACGCGCCCGGCTGAGTCTTCGAGCTGCGCCCAGTCGTCCACAGCACGAAGAAGTAGCGGAAGAGCGTCGTCGAAGCATGCACCCCCACGAACATCTCACAGAAATGGACGAAGACGGCGGCCATCGCGAAGGAGTTGGGGGAAAGATGGTGGAGCTGGAGACCGTACGTCTCCAGTAGAGTCATGAAGAAGGAAGAAATTGGCGGGACAAACCCCGCCATGGCATAGGCAGTGAAAGAAGACCATCTCCCCCTTCTCCAGGAGCAGGGGGAGAGATCCCTGGCGGAGCTGACGTTTCTGCTCCTCCGCGTGCCAGCCCAGCAGCTTGCGCATGGGTCCGAGCTCGGCCGACCGGGTGAGACGTGACGGAAGCAGGTTGGAAGCCATGGCAGAGGAGAGCTCAAGAACAGGGAAGACAAAGGCGCAAGAGCTCAAGGAAGATGCAAGCGCTGGGAAGTGCGAAGGGAAGCCACGATGCGGGTAAGATCCTCTTTTAAAACTTCCCAGGTGCGATTCAAAGCAATTCGAAACTCTTCGAATACGCCGCTTGGGCAACCGCTTCGGCTCCAAGACCAAGCGTCGATGACAAGTGGACCCAAGTCGTCCAGCTGAAGCGGTGGGCCAAGAAGTCAGTCTCCCAAGGAGACGAGCCGGCAAGGCGCTTCGGCGGTTCCCGAAAAAAGCACCGCAACGTGCAGAAGTGGCAGCCTTGGGAACCGCCACAGTAAAAGCAACCATCAAGTGGGCTCACGCTCCCACGATCCCGCGACTGTTCGTGCTCCGGCAATGGTCAATGCGAGATTTAGAGAAGGTGCGCGGAATGGAAGAGACGGAGGCCCCACCTCGGGCTCGCTATCTCCCCCGAGATGGACCCGGGGGCCACTGTCGGTACCCTCGATATGGGGTACCTCCCCGCACAGGGGAAAAATGCCTAAAGACCTCGCCCTTCTCCGCAGGGAGAGCTCCGGAGGCGCCACGTGTCTAGCGGGACCGGACCTCCCTCTCCTCAGAGGAGAGCTCCGGACTCGCCACGTGGCCAACTGAGCCGGACCTCTCCCCCACCCCCCCCCCCCGTGGGGAGAGCTCCGAAGGCTCCACGTGTCCAGCGGGACCGGACCTCCCTCTCCTCAGAGGAGAGCTCCGGGCCCTCCACATGGCCAGCAGAGCAACGCTGCCTGCCCCCGCGCGGTAGGCAGCAGGCGTAAAGACACGCCATACCTTGCCCGTACAAGGTATTCAAGGCCCGCGCCTTCCTAAGATGCGGAGCACGCCTCTGTCAGGTGCCGTTGCGCCCAATCACATCGTAGACTGGTGCGCCGTGTCAGAGCCTGCCCGCCAATAAACACAGCAACAAGACATCCCCTGCCGCCCCTGCCATCATCAACCACTACGACTAGCCTGCGGCATGGGCAGGGCGGCAGAACGAAGACTCGGAAGCCTTCGCCAGAGACAACTACCGGCATAACTGCAGATATGGTAGATGGCAGGAAATCTCCCCGGGACCACCTATCGGGTCCCGGGCCCACCCTGTAAGCCACTCGAGCCATGGACTATAAAAGGCTCGGGTAGGCAACGTTAGCAAGGGTTCGAACTCTGTTGACTCGCACTCTAGACATCACTCACCCTCAAGCTCAGGACTCCGGTTCTGAGCAGGAAGCAATACAGCGAGCACCTATGCTCACCGTGGACGTAGGGTTTTACGCTCCGGCGGCCTGAACCACGTAAAACTCCCCGTCTCAAGCTTCTCCCTCAATCGTCCCTACGCTGAAGCTCCCCGCGAGTGACTAGCCCCTCCGAAAAAGAACCTCCGCGGGCTGCCCAATGCAGGCCCGGGGGAAGTGTCGGCTACACACTTCGACAGAAGTCCATACTAATATCCTCCCACTTCCATGTCGGAACACTTAGCTGTTGTAAGGTTCCCGCTTTCTTCATGTGGTCGACTTTAACTCGCCGACACGTATCACATTCTGATACGTATTTAGCAACCTCTCGCTTCATCCGGGTCCACCAAAATTTAGTCTTCAATTCCTGATATATCTTGTTGCTGCCCGGATGAATAGAAAATTTGGATAAGTGAGCCTCATCCAAAATTTTCTTCCGCAGCCTCATATCACGGGGTACGACTATCCGGTCCCTAAACCATAGGGTATCTTCATCATCTAACCGGAAACATTTCATCTCCCTGTTCTTCAACCTCCTGATATGAGCCATGCCCTTGTCTCGCTTTTGAGCTTCCATAACCTCCTCTCTTATTGTGGGTATGAGAGCTAGATTATGTAGAGCTCCATATGGAACCAAGTAGAGACTCGGTTCTTCCTCTTCTATCGGCATAATTGTCAGGTTATGAACATGAGACTTCCGGCTGAGTGCATCGGCAACCACATTTGCCTTGCCCGGGGCTGTTGTGAGGTGTTTCACCAACGCTTGAAAAGCTTCCTCACATGGCTTGCTCCAATCATATTTGATGCCCTTTTTCAGTAGTTCTGTCATAGGTTTGGAGATTTTTGAGAATCCCGGGATGAACCTCCGGTAATATCCCACCAAACCCAAGAAGCTACGAACTTCATGGACTGATGTTGGAGACTTCCATTTCAGAACTTGTTTAATCTTGCTTGGATCAACAGCAATGCCTTCTGCTGAAATAATATGTCCAAGAAATGGCACTTGGTTGATCCAGAATTCACATTTACTAAACTTCGCATAGAGCTTGTGGTCTCTCAAGCGTTGGAGCACAATATGCAAATGTTTAGCGTGTTCCTCTTCTGATTTGGAATAGACCAAGATGTCATCGATGAATACAACGACGAACTGATCCAGCTCCGGCATGAACACCAAGTTCATAAGATACATAAAGTGAGCCGGAGCATTGGTCAACCCAAATGACATGACAAGATACTCATAGAGTCCATATCTTGTCGAGAATGCTGTTTTCGGGATATCCTCCGCTCAAATCTTGATTTGATGATATCCTGACCTTAAGTCCATCTTAGAGAAGACTTTAGCACCCACTAGCTGATCGAAGAGAATATCAATTCTTGGTAGTGGATACTTGTTCTTTATTGTCACAGCATTTAAAGGACGATAATCGACGCATAGCCTCAGCGTCTCATCCTTCTTCTTCACAAATAAAGCCGAGCAACCCCATGGTGATGAGCTTGGACGAATAAACCCCTTGTCCATCAGATCCTTGAGTTGCTCCTTCAGTTCAGCTAATTCATTCGGAGCCATTTTGTGTGGTCTCTGAGAGATTGGCGTGGTTCCCGGTATCAACTCTATTTTGAATTCCACCTCGCGCTCAGGTGGTAAGCCTGGAAGATCTTCGGGAAACACGTCCGGATATTCACGGACTATCGGAATGTCTTCTAACCTTTAAGCCTTGGCATTACATACTTCCGGGTCTTTGGAAACTGCTTTGCCGAGATACAATGTTTGACGCCCGTGAAGTGGAGAGTCTAAGTGAACACTCCTGTTCTCGATGTCCAGAACAGCCTTATGGAAGGTAAACCATGATATTCCCAATATGGCATTGATTCCTTGGTCTTCGAGAATAATGAGGGTGGTAGGATAAATTTTTCCACCCAAACAAAGTGGTGCTCGAGAAACGACTTCATTAGTCGATATGTCTCCACCTGGTGAATGAATAAGGTAAGAACCTTTTGTGATAGTTGTGGAGATCTGATCCCGGATCACCATCGCCTTGCTAATGAAATTATGTGTTGCATCAGAGTCGAATAGAATGACAACCGGCTTGTCATTTAAGGTGAACCTGCCGGCAAGAACAGGTCCTCCCTTTGGCAGATCATCGACTGACACATAATTAACGGTTCCCACTTTGGACATGGCTTTTCTTTGCTGTCCAATATCACTCCTTGGAACTGGACCAGCAGACATAATATTGCTGCTCGGTTCAGTTGCTTCATTGACGTTGAGTTCATTGTCAATATGAAGTGGGACACTACTCGGTTCTGCTGAGAAATCACCTTGATTATCTTCAACCTCTTGAGGGAAATAACATTCTGGCGCACCTTGTTGATACTGAGGTGCATGGGAAATAAGTTGCTGCTGTGGTGGAGGTGAATAAAACCCCTGGCGAATAGAAGAGTCGTCACACTCACAAAATGACTGCACTTTTTGTGGAACCTCTCGACCGGAAGGTGAACGGATTACCCACCGATACTTCTGAGGTAGGTGATTGCATTCATCCTGTGACGAGTCTCTCTCCCACTTTTCTTTAAGGTAGAGATTGGAATAATATTCCTGAGTGATAGCGCAGCTAACAAACTCATCAAAATTCTCTTGGCCAACTTGAGCCAATTCACATCGCAGCCTAGCAGTCAGCCCTCGGTAAAAATGATAACCCTTCAAGGATGGTGATTTCACATAGCCAGGGACATATTGAGCTAAGCGATTGAATTCCTTCGCATACTCAATAACACTCATGTCCCCTTGCTTCAGACTCCAGAATCCATCCAGGCTGGTTTGAATTATGCACGCAGGAATGAAACGAGCACGAAATGCAGCCTGGAACTCCGCCCATGTGACACGATGCCCTGCTGGTTGGACAGCAAGGTAGTCTGCCCACCATGCTCCAGCAAAGCCGTGAAGCTGCTGAGCGGCATATAGAGTCTTCGAGAATTCATCACATTGGATCAACCCAAACTTGGACTCAATGACATGTAACCAGTGATTTGCTTCACAATGGTCAGCCGCCTCAGAGAATACCAGCGGTTGTGTGGCCAAGAAATCCAGATAAGTGCTCTGGGTTGGTATGTGATGTTGAGCTTCTCTATTTATTCTTTGCTGAACTAGAGTTTGGAGAGTTCCATTCATTCTTGCCATAATTTCAGCCAATCCGGTTGGCGATGGCTCTTGTGATGAAGTCGAGTAATTCCCACCTCGACTTGAACCTCCAATCTCCATTTGAGAGTTTGCGCGTACCATACTGTACGAAACAAAATTTTGAGTTAATCAAAATTCTATCTCAGTAGTAAGTAAAGATGAGTAAAACATGAACATGTCATGAACTTTATGAAAGCATAACCACATTCATGTTTAAACAAATCTTAAGTACGCTAAACTAATCAGCTGGACTACCGTGACTAGTTCACACAAACTCCAAAATTTACTCAAGTTAACTACAGATTCATGACTTTAGTCCAATACCAAAGTTTTAGTAAACTCCAGTATCTTTCCAACGAGTACTTATATGCCCCTAGATCATCTCTGGATCAAAAGTTATGATTGCTCAAAGTTGACAGAATTCCTGGATAAAATTTGCCAGCATCTCCTTTGTATGTGGCTACTTTATCACAGTCGTATATGAAAATACAATAAGAATCTGAGCAAACTCTGAACTACAACAATGTTGAAAATTTCATAACCTTTCCAATGGTGTATCACAGGCTCCTTAAGGATTTTTCTACAAGACGTTGTGGCTTAAAAACCGAAAGGTCTAGAGAGGTTTTTGCTACTATCCAGGTGAAAAAACAGTTTGCCTTCAACTGGACTTTCCAGCAACTTAACGTGTGATTTTACTCTGGAGGTCTACAAAGAAATTGTAGAGCACTTGAAATTCTTTCCAGAACGGTATCATACACCCTAATTCGATATATCAACTCATAGTTATGCTCTGTCAAAGTCCAGCAAGAATTCCTGCCAGAAACAGAGCACTCTGTTTTTGAAAACTTTGACGCCTAGTCATGCTCTCATTTGAATCTTAGCTCAAAATAAGAGTTCAGTAACAAATATTTGTTTCAAACTTCCATTTTTAGTTGAAAGTTAGTTCATGAATCATTTCTTCATAGGGAAGAGGATTATATGTTTAGTACGGTGTCGATGCACCGTAAGAATCATGTCGGTACTACGTTACCTCACCAAAAGAAAATCCTACCCGGACTATGCCGGCATATACATATTATCAGTGGCACTAAGACGGTCTCTCGCACACGTGTACTACACGGGATACGTACGTGGTTAGTACCTGCAGAAAAACACTCAATAGTGGTGCACTCAAAGGTTGTTTCATTTCAGGCAGTTCCATATTTGAAAGTAAATACAAACGCCCGTATCATTGCCTTACGGCCGTCCTTGAGCTAAGCCGCGTCTCAAGGTACGTGATCGTGTTTTTTACACCACACGACAGGGAACCCGAGTATATCATGAACGGGTCTTCACGGTTGGGAATGTTATCAACCCAACGGATACCACCTACTGCCCTGCAGGGCATGCCAATGGCAAGCGCTGCGTATGTCCTCCTAGGCTATTTCCAGAAGAACACACTATCGCGTTACTGACCACACGATGGGGTCTCCACTTACTTGCCTAATGCACGCTAGGGATCAGCATTTCATATGAACTCAGGAACATGAAGAGTCCAAGAGTTTCATATTAACGTCTCACACCAAGCTGTGAGACCTATCCCTGAACCACTTCCCACGTCAGGGGAGCTAACTGAAATTGAACCGCTGTGTTCCTTAACATTCTTACCTGGATGTAGGTACATCGTTACATAATCAAAATTCAGAATTATAACAAGTATGTTAGTCATGCCACTTAAGTAACTATACTACTATAGTCCTTATGTGGGCCTAATACCGTTTCCTCACCGTATCCTAAGTTTTTGTCGTAATACGATCCTTACTCCATGTGCTATTACCAATGCGGCTCTGATACCATGCTGACGGGACCCGGCCGTCCCGATCACGGGGACGGGGCACCTTGCCCGGGATCGCATTGGGTGGTGCCGTGTTATGCGGCACCCAACAGCACACATATAAGGAACAATGTATTACATAAATCAAAGTGGAAACTTACAAATGTTCTTTGTAAATAATTTACATAAAATAGCTACAGCGGAAGTCTATAAACAGCTCACATTGAATAACTACGAAGCGCCCGAGAAGAGGTCCAGCCCGCGGACTCCTCTCGCTAGCAACACGAAGACATGGCAGCGGCTAGGTTCTCCATGTGATACATGACTCAGAAGTCTCCGAGTCTCACCGGACAACCTTCTTTATAGCGTCGTGTTAACCTGCAAAACCACTCATATAGTAAGAGTGAGCACAAAGGCTCAGCAAGACTTAACCGTCTCTCCTAAAGCATGCAACTCTACATGAGGGTAACTTAAGACATAATCCTGTGATTTGCAAAAAGACTCATCTACGAGTTCATCCTTAACTTTCAGATTTTAGCCATAATAGTACTGACCTTGCGCCCAGCTAGGGTCGTGAAGGGCATCGGATCGCTAGCCAGTCTAGTTTATTTGTGCATGATTTGATGAGCTAAGAACGAAGAACAACTGAGAATTTTGGGTTTTCATACCGGATCATCGGTTTGTGGCCGCCGGCGAAGTTTTCCCGAATTCTCGCTCGGTGGTTCACGGCATTGCTTGAGGTTTGGAGGTGAGCAGCATGGTTCACCAGCGCATCTGGGGATGTCCTTGCTCGGGCATGAATGTGCCTGGTGTAGGCTGTCCACGCGAGCCCGACGTCGGTTTCCACCGTTTGCACCTCGGCTTCGGCGTTGATCTTCAAATACGGCCAACCGCAGCCCCGGACGTCGGAGCTGAGCTGAGGGAACTCTTGTACACACGCTCCCTTTTCGTGTTGATAGCTCGAGCAGCCGGGGAGCGAAGTTGGCTCACGATCGAGGAGAACAGACGCGGCGCCGGCGGCTCGTTTTCTCGGGAGGGAGCAGAACAGGGGCTCGGGGTGGCGGTTTTGTGACCGAACAGCGCGCTGCGTGGACGGATGAGGGCGCGGTGAGACGTTGAGCAGGTCTCCAGTGTGAGCTGAAACCAGGAGGTGGCCTCCCCGTGTGTCTCGGTGTCGACCTGCGATCGATTGCCCTGACCTCGGTCTGAACAGAAGCACCAGTTTCCTTCGGGTGTAAGTCTCCTCCCAATGACATGTGGGGTCCACCCCCCTTCTTATCCCCCAAAACTCTCACAAATATCTCCAAATTTTGGCACATTGCAAATTCAGCTATGAAGAGCTCAAATTCAAAGGCCAATTGGCAATTGGTCAATTTTTACTTCAGTTTCAAATTTGAATTCAAATTTCTATGAAATTTACAAGTCTCTTTGATATACATATCAAAGCACCTCCAAATTTGCTCAAAATTTGCCTTCCTCATAATTTGGACCTGATGAATTCAAATATGTCATATGATTCTTGAGTTGGCCCCTGCAAATGAGGGTTTTGAACCAACAGTTTGGAACCCTCATTTTGGAAATGGCCACCTTTGGAGTCACATGATCATTTGAAATAAAAAGGAAACTTGAAGGCATGTGCTTGCTCATGACCATATTCTCATGTTCAGAAAAGTTTTTGCAAGTCCCAAACCTTGAAATTATACTCAGCTTTATTCACAACTCAAGTTTTGCATTTACAAGTTTTTGGGACTTTTACACACACCTCTGTTGGTCACGGCTGGGACGATGTGGCCCTCATGGAATCGTTAGATTAAGAACCAGCCCCAAAACGAGTTGTCAATTTTCAATAGTAAAATTTTGATATTTCCGAGCAGCAAGAAAAAGGCAAGTGTTCCTTGACCACTTTGATCCTAATCTAGGCAGATTAGTTAGATTATATGCATGCTGTCTTTAGTTTGAAATCCAGATTAGGATGTTTCACTAGTTTTGTTCCATATTATTCCTTGAAAACCAAGGTGGGATTTATTTTAGAATAGGTAGTTGTCATTTTATGTGCTTAGCCATGCTTAGAGCATAGAAAATGATTCAAACATAGACATTACTTGAAATATGGAATATATATGAGACACATTGGTGTGTCGTAGACATAGGAATGTAGATAGGTTGTTTGTTTGGTATGGTGCTTCGCGCATGAGACTCGGGAAAGTGTTAGTGCCTGTCTTAGATTTTAAGGACCGTCATGGAACAGTTAACTCGACTTTACAGTGCCACCACAAGACTGAGATGCAGCTTGGCCAATTAATTAGGTGTTTGCCGGTATAGTATGAGTGTTTGGATGGTGCGGGGAATGGGAGTCAGTTGGACTGCCTTGGGAACTGCAAGGCTCAAGAGGGGGCTTCTTCAGGGCAGAGTGTACTCCTGGGAACTGTAAAGGTGAAACCTCAGAGGACTTGTACTTGCTGGTAGATCCTTTGTAAAAACCTCGTAGTGATCTCCTGACCGCACACCAAAGAAAGTGTGCAATGTGGTTAGATACAACGGGTATCAGGGAGGTTTTAGTCCACCTAGCAACAGGGGGCAAAATCACGACTTGTGCGTAAAGTGGTGCAATCTCTACAAAGAAGCAAACTGTCATGACACTCGTGCTCACGGTCAAGAGAGGCATGGACTTTTCCATGATTAGAGAAACATGGAAAAGAATTGGAAAAGGATGTTAGATGGTGTAATCTAACATTAATGGTTTAATTATGAAGATGGGGGGATTCAATCACTTAGTAATATAGGAGCTAATTAAAGCTAAGGAACTAGGATTATGCTTAGTTCTTAACTTGAGTCAGCCTTTCTTGATATTAGCCTGCATATCGTTACTTTGCTACACTTGCTATGTACCTTTGGTACTCAAATTTGCTGTTGTTGGTGTTTGAATGCTGCTCAGGATATGAGGATGACATAGAGTACAATGAGGAGGATTTCGACCCAGATGAGTAGTTCTAGGCTGGCAAAACCCCCAGACAACGCCTGTGATTGAGCGCCACAAGAATAATCCGCTGCTGTAACATTTATACTTGTAGTTCATTTATTTAGTCTACGGACATATATATAAGAATTTTTTACACACTGAACTTGGCTTGTAATATATTATGATATTTCACTATTGTCAGCATATGTATGAGTAAACAGATCCTGGCATATATGTGAAATATGCTCGTTGACCTTTTGGAATACCAGGTGTGACATGTTGCATGCTCACAAATGACTTCAATTAAAAAAAATCAAGTAACATCTCATATGTTAAGTTTTTGTTGATCAAAGTGAAAAGTCAAGAAAGATAAAAAGAATATGCATACATCACACTTCTTCTTTTGAGATTACTTATAATTGCTTCTTATTGTAATCTATTGACATAGACTTGGCTTGGTTGGTTAGCATAAGACATATGTTGCATATAATCTTTTGCAATGTTTATGCAATTTTAACTTTTTATTGAAATATTAAGAAAAACACATCAACAAGTGCCATGTTTTCAAGTTTTGAACTAGTAGAGTTAATGAGATCATGACTTACTTAAATTGAACTACATTTTATTGATGTGATTGTGTAAGTTACCTGATAGTACGGTTTGGATAATCTTTGTTCTATATGTATATGTCATATTATGCTCATAACAGATCTAAATTTTGTCCCTTTTGTATCTTGATAAATACATTGTCAATCAGGGAGAAATATTGTCGCACATTGCAAATTCACAAGTGCTTTATGCATTCTGCCTAGGTAGAGTCATGTCCTTCGGGGGTGAATTGTTAAAGGGGAGGTTTCTTTCTCATTTGGTTTACAAATGGGGATGATGTGGTTATAGCTGGTGTTGCCAATTCATTCATCAAGGGGGAAATTGTGGGACCTAGGAATGTTGAATACATTGGCAATGGGTGTTTTAAGTGACAGTTTAATTTCAAGTTTCGATCATCCGGCTTGTTTTCTTGCATGTCGGTTTCACTTAGATTGACATTGCTTCAATCTATTGTTCATAAAATTCATTCTACTCATCCAATTGAATTGATTCTTTTTGTGTTGGCTTCGGAACTCGATTTTATATCACCTATGATGATTTAAAGGTCATTGGACTCAAGGTTCACTCGGGTAGATTCAACCAAATTTTGATCACTTCTTTATCTGAACTTGAGTTCAACTAAACCTATTGATGTGATTGTTATTGCATTGGCTTTCCGACTCGTTTCTCTACTGCCTATAGAGTTTTGATCGCTTTATCATAGAACCTACTCGCACACGTCTTTTTCAGACGTAACAGTTTTTGGTGGAGGGGTTAACTATTCCGCTGATAGTATTGCATCATCTATTAGTCAGTCCCCTTCTGATAGTTGGTAACGTGCTTTTTGATATGACACTCCCACAATATACTAGTTCTACAAAAGGCACAAACAATAAAATAATGTTATAAACAATAAAATGGTAGATGATACAAAAATTTCAGCAGAAGACTCAACCCCTGACCAAAAACTGATGTCTGAGAAACACGTATGTGCGAGTAGGTTATATGACCTAAAACGTGATAAAAACTCTATAAAAAGTATACAAACGAGCCAGGAAGCCAACACAACAAGAATCACGTTAATAGGTTGAGTAAAACTCAAGTTATGATAAAAAACATGAGCAAAGGTTGTCTGATCTACCCGAGCAAAGATCCAATCTAATAAGATGCAAAAACTGTCGTGTCACGCATGAACCATGACTAAAATGACCTTGAAATATTTACAGATTATATAAAATTGAGTTGTGAAGATAACAAAAAAATAATCACGTTGATTGGATGGGTAGATCAAAAGTTATGGCTAAAAGATTGAGCAAAGATCAATCTGTCCTACGCGAGTGAAAAACAGATCTGCTAAGCTGCAAAGAAACTCGTGTAACTGAAACACTGCAAAACCAATGACCGTGAAATTTACCAAGATGATAGATAACTGAGTTGTGAATACAACATAAAAAGAATCACGGCAATTTGATATGTAAAACACGAGTTATGATCGAAATACCAATCCAACGTCAGGCTGCACAGAGACTCGCCGGAAAAGGCTTGAAGCAAACAAGCCGGACGACCAATGCACAAAATCTCCTCACAAACTACGAATTTTATTGATAAAAACACAAGAGAAGCAGCTACCAGTTGTGCACCCCATGAGCCCTGGCCCCCTTGCTTATATAACCTGCCCTTAGGCAACTCCAATTCAATCAGGACTCCCTACTACTTGGATTCAACCGGAACTTTCCATAACTGCTTAAAACTCTTCCATACATAGACAGATGCGATCCTAAGACTTCCAAACACCTTACAAACGTCCTGCACATATCTAAAATAACTCAACTTTGTGCCTCACACGAAATCCTATCATAACCAACTCGATACATTCCATAAACGCACCATAACCTCCTCAGCTTCAGGCTGAGCGCGTAATCCAGCCGGTTGGACCATTCCGGCCTTTTCTTCTCGTCCATAACTCTTCATCATGCCTTGTAACAATATTGTCACTTCTATGCACCCCTTGCACATGTCCAAACACTTTTCCAAACGTCCATGATACCTCCATATGCACTGTTCTTGGCTCAAACATGTTGTGTGACCTTCCGGATCGACTCAACCACAATTCCTCCTGAACTTGATTGTTGAACATTATTTTCTCCCTAAGACTAGTTCAATGGATCACCATCACCAGCTATGTCTTGATATCAAGCAACACCTACAAATGAACAAACAACCAATTCTTCCGAGCACAAGTCCTCGACTTGACTCTCATTAGTCCGAAAACCACAACACCTTGTGTGAGCACCTCACACACGCATCTTGTACACCTGAAACAGCCATGAACCACCAAAACACATCAATAACTAATTCAATAAAGACGAAGCATTCTGTTCTACACATCAAAGACACACATAATACGTTCCATGTCAAACCAGACATCAAACACCACGTGAATACTTAAAACTTTACATGAATCTCACTTTAACACTCCATTGCCAATGTATTCAGCACCTAGGTCTTAAAAAAACAATATTCTTAAACAATAAAATCACCTAACCTACAATACCTGCCTAACAACAATTCTATAGCTATAAAAAGTAACACTATTAGCATTACCACCTAGATAATATGCTAATATTATCCTTAATGGGCTTACTATTGAATCCTCACCCGTAAACACTTTAGATTTAAAAATAGGTCCTACTTGATATGCAATATCAAGAACCTGCTCTGATGCCACATTGTGAGGACTATGCGCACATAAAAGCACACAACATACGCATAACCAATGGATCGATATTGGGTGGGGTCATACGCTGCGATACCACATTGGATATTATTTGAACCATAATTTTCAACATAACAAAATTTTATAGGTACAATCCATAAAAGATACTGCCAAAACATATCAAGTTTTGCAGTAGAATATACGTAGCAAAATATTATAACACTCGATACATGATCTAAGTGTTGCACCATGTAATGCCTGGAGACACGCTGCACTAGCAGCATACAATGAAACCAATGGCGAGTTGATCTCCCACTGGACCGTCCATCCCGAAAAAGGTGGCACATCATCCTAGAATCCCGCTATATCATAATAATCTCTAAGAACATGATCATGTGCAAAACATTAAGCCACAAATCCTGATCAACTAATACTCAGTAAGACTTATTGTCAAACACCGAATAAAAAAGAAAAGTTGCCGATCCCTCAACCACCCGTGCCTCTTCGCGCCACGGTCGCTCGGGATCGCTCGCACTCGTTCGCGCCACACAATCGCTGCCCTTTCCTTCCTATGTAAACAAATCAGGAACCCCCAATTCTCTTCTCCACATGTGAACAAGTTCTCGAAGGGTGAGTTTGCCACCGATTTCCACGCCCCACATCAACTTTGGTTCATCGTAGGAAGATCTCTGGCAAGAAATCATCAAAGATCCTTGGTTCTAGTGCTATTGCGGTGAAGCCTGATGATCACCGACGCCCTCGCTGTTGCCAACACATTTCTGGGTGGTTCCAATCAAATAAATCACCCTAGGTGAGTTCCTTATGTTTCTCTCCTCTGAATTTGGAAGAAAAAGTCAAGAATCAGTGTTTTATATGAAGATTCACATTTTTATGAGTTCACCGCTGCACGCCGCCGATTCTCGCCGCCCCACCATTTCCAACATTTGCCCGTCAATCTAATCTGTACTACATGTAACAAAAGAGGAAGAATTATAGTCCTAGCGTGCCACGTCAACGATCACCATCGGTTGCCGCCCCAAGTCATCGTCGACTAACTTCCGAAACATCTAGGACCCTGAAACCACCCTATAACCAGCCCCAAAGATAGTTGTCAATCCTCAAGAGCAAAACTTTGACATTTATGAGCTGCAAGAATAAGGCAAGTGTCCATGACTACATGTGGGGACCCCATCGGGCTCCACACTACCCGGGAATCGTGTTGGGTGGTGCCGTGCGATGCGGCACCCAACAACACATGTATAAAGACATCATATTACATAAATCATATCGGAAGCTTACAAAGTCTGAGTTTACAAATATTTTACCTCAAATAAACTACAGCAGAAGACTACAACACTCACGACTCATATCTAACTCTGCAACAGAGAAAACATCCAGCCCGCGGACGTTTCTCGCTAGCAACACGTATACACTAAGCAGCGGCAAGGTTGCTCATGAGTATCCACTCGGAGGGTTCCGAGTCTCATCGGGCAACCATACTCATAAGTATAGAGTCAACACCTGCAAAACAAGTCATATAGTATTCGTGAGCATAAAGCTCAGTAAGACCTAACCATCGAACCTAATCATGAAACTCTACAAGAGAGTAAAGACATAACATAGGATAGTAAATTGCATAAAGGACTCGCCTAAATGTGTATCCTTATTTTCAGGTATTATTAGCAGCACATTAAGAATAACCTTGGGCACCTCACATCGGAAGTCCACAATCAAACAAGAAACGCTTTCTCCCAATGTAAATTTCTCAAGGTGGAAATGAATCGAATTCGCACTAACCTATTCATATAAGATAACATTACATTGCTAGTATCAACTTCAAAACAATAGTGATTAGTTCTTATCTCAGTGCAAGTCATTACTACGTCACAACTGTGACAACAAGTGTGCTCAAATAACTGTGAGCGACGGTGATTCGAATCAAAAGACGCCCGGACTACACGACACGTACGCCCGTACTCGATGTTGCCTATAGCAACCATCCTGGACATCGTATGCGGCAACCTTTCCCATGTTTCACCTACGTCGAATCGATTCTATCGTCCTGTACAGTAGCCTCACCTCATGGTGCACCTTTTGACTTGAGATGTCATGAGCGAGTTACCCACATACTGCACACCGGCCGAACGCCTGAGGCGACCGAAAAAGTCCCAACACAAACTTTCCGAGGTACATTGGTTTATTGGGTCCCATATAGCCAGCATGCATCCGGTACACAACTCAAACTTGTCCAATAGGGCGGCACACTAATTTGTCCTTGACCGACACGGACAGGTCTAACTCACTCAGGCTCCTATGTCCTGTTACTCCTACAACCTACCCGGTCTCATCTTCAAATTGCTAACAAATTCTTGAACCAATCCCATGTGCCCCCAATCTCCTATTCATGTGAATAGCGTCCAACCACTCTACTTCTACCGGAACCTAACTAAGCATGGCAGTTTCTACACGATGAAATGACAACTACCCGAATACTGCATAGGGTTTTCTGGTCATGCAAGAGGAGTATCAAATCATCTAAACCTAATGCACAATTCATTCCTAACCAACATAGTATATACAAAGTAAAAACTTAATAGTTGTTAAATGCAAATCAGAGCTTACCTGTTTTGCAAGTGATTAATAGTATACATATAAGTTAGAATCTTCTCTCCCTTGGGGCTTGATCAACTGATCCACTTCAATGGATTCACTCCGTCGGACTCCTTCGTTGATCGCCTTCGTCATCAGCACAATCGACATGCATATGAACAAGTTTTACAATGCAAATTAGAAAATTAAAGACTTGAACTTGTTAAGAACAGAGGAAGGTGTTGGAGTGCTCAGAAGGAATGTGTTGCCTCTGTTGTGCAAAGAAAATCAAGGGACAACTCAATCTGCCCTAGTAGTTCAGTTATAAAATGGCTAAGTTTCCTAATGGACATATGAGATGGCTGAAATGATTGGGGTGCAACTGAAGAACCTGAACTCTAGTATCTTTGAAATTTTTACAGAACTTCCTATACTACACAGGGACTTACTTGCCAAATTGCAGCTAAAGTGGATGGAAGTTGTGTCTCCTTTAATTCCCACATGATTCCTATGTTTTTCTCATATGCATAAGAATAGAGAATACATACAGGAAGATGTAAGGCTCAACCTATGCTGAAACTTTGCATGTGAGTTTCTGGTCATAAGAAAGTATTTTGGTCCAAAATTCAGAACTTTTCATTGAGTAGTTCATCCAGAATAATTCTCTAAGAAGTTATGGTAATAGAAATTAATTCTGAAGTAGTTTGCATTTTCATGCCAAATCAAGTGAACTACAATTTCAATTAGAGCTCATAGAGCATGCCTGAATTTTCCTAGGATTTTCGGAGCTAAGAATTCCCTGTAATTGATTTTACAAAGACTGCACTATTTCTGAAAAAGTTTCTGAGTTAAATTTGGTACAGTCTTTTGTACTCTAAAAATTTTTACCCAAATCAACTCCAAATGATCTGAAATTGCTGGAAGTTCAATAATATCCTAAAGAATATTCTGGCAAAATTTGGTAAATTTTATATGAACTAAACTCCCTCAATAATTCTTTTACAGAAAATTTTTAAGAACTATCCAGAATTTATTATTGACTTTCGTACTAATTGACTTGCAAATTTGGACAGATGTTTCCAAGATGAATCTAACCCCACCCAATTTGGAGTTTTATACATAAAGTTATGAATTTCTAAAGTTGAAGCAAAATATGGAATTTATTTTCTACTGCAAATCGAGCTGGACCCACTATTTAAATTTCAGCCAATGGGGTGCGAGCCACAGGGTTCTCCAGTGTGTAGCCACAAACGATCAGCAGCCACAGCCGATCCCGGGTTTAAAAATACAGCCGCTGACAGCTGGGCCCGGCACAGCTTCTTCCTCCTCCCAACTCCTCCTCGTCCGCGCGACCCCCCGCCCCTCGCGAGTCCGAAGCGACGCCTCACTGGCCGCCTCCCAACCTAAGGCTCACCGCCTGGGGGTTTTGGGGGACGGGGAATCCATTTGTTAGGTCGGTGATGGCGGTAGATGACCGGAGATGGTCGGGCGACAGGCGGAGGCTTCGGTCGAGCTTCGGCGACGTCGGCCGGCTTCTCTCGACTGCCAAACACTCTGAAATTTGGCTCTACAGCATCAGTGGACCTTGAGGAAGATCGACAAGAATGCAAACTAGCTCGGGAAAGTCTGTAAATGGGTTGTCACTGTGACGGACCGGAATCCGTACACCCAGGATCTCATAGGGTGGTGCCGTACGATGCGACACCCGACAGCACACGCCATAAGGCAACCATTGTATTACAAGGAAAACAAACTAAATATGTACAAAGGTGGTACAAACCTTCAGTTTGTAACTAACTACAGAGTTACAACAGTGGAAGATCATTTGTACAACTCACACCCACCTAACTAGCAAAAGTCTGTTGTCCAGCCCTACGGACAACCCACACTAGCAGCACTCATCTTCAGCGCGGCGTGTATGGCTCCCACTCAGCCGTGGTCCCTGACAGAGGGTAGCCTTCGCCGGTGGACTCGTACCCCGAGTCCGTGGGGTACTCCTCACCTGCAAACACTTAATAGCAGCAATCGTGAGCACGATGGCTCAGCAAGTCTTAACCCGACGCTCCTACACAGGAAACTCTACATGCAGGACATAACCAACATAGGATGGCACATTGCAGCAAAGGACACAGCTACAAGTTCATCCTTAATTCATCTTTTATTCACAAGTTAACAGTTCATGAATCTGAAATTTAGTGAGCAATATTTGGTGGCACAATTGTAGCAATACAATTTGTACATATCAGCGGAATTGAATCACAATATTCCATAATTTATCTACGTCACGACACAGTGAACAAGCGGTACTCATAACCGTGAGGGATGGTGAATCGACTCGATATACACCTGCAGGGATACCCGAATAGCACGTCATGTACACCCACACACGGAGCTGCATACAGCACGCTCACCCCGTGTCGTACGGGACAACCTTTCACCAAACAGCCCAAACGTCGAACCGGTCGCACCCAAACGGATAGGAGGTTCCCTACACGGAGCATCTCTCTATGCCTGTTAGCGGATTTTCACCTTTCTGCCCTCAACCTACACCTATAAATCGGTGTGTTATGCCTTGACGCCCAGAGGTATAGGTTACATCGGTTTATCCGATATGCCTTCGGTACATTCAAAACTTGTTTAGCGGGGCCGCACACGGATCGGTCCTCAATCGACACAAACAGTGCGACACTCACAAGACTTCCTCTTGCTGCGTCCTAGCCCCTGCCTAGTCTCATTTTGTTCTTACTAAAGTTGTCTCACCACTCGAACAAATCCTGTGTGTCCCAACCGAAGTAGATTCCAACTACTCGACTTGTACCGAAGTCAATAAACATTAAGCACAGCATGAACTACTCGAGGACTTAGACACTACCCTCACTCTTGTTGGAATAATCTGGTCATGTATTTGGGGTTTCATCCATCCTACACCTAATGCACATACATACTTCACACTAAGTGTATATAAAGTAAGACTTTATAAAACTTGTTAAATGCAAATCGGGGCTTGCTTTGTTGCTGCTGGTCAGGGGTTAGGGTCTTGTCCAAAAGTAGGAAGTCCAACACTTCCGGGTCCCCTCGCCTTCAGCGACTACACGTGAGCAATGTAACGATATGTCAATTTAAATGCAATGTATTAAATTTAGTATGTAAAGACTTAGGATACGGTGAGGAAACGATATTAGGCTCACATAAGGACTATAGTAGTATAGTTACTTAAAGTGGCATGACTAACATACTTGTTATAATTCTGAATTTTGATTATGTAACGACGCACCTACACTCATTTAAGTATGGTAAGGAACACCACCGAAAGCGGTTAAATTTCGGTTAGCTCCCCCGACGAGGAAAGTGGTTCAGGGGTAAGCCTCACAGCTTGGTGTGAGACGTTAATATGAAACTCTTGGACTCTTCATGTTCCTGAGTTGATGTGAAACGCTGGTCCCTAGCATGCATTAGGCAAGCAAGTGGAGACCCCATCGTGTGGTCAGTAACGCGATAGTTTGTTCTTCTGGAAATAGCCTAGGAGGACATACGCAGCGCTTGCCATCGGCGTGCCCTGCAGGGCAGTAGGTGGTATCTGTTGGGGTGATAAAATTCCCAACCGTGACGACCTGTTCGCGCTCTACTCGGGTTCCCCGTCGTGTGGTGTAAAAACACGATCACATACCTTCAGATGTGGCTTAACTCAAGGACGGCCGTATGGCAATGATACGGGCGTGTGTATTTACTTTCAAATATGGACCTGCCTGAAATGAAAACAACCTTTGAGTGCACCACTATTGAGTGTTCTTCTGCAGGTACTAACCATGTACGTATTCCGAGTGGCACATGTTTGCGAGTGACCGTCTTAGTGCCACTGATAATACGTATATTCCGGTATAATCCGGTTAGGATTTTCTGTTGGTGAGGCAACGTAGTACCGACATGTTTCTTACGGTGCATCGACACCGTACTACACTTAATAATCTCCTCCCTATGAAGAAATGATTCATGAACTAACTTTCAACTAAAAATGGAAGTTTGAAACAAATATTAGTTACTGAACTCTCATTTTGAGCTAAGATTCAAATGAGAGCATGACTAGGCTTCAAAGATTTCAAAAACAGAGGGCTCTGTTTCTGGCCGGGATTCTTGCTGGACTTTAACAGAGCATGACTCAGTAGATTTAACCAATTAAGGTGTATGCTACAGTTCTGGAAAGATTTTCAAGGGCTCTACAATTTCTTTGCAGACCTCCAGAGCAAATATCACATTTTAAGTTGGGGAAAAGTCCAGTTGAAGGCAGACCGTTCAGAACCAGGACAGTAGCAAAAACCCATCTGGACCATTCTGTTTTTAAGCCATAACTTCCTGTAGAAAAATCCTTAAGGAACCTATAATACACTGTTGGAAAGGTTATGAAATGTGCAACATTGTTGTTGTTCAAAGTTTGTCCAGATTCTTATTGTATTTGTATATACAACTGTGATAAAGTAGCCACATACAAAGGAGATGCTGGCAAATTTTATCCAGGAATTCTGTCAACTTTGAGCAATCATAACTTTTTATCCAGAGATGCTCTGAAGGCATATGAATACTTGCTGGAAAGAAACTGAAGTTACCACTAACTTTGGTATTCAACTAGAGTTATGAAAATGCTTTTAACTAGATCAAAATCTGGGTTGAGTGCAGGAAGGTATATTGTATATAGAAAAAAACACAGGTTAGGTCTATCCCACGGAAGTGATTCAACTCGAGGAGTTTCCGGTGGGACGAGAAGAACCGATGTGTTTCTGATGCGTTACCGGGCGTGCCGGGTAATGAGACGTCAAGTTCAAGATTGAACTGACGCCAGAAACAACACCGATTCCACGGAGGCCGTACAAGATGGCACCTAACGAACTGGTGAAGTTGAAGGAGCAACTAAGTGAACTCATGAGCAAAGATTTTATATGACCAAGCTCATCACCTTGGGGTTGCTCTACGCTGTTTTTTCAGAAGAATGACGAGACACTAAGATTAAGTGTGGATTATCGTTCACTCAATGCCATCATTATATAGAACAAGTACCCTGCCCCACCTCGATAGTTCATTCGATCAACTAGTTGGTGCAAGTGTATTCTAGAAGATGGTTGGAGCTCATCAAAGATCATAACTCCGAGATCCACTACCATCCGGGAAAAGTGAACGTGGTTGCCGACATGTTTGGTTGGATAGCCCACGTTCACAACTTGGCGATTGCTGAGTTAGAAGAAGAAAAACCTAGTCTCTGTGTCATTCCGTATGGAGCACTCTATAACCTCGCTCCCATGCTAACAATCTGAGGAAATATTGCTGAGATTCAAAGGAGAGACAAGGGTATGTCTCACATACGGAGAAGAATAGACAATGGAGAGATGAGGTTGTTTAGGAAGAACAATGAGGGTACTCTATGGTTTAAAGACCGTACAGTTATACATCGTAAGATGAAGCTCTACGGACGGAAATGTCGCACACCGCTGAAGTGGTGTGAGTACGGTGAAAGAGTACTGTTCGGGGTTGATCAGTCAACAAAGCCGATGACCGAGTTCGGACAATAGAAGGGAACTTGAAGGCTGTACAATCCCGACAGAAAAACTACGATGATCTAAGGCGTAGACCGTTGCATTTCGACGGCGCAGAACACGTTGTCTTTGCGTGTCTCCGATGGAAGGAATTCACCGGTTCGATGGAAAGGGGAGATTTTGCTCCCCGAGCCTTAGATCCATTTGTTATCATGGAAAAGTGCGGACCATAGCCTACCGGCTGGAACTACCGGCAAATCTTGCTGGTGTTCACGACATATTTCATGTGTCACAGCGACGGAAGTGCCTTAAAGCTACCATCGCTGTCCGCACAAAAGAAATCGACTAGTTGAAGTCGGATTGTGCCTACACCGAGCGACTGGTTCAGACTATCGATGAAAAGATCAGGAACACCTGGAATCGGACATTAAGCTTTTACATGGTGCTGTGGAGTAATCACACCACGGAAGAAATCACGTGGAAAGCAAAGGTTACCTCGGCAGGAAAAATCCGGAGCTTTTATCGTCAGAGATCTTGGAATTACCTCACCCGTCTCTCTCTTCTTTTAGAATCTCGGGACGAGATTCCTTTTAAGGGGAAAAGAATGTAAAAGTCCTAAAAACGTGAATGCAAAGAAAATGGATGATTGAACGTCATTGTGTTTCGGGTTCATGGAAAATGGGACTTACAAAAAACTTTCTTACATGGGATGGTATACATGAGGTGCAACCACATGGGTTCAAGCATTCTTTTGAATGTGTTAGACAAAGGTGAAGTTAAACCCATGTGTAAATCATACATGTGCATGAGAAAGAATTATAAGAAGATCTTTATACTCAAATGCTCACCTCAAATTGCTGCCAAAGTGTTGAATACACATGGAACCTCATACATATTTGAAATTGAGGAGAATTATGGTGGCAAACTTTTGATTTGAGGGTGAGCTAGAGAGGAGTTAATTATGATCATGTTTGAATTCGTGCTGAATTCAAACATGTTCAGGCAAGGGAATGACTTGAGTTATGTCACATGAAATGATAAACTCACACATGGACATGTGGCGAAAGCTAAAATTTTCTTTAGCTCATACCGAACACATGTTAACCAAGGGAAAGAACCTCACTCCCAAAAATCTAACTCATGTGCACATTCTCCATGAGTAGAGGGGAGGGAAATTTAAGCCCAATTTTGAATCTTGGTAAAGGATTCATGTTCAGCTTGTCCAAAGGCCTATATGTGAGATGACTATTGCAGTCCTCAGGTATTAAAGAGCTTAAGTTCCAAATTTGGAGAAATTTTGAGCTCATATACCATTTGTTAAAATGGGTCATCACAAAAGAGGCTTTCAAACTGTTGGTGCAAAGTTTATGTTTGCAGCAACCAAATGTAAAAGCTTATTCCAAAATTGAAATCCTCAGCCCAAATTTGTGGTAATATAAATTTTCACCACATTGGGAAGTATGTTGGCTAAACATTTTCATGATGACTTTAAATTCAGTTTTGAACCAAAGGGTTCACTTCAAGGAAATGGAGGTCATTTCCAAAAAGGGAGTTCAAACTGTTGGTTCAAAATTCTTATTTGCAGTGGCCAACTCAAAGATCAGATGGCATATTCAAATTTGAACTGAAGTACACCATGTCAAAAATGCAAATGGCTGTTGAATTTGAGTTCCTCATGACTGAAGTTTGCACTATGCCAAATTTGGAAGATCTTTTGGGAAAAGAGCAGTGGGACCCAATTGTCATGGAGAGGGGGAAAATTTAGCACACAAGTCTCTGATTTCTATGTTCAGACTCACTCAACCGACTGAACAAACCGGTTCTCTGCTTTTTCACTCGAAGCCGCTGAACAACCAACGCCTGCGCGCGCGCCACCGAGGCGACATTGCCGCCAGCTCCCAAGCATATCAGGACTCGGTTTCTTGCCCCTATCGACTCAACCGAGAGCACCTCGACTCACCAACCGCCTCGCAGCAGCTACTCGACTGTTACCGCGTGCTCTCGGGGAAGAGCTCGGCCGCACGAAGGAGAGGCCGTTGGTCCACCGCCAACCGGCCGTATCCGCGAGCAGCACGCCGAGCTAAGCCGCCAACGGCGTTGCCGCAGCTCCCTCAACGTGCCCAAATGGAGAGCAAGGCGCCACATCATTGGAAACCCCAGAACCGAGCAAAAAGTTTCTCCCCGGCGCCGTGACAATCTGCCGCGAGAAGGGCTCGTCGCCCGGCCACCACAGAGCTTCTCCCACCGAGCTGCGAAAGCAAAAAGGTCCGTCTAGAGACCTTCTATTTCCCTGTTTTTCCATCGGTGTGCGATGGACACAGAAGTTGCTTCGATCGAAAATTCGCGCCTCACGATCAACCAAACCACACACAACGTAGAATACACCTTCTATACCTCTGTGCGAGTTCATAGGATCAAGAACCACCAAAAACAGTCGAGCAAAGCTGCTGTTCATCGATTTTTTCGATTATCACCGGATTTTTGACCTAGCCCGACGGTGAGGTCATAATTCCGGTGAGTTTCAGCAAGATCGGCGGTTGGATCCGTGTTCTCCTCAGTGCAGTGGTGCTGTACGAGCAAACGCTGACGTGTTTGGTGCAGTACAGCACCCTAGCGACGTCGCCAGACATGCCGCAGCCACTGTCACCGTCGCACCTAGGGTTCCGGCCATCTTCGACCCGAGGGAAGGCCGGCAACGTGTTCCGCGCACAGGAATACGTAATGGCGGCGAAAATCAGCAAGTTCCGAGCACGGGAACTGTCACACCCGGTTTTTCCGAAGAAACAACCAAGTGAATATCACATGTATGCCAGGATCATTTTCTCATACATGTGATGACAAATAGTGAAGCATCATTTATTACAAGCCAGGTGTCGAATATAAATAAGTCTTACATAATAAATGTCTCGATGGACAATAATAAGTTCATCACAAGTAAATAAACTAGCAGCGGAATATTATTCTTTAGGGCTCCATCACAGGCGTTGCCCGGGGGTCTTCATGAACCTAAAAACCTTCTTCGGGTCCAAAGTCTTGGTCATTATACACCACCTCATTATCTTGACCTGAGCAGCAGTATAAACCAACAAATATGCAAGGTTGAGTACCAATGGTACTCAGCAAGTGTGGGAAAATTATATCATGCATGGCTAGAACAAGGAGGGGTTGAACTCATGGTTAAAGCACTACGCAATTTATACCTATCACCTTAGCTTATTAAGCACCTACATTACTACACAGGTGAAATGATCCAAATCTCCCATCCCATCATCATAAACCAATAACCATAATCATCATTTCCAATGTTAAGCTCCCCGCTTAACTTCCAAAACCATCAATTCTCTAATCATGAATAAGTCCAGGCCGCTCTTAACCGTGAGCACGGCTGTCAAGACAGTTTTGACTCTGCAGAGTTTGTACCACTGTACCCACAAGTAGTGATTTCATCCCCCGTTGCCGGGTGGACTAAAAGAACCTCCATTATGCCAGTGGCTACGAACCACATTCACACTTCCCAGGTGTGTGGCCAAGAGATCACTACGAAGCCTTTACAAAGGGATTCCCGACGAGCGTGGGCCCACTGAGGTTTCACCCCTAACAGCATACAAGAGGCTCCAACCCCGCTGCAGTGGCCCCCTCTTGAGCCTTGCGGTTCATATGGCAGTCCAGCTGACTCCTATTCCCCGCACCATCCAACACACCCATACTACGTCGGGGATACACCTAATTAATTGGCCAAGCTGCCCCATCTCAGCATGTGGTTGGCACTGTAAAGCCGGGTTACATGCTCCATGAACCGGTCCTTAGGATCCAGGCAAGTACTAAACACAAACCCAAGTCTCGTGCACCCAGCACACAACCAAAACATCCAACTTGCCTTGATCCCTACCTCTACATAACTCACAATGTCTCACTCAAGAGTAGGGTAATATAAACTGATGATCTCATATCCCAAATATCCCATTCTAAGCATGGCTAAGCATATGCATGTGTATAAATGACATGACAAAATAAATCCCAACCCAATCTTCAAGGAAACAAGGTAATGCAATTCTAGGGAAACTTCCTAGCATGGGTTTCATATTTAACTTGACAATGCAAATAATTCTATCTACACATCCTAGCATAGGATCAAAGTGGTCAAGGACACTTGCCTCCTTCTTGCTGCTCTTGAAATGGGTAGTCTTGGTCTTGGAATTGAATAACTTGTTCTTGAGCAGGTTCTACTTCATACCATCACACATAGCAAAAGAAAAACAACAATCATAAGACATAGTTCACACTTCTACTTCATACAAACCACACATTCATATTTATGAAAGTTCTTTACCATTATATGTGTTGTGGTTACTTTATGTGTGTTGATTTGGGGCTTACATACACTTTTATTTATATGTGTATGATTCCTACTTTGGTGTTCATATTTATACTCACATACTATATATATATATACATATATGTATATATGTGTGTTTCAGTTTTAAATAAATTCCTTATATATATTAAACTACCAAGTATGTATGAAAAGTATTTTTCTTCTCCATATTTGCCTTCATAATTTCTATCAACCCTAAACTGAATTCTTTGTATTTTAGAAACTCCATTTATCATTTACTAGTTTCTATATTTTCAGATTTATATTCTTATGCATAATTGTGCATTTTATTATTAAATTAGTAATACACACTACCTAAACAGATTAGGTTCTGGTCCTAAATAATTTAGGATCATATTTTGACCTTGGCTTCTGATGTATACTATTTCATAATTATTTTCCCTATTTTTCTTTAACTATTCTTTACTTAAAAATGTGTCCCTATACTATTAAATGTGAATAATAGATGAAACAGATTTATTTCAGCCTAAAAATATATTTTTATCTCACTCCAAAGTTTTCTAAGTACTGAGAAAGTTTTTAATAAATTTGACAATTATGTTTGTCCCCCTTTTTAATATTTAAACACTAGTTACATATTCAATTTTCTAAATTAAATACTAAACAGAGCTAAAATAATGAATTCACCTCATTACAGGGTCTATAATATTATTTTCATAATTTCCAGGGGTCTAGCTACACTTGTCAGAGGTGTTTTTCCTAATTTCTATTAAGTCCAGGGCTAAAACTGATTTTTAAATGAATTTACATGATTTTCTGGAGTTCCAGGGGCTAGATCTGAAGTTTCCGGGGCTAGCTCTCAATTCCAGAGAACCCCAGGGGGTAGCACGTAAGAATTCCAGTCTTTATAACGCGGGGCTGACGTGGACCGTCTGATTTTAAACCGACGGCTGAGATTATAACATCGAACCGGTACGCGGGGTTTTAAAGTCTACCGTGCGATTTAAAATAAACGGCGCACAAGCGGCCACGTCGCTCTGATCGAGCGCGGGCGGCGCTGCCGGCGGCGCACGGCGGCGGGAAGCGGCGATCTCGCCGAAAACTTTCGGATCCTCGAGAATTCTGCCTAGAACTGTGATCTTATGGCCTAGATCGGTAGAGGGGAGGTCAGGGATCTCACCTCGGGGGTTTTCTCGAGCTCGGGGGTCCTGGAAAGTGCTCTGCGGCGAGGTCCGAGGCAAAACCACGGCGAAGCTCGTCGGAGCTGGATTTGCACCGTATATCTTCGGGTTTTCTGCACCTGCAAAGTTCCCCGGAGGCGGTGGATCAAGACCAACGAGTTAGATCAGAGTTTCCGAGCTTAGATCGGCCAGAATTCACCGGCGAAGTCTCGGTGCTCACCGGAGTGAAAATCGGCGATCGCGTGCGAAAAACTGATCGGATCGGTTGTTTTTATAGCCGGGGGAGGGCGGTGGTTCTGTTGTGATCAGGTTAGAGTCCTCAGGTTCCAGAATTCGGCTGCGGGACGCGGTTTCCCGATCGGTTGCGATCGCGCGCGCGCGGGGAGAAGTCCGGGGTCGCGGGGTTAGGGATGACAGGCGGGTCCCACATGTCAGCGAGGGGCAGCGCGGCGCGCGCGGGGGCGGGCTGCGCGGGGGTTAGCTGGGCCGGCTGAGGTTTCGGCCCACTGGCCAGTTTTTTTCCGGTTTTCCTTTTTCTTTTTCCATTTCTTTTCTGTTTTGAGTCTAATTTGAATTCCAGTTTGAATTTGAATTTTTGCAAAACATGCAACACGTCCAAAAATTTTTAAATCCCCCTCTGAACATGGTTTATGGTTCTAAATCCAAAATTTGAATCTTGACTAAAAATTTGGGGTGTTACAGCTCTACCCCCCTTAAAAGAAATCTCGTCCTCGAGATTGGTGTTTCTAAGAAAATAATTCCGGAAATTGTGCCTTAAGCTCATCTTCCCGTTCCCAGGTGGCTTCCTCTTCTGAGTGATGCTTCCACTGCACCTTGCACATCCTGATTCTCTTATTTCTGGTGAGGCGTTCCATTGTCTCCAAAATCTTGTATGGTTGCTCGGCATAAGACAAATCCTCAGCTACATCCACTTCGTTCATGGGTAACACCTCCTCAGGCGTCCTCAGACATTTCTTGAGTTGCGACACATGGAACACATCGTGCACGTCCGACAGATGAACCGGCAACTCTAGTTGGTACGCCACTTCGCCTTTTCTTTCCAAAACTTGAAAGGGTCCGATGTATCGAGGTGACAACTTCCCTTTCACCTTGAACCGACGAAGTCCTCTGATAGGGGACACCTTGAGATAAACATAGTCTCCCACGTTGAAAACGAGTTCTCTTCTTCGTATATCGGCATAGCTCTTTTGGCGTGTTTGTGCTATCCTCAAATTGTTGCGAATCTCCCTCACCTTCGCCTCGGCTTCTTGTAATACTTCGGGACCAAACACTTTACTTTCTCCTGTTTGGTTCCAAAATAGGGGAGTTCTGCACTTCCTTCCATACAAAGCTTCAAACGGTGACATCTTCATACTAGCTTGATAACTGTTGTTATAGGAAAACTCCGCATACGGTAAGTTCTTGTCCCAACTCCTATTGTTTTTGAGTGCACATGCCCTCAACATATCTTCAAGGATCTGATTGGTTCTCTCCGTCTGCCCGTCAGTTTGGGGATGATAGGCAGAACTGAAATTCAGATGGGTTCCCATGGTTTCATGCAACTTTTGCCAAAACCTCGAAGTGAACTGTGTCCCTCGGTCCGACACTATCCTCTTTGGCACTCCATGGTAACACACAATCCTTGACATGTACAATTCTGCCAATTTGGATCCGCTGTAGCTTTCTTTCACAGGGATGAAATGAGCTACCTTGGTTAGCCGATCAATAATGACCCATATTGAATCATACCCGGATTGGGTTCTAGGCAATCCCACGACAAAATCCATGCTGATTTCTTCCCACTTCCATTCAGGCACTTTGAGTGGTTGCAGCAATCCCGCGGGTCGTTGATGTTCTGCTTTCACCAACTGACATGTGTCACATAGGGCAACATGTTCCGCGACATCTCGCTTCATGCCATACCACCAATACCTGCTCTTGAGGTCCTGATACATCTTCGTACTCCCAGGATGAATGGAATAGTCGGAATCGTGAGCCTCCTTCAAAATTAATTTACGAATCTCCTTTACTTCTGGCACACAGATCCTTTTCCCGTGCCACACCGTTCCTTGTTCATCCTCTCTAAAACCAGGAGCTTTATTTTCCTTGATGAGCTGTCTGATCTCTTGTATCTTCTCATCATTCTTTTGGCCCTCGCGTATGTCTTGCTCGAGTGTGGAGTCCACTTCCATGGCGATGGCTTCACCACTATTTACTAGACATAGATTGAGCCTTATAACCTCGTCCTTCAATTCTGCAGGCATATCCTTCAAGCTCAACTTATTGACCTGCACTTTCCGACTCAAGGCATCGGCCACGACGTTTGCTTTCCCGGGATGATAGTTGATGCCTACATCAAAGTCATTGATTAGCTCTAACCATCTTCTTTGTCTAAGGTTGAGATCTGGCTGTGTGAATATGTACTTCAAACTCTTATGATCCGTATATATCTCTGTCCTCTTCCCCATCAAATAGTGCCGCCAAATTTTCAACGCGTGTACCACTGCAGCTAGTTCTAGGTCATGTGTAGGATAGTTCTTCTCGTGCTTCCGAAGCTGCCGGGATGCATATGCCACGACATGTCCTTCTTGCATGAGAACACATCCCAACCCGTTTCCAGAGGCATCGCAGTACACTGTGAAATTCTTCTGCATATCTGGCATAACCAACACTGGGGCTGTTGTCAATCTCTTCTTCAACTCCTGAAAGCTCGTATCGCACTGTGGCGTCCAGGTGAATGTGATTCCCTTTTCCAACAGTTTGGTGAGAGGTCTCGAGATCTTGGAGAATCCCTCAATAAACCGTCGATAGTATCCAGCCAATCCCAAAAAGCTTCGAACTTCCCCGACATTTTCAGGGGTTTTCCACTTCTGGATATCTTCGATTTTGGCGGGATCTACGGAGATTCCTCCCTCCGAGATTATATGTCCTAAAAAGGGAACTCTCTTCAGCCAAAACTCACACTTGCTCAACTTGGCATACAGTTGGTGTTCTCTCAGCCTCTGTAACACCAACCTTAGATGTTTCTCATGTTCTTCTTCATCTTTGGAGAAGACGAGAATATCATCTATGAAAACCACCACAAATTTGTCCAGATATTCCATGAATACCTTGTTCATGAGGTACATGAAATATGCCGGGGCATTGGTTAGCCCGAAAGGCATGACAGTGTATTCATACAGTCCGTACCGAGATACGAAAGCTGTCTTGGAAATATCAGATTGCCTTATCTTGAGTTGGTGGTATCCCGACCTGAGATCAATTTTCGAGAACACGCAAGCTCCCCTCAACTGATCAAACAAGTCTTCAATGCGGGGTAATGGATACTTGTTCTTGATGGTCACTTCATTCAAGGCACGGTAATCCACGCATAACCTTTGAGTTCCATCTTTCTTAGGCACAAATATTACCGGAGCTCCCCATGGTGAGGAACTAGGGCGAACATACCCCTTTTCCGTCAATTCTCTTAAATGATCCTTGAGCTCTTCTAGCTGCTTGGAGTCCATTCGATAAGGTCTCTTGTATATCGGGGCTGTTCCCGGTACTAGCTCGATTGCGAATTCCACGTCACGGTCGGGAGGCATTCCTGGCAACTCCTCCGGAAAAACATCTGGATATTCCCTGATAGTCTTGATTTCCTCAACTTTCACCTCCACTTGATTTAATTTAATGTCCCTCCTAGGCTCGTGTATCGTTATGAACTTTACTCTTGTGCCACTAGGGTGAGTTAGTTCCACCGTTCTGGTCGAACAATGGATGATTCCTTTATGTTTGGTCAACCAATCCATACCCAAAATAATATCTATCCCTTGTGAATCGATCACTATGAGGTTAGCGGTAAATACTACCCCATTAATGTCTAGGTTCACTTTGGGACACACTTGTCTTGTCCTTATTTCTCCACCTGGAGAGTTTACCGCTAGCATATGGTTCATTTGTGTGGTTGCTAGGTCATGCTTCTTAACAAACCCTTGAGCAATGAACGAATGGGTAGCACCAGAATCAAACAGCAGAGTTGCAAGGTGTAAATTGGCAGGAAACTTACCAACTACCACGTCGGGTGCCTCTTGTGCTTCCTCCATAGTGACGTGGTTCACCCGTCCTCTCATTACGTTCTGCTGCTGTGGCTGCGTGGGCTTCTTCTTTGGACACTTATGGGCGTAGTGCCCCACTTCACCACAGCTGAAACATTGCACCCCAATCTTAGATGCTTGGCCCTTGTTGTCTTGGGGTTGGTTTGGGGGTCCTTGTACTGCTGGTCGAGGTGGATATGCGGGGCGAGGCTGTTGTACAAACTGACGTTGCGGCTGTGCTGGTGCTGCGGGAGGCCTGTAGTTTGGGTTGTACCCTCTTGGTGCTGAATAGGGTACCGCAGCACGGCTCGTCTGCCCCGTAGGTTGCTGCATCATACGTGGGCGGGTGTTGCTCCCTGAGGCTTGATGTGACCACCCAGCCTTCCTCTTATTCTCATTTTCCAGGGCCTTCAGCTTCCTTTCCACCACAAATGCTCTGTCCACCATCTTTTGAAAGCTTTCATACTCATTGGATGACATTGCACACTGCATCTCTGCGGTAAGTCCTTCCACGAAACAATCTTGTTTCTGCTCATCTGTCTCTATGTCTCGTGGAGCATAACGGGATAGTTGAGTGAATTTAGTGAGGTATTCCCTCACCGTCATGTTTCCCTGCTGCAGTCCCAAAAACTCTTTCCTCTTGTTTTTGAGTTCACCTCTTGGGATGTAATGGTTGCGGAAGCTACGCTTGAACTCTTCCCAAGTGATGCTCTCAGGGTCATGATGGGCGGCCACGTAGGCAGTCCACCAATCAGCAGCAGGTCCCTGCAATTGATGAGAGGCAAACAGCACCCTCTCATACCCTTGGCATTGTATGATTCTCATCTTACTTTCAATGGTCTTCAGCCAATCATCTGCCTCCAGAGGTTCAGCAGCACTTGCAAACTTTGGAGGTTGAGTTCCTAGAAACTCACTCAACCTTGGTTGGCGTGGTGCAGCTTGTGGAGGTGGAACTTGATGCAAGTTGGCCACTACTTGAGTCAAGTTCTGGATGAGCTGATTTTGATTCTCCAGCATTTGGTGGAGAGGATCAACTTCTTCACGGCGACCACCCCGGTTCTGGCCTCCAGAAAGATGAGAGTTGCATGCCTCATCATTGTTGTTGGCGGGGTTGGCAGCACGTCCTTTTCCTCTTCCGGCCATCTGGCAGAATCAACAAATGTTAATTTGAAAGCATTTAGTATCATCTTACTACTTTCACTTGTTTGTACTTTGAAGTGTTGAAGTTTTGTTAAAATCTTACGAGGGTTTTATATCTCACACCCAATAAATGCACTATTATTCCCTGTGGGTTCACACACCAAAGCAAAACAATCTGAAGACGAGGCTGTGGACACTTGCTCATGGCTTCCACAACTCACGTCACACACCAAGCATTATCACACCATTAAATACGTAACGACTCGGCTACTCGACCTCTTGCTAGCTAGGGGAAAGACTCTACACTACTCATCCTCTTGAGCTGGCTCCTCGGGATCTTCCTCCTCATTTCGGCTACCTTCTGACTCTGCTTTGGGTGGGGAGGCTGCTGGTGGAGAAGTGCGACGACGCCTGATTGCTCGGCGATCCGGGGAGTCAGGGGTCCATGGATCACTTACGGTGACACACAGTTCATTCCCATCTCCTCTTTCTCTCGCCTTTAAGCAAGCTCGCAGCAATGCCTCCGTCTCCTTCAGAGTATCTCGAACATCCTGAAGCTCTTGTTGACACTCCTGCAGTCGAGTGCTGAGCATAGCAGCATCCTCCAAGCACAAGTCCATGTGCTCATGGGAAGTCCCTTGCTGCACCGGTGGGTACTTGTACTCCGTGGTACCACTCTCACGTTGGAGGACATACATGTACTCAGTTTTGTCCAAGTGGCGACGATAGATGTGGCTCTGGCAGGTGATGGCCTCCCAAGTGACATCTCTCTCCGCGTCAACTTGTGTTGCTCGACAAGATGGAGAGTGGTGGATCTTAAGCAGTTGATTCTCGTGTATAATCCTCATCTCCGAACTCCATTCTTCCCTCTTCTCACGGATGGTCCTGGTGGAGTTATAGTGGATGATGAGCTTGCCCGTATTGCCGGCGGCTTCGAGCATACGTCGAAGACGGCGCAACAAATCTCCTACTGCCAATCCGTAGGAAAGGTACGTCACTGGACGACTCTCCTCTCTTTCAGCAAGGGCAACTACGGGAACTCTCCCTCCCGTGGATTTACGAGCGGTGCGAATCATGCGAACCATCTAAAACAAAAGAATTTAAAATTAGGTTAGATTAAAATTTTAAACAAAAATCCTATTTTTGAATGGAAGTTGGGGTAAGATGAAGAAAATGACTCTTTTAATAACACTTTTTCACCCACACCTTGGAAAATAGTTTTTAAGAAAATAGAGCCCTTAAATACGTCCATTTCTACCTAGGTCCACGTCCTACGGGCAACCTTGGCTCTGATACCACCTCTGTCACACCCGGTTTTTCCGAAGAAACAACCAAGTGAATATCACATGTATGCCAGGATCATTTTCTCATACATGTGATGACAAATAGTGAAGCATCATTTATTACAAGCCAGGTGTCGAATATAAATAAGTCTTACATAATAAATGTCTCGATGGACAATAATAAGTTCATCACAAGTAAATAAACTAGCAGCGGAATATTATTCTTTAGGGCTCCATCACAGGCGTTGCCCGGGGGTCTTCATGAACCTAAAAACCTTCTTCGGGTCCAAAGTCTTGGTCATTATACACCACCTCATTATCTTGACCTGAGCAGCAGTATAAACCAACAAATATGCAAGGTTGAGTACCAATGGTACTCAGCAAGTGTGGGAAAATTATATCATGCATGGCTAGAACAAGGAGGGGTTGAACTCATGGTTAAAGCACTACGCAATTTATACCTATCACCTTAGCTTATTAAGCACCTACATTACTACACAGGTGAAATGATCCAAATCTCCCATCCCATCATCATAAACCAATAACCATAATCATCATTTCCAATGTTAAGCTCCCCGCTTAACTTCCAAAACCATCAATTCTCTAATCATGAATAAGTCCAGGCCGCTCTTAACCGTGAGCACGGCTGTCAAGACAGTTTTGACTCTGCAGAGTTTGTACCACTGTACCCACAAGTAGTGATTTCATCCCCCGTTGCCGGGTGGACTAAAAGAACCCCCATTATGCCAGTGGCTACGAACCACATTCACACTTCCCAGGTGTGTGGCCAAGAGATCACTACGAAGCCTTTACAAAGGGATTCCCGACGAGCGTGGGCCCACTGAGGTTTCACCCCTAACAGCATACAAGAGGCTCCAACCCCGCTGCAGTGGCCCCCTCTTGAGCCTTGCGGTTCATATGGCAGTCCAGCTGACTCCTATTCCCCGCACCATCCAACACACCCATACTACGTCGGGGATACACCTAATTAATTGGCCAAGCTGCCCCATCTCAGCATGTGGTTGGCACTGTAAAGCCGGGTTACATGCTCCATGAACCGGTCCTTAGGATCCAGGCAAGTACTAAACACAAACCCAAGTCTCGTGCACCCAGCACACAACCAAAACATCCAACTTGCCTTGATCCCTACCTCTACATAACTCACAATGTCTCACTCAAGAGTAGGGTAATATAAACTGATGATCTCATATCCCAAATATCCCATTCTAAGCATGGCTAAGCATATGCATGTGTATAAATGACATGACAAAATAAATCCCAACCCAATCTTCAAGGAAACAAGGTAATGCAATTCTAGGGAAACTTCCTAGCATGGGTTTCATATTTAACTTGACAATGCAAATAATTCTATCTACACATCCTAGCATAGGATCAAAGTGGTCAAGGACACTTGCCTCCTTCTTGCTGCTCTTGAAATGGGTAGTCTTGGTCTTGGAATTGAATAACTTGTTCTTGAGCAGGTTCTACTTCATACCATCACACATAGCAAAAGAAAAACAACAATCATAAGACATAGTTCACACTTCTACTTCATACAAACCACACATTCATATTTATGAAAGTTCTTTACCATTATATGTGTTGTGGTTACTTTATGTGTGTTGATTTGGGGCTTATATACACTTTTATTTATATGTGTATGATTCCTACTTTGGTGTTCATATTTATACTCACATACTATATATATATATACATATATGTATATATGTGTGTTTCAGTTTTAAATAAATTCCTTATATATATTAAACTACCAAGTATGTATGAAAAGTATTTTTCTTCTCCATATTTGCCTTCATAATTTCTATCAACCCTAAACTGAATTCTTTGTATTTTAGAAACTCCATTTATCATTTACTAGTTTCTATATTTTCAGATTTATATTCTTATGCATAATTGTGCATTTTATTATTAAATTAGTAATACACACTACCTAAACAGATTAGGTTCTGGTCCTAAATAATTTAGGATCATATTTTGACCTTGGCTTCTGATGTATACTATTTCATAATTATTTTCCCTATTTTTCTTTAACTATTCTTTACTTAAAAATGTGTCCCTATACTATTAAATGTGAATAATAGATGAAACAGATTTATTTCAGCCTAAAAATATATTTTTATCTCACTCCAAAGTTTTCTAAGTACTGAGAAAGTTTTTAATAAATTTGACAATTATGTTTGTCCCCCTTTTTAATATTTAAACACTAGTTACATATTCAATTTTCTAAATTAAATACTAAACAGAGCTAAAATAATGAATTCACCTCATTACAGGGTCTACAATATTATTTTCATAATTTCCAGGGGTCTAGCTACACTTGTCAGAGGTGTTTTTCCTAATTTCTATTAAGTCCAGGGCTAAAACTGATTTTTAAATGAATTTACATGATTTTCTGGAGTTCCAGGGGCTAGATCTGAAGTTTCCGGGGCTAGCTCTCAATTCCAGAGAACCCCAGGGGGTAGCACGTAAGAATTCCAGTCTTTATAACGCGGGGCTGACGTGGACCGTCTGATTTTAAACCGACGGCTGAGATTATAACATCGAACCGGTACGCGGGGTTTTAAAGTCTACCGTGCGATTTAAAATAAACGGCGCACAAGCGGCCACGTCGCTCTGATCGAGCGCGGGCGGCGCTGCCGGCGGCGCACGGCGGCGGGAAGCGGCGATCTCGCCGGAAACTTTCGGATCCTCGAGAATTCTGCCTAGAACTGTGATCTTATGGCCTAGATCGGTAGAGGGGAGGTCAGGGATCTCACCTCGGGGGTTTTCTCGAGCTCGGGGGTCCTGGAAAGTGCTCTGCGGCGAGGTCCGAGGCAAAACCACGGCGAAGCTCGTCGGAGCTGGATTTGCACCGTATATCTTCGGGTTTTCTGCACCTGCAAAGTTCCCCGGAGGCGGTGGATCAAGACCAACGAGTTAGATCAGAGTTTCCGAGCTTAGATCGGCCAGAATTCACCGGCGAAGTCTCGGTGCTCACCGGAGTGAAAATCGGCGATCGCGTGCGAAAAACTGATCGGATCGGTTGTTTTTATAGCCGGGGGAGGGCGGTGGTTCTGTTGTGATCAGGTTAGAGTCCTCAGGTTCCAGAATTCGGCTGCGGGACGCGGTTTCCCGATCGGTTGCGATCGCGCGCGCGCGGGGAGAAGTCCGGGGTCGCGGGGTTAGGGATGACAGGCGGGTCCCACATGTCAGCGAGGGGCAGCGCGGCGCGCGCGGGGGCGGGCTGCGCGGGGGTTAGCTGGGCCGGCTGAGGTTTCGGCCCACTGGCCAGTTTTTTTCCGGTTTTCCTTTTTCTTTTTCCATTTCTTTTCTGTTTTGAGTCTAATTTGAATTCCAGTTTGAATTTGAATTTTTGCAAAACATGCAACACGTCCAAAAATTTTTAAATCCCCCTCTGAACATGGTTTATGGTTCTAAATCCAAAATTTGAATCTTGACTAAAAATTTGGGGTGTTACAGGAACCCCCTCCCGGCGAGAGCTCCGGCGAGCTCGGCGGCGCGGGAGCGCGGGTGGCGGGAGGTAGACGAAGCAGGGGCTGGCCCACGTGTCAGTGTCGGTTGCGGGGGAATTGGATCTTCTGTTGCACCGGATCAGTTTGTGACTGTGCGGGGAGAACTCTATAGCCTCGGGTGCCGGCGCATGAGAAGGCGCCACATCAACCCCGGACCCGCTGTCATACTTTTAAACTTTTCCCAGTTTATTTCAAATACCAGATTTGATTCAAACTTTGGGAAGGCATAACTTATGCTAGGAAGCTTCAAATTTAGAAATTCAAATTAGATTGGATTCTGTTTAAAAAACTATATCCAAATATGCAACCCAATTTGTATGAAAATCATTATTTAATTCTGGAAAATTCTTTAAAACTTTTCAGCAAAAGAATTTTAGAGGGAGTTTGGTTCCTCCAAAAATCCTCAAATTTTGCCAGAATATTCTTTAGGATGTTAGGACACTCCTGTGAAAGTTTCAGCTCATTTGGAGTTGATTTAGTAAGGATAATTCTGATTTCAATTTTCTGTATTCAAATGAATACAGAAACAATTTCAAAGAATTTCTAGAACTTGGAAATTCAGTTCTGGGAAGTTCATAGCTCCAAACATCCTAGGAAAATTCATGCATGCTCCCTGAGAGATGTTTGAAATTTTGGTTCACTTGAATTTGCATGAAAGTGCAAATTTATTCAGAATTAATTCATTTTTTCCTATATGCTTAGGGAATTGTTTTGAGTGATCTACTCATTGAAAACTTCCAAATTTTGGTCCAGATGACTTTCTTGTGACAAGGAACTCACATGAAAAATTTCAGCTCCATTGGAGCCCTGGATCAGTACTGCTCTGTTCAACCACATTAGATGATCAACACATACAAGTGATGGGAAATACTTATCACTTGATCATAGTGCTTAAACCCAAACCCAAACCACTAGCACCAGTGTCATTTTAAATTCTTAAACAGAGTTCCAGTTTTAAACTTGTCTTTAGAACTTGTTAGCAAAAGTTTTACAATTAAACCTGTATGCATGTTCATAACGTGTAGTGATTACACGTGGAAGAGTGGAGGAGAAGTGAAGTTTGGATCAAGGAGCAAGAAGGGAAGTGATTAAGCTTCAAGTCATCAGCAACTAACTTCATAATTATCTGACTTTAGTTACCTGCAAAACCAAGGCAAGCTTCGGTTTGCATTTAAGTTATTTATAAAGTTTTTTACTTTGTTCACAATTATGGTTTAGATTTTGTATGTGCATTAGGTCAGGAATGTTTTATACTCCAAATGCATGGCCAAATGAACCCTGGAGTTAAGGGTAGAAAAGGGTCACCGCTGTAAAATAACGCCATGCTAAATAGCTTAGGACATCCGGTAGAAGTCGAGTAGTTGGAATCTACTTGCGAGTTATAGTCGGGATTACATGGGTGTAGTTGGAAAAGAGGCAAACTAAAGTTTATATTGCTAAATATGAGACCGGGCAGGAGGATTAGGCAGCGAAAAGATGAGGTCTTGGTCGAGTAGCTCTGCCTGTGTCGGTTAAGGACCGATGCGTGTGCGGCACCCATGAGCAAGTATTGAGTTGTGTACCGGATGCTTACTGCTATATGGGAACCAGGAAACCGATGTACCAGGTTAACTGGATTGTAGAGGCATACTGTAAAATCCCCAAAAAGTGGTAGCGACAATTTTCAGCTTATGTACACTTAGGAAAAATGAGGGGAATTAAAACTATGAATTATAATGGTGAAGGTTCAAAGTGAGGATTCAAACTTCCCAAAACTTCCAAACATGGAGACCTAAATTCATAACTTGGGTCTTTATATTTCAAATATTCACCCTTCCAAATTTCAGCTCATTTATAGGAGTTTCAATATTTGTTTGGGATTAAAAGGAGAAGCCCTCTAAATCTGAATTTCAAATTCAGTTTCAAATTCCAATTCCCTCAATTTGCAAATTTGGTTCCACAGATGTGTTCTCCACATTTGAACTAGCAGCCATGCCAAAAATTAGAAACTTTGGAGTTTGTTTGCTATGTTTTTGGAACTATGCAAAATGTAGAATTCAAATCCCCTTTTAAATTCAAATGACCAACCCCAATTCAAATTTCACACCCGAATTCAAACTATTTGAATTCAGCAAGTTTGAACCATGACTTGGGGTGGAAGTATGGACTTTAATTCTGAGTAGCTGGGGTAAAAATATCAGTGGTAATTGGATAAAAATTTAGAGGTGGTGGGACCCCTTTGTCAGCCACAGACAAGTTCTGCCGCCTCTGCCAACTTCGGTCGAACACCGAGCGGCCACCAACTCCCGGTTTAACCCACGCACGAGGGAGAGCACCGCGCCACCTCCTGCTGCCTGGATTTGCTCGGCTGGATCATGGCAAGGGTTGCACCGGAGCTATTTCACTTCCCCTCAGCTTTTACTCGCGTCTCAGCCGCTTCCTTCACACAGAAAACAGCCGCCGGTTTCCTCCCGATCAACCACAGCCACTGCACTCGGTTGCCCGAGCTCCCAACAGCGAAGAGTGGCGCCCACCAGTGCTCTAGTCGGCCAGCCCTTCTCTTTCCCTGTCCTGAGCTTGATTGCACCGGAAATTGGCAAAATTGCCTTGGTTCTCGGGTGAACACTGAAAAACCGAGAGAGGTCACCGTGGACAGCTCACACCGAGCAAGATTACGTCAAAGCAAGCCAGCCCCTCGGTGCATCCTCGACCCTAGCTGCTCGAGCCCAAAGCTCAGACCTAGACGTTGATCACAGCAGAAGAATTTCAAGATTTTCTCCCGGGCGGTAAAGACCGACCCCGAGGTAGGAATTTGTCAAATTCTTCGTTAATTTGTGTTCTTGTTGATCCAAACTGTATACAAAGCTTTCTAACTACTTGGCGCACTTCCTCCATCGATTTTAGACCTAGATATGGGGTGTAGAGGGAGAATTCCCGTGATTTGATCATGGCGCACCACCGGACCCCATCGCGCGCACGGTGCCGATGGGTTTGCAGCGCTCCCCGACCCGTTTAGACTCCATGTCGAGCTTCTACACTGTTCACTGATGCTATAGAGCCAAAATCCGGATCATTGGTGAGGGGATGGGTCGCTGCAACATCGCCGGAGACCTAGGTCTCACTGTTGCCGGTGCACGGTGGTTTCCGGGGGGAGTTGGCCGCCGGCGACCCTACCAGAGTGTTCAGCGTACTTGAAAACAGGGGGGCGGCCAGTTTGGGCTCGGTAAATGGCTGGGGAAGCCTTTCCCGCCACCCTCGCCGGAGTAACGCCGCGGGTTCTTCTGTTTGGCGCGAGGTAGAAGAGGGAGCTGACGAGTCGGCCCCACAGCCAGGATTTAAACATTTCCAGATTTTCCTAATTCAGTTCAAACTTTGGAGACCCATAACTTTGTGTAGAAAACTCGAAAAAGGGTGAGACCAATTTTGTTGAAATCCTCATGAGTACTTCACATAGAAACAAATTGCTTGCTATGAAAATGCCCAGGAATTTCTGTAGAATTGTTTATAGTTAATCCTTTAGAGATTTATTTCAGAAGCAATTCTTTATGAAACCTTCCCAAATTTGGGCAGCCAATCCTTTCCATAGTAACAGACCTCCAGTAAAAGTTTGGGCTTCATTGGAGATCATTTGCTAGGCTAAGTTGCCTTCCAAAGTTCAGCCTTTATTTGGAAATTCAAATTTAAACAGAAACTTTTCAGAACTCCTATCCAACTTCAAAAATTCATATCTCTCTGTTGGTAGCTCAAAAAATGGTGAAACAAATTTTGTTAGAACCATGGAGGCTTACCCTATTCAGATCTCCCACTATTAGCTATGTCAAAACTGCTGATTTGGGCTCAAAATTCAGAGAAGCCTTGTACTTGTAGGAATTTTGGAGACTACATTGTGCATGGACAATTCTCCAAATTTTAATCATATCATCCTTAGAGAGTCTAGTAACAACTGTAAAAATCCCAAAGCCAATTAAGGATCCTAAATAGCAGTAGCTATGAATAGAAGTTTACTTCTTATAAGTCCTTAATACTTATACATATAATTTGTTACATTTCATAATAGTGACCGAAGTTGAGGACGCACCGGAGCCCTTGGACATCTTCCCACCAGAAGCTGACTTCCCATTTAACTCACAACCAGGCAAGCCCCGGTTTGCACTTATGTACCTTTTATAAAGTTTTCATTTGTATCACTTATGTCTAGGTTGAAATGTATTCATTAGAGTTAGGATGATTGAAACCCCACTTGCATAACCTTTTAACTCCTATGATGGGTTGGGTAGTTTACCGACTCGACGAGTAGAGAATGCTCTGCTAAAATGCTTAGGATCTCGGTAGAAGTCGAGTGGTTGGAAGCTACTCGCGAGATAGTACTTATCACACGGAATGAAAAGAGGTAGAAAATGGCTTGGGTGTAAAAATTAGACCCAGCAGGGGGGATAGGATGCAGTGAGCAGAGGTCTCACGTGTGTAGCCCTGTTGGCGTCGTTGAGGACCGTCCGTGTGCGGCCCTGCTGGACAAGTATTGAACAGTACCGGATTCATACTGGCATATGGGAACCAGAAAACCGATGTAATTGGTTAACCTGGGTTCCGAGGCTTACCCAACCGTAAATAGGAGTTGGTCGAGGGTAGCAAGGTGTAAATCTGCCGGTGGGCACAGTCACGCTCCACGCGGGGACCTCCTGCCTGTTACGGATGGACCGGTTCGGCATTTGGGTTGCCTTTGAAAGGTTGTTGAATACAACAGAGTAGGAAGGGGTGTCGAATCACGCTTCTTAAATGGCTGTATGCAATGTGTTATCCGGGTGTGTCTTGATTGCAATCACCGTCCCTCACAGTTATTTGAGTACCCGCTTGATCACTGTGCTGTGACGTAGTAAGAAGTGAAATAAGCCAACTGAATATGCTGTATTGAACTATTAATGTCTTGAAACCTTGTATGCTGTAGTTATGGAGCTAATTAAGTTTATATTCCACTTTGGGCATCATCACATCGGAGGAAAGTGTTTCTTGTTTGATTGTGGACTTCCGATGTGAGGGCTGCCAAAGGCTCATTAAACTGTTGCTATAAAACTAAAAATAAGGATCAACATGTAGGTGTGTCTTTATTGCAATGTCCTTTTCCTATCTTACACATCCTTGCATGTAGAGTTCCATGCCTAGGGTTGACGACTAAGACTTGCTGAGCCTTCGTGCTCACGGTTGCAATATTTGAGATGTGTGCAGGTGAGAGTTATGAGGAAGATTCCGAGGACGAGGCGATGCCCCCGTCGGGGTACACGGCCGAGCTGGAGCCCTGCACCCCGCTGTGATTCTTCGGATCCATGCTGCTAGTGTGTAGCATCCCCGGGCTGGACGGCTGCACTTTTGCTTAGTTAGGATTTGAGAGTAGCTATGTATATAACTTCCGCTGTATAATTAAGTTTTGTTAAAAGACTTCCGCTGTTTTATATCAAATAAAAGTTTGTATGTTGTTCTTTAATCCTTTCGTGTGTGCTGTTGGGTGCCGCATCGCACGACACTACCCTCTGCGATACTGGAGTGGGGAACCATGGGGTGGTCCCCATAGTCATGGTATCAGAGCCGCATTGGGAATAGCACACTCGAAAAGAGCCTATTTTAAAAATTTAGAAGTAGTCGAGTGAGGATTAGTCATTAAGCCCACATAAGGTCTATGATAGTACTAGATATGATGGTGGAAAAAGCTAACTTATATGTTATACATTCTGTAACAATGCTCCGACGTCAGGTAAGAGGTAAGGTACGCCACCACAGGCGGATCAATTGCGGTAACTCACCATACGAGTAATAGTATGGAAGGATATACCGTTGCTTGGCACGATAGTGAATATGAGTCTCTGAACCTTTCTATGGTTCTGAGAGCATATGAAAATGCTGATCTCCAGCGTGCTTTAGGCAGAAGTGAGAATACCCCATCGTGTGGTAAGCAACACGATAGTATGCAACTCTTGAATGTTCAATGTTCAAAGGGCCATACGCAGCGCTCGCCATCGGCGTGCCTCAACGGTCATGAGGCAGTAGGTGGTATCCGTTGGGTTTATAAAATTCCCAACCGTGACGACCCGTTCGCGCTCTACTCGGGTTCCCCGTCGTGTAGTGTGAAAACACGACCATGTACCTTGAGACATGGCTTGACTCAAGGATCATCCGTATGGCAACGATACGAGCCGTATGTTTTATTATGATATGGAACTGCCTGAAATGTCAAAAACCTTTGTGTGCACCATTATTGTGTGTTCTTCTGCAGGTACAATAACCACGTTAGTGCATGACGTGTAGAAACCGTTTGTGAGTGATGTTCTTAGTTCCACCATTTGACACGTATATGCCGGAATACCGGTTTAGGATTTTTCTTTGGTGAGTAAACGTAGTACCGAGACTTCATAAAAGGATATTTTTCAAATGAAAGAGTCAAAATGAAGTTTAGGATTCCATTTAGGGGTTAGTAAACTCCTATATTGAACTAGGAGTCAATTGGGAGTATAGATTCAATCTCAAAAACTTAGGAACAACCTCCCCTGTTTTGGCAGAAACTTTGCTGAACTTCAACAGGGTATAACATAGGATTGGTTGAGCCAATGGGGGTGTGGGATACCGTTCTGGAAAGGTTTTTATGTCCTCTACAACATTTCTGTAGAGCTCCAGAACATAATTTCCCTCCAAATGGATGAAAATCTCAGATGAGTATACACTGTCCAGAAACAGGGCAGACCAAAATACTCTCTGGAATTTTCTGTATTTCAACCACAACTTTCTGTAGAAAATTTTATAAGGGTCAAGTAAGACATCGTTGGAAAGTATAGGAAATCTACTACAACTTTGTAGTTCAGTGTTTTCCTACATTTAGGGCAGAAATAGATGGAATTTTGTGAACAAAACAGCCACTTACAAAGGAGCTGCTGTCAAAATTCCTGAGAAAATTCTGTCAACTTGTAGAGGTCATAACTCATTAATTAGGAAGTCCAGAGAGGCAAATAAATAAATTTGGATTCCTTGTTGAGTCTACTACAACTTTGTTGTTGAACTCTAGTCCAGATTTTGCCTCCAAAGGTGGCCAAAACAGTTAAATTCCTCCAACTGGTCTGCTGGACCAGCAACTGGACAGAACAACATGTTGAAGTTTTTCAACCAAAACATTTAGTTTTACCTTTTGATCTCCAGCGACTGTTGTGAAACAGCAAGTGGAGTCAAAAAGTTTATGCATTTGACATATCAATTCGATCTAGTGCATGTTTGAGTCCAGTACAATAGCGAGGAATTACGCATGCTAACACACTTAACATCCCGTGGCGACCTACGATGGTCGAAATGAACTTTTAACCCATAAAAGTTCAAATACATTGGAACTCGACCGTGTGACATGGTCTACGGATGTATATGTTGTATAAAGATTATACTTTATCCATATGTGTGATTGTTATGCGCAGTATTTATTCCATTCTCGCACTACTATTGTATAAACTGGATGCAATAAACAACATGTGCTGATCTTTTGAATGATATGAATGCAGAATGGTGCATACACGATCTACACAAGAGGAGGGAGGTCTGAGTCAGGTTCGTGGTGATGAGTCTCCACCTCCGGAGCAAACCACGACGCAGCAGCAACCACCTCCTCCACCGCCAGAACTTCCCAGAAATCTTGCGGAGGTTCTCGCCGCAGTGCTCGGCTCGCGCGACGAGCAAACCGAGTTGCTGCGGATGTTAGTTCAGAAGAATGCGTCCCGTCTAGAAGGACACCAAGACAATGGGCAACGCCAGCCCCAACAAAGTTCTTATTCAGAATTCCTGGCGACCCATCCAACGGTCTTCACGTAGGCCGAAGAGCCTTTAGAGGCGGACAGCTTTATCCGCACTCTGGAGGTGAAGTTCGGGCTGCTACAATGCACCGAACACCAGAAGGCATTGTATGCAGTGCAACAGCTTCAAGGAGAAGCAAGTACATGGTGGGCGAACTACATCGCCTCATTACTGGCTGGCCATGCCGTCACATGGGCGGAGTTCCGGGAGGCGTTCCGCGCCTACCATATACCACTGGGTATTATGGAAAGGAAGCTCCAGGAGTTCCTGGCGTTGAAACAAGACGAGAGGAGTGCTCATGAGTACTCCAGGTAATTCAACCGGCTGGCGCAGTATGCGCCAGGATTTGTGAGAACATAGGAAGACAAGCGCAATGCATTCTTCCGGGGCCTGAATTCAAAGATGAAGGTCCATCTCGCCCAAAGCAACCGCAGCACATTCAACGACCTTGTTAATGCCGCGATTCTACAAGAGAATGCTCAAAGCAAGCGCTGTTCTGATAAGAGGAAACGCAGCACGATGACGAGCAGCAGTGGTGGGATGCCACAATAATACCGTGTGGTATATAGCTCACCATCCGGTCAGAGATGGCAGCCACCGGCGCGACCGCCTCAGTTCCGCGGTCAGCAATATAATGCGCCGGGCTTCCGTCCGACGTATCAACCACAGCAACAGCAGCAGCAAAGAATGGTCTCACGTTCGCCTCAGTGCCAACAGCGTGCACCGGGATTCCGTCCTCAAGTCGGTGGAACCCTGACACCTTACATGTGCTTCACGTGTGGCCATGTCGGGTATATTTCAAGGGACTGCCCCGAGCCGCGACAGGGTAGGGGTGCAGCACCGTATCAGGGTGCCAATCAGCCCCTTAATCAGCCCAATAAACCAGCACCAAAACCCGGAAATGTCCACCACTTATCTATCGAAGACGTGCTGGAAGGCGAACCCGTCCTCGCGGGTACGTTTTCTTACTTAGATCATCCCGTAGTCATACTTTTTGACTCCATAACTTGATAAGTCAGTCTTATGTTATTAAATATCAACTGCCTATCATTCCCACAAATAGTTCATACTTGATATGCTCTCCGGGTGGGAAAATAACAGCTGATAGAATGGTTTATAGAGCACCATTACAGTTGGGTGGGAATCTATATCCGACTTCTCTAATCATGTCAGAGAGTCAAAAACTTGATGTTATTTTAGGGATGTCATGGCTACATCGCCATGGTGCTGTTCTTGACATCATTCCACGTGTGGTTCATTTAAACTCTCCACTTCATGAACCACATGTTCTTATTCTGGACCGTTGTTCGAGAAGCTCTAGCCACATATCACATGGAAGCCACAAAACTTGAGGATATTTGTGTGGTCCATGAATACCCGGATGTATTTCCGGATGATCTTCCAGGCATGCCACCCGAAAGAGATGTCGAGTTCAAGATCGAACTTGTACCCGGAACGACGCCAATATCGCGAAGACCATATAAGATGGCTCCGAATGAGCTAGATGAATTAAAGGAGCAGCTCAATGATTTAATGAAGAAGGGTTTCATTCGACCGAGTTCCTCGCCATGGGGATGCTCGGCGCTGTTTGTGAATAAGAAGGATGAAACTTGAGGTTGTGTGTGGACTACCGACCTCTCAACACCGTCACCATCAAGAATAAATATCCACTGCCCCGCATCGATATATTATTCGATCAACTTGTGGGTGCGAGTGTATTTTCAAAGATGGATCTTCGCTCCGGATATCACCAAATCAAGATCCGAGCGGAGGATATACCGAAGAAGGCCTTCTCGACGAGATATGGGTTGTATGAATACCTCGTCATGTCCTTTGCTCTCACCAACGCCCCGGCACATTTCATATATCTCATGAACTCAGTGTTCATGCCGGAGTTGGACAAGTTTGTGGTGGTGTTCATTGATGACATCTTGGTTTATTCCAAGACTGAAGAATAACACGCCGAACACCTGCATATCGTGCTTCAACGATTGCGAGACCATAAGCTTTATGCCAAGTTCAGCAAGTGCAAGTTTTGGATCAGCCAAGTGCCATTCCTTGGTCACATTATTTCTGCAGAAGGTATTGCAGTTGATCCAAGCAAGATTGAGCATGTGCTGAAATGGAAATCCCCCACATCAGTCCACGAAGTCAGGAGTTTCCTCGGGTTAGCAGGATATTACCGGAGATTCATACCAAATTCTCCAAGCTTGCTAAGCCGATGACTGAACTGTTTAAGAAGGGGATCAAATATGTTTGGAGCTCAGCTTGTGAAGAAGATTTCCCAGCATTAGTGAAGCATCTTACAACAGCCCCGGTGTTAGCTCAACTGGATACAACCAAGCCCTTCGACATATATTGTGATGCGTCCGGTACCGGGCTTGGCTGTGTATTGATGCAAGGAAGAAGAGTGGTCGCCTATGGCTCACGTCAACTCTGTAACCACGAGCAGCACTATCTGACTCGTGATCTTGAGCTCGCTGCTGTGGTGTTAGCCTTGAAGACGTGGAGGCACTATTTACTCGGGAACTTAGTGCACCTCTACACCGAGCATAAGAGTTTGAAGTATATATTCAGTCAAAAGGAGTTGAATATGCGGCAACGGAGATGGCTAGAACTGATCAAGGACTATGAGATCGAGATTCACTACCATCCCGGTAAGTCAAACGTGGTTACTGATGCCTTAAGCCGCAAATATCATGTCAACAATCTGGCCATCACCCCACTTGAAGAGGAGGAGCCGAGTCTGTACTTGGTTCCATATGGGGAGTTATATAATCTTGCTCTCGTCCTGACCACAAGAGAGGAGATCATGGAAGCTCAGAAGAAAGACATGGAATGTCGCACATTTGGAGAAGGATGAAGAATAGCGAGATGAAATGCTTCCGAACGGGTGAACACGACACTATAGTTTAAAGACCGTATAGTGGTACCCCGTGATATGAAGCTTCGGAAAAAGATATTGGATGAAGCTCATTTATCCAAGTATTCTATTCATCCGGGCAGCAACAAGATGTACCAGGATCTGAAAACCAGGTTTTGGTGGACATGGATGAAAAGATAAATTGCAAAGTACATATCCGAATGTGATACGTGTCGGCGTGTGAAAGCCGACCATATGCGTAAAGCCGGACAGCTGCAACCATTGAACATTCCGGCGTGCAAGTGGGAGGATATCAGCATGGACTTCATAGTCGGGTTACCTCTCACGTCTCACAAACATGAATCGATTTGGGTGATAGTCGATCAACTAACCAAGTCGGCTCATTTTATCCCCGTACATACAAAGTACGTGGCCAAGCAATATGCGGAGCTGTATATTGCAAGGATCTTGTGCTTGCACGGTGTTCCCCGCTCCATTATTTCAGATCACGGTGCGCTGTTCGTCTCTCGGTTTTGGGAACAGCTGCACACATCGTTGGGGACCAAACTGATCCGAAGCTCCACGTATGACACGCAGACGGATGGTCAAACTGAACGGGTGAATAAGGTGCTTGAAGACATGCTACGCGCTTGTGCCATCCACCACGGCAAGAATTGGGACGATCATTTGCCGTTGGCGGAGTTCTCTTACAATAATGGCAACCAAGCTAGCATTAAGATGGCGCTGTATGAAGCTCTCTACGGCCGGAAATGTCGCACACCACTCAACTGGTGCGAGTCCGGCGAGCGAGTTATCTAGGGCATTGAACTTGTGAATGAAGCTGAAGAACGAGTGTGAGTAATACAAGCCAACCTCAAGGCTGCTCAATCTCATCAGAAAAGCTATGCGGATAAAAGACGATGCCCTCTCCACTTCGACATCGGGGACCAGGTTTATGTCCGTGTGTCTCCGATGAAGGGAGTTCATTATTTCAGAGTGAAGGGTAAACTTGCGCCGCGGTACATTGGTCCGTTCACCGTCATTGAAAGATGCGGACCCGTGGCCTATAGCTTGGATTTACCGGCGTCGCTCACAGGGATTCACAATGTCTTCCACATCTCTCAGCTGAGGAAGTGCCTCAAACCCTCCGCTGAAATCCGCACTGAAGACATAGAAGTTCTTCAACCGGACCTCACGTACACGGAGTATCCAATCTGGATTATCGATGAAAAGACTCGCGCCACAAGAAACCAGACCTTATGGTTCTACAAGGTCTTGTGGAGTAACCATACCGCTGATGAGGCAACATGGGAAAGCGAGGACTATCTACGAACATATTATCCGGACTTGCTATCATCGTATACCCAGTAAAGTTTTCCCCACTTTGCATTTCTTTTGGAATCTCGGGACGAGATTCTTTTTAAGGGGGGAGGGATGTAAAATCCCCAAAAAGTGGTAGCAAGAATTTTCAGCTCATGTACACTTAGGAAAAATGAGGGGAATTAAAACTTTGAATTATAACGGTGAAGGTTCAAAGTGAGGATTCAAACTTCCCAAAACATCCAAACATGGAGATCTAAATTTATAACTTGGGTCTTCATATTTCAAATATTCACCCTTCTAAATTTCAGCTCATATGGAGGAGTTTCAATATTTGTTTGGGATTAAAAGGAGAAGCCTTCTAAATCTGAATTTCAAATTTAGTTTCAAATTCCAATTCCCTCAATTTGCAAATTTGGTTCCACAGATGTGTTCTCCACATTTGAGCTAGCAGCCATGCCAAAAATTAGAAACTTTGGAGTTGGTTTGCTATGTTTTTGGAACTATGCAAAATGGAGAATTCAAATCCCCTTTTAAATTCAAATGACCAAACCCAATTCAAACTTCCGAATTCAAACTATTTGAATTCAGCAAGTTTAAACCATGACTTGGGGTGGAAGTACGGACTTTAATTCTGAGTAGATGGGGTAAAAATATCAGTGGTAATTGGATAAAAATTTAGAGGTGGTGGGACCCCTTTGTCAGCCACACACAAGTGCTGCCGCCTCTGCCGACTTCGGTCAAACACCGAGCGGCCGCCAGCTCCCGGTTGAACCCACGCCCGAGGGAGAGCAGCGCACCACCTCATGCTGCCTGGATTTGCTCGGTTGGATCACGGCAAGGGTTGCACCAGAGCTATTTCACTTCCCCTCAGCTCTTACTCGCGCCTCAGCCGCTTCCTTCGCACAGAAAACATCCGCCGGTTTCCTCCCGATCAACCACAGCCACTGCGCTCGGTTGCCCGAGCTCCCAACAGCGAAGAGTGGCGCCCACCCGTGCTCTAGTCGGCCAGCCCTTTTCTTTCCCTGTCCCGAACTTGATTGCACCGGAAATTGGCAAAATTGCCGCGGTTCTCGGGTGAACACTGAAAAACCGAGAGAGGTTACCATGGACAGCTCACACCAAACAAGATCACATCAAAGCAAGCCAGCCCCTCAGTGCATCCTCGACCCTAGCTGCTCGAGCCCAAATCTCAGTCCTAGACGTTGATCACAGCAGAAGAATTTCAAGATTTTCTCCCGGGCGGTACAGACCGACCCCGAAGTAGGAATTTGTCAAATTCTTCGTTAATTCGTGTTCTTGTTGATCCAAACTGTACATAAAGGTTCCTAACTACTTGGCGCACTTCCTCCATCGATTTTAGACCTAGATATGCGGTGTAGAGGGAGAATTCCCGTGTTTTGATCACGGCGCACCGCCGGACCCCATCGGGCGCACGGTGCCGATGGGTTTTGTGGGGACCACCCCGTGGTTCACCCACTCCAGGATCGCATAGGGTGGTGCCGTACGATGCGGCACCCAACAGCACACACGAAAAGAATAAAGAACAACATACAAACTTCTATTTGATATAAAACAGAGAAAGTCTTTTTACAAAACCTATTCATATAGCGGAAGTAATATACATATACGGCCTCTCATCCTAACTATGCAAAAGTGCAGCCGTCCAGCCCAGGGACGCTACACACTAGCAGCAATTAACTGGAGAAATCACGGCGGCGTGCAGGGCTCCATCTCGGCCGTGTACCCTGACGGGGGCATCGCCTCATCCTCGGAACCCTCCTCATAGCTCTCACCTGCATACAGCTCAAATATTGCAACCGTGAGCACGAAGGCTCAGCAAGTCTTAACCGTCAACCCTAGGCATGGAACTCCACGTGTAAGGATGTGTAAGGTAGGAAAGGACTTTGCAATAAAGACACGCCTATAAGTTGATCCTTACTTTCAGTTTTATAGCAGTAGATTCATGTACCTTAGGCAGCCCTCACATCAGAAGTCCACAATCAAACAAGAAACGCTTCCCTCCGATGTGGTGATGCCCAAAGCGGAAAGTAAACTTAATTAGCTCTACATCTACAACAGTTATGTTTTCCAAAACATTAATATATCATCACAGCATATTATCATTCAACTGGCTTACTTCACTTCTTACTACGTCACGAAACAGTGAACAAGCGGTACTCAAATAACCGCGAGGGACGGTGATTGTAATCAAGACACACCTGGACAACACGTTGCATACACCCACTTTCAGAAGCGTGATTCCACACCCCTTTCTACTCTGTTGTATGCAACAACCTTTCAAAGGCAATCCAAACGCCGAACCGGTCCATCGATAACGGGTAGGAGGTCCCCGCGTGGAGCGTGACTGTGCCCACTGGCAGATTTACACCTTGCTACCCTTAACCCACTCCTGTTTACGGTTGGGTAAGGCTCGGCATCCAGGTTAACCATTTACATCGGTTTCCTTCTTATATCAGTATGCCATCCGGTACTGTTCGATACTTGTTCAGCAGGCCCGCACACGACTCGGTCCTCAATCGACACCAACAGGGCTACGCACGTGAGACCTCCGCTCACTGCTTCCTATCCCCCCTGCTGGGTCTCATTTTGACCACTCTTGAGCCATTTTCTATTCTGACCAAACCTTGTGTTAAACCTTACCTCGCGAGTAGATTCCAACTACTCGACTTCTACCGAGGTCCTAAGCATATTAGCAGGGCCTTGTCTACTCGTAGGCTCTGTAAGCTACCCAACCATTCATAGGATTTAAAAGGTTATGCAAGTGGGGTTTCAATCACCTTAACTCTAATGGAAAAATTCACCCTAGACATAAGTGCTACAAATAAAAAGCTTTATAAAAGGTACTTAAGTGCAAACCGGGGCTTGCCTGGTTGCGAGTTAAACGGGAAGTCAGCTTCTGGTGGCAGGGCGTCCAAAAGCTCCGGCGTATCCTCAACTTCGGTCACTATTATGAAATGTAATAAAATACATGTGTAAATATTAAGGGTTTATAAGAATTGAACTTCTATTCATAGCTACTGCTATTTAGAATCCTTAATTGGATTTGGGATTTTTACAGTGGATACTAGACTCTCTAAGGATGATTTGAGCCAAATTTGGAGCCATGTCATTGCACCATGTAGTCTTTAAAATTCCTACAAATACAATTCTTCTCTGAATTTTGAGCCCAATTCAAAGAGCTTTGACATAGCTAATAGTGGAAGATATGATTAGGGTAAGCCTCCATGGTTCTAACAAAATTTGTTTCACCATTTTTGGAGCTACCAACAGAGAGATATGAATTTTTGAAGATGGACAGGGGTTCTGAAATGTTTCTGTTTAAATTGAATTTCCAAATAAAGGCTGAACTTGGGAAGGCAGTTTATCCTAGCAAATGACCTCCAATGAAGCCCTTATTTTTACTGGAAATCAGTAACTATGGAAATGATTTGCTGCCCAAATGGGGATCTTTCATAAAGAATTGCTCCTGTAATAAATCCCCAAAAGATTTCCTAAAAACAATTCTACAGAAATTCCTGGGCATTTTCATAGCCTAAAAATGGTTTCGCTTTGAAGTACTCCTCATGAGGATTCCAACAAAATTGGTCTCACCCTTTTTGGAGTTTTCTACACAAAGTTATGAGCCTCCAAAGTTTGAACTGTATTAAGAAATTCTGGAAATGTTTAAATCCCAGAGGTGGGTCCCACCCGTCAGTTCTTTCTTCTCCCTCGCGCCAAACAGAGGAGTCCGCGGTGGTTGCTCCAGCGAGGGTGGCGGGAACGGCTCTCCCGGCCGTCTCCCAGGTCTAAACTTGCCGCTCCCCCATATTTAACCGCGCTGAACACTTTGGGAGGGTCGCCGGCGGCCGTAGCTCACCGGAAACCACCGCGCACTGGTGACAGCAAGACTTTGAACTCCGGTGAGGTCGGGAACCCTCATTCCTTCTTCACACGATCGGTTCTCGGGCTATAGAGCATCAGTGAACGATGTAGGAGCGCGTAAGTGTACTGGCCGCCGGTGAAACAGCCGGCAACCGGGGGCTCCACGGCGACCCGAGGTGCTTTTGCACCGGCGACTAAGAAAACAGCTAGGGATCCCTCGTTTCTTGATGTTTTTGCTTGGTTCTTTGTTGAGGAGAGGCGCTAGGAAGTAGGGAAGCTCCGTGCAAGCTTACTCGAGGTCTAAAGGATCGTGCACCACGAATTTTCGGTTAGACCGAGCACTACCCGTCGGTGTACAGTTTGGGGAAATGGTGAAATTCTCGCCACCGGTTCTAGCAATCGCTAAACGGCCTCCGGCTACACGACCAGGACATGTCCATGCACCTTTCATGTACAGCAAGTATGGGCAGAGGGTGACCGAGGCGTTCTGACCACGGTAGCCTGACTTCGGTTCCCGCCGATGGCTTCGGTTCCTGGCACCGATCCTCGGATTAGGGCCAACAGCAGCCCCAAGCGTCAAAGTTAAGCGCGGGACTACCTTGTACCCACGTTGGCGCTCCTCTTTTGCGTTGGCAACTCGGCGAGGAGGGATCAGTACTGGATGGCGATCGAAAATGGTCGAGACAGCGCCGGCGGCTCACGTTTGCGTGGGGGAAGCAGAGCAGAGGCCGAAGCAGGAGCTGTAAGTGGCGAAATGCTGCTGTGGCACTCGGGGCGAGCTGATCAAGACGAGCAGCGGCGATAAGACCCTTAGGTGGCGCGGTGGAAGCCTCAGGCGTGGGGAAACATCGAGCGCTGGCATGCTGTGATCGCCCGGGGAGAAAACAGTCGGTTGAGTTGCTTTGTGTGGCTGACAATTGGGTCCCACCTCCCCCTTTTGTTTAGTCAAATTTCCTCTGATATTTTCCAATCCAGCAACTCAAAATTAAAGGCTTTGCTTCACCTCAAAGTCATAGTTTGAACTTTCTGAATTCAAAGGATTCGAATTCTGGTGTGAAATTTGAATTGTGTTTGACCCCTTTGAATTTGAAATTGAGTTTGAATTCTCCAGTTCGGTTTGTCCCCAAACACATAGCAAACCAGCCCCAATATTTACAATTTGTGGCATAGCTGCTCATTAAAGGTGGAGAACACATTTGTGAAACCAAATTTTCAAATTGAGGGGATTGGAATTAGAAACTGAATTTGAAATTCAGATTAGAGGGCTTTTCCTTTTTAATCCGAACAAATATTTCCAGATTTTCCTAATTCAGTTCAAACTTTGGAGACCCATAACTTTGTGTGGAAAACTCCAAAAAGGGTGAGACCAATTTTGTTGGAATCCTCATGAGGAGTACTTCACAAAGAAACAAATTTCTTGCTATGAAAATGCCCAGGAATTTCTGTAGAATTGTTTATAGTTAATCATTTAGAGATTTATTTCTGGAGCAATTCTTTATGAAACCTTCCCAAATTTGGGCAGCCAATCCTTTCCATAGTAACAGATCTCCAGTAAACGTTTGGGCTTCGTTGGAGATCATTTGCTAGGCTAAACTGCCTTCCAAAGCTCAGCCTTTATTTGGAAATTCAAATTTAAATAGAAACTTTTCAGAACTCCTATCCAACTTCAAAAATTCATATCTCTCTGTTGGAAGCTCAAAAAATGGTGAAACAAATTTTGTTAGAACCATGGAGACTTACCCTAATCAGATCTTCCACTATTAGCTATGTCAAAACTCCTGATTTGGGCTCAAAATTCAGAGAAGCCATGTACTTGTAGGAATTTTGGAGACTACATTGTGCATGGACAATTCTCGAAATTTTGCTCAGATCATCCTTAGAGAGTCTAGTAACCACTGTAAAAATCCTAAAGCCAATTAAGGATCCTAAATAGCAGTAGCTATGAATAGAAGTTTACTTCTTATAAGTCCTTAATACTTATACATATAATTTGTTACATTTCATAATAGTGACCGAAGTTGAGGACGCGCCGGAGCCCTTGGACATCTTCCCACCAGAAGCTGACTTCCCATTTAACTCGCAACCAGGCAAGCCCCGGTTTGCACTTAAGTACCTTTTATAAAGTTTTTCATTTGTATCACTTATGTCTAGGTTTAAATGTATGCATTAGAGTTAGGATGATTGAAACCCCACCTGCATAACCTTTTAACTCCTATGATGGGTCGGGTAGTTTACCGACTCGACGAGTAGAGAATGCTCTGCTAAAATGCTTAGGATCTCGGTAGAAGTCGAGTGGTTGGAAGCTACTCGCGAGATAGTACTTATCACACGGAATGAAAAGAGGTAGAATATGGCTTGGGTGTAAAAATGAGACCCAGCAGGGGGGATAGGATGCAGTGAGCAGAGGTCTCACGTGCGTAGCCCTGTTGGCGTCGGTTCAGGACCGTCCGTGTGCGGCCCTGCTGGACAAGTATTGAACAGTACCAGATGCATACTGGCATATGGGAACCAGGAAACCGTTGTAATTGGTTAACCTGGGTGTCGAGGCTTACCCAACCGTAAATAGGAGTGGGTTGAGGGTAGCAAGGTGTAAATCTGCCGGTGGGCACAGTCACGCTCCACGCGGGGACCTCCTGCCCATTACGGATGGACCGATTCGGCATTTGGGTTGCCTTTGAAAGGTTGTTGCATACAACAGAGTAGGAAGGGGTGTGGAATATCGCTTCTTAAAGTGGGTGTATGCAATGTGTTATCCGGGTGTGTTTTGATTGCAACCACCGTCCCTCGCGGTTATTTGAGTACCTGCTTGTTCACTGCGCTGTGACGTAGTAAGAAGTGAAATAAGCAAACTGAATATGTTGTATTTAACTATTAATGTCTTGAAACCTTGTATGCTGTAGTTATAGAGCTTATTAAGTTTATATTCCACTTTGGGCATCATCACATCGGAGGAAAGTGTTTCTTGTTTGATTGTGGACTTCCGATGTGAGGGCTGCCTAAGGCTCATTAAACTGTTGGTATAAAACTAAAAATAAGGATCAACATATAGGCATGTCTTTATTGCAAAGTCCTTTTCTTATCTTACACATCCTTGCATGTAGAGTTCCATGCCTAGGGTTGACGGTTAAGACATGCTGAGTCTTCGTGCTCAGGGTTGCAATATTTGACATGTGTGCAGGTGAGAGTTATGAGGAAGGTTCCGAGGATGAGGCGATGCCCCCGTCGGGGTACACGGCCGAGCTGGAGCCCTGCATGCCGCCGTGATTCTCCGGTTCCATGCTGCTAGTGTCAAGCGTCTCGTGCTGGACGGCTGCACTTTTGCTTAGTTAGGATTTGAGAGGACCTATGTATATAGCTTCCGCTGTATAATTAAGTTTTGTAAAAAGATTTCCGCTGTTTTATATCAAGTTAAAGTTTGTATGTTGTTCTTTAATCCTTTCGTGTGTGCTGTTGGGTACCGCATCGCACGGCACTACCCTCTGCGATCCTGGAGTGGGTGAACCATGGGGTGGTCCCCACACATACCACATCATCTCGTTAGACCTATGAGCCCGAGACGGCGCGACCGGTTCTACAGTCGAGTGTCCTGCGAAAGGTTGCCATGTACGACGTAATGAAGGACGCCAGATTTGGGTCTTCAGAGGCAGGCGTATGTGTCGAGTTATCCAGGTAGTGTTTGATTCGAATCACCATCCCTCGCGGTTATTGAGTACCGCTTTCAAACTGTGTTGTGACGTAATAATCAAGTTGTGTGGCAACAGTTTGCAAAGTTTTAAATGCTGCCATGGTAATTGGAAATTGCATGAAAACCATTTTTGAAGTAGAGATAGAGCAAACTAAAGTTATTTTTCACCTTGGGACAAGTAACATTGGGATGAAGCGTTTCTTGTTTGATTGTGGAGTTCCAATGTTGCTGGGCGCAAGGTCTCTACTATGATGGCAAAAATATGAAAGTTAAGGATGAACTCGTAGGCGAGTCTTTTCGCAAATGACATGTTTAAGTATTAAGTTACATTCATTTATAGTTGCATGCTCAGGAGAGACGGTTAAGTTTTGCTGAGCCTTTGTGCTCACTCTTGCTAGATGAGGGGTTTTGCAGGTAAATGTCGACGCTTATAAAGGGGGTTGTCCGGTGAGGCTCGAGAACTTATGAGTCATGTATCACATGGACAACCCAGCCGCAGCAATGTCTTCGTGTTGCTAGCGAGAGGAGTCTGCGGGCTGGACCTCTTCTTGAGTGCTCCTTAGTTATTCGACGTGCGCTGTTTACAGACTTCCACTGTAGATATTTTATTTGAATTATTTACAAAGAACATTTGTAAGCTTCCGCTTTTGATTTATGTAATATAGTGTTCCTTATATGTGTGCTGTTGGGTGCCGTATAACACGGCACCACCCAATGCGATTCCCGGGTGAGGTGCCCTGTCACCGTGACTGAACGGGTGGCGTGGGGTCCTATCATCATCCATGTCCACCAAAATGTACTCTTTAAATCTTGGTACATTTTGTTGTTGCCCGGATGAATAGAGAACATAGACAAGTGAGCTTCATCAAGGATCTTCTTTTTCAGCTCCATATTCTGGGGTATTACTATGCGTCATTGAACCATAGCGTCCCCTCTTCATCCTTCCAGAAACATTTGATGTCACCGCTGTCTATCCGTTTATGGAGATGTGACATGCCTTTGTCACTCTCTTGAGCTGCAATAATATCCTCCCTAATGGTAGGTATGAGAGCAAGGTTGTAGAGTGATCCATATGGAACCAAGTATAAACTCGGTTCTTCCTCTTCCATCGGTGTAAAGGTAAGGTTATGGACATGTGATTTCTGACTCAGCACGTCGGCAACCACATTTGCCTTGTGGGGTGGTAATGAATCTCAATCTCATAGTCTTTGATTAGTTCTAACCACCTCTTTTGTCTCATATTCAGCTCCTTTTGAGTGAAGATATACTTTAAGCTCTTGTGGTCAGTGTAGAGATGCACGAAGTTTCCAAGAAGATAGTGCCTCCACATTTTTAGCGCAAAGACCACAGCAGTGAGCTCAAGATCATGAGTCAGATAGTGCTGCTCGTGGTTTCAAAGTTGGCGTGAGTGCGAGGGCCTCACGGCCTCGACGAGCCAGGATCGCGCAGAGGGGTGCTGCGTTGCACAGCACCGAATAACGCACATAAAAGATACAAAGCGGAAGCAAAGTTTTATTACATACAAGAGTTTATGAACATTTTTACAACAAAATATGTTCAGTCCACACTTACGGGCGTAGACTACGCACAGAGTTCATGTTCGGCCCGTGAACGCATCCCCTCTAGCACACACACACACTAACACGGCAGCGTGCACGAGTCCCACTTGACGGGGTTTCCCTCTTGGGGGTCCATCTTCTTCTCAGGAGTCTCCTCCTCATAACACCCTGCAAAAGCTTCAAACACAAGCAGTGAGCATGATGGCTCAGCAAGTCTGACCCGTCTTTCCTATACATGAAACTTCTACATGCCGGATTACAGTGAAAATGGGAAAGTAAGTTGCAAAGGACTCGCCTAAGTAGTTGACCCTTACTTTCAAGTTTTAGCAGCAAGTTGTGGAGAACCTCACGCTAAGACACATAAGAGAGCCACAATCAAACAAGAAACGTATTTCTCTCATGTGCTTTGCCCAAGGTTGAAAAGAACTTTAATTTTCTCTGCACTACAACAAGTCATTAACAATCAAGGTATAGCTTTCAATCAGAAACTTTTACATGACTCTAGCCTGTTCTTTCTACGTCACAGTATAGTGAGCAAGTGGTACTCACTGACCGCGAGGGACAGCGATTATAATTGATTTACACCTGCAGGGTTACCCGATAACGCGTCACGTACGCCAGTACTCGTTGTTGCCTACAGCAACCATCACGGACGTCGTACGTAACAACCTTTCATCCGTCAGCCAAATGTTAAGCCGATCCAATCATCCCGAGCAAGAGGTCTCTGCGCGCGCATCCACAGTGCTGCCAGCCGATTTACACCTCAAGCTCTCAACCTACCCTCTGAACGACCAGCTATGCCTCAACACCCAGGTACCCGAATTACATCGGTTTCCCGGTTCCCATATATCCGGTAAGTCTTCGGTATTGTTCTAGCTTTTTTAACAGGCCCGCACACGGTTCGGTCCTCAATCGACACAAGCAGAGATATGACACCCCGGCCTCAAAGTCCTGCTGCCCTTACTCTCCGCTCGGTCTCATTTTTCTTGCCATATGTGTTCCATTTGCTATCTTTACCCGAGTAGTGTGCCTCTAGCCTATTCTCGCGAGCAGTTCCAACTCTCGACTTGTACCGAATCCTACACTATCTTAGCATTGCAGTAGCTAATCGAGGTTTAAAAACTTAAGCCCAAGCCAGGGTTTTCTTGGCTATGCATTTGGGTTTTCAAACAAGACTCTAATGCATCAATAAAATGGGTACTCAAAGTAAGTTCTCAAAACAGTAAAATTTATAAAATGGTTAATGAAAACCAGAGCTTGCCTTATTGTTGTTGGTCGTAGGCTAGCTGATCCTCCGCAGTTATGAAGTCTAAAACTTCTGGCTCCTCCTCGACCTTAGCGACTACATGAGATAAATATATGTATGTATCAATTTGAATGCATTTGAATTTGAAGTTAAATTTGTTAAGACTATAAATATTGCTAGACAGGCCCAATGAATCTGAAAATTTTACTGTAGTTTGGATACAACCTACACAGGAACGTGGCCAAATTCCATTTGCAGCAAAGCTCATTTGAGCCCTTCACAAATAATTGTGTATTTGGCCTTAATTGGAGCTCTTTAGGGTGTTCTAAGAATTTTCATGGAGAAATCCATGACTTTATGGAAACTAGATTTTCAGAGGGTTCTAGTGGAATTGGTTTAACCTAATTTGAAGATTCCTAGCAAAAGATATGAGCTAAATAATTTCAGAGAAATTCAGAAAATGTTTCTGGACATTTTCCATTTTCTCTGGAACAGTTTTATTAATCACACCATTAGGTGGATCGAATGAGCTCAAATGGATTTGAAATTTTATGGTATCTCATGGATATTATGATGAACTTTCCGGCAAAATTTCAGAATTTTCCACCAAGGGTTCCTCCAGTTAAAATTCTAAACAGTTTAAATATTGAAGAATTAATTCTGGAGAAATAAAGGTTTGAATGAAGTGAAACATGATTTTTTGTAAAGTACTCAGAGAGATGAATCCAACAAAATTTGGTTCACTCAATTTGGAGTTTTCTAGCCAAAGTTATGAGGGTTTGAAGTTTGAACTAGAAACTGAAAATCGGGAAAAAGTTTAAATCCCTGCCTGTGGGTCCCATGCGCTCGGCTTCTTCTTCTTCCTCGCACCAAACGCCCGACGGTGGCGGTCTCCGGCGAGACTCGCCAGAACCGAGTTCCCGGCAACCCCTTGGGATGAAACTCACCGCCTCCCTGTTTCCCAACCTCGTGAACTCATCTGCGGGCTCGCCGACCGCCGGCGATCACTGGAAACACATGTGCACCGGTGACAGCGGAACCTAGGGTTCCGGCGAGGTCGGTCTCGCGCTACATCGCACCAAACTGGTCGGAAATAGCTCGGAGAGAATCAGTGGAGCACGAGGAACCTGAAACGAGACCTTTTGGAAGCTAGAAACACCGGCAAACGTACTCTCGACGGTGAGCCAAGGTGTTTTGCATTGGCAGCAAGAAAAACGGCCATATCACGGCTGATCCGCAACAGTTTCCTTTGCTTCTTCCTCGAGTGTTTGTGTTAGCATGTGTAGAACCTACTTGCCAACAGGCTCGACTAACAACAGTGTGTGGAATCTGAATTTCAGTTGAAGGTGAGATCAGGCCACATGAACTAGCTTTCGGTATATTTAGAAATTCTTGTTCTATGATCGATCATATGCCAAACGGATTTTGGCTACACCTTCTACACATGGTGACGCACCTTTATTATGTAGAGAAGTAGAGGCGAGGATGGCTGTGCCGAGCTGTCCGCGAGAGCACCGAATGGCGGCAACGCTCGGGTCGCCAGAAAAACGCTTGGTTAGCTCGAGGGAGTTCGGTCACGGGGCAACAAGATGTCGAGGATGTTGCTCACAAACTCACAACGCCATTTTGCTACTGGGAAGGATCTGTTCGCGAGTGATCGGCCTGCTCACAAGCAGGGCCGAGAGGGCGGCGCGCTTTCAGTTGAGCTCGGCGTGAGAGAGGACGAACTTGCTGTGGATTCAGGTTATGAGCAAACGGAGCACGTCGAGGAGGGATAAGGCGTCGGGCAGCTGGTCTCCAGCGTGGGGAAACAAAGCAGGAGCTGATGCCGATCCTCTGCTCGGTGGCGTGCTCAGCTGCAGCCCGAGAAACCGAGCGCCCGTTGCTTCAGTCGGTTGATCAAAGGAGAGGCTGACATGAGGGCCCCACTTTCAATTTTAACCTCTGAAATTTAATTTCCCCGCTGCTCAAAACAGTAGAGACCCTAATACCCTTTGTGAGTTTGATCAAATTTCAAAATGATCACTGGATTTTGAATAATTCAAAGTGTGATTTGATTTGATCAAATTTGCAGCAAATGTGAATCTGAAATTCAAATTTGATTTGAATTTAACCACAATAGCTCCTGTCAAGATCAACTCCAAATGTAGTGAAAATTGGTGTGTGAGCTCAGAAAAATGTGCTGAGTGTGAATATGAATCCCACTTTTGAATTCATGGGATGCAAAGAGTTTGAATTTGAATTTAAGTTCAAACTAGCCTCTTTCTTATTATACCCAAAAATACCTCAAAAGGATTTGGATTTGGGTGAAATTTGGCATGAGAATTCCTAGCAAAATGTAGAAGTTTTTCATATGCTCAGCCCCTATATGATGCATGTGGGAAATGCCACTTTTGCATTTTGTGATTTTATCATCTAATGACCATGTTGATGGTGTTTACATGCTCTTCAAATGTGTTCATAATCTTTCCTCAAATGAGGTGTGTGTGTTGTGATGAACACTTCGAGTGTGTGCAAAAACATAGGCCCTTACAGTGAGCCACACGAGACCAACCGTCCTTCTTGCATCAATACGCAGCCAAGCCTGATACCGGAGGCATCACAATATACGTCGAAAGGCTTGGTCGTATCCGGTTGAGAAAGACCGGGGCTGTTCTGAGATGCTTCACCAATGCTTGAAACGCTCCTTCACATGCTGCGTTCCAAACATATTTTGTCCCCTTCTTCAATAATTCAATCATCGGCTTAGCAAGCTTCGAGAAGCTCGAGATGAACCTCCGGTAATACCCCCCTAACCCGAGGAAGCTTCTGACTTCATGGACACAAATAGGGGCTTTCCATTTCATCACTTGTTCAATTTTGCTTGGGTCAACCGCAATGCCTTCTGCTGAGATGATATGTCCCAAAAATGGCACTTGGTTGATACAGAACTCACATTTGCTGAACTTGGCATAAAGTTCATGGTTCCACAATCATTGAATGATGATTCGCATGTGTTTGGCGTGTTCTTCTTCCGACTTGGAGTAAACTAAGATATCATAAATGAACACCATCACGAACTTGTCCAACTCCGGCATGAACACCGAGTTCATAAGGTACATGAAACGTGCCGAGGCATTGGTGAGACCAAAAGACATGATGAGATATTCATATAGTCCATATCTCGTCGAGAATGCCATCTTCAGGATATCCTTCGCCCGGATCTTTATTTGATGATACCTAGAGCGAAGGTCCATCTTTGAAAAGACACTTGCACCCACAAGTTGATCAAACAGGATATCAATGCGGGGCAGTGGATATTTGTTCTTGATGGTGACGGTGTTGAGCGGTCAGTAATCCACACACAACCTCAAGGTTTCATCTTTCTTTTTGACGAACAGCGCCGAGCATCCCCGTGGCGAGGAACTCGGTCTAATGAAACCCTTGCTCAACAAGTCATTGAGTTGTTCCTTCAACTCAGCCAGCTCATTCGGAGCTATCCTATACGGTCTCCACGATATTGGTGTAGTCCCGGGTGCAAGTTCAATCTTGAACTTGACATCACGTTTAGGTGGCATATGTGGGAGATCATCCGGGAACACATCAGGGTATTCTCGGACTACGGGGATGTCCTCTAACTTAGGAGCTTCAGTATGATAAGCGTCTGAAACTTACGGGACAGGGTTATCTAATATGAGTGAATGTGGATGGTGGAGTGGAGAGTTGAGGTGAACTGCCCGTGATAAAGTTTACAGGACAGCGCCATGATAACTTAGCCATGAAATTCCTAAGATTGCATCAATCTTCCGCCCCTCAAGAATGATCATAGCACTGGGATATATTCTCCCACCTAAGCACAGTGGTGCTTTTGGAATCATCACATTTGCTGAAATCTTCCCTCCCGGTGAGCAGATCATATATGAGCACTCGGTTGGAAAGACTTACAGTTGATGCTTAACCACATATGATGCACTTATGAAGTTGTAGGTTGCACCAGAACCAAATAAAATGATGATTGCACGATCATTGAGAGTGAACATACCCACCAGCACGTTCTCTCCTTCCGGAGCGTCCTTATTGTCGAGGTAAGGAATGCCACCGGGTCACTGACCTCCCTTCTTAACTAGCGGTCGGCCTCGAGCACCACCCTGATATTGGGCTTGCCCGCTGCTTTGCTGCCCCTGTGGACAGTCCTTTGAGAAATGACCCGCCTGGCCACACGTATAGCATGTGCAGCGAGGCGCGCTGACCGGCGGACGGAATCCCCGGCACGTTGTGGCAGTGGAAACGCCCGGGGTATCATCTGCTGCTGTTGCTGCTGTTGCAGTCGCGGTGGTGTCATCGGCGGTCGGAATGGGAGTGGCTGATAAAGACAACCCCCAAACTGTTGAGGTCATGCCGGAAGATGCCACTGCTGACTGGATGGTGTCCGATACACCATTTGGTATTTCTACGGAGCTCCACCCCCGCTGCTCAGTAGTGCGCTGCACTTCCGCTGCTCGGCCGCAAATTCCCTCTGAGCATCCTATTCACAATCACGGCATTGACGATGTCGTTGAAGGTGCCGTGATTGCATTGTGTGAGGTGAGTCTTCATCTTGGGATATAAACCCCGATAAAACTGCTTGTGCTTCCTCTCCTCGGTGGAGATGTAATCCAATGCATACTGCGCCAGATGGTTAAACACACGGGAGTAGTCATGGGCACTCCTCCCGCCTTGCTTCAGTTCCAAGAACTCTTGGAACTTCCTCTTCACCATCCCGGGAGGTATGTGATAGGCGTGGAACGCCTCCCGGAATTCTGCCCATTCCACAGCGTGGCCAGTAGGTAGTGAGGCGAGATAATTTGCCCCCCATGCACCGGCAGCACCGTGAAGCTGCTGTGCCGCGAAGAGAGCCTTCTGCCGCTCCGTGCATCGGAGTAGCCCGAACTTGGATTCGATCGTCCGCAGCCAGTTGTCGGCCTCCAGTGGTTCCGCCGCTTCGGTGAACACCGGAGGATGCGTACTCATGAAATACGAGTACTTAGTGATGTGGGGCTCACAAGGCCCCCTCTCTTTACGCGTCCCCGCCTGGGACGTACTCTGCACAATCGTGCGGAGCCGGTCGGTCTGCTCCTCACGAGAGTCCACCAGCGCCGAAATCATATCCGCTAATGTAAGCGGAGGCGGCGGTGGTGGTTGTTGCCGTGGGGTGTTGTCATAGGCAGTGGCTGGGAGTCATCACCCCCTTGCTGACTAGAGCCCCCGACCTCATGCGTGGTCCTGGTACGAACCATCTGCAACCATAAAGACAATAACATTAGCCCCATAGCATACTCCATGCAGTCCATAAAATAGTGGTAAACATAATAACAGTAAACATGCGAGACGTCTCGTACATAGATAATGTAATAACTTAGCACAAGCTACACCATTACCAGACCAAATACAAATTAGTGAAATCCAAATTGACGGACTTCCTATTTGGAAGTTCATCTCAACTAGATTTGGTCACTACGAGACGTTAATATCGTTTTGTCATCACGTATACTACTTATTATCTTCCATACGACACAAACATGGTCTCTAGCAAAAAGAACTTGAATAGGTAATGTACTCAAATCTTTCACTAGTTGAAGATAATAACTCATGATTATGTTCTACCCCATTGGAAATAAAAAAAAATACCACTAGGTACAACAATCTCTCAAATGAGTTCGACTGTTAATTCCTCAGCCCAGAATGACCAGTTTCTACTTATCCCAGATTTTGACCTGGTACTTTGCATTTTAATAACTCAAGCTGAATACTAAAGTTAAATTTAACTTCAGTATCTTTCCAACTAGTATTTATTTGCCCCCAGATCAGCTCTGGTTAAAAAGTTATGATAATTCAAAGTCAACAGAATTTCTGGAAGAGTTTCAACAGCACCTCCTTTGAAAGTTGCTGTTTTCAACTTAAAATTCCACTGAATTCCGTGCTGTAACTGTAAAAACATTGAATTACAAAGACGTAACACATCTCCTAAGCTTTCTAACAATGTATCATATGATTATTTTAGATTTCTCAACAGGAAGTTATGCTTGAAAAACAGAACAGTGAAGAGAGAGTTTTGAATCTGTCATGGTTCTGGACAGTTTACAATCATTTGGAATTTCAATCAGTTTAATGTGTGATTCTGTTCTGGAAGTCTACAAAGTTGTAGAGCACTTAAAACCCTTTACATAACTATATCTCACACCTCCATTGGCTAAGTAACCTGTGAGTTATGCTCTGTTAAAGTTCAGCAAACTTGCTGCCAAAACATAGCACTCTGTTTTTCAAGTCCTTTGAACTGAACTAATCAAATTTTGCATTTTTTCTTCAAAACCAGAGTACTAAAGATTAAAACTTGGTTATATTAGTTCCTTTTCAAAAAAAATTTTAATGCAATCATGATTATTACATGTCGGTACTACGTTCCTCACAAAATGGAAAATTCCTAATTGGATTATACCGCCATATACGACTCAACCGTGGCACTAAAAACGGTTTCTCGCAAACGTGTAGTACACAAGATACGTATGTGGTTAGTACCTGTAGAAGAACACAATAATTATGCACTCAAAGGTTGTTGTCATTTCAGGCAGGTCCATATCATAGTAAAAACATACACACGTATCATTGCCCTACGGCCGTCCTTGAGTCAAGTCACGTCTCAAGTTGTCGTGTTTTCACACCACACGACAGGGAACACCGAGTAGAGCGCGAATGGGTAGTCACGGTTGCCAATTTTATCAACACAACGGATACCACCTACTGCGCTGCAGGGCACGCCGATGGCAAGCGTTGCGTATGTCCTCCTAGGCTATTTCTAGAAGAACACACTATCGCGTTACCGACCACACGCTGGGGTTTCAACTTTCTTGCCTAATGCACGCCAGGGACCATCGTTCCATATGAACTCAGGAACATGAAGAGTTCAAGAGTTTCATATTGACGTCTCACACCAAGCTGTAAGACCTATACCCTGAACCACTTTCCTCGTCAGGGGAGCTAACCGAAATTGTTCCTCTTTCGGTGGCGTCCCTTACCTTTTTACGTGAGCGTTGGCGCGTCGTTACATAATCAAAATTCAGAATTATAAAAAGTAGGTTAGTCATGCCACTTTAAGTAAATATACTAATATAGTCCTTATTTGGGCATACTAACGATTCCTCACCGTAATCCTATGTTTTCCCGTAATACTGTCCTTATTTAGTGTGCTATCACCTAAGCAGCTCTGATGCCAGCCTGCGACGGACCGAAATCCATACTTTCCAGGATCATAGAGGGTGGTGCCGCATGATGTGACACCCGACAGCACACACGATAAGGTAACATAGTATTACATTGAAAACATGCTGAATTTGTACAAAATTAGTACAATCTTCAGTTACAACTCCTGTACAGAGTCTACTACAGTGGAAGGTATTTATACAACTCAAGCCAACACCTAACTAGCAAAAGGTGGTTGTCCGGCCCTACGTTCAACCCACACTAGCTCCACTCAGCCTCAGCGAGACATGTACGGCTCCGACATAGTCGTAGTCCCCGACGGAGGGTAGCCCTCGCCGGTGGACTCGTACTCCGAGTCCTTGGGGTACTCCTCACCTGCATACACTAATACCAGCAACCATGAGCACAATGGCTAAGCAAGTCTTAACCGACTCTCCTACCCATGAAACGCTACATGCAAGTCATACTCGAATATAGGATCACAGTTTGCAGCAAAAGGACACGCCTACAAGTTCATCCTTAATTCATCTTTAAGCCACAAGTTAACGGTTCAGAAATCCGAAATTTAGTGAGCAATATTTGGTGCCACTAAATTAACTTGGATGGTTCTGAAATTTTTCATGTGACTCAAGGATTTTCAAATGAACCTCCTGGCCCAATTTCAGAATTTTCCATAAAAGAATTCTTCATGTGACTAAAGGATTTTCAAATGAACCTCCTGGCCAAATTTCAGAATTTTCCATAAAAGAATTCTCCAGATAAAATTCCACCCAGTTTAAAATTTAGGGAATTAATTCTGGAAAAATATTAGGTTTCATGAACTGAAAATTATTTTGCTGGAAAGTACTCGGAAATCTGAATCCAACAAAATTTGTTTCACTAAATTTTGACCATCCTAGCAAAAGATATGGGGTTTCAAAGTTTGAACTAACTCTGAAATTCGGGAAAAGTTTAAACTCTGTTTGTGGGCCTCACTCTTTAAATCGGCCCACTGCGCTCATGGTCGCACAGCAGCCGATGGAGTTTCACCCGCGCTGCCGCACCGGATCACAGCCGCAAACTGATCCCCGCTGGAAAACTGAGGCTTACCGGTGGGACCCGGCCCCCTTCGTCTTCCTCGCGCTGCCCGTGCTTCCCCTCGCTGCAACCCTCGCCGTAGAGCTCGCCGGAGCAGGTTACCGTAATCCAAGCTTCCCCAAACTTGCCGCCTGTGTGTTTTACACCGTGCTGAACACGATGGTGGGGTCGGGGAAGGGTGACAAGACCGGAACATTGCTCGCACCGGCGGCCATGTCAAACTTCACTTCAGTGACCTCGTTCTCACTCGGAAATGGGTCATTCGGGTTAGGGATTGCTCCAAAAGCACCAGTGAGGCATGGACAACCTCGATCTATAGCCCGTTCTACATGAAAACCACCAGAGGTGGGACCTCACCGGCGACCCGAGCCCACAAAATGACGGCGGCGACAAAAACTCGGTGTCCGGTACCTCTACTTGATCATTTGAACTGCTAGGTATTCGAAGTGGTTCGCAAGCGTGTGAATAAGCTACCCTAAGCTCATCTACCGTGGAGCTATTCGGAGCACGATGAATTTTTCCTTTCCATCACCTCAGTTCAAAGAAACCGCCGGCGACCCAATTTCCGGCCAACCTAGGCTATGACCTAGATCCAAACTTGAAGGACAGCAAGAGGGTTTGACAACGAACCTAGGACGCCGATTGGTTGAGTGGAAAAGGTCCTGTAACGCCCGGGCGACGGTGAACCGAGGAGGTTCCCAATGTCGGACCGTCGAGAAAGCTTTTGCTGCGCCCGAGCTCGTGCAAGCCGAAGGTCGGGTGCTTTCACGTTGGGGATGTTGAGGACAAGACCAGGGTTTCGTTCTGCTGCTCAGCGGGGCTATGTTCAACTGAGAGCACCGTTTCCCAATCAATGGATGAGGCGGCGCGAGCTCTGTCCGGTCCTTGGAAACGTTTCCGTTCACTTGGTGCAGTAGCTCGGGAACACGAGGAAGAGGCGAGGTGGAGTGTCGAGGGCGCTCAGTTGAGCCCGGGGACATGGAGCAAAAAGCGGAGGTGGAGGGAACGTCGTCGGCCGGCACTTCGTGCTGCCGCTCAGTGGCACGCCGAGGTGAAAAACAGAACCAACTGACTCTCTCCTGTGGCTGACTGCTGGATCGCACCCCGTCAATTCTTTTTTATTTTTCTCCACTGATATTTTTCCCAGCTACTCACAATTAAAAGATATACTTCCACACCAAGTCATGGTTTCAATTTTTGAAATTCAAATGGACTGAATTCTGGTGTGGAATTTAAAATGTATTTGGCTCTTTGAATTTGATTTTGAATCTTCCCTCTCGCATGATTCAAACACTAGAAAACTAAGCTCAATTTAATCTGAATTTTGGTATGGATGCTAATTCAAATGTGGAGAACACATTTGTTGAACCAAATTTGCAAATGGAGGAAGTTGGAATTTGAAACTGAAATTTAAATTCAGATTCGAGGGCTTCCTCTTTTAATTTCCAACAAATAGTAAAACCCCTCCAAATGAGCTGAAATGTGGAAGGCTTAATATTTGGACTATGGAGTCCCAAGTTATGAATTTAGATCTCCACGTTTGGAAGTCTTTGGGAAGTTTGAATCATCAATTTGAACTCACACCGTTGTAAATCAAAGTTTTAATTCCCCTCATTATGTTCATGTGCTCAAATCCTTGCTAGCACTTTTGGGGATTTTACATCTCCTGCAATTAAACCACACAGGTATGGCTGCAGACTGAACCCGGTCCCAATATAGTTCCATAGAACTGTCCGTCATCACTTGCACGGTTGTTCTCAAGCCAAACACGACTTGAGCTACGTGTTCACATTACTAACCACGTGATGGGGTCTCCCATACTTGCCTGTAGCACGCCAGAGAAGGGCGTTGCTCAAATACCATAAACAACATCAAGAGTCATAGAGGATACTAAAGTTGGCCAGGTTACCTGCCACCCATGAGGCTCCACCGTTAAGCTTGTGTGCACTGGTGGACAGCGCTTACATACAACCCCAAGACATATGAAGTCCCGAGATGCATGATTTTCTGACATAAACAAACAGGTCAGTGTTGCCACTTGTTATACACTAATAACATCCTTATATGGGCTAATAACTCGTTCCTCACTGAATTTTTTGAAAATTTAACCTTTTTAAGTGTGTTAAATCTCAACGGAGCTCTGATACCATGCTGCGAGGACCCGACGGTCTCGACTAGCCAGGATCACGCTGAGGGATGCTGCATTGCACAGCAGCAGATAACACACGTAAAAGGTACAAAGCGGAAGCGAATTTTATTACATAAGCAATGTTTATGAATATAATTACATCAAAATACGTTAAGTCTACACTCACGGGCGTAGATTAAGCAAAAGAGTTCACGTTCAGCCCGTGAAAATTTTCTCACTAGCACACACGCACACTAACACGGCGGCATGCACAGCTCCCGCTCGGCGGTGTTTCCCTCTTGGGGGTCCGTCTCCTCCTCGGGAGCCTCTTCCTCATAGCACCCTGCAAATGCTTCAAACACAAGCAATGAGCACGATGGCTCAGCAAGACTGACCAGTCTTACCTACACATGGAACTCTACATGCTGGGTTTGCAGTGTATAATAGGAAAACATGTTGCAAAAGACACGCCTAAATAGTTGAACCTTACTTTCAAGTTTTACCAGCAAGTTGTAGGAAAACCTTGTGCTAAGACACATAAGAAAGCTGCAATCAAACAAGAAACACCTTTCTCTTATGTTCTTTGCCTAAGGTTGAAAAGAACTTTAATTAGCTCTAAACAACAGCAAATCATTAACAAGAAATGTAAAGCTTTCAACCAGCAATGTTTTAACATGACACTAGCCTGTTCTTTCTATGTCATGGTACAGTGAACAAGTAGTACTCACTGACCGTGAGGGACGGCGACTATAATCGATTTACACCTGCAGGGTTACCCGAATAACCCATCACGTACGCCCGTATTTGATGTTGCCTACAGCAACCACCACGGACGTCGTACACAACCACCTTTCATCCGTTCGACAAGCGTTGAACTGGTCCTATCGTCCCAAGCAGGAAGTCTCTGCGTGGAGCATCCGCAGTGCCCGCCACCCGATTTACACCTTGCTGCTCTCAACCTACCCTCTGGACGACAAGCAATGCCTCAACAGATCGCTACCCGACTTACATCGGTTTCCCGGTTCCCACATATCCGGTAGGTCTTCGGTACTATTCTAGCTTGTTCGATAGGCCCGCACACGGCTCAGTCCTCAATGGACACAAGCAGAGCTGTGGCACCCAGGCCCCAAAGTCCTGCTGCCCTTACTCTCCGCTCGGTCTCATTTTTCTTGCCATGTGATTCATTTTCTATCTCTAACCGAGTTGTGTGCCTCTAGCCTATTCTCTCGAGTAGTTCCAACTACTTGACTTGTACCAAAACCTACACCTGACTTTAGCATTTCAGTGGCTACTCGAGGTTTAAAACCTAATCCCAAAATCCTGGTTCTCTTGGCTATGCATTTGGGTTTTCAAACAAGACTCTAATGCACAATTGTAAGAAATACATAAAGTAAGTTATAAAAACAAAAGACTTTATGGAATGGCTAATGCAAACCGGAGCTTGCTTGCTGCTGGTCGTGAGCTAACTGTTCCTCCAGAGTAATGAAGTCGAACACCTCCGGATCCTCTTTGATCTTAGCGACTACACAAAATAAAATACAATACGTGTCAATTGAAAAATATTTGAGTTGAATTTGATAATGTGAAGACTATAAGTATAGATAGAAAGTTCTAATGACTCTGAAATTTTTACTGTGGTTTGGATACAACCTAACAGCGTTTTGGCCAAATTTCATTTAAAGCAAAGCTCATTTGAGCCCTGCACAAATAAATGTGTACTTGGCCCTAAATAGAGCTCTTAGGGTTTTCTAAGGATTTTCATGGAGCAATCCATGACTTTCTGGAAACTAGGTTTTCAGTGGGTTCTAATGGGATTGGTTTCATCTAATTTGAAGATTCCTAGCAAAAGATATGAGCTAAATAAGTTCAGAGAAAATCTGAAAAATGTTTCTGGAAAATTTTCTTGTTCTCTGGACCAGTTTCATTAATCACACCATTAGGTGGATTAAATAAGCTCGGATGTATCTGAAATTTGTATGGTAGCTCAGGGATATTACACGGAACATCCTGACCAAATTTCAGAATTTTCCACTAAAGGATTCTCTAGTTTAAATTCTAAACAGTTTAAAATTTGGAGAATTAATTATGGAGAAATAAAAGGTTTTCATGGAGTGAAACTTGATTTTTTGGAAAGTACTCAGAGAGCTGAATCCAACAAAATTTGGTTCACTCGATTTGGAACTACCTATCAAAAGTTGTGTGAGTTTGAAGTTTGAACTAAATCTGAAAATCAGGAAATGTTTAAAACACTGCACGTGGGTCCCACGCACAGTGTCTTCTTCAATCTCCCGCTGGCGCCCGAGTGTGCGACGCACAGCGGCGGTGGCACGGCTCCTTCTCGGCTGATCCCGCCTAATTCTCGACGGGGTTTCTTCCTACGCGATCCATGAAGCACGGCGCACACGCCGGACAACCCCTCGCGCATCGACATCGCCGGGAAAGTGGTCGGCGACGGTGGCGGCGGAATTGAGCTCGGGTCCGATGGTGCTAGCTCGGCTCGGCAGCGAACATGATCAAACAAAGGGTCGCAAAGCACCACTAGGGCACGGGGAAGCTACCATGCCCTCCTCTTGGCCGGAGATCGTTCGGGAAAGTAGACTTCAACGGTGACCCCGAGCCTTTTTCAACGGTGGCGGCGAAAACACGGCGCTGAGCTCACTGGATTGATCATTCTTGCTAATATTTGGCCTAGGTCATCGTAAGGTTATACTCAAGCTTCAGCTAAACCAGAAACTCTGGTCATCAAGTGATCGAGACGAATTTCCGGTTTTGGTTCTCGGTGTTCTACACGGCGATCATCGGAAAAAGTAAAATTCCGGCTAGCCGACACAAAGAGGGAGCTAGGGGGTTTGGGAGGAGCTACTAGACTTCGATGCTAACCTCTGTGAGTAGTTGGTTCCGGCGGAGAAGCTCGGAGCTGTCCGGGCGACGGTGTTTAGCCGGAGGCGCGTCGGGATGAACAGAGTAGTAGAAACCGGCTGGGGGAAGCTTGAAGAGAGCCGATCACGAGAAGCTGAGGGCTAGAGCACATTGAGTGAAGGTTGGCAGTGCCATTTATGGCCTCATCTCGAGGTGAACGTGTCGGGTTTGGCCGGTCGACGGCGAGGTTGAGAGTTTCGGGTTGCGGCGAGGTTCTCCGATGGTTTCTGAGCGAGGAGGCGGCAGGACAGTAGCAAAACACCTTTGTGGCGCCCGGGACTCGGGGATAACCTGCTGGGAGCCGTCGGCCATCGGTCAAGGAGCTGGAAGCAGCTGCTATCGCGGCGTCATCACCGTGGCGCCCTCGGGCTCGCGCGCAAGAAACAGGGCACCCGAGTTCAGTCGGTTTGGAACACTTGTTTGACTGACAAAAGGGCCCCACAGCTCAAATTTTGTCCCAAAAACTTTAATTCCCACTGCTCTTAATTTTTGGGGACCCTAATACCCTTGGCCATTTGATCAATTCACCAAATGTGCCTTTGAATTTGAAATGGTTCAAATTGTGAACTGGTTTGGCTGCATTTTGATTCAAATGGCAAACTGAAATTTAAATTCAGTTTGAATTTTTCTAAAAATGACTCATGTCAAGATCAACTTCAAATGGAGTAAAAATTGGTGTGTGAGCTCATAAAAATGTGCTGAGTGTGAATATGAATTCCACTTTTGAATTCATGGGATGAAAGGAGTTTGAAAATTGAATTTAAGTTCAAACTAGCCTTTTACTAATTGTACCCAAAAGTACCTTAAAAGGATTTAGATTTGGGTGAAATTTGACATGAACATTCTTAACAAAGTTTAGGAGTTAATCATATGCTCAGCCCCTATATTATGTATGTGGGAAATACCACTTTTGCATTTTTGTGAGTTCATCTCCTAATAAATCTATTGATGGTGGTTACATGCTCTTCAAATGTGTTCATGTGATTACCACAAATGAGGTGAGGTGTGGGTGTCATGAACACTTATAGCAAGTGAAAATTTTAGGTCCTTAAAGGACAGAGATCATAGCATTTCACTGTTCACATCGTGTGGTGCAACTTGTAGGATTGAAAGTCTCTAAACCAGCTACCAGGGGGTGACACATTCAAAAAGTTGTGTGTAACTCCTAGGTTATGGCACTTGTTGATGAAAAATACTTCAGAGTGATATATTATGAAGTTATGAAGCCAACACAACAAGAATTCATGTTAATTCAATGTGTAGAGCAGAAGTTTTAGTCAAAAGCATGAAGTCGACCCAATGTAGTAGAAACCAGTGAATAACACATGAAAACAAACTGAAAATGAAGATTTTTCAAAGAGCAATTCGAAGCTTGTACTTGCTTCCTAACCGTGAAAATCAGCAGGTTCCACGTGAGAAAATATAACGAATTCGACGTGAAACATGGCTGAACTTGCCTTAATGATCTGATGTAGTTTCCACAGAAAACGTGGCAAGTTCACAAACGGTCTCGGTGGAAAAATCAAACAATCTAGCAACTAGAACTCTGACAAAAAACCTTCCCACAGTAATGAATCCTTTTTCTCAAGCTCACAAACATAAAACCCTGCCGTCAGGACTCATCAAGATGCTCCTCGACAGCAGTCTATCTCTTTTTATACATAGCCCTCTGGCCAACTCATAACTGACTAGGACACCAAAATGAATTGGACTCTATCTGGATGCAGCTAGCCTTTAGTCTTAGAACCATATGAACCTCATCTCGATGTAGCCAGCTTTCAATTTGAACCAAATTGACCTTAATCCAAAATCTACACACGCTCTACCTTTAAGCCAACAAGTCATGTTTGACATCTTGATCATCACGACCACAACTTCTCTCTGAACTTAGTCGCTGAACATCTGTATATCCTCTACGACTCTTCATGTCGTTTGGGGTATTCGAGCAACGCCCTTCCCTGGTGTGCTACGGGCAAGTATGGGAGACCCTGTCACGTGGTTATTAATGTGAACACGTAGCTCAAGGCATGTTTGGCTTGAGAACACCCGTGCGAGTGATGACGGACGGGTGTATGAAACTGTATTGGGACTGGGTTCGGTGTGCAGCCAAACCTGAAGATTGTGTGTGACTTATGCAGGTTTAACCACAAAACCGTAGTACGAGTAGCACACGTTTGCGAGTGACCATTTTAGTGCCACCTATGATACGGATATGGCGGTATAATCAGGTCAGGATTTTCTTTTGGTGAGGCTACGTAGTCCGACATGATTCTTACGGTGCATCGATGCCGTACTAAACGTAATACTCCAGTTCCCTATGAAGAAATGATCAGTGAACTAAATTTCAACTAAAATGGAAGTTTGAAACAAATATTAGTTACTTAACTCTTATTTTGAGCTAAGATTCAAATTAGAGAATGACTAGGCTTCAAAGAATTCAAAAACAGAGTGATCTGTTTCTGGCAGGAATTCTTGCTGGATTTTGACAGATCATAACTCTGAGTAGGTTTACCCAGTTAAGATGTATGATACAGTTATGGAAATATTTTTATGTGCTCTATATCTTATCTGTAGACCTCCAGGGCAAAATCACACGTTAAATTGGTGAAAAGTCCAGTTGAAGGCAAACTGTCCAGAACCAGGACAGCAGCAAAACCTCTCCGGATATTTCTGTATTTCAGCCATAACTCTCTGTGGAAATGTGGGGACCACCCCGTAGTTCAACCACTCCAGGATCGCATAGGGTGGTGCCGTGTGATGCGGCACCCAACAGCACACACGAAAACAATAAAGAACAACATACAAACGTTTATTTGATATAAAACAGCAGAAGTCTTTTACAAAACCTATTCAAACAGCGGAAGTAATATACATATATGTCCTCTCATCCTAGCTATGCAAAAGTGCAGCCGTCCAGCCAGGGGACGCTACACACTAGCAGCAAGTAACCAGAGATCACGGCGGCGTGCAGGGCTCCAGCTCGGCCGTGTACCCCGACGAGGGCATCGCCTCGTCCTCGGAACCTTCCTCATAACTCTCACCTGCACACAGCTCAAAATATTGCAACCATGAGCACGATGGCTCAGCAAGTCTTAACCGTCAACCCTAGGCATGGAACTCTACGTGCAAGGATATGTATGATGGGAAAAGGAATTTGCAACAAAGACACGCCTATAAGTCGGTCGTTACTTTCAGTTTTATAGCAGCAGATTCATGTGCCTTAGGCAGCCCTCACATCGGAAGTCCACAATCAAACAAGAAACGCTTTCCTCCGATGTGGTGATGCCCAAAGTGGAATATAAACTTAATTAGCTCTATATCTACAGCAACCAAGGTATTCAAGACATTAAAATCAATACAGCATTTTCAGTTGGCTTATTTCACTTCTTACTATGTCACAGCGCAGTGAACAAGCGGGTACTCAAATAACCACGAGGGACGGTGATTGCAATCAAGACACACCCGGATAACACGTCACATACACCCACTTTCAGAAGCGTGATTCCACACCCCTTCCTACTCTGTTGTATGGGACAACCTTTCAAAGGCAACCCAAATGCCGAACCGGTCCATCCGTAACGGGTAGGAGGTCCCCGCGTGGAGCGTGACTGTGCCCACCGGCAGATTTACACCTTGCTACCCTCAACCCACTCCTATTTACGGTTGGGTAAGCCTCGACACCCAGGTTAACCAATGACATCGGTTTCCTGGTTCCCATATGCCAGTATGCATCCGGTACTGTTCGATACTTGTCCAGCAGGGCCGCACACGGACGGTCCTCAACCGACACCAACAGGGCTACACACGTGAGACCTGTGCTCACTGCATCCTATCCCCCTGCTGGGTCTCATTTTCATACAACTCAAGCCATTATCTACCTCTTTTCTTTCTGGTGATAAGTACTATCTCGCGAGTAGCTTCCAACCACTCGACTTCTACCGAGATCCTAAACATTAGCATGGCATTCTCTACTCATCGAGTCTGTAAACTACCCAACCTACCATAGGAGTCAAGAGGCTATGCAATTGGGGTTTCAATCACCCTAACTCCAATGCATACATTTCAACCTAGACATAAGTGATACAAATGAAAACTTTATAAAAGGTACTTAAGTGCAAACCGGGGCTTGCCTGGTTGCGAGTTAAATGGAAAGTCAGCTTCTGGTGGCAGGACGTCCAAAGGCTCCGGCGTATCCTCAACTTCGGTCACTATTATGAAATGTAATAAAATACATGTATAAGTATTAAGGCTTTATAAGAATTGAACTACTATTCATAGCTATTGCTATTTAGGATCCTTAATTGGCTTTGAGAATTTTACAGTGGATACTAGACTCTCTAAGGATTATTTGAGCCAAATTTGGAGATATGTCATTGCACAATGTAGTCTTTAAAATTCCCACAAGTACAATGCTTCTCTGAATTTTGAGCCCAATGCAGGAGCTTTGACATAGCTAGTGGTGGAATATCTGATTAGGGTAAGTCTCCATGGTTCTAACAAAATTTGTTTCACCATTTTTGGAGCTACCATCAGAGAGATATGAATTTTTGAAGTTGGACAGGAGTTCTGAAAAAGCTTCTGTTTAAATTTGAATTTCCAAATAAAGGCTGAACTTGGGAAGGCAGTTTAGCCTAGCAAATGATCTCCAATGAAGCCCATATTTTTACTGAAGATCAGTAACTATGGAAAGGATTTTCTGCCCAAATTTGGGACTATTACATAAAGAATTGTTCCTGTAATAAATCCCTAAAGATTTAATAAAAACAATTCTACAGAAATTCCTGGGCATGTTCATAGCCTAAAATTGGTTCCTCTGTGAAGTACTCCTCATGAGGATTCCAACAAAATTAGTCTCACTCTTTTTGGAGTTTTCTACACAAAGTTATGGGCTTGCAAAGATCAGCTAATTTCTGGAGTTATTTCTCTAATAGAAACTTCAAATAATTGGGCTGGGCCCACTGTTTTAATTCGGACCAGTCAGATTTTGGCAACACTAGGGGCTACGGGGTTATTCCCGCGCAGCAGCACTGGATCCAGCGCCACAAACCGATCCTCGCGCGAACCCGTAGGCTGACCGTTGGGACCCGGCCCTCCTTCGTCTTCCTCGCGCTGCCCGGGCCTCCCGCGGCGGCGCACGCCGGCGAGGATCGCCGGGACGGGGTTCCTGTGGTCCAAACTTCGTCAAACTCGCTGCCTGTGAGTTCTACACCGTGCTGAACACGATGGTGGGATCTGGAGCCAATGACAATGGCCGGAAAGGTGCTTGCACCGGCAACCATGTCGAACCTTACTTCGGCGACCTCGCTCTCCCTCAACAGTGGGTCTTTTGGGCTAGGGTTTGCTCCAAAAGCACCAGTGTCCCATGGACAACATCGACCCATAGCTCACTCTCCATGAAAACCACCGGAGAGGGGACCTCACCAGAGACCCGAGCCCGCAAAATGCCGGCGGCGACAAAAACTTGGTACCCGGCATCTCTACTTGCTCATTTGAGCTGCTAGAACTTCGGGGAGATGCGCAAGCATGTGCTGGAGCTACTCTAAGCTCATGTAGTGCAGAGCTACCCCGAGCACAACAAATTTCTTCGAAGGGTCCTCAGGTTCCTAAAGAACCGCCGGCGCCAAACTTCAAAATACTCGGTACCGGAGCTAAGAAAGCAGGAACTGGTGGAAAGGAAGGAGGAAGGGTTCCTCACGCACCTCAGGGACCTTTCTGTTGATCGGAAGAGGCCGCAAATCCGTCGGGCGACGGTGTGGTGTACAGGCGATCAACACCGGAGCTCCGAAGGGAATTCCAGCTCGTAGGCGCCAACCACCGGTGCTGGTGTTCACTTGAGGCTTCGGGGAGCAGGAGAGAGACCTGGCGCAACGTTCCCGTGGCTCAGCCGCGCGAGAGGCACGCCGAGCTCGCCGGGCATCGATGAGCCGAATGGTTCTTCCGCCGGGCAGGGTTCTGAGTTCGCGAGGCTCGAGCAGAGTGTGGAGAGGCTACGGGGTAATGGGGATAGGGCAGATACTGGCCTCGGCTGCCGCTATAACCGGCCACGCGCGTGAACCGACGTCAGGGGAAGCAGCTCGGTGGACAACGTCGGGCGACGGGCTGCTCGGGAGCTGGCGCGCGGTGATCACCCGAGGAGGAAAACAGTCGGTTGGTTTGCTTTGGGTGGCTGACAATTGGGCCCCACTATTTCTAATTCTTATCCAATTTTCTCTGATATTTTACCCCAGCAACTCAACATTAAAGACTTGACTTCACTCCAAAGTCATAGTTTGAATTTGCTGAATTCAAATAGTTTGAATTCTGGTGTAGAATTTGAATGGGGTTTGATCATTTGAATTTGAAATGGAGTTTGAATTCTCCATTTTGTATTGCCTCAAAAATATAGCAAACCAGCTCCAAAGTTTCCCATTTTTGGCATGGCTGCTCATTCAAAGGTGGATAACTCAGTTGTGAAACCAAATTTTGAAATTGAGGGAATTGGAATTTGAAACTGAATTTGGAATTCAGATTAGAGGGCTTCCTCTTTTAATCCCAAACAAATATTGAAACTCCTCCAAATGAGCTGAAATTTGAAGGGGTGAATATTTGGGCTATGAAGATCCATGTTATGAATTTAGATCTCCATGTTTGGAAGTTTTGGGAAGTCTAAACCCTCACTTTGAACTTATACCATTATAATTCAAAGTTTTAATTCCCCTCATTTTTCATAAGTGTATATGAGCTGAATTTTCTTGCTACCACTTTTGGGGATTTTACATCCCTCCCCCCTTAAAAAGAATCTCGTCCAGGGATTCCAAAGGAAAAGCAAAGTGGGGAAAACTTTACCGGGTATATGATGATAGCAAGTCTGGATAATACGTGCGTAGATAATCCTCGCTTTCCCATGTCGCCTCATCTGCGGTATGGTTACTCCACAAGACCTTGTAGAACCATAAGGTTCGGTTTCTTGTGGCACGAGTCTTTTCATCGATGATCCGGATTGGATACTCCGTGTACGTGAGGTCCGGTTGAAGGACTTCTATGTCTTCAGTGCGGATTTCAGCAGAGGGCTTGAGGCGCTTCCGCAGCTGAGAGATGTGGAAGACGTTGTGAATGCCTGCGAGCGACGCTGGTAACTCTAGGCGATAGGCCACGGGTCCGCATCTTTAAATGACGGCGAACGGGCCAATGAATCGCGGCGCAAGTTTACCCTTCACTCCGAAACGGTGAACTCCCTTCATCGGAGACACATGGACATAAACATGGTCCCCGATGTCGAAGTGGAGAGGACGACGTCTTTTATCTGCATAGCTTTTCTGACGAGATTGAGCAGCCTTGAGGTTGGCCTGTATCACTCGAACTCGTTCTTCAGCTTCATTTACAAGTTCAATGCCGTAGATGACTCGCTCGCCGGACTCGCACCAGTTGAGAGGTGTGCGGCATTTCCGGCCGTAGAGAGCTTCATACGGCGCCATCTTGATGCTAGCTTGATAGCCATTGTTGTAAGAAAACTCCGCCAACGGCAAATGATCGTCCCAATTCTTGCCGTGGTGGATGGCACAAGCGCGTAGCATGTCTTCAAGCACTTGATTCACCTGTTCAGTTTGACCATCCGTCTGTGGGTGATACGCGGAGCTTCAGATCAGTTTGGTCCCCAATGATGCGTGCAGCTGTTCCCAGAACCGAGAGACAAACAGCGCACCGCGATCTGAAATGATGGAACGGGAACACCGTGTAAACACAAAATCCTTGCAATGTACAGCTCCGCATATTGCTTGGCCACGTACTTTGTATGTACGGGGATAAAATGAGCCGACTTGGTTAGTCGATCGACTATCACCCAAATTGAGTCATGTTTGTGAGACGTGAGAGGTAACCCGACTATGAAGTCCATGCTGATATCCTCCCACTTCCACGCCGGAATGTTTAAGGGTTGCAGCTGTCCGGCTTTTTGCATATGGTCGGCCTTCACACGCCGACACGTATCACATTCGGATACGTATTTTGCGATTTCTGTTTTCATCGGTGTCTACCAAAATCTGGTTTTCAGATCCTAGTACATCTTGTTGCTGCCCGGATGAATAGAATACTTGGACAAATGAGCCTCGTCCAAGATTTTCTTCCGAAGCTTCATGTCACGGGGTACCACTATACGGTCTTTAAACCATAGCGTGTCGTGTTCATCTCTTCGGAAGCATTTCATTTCGCCATTCTTCATCCTTCTCCGAATGTGCGACATTCCCACGTCTTTCTTCTGCGCTTCCATAATCTCCTCTCTTATGGTTGGTATGAGAGCAAGATTATATAACGCCCCATATGAAACCAAGTACAGACTCGGCTCCTCCTCTTCAAGTGGGGTGATGGACAGATTGTTGACATGGGACTTGCGGCTTAAGGCATCAGCAACCACGTTTGCCTTTCCAGGATGTTAGTGAATCTCGATCTCATAGTCTTTGATCAGTTCTAGCCATCTCCGTTGCCGCATATTCAACTCCTTTTGAGTGAAGATATACTTCAAACTCTTGTGGTCCGTGTAGAGGTGCACTAAGTTCCCAAGCAAATAGTGCCTCCACATCTTCAAGGCCAACACCACAGCAGCGAGCTCGAGATCATGAGTCGGATAATTCTGCTCGTGGTTATGGAGTTGACGTGAGCCGTAGGAGACCACTCTTCCTCCTTGCATCAATACACAGCCAAGCCCGATACCGGATGCATCACAATATACGTCGAAGGGCTTGGTTGTATCCGGTTGAGCTAACACCAGGGCTGTTGTAAGATGCTTCACTAATGCCTGGAAAGCTTCTTCACAAGCTGAGCTCCAAACATATTTGATCCCCTTCTTTAACAGTTCAGTCATCGGCTTAGCAAGCTTGGAGAAATTTGGTATGAATCTCCGATAATATCCTGCTAACCCGAGGAAGCTTCTGACTTCATGGACTGATGTGGGGGATTTCCATTTCAGCACTTGTTAGATTTTGCTTGGATCAACTGCAATACCTTCTGCCGAAATAATGTGACTAAGGAATGGCACTTGGCTGATCCAAAACTCGCACTTTCTGAACTTGGCATAAAGCTTATGGTCTCTTAGTCGTTGAAGTATGATATGCAAGTGTTTGGCGTGTTCCTCCTCAGACTTGGAGTAAACCAAGATGTCGTCTATGAACACCACCACAAACTTGTCCAACTCCGGCATGAACACTGAGTTCATGAGATACATGAAGTGTGCCGGGGTGTTGGTGAGACCAAAGGACATGACGAGGTATTCATATAACCCATATCTCGTCGAGAAGGCCATTTTTCTTCTGCTCGGATCTTGATTTGATGATATCCGGAGCGAAGATCCATCTTTGAAAACACACTTGCACCCACAAGTTGATCGAAGAGAATATCGATGCGGGGCAGTGGATATTTATTCTTGATGGTGACGGCGTTGAGAGGTCTGTAGTCAACACACAACCTCAAGGTTTCATCCTTTTTCTTCACAAACAGCGCCGAGCATCCCCATGGCGAGGAACTCGGACGAATGAAACGCTTCTTCATTAGATCATTGAGCCGCTGCTTCAATTCAGCCAGCTCATTTGGAGCCATCTTGTATGGTCTCCGTGATATCGGCGTCGTTCCAGGTACCAGTTCAATCTTGAACTCGACATTTCTTTTGGGTGGCATGCCCGGAAGATCATCCGGAAAGACATCCGGGTATTCACGGACCACACGAATATCCTCAAGTTTTGTGGCTTCCGTGTTATAGGTGGCTGGAGATTCTTGAACCGAACGGTCAAGAATAAGAACATGTGGTTCATGGAGTGGAGAGTTTAGACGAACCACACGTGGAATGATGTCAAGAACAGCACCATGGCGATGTAGCCATGACATTCCTAAAATGACATCAAGTTTTTTACTCTCTAACATGATTAGAGAAGTCGGATATAGATTTCCACCCAACTGTAATGGCGCTCTATAGACCATTCTATCAGATGTTATTTTCCCACCCGGAGAACATATCAAATATGAATTATTTGTGGGAATAATATGCAGTTGATATTTAATAACATAAGACTGACTTATGAAATTATGAGTGGCACCAGAGTCAGAAAGTATGACTACGGGATGATCTAAGTAGGAGAACGTACCCGCGAGGACGGGTTCGCCTTCCGGCACGTCTTCGATAGCTAAGTGATGGACGTTGTCGGGTTTTGGTGCTGGTTTCTTGGGCTGGTTGCGGGGCTGATTAGCACCCTGATATGGTGCTGCACCCCTGCCCTGTCGCGGCTCGGGGCAGTCTCTAGAAATGTGCCCGACACGGCCACACGTGTAGCACGTGTAAGGTGTAGGGGTCCCGCCGACTTGAGGACGGAATCCCGGTGCACGCTGTTGAAACTGAGGCGCACGTGGGACCATCCTTTGCTTCTGCTGTTGCTGTGGTGGATACGTCGGTCGGAAGCCCGGCGCATCATATTGTCGACCGCGAAACTGAGGCGGTCGCGCCGGTGGCTGCCATCTCTGACCGGATGGTGAGCGATACACCACGCAGTATTTCTGTGGCGTCCCACCACTGCTGCTCGTCAGCGCGCTGCGTTTCCTCTTGTCAGAACCGCGCTCGCGCTGAGCATTTTCTTGTAGAATCGTGGCATTAACTAGATCGTTGAATGTGCCGCGATTGCTCTGGGCGAGATGGACCTTCATCTTGGAATTCAGGCCCCGGAAGAATGCATTGCGCTTGTTGTCCTCCGTTCCCACAAATCCTGGCACATACTGCGCCAGCCGGTTGAATGACCTGGAGTACTCATGAGCACTCCTCTCGCCTTGTCGTAGCGCCAGGAACTCCTGGAGCTTCATTTCCATCACACCGGGAGGTATGTGATAGGCACGGAATGCCTCCCGGAACTCCGTCCATGTGACGGCATGGCCAGCCGGTAAGGAGGCGGTGTTGTTCGCCCACCAGGTACCGGCTTCTCCTTGAAGCTGTTGTGCTGCATACAGCGCCTTCTGGTGTTCGGTGCATCGTAGCAGCTCGAACTTCGCCTCCAGAGTGTGGATAAAGCTGTCCGCCTCCAAAGGTTCTTCGGCCTCCGTGAAGACCGGTGGATGGGTCACCATGAATTCTGAATATGAACTTTGTTGGGGCTGGCGTTGCCCATTGTCTTGGCGTCCTCCCTGATGGGACGCATTCTGCTGCACCAACATCCGCAGCACCTCGGTTTGCTCGTCGCGCGAGCCGAGCACTGCAGCGAGAACCTCCGCAAGATTCCTTGGAAGTTCTGGTGGTGGAGGAGGTGGTTGCTGCTGCGTCGTGGTTTGCTCCGGTGGTGGAGACTCATCACCACGAACCTGACTTGGACCTCCCTCCTCTTGCGTTGAACGTGTCCGCACCATTCTGCATTCAGATCATTCAAATGATCAGCACATGTTGGTTTATTTCATCCAATCTATACACTAGTAGTGCGAGAATGGAACAAACAGTACGCATAACAGTCACACATATGGATAAAGTATACACTTTATGCAACATATACATCCCTGGACCGTGTCACACGATTGAGTTCCAAAGTATTGAACTTTATGGGTTAAAAGTTCATTTCGACCATCGGGGTCACCACGGGATGTTAAGTGTGTTAGCATGCGTAATTCCTCGCTATTGTATTGGACCCAAGCATGTACTAACTCGAAGTGACATGTCAAATGCATAAACCCTTCGACTCCCAATTGCTGTTTTACAACAGCCACTGGACGTCAAACGGTGAAACTAAGTGTTTTGGTCGAAATACAGAACATTCTAGAGAGCATTTGCTCTGCCCTGTTTTTGGACAGTACCTACTCATCTGAGATTTTCATCCCATTGGAGGGAGATTTTGTGCTGGAGCCCTACAGAAAAGTTGTAGAGGACTTCTAAACCTTTCCAGAATGGTATCCCACACCTCTATTGGTTCAACCAATCTTAAGTTATGCCCTGTTCAAGTTCAGAAAAATTTCTGCCAAAAACAGGGGAGATTGTTCCTAAGCTTTTGAGATTGAACCTATACTCCCAATTGACTCTTAGTTCAATATAGGAGTTTACTAACCCCTAAATGGATTCCTAAACTTCATTTGGACTCTTTTCTTTGAAAATAAACTTTTATACAGTTGGTACTACGTTTCCTCACCAAAGAAAAATCCTAAACCGGTATTCCTGCATATACGTGTCACATGGTGGAACTAAAGACGTCACTCACAAACGGTTTCTACACGTCATGCGCTAACGTGGTTAATGTACCTGCAGAAAAACACACAATAATGGTGCACACAAGGGTTTTAGCATTTCAGGCAGTTCCATATCATAATAAAAACATACGGTCCGTATCATTGCCATATGGATCGTCCTTGAGTCAAGCCACGTCTCAAGGTACATGGGCGTGTTTTCACACCACACGACGGGGAACCCGAGTAGAGCGCGAACGGGTCGTCAAGGTTGGGAATTTTATCAACCCAACGGATACCACCTACTGCCTCATGACCGTTGAGGCACGCCGATGGTGAGCGCTGCATATCGCCCTTTGAACATTGAACGTTCAAGAGTTGCATACTATCGTGTTGCTTACCACACGATGGGGTATTCTCACTTTTGCCTAAAGCACGCTGGAGAACAGCGTTTTCATATGCTCTCAGAACCATGAAGAGGTTCATAGACTCATATTCACTACCGTGCCAAGCCACGGTATATCCTTCCATACTGTTACTCGTATGGCGAGTTACCGCAATTGATCCGCCTGCGGTGGCGTACCTTACCTCTTACCTGACGTCGGAGCGTCGTTACAGAATGTATAACACATAAGTTAGCTTTTCCACCTTAGTAACTACTACTATCATAGACCTTATGTGGGCTTATTGACTAATCCTCACTCGACTACTTCTAAATTTTCAAAATAAGCTCTTTTTGAGCGTGCTATTCCCAATGCGGCTCTGATACCACGACTGTGGGGACCACCCTGTGGTTCACCCACTCCAGGATCGCATAGGGTGGTGCCGTGCAATGCGGCACCCAACAGCACACACGAAAAGAATAAAGAACAACATACAAACGTTTATTTGATATAAAACATCGGAAGTCTTTTACAAAACCTATTCAAACAGCGGAAGTAATATACATAGATGTCCTCTCATCCTAGCTATGCAAAAGTGCAGCCATCCAGCCAGGGGACGCTACACACTAGCAGCAAGTAACCGGAGATCACGGCGGCGTGCAGGGCTCCAGCTCGGCCGTGTACCCCGACGGGGGCATCGCCTCGTCCTCGGAACCTTCCTCATAACTCTCACCTGCACACAGATCAAAATATTGCAACCGTGAGCACGATGGCTCAGCATGTCTTAACCGTCAACCCTAGGCATGGAACTCTACGTGCAAGGATATGTAAGATGGAAAAAGGAATTTGCGACAAAGACACGCCTATAAGTTGGTCCTTACTTTCAGTTTTATAGCAGCAGATTCATGTGCCTTAGGCAGCCCTCACATCGGAAGTCCACAATCAAACAAGAAACGCTTTCCTCCGATGTGGTGATGCCCAAAGTGGAATATAAACTTAATTGGCTCTATATCTACAGCAATCAAGGTATTCAAGACATTAGAATCAATACAGCATTTTCAGTTGACTTATTTCACTTCTTACTACGTCACAGCGCAGTGAACAAGCGGGTACTCAAATAACCGCGAGGGACGGTGATTGCAATCAAGACACACCCGGATAACACGTCACATACACCCACTTTCAGAAGTGTTATTCCACACCCCTTCCTACTCTGTTGTATGCGACAACCTTTCAAAGGCAACCCAAATGCCGAACCAGTCCATCCGTAACGGGTAGGAGGTCCCCGCGTGGAGCGTGACTGTGCCCACCGGCAGATTTACACCTTGCTACCCTCAACCCACTCGTATTTATGGTTGGGTAAGCCTCGACACCTAGGTTAACCAATTACATCGGTTTCCTGGTTCCCATATGCCATTATGCGTCCGGTACTGTTCGATACTTGTCCAGCAGGGCCACACACGGACGGTCTTCAACCGACACCAACAGGGCTACGCCCGTGAGACCTCTGCTCACTGCATCCTACCCCCCTGCTGGGTCTCATTTTCATACAACTCAAGCCATTATCTACCTCTTTTCTTTCCGGTGATAAGTACTATCTCGCGAGTAGCTTCCAACCACTCCACTTCTACCGAGATACTAATCATTAGCATGGCATTCTCTACTCATCGAGTCTGTAAACTACCCAACCCACCATAGGAGTCAAGAGGCTATGCAATTGAGGTTTCAATCACCCTAACTCTAATGCATACATTTCAACCTAGACATAAGTGATATAAGTGAAAACTTTATAAAAGGTACTTAAGTGCAAACCGGGGCTTGCCTGGTTGCGAGTTAAACGGAAAGTCAGCTTCTGGTGGCAGGACGTCCAAAGGCTCCGGCGTATCCTCAACTTCGGTCACTATTATGAAATGTAATAAAATACATGTATAAGTATTAAGGCTTTATAAGAATTGAACTACTATTCATAGCTATTGCTATTTAGGATCCTTAATTGGCTTTGAGAATTTTACAGTGGATACTAGACTCTCTAAGGATGATTTGAGCCAAATTTGGAGATATGTCATTGCACAATGTAGTCTTTAAAATTCCCACAAGTACAATGATTCTCTGAATTTTGAGCCCAATGCAGGAGCTTTGACATAGCTAGTGGTGGAAGATCTGATTAGGGTAAGTCTCCATGGTTCTAAAAAAATTTGTTTAACCATTTTTGGAGCTCCCATCAGAGAGATATGAATTTTTGAAGTTGGACAGGAGTTCTGAAAAAGCTTCTGTTTAATTTTGAATTTCCAAATAAAGGCTGAACTTGGGAAGGCAGTTTAGCCTAGCAAATGATCTCCAATGAAGCCCAAATTTTTACTGAAGATCAGTAACTATGGAAAGGATTTTCTGCCCAAAGTTGGGACTATTACATAAAGAATTGTTCCTGCAATAAATCCCTAAAGGATTTATTAAAACAATTCTACAGAAATTCCTGGGCATGTTCATAGCCTAAAATTGGTTTCTCTGTGAAGTACTCCTCATGAGGATTCCAATAAAATTGGTCTCACCCTTTTTGGAGTTTTCTACACAAAGTTATGGGCTTGCAAAGATCAGCTAATTTCTGGAATTATTTCTCTAATAGAAACTTCAAATAATTGGGCTGGGCCCACTGTTTTAATTCGGACCAGTCAGATTTTGGCAACACTGGGGGCTATGGGGTTATTCCCGCGCAGCCGCACTGGATCCAGCGCCACAAACCAATCCTCGCGCGAACCCGGAGGCTGACTGGTGGGACCCGGCCCTCCTTCGTCTTCCTCGCGCTGCCCCGGAGGCTGACCTGTGAGTTCTACACCGTGCTGAACACGATGGTGGGGTCTGGAGCCGATGACAATGGCCGGAAAGGTGCTTGCACCGGCAACCATGTCGAACCTTACTTCGGCGACCTCGCTCTCCCTCAACAGTGGGTCTTTTGGGCTAGGGTTTGCTCCAAAAGCACCAGTGTCCCATGGACAACATCGACCCATAGCTCGCTCTCCATGAAAACCACCGGAGAGGGGACCTCACCGGCGACCTGAGCGTGCAAAACGCCGGCGGCGACAAAAACTTGGTACCCGGCATCTCTACTTGCTCATTTGAGCTGCTAGAACTTCGGGGAGATGCGCAAGCATGTGCTGGAGCTACTATAAGCTCATCTAGCGCGGAGCTACCCCGAGCACAACGAATTTCTTCGAAGGGTCCTCGGGTTCCTAAAGAACCGCCGGCGCCAAACTTCAAAATACTCGGTACCGTTGCTAAGAAAGCAGGAACTGGTGGAAAGGAAGGAGGAAGAGTTCCTCACGCACCTCAGGGACCTTTCTGTTGATCGGAAGAGGCCGCAAATCCGTCGGGCGACGGTGTGGCGTACAGGCGATCAACACCGGAGCTCTGAAGGGAATTCAAGCTCATAGGCGCCAACCACCGGTGCTGGTGTTCACTTGAGGCTTCTGGGAGCAGGAGAGAGACCTGGCGCAACGTTCCCGCGGCTCAGCCGCGCGAGAGGCACGCCAAGCTCACCGGGCGTCGATGAGCCGAATGGTTCTTCCGCCGGGCAGGGTTCTGAGTTCGCAAGGCTCGAGCAGAGCGTGGAGAGGCTACGGGGTAATGGGGATAGGGCAGATACTGCCCTCGGCTGCCGCTATAACCGGCCACGCGCGTGAACCGACGTCGGGGGAAGCAGCTCGGTGGACAACGTCGGGCGACGGGCTGCTCGGGAGCTGGCGCGCAGTGATCACCCGAGGAGGAAAACAGTCGGTTGGTTTGCTTTGGGTGGCTGACAATTGGGCCCCACTATTTCTAATTCTTAACCAATTTTCTCTGATATTTTACCCCAGCAACTCAACATTAAAGACTTGACTTCACCCCAAAGTTATAGTTTGAATTTGCTGAATTCAAATAGTTTGAATTCTGGTGTAGAATCTGAATGGGGTTTGATCATTTGAATTTGAAATGGAGTTTGAATTCTCCATTTTGTATTGCCTCAAAAATATAGCAAACCAGCTCCAAAGTTTCCCATTTTTGGCATGGCTGCTCATTCAAAGGTGGAGAATTCAGTTGTGAAACCAAATTTTGAAATTGAGGGAATTGGAATTTGAAACTGAATTTGGAATTCAGATTAGAGGGCTTCCTCTTTTAATCCCAAACAAATATTGAAACTCCTCCAAATGAGCTGAAATTTGAAGGGGTGAATATTTGGGCTATGAAGATCCAAGTTATGAATTTAGATCTCTATGTTTGGAAGTTTTGGGAAGTCTAAACCCTCACTTTGAACTTATACCATTATAATTCAAAGTTTTAATTCCCCTCATTTTTCATAAGTGTATATGAGCTGAATTTTCATGCTACCACTTTTGGGGATTTTACAGGAAACATCCCTAAGAAGCCTATTATATACCATTGGAATGGTCATGAAATGTGAAACATTTATGTAGTTCAAAGTTTGTTTAGATTCTTATTGTATTTGCATATAAAACTGTGATAATAGTAGCCACATACAAAGGAGATGCTGACAAATTTTATTCAGGGATTCTGTCAAATTTGAAAAATCATAACTTTTGATCCAGAAATGATCTGTAGGCATATGAATACTCGCTGGAAATATATTGAAGTTAACTTTAACTTTGGTATTCAACTTGAGTTAGGAAAATGCTGTTAACTAAATCAAAATCTGGATTTAGTGCATAAAGGTCTGTTCTGTACAGATAGGCTGGTTAGCTATGCCTACTTTAAGGTGTTGTGTAAACATGGATTTTGTTACTGCTTTCATAAAGTTTTGACATATTCATGTTTTAATTAGCTTCACATACTTCTGAGTTCATGTTTAACTCATCTCGAAATGTATTTTGGCAGTATGGTTCGTACTCGCTCTTCGAGTAAGACCGGGAGTTCTCGTCGAGGCGGTGATGATTCTATTTCACCATCGGAACCACCATCTACGGGATGGATGGATCTTATGACTCGAGTTGTCGAGTCTAACCAAGAGAACACCAGGATACTCCAAGAATCAACTCAAGAGAATACCAGCTTAATCCAAGCTTTGGTACAGCAAGGCGTACTCCAGAACATGCAACAAGTCGTTCCACCTCGGAACGCTTATCTGGATTTCTTGGCGACTCAACCGCCAATTTTACAGAAGCTACCGAACCCGTGGAAGCGGATCAGTGGCTTCGGGTCATGGAGTCTAAATTTGGAGTATTCGAGTGTGATGAAGTTCAGAAGACAATGTTTGCCGCTCAACAACTTCATGGAGCCACTGGAAATTGGTGGGTTGAACATCTTGCCACCATTCTGGAAGGCCATCAAGTGTCATGGAGTGAATTCTTTGAAGTCTTCCGTACTCGTCACATACCGATAGGTATTATCAAGACAAAGCGGGAGGAATTTATAATGTTGAAGGAAGGGGGCATGAGTGTCCTTGAGTATGTCAAAAGGTTTAACCATTTGGCTCAATATGCTCCCAAATATGTGGCGATAGAAGAGGCACGGTGTGATTTATTCTTCCATGGCCTGAGTGCCATATTACAGGAGAAGTTGGCTGTGTTCAACAAAGGCAATTACACCGACATGGTCGATGCGGCTCTTATCCAAGAAAAGCCGACACTGGAGTGGCAAGCTGATAAAATAAAAATGAGTGAGATCGAGCAGGCCGGCACAAGTTATGTGCCCCAAAAGTACCGTTTGGTGTACCAAACACCATCCGGTGAAAGATGGAGGCCACCTGTACAATCAACTCCTCAGAGGTTGATTATTGGTCAAGTACCACAACTTGCACCACCTCCACAGCAGCAGCATCAGACGGTGGTTTGTGCTCCATCGCTGCAGCCATGTGTACCTAGCATCCAACCGCAAGTCGGCGAAGAACCGGAGAAATATCTGTGTTTCACTTGTTGGCGTATGGGCCATTATGCTAGGTATTGTCCGGAGGGAATTCAAGGCTACGGGTCATCATATTTGCAATATTCAGACCCGTACCTAAATCTGTAGAAAAGAGGGCAGGCAAGGGGTAGTATTCACTATACAGTGATTGATGATGTTCCGGAAGGAGAAGCCGCTTTAGCACGGATGTTTTCTCTGAATCGGATACCGGTTTTAAATCTCTTTGATTCCGGTGCCACACACAACTTCATTAGCCAATCATTTGTGGCTCAACATCAGCTCCAACCAGCTTATACAAAGAGGCAATACCTCATATCTTCGCCCGGAGGCAGCAGTACCACAAGTGAGATTGTCTCCCGAGCACCTCTTTCTTGGGGGGTAGAATATACCCCACAACTCTCATTATTCTTGAGGGTCTGAAGATCGACATCATTTTGGGGATGTCGTGGTTGAATTACCACAATGCGGTTCTCAACATCAGCTCTAGGACCGTTGAGCTCAACTCCCCACAGCACGGTCTTCATATATTATTTCTGGGCGCCAGTCGGCAACAGATGTAAAAGCTCAATAATTGACTTGCAAAAATGTTCATCACAGCACCACACCACAGCTCATTTGGTGGATAACTCATGAACATTTATGAAGAGCAAGTAAACACAATCAAGAGGGTGATTAGAGGGGAACCCATAACTCCAAAAAGTAGGAGTTCATACACATAAACATGAGAGGCTGAGCTCACCCCTAGACCTTAAGTATTCATGGGAAGGCTCAGGCCAAGTTTCATGCAAATCCAAGCCTTTTTGAGGCACTTTTGGAGGCATTTGAAAAAGGGGTATTTGAATGCAAATTCAAATTTCAGCTAGTTTTCATCACTTGAATCCAAAAGTTGACTTCATATTCAAACTCAGCACATTTGTCTGAGTTAGTCCACCAATTTTCATTCTCATTAGAGTTCACCTTGTTGGAAGCTATATTTGGATCAATTCAAACTGAATTTGAATTTTCAAATTCAAATGTGAACCAAATTTAGCCAAACCAATTTCAATTCGGTGTATTCAAATTCAACTCATGACTTTGTGTTTATGTATACCATTTAAGTGTGAGTAGCTGGGATATTTGCAGCCAAAAATTTGAAAAGAAGTAGAGGGGAGAGCTGGGACCCACTGGTCAGTGACTGCACACAGAGGGAAACTGACTGAAACCGAGCAACGCAGAGCGGGCGACCGACGCCGGCTCGCAGAGGCCGCCAGCACCCTTAGAAGCCTCCACCTCACGGTGAAAATTTCAGCTCAAAGTCCAGCACAACGAGCTGTTTCACCCTTCTCTCCGTTCCTGAGCAAAAACGAGCACGTCACGAGCTGTTCTCCAGTTTCCACGGAAGAACTCGTCGCCGCTCCCTCGTATCACCGGCGACCGGCCGATCCCGGCTGTTTCACGCACCGCCACCAGAGAAGAAAAGGTGTGCTTGCTTGTTCTGAAGCTGTAGGAGGAAGCCGTGCTCCATTTCATGCGGTGTAGAGCGAGAATTTCTAGTTTCATTCCTCGGAGTGTGTTAGGGTTTGAATCCGGTCGACGGTAACATTCGTTGCACAGAGGCAACCGCCGGTCGAGCTGCAACTCACACACGCTCTAGAACACCTAGCGCACCTCGTCCATCAAGTAGAAACCAGTTCCATGCACTAGGACCCTAGTTCTGCGAGAATTTCAGGCCGGCGGCCAAAAACAGGGCACCTCGCCGGTGAGGTCCTAGTTGCGGCTGTTTTCATGAGGGTCAGTGCTTATATTTGTGATCAGCAAGCCTCAGTGGAGCTCTCCGAGCAAACCGCGTTGAAAAAGGTGTAGAGAACACCGAGTTCGATGTCGCCGATGAGCTCCCGGCCGCTGTCACCGTCGTGAGCACTGTTCCGGACATCGCCGAGCTCTGCTGAGTGCACCAACGTCTTCCTCGGCAAAGAGGTGTACAGGCGGCGAGTTTCATCGAAGGTTTGGCAGTAGAACAAACGGCGGCGAGCTCTCTGGCGAGGCACCGCCGCGGTTATCGTGGGTGGCGCGAGGTAGACGAAAGGGGGGCGGGCCCATGTGGCGGACCGGAATCCGCTCATCCAGGATCGCAGAGGGTGGTGCCGCACGATGCGACACCCGACATCACACATTATAAGGATACGTTGTATTACATAGAGAACCAACTGAAATGTACAAAGAAGTACACTACTCAGTTACAAACTAGTGTTTATATTACACAGCGGAAGTTCAATTTGTACAACTCACACCAGTCTACTTAGCAAAAGTCGGTTGCCCAGCCCTAGGGCAACCCACACTAGCTGCACTCCTCAGCTTAGCGCGGCGTGTACGGCTCCCACTCAGCCGTGGTCCCCGACGGAGGGTAACCCTCGCCGGTGGACTCGTAACCCGAGTCCGTGGGATGCTCCTCACCTGAAAAACACTTAAGCAGCAACCACGAGCACGATGGCTCAACAAGACTTACCCGACTCACCTAGGCATGAAACTCTACATGTAGTGTACCACGAACATGGGACGGTAAATTGCAGCAAACGTACACACCTACAAGTTCATCCTTAGTTCATCTTTTAGCCACAAGTTGACAGTTCATAAATCTGAAATTTAGTAAGCAATATTTCGTGGCACACATGTAGCACTACAATTATACATATCAGCAGAATTGAATCATAACATTCCATAATTTATCTACGTTGCGACGCAGTGAACAAGCGGTACTCGTCACCGTGAGGGACGGCGAATCGACTCCATATACACCTGCAGGGATACCCAAAGAGCACGTCACGTACGCCCACCCGTGGATCTGCACAGCGTGCTCACTCGATGCCGTACGGGACAACCTTTCACCCAACAGCCAACACGTCGAACCGGTCGCACCGAAACGAGCAGGAGGTTCCCTACATGGAGCATCTCTCTATGTCCGTTAGCAGATTTCCAGCTTGCTGCCCTCAGCCCACACCTATAAATCGGTAAGTTATGCCTCGACGCCTGGAGGTATAGGTTACATTGGTTTATCGGGGCTCATATATCCGATATGCCTTTGGTACGTTCAATACTTGTTCAGCAGGGCCCCACACGGATCGGTCCTCAATCGACATGGACAGGGCTGCACGCACAAGACTTCCTCTTGCTGCGCCCTAGCCCCTGCCTAGTCTCATTTTCATTTCTAAAGTGATCTCACATCACTCGAACCAATCCCGTGCGTCCCAAGCCTAACTCGCAAGTAGATTCCAACTACTCGACTTGTACCGTAAGTCCTATGAATTATTAAGCAAAGCCAGTCTACTCGAGGCCTTAGACACTACCCTCACTCTTATAGGAAAATTCTTGTTATGCCCTTGGGTTTCATCCATCCTACACCTAATACACATCCATACCTCACACTAACCATGTACACAAAGCAAAACTTTATAAAAGGGTTTAATGCAAACCGGGGCTTGCCTTGGTGCTGCTGGTCAGTGGTTAGGGCTTCGTCCGGAAGAAGGAAGTCAAGCACTTTCGGAGTTTCCTCGCCTTCAGCGACTACACGTAAACGATATACTATATGTCAATTTAAATGCAATGTTTAAAACTGAATAAGTAATTACTATAACTCTAGCTAGCCCTTCCCTTTGGTTCTGAAATTTTTATGGTGGCTTGGTAGGTTCCTAACCAGAGTCTTGACCAAGTTTCATTTGAAACAAAGTTCATTTGAGCCTTGTACAAATAAAATCCAATTTGGTCAATATTAGAGCCTCTAAGGAATCCCAGGGGTTTTCATGGCTCCAACCATTATTTTCGGGAAATTAGAATTAAGATAGTTCTAATGTAATTGGTTTCATGTCATTTGAAGAATTCTAAAGGAAGTTATGCCCTAAAGATTTGAGAAAATCTGAAAAATGTTTCTGTACATTTTTCTATTTTCTCAGGGCAATTCCCTTAATCACCCCATTAGGGGGACTAAATGAACTCCGGATGGGTCTGACATTTTTACTGTGACTCAAGGATTTTCCAGTGAACCTTCCAGACAAATTTCAGAAGTTTTGATATAGTAACTCTTCAGATAAAATTCCCACCAGTTTAAAATTTAGGGAATTAATTCTGAAAAGATACAATGTTTCATGAGCTGAAACTTGTTTTGCTGGATAGTACTCAAAAATCTGAGTTCATCAAAATTTGGTTCACTGAATTTGGAGCTTCCTAGCAAAAGTTCTATGCATTTGAAGTTTGATCTAAACTGGAAAATCCTAAAATGTTTAAACTCTGCGGGTGGGGCCCACTCTTTAAACCGGCCCACTGAGAACGCGGCCACACCGTGGCCCACGGTGTTTTACCCGCGCTTCCGCACTGGATCCCAGCTGCAAAGTGGATCCCCGCGCGAGAACAGAGACTGACCGGGGGACCCAGCCCCCCCTCGTCTACCTAGCGACCTCCCGCAACTTTCGCTGGAGCTCTCGCCGCCGGCCATTTCGCTGCCCGACCTCTGATGGATTTTGCCGCCTGTGCCTAACTTGGCTCGGAGAACAAGCTGGTGCCCTCACCAAGCTCGGCGATGGCCGGAACCATGCCCGGGACGGTGACAGCGGCTCTCCCTACTCCGGCGATGTCGCCCGAGCTACTCAGGGCCCTATTTTCCTAACGGTTTGCTCCTACAGCTCCGCTGTGGCATGCTGAGCATGAAAATGAGCTCGGTTGGACATGGAAACGGCCGGAGCTATGTGCTCACCGTCGACCTAGGTCCGATATCGGCTTTGACCTGAAAAACTCGATAACCAGATTCTATACTTGACGGTTCTTTGTACTTTTCGATCCTAGATGGTCGTGGAAAGGTGTAGATCACGCGTGTAGCTCGGTATACCCGGTTATGAGCCAATACCCGCAAATTTTAGGATTTGGGATGGCTCGGTCCTAAGAACACCGAAACATTCCCGGGAAAATTCTCCCATGACAATGCATGAAATGATGAACGGTTTGGACTAGAAGGACCAGCACCTTAGGGCGGTTGTTTCTTGTGTTGATCGTCGGGCACGAGGGGGCCTGTGTCGCCCGGACGTCGGCGACCAGAGGGAGGCGAACTCGGAGCGAGTTGCGGCGGTGGTTTGCGGGCAGAACAGAGACCGCGCGAGGTGAGAAATGAAGCACGGCAGGAATGCACGGTTTATCCCTTCAGTCTGTGATCTTTCCTCCCCCCCCCTTACCGAGCAGGAGGTGGCCTGGCTGAGGCGGTCGGGCGCCGACGCCGTGGCTGGCCCGCGCGCGTTCTTGGCCGAGAGAAAAATCACCCGAGGACTTAAGTGTGAAGGCTCCTGACAGGTGGGTCCCTCCCCTCTAATAATTTTCTAATTTTTCATCTCTGTTTTTGCTGAAAATATCCCCAGCTACTCACAATTGAATGTGAGACTTAAGCACCAAGTCACAGTTTGAATTTGGTTTCTCAAATTTGAAATTAGTTTTGCTAAATTTGCTTCACATTTGAACTGAAATTCAAATTCAGTTTTGAATTAATGCAAATTTAGCTCCCGACAAAATAAATTCCAATGGGGATGAAAATTATTGGGATAACTCAGAAAAATATGCTGAGTTTGAATATGAAGCCAACTTTTGAATTTAAGTGATAAAACATGCTGCAATTTGAATTTGCATTCAAATTGGCCCCTTTTGAATTGTCTCCAAAAGTGCCTCAAACAGTGTTGGATTTGCATGAAATTTGGCCTGAGCCTTTCCAAGAATATATAAGGTCTAGGGGTGAGCTCAACCTTTCATGTTCATGTGTATAAATGCTACTTTTTGAATGTTAGGGCTTTCCCCTCTAATCACCATTTTGATGGTGGTTACATGCTCTTCACCATTATTCACAAGATATCCACAACAAAAGCTGTGGTGTTGTGAGGTGATTGAAAATTTTTGCAAGTCCCTTTTCTTGGGCTTTTACATCCCTTCCCCCTTAAAAAATCTTGTCCCCAGATTGTAATAGGATCTCACCCGTGCTGAGAAGCCATGAACTCCAGGTAGTGTGAGCGAAGGAATTCCTCGCTCTCCCACGTTGCTTCTTTGGCGGTGTGGTTGCTCCAGAGTATCTTGTAGAACCACAACGATCGGCTACGTGTGGTCCGAGCTTTCTCATCAATAATTGCCACCGGATATTCATCATACGTCAAATCCGGTTGCAGCTCGCCGATGTCTTCAGTGGGAACAGCAGCCGTATGCTTCAGACATTATCGCAGTTTGAAACATGGAAAACGTCGTGAACGCCGGCGAGAGATGCCGCTAGTTCCAGTCTGTACGCCACTGGTCCACACTTCTCGGTGACGGCATGGGGTCCAATGAATCGCGGAGCAAGTTTCCCCTTCACGCTGAACCGGTGCACGCCCTTCATCGGAGATACACAGAGGTACACGTGCTCTCCGACGTCAAAGTGCAGCGGTCTACGCCTCTTATCAGCGTAGCTTTTCTCCCAGGATTGAGCGGCCTTCAAGTTGGCTTGAATCACCCGAACGCGCTCTTCGGCGTCGTTCACCACATCAACCCCGAATGTGACCCTTTCACCGGACTCGCACCAGTTTAATGGGGTGCGGCATTTGCGACCATAGAGAGCTTTGTAGGGTGCCATCTTGATGCTCGCCTGATAGCCGTTATTGTACAAGAATTCCGCCAACGGTAGGTGATCATCCCAGTTCCTACCGTGGTGGTTGTCACATGCTCTCAACATGTCTTCTAGTACTTGATTCACCCTCTCTGTTTGCCCATTTGTCTGAGGGTGATAGGCGGAGCTCCTAATCAGCTTAGTACCCAAAGCAGCGTGCATCTGCTCCCAAAAGAGAGACACAAATAATGCACCTCGATCTGAGACTATGGTCTTGGGTACCCCATATAAACATAGAATTCTCGCTATGTACAGCTCCGCATACTTACCAGCATTGTAACGTGTATGCACAGGAATGAAGTGAGCCGACTTGGTTAATCGGTCAACGATCACCCAAATGGAATCATGGTTGTTGGAAGTCAGGGGTAATCCCACAATGAAATCCATGCTCACATCTTCCCATTTCCATGCCAGGATTTTCAGGGGTTGCAGCAGCCCTGATTTCCTGATATGATCCACTTTCACTCGTCTACACGTATCACACTCGGATACGTACTTGGCCACTTCCCGCTTCATCCGTGTCCACCAAAATTTCTTTTTCAAATCTTGGTACATTTTGTTGCGCCCGGATGAAGGGAATATTTAGACAAGTGAGCTTCATCAAGAATCTTCTTCCGCAGCCCCATATCCCTGGGTACGACTATGCTGTCATTGAACCACAGTGTCCCCTCATCATCCTTCCAGAAACATTTGATTTCCCCGTTGTCTATCCGTCTCCGGAGATGTGCCATGCCCTTATAAACTTTATGAGCTGCAATGATGTCCTCCCTAATAGTTGGGATGAGACCAAGGTTGTAGAGTGATCCATAAGGAACCAAGTACAAGCTCAGCCCTTCCTCCTCCACCGGTGTCATGGTGAGGTTATGGACATGTGATTTCCGACTCAGCGCGTCAGCAACCACATTCGCCTTGCCGGGGTGGTAATGAATCTCAATCTCATAATCATTGATTAGTTCTGACCACCTCCTTTGCCTCATATTCAGCTCCTTCTGGGTGAAGATATACTTCAAGCTCTTGTGGTCGGTGTAGAGGTGCACCAAATTTCCCAGGAGATAGTGCCTCCACATTTTCAGCACCAAAACCACAGCAGCAAGCTCAAGATCATGAGTCAGATAATGCTGCTCATGGTTTCAAAGTTGGCGTGAGCCATATGCGACCACACGTCCTTCCTGCATCAACACGCAGCCGAGCCCAATACCCGACGCATCACAATACACGTCGAAGGGCTTGGTTGTATCCGGTTGAGCTAAGACCGGGGCTGTTGTGAGATGCTTCACTAATGCTTGGAACGTCCCTTCACATGCCGTGTTCCAAACATATTTTTTCCCTTCTTCAGCAATTCTGTCATCGGCTTAGCAAGATTGGAGAAACATGGAATGAATCTCCGGTAATATCCCGCTAAACCGAGGAAGCTTCTGACTTCATGGACAGAAGTAGGGGCTTTCCATTTCAGCACTTGCTCAATTTTTCTTGGGTCAACCGCAATGCCTTCCGCTGAGAGGATATGTCCCAAAAATGGCACTTGGCTGATCCAAAACTCACATTTGCTGAACTTGGCATAGATCTTGTGGTATCGCAATCATTGAAGAACGATTCTTAAGTGTTCGGCGTGTTCTGCTTCTGTCTTGGAGTAAACCAAGATATCATCAATGAACACCACCACGAACTTGTCCAGCTCCGGCATGAATACCGAGTTCATGAGACACATGAAATGTGCCGGAGCATTCGTGAGACCAAAAGACATGACGAGATACTCATATAAACCATATCTCATCGAGAAGGCCGTCTTCGGGATATCCTCCGCTGGGATTTTTATTTGATGATATCCAGAGCGAAGGTCCATCTTGGAGAACACACTTGCATGATCAAACAGGATGTCAATGCGGGGCAGTGGGTTTTGTTCTTGATGGTGACGGCGTTGAGCGGCCGGTAGTCCACACACAGCCTCAAGGTTTCATCCTTCTTCTTTACGAACAGCGCCGAGCGTCCCCAAGGCGAGGAACTCGGCCTCATGAGACCATTGCTCAACAGATCATTGAGCTGTTCTTTTAGTTCAGTCAGCTCGTTCGGAGCCATTTTATATGGTCTCCGTGATATGGACGTAGTCCCGGGTGCAAGCTCAATCTTGAAATCGACATCCCGATAAGGTGGCATGCCCGGAAGATCATCCGGAAACACGTCGGGGTACTCCTGGACTATGGGGATGTCCTCTAACTTGAAAGCTTCAGCATTATTAATTTCTGAAACTTCTTGGACAGGATTGTCTAATATGAGGGACTGCGGACGGTGTAATGGGGAGTTGAGGTGAACCGTCCATGATAATGGTTCCAGGACAGCGCCATGGTAGCTTAGCCATGACATCCCTAAGATTGCATCAATCTTCTGTCCCTCAAGAATAATCATAGTGGTGGGATATATCTTCCCACCTAAGCACAGTGGTGCTTTCGGAATCATCATAGTTGCTGAAATCTTTCCTCCCGGTGAGCAGATCATATAAGAACACTCGGTTGGAAAGGCTTCCAGTTGATGCTTAACCACATATGATGCACTTATGAAGTTGTGGGTTGCACCCGAATCAAATAATACGATGATCGCTTGATCATTGAGAGTGAACGTACCCGCCAGCACGTTGTCTCCCTCTGGGCGTCCTCATTGTCGAGGTTGCGAACGCCCCCGGTTCGCTGACCAACCTTCTTGACCGGAGGTCGGCCTCGAGCACCGCCCTGGAACTGGCCTTGCCCGCTGCTCTGCTGCCCCTGGGGACAGTCCTTCGAGAAATGGCCCGCCTGGCCACACATAAAGCATGTGTAGCGAGGCGGTCCTCCTCTGATCGGTGGACGGAAACCCGGGGCGCGTTGTGGCGGCAGAAACGCCCAGGGTGTCGTCTGCTGCTGCTGTTGCGGTCACGGTGGTGGCATCGGCGGCCGGAACGGGGATGGCTGAAAAGAACGACCCCCGAACTGCTGAGGGCGCGCCGGTGAATGCCACTGCTGACCGGATGGTGTCCGATACACCATACGGTATTTCTGGGGAGCTCCACCCCCACTGCTGGGTGGAGTGCTGCGCTTCCGCTGCTCAGCCGCCAATTCTCGCTGAGCATCTTCTTGCATGATCGCGGCATTAACGAGATCGTTGAAGGTGCCACGATTGCATTGGACGAGATGCTTCTTCATCTCGGGGTGTAAACCCTGATAGAAGTGCTCCCATTTCTTGTCCTCGGTGGAGACGTAATGCGACGCATATGCCAGATGGTTGAAGGCACGGGAGTAGTCATGGGCACTCCTCCCGCCCTGCTTCAGCTCCAAGAACTCTTGGAACTTCCGCTTCATTATCCCGGGAGGGATATGGTAGGCGTGGAACGCCTCCTGGAATTCTGCCCACTCCACGGCATGGCCAGCCGGACGTGAGGCGACATCGTTTGCCCACCACGCACCCGTGGCACCGTGAAGCTGCTGCACCGCGAACAGAGTCTTTTGCCGCTCCATACATTGGAGCAGCCCGAACTTGGACTCGATTGTCCGCAGCCAGTTGTCGGCCTCCAGTGGTTCTGCTGCTTCTGTGAACACCGGAGGGTGCGTACTCATGAAATCCGAGTACGTCACATCACGGGGCTCACGAGGCCCCCTATCTTGACGCCCCCCCCCCCCCCCCCCCCCGCATGGGGCGTATTCTTCATGATCGTGCGGAGCAGGTCGGTCTGCTCCTCACGACCACCCACCAGTGCCGCAATCACATCCGCTAGCGTAAGCGGAGGCGGCGGTGGTGGTTGTTTCTGGGGTGCTGTCGTAGGCAGGTGGCTGGGAGTCATCACCCCCCTGCTGGCTAGAGCCACCAATCTCATGCGTGGTCCGAGTGCGAATCATCTGCAACCATACAACAATAAACATCAGTCCCGCAACATACTTGATGCAGTCCAATAAAATAGGTGTAAAACATAATGACAGTAACACACACAATACATCTCGTATGCAGATAATGTAATAACTTCGCACAAGCTACACCATTACCAGACCAAATACAAGCTAGTTAAATCCAACTTGACGGACTTCCTCTTTGAATGTTCATCCCAACTAGGTTTGGTCACCACGAGACGTTACATCGCTTTGTCATCACGCATATTACCTTTTTTCTTATATACGACACAAACATGGTCTCTAGCAAAAGAAACTTGAGTAAGACAGGTACTCAAATCTTTCACTATTAAATTTTTCTACCCAACCAGGGTCCTAAATGTTGAAACTTAGTGATTTTAATTCCTTATTATCATTATCTTTCATGCACATGCCTATGATATGTCGGTACTGTATTCCTCACAGAAAGAAAATCCTAACTGGATTACAACGGCATATACGTCTCAATTGTGGCACTAAACGGTCTCTCGCACATGTATACTACACGGCATACATACATGGTTAGTACCTGCAGAAGACCACACAACAATGATGCACTCAAAGGTTATTTTCATTTCAGGCAGGTCCATATTTGAAAGTAAATACAAACGCCCGTATCATTGCCATACGGCCGTCCTTGAGTTAAGCCACGTCTCAAGGTACGTGATCATGTTTCAACACCACACGACGGGGGACCCGAGTAGAGCGCGAATGGATCGTCACGGTTGGGAATTTTATCACCCCAACAGATACCACTTACTGCCCTGCAGGGCACGCCGATGGCAAGTGCTGCGTATGTCCTCCTGGGCTATTTCCAGACGAACACACTATCGCATTACTGACCACACGATGGGGTCTCCACTTACTTGCCTAATGCACGCTAGGGATCAGCGTTTCATATGAGCTCACGAACATGAAGAGTCCAAGAGCTTCATATTGACGTCTCACACCAAGCTGTGAGACCTATCCCTGAACCACATTCCTCGTCAAGGGAGCTAACCGAAATTGAACCGCTTTCGGTGGCGTTCCTTACCATTCTTACCAGAGCGTAGGTACATCGTTACATAATTAAAATTCAGAAATATAACACATAAGTTAGTCTTGCCACTTTAAGTAAATATGCTAATATAGTCCTTATTTGGGCAAACTACCGAATCCTCACTGTAAACCTAAGTTTTCCCGTAATACAATCCTTAATTAATGTGCTATCCCCAATGCCACTCTGATACCAGCCGGTGGCGGACTAGAATCCACTCATCCAGGATCGCAGATGGTGGTGTCGCACGATGCGACACCCGGCATCACACATCATAAGGATACATTGTATTACATAGAGAACCAACTGAAATGTACAAAGAAGTACACTACTCAGTTACAAACTAGTGTTTATATTACACAGCGGAAGTTCAATTTGTACAACTCACGCCCGTCTACTTAGCAAAAGTCGGTTGCCCAGCCCTAGGGCAACCCACACTAGCTGCACTCCTCAGCTTAGCGCGGCGTGTACGGCTCCAACTCAGCCATGGTCCCCGACGGAGGGTAACCCTCGCCGGTGTACTCGTAACCCGAGTACGTGGGATGCTCCTCACCTGAAAAACACTTAAGCAGCAACCACGAGCACGATGGCTCAACAAGACTTACCCGACTCACCTAGGCATGAAACTCTTCATGTAGTGTACCACGAACATGGGACGGTAAATTGCAGCAAACGGACACGCCTAGAAGTTCATCCTTAGTTCATCTTTTAGCCACAAGTTAACAGTTCATAAATCTGAAATTTAGTAAGCAATATTTGGTGACACACATGTAGCACTACAATTATACATATCAGCAGAATTGAATCATAACATTCCATAATTTATCTACGTTGCGACGCAGTGAACAAGCGGTACTCGTCACCGCGAGGGATGGCGAATCGACTCGATATACACCTGCAGGGATACCCAAAGAGCACGTCACGTACGCCCACCCGTGGAGCTGCACAACACGCTCACTCGATGCCGTACGGGACAACCTTTCACCAAACAGCCCACACGTCGAACCGGTCGCACCGAAACGAGCAGGAGGTTCCCAACATTGAGCATCTCTCTATGCCCGTTAGCAGATTTCCACCATGCTGCCCTCAGCCTACACCTATAAATTGGTGCGTTATGCCTCGACGCCCGGAGGTATAGGTTACATCGGTTTATCGGGGCCCATATATCCGATATGCCTTTGGTACTTTCAATACTTGTTCAGCAGGGACGCACACGGATCAGTCCTCAATCGACACGGACAGGGCTGCGCACACAAGACTTCCTATTGCTGCGCCCTAGCCCCTGCCTAGTCTCATTTTTATTTCTAAAGTGATCTCACATCACTCGAACCAATCCCGTGCGTCCCAAGCCTAACTCGCGAGTAGATTCCAACTACTCGACTTGTACCATAAGTCCTATGAATCATTAAGCAAAGCCTGTCTACTCGAGGCCTTAGACACTACCCTCACTCTTATAGGAAAAATCTGGTTATGCCCTTGGGTTTCATCCATCCTACACCTAATGCACATCATACCTCACACTAACCATGTACACAAAGCAAAACTTTATAAAAGGGTTTAATGCAAACTGGGGCTTGCCTTGTTGCTGCTGGTCAGTGGTTAGGGCTTCGTCCAGAAGAAGGAAGTCAAGCACTTCCGGAGTTTCCTCGCCTTCAGCGACTACACGTAAACGATATACTATATGTCAATTTAAATGCAATGTTTAAAACTGAATAAGTAATTACTATAACTCTAGCTAGCCCTTCCCTTTGGTTCTGAAATTTTTATGGTGGCTTGGTAGGGTCCTATCCAGAGCCTTGACCAAGTTTCATTTGAAACAATGTTCATTTCAGCCTTGCACAAATAAAAGCCTATTTGGTCAATATTAGAGCCTCTAAGGAATCCCGGGGGTTTTCATGGCTCCAACCATTACTTTCTGGAAATTAGAATTTAAGATGGTTCTAATGGAATTGGTTTCATGTCATTTGAAGAATTCGAAAGGAAGTTATGCCCTAAACAAGATTTGAGAAAATCTGAAAAATATTTCTGTACATTTTTGTATTTTCTCAGGGCAGTTCCCTTAATCACCCCATTAGGGGGACTAAATGAACTCGGATGGGTCTGAAATTTTTACTGTGACTCAAGGATTTTCCAGTAAACCTCCCAGCCAAATTTCAGAAGTTTTCATATAGTAATTCTTCAGATAAAATTACCACTAGTTTAAACTTTAGGGAATTAATTCTGGAAAGCTACTAGTTTCATGAGCTGAAACTTGTTTTGCTGGATAGTACTCAAAAAGCTGAGTTCAGAAAAATTTGGTTCACTGAATTTGGAGCTTCCTAGCAAAAGTTCTATGCATTTGAAGTTTGATCTAATCTAGAAAATCCTAAAATGTTTAAACTCTGCGGGTGGGGCCCACTCTTTAAACCGGCCCACTGAGAACGCGGCCACAACGCGGCCCACGGGGTTTTACCCGTGCTGCCGCTCCGGATCCTGGCCACAAAGTGGATCCCGACACGAGAACAGAGACTGACCGGTGGACCCGGCCCCCCCCTTTGTCTACCTCGCGACCTCCCACATCTTCCGCGGTGGCGCTTCGCCGGAGCTCTCGCCGCGGGCCATTTCGCTGCCCGACCTCCGATGGATTTCACCGCCTGTGCCTAACTTGGCTCGGAGAACACGCTGGTGCCCTCACCGAAGCTCGGCGATGGCCGGAACCATGCCCGCGACGGTGACAGCGGCTCTCCCTACTCCGGCGTAGTCGCCCGAGCTACTCAGGGCCCTATTTTCCGAATGGTTTTCTCCTACAGCTCCACTGTGGCATGCTGAGCACGAAAATGAGCTTGGTTGGCCATGGAGACGGCCGGAGCTTTGTGCTCACCGTCGACCTAGGCCCGATATCAGCTGTGACCTGAAAAACTCGATAACCAGAGTCTATACTCGACGGTTCTTTGTACTTTTCGATCCTAGATGGTCGTGGCATGGTGTAGATCATGCGTGTAGCTCGGTATACCCGGTGATTAGCCAACACCCACGAATTTTAGGATTTGGGATGGCTCAGTCCTAAGAACACCGAAACATTCCCGGGAAAATTCTCCCATGACAGTGCATGAAATGAAGCACGGCAGGAATGTACGGTTTTTCCCTTCGGTCTGTGATCTTTTCTCCCCCCCTCCCTTACCGAGCAGGAGGTGGCCTGGATGAGGCGGTCGGGCGCTGACGCCATGGCTGGCTGGCGCGCGTTCTCGGCCAAGAGAAAAATCACCCGAAGACTTCAGTGTGAAGGCTCCTGGCAGGTGGGTCCCTCCCCTCTGATACTCTTCTAATTTTTCATCTCTGTTTTTGCTGAAAATATCCCCAGCTACTCACAATTGAATGTGAGACTTAAGCACCAAGTCACAGTTTGAATTTGGTTTCTCAAATTTGAAATTTGTTTGGCTAAATTTGCTTCACATTTGAACTGAAATTCAAATTGAGTTTTGAATTAATGCAAATTTAGCTCCCGAGAAGATAAGTTCCAATGGGGATGAAAATTGGTAGGGTAACTCAGAAAAATATGCTGAGTTTGAATATGAAGCCAACTTTTGAATATAAGTGATAAAACTTGCTGCAATTTGAATTCGCATTCAAATTGGCCCCTTTTTGAATTGTCTCCAAAAGTGCCTCAAACAGTGTTGGATTTGTATGAAATTTGGCCTGAGCCTTTCCAAGAATATAGGGGTGAGCTCAACCTTTCATGTTCATGTGTATAAATCCTACTTTTTGAAAGTGAGGACTTTCCCCTCTAATCACCCTTTTGCTGGTGGTTACTTGCTCTTCACCATTATTCACAAGATATCCACAACAAAAGCTGTGGTGTTGTGAGGTGATGGAAAATTTTTGCAAGTCCCTTTTCTTGGGCTTTTACACCCCGCATGGCAGTGAGGGGAAAACAGGCCCAGGATCCGCTGTGGCGCCGGGATCGTGTGCGGCTATGCGGGAAATTAAGGGGACCCAAATGTGGCTTCGTTGTAGAGCTGACACATAGCCGTGGGACCCATCAGCCGGTTTAAACATTTCTTTGAATTTCAGAATTTGGTTCAAACTTTAACTAGCTATAACTTTTGCTAGGAAGCTCCAAATTTAGTGAACCAAATTTTGTTGGATTTAGCTCTTCGAGTAACTATCCAGCAAAACAAGTTTCAGCTCATGAAACTTATTATTTTTCCAGAATTAATTCCCTAAATTTTAAACTGTTGGGAATTTTATCTGGAGAATTCTTTTATGGAAAATTATGAAATTTGGCTGGGATGGTCATTTGAAAATCCTTCCGTCACAGGAAAAATTTCAGATTCATCCAAGTTCATTTAGTGCCGCTAATGGTGTGATTAAGTAAATTGCCCTGGGAAAATGGAAAAATGTACAGAAACATTTTTCATATTTTCTCAAATCTTGTTTAGGGCATAACTTCCTCTAGGATTCTTCAAATGACATGAAACCAACTCCATTAGAACCATCTCAAACTCTAGTTTACAGAAAGTATTGGTTTGAGCCATGAAAATTCCTGGAAATCTTTAGAGGCTCTAGTAATGACCAAATAAGCTTTTATTTGTACAGAGCTTAAATGAACTTTTTTTCAAATGAAACTTCATCAAGTCTCTGGTTAGGACCCTACCAAGCCACCATAAAAAATTTCAGAGCCAAAGGGGAGGGCTAGCTTGAGTTATAGTATTTACATATTCAGTTCCAAACATTGCATTTAAATTGACATATAGTACATTGCTTATGTGTAGTCGCTGAAGGTGAGGAATCCCTGGAAGTGCTGGACTTTCTCCTTCCGGACGAAGCACTAACATCTGACCAGCAGCAACAAGGCAAGCCCTGGTTTGCATTAACAAGTTTTTACAAAGTTTTGCTTTATGTATACTTAGCATGAGATATGTACGTGCATTAGGTGTAGGATGGATGAAACCCTAACCAGATTATTCCTACAAGAATAAGGGTAGTGTCTAAGTCCTCGAGTAGTCAATCTGTGCTTAAAGTTTATAGAACTTCGGTACAAGTCGAGTAGTTGGAATCTACTTGCGAGTATAGGTGTCGGGACACACGGGATAGGTTCGAGTGATGGGAGATCACTTTAGTAAGAAAATGAGACTAGGCAGGGGCTAGGGCGCAGAAAGAGGAAGTCTTGTGGGTGCAGTCCTGTCTGTGTCGATTGACGACCGATCCGTGTGCGGCCCGCTGAACAAGTTTTAAATGTACCGAAGGCATATCGGATATATGGGCCCCGATAAACCGATGTAGCCTAAACCTCTGGGCGTCGAGGCATAGCACATCGATTTATAGGTGTAGATTGAGGGCAGCCATGTGGAAATCTGCTAATGGGCATAGAGAGATGCTCCGTGTAGGGAACCTCCTGCTCGGTTCGGTGCGATCGGTTCGACGTTTGGGCTGTTGGGTGAAAGGTTGTCCCGTACGACACGGGGTGAGCGTGCTGTGTGCAGCTCCCCGTGTGGGCGTACGTGACGTGCTATTCGAGTATCCCTGCAGGTGTATATCGAGTCGATTCGCCGTCCCTCACCGTTATGAGTACTGTTTGTTCACTGCGTCGTGACGTAGATAAATTATGGAATATTGTGATTCAATTCTGCTGATATGTATAAATTGTATTGCTATATGTGTGCCACCAAATATAGCTTACTAAATTTCAGATTCATGAACTGTTAACTTGTGGCTAAAAGATGAATTAAGATGAACTTGTATGCGTGTCCTTTGCTGCAATGTGACATCCCATGTTGGTTACGAACTACATGTAGAGTTTCATGTCTAGATGAGCCGGTTAAGACTTGCTGAGCCATCATGCTTACAGTTGCTGCTATGAGTGTTTTTCAGGTGAGGATTACCCTACAGACTCTGGGTACGAGTCCACCACCGAGTTCTACCCTCCGTCGGGGACCATGGCTGAGTGGGAGCCGTACACGCCGCTCTGAGCTGAGGAGTGAAGCTAGTGTGGGTTGTCCATAGGGCTGGGCAACCGACTTTTGCTAGTTAGGAGGACGTGAGTTTTAAAAATTTACCTTCCGCTGTTATTAAACTCTGTACTTAGTTGTAAACTGAAGGTGTGTACTACATTGTACATATTCAGTTGTTTTACTATGTAATACAATGTTGTTCTTATGATGTGTGCTGTCGGGTGTCGCATCGTGCGGCACCACCCTCTGAGATCCTGGCGAGCGGATTCCGGTCCATCATAACATATTGCAACATTGAACCATATGGAAACTGTGAAGATAGAGGACATTCCGGTGGTACGTGAATATCCAGATGTGTTTCCCGATGATTTACCGGGCATGCCGCCGGAATGGGGCGTAGAGTTCAACATTGAACTTGCTCCGGGAACAACACCGATTTCACGAAGGCCGTACAAGATGACACCCAATGAACTAGCAGAATTGAAGACACAACTGAATGACCTAATGAGCGATGGCTTTATACGACCAAGTTCGTCACTTTGGGGTTGTTCAGCGTTGTTTGTCAAGAAGAAGGACGAAACACTACGGCTTTCTGTTGATTATCGTCCTCTTAACGCCATTACCATCAAGAACAAGTATCCACTACCTCGCATTGATATGCTCTTCGATCAATTAGTGGGTGCTAAAGTATTCTCTAAGCTGGATCTTTGGTCCGGATATCATCAGATTAAAATCCAGGCAGAAGATATTCCAAAGACGGCATTCTCAATGAGATACAGGCTATTTGAGTATCTCGTTATGTCTTTTGAGTTGACCAACGCTGCGGCTCACTTTATGTACCTTATGAATTCAGTGTTCATGCCAGAGTTGGATAAATTTATCGTTGTCTTCATCGACGATATCTTGGTGTACTCCAAGTCAGAGGAAGAACATGCTGAGCATCTGCATATTGTGCTGCAAAGATTGCGAGATCACAAGCTCTATGCAAAATTCAGCAAGTGTGAATTCTGGATTAATCAACTATGTTTTCTCGGACACATTTTTTCAGCGGAGGGCATCGCTGTAGATCCGAGTAAGATTATCCAAGTGTAGAAATGGGAGTCACCAAAGTCTGTGCATGAAATCCGTAGCTTCCTCGGTTTAGCGGGTTATTACCGGAGGTTCATTCCGGGCTTCTCCAAAATTGCTAAACCGATGATGGAATTATTGAAGAAGAGTATCAAGGTTGTGTGGGGTGCTGCCTGTGAACAAGCTTTCAAGACTTTAGTGAAGCATCTCACAACAGCCACAGTTCTTGCTCAGCCGGATACGATGAAGCCATTCGACGTATATTGCTATGCTTCTGGCATCGGTCTTGGCTGCGTGCTGATGCAAGAAGGACGAGTGGTCGCTTATGGATCTCATCAACTCCGAAACCATGAGCAGCATTATCCAACTCATGATCTTGAGTTAGCTGCCATGGTCCTTGATTTGAAGATGTGGAGGCATTACTTGCTCGGAAATCTTGTACACCTCTACACTGACCACAAGAGCTTGAAATACATCTTCACTCAGAAAGAACTGAACATGAGACAAAGGAGATGGATATAGCTCATTAAAGATTATGAACTTTAGATTCATTATCATCCAGGAAAGGCGAATGTGGTCACCGATGCCCTCAGTCGTAAGGCACATGTCCATCACTTGACTATTGCTGAAATGGATGATGAAGAACCAAGTCTCGGTATCATCCCTTATGGAGAACTCTATGATCTCGCTCTCATTCCTACCATCCGAGAGGAGATCATTGAAGCTCAAATGAAAGATAAGGGTATGCCTCACATACGGCGGAGAATAGACAACGGAGAAATGAAATGCTTCTGGAAGGACAAAGAAGGTACGTTATGGTTGAACGACCGAATAGTAGTACCCTAGGATATGGAACTACAGAAGAAAATTTTGGATGAAGCCCATTTGTCCAAATTTTCCATTCATCCGGGCAGCAATAAAATATACCAAGATCTCCGGAAGAAGTTTTGGTGGACACGTATGAAACATGAAGTTTCAAAATACGTTTCAGAATGTGATACGTGTCGAACAGTAAAGGCCGAACATGTGATGAAGTCGGGCCTGCTGCAGCCACTACAAATACCAGCATGGAAGTGGGAAGGCTTAAGTATGGACTTCATCGTCGGGTTGCCGATGACCTCCCAACAACATGATTCGATTTTGGTAATTATTGACCGGTTAACCAAATCAGCACACTTCATCCCTGTGCATACCAGATACAACGCCAAGAAGTATGCGGAGTTGTACATAGAACATATCTTGTTCTTACATGGAGTTCCCCATACCATTGTGTCTGACAGAGGATCACTGTTTGCAGCCCGTTTCTGGGAACAGCTACACGCGCCCTTGTGAACCAAATTGATTCGAAGCTCCGCGTATCACCCTCAAACCAATGGGAAACAGAGAAGGTGAATCAAATACTTGAAGATATGCTAAGAGCATGTGCCACCCATCACGGTAAGAATTTAGATGATCGCTTACCGTTGGCGGAGTTCTCGTACAACAACGGTTACCAAACGAGCATCAAAATGGCACCATATGTAGCTCTCTACGGCCGGAAGTGCCATACACCATTGAATTGGTGCGAGTCCGGTGAACGAGTAACGTTTGGGGTTGATCTTATCAATGAAGACGAAGAGAGAGTTCAGATAATACAAGAGAACCTCAAAGCTGCCGAATCTCGTCAAAAGAGCTACGCGGATCAGAGGCATCGACTGCTGTGTTTCGACGTCAGAGAGCACGTTTATCTTCGTGTATCTCCGATGAAAGGACTTCATCGGTTTGGTGTCAAGGGGAAACTTGCTCCCCGATTCATCAGTCCGTTTGCTATCACAGAGAAGTGCGGAACCGTAGCGTACCGGCTGGAACTACCAACAAACCTTGCCGATATTCACGACATATTTCACGTGTCCCAGCTGCGGAAATGTCTCAAGTTTACCGCTGCCGTCCGCACCGAAGACATCGACGAGCTAAAGCTGGATCTTGTGGCGGACCGAAATCCGTACGTCCAGGATCTCAGAGGGTGCTGCCGCACGATGCGATACCTGACAGCACACACCATAAGGAAACCATAGTATTACATTGGAAGCAACTGAATATGTACACAAAATAGTACAAGCCTTCAGTTTAGAGCTAACTACAGAGTTACAAATGCGGAAAATAATTTGTACAACTCACACCCACCTAACTAGCAAAAGTCGTTTGTCCAGCCCTACGGACAACCCACACTAGCAGCACTCATCTTCAGCACGGTGTGCACGGATCCCACTCAGCCATGGTCCCCGATGGAGGGTAGCCCTCGCCGGTGGACTCATAACCCGAGTCCGTGGGGTACTCCTCACCTGCAAACACTCATAGCAGCAACCATGAGCATGATGGCTCAGCAAGGCTTAACTGACTCACCTACACAGGAAACTCTACATGCAGGTCATACGCAGATAGGATGGTAAGTTGCAGCAAATGGACACGCCTACAAGTTCATCCTTAGTTCATATTTTAGCCACAAATTAACGGTTCAGGAAGATGAAATTTAGTGAGCAATATTTTGTGGCACACATGTAGCAATACAAGTTATTCATAACAGCAATATTGAATCACATCATTCCATATGTTAACCTACGTCACTACTCAGTGACCAAGTGGTACTCATCACCGCGAGGGATGGCGAATCGACTCGATATACAGCTGCAGGGACACCCGAATAGCACGTCACGTACGCCCACCCGTGGAGCTGCACAGCATGCTCACTCGATGTCGTACGGGACAACCTTTCACCAAACAGCCCAAACGTCAAACGTGTTGCACCCAAACGGACAAGCGGTTCCCTACACGGATCATCTCTCTATGCCCGTTAGCGGATTTACACCATGCTGCCCTCAACCTACACCTCCAAATCGGTGTGTTATGCCTCGACGTCCGGAGGTATAGGTTACATCAGTTTATCGGGGCCCATATATCGGATATGCCTTCGGTACGTTCAAACTTGATCAGCGTTGGCCACACGTGGATCAGTCCTCAATCGACATGGACAGTGTGACATACACAAGACTTCCTCTTGCTGCATCCTAGCCCCTTTCTAGTCTCATTTTGTTCTTACTAAAGTTTTCTCACAAGTCAAACCAATCCCATGTGTCCTGAAACCTATACTCGTGAGTAGATTCCAACTACTCGACTTGTACCGAAGTCTATAAAAATTAATCTCAGCATGAACTATTCGAGGACTTAGACACTACCCTCAGTCTTGTTGGAATACTCTGGTTATGCATTTGGGGTTTCATCCATCCTACACCTGATGCACATACATACTTCACACTAAGTGTATATAAAGCAAGACTCTATAAAACTTGTTAAATGCAAACTGGGGCTTGCCTTGTTGCTGCTGGTCAGGGGTTAGGGTCTTGTCCGGAAGTAGGAAATCCCACACTTCCGGGGTCTCCTCGGCTACAGTGACTACACGTGAGCAATGTACCATATGTCAATTTAAATGCAATGTGTTAAATTTAGTATGTAAAGACCCTAATTCTAGCTATACCTCCCCTTTGGTTCTGAAATTTTTATGGTGGCTTGGTAAGGACCTAACCAGATACTTGACCAAATTTCATTTGAACCCAAGCTCATTTGAGCTCTGCCCAAGTAAAAGTCTAAGTGGTCATTACTAGAGCTTCTATGGATCTCCAGGGGTTTTCATGGATCAAACCATTACTTTCTGGAAAATAAAGTTTTATATGGTTCTAATGGAGTTGGTTTCATGTCATTTGAAGAATCCTAGAGAAAGTTATGCCCTAATCAAGGTTTTGAGAAAATTTAAAAAATGTTTCTGTACATTTTTCCATTTTCTCAGGGCAGTTCAATTAATCACACCATTAGGGGTACTAAATGAACTTGGACAGATCTGACATTTTTCCTGTGACTCAAGGATTTTCAAATGAACCTCCTAGCCAAATTTCAGAAATTTCCATAAAATAATTCTCCAGATAAAATTCCCAACAGTTTAATTTTAGGGAGTTGATTCTGGAAAAAGAATAACTTTCATGAGCTGAAACTTGTTTTGCTGGATAGTACTTGCAGAGATGAATCCAACAAAATTTGTTTCACTCAATTTGGAGCTTCCTAGTCAGAGATATGGATTTATTAAGTTTTAGTAAAAGTCTGAAAATGGGCTCTGTTTCTTTTTCCTATTTTACAGAGACATAAAGGATTGACACCACATTTGGCCAAGCAAATAAGGTCCAATGCCTCTTAAATTTTTACTGTAGTTCAAGGATTTTTGGAATAATGTCCTGCCCAAATTTGGGAATTTTCCATTAAACAGAACTCCTGTAGTAAATCCTAAAATATTTTTTATATGAAATAATAAGCCAAATAAGGATTTTCATAAAAATTGGGATGCACCCCTAGATAGTACTCAATGTGGGGAATCCAATGGAATTTATTTGACAATTTTTGGAGGTTCCTACTAAGAGTTATGAGCAAATGAAGTTTGAACTAAATCTGGAAAATGAGGAAATGTTTAAACTCTGGTGTGCAGGCCCCACTCAACAGTTGTCTTCTTCCTCGCGCGCGGCAACACCTGGGTGGCGGCGTTCTCCGGCGAGCTCCACGGGAACCTCTCTTCCAGCCGCCCCTTGAGACCAAACTCGCCGCCCCCCCCTTAATTTCCGCCGCTGGCTTCATCTAGGAGGTCGTCGGCCACCAGCGACGACCGGAACTACCCGTGCACCAGTGGCAGTAGCACTTAGTGTTCCGGTGACGTCGGGTGACCTCATTTTTAGCTCAAACTTCCGGATTTTAGGCTCTAAAGCATCAGGGGACCGTGGAGAAGATAGAACAGGCTGCCTAACTCGATGAAATGGCCGGCAAACTAGGGTTCCATGTTGAGCCGAGGTTGTTTCCGATGGTGGCGCGAAAATCAGCTAGAACATGGCAAATTTTTTATGGTTTTCCTTGGTTCTTCGTCGAGGATGGGCTCTAGGGGGTGTAGAACGTACTTGTAGACTAGCTCGAGCATGTGTTGATCACGTACCTCAAATTTTGGGTTAGACCGAGCCTTCAGATTATGAACTAGGGTTCGGTAAATTTGAGAATTCGAGCTACACGGTGGATCGTTTGCCAAACGGCTTTCGGCTACATGAGCTATGGAGGATAGGGCACCTTTCTTATGTAGAGAGTTGGGGGAGAAGGTGGCCGGATTGGACTGTCGACGCTGAGCCAGAGCAAAGCTCCGCCAGTCACCTCGGCACGTCGGTGAAACTCCTTAATTGGCGACCAACAGCAGCAAGGAACATTGGAGTGGAAAAGGGCAAACTCTAGAGAACATGTGGGCGCTTCTTTTTCATGTGGAAAGCTCGAGCCACCGAGCTAAGTCGGCTGTGGTGATTGGTAGACCAACAGCGGCGCTGGTCTCCGGTGTGTTTCGTGGGAGCAGAACCGAGAGGGAGAGAACGAGCTGGGAGTAAGTGAAATGGCTCTGTTGCACTCACTGTGTGGTGATTAGGCCGAGCGAACGACCGGAAAACAGGAGGTGGCACCGGAAATCTTCGGGAGGTTTTGGCGCCGGCGCTCTGTCGCTCGGGTGTGCAACCGAGAGGAAAACAGAGGCGGTTCTCTGTGTTGAGTAGACTGACCTGTTGGCCCTCTCTCCCCCTTCTCTCTTTTTCATTTTGTTTTCACTGAAAAGATCTCAGCTACTCACAATTAAATGAGAGACTTAACCCCAAAGTCATGAGCCTAATTTAAATTTCTCAATTTGGAGTTGTTTGGCCACATTTGATTCAAATTTGAATTTGAAATTCAAATTCAGTGTTTTTAATTAATGCAAATTTAGCTCCCGACAAGATGAACTCCAATGAGGATGAAAATTGGTGGACTAACTCAGAAAAATATGATGAGTTTTAATGTGAAATCATCTTTTGGATCCAAGTGATGAATGTGGCTGAAATTTGAATTTGCATTCAAATTAGCCCTTTTTACCAATGTCTCCAAAAGTGCCTCAAACTGATTTGGATTTGCATGAAACTTGGCATGAGCACCCCTAAGAATGTTTAGAGCCTAATCACAAACTCATCCTCTAATGTTTATGTGTGTGAGCTCCTTCTTTTTGGAGTTGTGAGTTCTTTCTCTAATCACCTCTTGATGGTGTTTACTTGCTCGTCACAATTGTTCATGGGTTATCCACAAAATTAACTGTGGTGTGGGGATGTGATGAACATTTTTAGCAAGTAAATTATTGGGCTTTTACATTCCCCCCCTTAAGAGAATCCTGTACTGAGATTATAAAATAAGAGACAAAGATGTAAGAGGAATTACCTGTGATGAGACGCCATGAAATCCGGGTAGTTTGAGCGAAGGAATTCTTCATTCTCCCACGTCGCATCCTCAGCGGTGTGGTTGCTCCACAATACTTTTTAGAACCACAGTGTTCGGTTACGCGTGGTCCGAGCCTTCTCATCAATAATCGCCACCGGATATTCAGCATAAGTCAAATCCGGTTGTAGCTCGCCAATGTCTTCGGTGGGAATAGTATCCGTATACTTCAAACATTTTTGAAGTTGTGAAACATGGAAAACATCGTGAACACCAGCAAGAGATGCCGGTTGCTCCAGTCTATACGCCACTGGTCCACACTTCTCGGTGATGGCATAGGGTCCAATAAATCGGGGAGCGAGTTTCCCCATCACTCTGAATCGATGCACGCCTTTCATTGGAGATACACGGAGGTGCACGTGTTCCCGACGTTGAAGTGCAGCGGCCTACGCCTCTTATCAGAGTAACTCTTCTGTCGGGTGTAAAATCCCTAAAAAGTGGTAGCAAGAAAATTTCAGCTCATGTACACTTAGGAAAAATGAGGGGAATTAAAACATTGAATTATAACGGTGTAAGTTCAAAGTGAGGATTCAAACTTCCCAAAACTTCCAAACATGGAGATCTAAATTCATAACTTGGGTCTTCATATTCCAAATATTCAACCTACCAAATTTCAGCTCACTTGGAGGACTTTCAATATTTGTTTGGGATTAAAAGGAGAAGCCCTCTAATCTGAATTTCAAATTCAATTTTAAATTCCAAAATCATCAATTAGCAAATTTGGTTCCACAAATGTGTTCTTCACATTTGAATTAGCAGTCATGCCGAAATTCAGAAATATTTGAGTTGGTTTGCTAGGTTTTTGGAACAATGCAAAGGGAGAATTCAAATTTCAATTCAAATTCAAAGAGCCAAATACATTTCAAATTCAACACCAGAATTCAGTTAAATTGAATTCAAATATTCAAACCATGACTTTGAGGTGAAGAAAAAGTTTTTAATTCTGAGTAGCTATGGAAAAAGATCAGTGGGAAAAATTGAATAAGAAAAGGGAAGGTGGAGCCCACTGGTCAGCCACACAAACTGCAAACCGACTGTTTTTCATCTCGGCGTGCCACTGAGCTGTGCTCTGCAGGACACCGAGCAGCTTGCGAGAACTTGCTCCCGAAGGCAGCTTTTCGTTTGTGGTTGATCTCTATCAGTAGCAGCTGCACAACTCCTGTTTCTCCTCTGTCTACACGTTCACCCGAAGTTCCTCCGTGCTCGAGCTCTCACGAGAGAAACACCGCTGCCCTCTGTGCTCGTGGTTCAGCAGCCTCCAGCCCCTCCTAGCATCGGTTGATCGCTCCAGGAGCTGCACCAGCGACTCCTCGATGAGCTACACCGCTCCTCAGCTCATCCCCGAGCTCCCCTCGCCATGCCCAAGCAGTTCTTCACCGGGTGAACACAGAGCACGTCGCACCTCGCTGCTCCTCGTCTTCCGGCCATTCCAGAGCCTCTCCCGCATGACCAACACCTCCCTAAGGTGCGCCAAGGTGTGTAGATCATGCTACTGCAGTCCCCTTGCCCTTCCCCGTCGCCGGCTCGCCGGAATTTGGGTTTTGGCGCTGGTACACGTGAAGCACCGATCCAAACCAAAACTGGAAATTCGTCCAACACACCTTCCTAGCGCCCTCCCACGCCAAATACCGCAGCAATCCGTCCACCACAGGCCCCGGGCAACGAGAAATCGCCGGCGGCGGCAAAAACGGGTCGGTCCTCCGCTGAACCCCATTTTCCGGCCATTTGCTGCAAGGTTTGGCACGCGTTCCATGTTCTCTGATCACTGGTGATGCTTGAGGGCAATGTAGCTCGCCGGGAGAAGCTTCGGACATGCCAGAACGTGTTGAGGCCGAGCTCCCGAGCCGCCCCTCCAGTGCCGACCTGTTTTCAGCCGTTTTCATGCGGGGAAACCTTGCCCGGCAGCTGGTCCACGTTCCAAGGATCGTGTAGGGCGAAACCGGAACTAATTTGGTGGAGAAATGAGGGAGAACGAGCCACGCCACGATATGAGCTGGTGTGCACGCGCGTTCTCTGGCGGGAGGTTGAAGAAAGACCTGACGGGTGGGCCCCATGTTGAGTGCTCTGTACAATTCAAACAGAGAGTTAGTGAAACTTGAAAAATACATAACTTTGGGTAGGAAGCTCCAAAATTATTGAGACGGATTTTTTTGGAATCCTCATAAGGAGTACTTAACAGAGGAACAAATTGCTTGCTATGAAAATGCCCAGGAATTTCTGTAGAATTATTTTTAGTAAATCTTTTGGAGATTTATTTCAGGAGCAATTCTTTATAAATTTGGGCAGAAAATCCTTTTCATAGTAACAGATCTCCAGTAAAAATTTGAGCCTCATTGGAGTTTATTTGCTAGGTCAAATTGTCTTCCAAAGTTCAGCATTTATTTGAAAATTCAAATTTAAACAGAAACTTTTCAGAACTCCTGTCCAACTTCAAAAATTCATATCTCTCTGTTGGCAGCTCCAAAAATTGTGAAACAAATTTTGTTAGAACCATGGAGACTTACACTAATCAGTTCATCTACTTTTAGCTATGTCAAAGCTCCTGATTTGGGCTCAAAATTCAGAGAACCCTTGTGCTTGTGGGAATTTGGGAGACCACAATGCGCAATGACATTTCTCCAAATTTTACTCAGATCATCCTTAGAGGGTCTAGTCTTCACTGTAAAAATCCCAAAGCCAATTAAGGATCCTAAATAGCAGTAGCTATGAATAGAAGTTTACTTCTTATAAGTCTTAAATACTTATACATATATTTTGTTACATTTCATAATAGTGACCGAAGTTGAGGATACGCTGGAGCCTTTGGACATCCTGCCACGAGAAGCTAACTTCTCCTCTGACTCGCAACCAGGCAAGCCCCGATTTGCACTAAAGTACCTTTTATAAAGTTTTCATTTGTATCACTTATGTCTAGGTTGAATATGCATTAGAGTTAGAGTGATTGAAACCCCACTTGAATAGCCTTTTTAAATCCTATAAAGGGTTGGGTAGTTTACAAAATCAACGAGTAGAGAATGCCATGCTAATGTTTAGGCTCTCGGTAGAAGTCGAGTGGTTGGAAGCTACTCGCGAGATAGTACTTATCACACGGAATGAGAAGAGGTAGAAAATGGCTTGAATTATGAAAATGAGACCCAACAGGGGGGATAGGATGCAGTGAGCAGAGGTCTCACGTGCGTAGCCCTGTTGGCGTAGGTTGAGGACCGTCCGTGTGCGGCCCTGCTGGACAAGTATCGAACAGTTCCGGATGCATACTGGCATATGGGAACCAGGAAACCGATGTAATTGGTTAACCTGGGTGCCGAGGCTTACCCAACCGTAAATAGGAGTTGGTTGAGAGTAGCAAGGTGTAAATCTGCCAGTGGGCACAGTCATGCTCCACGCGGGGACCTCCTGCCCATTACGGATGGACCGGTTTGGCATTTAGGTTGCCTTTGAAAGGTTGTCGTATACAACAGAGTAGGAAGGGGTGTGGAATCACGCTTCTGAAAGTGGTTGTATGTGACGTGTTATCCGGGTGTGTCTTGATTGCAATCACCATCCCTCGTGGTTATTTGAGTACCCGCTTGTTCCCTGCACTGTGACGTAGTAAGAAGTGAAATAAGCCAACTGAATATGTTGTACTGAACTATTAATGTCTTGAAACCTTGTACGCTGTAGTTATAGAGCTAATTAAGTTCATATTCCACTTTGGGCATCTCCACATCGGAGGAAAGCGTTTCTTGTTTGATTGTGGACTTCCGATGTGAGGGCTGCCTAAGGCTCAATAAACTGTTGCTATAAAACTGAAAGTAAGGATCAACATGTAGGTGTGTCTTTATTGCAAAGCCCTTTTTCCTATCTTACACATCCTTACATGTAGATTTCAATGCCTAGGGTTGTCGGTTAAGCCTTGCTGAGCCATCGTGCTCACGGTTGCAATATTTTGAGCTGTGTGCAGGTGAGAGGTATGAGGAAGGTTCCGAGGATGAGGCGATGCCCCCGTCGGGGTACACGGCCGAGCTAGAGCCCTGCACGCAGCCGTGATCTCCGGTTACTTGCTGCTAGTATGTAGCGTCCCCGGGCTGGATGGCTGCACTTTTGCATAGTTAGGATGAGAGGCCATCTATGTATAATACTTCCGCTGTTAATTAAGTTTTGTAAAAGACTTTCGCTGTTTTATATCAAAAAAGTTTGTATGTTGTTCTTAATTCTTTTCGTGTGTGTTGTTGAGTGCCGCATCGCACGGCACCACCCTATGCGATCCTGGAGTGGGTGAACCGCGGGGTGGTCTCCACAGATGTGGTATCAGAGCCACATTGAGAATAGCACGCTCAAAAAGAGCCTATTTTGAAAATTTAGAACTAGTCGAGTGAGGATGAGTCATTAAGCCCACATAAGGTCTATTATAGTACTAGATATGATGGTGGAAAAAGCTAACTTATATGTTATACATTCTGTAACGATGCTCCGACGTCAGGTAAGAGGTAAGGTACGCCACCGCAGGCGGATCAATTGCGGTAACTCGCCATACGAGTAATAGTATGGAATGCATACCGTGGTTTGGCACGGTAGTGAATATGAGTCTCTGAACCTTTTCATGGTTCTGAGAGCATATGAAAACGCTGACCTCCAGCGTGCTTTAGGCAAAAGTGAGAATACCCCATCATGTGGTAAGCAACACGATAGTATGCAACTCTTGAACGTTCAATGTTCAAAGGGCCATACGCAGCGCTCGCCACAGGCGTGCCTCAACGGTCATGAGGCAGTAGGTGGTATCCGTTGGGTTGATAAAATTCCCAACCGTGACGACCCATTTGCGCTCTACTCGGGTTGCCCGTCGTCTGGTGTGAAAACGCGACCATGTACCTTGAGACGTGGCTTGACTCAAGGACAATCCGTATGGCAATGATACGGACCGTATATTTTTACTATGATATGGAACTGCCTGAAATGTCAAAAAACCTTTGGTGCACAATTATTGTGTGTTCTTCTGCAGGTACATTAACCACGTTAGCGCATGACGTGTAGAAACCGTTTGTGAGTGACGTTCTTAGTTCCACTATTGGAGACGTATATGCCGGAATACCGGCTTAGGATTTTTTTTTTGGTGAGGAAACGTAGTACCGAGACTGCATAAAAGGATATTTTTCAAATAAAAGAGTTAAAATGAAGTTTAGGATTCCATTTAGGGGTTATTAAAATTCCATATTGAACTAAGAGTCAATTGGAATTATAGATTCAATTTCAAAGACTTAGGAACAACCTCCTCTGTTTTCGGCAGAAATTTTGCTGGACATAAACAGGGTATAACATAGGAATGGTCAAACCAATGGAAGTGTGGGATACCATTCCGGAAAGGTTTTGAAATCCTCTACAACTTTTCTGTAGAGATCCAGAACAAACTCTCCCTCCAAATGGATGAAAATCTCAGATGAGTAGGTACTGTCAAGAAACAGGGCATACCAAAAATGCTCTCTGCAATTCTCTGTATTTCGACTACTACTTTCTGTAGAAAAAATTCTAAGTGCCAAGAAAGACATCATTAGAAAGTATAGGAAATGTGCTACAACTTTGTATTTCAGTGTTTCCCAAGATTGAGGACAGAATTAGTTGGAATTTTGTGAATAAAACAGCAACTTGTAAAAGAGGTGCTGTCAAAATTCCTGAGAAAATTCTGTCAACTTTGAGAAGTCATAACTCACAAAATAAGAAGTCTATAGAGGCGAATAAATACAATATGGATTCCTTGTTGAGTCTACTACTACTTTGTTGTTGAATTCTAGTCCATACTTTGCCTCTAAGGTGGTCAAAACTGTTGAGTTATCCAGACTGGTCAGCGGGACCAGAAGCTGGACAGTGAACACCATGTTGAAGTGTTTCAACCAAAACACTTAGTTTCACAATTCGACGTCCAGTGGCTGTTGTAAAACAGCGAGTTGGAGTCGAAAGGTTTATACATTCGAAATATCATTTTGAGCGGGTACATGTTTGGGTACAGTACAATAGCGAGGAATTACGCATGCTAACACACCTAACATCCCGTGGCGACCTACGATGGTCGAAATGAACTTTTAATCCCTAAAGTTCATTACTTTGGAACCTGATCTTGGAACATGGTCCAGGGATATATATGTTGTATAAAGTTTATACTTTATCCATATGTGTGACTGTTAAGCGTATTATTTATTCCATTCTCGCACTACTATTGTATAAACTGGATGCAATAAACCAACATGTGCTGATCGTTTGAATGGTGTGAATGCAGAATGGTGCGTACACGGTCAACGCAAGAGGAGGGAGATCTGAGTCAGGTTCGTGGTGATGAGTCTCCACCTCCAGAGCAAACCACAACGCAGCAGCAACCACCTGCTCAACCGCCAGAACTTCCGAGGAATCTTGCGGAGGTTCTCGCCGCAGTGCTCGGCTCGCGCGACGAGCAAACCGAGTTGCTGCGGATGCTAGTCCAGCAGAATGCGTTCCATCAGGGAGGACGCCAAGACAATGGGCAATGCCAGCCCCAACAAAGTTCTTATTCAGAATTCCTGGCAACCCATCCACCGGTCTTTACAGAGGACGAAGAGCATTTGGAGGCGGACAGCTTTATCCGCACTCTGGAGGTGAAGTTCTGGCTGCTACGATGCACTGAACACCAGAAGGCGCTGTATGCAGCGCAACAGCTTCAAGGAGAAGCCGGTACATGGTGGGCGAACTACATCGCCTCATTACCGGCTGGCCATGCCGTCACATGGGTGGAGTTCCGGGAGGCGTTCCGCGCCTACCATATACCTCCCGGTGTTATGGAAAGGAAGCTCCAGGAGTTCCTGGCGCTACGATAAGGCGAGAGGAGTGCTCATGAGTACTCCAGGTTATTCAACCGGCAGGCGCAGTATGCGCCAGGATTTGTGAGAATGGAAGACGACAAGCGCAACGCGTTCTTCGGGGGCCTTAATTCAAAAATGAAGGTCCATCTCGCCCAAAATAGTCGCGGCACCTTCAATGACCTAGTTAATGCCGCAATTCTACAAGAAAATTCTCAGCACGAGCACGGTTCTGACAAGAGGAAACGCAGCGCGCTGACGAGCAGCAGTGGTGGAGCGCCACAAAAATACTGCGTGGTGTATCGATCACCATCCGGTCAAAGATGGCAGCCACCGGTGCGACCGCCTCAGGTCCACGGTCGGCAATATAATGCGCCGGGCTTCTGACCGACGTATCCACCACAGCAACAGCAGCAGCAAAGGATGGTCCCGCGTGCGCCTCAGTTCCAACAGCGTGCACCGGGATTCCGTCCTCAGGTCGGCGGGACCCCGACACCTTACACGTGTTTCACGTGTGACCGTGTCGGGCATATTTCGAGGGACTGCCCAGAGCAGCAAAAAGGCAGGGGTGCAGCACCGTATCAGGGTGCTAATCAGCCCCGTAATCAGCGCAAGAAACCAGCACCAAAACCCGGCAACGTCCACCACTTAGGCATCGAAGACGTGCCGGAAGGCGAACCCGTCCTCGCGGGTACGTTTTCTTACTTAGATCATCCCGTAGTCATACTTTTTGACTCCGGTGCCACCCATAATTTCATAAGTCAGTCTTATGTTATTAAATATCAACTGCCTATCATTCCCACAAATAATTCATACTTGATATGTTCTCCGGGTGGGAAAATAACAGCTGATAGGATGGTCTATAGAGCACCATTACAACTGGGAGGGAATCTATACCCCACTTCTCTAATCATGTTAGAGAATAATAAACTTGATGCCATTTTAGGAATGTCATGGCTACATCGCCATGGTGCTGTCCTTGACATCATTCCACGTGTGGTTCATCTAAACTCTCCACTTCATGAACCACATGTTTTTATTCTTGACCGTTCGGTTCAAGAAGTTCCAGCCACATATAACACATAAGCCATGAAACATGACGATATTCGTGTGGTCCATGAATACCCGGATGTCTTTCCGGATGATCTTCCGGGTATGCCACCCAAAAGGGATGTCGAGTTCAAGATTGAACTTGTACCTGGGACGACACAGATCTCACGGAGACCGTAGAAGATGGCTCCGAATGAGCTGGCCGAACTGAAGGAGCAGCTCAACGACTTAATGAAGAAGGGTTTCATTCGACCGAGTTCCTAGCCATGGGGATGCTCAGCGCTATTTGTGAAGAAATCGGATGAAACCTTGAGGTTGTGTGTGGACTACCGACCTTTCAACGCTGTCACCATCAAGAATAAATATCCACTGTCCCACATCGATATTCTCTTCGATCAACTTGTGGGTGCAAGTGTATTTTCAAAGATGGATCTTCACTCAGGATATCACCAAATAAAGATCCGAGCGGAGGATATTCCGAAGACGGCCTTCTCGACGAGATATGGGTTGTATGAATACCTCGTCATGTCTTTTGGTCTCACCAACGCCCCAGCACATTTCATGTACCTCATGAACTCGGTGTTCATGCCGGAGTTGGACAAGTTCGTGGTGGTGTTCATAGATGACATCTTGGTTTACTCCAAGTCTGAAGAAGAACACGACAAACACTTGCATATCATGCTTCAACGATTGCGAGACCATAAGCTTTATGCCAAGTTCAGCAAGTGCGAGTTTTGGATCAGCCAAGTGCCATTTCTTGGTCACGTTATTTCTTCAGAAGGCATTACAGTTGATCCAAGCAAGATTGAGCAAGTGCTGAAATGGAAGTCCCCCACATCAGTCCACGAGGTCATGAGTTTCCTCGGGTTAGCAGGATATTATCGGAGATTCATACCGAACTTCTCCAAGCTTGCTAAGCCGATGACTGAACTGTTGAAGAAGGGGATCAAGTATGTTTGGAGCTCAGCTTGTGAAGAAGCTTTCCAAGCATTAGTGAAGCATCTTACAACAGCCCCGGTGTTAGCTCAACCGGATACAACCAAGCCCTTCGACGTATATTGTGATGCGTCTGGTATCGGGCTTAGCTGTGTATTGATGCAAGGAGGAAGAGTGGTTGCCTATGGCTCACGTCAATTTCGTAACCACGAGCAGCACTACCCCACTCATGATCTTGAGCTGGATGCTTTGGTGTTAGCCTTGAAAATGTGGCGGCACTATTTACTTGGGAACTTAGTGCACCTCTACACCGACCACAAAAGTCTAAAATAGATATATTCACTCAAAAGGAGTTGAATATGCGGCAACGGAGATGGTTAGAGTTGATCAAAGACTATGAGATCGAGATTCACTACCATCCCAGGAAGGCAAACATGGTTGCCGACGCCTTAAGCCGCAAATCCCATGTCAACAGTCTGTCCATCACCCCACCTGAAGAGGAGGAGCCGAGTCTGTACTTGGTTCCATATGGGGCATTGTATAATCTTGCTCTCGTCCCTACAATACGAGAGGAGATTATGGAAGCTTAGAAGAAAGACGTGGGAATGTCGCACATTTGGAGAAGGATGAAGAATGGCAAAATGAAATGCTTCCGAAGGGATGAACACGACACTCTATGGTTTAAAGACCGTATAGTGGTACCCCGTGACATGAAGCTTTGAAAGAAAATCTTGGATGAAGCTCATTTGTCCAAGTATTCTATTCATCCGGGCAGCAACAAGATGTACCAGGATCTTAAAACCAGGTTTTGGTGGCCACGGATATAAAGAGAAATCGCAAAGTACGTATCTGAATGTGATACGTGTCGGCGGGTGAAAGCCGACCATATGCGTAAAGCCGGACAGCTGAAACCATTGAACATTCCAGCGTGGAAGTGGGAGGATATCAGCATGGATTTCATTGATGGGTTACCTCTCACGTCTCACAAGCATGACTCGATTTGGGTAATAGTCGATCGACTAACGAAGTCATCTCATTTTATCCCCGTACATACAAAATATGTGGCCAAGCAATATGCGGAGCTGTATATTGCAAGGATCTTGTGCTTGCACGGTGTTCCCCGCTCCATTATTTCAGATCGCGGTGCGTTGTTCATCTCTCACTTTTGGGAACAGCTGCATGCGTCATTGGGTACCAAACTGATCTGAAGCTCCGCGTATCACCCGCAGACGGATGGTCAAACTGAACGGGTGAATCAAGTGCTTGAAGACATGCTACGTGCTTGTGCCATCCACCACGGCAAGAATTGGGACGATCATTTGCCGTTGGCGGAGTTTTCTTACAACAATGGCTATCAAGCTAGCATCAAGATGGCGCCGTATGAAGCTCTCTACAGCCGGAAATACCGCACACCTCTCGACTGGTGCGGGTCTGGCGAGCGAGTCATCTACGTCATTGAACTTGTGAATGAAGCTGAAGAACGAGTGCGAGTAATACAAGCTAACCTGAAGGCTGCTCAATCTCGTCAGAAAAGCTATGCGGATAAAAGACGCCGCCCTCTCCACTTCGACATCGGGGACCAGGTTTATGTCCGGGTGTCTCCGATGAAGGGAGTCCATCGTTTCGGAGTGAAGGGTAAACTTGCGCCGCGGTTCATTGGTCCGTTCGCCATCATTGAAAGATGCAGACCCGTGGCCTATCGCCTGGATTTACCGGCGTTGCTCGCAGGAATTCACAATGTCTTCCATATTTCCCAGCTGCGGAAGTGCCTCAAACCCTCAGCCGAAATCCGCACTGAAGACATAGAAGTTCTTCAACGGACCTCATGTACATGGAGTATCCGATCCGGATTATCGATGAAAAGACTCGCGCCACAAGAAACCGGACCTTATGGTTGTACAAGGTCTTGTGGAGTAACCATACCGCTGATGAGGCGACATGGGAAAGCGAGGAATATCTACGAACCAATTATCCAGACTTGCTATCATCATATAACCTGTAAAGTTCCCCACTTTGCATTTCTTTTGGAATCTCGGGACGAGGTTCTTTTTAAGGGGGAGGGATGTAAAATCCCTAAAAAGTGGTAGCAAGAAAATTTCAGCTCATGTACACTTAGGAAAAATAAGGGGAATTAAAACTTTGAATTATAACGGTGTAAGTTCAAAGTGAGGATTCAAACTTCCCAAAACTTCCAAACATGGAGATCTAAATTCATAACTTGGGTCTTCATATTCCAAATATTCAACCTTCCAAATTTCAGCTCACTTGGAGGAGTTATAATATTTGTTTGGGATTAAAAGGAGAAGCCCTCTAATCTGAATTTCAAATTCAGTTTCAAATTCCAAAATCATCAATTTGCAAATTTGGTTCCACAAATGTGTTCTTCACAATTGAATTAGCAGTCATGCCAAAATTCAGAAATATTTGAGTTGGTTTCCTAGGTTTTTGGAACAATGCAAAGGGAGAATTCAAATTCAATTCAAAGAGCCAAATACATTTCAAATTCCATACCAGAATTCTGTTAAATTGAATTCAAAATATTCAAACCATGACTTTTAGGTGAAGCAAAGTTTTTAATTCTGAGTAGCTATGGAAAAATATCAGTGGGAAAAATTGAATAAGAAAAGGGAAGGTGGAGCCCACTGGTCAGCCACGCAAACTGTAAACCGACTGTTTTTCATCTCGGCGTGCCACTGAGCGGTGCTCTGCAGGACACCGAGCAGCTTGCAAGAACATGCTCCTGATGGCAGCTTTTCGTGTGTGGTTGATCTCTAGCAGTAGCAGCTGCACCACTCCTGTTTCTCCTCTGTCTACACGTTCACCCGAAATTCCTCCGTGCTCGAGCTCTCACGAGAGAAACACCGCGCCCTCTGTGCTCGTGGTTCAGCAGCCTCCAGCCCCTCCTTGCATCGGTTGATCGCCCCAGGAGCTCCGCCAGCGCCTCCTCGACGATCTACACCGCTCCTCAGCTCATCCCCGAGCTCCCCTCGCCGTGCCCGAGCTGTTCTTCACCGGGAGAACACAGAGCACGTCGCACCTTGCCGCTCCTCGTCTTCTGGCCATTCCAGAGCCTCTCCCGCATTAACAACACCTCCCTAAGGTGTGCCAAGGTGTGTATATCATGCTACTGCAGTCCCCTTGCCATTCCCCGTCGCCGGCTCGCCGGAATTTGGGTTTTGGCGGGTACACGTGAAGAACCGATCCAAAGCAAAACTGGAAATTCATCCAACACGCATGATCATTTGTTCTTCGGCTCAAGCCATAGCATCAAATCTTCCTAGTGCCCTCCCACGCCAAATACCGCAGCAACCCGTCCACCACAGGCTCCGGGCGACGAGAAATCGCCGGCGGCGGCAAAAACGGGTCGGTCCTCCGGTGAACCCCATTTTCCGGTCGTTTGCTGCAAGGTTTGGCATGCGTTCCATGTTCTCCGATCACTGGTGATGGTTTAGGGCAACGTAGCTCTCCGGGAGAAGCTTTGGACACGCCAGAACGCGTTGTGGCCGAGCTCCCGAGCCGCCCCGCCGGTGCCGACCTGTTTTCAGCCGTTTTCATGCGGGGAAACCTTGCCCGGCATTTGCTCCACGTTCCACGTATCGTGTACGGCGAAACCGGAGCTAATTTGCTGGAGAAATGAGGGAGAACGAGCCACGCCACGATATGAGCTGGTGTGCACGCGCGTTCTCTGGCGGGAGGATGAAGAAAGACCTGACGGGTGGACCCCACGTTGAGTGCTCTGTACAATTCAAACAGAGAGTTAGTGAAACTTGAAAAATACATAACTTTGGGTTGGAAGCTCCAAAATTAGTGAGACAAATTTTGTTGGAATCCTCATGAGGAGTACTTAACAGAGGAACAAATTGCTTGCTACGAAAATATCCAGGAATTTCTGTAGAATTGTTTTTAGTAAATTTTTGGAGATTTATTTCAGGAGCAATTATTTATGAAACATTCCCAAATTTGGGAAGAAGATCCTTTTCATAGTAACTGATATCCAGTAAAAATTTGAGCCTCATTGGAGTTCATTTGCTAGGTCAAATTGTCTTCCAAAGTTCAGCATTTATTTGAAAATTCAAATTTAAACAGAAACTTTTCAGAACTCCTGTCCAACTTCAAAAATTCATATCTCTCTGTTGGTAGCTCCAAAAATGGTGAAACAAATTTTGTTAGAACCATGGAGACTTACCCTAATCAGTTCTTATACTTTTAGCTACGTCAAAGCTCCTGATTTGGGCTCAAAATTCAGAGAAGCCTTGTGCTTGTGGGAATTTTGGAGACCACAATGCGCAATGACATTTCTCCAAATTTTGCTCAGATCATCCTTAGAGGGTCTAGTATTCACTGTAAAAATCCCAAAGCCAATTAAGGATCCTAAATAGCAGTAGCTATGAATAGAAGTTTACTTCTTATAAGTCTTAAATACTTATACATATATTTTGTTACATTTCATAATAGTGAACGAAGTTGAGGATATGCCGGAGCCTTTGGACGTCCTGCCACCAGAAGCTAACTTCTCCTCTGACTCGCAACCAGACAAGCCCCGGTTTGCACTTAAGTACCTTTTATAAAGTTTTCATTTGTATCACTTATGTCTAGGTTGAAATGTATGCATTAGAGTAAGGGTGATTGAAACCCCACTTGCGTAGCCTTTTTAAAACCTATAAAAGGTTGGGTAGTTTACAAACTCAACGAGTAGAGAATGCCATGCTAATGTTTAGGCTCTCGGTAGAAGTCAAGTGGTTGGAAGCTACTCGCGAGATAGTACTTATCACACGGAATGAGAAGAGGTAGAAAATGGCTTGAATTATGAAAATGAGACCCAGCAGGGGGGATAGGATGCAGTGAGCAGAGGTCTCACGTGCGTAGCCCTGTTGGCGTCGGTTGACGACCGTCCGTGTGCGGCCCTGCTGGACAAGTATCAAACAGTACCGGATGCAAACTGGCATATGGGAACCAAGAAACCGATGTAATTGGTTAACCTGGGTGCCGAGGCTTACCCAACCGTAAATAGGAGTGGGTTGAGGGTAGCAAGGTGTAAATCTACCGGTGGGCACAGTCACGCTCCACGTGGGGACCTCCTGCCCGTTACGGATGGACCGGTTCGGCATTTGGGTTGCCTTTGAAAGGTTGTTGTATACAACAGAGTAGGAAGGGGTGTGGAATCAAGCTTCTGAATCTGGTTGTATGTGACGTGTTATCCGGGTGTGTCTTGATTGCAATCACCGTCCCTCGTGGTTATTGGAGTACCCGCTTGTTCCCTGCGCTGTGACGTAGTAAGAAGTGAAATAAGCCAACTGAATATGCTGTATTGAACTATTAATGTCTTGAAACCTTGTATGCTGTAGTTATAGAGCGTATTAAGTTTATATTCCACTTTGGGCATCTCCACATTGGAGGAAAGCGTTTCTTGTTTGATTGTGGACTTCTGATGTCAGGGCTGCCTAAGGCTCAATAAACTGTTTCTATAAAACTGAAAGTAAGGATCAACATGTAGGCGTGTCTTTATTGCAATGTCCTTTTTCCTATCTTACACATCCTTACATGTAGAGTTCCATGCCTAGGGTTGTCGGTTAAGCCTTGCTGAGCCATCGTGCTCACGGTTGCAATATTTTGAACTGTGTGCAGGTGAGAGGTATGAGGAAGGTTCCTAGGATGAGGCGATGCCCCCGTCGGGGTACACGGCCGAGCTAGAGCCCAGCACGCCGCCGTGATCTCCGGTTACTTGCTGCTAGTGTGTAGCGTCCCCGGGCTGGACGGCTGCACTTTTGCATAGTTAGGATGAGAGGCCATCTATGTATAATACTTCCGCTGTTAATTAAGTTTTGTAAAATACTTCCACTGTTTTATATCAAATAAAAGTTTGTATGTTGTTCTTAATTCTTTTCGTGTGTGCTGTTGGGTACCGTATCGCACGACACCACCCTATGCGATCCTGGAGTGGGTGAACCGCCGGGTGGTCTCCACATCGGGATTGGGCGGTCTTCAAATTTGCTTGAATCATCTGAATGCGCTCTTCGGCGTCGTTCACTAAGTCAATCCCGAACGTGACCCTTTCACCGGACTCGTACCAGTTCAATGCGGTGCGGCATGGCCGTAGAGAGCTTCGTATGGCGCCATCTTGATACTCGCTTGATAGCCATTGTTTTACGAGAATTCCGCCGACGGTAGATGATCATCCCAATTTCTACCATGGTGGATAGAACACGCTCTCAACATGTCTTCTAATACTTGATTCACCCTCTCAGTTTCACCATCTGTCTGAGGGCGATAGGCGGAGCTTCTAATCAACTTAGTACCCAAAGCAGCGTGCAACTGCTCCCAGAACCGAGTCACGAACAGTGCCCCTCGATCTGAGATTATGATCTTGGGTACCCCATGCAAGCATAAGATTCTTGCAATGTACAACTCCGCATACCTGCTGGCATGGAAATGTGTATGCACAGGAATGAAGTGAGCCGACTTGGTTAACTGGTGCACGATTACCCAAATGGGATCATGCTTGTTGAAAGTCATGGGTAACCCCACAATGAAATCCATGCTCACATCTTCCCACTTCCATGCTGGAATTTTCAGGGGTTGCAACAGCCCTGATTTCCTCGTGTGATCCGCCTTCACTCGTCTACACGTATCACACTCGGATACGCACTTTGCAACTCCCCGTTTCATCCGTGTCCACCAAAATTTCCTCTTCAAATCTTGGTACATTTTGTTGCTGCCCGGATGAATGGAGAACTTAGACAAGTGAGCTTCATCAAGGATCTTATTTCCCAGCTCCATATAACGGGGTACGAATATGCGGTCATTGAACCATAGCGTCCCCTCATCATCCTTCCAGAAACATTTGATATCCTTGCTGCGAGGGCCTCATGGCCTCGATGAGCCAGGATCACGCTGAGGGGTACTGCGTTGCACAGCACCGGATAACAGACATAAAAGGTACAAAGCGGAAGCAAAGTTTTTTTACATAAAAGAGTTTATGAACATGTTTACAACAAAATATGCTCAGTCCACACTCACGGGTGTAGACTATGCACAGAGTTCATGTTCAGCCCGTGAACGTGTCCCCTCTAGCACACATACGCACTAACACGACGGCGTGCACAACTCCCACTCGACAGCGTTTCCCTCTTGGGTGTCCGTCTCCTCCTCGGGAGTCTCCTCCTCATAACACCCGGCAAAAGATTCAAACACAAGCAGTGAGCATGATGGCTTAGCAAGTCTGACCCGTCTTTCCTGTACATGAAACTTCTACATACTGGATTACTGTGTAAACGGGAAAGTAAATTGCAAAGGACTCGCCTAAGTAGTTGACCCTTACTTTCAAGTTTGGCAGCAAATTGTGGAGAACACGCTAAGACACATAAGAGAGCCGCAATCAAACAAGAAACACATTTCTCTCATGTGCAATCAAACAAGAAACGCATTTCTCGCCAAGGTTGAAATGAACTTTAATTTCCTCTAAACTACAACAAGTCATTAGCAATCAAGGTATAGCTTTCAATCAGCAACTTTTACATGACTCTAGCCTGTTCTTTCTACGTCACGGTACAGTGAACAAGTGGTACTCACTGACAGCGAGGGACGGCAATTATAATTAATCTACCCCTGCAGGGTTACCCGAATAACCCGTCACATACGCCCGTACTCGATGTTGCCTACAGCAACCATCACGGACGTTGTACTCAACCACCTTTCATCCCTCAGCCAAATGTTGAGCCGGTCCAATCGTCCTGAGCAAGAGGTCTCTGCGTGCGCATCCGCAGTACCGCCACCCGATTTACACCTCAAGCTCTCCACCTACCCTCTGAACGTCCAGCTATGCCTCAAAACCCAGCTACCCGAATTACATCGGTTTCCCGGTCCCCATATATCCGGTAGGTCTTCGGTATTATTCTAGCTTGTTCAACAGGCCCGCACACGGATCGGTCCTCAATCGGCACAAGCGGAGCTATGACACCCAGGCCCCAAAGTCCTGCTGCCCTTACTCTCCGCTCGGTCTCATTTTTCTTGCCATGTGTTCCATTTGCTATCTTTACCCGAGTAGTGTGCCTCTAGCCTATTCTCGCGGGCAGTTCCAACTACTCGACTTGTACCGAATGCTACACTATCTTAGCGTTGCAGTAGCTAATCGAGGTTTAAAAACCTAAGCCCATACAAGGGTTTTCTTGGCTATGCATTTGGGTTTTCAAACAAGACTCTAATGCATAAATAAAGTTCTCAAAACAGTAAAAATATATAAAATGGTTAATGAAAACCGGAGCTTGCCTTGATGCTGTTGGTCATAGACTAGCTGATCATATGGAGTTATGAAGTCTAAACTTCTGGCTCCTCCTCAACCTTAGCGACTACATGAGATAAATATATGTTTGTATCAATTTGAATGCATTTGAATTTGAAGTTGAATTTGTTAAGACTATAAGTATTGATAGACAGGCCCAATGAATCTGAAATTTTAACTGTGGTTTCTATACAAGCTACACAGAGACTTGGCCAAATTTCATTTGCAGCAAAGCTAATTTGTGCCCTCCAAAAATAATTGTGTGTTTGACCTTAATTGCAGCTCTTAGGGTGTTCTAGGGATTTTCATGGAGCAAGCCATGACTTTCTGGAAACTAGATTTTCAGAGGGTTCTAGTGGAATTGGTCTCACCTAATTTGAAGATTCCTAGCAAAATATTTGAGCTAAATAATTTCAGAGAAATTCAGAAAATGTTTCTGGACATTTTTCATTTTCTCTGGAACAGTTTTATTAATCACACCATTAGGTGGAAAAATGATATCAAATGGATTTGAAATTTTTGTGGTAGCTCAGGGATATTATGATAAACATTCTGGCAAAATTTCATAATTTTCCACCAAGGGTTCCTCCAGTGAAAATTCTAAACATTTTAAATCTTGAAGAATTAATTCTGGAGAAATATAAGTTTTCATGAAGTGAAACTTGATTTGTTGGAAAAGTACTCAAAGAGCTGAATCCAACAAAATTTGGTTCACTCGATTTGGAGTTTTCTAGCCAAAGTTATAAGGGTTTGAAGTTTGAACTAGAAACTGAAAATCGGGAAAAGGTTTAAATCATTGCCGGGGGGTCCCACGCACTCGGCTTCTTCTTCTTCCTCGCGCCAAATTCCTGACGGCGGCGGTCTCCAGCGATACTCGCCAGAACTGAGTTCCCTGCAACCCCTCGGGCCGAAACTCGCCGCCTCCCTGTTTTCTGTCCTCGTGAACTCATTTGCAGGCTCGCCGACAGCCGGCGGTCACCGAAAACACGTGTGCACTGGTAACAGCGGAACCTAGGGTTCCACCGAGGTGGGTCAGGCGCTACATGGCACCAAACCGGTCGGAAATTGCTCGTAGAGCATCAGTGGAGCAAGAGGAACCTGAAACGAGACCTTTTGGAGGCTAGAAACGCCGGCAAACATACTCTTGATGGTGAGCCGAGGTGTTTTGCATCAGTGGCGAGGAAAATGGTCATATCACGGCCGATCCTCAGTGGTTTCCCTTGGTTCTTCCTCCAGCATGTGTGCTAGCATGTGTAGAACCTACTGGCCAACAGGCTCGCTAACAAGAGTGCTTGGAATACGAATTTGAGTTTAACGTGAGCTCAAGCCACATGAACTAGCTTTCCGTATATTTGGAAATTCTCGTTCTATGATTGATCATATGCCAAATGGCTTTCGGCTACACCTTTGTGAGATCTATGTGTGCTGAATACATTGGCTATGACGATAGAAATTTTGAATTCTGCCAAAACACTCTTTTTGTCAAGGTACGACTCTAGGTACCAGATCCGACAAGATCCGACATAAGGTCCGACTTGCTATGGCTAGGTCCAACATGTGTTTGGTTAGCTCCGGCGGCAGGTCCAACTAGCTTTGATAAGTTCCGGTTCTAGGTTCTGCTAGCTTTTGTAAGCTCCGGCTAAAGGTCCGGTTAGCTTCGGCAAGGTCCGGAGCTAAATCGCAATGGTTCTGTTTTTACCATGCAAATGTTTCGAACTTGCTTTACATCTACGGAAAGTTTGCTTAGTATTCTTTTACTAAGTTTTTGAAGTGTTATAGCTGTTTACGGTGGTTAACATTTTGCGGTAAGGTGTTGTGATTTTCGGAACAAACGTGAGTCAAGTCGTGGACATGTGCTCGAAAGTATTGGTTGTTTATTCATGTGCAGGTGTTGCTTGAGTTCAAGATATGGCTGGTGATGGGATCCATTGAACTAGTGTTAGTGAGAAGATGAGGTTCAACCACCAAGTTCTGGAGGAATTGTGGTTGAGTTGATCGGGAGGTCACGCAGCATGTTTGGGTCAAGAACTATGCATATGAAGGTATCGTGGACGTCATTGGAAGGTGTTTGCACGTGTGCAAGGAGTGCATGGACGTGGCTACATGGTTCCAAGGCGTGACGAAGAGATGTGGACGTAAAGAATTAGTAGGAAAGGTCCAACCGGCAGGATTATGGACTCAGGCTGAGGCTAAGTCGGTTATGGCTCAAATACAGAAAGATTTGAGTTGGTTATGATAGGATTTCGTGTGGGACACGAAGTTGAGTTGTTTTAGGAATGTGGGATATGTTCCTAAGGTGTTTGGAAGTCTTAATATTGCTTCTATCTGCGCATAGAAGAGTCTTGAGCAGTTATGGAAAGTTTCGATTCAGAAACTGAGTAGGATTAGAGTCCTAGTTTAAATTGAGTTGGCCTCCGGGCTGGTTATATAAGCAAGGGAGGCCAGAGCTTGTGGTAATACGACCCTAGACTGTTCCTCTTATGTTTTGATCAATAAAATTCATAATTTAGAGGAGCTTTTGTGCCTTGTTCTCCGACTTGTTTTTGTCAAGTCTTTCTCGTCGAGTTTCTGGACAGCACGACAGTGCTTCGGTGTTCTGACCATAACTCGAGTTTTACAGATCCAATTGACGTGATTCTCTTTGGTTTGTCTTCACAACTTGATTATCTATAATATGTGAAAATTTCATGGTCATTGGATTTGTAGTTTCTGATCTACACGAGTTTCTTTGCAGTGTTGCAGATCTGGTTTTTACTCGAGTAGAATAGATTGACCCTCGTTTGATCTTTCGATCATAACTTGAGTTTTTCGACGGATTTCCGTGATTCTTGTTGTCGTGTCTTCTTGACTTGATTCTTTATAATATATACCACTTTTGTCACGGTTGAACACATTTAAATCAGTCACATACACGGTTTCTTTAACAGATCGATTTTCTGCCGAGGGGGTTTTTGTTGCTTCTGCTAAAAAGTTTAAATCTACCATTCACCCCCCTCTAGTAGCTTTTCACGTGCTCTTCGATGCTACAATTGGTATCAGAGCCACGGTGCTCTAATCTTTGTGATTTGCACGTGTTTTGATGAATCATCATGGAGAAATACTCCGCAAAATCTTGTGTGTTCAGTGCCATTGATTTTCAGGTTTGGAAGGCACGTATGGAGGCTTTCATCCAGGCGCAAGGCTTCACAATATGGGAAAAGGTGTACAAGCCTTATGACGTGCCGCCAAACGATTAAGTCACTGCTACGAACATGAGAGATGTCGACAACAACAACAAAGCATAGAACTTGATCATACAAGGATTAACTCAAAGTGACTTCGACCGTGTTGCACACCTCCGATCTGCATACGATGTGCGGAAAGTACTTTGTTACTACCACGAAGGATCCAACACGATCAAGGAGGTAAGACAAGATATGTTCAAGAAAGAATACATGCGCTTCAAGATGCAACCCCGTGAGTCAATCAATGACCAATTTGCTTCCTTCAATAAAATTCTCAGCAACTTGCGTAGTGTCAACGTTAATTTTTCAGATGCTGAAAATGCTCGGCAATTACTAAGTGCGTTAGACATGTCAATTTGGGAGATGAAAGTTACATCTATTCTTGAATCTACTGTCATGAGTACACTTACATTAGATGTGCTATATTCTAAGTTAAAAACTCATAAAATTGACATAATATAACGTAAGAACCCCAACAAGTCCCTTGCATTTGTTTCACAACGTGACATGCCTAGCTCTAGTCAATCTTCATCTTGTGGTACACTTTCTTTATTGTCCCCTCTAACCTTGAACAGATTGAAGAGTTTCCAGAGAAAGAACTTGCACTCATCTCTACTCGGTTCTCAAAAACATTGCAAAATGTGAGAACTAGAAGGAGAGGAAGTGTCGGACCTCAACAATGCTTTGAATGTGGTAAGACAGGACATTTTCATACAGATTGCCCTAACCTTTCAGGTCCTACTTCCTGTGTTGAAAAGCAAACTAGGACGAAGCACTCTCCTCTGCAAATGATAAGAAAAAAAAGAAGGGTTTTATAGGACGCCAATTGGTAAATAGTTTTATCTCGGCACTTCAAGAACTTGGCTCGAGCGATGTGGACATTGGAAGTGATGAAGATGATTTGGCAAACTTATGCTTCATGGCGGGCAAGTCAAGTTCAAGTATGGAGGAGGCAGAACACAACAGCGACAATGATGAGGTATATCCTACTTGCGAAGAAATGTGTGATGCTATTTCTCATGCCACTGTTATAGTTAAGAAAAAGGACAAAAAGCTTAGGGACAATGCTATTAAAATTGAGTCACTAGAATCTGAAATTAATCGTTTGAAATCTTTGATTCCTAGTGATGATTCTTGTTCCTCATGTGATTTAATATATGAACAATTGTCCTCTCTAAGAAGTGCACATACCTCCACACTTGATAAACTTTAGTTAGAGATTGAAAAGAACAGAGAGCTTGCTGCACTTAATGATGAAAACTTGAAAGATGCGTGTTGTTCTACAATTGATTTGCATTGTTCTACTTGTGATGATCTTAATAAGAAACTACAAGATCCTATGAATGAAATTTCTATATTGAACAATGCTTTACGTTCTCATGAAGTTAAGTATTGTTCCAATTGCAAACTAAAAGGAAAAACTTCATGTCAAAACTGCCTAGACTTGTCTAATAAACTTGATGACATGAATAGGACACTAGAGCGGTTTTATAATGGGAATAAGAATCTGAACTTGCTGTTGAATTCTTCTAAATCTTGCAATAATAAAACTGGTTTAGGTCTTGATTCCCATGCTCAAGCTAAAGCACATCCACCTAAAATTGTAAAGTCATTAGGAAGTGGTTTCATTAAAATAGTTCCTAAACAAAAAGAAGTGGTTTTTAAATCTGCGGGAGTGTTGTCTCATTCGGTTCCAAATAAACATGTTGACTGCTTATCTAGACATGAACATAAAGTTAAATTTCATTGTACCTACTGTGGTAGAGATGGTCATGTCATAGATTTTTGTTATAGACTAGCTAAGAAACAGAAAAAGGAAAGAATGATTGCTAGATCACATAACAACTGTGCAAAACCTGTTGCGTGTGCTGAACCGAATGTTAGGAATATGCAACCTGCTGTAATGAGTCAAAAACATGCAAAGTTTGCTTCCGGACCTACTGTTTTCAGTGCTACTCATGTAACACCTCGTAGGTCAGTAGTTGGGTACAAAAAATCCTCAAACTTTGGCCCATACACCTGCTGTTTTATCTCATCCTTTGCGTGTTACTTCTGTTGGACGTCGTGTGACTTAGTACTGGATTCCTAAATGCCTTTTGACTAACCCCAGTATTGAGTCATCAACGTATTGTACTTGTATGTAGGTTACATGCTTGAGGAAGGATAACATTTGGATTGTGGATTCAGGATGCTCACGCCACATGACCGGTAACAAAGAATGGTTCTCCTCCCTCTCTTTTGTGTCACATGTAGAAAATGTTACTTTTGTTGATAATTCTTCATCTCCTATAATTGCTAAGGGTTCGGTTAGAGTAAATAATCACTACACTTTAAAAGATGTGGCACTTGTTAAAATTTTGAAATACAACTTGCTATCTATTTCACAAATGCTAGATGAAAATTTGGAAATTATTTTCACTAAAAATTGTTGCAAGGTTGTAGATTCAAATAGTGAGCTCATTTTTAATATGTGTCAGGTTGGAAGAGTTTTTAAAGCTGATTTTGATATGTCATCCTCTAAGCAAAGATGTCTAGTTGCTAATGATTCAAAAGACTTATATTTTTGGCATCGTAGACTTGGTCACGTAGGCTTTGATCATCTCACACGTGTTAGTGCTCTTGATCGCATACGTGGGCTGCCAAAGCTTAAAGGGGACAAAGAAATTATGTGCTCTTCTTGTAGACATGCTAAGACTGTTGTAGGTTAACATGCTCCTATCACAATGACCATGACAACTGAACCGGGTCAACTTTTGCACCTTGACACCGTAGGATCTTCACGTGTTCAATCCTTCGGAGCTAAATGGTATGTTCTTGTGATTGTTGATGACTATTCTAGATACTCTTGGATTTATTTTTATGCCATCTAAGAATGAAACTTTTAGTCATTTTAGAACCTTATTTCTTAGATTATCAATTGATCACCTAGGATCTTTAAAAGCAATTAGAAGTGATAACGGAACCAAATTTAAAAATCAATCGTTTGATCACTTTTGTGCTGAAAATGGAATAGCTCATCGATTTTCTTTACCATATGTACCTCAACAAAACGGTTTTGTAGAGAGCGAGAACAGAACCTTAGTTGAGATGGCTAGGACTATGCTTGATGAATATCAAACTCCTAGAAAATTTTGGGCTGATGCAATTGCAACTACTTCTTATGTCTCAAATCGTATTTTCTTGCGTGCTAAGCTAGGTAAAACACCATATGAACTTCGGTTTGGACATAGGCCTAGTGTCACACTTTCGGGTCTTTGATTGAAAATGCTTTGTTAATGTAGGATCGAAGAGCACGTGAAAAGCTACCAGAGGGGGGGGTGAATGGTAGCTTAAAACTTTTCGCAGCGGAAACAACAAAAACCCCTCAGCAAAAATCAATCGGTTAAAGAAACCGTGTGTGCAAGTGTTTTTAAACGTGTTCAACCATGACAAATCAAGTAGAGAGGTAGAGAATCAAGTCACGGATCTAATTCAACAAGAATCACTTGAAAACACGAAGTAAAACTTGAGATACGATCAAAACATTAAACGAAGATCGATCTGTTCTACCCGATATAAAACAGATCTGCAACGCTGCAAAGAAACTCGTGTATCTCAAAAACTACAGATCTGAAGCTCGTGAAGATTTCACATATGATAGATAATTGAGTTGTTAAAACAACCCAAAAAGAATCACATCAATCGGATCTGTAAAACTCGAGTTATGAACGAAACACCGAAGCAACGTCGGTCTGTCCAGAAACTCGGCGAGAAAGACTTGACGAAAAACAAGTCGGACGAACAAGGCACAAAAGCTCCTCGAAACTATGAACTTTATTCAATAGAAACACAAGAGGAACAGCCCAAAGTTCTCTGCCCACGAGAGCTCTGGCCTCCCTTGCTTTTATAGCCAGGCCTCAGGCTAATCAATCCAATCTAGGACTCCTACTCCTAATTGGACTCGTATCCTAACTTACCTTAACTGCTCAGGACTCTCCTATTCGCAGATACAAGCAATCGTGAGACTTCCAAACACCTTAGGAACTCCTAAACATTCCTAAAACAACTCAACTTCGTGCCTAGCACGAAATCCTATCATAACCAACTCAAATCTTCCATATTTGAGCCATATCCGACTCAGCCTCAGCCTAAGTACGCAATCCAGCCGGTTGGACCTTTCCGACCAATTCTTTACGTCCACTTCTCTTCATCACGCCTTGGAACAATGTTGCCACGTCCATGCACTCTTTGCACACGTGCAAACACCTTCCAACAATGTACACACAACCTTCATATGCACTGCCCTTGATCCAAACATGCTGCACGACCTCCCGATCAACTCAACCACAGCTCCTCCCGAACTTGGTTGTTGGAACCTCATCTCCTCCCTGAGACTAGTCCAAGGATCCCGTCACCAGCCATGTCGTGAATTCAAGCAACACCTGCACATGAATAAACAACCAATTCTTCCGATCACAAGTCCTCGACTTGACTCACATTAGTGCGAAAACCACAACACCTTACATGAGCACGTCACATAAGCATGTTGCAAACCATATCAAATGATAACAGCCATAACCACCAAAACACACCAAAAACTTAGCAAATTAATACTAAGCAAACCTTCCCATAAAGCAAGTTGAAACATTGCGAGTTAAAAGCAAAAACAAGACGCTACAGTTCTACGAGTTGAACTTCACGGAAGCTCCCTAAAAACAAGCTCCGGACCTCACAGAAGCTCTCCGGACCTTGCAGGAGCTCTCCGGACCTTGCGTCGGACCTTGCCAACACTTGGCGGACCTAACAAAGAACTTGTCGGACCTTGCCACAGAAGAATGTTTTGTCAATATTCAAAACTTTGAATGTTAATGCTAACTTTTATCCTAATTGCCAATGTATTCAGCACACATAGGTCTCACAATCTCCCCCTTGATGAATGCATTGGCAACACCAATTAAAATCTGAACATTGGCTTATAAAAAGTTTTGAAAAGCTTTGAAAACTCATTTCTTCCCCTTTATTAATTTCTCCCCATTTTTAAAATCAGAGAAGGAAGAAAGTGTATAACATATGCAAAGTGTAAAAAAATCTCTCCTTCTACATATTTCTCCCCCTTTGACAATGTATTCAGCAATGTTCAAAAGAGAAATTTTTAAATGTTATGAGCATATTATAACATATACATACAAAACAAAACTCATCCAAGTCATACTATCAGGTTACTTACACTATCACATCAATGAGATACATAAAGTAGTGTAAGCCATGCTAGAGATCAAATGTATTTTTCAGTTTAAGCAAGTCATGATCTCCCTTACTCAACTATTTCAAAACCTGAAAACATGACACTTGTTGCTGCATTTTTATTATTCATAATTATTTAAGGCACAAAGTTGATCATATGATATTTGCAAGAGATAATATGCCGCATCAGCCTTATTCTAACCAACCAAGCCAAGCCTATGTCATTTGACAATCAGAAGCTTAAGGACATGGTTTTAGTCATACACAATTCCTTCCAAGTTCATATCTTAGTGCAATGATAAGCAATCTCAAAAGAAGAAGTGCGATGCATGCATATTCTCTTGATCTTTTCTCAATTTTTTATTTAAAAACTCAACATGTGAGTTGATCACTTGATTAATTTTTTATGATTAAAAGCACTTGTGAGCACGCAACAAGTTCAAAACAGCAAGAAAGTTCGATCATGACCAGATTTAGTGTAAGTAATTATTCCAATTACTAGTCATGGCAAAAACTACAAAATGTATAACATGAGTAATGTAATAAGAACTTTCAGCCTGTAAAAGGAATCACAAAGTCATATATGTATGAAATACTATGCTCATATTATTTTAGTTTCAGATTCACACTTCAAAAACTCCCCCTCAATTTAAGCCATGAGGATGCATAACCCCTATTTCACTACGAATGAAACAAAAACGAGTGAAATCCAAAGGTTTTGTAAAAATATCAGCCAATTGTTGTTCGGTATCGACATGGTGAAGCACAATGTTTCCTTTTTCAACATTATCACGAAGAAAGTGATACCTAATGTCAATGTGCTTAGTTCTAGAGTGTTTCACGGGGTTTTTAGCAATACAAATTGCTCTAGTGTTATCACAAAACAGTGGAACACTATCTAAATCAACCCCACAGTCCTTAAGTGTTTGAACAATCCAAAGAATTTGTGAGCAAGCGCTAGCCGCAGCTACATATTCAGATTCGACCGTGGATTGTGCAACTGAACTTTGTTTTCTAGAGGACCAAGCAACAAGTGAATTAATAAGAAAATGACAAGCACCCGAAGTACTTTTCCTATCAATCCTACAACCCCCAAAATCAGCATCCGAAAAAGCTTTCAAAGAAACGGTTGAGGAAGAAGGAAGAAAAATGCCAAATTCTTGAGTTCCATGTAGGTACCTGAGAATCCTTTTGATGGCTTGGCGATGTGAAGCACGTGGAGAAGTTTGAAAACGTGCACAAAGACATACGCTGAATTGTATGTCCGGTCTTGACGCCGTGAGATACAAAAGTGATCCAATCATACTTCTGTATTCTTTTTTATCGACCGGGTCACCATCTTCGTCAAGTTCAAGTGTTGTTGCTGTTCCCATTGGTGTCCGAAGAGGCTTGCATTTGTCCATGTTGAAGCGCTTAAGAAGGTCCTTTGTATACTTAGTTTGATGCACAAAAGTTCCTTCTTTTGTTTGCTTGATTTGCAGCCCCAAAAAGTATGTGAGTTCTCCCATCATACTCATCTCAAATTCTGAACTCATCATAGCTGAAAACTTGGACACGAGATCATGAGAAGCACAACCAAAGATAATATCATCCACATACACTTGAACGAATAATGAGTCATTGCCATGCTTAAGTACAAAAAGAGTTTTATCAACCTTGCCCATGGTAAACCCCTTTTCAAGTAAGAATGTTTTTAACCTATCATACCATGCTCTAGGGGCTTGTTTTAGACCGTACAAGGCTTTGGACAGTTTGTAAACATGGTTAGGAAAATTTGGATTTTCAAAACCCGGTGGCTGCTTAACATGAACCTCCTCCTCTATGTAGCCATTAAGAAAAGCACTTTTAACATCCATTTTATATAACTTGAAACCTTTAGATGCAGCAAATGCTAATAAAATTCTTATGGCTTCTATTCTAGCAATAGGAGCAAATGTTTCATCAAAATCTAGACCTTCAATTTGAGTGAAACCTTGAGCAACCAACCTAGCTTTATTCCTAACCACAACCCCATCCTCACTTTGCTTATTTTTAAATACCCATTTAGTTCCAATTAATGTGTGACCTTGAGGTGGAGGTACAAGTTTCCAAACATTATTTCTTTCAAAATTTTCTAACTCTTCTTGCATGGCATTGATCCAAGATTCATTAGTGAGTGCGTGTGATATATCCTTGGGTTCAAAAGAAGCAACAAAAGCAGAATGAGCATGAGAGTTTGGATCGCAAAACCTGGACCGAGTGACTCGTTCATGCAAGCTTCCAATGATTTGTTGTGGAGGATGACTTTTGAGTACTCGGAGGGGAGTAGACACTTCACAAGCACCTTCTTCTTCATGTTCGGACCTTTGATTAGGAGAGCTTGTTGATTGAGGAAGGTCCGAACCAGCAGTAGTGACTGTTGGTGCTGGTTGTGATGCAAAATCAGCAGCTTGATCGTTATTTACTTCCGAGTTTTCGGGCAGCAGCACCACTTCTTCATCTTCTTCAATAAAAATACTCTCCCCCTGCGGATATGGATCCGGACCTGCAATATCGGAGCTAGTACTTGGGCTAGCTTCATCAAAAGAAACTTCGCAAGTCTCCACAATTTTGTTAGTGTCAAGTAAAAGCACACGGTAGCCTCTAGTATGAGATGGATAACCAAGAAACATGCCATCAACAGATCTAGCTTCAAATTTATCAAGATTACCATGTTTCTTAACAAAGCATTTGCAACCAAAAACACTAAAGTGTGTAACACTAGGCCTATGTCCAAACCGGAGCTCATATGGGGTTTTTCCAAGCTTAGCACGCAAGAAAACACGATTTGAGACATAACAAGCGGTTGCAATTGCATCAGCCCAAAATTTCCTAGGAGTGTGATATTCATCAAGCATAGTCCTAGCCATCACAACTAAGGTCCTGTTCTTTCTTTCTACGACACCATTTTGTTGTGGTACATAGGGTGAAGAGTATTGATGATCTATTCCATTTTCAGCACAAAAGTGATCAAAGGATTGGTTTTTAAATTCAGTTCCGTTATCACTTCTAATTGCTTTTAATGATCCTGGGTGATCAATAGATAATCTAAGAAATAAAGTTCTAAAATGACCAAAAGCTTCATTTTTAGATGACATAAAATAAACCCAAGAATATCTGTAATAATCATCAACAATCACAAGCACATACCAGTTACCTCCGAAGGATTGAACACGTGCCGGACCTACTGTGTCAAGATGTAAAAGTTGTCCCGGTTCAGCTGTCATGGTCATTGTGAGAGGAGCATGTGAAACTGAAACAAACTTAGCGTGTCTACAAAAAAAGCACACAATATCATTGTCCTTTTTAAGCTTCGGCAGCCCACGTATGCGATCGAGAGCACTAACACGAGTGAGATGATCAAAGCCTATGTGACCAAGTCTAATATGCCAAAAATATAGATCCTTTGTATCATTAGCAACTAGACTCCGATGCTTAGAAGTTGACAAATCAAAATCAGCTTTAAAAACTCTTCCAAACCTAGACATGTTAAACAAAGCTCACCTTTTGAATCTACAACCTTGCAGCAATTTTTAGCAAAGCTAACCTCTAGATTTTCATCTAGCAATTGTGAAACCGAAAGCAAGTTGTATTTCAAATTTTTAACAAGTGTCACATCTTTCAAAGTGTAGAGATTGTTTACTCTAACCGAACCTTTAGCAATTATGGGAGTAGAAGAGTTATCGACGAAAGTAACATTTTCTACACGTGACACAAAAGAGAGAGAGGAGAACCGTTCTTTGTTACCGGTCATGTGGCGTGAGCAACCTGAATCCACAATCCAAATGTTCTCCTTCCTCAAACGTGAAACCTACACAGCAGCACAATATGTCGATGATTCAATACTGGGGTTAGTTAAAAGACTTTTAGGAATCCAGTACTGAGTCACACGACGTCCAGCAGGAATAACACGCGAAAGCTGAGAAGGTACAACAGGTTTATGAGCCAAACATCGAAAATTTTTGTTCCCAACTACTGACTTAGAAGATGTGTTATATGTAGCACAAAAAACAGTAGGTCCGGGAGCAAGTTTTTGACTCATTACAGCAGGTTGCAAGCTCCGAACATTCGGTCTAGCAGATTTTGCTTGGTTGTTACGTGATCTAGCAAGTATTCTTTGTTTCTTATCGTGTTTAGCTAGTCTATAACAAAAATCCATGACATGACCATCTCTACCACAGTAGGTACAATGAAAAATAACCTTATTATCATGTCTAGATGAGCAAGCAACACGTTTATTAGAACCCGAATGGGACAGTACTCCTGCAGATTTGAAAATCACCTTTTAGTTTGCAATTTGAACAATATTTAACTTCATGCACATGTAAAGCATTGTTCAAAATAGAAATCTCATTCATAGCATCATTTAGTTTCTTATTCAGATCATCACATGAAGAACAATGCAAATCAATTGTAGAACAACAAGCATCTTTCAAATTTTTATCATTAAGTGCAGCAAGCTCTTTGTTCTTTTCAATTTCAAGTTCAAGTTTATCAAGTGTAGATGCGTGTGCACTTCTTAAAGAGGATAATTGTTCATAAATCAAATCACATGAGGAACAAGAATCATCACTAGGAATCAAAGTTTTTAAACGATTAATTTCAGATTCTAGTGATTCAATTTTAACAGCATTGTTCCTAAGTTATTTATCCTTTTTCTTTAATATAACAGTGGCACGAGAAATAGCATCACACATTTCTTCGCAAGTGGGACATACCTCTTCATCGTCGCTGTTGTGTTCTGCCTCCTTGGAGCTTGAACTTGACTTGCTCACCATGCAGCACATATTTGCCATAGCTTCTTCATCTTCATCACTACCGGTGTCCACATCACTTGAGCCGAAATCTTGAAGTGCAGAGATCATACTATGCACTATGTTGCGCATTGATAAATCTTTCTTCTTCTTATTCTTTGCAAACGATTTCTTCGGCCTTGTTTGCTTTTCTTCACGTGAAGTCGGACCTGAAAGGTTAGGGCACTCCGTACGAAAATGTCCTGTCTTACCACATTCAAAACATCGTTGAGGTCCAGAGCTTCCTCTCCTTCTAGTTCTCACATTTTGCAATGCTTTTGAGAACCGAGTAGAGATGAGTTCAAGCTCCTCCTCTGGAAACTCTTCAATCTGTTGAAGGGTTAGATAGGACAGCAAAGAGAGTGCACCACTAGATGATGATTGACTAGAACTAGACATGTCACGTTGCGAAACAAATGCAATAGACTTGTTGGGTTTTTTTACGTGAGATGATGTCAATTTCATGAGTTTTCAATTTAGAATAAAGCACGTTTAAAGTAAGAGAACTCATGACAGTAGATTCACGAACAGATGTAACTTTCATTTCCCAAATTGACATATCTAATGCTCCTAACAATTGTCTAGCATTTTCAGCATCTGAAAAGTTAACATTGACACTACGCAAGTTGCTGAGAATTTTATTAAAGCGAGAAAAAAGGTCGTCAATTGACTCACCGGGTTGCATCTCAAAACACATGTATTCTTTCTTGAACATATCTTGCCTTACCTCCTTGATCGTATTGGATCCTTCATAGTAGTCACAAAGAGCTTTCCAAACATCATATGCAGATCGGAGGTGTGCAACACGGTCGAAGTCGCTTTGAGTCAATCCTTGAATGATCAAGTTGCGAGCCTTGTTGTTGTTGTCAACATCTCTCATGTTCGCAGCCGTAACTTGATCGTTGGGTGGTACATCGAAGTTCCCGTAGACCTTTTCCCATATGGCAAAGCCTTGCGCCTGTATGTAGGCCTCCATCCGCGCCTTCCAAACCTGAAAATCGATGCCATTGAACACACAAGGTTTTGTGGAGTACTTCTCCATGATGGTTAGTCAAAACACGTGCAAATCACAAAGATTAGAGCACCTTGGCTCTGATACCAATTGTAGGATCGAAGAGCACGTGAAAAGCTACCAGAGGGGGGGTGAATGGTAGCTTAAAACTTTTAGCAGCGGAAACAACAAAAACCCCTCAGCAAAAATCAATCGGTTAAAGAAACCGTGTGTGCAAGTGTTTTCAAACGTGTTCAACCGTGACAAATCAATTAGAGAGGTAGAGAATCAAGTCACGGATCTAATGGAACAAGAATCACTTGAAAACACGAAGTAAAACTTGAGATACGATCAAAACATTAAACGAAGATCAATCTGTTCTACCTGATATAAAATAGATCTGCAATGCTGCAAAGAAACTCGTGTATCTCAAAAACTACAGATCCGAAGCTCGTGAAAATTTCACAGATGATATATAATTGAGTTGTGAAGACAACCCAAAAAGAATCACGTCAATCGGATCTGTAAAACTCGAGTTATGAACGAAACACCGAAGAAACGTCGGTCTGTCCAGAAACTCGGCGAGAAAGACTTGACGAAAAACAAGTCGGACGAACAAGGCACAAAAGCTCCTCGAAACTATGAACTTTATTCAATAGAAACACAAGAGGAACAGCCCAAAGTTCTCTGCCCACGAGAGCTCTGGCCTCCCTTGCTTTTATAGCCAGCCCTTAGGCTAATCAATCCAATCTAGGACTCCTACTCCTAATTGGACTCGTATCCTAACTTACCGTAACTGCTCAGGACTCTCCTATTCGCAGATAGAAGTAATCGTGAGACTTCCAAACACCTTAGGAACTCCTAAACATTCCTAAAACAACTCAACTTCGTGCCTAGCACGAAATCCTATCATAACCAACTCAAATCTTCCATATTTGAGCCATATCCGACTCAGCCTCAGCCTAAGTACGCAATCCAGCCGGTTGGACCTTTCCGACCAATTCTTTACGTCCACTTCTCTTCATCACGTCTTGGAACAATGTTGCCACGTCCATGCACTCCTTGCACATGTGCAAACACCTTCCAACGACGTACACGCAACCTTCATATGCACTGCCCTTGATCCAAACATGCTGCGCGACCTCCCGATCAACTCAACCACAGCTCCTCCCGAACTTGGTTGTTGGAACCTCATCTCCTCCCTGAGACTAGTCCAAGGATCCCGTCACCAGCCATGTCTTGAATTCAAGCAACACCTGCACATGAATAAACAACCAATTCTTCCAAGCACAAGTCCTCGACTTGACTCACGTTAGTTCGAAAACCACAACACCTTACATGAGCACGTCACATAAGGATGTTGCAAACCATATCAAATGATAACAGCCATAACCACCAAAACACACCAAAAACTTAGCAAATTAATACTAGGCAAACCTTCCCATAAAGCAAGTTGAAACATTGCGAGTTAAAAGCAAAAACAAGACGCTGCAGTTCTACGAGTTGAACTTCACGGGAGCTCCCTAAAAACAAGCTCCGGACCTCACAGAAGCTCTCCGGACCTTGCAGGAGCTCTCCGGATCTTGCGTTGGACCTTGCCAACACTTGGCGGACCTAACAAAGAACTTGTCGGACCTTGCCACGGAAGAATGTTTTGGAAACATTCAAAACTTTGAATGTTAATGCTAACTTTTATCCTAATTGCCAATGTATTCAGCACACATAGGTCTCACAGTTAAGAAACATGGTAGTCTTGATAAATTTGAACCTAGATCTGTTGATGGCATGTTTCTTGGTTACCCATCTCATACTAGAGGCTACTGTGTGCTTTTACATGACACTAACAAAATTGTGGAGACTTGTGAGGTTTCTTTTGATGAAGCTAGCCCAGGTACTAGCTCTAATATTGCAGGACCAGACCCATATCCGCAGGGGGGAGTATTTTCATCGAAGAAGATGAAGAAGTGATGCTTCTGCCCGAAAATTCAGGAGCTAATGACATTGTTCCAGCTCCTGATTTTGATTCACAACCAGCACCGATGACCACCATTGCTAGTCCAGATCGTCCTCAAGTCACATGTTCTTCAATTTGTGATGAACATGAAGAAGAAGGAGCTTGTGAATTGTCTACTCACCTCCGGGTCCTCAAAAGTCATCCGCCACAACAAATGATTGGAAGCTTCCACAAATGAGTTACACGGTCCAGTTTTGTGATCCAAATCCTCACGCTCATTATGCATTTGTTGCTTCTTTTGAACCCAAAGATATCACACGCACTCACTAATGAATCTTGGATTATTGCCATGCAAGAAGAGTTAGAAAATTTTGAACGAAATAATGTTTGGAAACTTGTACCTCCACCTCAAGGTCACACTCTAATTGGAACTAAATTGGTGTTTAAAAATAAACGAAGTGAGGATGGGGTTGTGGTTAGGAATAAGGCTAGGTTGGTTGCTCAATGTTTCACACAAGTTGAAGGACTAGATTTTGGTGAAACTTTTGCTCCTGTTGCTAGATTAGAAGCCATAAGAATTTTGTTAGCATTTGCTGCATCTAAAGGTTTCAAGTTATATCAAATAGATGTTAAAAGTGCTTTTCTTAATGGCTACATAGATGAGGAGGTTTATGTCAGGCAACCACCGGGTTTTGAAAATCCAAATTTTCCTAATCATTTACAAACTGTCCAAAGGCTTGTATGGTCTTAAACAAGCCTCTAGAGCATGGTATGATAGGTTAAAAACTGTAAGGGCCTCAGTTTTTGACACATGGTTGAAGTGTTCATCACCACACACACACCTCATTTGAGGAAAGATGATGAACACAAATGAAGAGCAAGTAACCACCATCAACATGCTCATTAGAGAACAAACTCACATATTGCAAAAGTGGTATTTCCCACATGTGATATAGGTGGGCTGGACATAGGAAAACTCCTACACATTGTTAAGGATGTCCATGCCAAGTTTCACCCAAATTCAAAACCTTTTTGAGGTCATTTTGGGTATAGCTAGAGAGAGGGCAGTTTGAAACCATATTCAAATTCAAACTGTTTTATCCCATGAATTTAAAAGTGGGAGGCATATTCTTACTCAGCACATTTTTGTGAGCTCACACACCAATTTTCACTCCATTTGGAGTTGATCTTGACATGAGCTAAGTGGGACAAATTCAAACTTTATTTGAATTCAAAAATGAACTTGTGCTGAAATTCACTCAAACCAAACCCAATTTGAATTCTACTCAATTCAAATGGCTCATGGGTGAATAATTTGAATTACCAGGGGTAGTATGGGGTTCACTGTTTACAACAGTGATTAGGAGTAAATTTCAGAGGTTAAAATGGGGAGTAGGACCCACATGTCAGCCTCTACTTCAAATCAAACCGACTGACACTTTCTCACTCGGTTAACCGCGCCGCCGCTGCGATCGCCACCGAGGGAAGCCGCCGCGCCAGCAGCTGCTTGGCCACGCGCGGGCGTGAGGCGGTGCAGAGCCTTCTTAAGGCACCTTTCCCCCTCCTCGGCTGAAGCATCACCCGTTTCTTCCCCCGCAAGAACTCAGCGCCGGCAGAAACTTTCCGCAGCTCGGAATCGATCGGAGAGCGCCGATCACAGCTTCCTCCGTCCCCTCCAGAGCCACGGCAAGTTACTAGAGACCTTCTTCCGTCTTCCCCGCTGCTAGATTTCAGTTGAAACCGATTGATATCGGCTGCGCCGAAAGATCAATTCGGTGACTTAGAACCGCCGAACCTCGGGCTCCCGTGGACAGCCCAGCCAGGGCGTTGTCACGCCCGAACCAAGGCACCCTTGGGCGCGCTGGTGACCCGTGCTGCTCACCCCCTAGCCACAGCCCGAGTGTTTGCTCACCGGCAGCAAATTTCCAGTTTTCCCCTTTCTGTGTGCAGAACGACCTTTGGGTACGATTCCATCAAAATCGTACCGTAGAAAGGATTAGAGGGCCTCAATCCGCTCTCACACAAACTAGACACGGTAACGCACAAGTTGCCTTCACAACCCGTGGCCGGAGAACCTCTGTACCCGGCGTAATTTGAGGTTTACCAACGGCGGAACAAACGGGAGGTATCGGGCGCACGGTGAGGACCTACTTTGGGCCTTCCCCGAGCTGCCTCAAGCTCATGTCGACCTTCCCTGAGGTCCACTTATGCTTCCCGACCGGTTCCTCGAGTAGTTGAGGTGCTAGGGAAGTCAGCCGACATGGCCGAAGTCTTTCCGAGGTGGCGGCTCGTCGCCGACCATGCACCGGCCATTGTCATGAGTAGCTGACCCCAGAATCCTGTTCCCCAAGTAAAAGTAGGCAGGGGCGGCCAAAATCGTGAAGTTTGGAGCTGTACAGAAGCCGGCGGCGAGCTCTCCGGTGAGGTCCCTCGGCGGCATAGTGCGGGCGTCGCGAGGTTGAAGAAGGGGGTGGACCCCAGCTGTCAGCGACGGATATTTTAAATCGGGATCGGAGTGTGGCCGGGATCGGGTGTGCTGGCGCGCAAAATCCTTGTGGGCCGCGGTGTGCTGTCGCCTCGGCGTGCGACGCGTGTCCCGGGGCCCACTCGCGAGTTTAAACTTTTCCCCGATTTTCAGATTTCCTTCAAACTTCAAATCCTCATAACTTTGGCTAGAAAGCTCCAAATTGAGTGAACCAAATTTTGCTGGATTCAGCTCTCTGAGTACTTTCCAGCAAATCAAGTTCCACTTCATGAAATTCCTTATTTCTCCAGAATTGATTCCTCAAAATTTAAACTGTTTGGAATTTTAACTGGAGAATCCTTTGGAGGAAAATCCTGAAATTTTGCTGGGATGTTCACCAAAATATCCTGATCTACCATAAAATTTTCAGATCCATTTGAGCTCATTTGATCCACCTAATGGTGTGATTAGTGAAACTGTTCCAGAGAAAATAGAAAATGTTCAGAAACATTTTCAGAATTTCCTCTGAAATTGTTTAGCTCATATTCTTAGCTAGGAACCTTCAAATTAAGTGAGACCAACTCCATTAGAACCCTCTAAAAATCTAGTTTTCAGAAAGTCATAGTTTGTTTCATGAAAATCCTTAGAACACCCTAATAGCCTTCAATTAAGGTCAGTACATGATTAATTGTGGAGGGCTCAAATGAGATTTGCTGCAACTAAAAATTGACCAAGTTTTTGTTTAGGTTGTAACCAAGCCACAGTAAAAATTTCACAGTCATTGGGTTTGTCTAGTAAGAGTTATAAACCTAACAAGTTAAAAGTTAATACAACTACATTTAAATTAATACATGTATTGCTTCTATCATGTAGTCGCTAAGGTCGAGGAGGAACCCGAAGTCCTAGACTTTGTTACTCCGGAGGAACAGCTAGCCTACGACCAAGAGCAGCAAGGCAAGCTCGGGTTTGCATTAACCTTTTACAAATTTTTATTGTTTTGAGCACATACATGAATACTATTGTTCCTTGCATTAGAGTCTTGCTTGGAAACCCAAATGCATAGCCAAGAAAACCATGGGTTGGGATTAGGATAGAAAACCTCGTTAACCACTGCATTGCTAAGATAGAGTAGGATTAGGTACAAGTCAAGTAGTTGGAACTACTCGCGAGCATAGGCTAGAGGCACTCGACTCGGGTAGTGATAGCACATGAAACACATGGCAAGAAAATGAGACCAAGCGGAGGGTAAGGGCAACAGGACATTGGGGCCTGTGTGCTGTAGCTCTGCTTGTGTCGATTGAGGACCGAGCCGTGTGCGGGCCTGTTGAACAACCTAGAACATTACTGAAGACCTACCGGCTATATGGGAACCGGGAAACTGATGTAACTCGGGTAGCTGGGTGTTGAGGCATAGCTGGTCGTTCAGAGGGTAGGTTGAGAGCTCGAGGTGTAATCGGCTGGCGGCACTGAGATGCGCGTGCAGAGACCTCTTGCTCGGGACGATTGGACCGGTTCAACATTTGGCTAACGGGTGAAAGGTAGTCGCGTATGGCGTCCGTGATGGTTGTTGTAGGCAACATCGAGTACGGGCGTACGTGACGGGTTGTTCAGGTAACCATGCAGGTGTAAATCGATTATAATCGCCGTCCCTCGCGGTCAGTGAGTACCACTTGTTCACTGTACCGTGACGTAGAAAGAACAGGCTAGTTGCATGTTAAAATGTTGCTGATTGAAAGATGGACTTGATTGCTAATGAATTGCTGTAGTTTAGAGCTAACTAAAGATCTTTTCAACTTTGGGCAAAGTACATGAGAGAAATGCGTTTCTTGTTTGATTGCGGCTCTCTCATGTGCCTTAGCGTAAGGTTCTCCACAACCTGCTGCCAAAACTTGAAAGTAAGGTTCTACTAATTAGGCGAGTCCTTGCAAATGATTTTTACCTCATGTAACCCATCACCCCTCATGTAGAAGTTCCATGTTTAGGTGAGACGGGTCAGACTTGCTGAGCCTTCGTGCTCACTGCTTGTGTTTGAAGCTTTTGCAGGGTTCTATGAGGAAGGGACTCCCGAGGAAGAGACGGAACCCCAGGAGGGGAACCCCGTCGAGTGGGAGTCGTGCACGCCGCAGAGTTAGTGTGCGTGTCTGCTAGCAAGGACACGTTCAAGGGCTGAACGTGCACTTGATGCTTAGTCTACGCCCGTGAGTGTAGACTGAACTATTTTGATGTAAACATGTTCATAACTTGTTTATGTAATAAAATTTCGCTTCTGCTTTGTACCTTTGACGTGTGTTATCCGGTGCTGTGCAACGCAGCACCCCTCAGCGTGATCCTGGCTCGACAAGACCTAGTGGGGTCGTGCCAGCGTGGTATCAGAGCTCGCTTGAGGTTTAACGCACTACAAAGGTCATCTTTTTCAAAAATCCAGTGAGGAATGAGTTAGTAGCCCGTATAAGGATGTTATTAGCATATAGAAAGTGGCATAGTAACCTATTTGTTATGTCGGAAAATCGTGCATCTCGGGACGTTTATGTCTTGGGGGTGCACGTAAGCGCTGTCCACCAGTGCGCACAAGCTGAAGGGTGGAGCCCCACGGGTGACAGGTAACCCGACCCGCTTTAGTATCCTCTACGACTCTTCATGTCGTTTGGGGTATTCGAGCAACGTCTGTCCCTAGCGTGCGTGGTGCAACTTGGGAGACCCCGTCACGTGGTCTGAATCGTGAACACGTAACTCAAGGCGTGTTTGGCTTGAGAACATCTGGGCGAGTGATGACGGCCGGGTGTACAAACTGTATGGATTCCGGGCTCGGTGTGCAGCCGAGCCTGACGGTTGCTTGAGTTTCTGCAGGTAGCCTGACCACGAAACGGTAGACGTGTAGCATCCGTGTGCGAGTGATGTTTAGTGCCACTGAAATAACGAAGCCGGCTAAGTCCGGTATAGGTTTTTCTTTGTGAGGACGTAGTACCGACATAATCTGGTGACGCATCGACGTCACACCCAACTAAAAGAACAACTTCATTTAAAACTTGAAGGTTTTGATCCAAAGTAGTAAAAATTTGATGTAACTCCTTCTCTTGAACAAGGTATTCAAAGTTAACAAGTTTTCAACTTATAGGTTGTTAAGGACAGAGCACTCTGTTTTCAGCTGAATCAAGGCTGAAGTTAATCAGAGGTTAGAGGTTGAGTTCTTTCGAGGTTGGGATCATATGATACATTTCTGGAAAGCTTTGGAAGAGCTTTACAACTCTTCTGTTGAGGCCAGAGGTGTTTCATCCCTTAACCAATCGAAAAATGCAGTAGAGTTGAAACTGTCCAGAAAACAGGGCAGAGCAAAGACTCTCTGTAAACTCTCTGTAAATTGAGTATAACTTCCTGCATAAAAATCCAAAAAATAGAAAATGAGGTAGTTCTGGAAATCTTATGAGATGGGTTACAACTTTGTAACAGAAAGTTTTGTCAGATTAGGAACATAATTAACTGGAATTCTTGGATCAAATCAGTACCTAAAGCAGGGAGGTGCTGTCCAATTTTCTCCAGAAATTCTGTTAATTTTGACATCTCATAACTTTTGAACCAGGACAGATCTTAGGCCAAGCAAATACTTTCTGGAAAGCTATTGAAGTTAGCTTTAACTTTGATGTTGAGCTCCAGAATTGGTTTTGCCTTTAGCATGGCCTAAATCAGGTTGATATGGAAACTGGTCAGGGCTGTCATGGGAACAGCAGATCAGCAGTCAAATTTGTTTAAAAATTTGAACTATGTTTCCATGTTTATGGGTTCAATGACATGTCTTATGTTATAACTCAGAGGTTTACTGTTTAAATAAATATTTGACATTTCTCAAATATATTTTTACAGATGACAGCAGATAAGCAATTAGAGAACGGGTGGGTGGTGTCCCACTGTTCTCACCGTAGCGGCTACCCGGAAGCATTGTGGCAAATGCTCCAATATTTCGGGTACAACCAGATGCCACAGTACTTTGCCAAGGAAGAAGGCGAAGAGGGGAACAAGACGTGGACGATCCATGTCGAAGTCCCTGCAGGACCTACACCACCCGGTTGGGTGCCGTTCACCATCACGGTGAGAGGAAGACAACCGGAAGGGATGTGGCAAGTGGCAGCCCGTGACACCATGCCACGTTTCTGCCAACTACACGTGCAGGCTATGGAGGGCACTCCATACGCGCTCGTTCCGGTGGAGGGACGGGTTCAGCATGTGTGGGAAGAGAGGTACCTGGAGGCAACGGACCCGAGTTGCCCATGGTACAAACCCGCGGTGGCAAACCTTAGCCTCCAGATGAGGGCGGGAAACGCCGTGATGGACAGCCAAGCTGTTCATACGGAGCATCTCGCCACAAAGCTCAAGGAGAGCACGAGCCGTGGAGACCATTTCGAGAGTGCTGACAGCGCACTCCACAATGTGCTCCTTCCGACGATCATGCGACTAAATGAACAACATAATCAGTTGCATCGTCTGAAGAAGGCGAAGAGAAAAAGCCGTGTCGACATCGCGGCGTTGCAAGAACTGGTACAAAATCTGATCCAGCAGAACGAGGAACTTACTCAAGAGCGGGATGACGCTATTGAGGAAGGGCAAGGCTGGGAAGAAGATTACAACCAGGCTATGGACGAGGTGCATGCTTTGCAGGACCTCGTACCTCCGGTATTGGGCATACCGGTGGTCTTGGGTCTTCCAGCAATGGGAGAACCCGGGATGGGAGAAGAGGTGGTAGATCCAGAGCCACCAGCAGAGGTACCGGAGGAGGACGACCCACAGGAGGTCGAGTTCTACTCCGAGTAGGGGGTTACAGTTGCCATGTAGGGCAGCCAGGGTAGTGTAGCCCAAATTTTGTAATCGGTGACATGTCGTGTAGACAGTAGCGTATGTATAGGTAGTGACGACATGAGCACGACTTCTCGGAGACCCGAGAATAATGTATCTTGTATAAAGTTTATGCTTTATCAATATATGTGAATGTTGTGCAAATTAATCATGTGTCACTTCAATACCTACTGTCGCATAAGGAATTTTGAGTATGACATGTGCTAATCATTGCTGTTTTGAATTTCAGAATGACGCGTACTCGTGCCAACCCGGATGTTGGGGGTACTAGTCAAGGGGGAGAGACCTCCCAATAGCCTCCCGAGGACTCCTCGGGACAGCAGCAACAACAGAAACAGCAACAGCAAACACCGCCACCGCCACTGCCAACGGTTACATTGGCCGACATCATCGTGGTAATGGCGGGTTCACATCAGCAGCACACGGAGTTGCTGCAGACTCTCATCGCCAATACGTCTCGCCCAGAGAGACGTCAAGATCGTGAGGAGCACCAACAGAGCTCCTACTCCGACTTCCTGGCTACTCATCCCCCGGTATTCTCAAGGGCGGATGAACCACTTGACGCGGACAACTGGCTCCGCGCCATAGAGATGAAGTTCGGGCTGCTCCAGATAAGCGAGCAGCGCAAGACTCAGTTCGCGGTCCAGCAGCTCCAAGGATCCGCGAGCGCGTGGTGGGCCAACTTCTGTGCTTCACAGCCCACCGACCGAGTGATGACCTGGACGGAGTTTCGGACGGCCTTCAGGGCCTATCATATACCGCCAGGTCTGATGAAAAGAAAGATGCAGGAGTTCTTACACCTGCAGCAAGGGAGCCGGAACGCGCTGGAATACTCCAGAGCGTTCAACGATCTTGCGCTCTACGCGTTGTATCACGCAGATACCGACGAGAAGCGGCGGGACCACTTTTACCAGGGGCTTAACCCGCTCCTGAAGGACAAGTTGGCGATGTTCAATCGCGGCAGCCTCAACGACATCATTGATGCTGCGATTGTTCAGGAGGACTCCGGCAAGGAGTTGGCGGCGGCGGAACGAAAGAGAAGCGCGCCGCAAAGCAGCGGAGAAGGAGGCGGTCCTTCTCAGAAATTTCGGATGGTGAATCGCCCACCATCAGGTCCACGCTGGCAGCCACCACAGCGGTCGATGCCTTTCCGCAGTCGGCCGTACTCTTCACTGGCATTCCGGCCGGCACTGCCAGCACCACCTCCACAACAACAACCACAGCAGCAGCAGGCGATGCCGCGTGCGTGTGCACCTCAGCAACGCATGCCGGGCTTTCGTCCCCCGAGCACTCCACCAGCAGCGGCCACATGTTACAAGTGTGGTCGTCTAGGACACTTCCCAAGCAGTTGCCCGGAGAGGCAAGGCGGCGGAGTGGCACCACAGTTTCTGGGGAGGAATCAACCCCGGAACCCTACTAATGTGCGGCGGGCAAACCCTAGGCCCGGCACCGTCCACCAGCTTGCCATAGAGGACATGCCGGAGGGCGAGCCAATCCTTGCGGGTATGTTCCAACTCCACCAGCATCCCGCTATAGTACTATTTGATTCAGGCGCCACGCATTGCTTCATTAGCCAAGCTTTCATTAATAAGCATAGCTTGCAAATACTACCCACCGATAGTCCTTATGTGATCTGTTCACCGGGTGGGAAAATTTCAGCAAGCATGATGGTCCCAAAAGCGCCATTGTGCTTAGCGGGCAGAGTCTACCCTACGTCTCTCATAATTTTAGAGGGACAAAAGGTCGATGTCATCTTAGGGATGTCGTGGTTAACCCGCCACGGCGCTGTTTTAGACACCGTCCTTCGAGTTGTGCACTTGAACTCAGAAGTGCACGAGTCTCACTCATTATTTCTGGACAGTCCAGAAATAAAACTTCCAAGTGTCTATCAAGCCACAACCATCAGATTGAAAGATATTCTAGTGGTCCGAGAATTCCCTGATGTATTCCCGGACGATTTGCCGGGGATGCCACCCGATAGAGAGGTGGAGTTCAAAATTGAACTTGCGCCGGGAACCATGCCAATATCACGAAGGCCGTACAAGATGGTGCCCAAGGAGTTGGCTGAACTGAAGACTCAGCTCACGGACCTTCTGGAGAAGGGTTTTATTAGGCCGAGCTCCTCGCCATGGGGCCGTTCGGCGTTATTTGTCAAGAAGAAGGATGAGACGTTGCGGCTTTGCGTGGACTATCGTCCCTTAAATGCCGTAACCATCAAGAACAAGTTCCCGTTGCCACGGATCGACATGTTGTTTGATCAGTTGGTCGAAGCAAAGATCTTTTCCAAGATGGATTTAAGATCCGGGTAACATCAGATTAAGATGGGCTGAGGACATTCCAAAGACAGCTTTCTCAACAAGGTACGGACTTTATGAGTACCTGGTCATGTCCTTCAGCCTCACCAATGCTCCAGCTCACTTCATGTACTTAATGAATTCGGTATTCATGCCGGAGCTGGACAAGTTTGTCGTGGTCTTCATCGACGACATCCTGGTATATTCCAAGTCGGAGGAAACAAGAAACATCTGCGTATAGTCTTGCAACGGCTGCGGGATCACAAGCTATACGCGAAATTCAGCAAATGCAAATTTTGGATATCGCAAGTGCCTTTCCTCGGGCATATCATCTCAGCGGAGGGTATCGCTGTAGACCCGAGCAAGATCACTCAAGTGCTGAATTGGAAATCCCCGAGAACTGTTCACAAGGTACGGAGTTTCCTCGGACTCGCGGGATATTATCGGAGGTTCATTCGAACTTCTCGAAGATTGCCAAGCCAATGACAGAGCTGCTGAAGAAGGCTACCAAATATGTTTGGCGTCCAACATGTGAAGCAGCATTCAAGGCTTTAGTCAAGCACCTGACATCAGCACCTGTTTTGGCGCAGCCAGACACAACAAAACCGTTCGATGTGTACTGCGATGCATCCGGCATTGGGCTCGGATGTGTGCTGATGCAAGACCGAAGAGTAGTCGCGTATGGATCATGGCAGCTTAGAAACCATGAGCAAAATTATCCAACTCACGACGTGGAGCTCGCTGCCGTGGTACTTGCACTGAAAATGTGGAGGCACTACCTACTCGGTAACCTCGTACATTTATATACCGACCACAAAAGCCTCGAGTACATATTCACTCAGAAGGAGCTGAACATGGGGCAATGAAGATGGTTAGAACTGATAAAGGATTACGAAATAGAGATCCATTATCATCCGGGCAAGGCAAACGTAGTGGCAGATGCGCTGAGCCACAAGTCACACGTCAACAACCTGACCATCACACCGTTGGAAGAGAGCGAACCACCACTACATGTGATTCCACATGGAGCTCTCTACAACCTAGCTTTGATCCCCACCATCCGTGAAGAGATAGCGGCAGCCCAGAAGAATTACAAGGGCATGTCACATTTGCGGAGACGTGGAGACAGTGGGGAGCTGAAATGTTTCCGGAAGGACGGAGACGGCGTCCTATGGTTCAAGGACCGGATCATCGTACCCCGTAAACCGGAATTACGGAAGAAAATCTTTGATGAGGCTCACTTGTCAAAGTTTTCTATTCACCCCGGCAGCAACAAGATATATCAAGAACTCAAAAGAAAGTTTTGGTGGACACGGATGAAGCGCGAGGTTGCAAAATACGTGTCCGAGTGTGATACATGTCGAAGGGTGAAGGCAGATCATATGCGGAAACCGGGACTGCTACAACCACTGGGCATTCCTGCCTAGAAGTGGGAGGATGTGAGCATGGACTTCATCGTCGGTTTACCCACCACCTTGCAGAAACATGATTCTGTGTGGGTGATCGTCGATCGGCTCACCAAAGTTGCCCATTTCATCCCGGTCAACACAAACTACAACGCCAAGAAGTACGCTGAACTATACAGCTCACGGATCCTATGCTTGTACGGCGTACCCCGTACCATCATATCGGATCGGGGCACTTTATTTGTGTCCCGTTTTTGGGAGCAGCTACACGCTGCCTTGGGGACGAAGCTGATCCATAGTTCAGCATACCACCCGCAGACGGATGGGCAAACGGAGCGGGTAAATCAGATCCTAGAAGACATGCTACGAGCTTGCGCTATCAACCACGGCAAGAATTGGGATGATCACTTGCCGTTAGCCGAATTCTCGTACAATAATGGGTACCAAGCCAGCATTAAGATGGCACCTTACGAGGCGCTATACGGGCGGAAATGCCGCACACCACTGAATTGGTGTGAATCTGGCGAAAGGGTTACCTTCGGGATTGACCTCGTCAACAACGCGGAAGAGAAGGTTCGACTGATTCAAGCGAACCTAAAAGCCGCTCAATCCCGTCAGAAACAGTATGCGGACCGGAGAAGACGCCCATTACAATTCGAAATTGGAGATCACGTATACCTACGGGTGTCTCCAATGAAGGGCGTAAAGAGATTTTGGGTGAGAGGAAAGTTAGCACCCCGATTCATCGGTCCATTCCAGATTACCGAAAGATGTGGATCAGTGGCATACCGGCTGAAATTACCAGAAGCACTTCCCGGTGTGCACGACGTCTTTCACATTTCCCAGCTGAGGAAGTGTCTCAAGCTATCAACTACCGTTCAGCTGGAAGACATTGAGGGACTGCAACCGGATCTCACCTATCGGGAGGAACCGGTGCAGATTATTGATGAAAAGGCCCGAACCACACGCAACCGTACGTTGTGGTTCTACAAGGTTCTATGGGGTAATCACTCCATGGACGAAGCGACATGGGAGAGCGAAGAATTTCTTCACGCTAACTACCCCGACTTTTTCACGTCGCATATCCGGTAATTTTCCACCGTCCTCTCTCTCATTTTCACCTTATAATCTCGGGACGAGATTCTTTTAAGGGGGGAGGAATGTAAGGGCCTCAGTTTTTGACATATAGTTGAAGTGTTCATCACCACGCACACACCTCATTCGAGGAAAGATGATGAACACAAATGAAGAGCAAGTAACCACCATCAACATGCTCATTAGAGAACAAACTCACATATTGCAAAAGTGGTATTTCCCACATGTGATATAGGTGGGCTGGACATAGGAAAACTCCTACACATTGTTAAGGATGTCCATTCCAAGTTTCACCCAAATTCAAAACCTTTTTGAGGTCATTTTGGGTATAGCTAGAGAGAGGGCAGTTTGAAACCATATTCAAATTCAAACTATTTCTATCCCATGAATTTAAAAGTGGGAGGCATATTCTTACTCAGCACATTTTTGTGAGCTCACACACCAATTTTCACTCCATTTGGAGTTGATCATGACATGAGCTAAGTGGGAAAATTCAAACTTTATTTGAATTCAAAACTGAACTTGTGCTGAAATTCACTCAAACCAAACCCAATTTGAATTCTACTCAATTCAAATGGCTCATGGGTGAATAATTTGAATTACCAGGGGTAGTATGGGGTTCACTGTTTACAACAGTGATTAGGAGTAAATTTCAGAGGTTAAAATGGGTAGTGGGACCCACATGTCAGCCTCTACTTCAAATCAAACCGACTGAGACTTTCTCACTCGGTTAACCGCGCCGCCGCTGCGATCGCCACCGAGGGAAGCCGCCGCGCCAGCAGCTGCTTGGCCACGCGCGGGCGTGAGGCGGTGCAGAGCCTTCTTAAGGCACCTTTCCCCCTCCGCGGCCGAAACATCGCCCGTTTCGTCCCCCGCAAGAACTCAGCGCCGGCAGAAACTTTCCGCAGCTCGGAATCGATCGGAGAGAGCCGATCACAGCTTCCTCCGTCCCCTCCAGAGCCACGGCAAGGTACTAGAGACCTTCCTCCGTCTTCCCCGCTGCTAGATTTCAGTTGAAACCGATTGATATCGGCTGTGCCGAAAGATCAATTCGGTGACTTAGAACCGCCGAACCTCGGGCTCCCGTGGACAGCCCAGCAAGGGCGTTGTCACGCCCGAACCAAGGCACCCTTGGGCACGCTGGTGACCGGTGCTGCTCACCCCCGAACCACAGCCCGAGTGTTTGCTCACGGCGGCGAATTTCCAGTTTCCCCCTTTTTGTGTGCAGAATGACCTTCGGGTACGATTCCGTCGAATTCGTACCCTAGAAAGGATTAGAGGGCCTCAATCCGCTCTCACACAAACTAGACACGGTAACGCACAAGTTGCCTTCACAACCCATGGCCGGAGAACCTCTGTACCCGGCGTAATTCGAGGTTTACCAACGGCTGAACAAACGGGAGGTATCGGGCGCACGGTGAGGACCTACTTCGGGCCTTCCCCGAGCTGCCTCAAGCTCATGTCGACCTTCCCTGAGGTCCACTGATGCTTCCCGACCGGTTCCTCGAGTAGTTGAGGTGCTAGGGAAGTCAGCCGACATGGCCGAAGTCTTTCCGAGGTGGCGGCCCGTCGCCGACCATGCACCGGCCATTGTCATGAGTAGCTGACCCCAGAATCATGTTCCCTGAGTAAAAGTAGGCAGGGGCGGCCAAAATCGTGAAGTTTGGAGCTGTACAGAAGCCGGCGGCGAGCTCTCCAGCGAGGTCCCTCGGCGGCAGAGCGCGGGCGTCGCGAGGTTGAAGAAGGGGGAGGACCCCAGCTGTCAACGACGGATATTTTAAATCAGGATCGGAGTGTGGCCGGTATCAGGTGTGCTGGCGCGCAAAATCCTTGTGGGCCGCGGTGTGCTGTCGCCTTGGCGTGCGACGCGTGTCCCCGGGGCCCACTCGCGAGTTTAAACTTTTCCCCGATTTTCAGATTTCCTTCAAACTTCAAATCCTCATAACTTTGGCTAGAAAGCTCCAAATCGAGTGAACCAAATTTTGCTGGATTCAGCTCTCTGAGCACTTTCCAGCAAATCAAGTTTCACTTCACGAAATTCCTTATTTCTCCAGAATTAATTCCTCAAATTTTAAACTGTTTGGAGTTTTAACTGGAGAATCCTTTGGAGGAAAATCCTGAAATTTTGCTGGGATGTTCACCAAAATATCCCTGATCTACCATAAAAATTTCAGATCCATTTGAGCTCATGTGATCCACCTAATGGTGTGATTAGTGAAACTGTTCCAGAGAAAATATAAAATGTTCAGAAACATTTTCAGAATTTCCTCTGAAATTGTTTAGCTCATATCCTTAGCTAGGAACCTTCAAATTAAGTGAGACCAACTCCATTAGAACCCTCTGAAAATCTAATTTTCAGAAAGTCATAGTTTGTTTCATGAAAATCCTTAGAACACCCTAATAGCCTTCAATTAAGGTCAGTACATGATTAATTGTGGAGGGCTCAAATGAGCTTTGCTGCAACTAAAACTTGACCAAGTTTTTGTTTAGGTTGTAACCAAGCCACAGTAAAAATTTCACAGTCATTGGGTTTGTCTAGTAAGAGTTATGAACCTCACAAGTTAAACGTTAATACAACTGCATTTAAATTAATACATGTATTGCTTCTATCATGTAGTCGCTATGGTCGAGGAGGAACCCGAAGTTCTAGACTTTGTTACTCCAGAGGAACAGCTAGCCTACGACCAAGAGCAGCAAGGCAAGCTCCAGTTCGCATTAACCTTTTACAATTTTTTATTGTTTTGAGCACATACATGAATACTATTGTTCCTTGCATTAGAGTCTTGCTTGGAAACCCAAATGCATAGCCAAGAAAACCATGGGTTGGGATTAGGATTGAAAACCTCGTTAACCACTGCATTTCTAAGATAGAGTAGGATTCGGTACAAGTCGAGTAGTTGGAACTACTCGCGAGCATAGGCTAGAGGCACTCGACTCGGGTAGTGATAGCACATGAAACACATGGCAAGAAAATGAGACCAAGCGGAGGGTAAGGGCAACAGGACTTTGGGGCCTGTGTGCTGTAGCTCCGCTTGTGTCGATTGAGGACCGAGCCGTGTGCGGGCCTGTTGAACAAGCTATAACAGTACCGAAGACCTACCGGCTATATGGGAACCGGGAAACTGATGTAACTCGGGTAGCTGGGTGTTGAGGCATAGCTGGTCGTTCAGAGGGTAGGTCGAGAGCTCGAGGTGTAAATCGGCTGGCGGCACTGAGATGCGCGTGCAAAGACCTCTTGCTCGGGACGATTGGACCGGTTCAACATTTGGCTAACGGGTGAAAGGTAGTCGCTACGTCGTCCGTGATGGTTGTTGTAGGCAACATCGAGTACGGGCGTACGTGACGGGTTGTTCGGGTAACCCTGCAGGTGTAAATGGATTATAATCGCCGTCCCTCGCGGTCAGTGAGTACCACTTGTTCACTGTACCGTGACGTAGAAAGAACAGGCTAGTTGCATGTTAAAATGTTGCTGATTGAAAGATGGACTTGATTGCTAATGAATTGCTGTAGTTTAGAGCTAACTAAAGATCTTTTCAACTTTGGGCAAAGTACATGAGAGAAATGCGTTTCTTGTTTGATTGCGGCTCTCTCATGTGCCTTAGCGTAAGGTTCTCCACAACCTGCTGCTAAAACTTGAAAGTAAGGTTCTACTAATTAGGCGAGTCCTTGCAAATGATTTTTACCTCATGTAACCCATCACCCCTCATGTAGAAGTTCCATGTTTAGGTGAGACGGGTCAGACTTGCTGAGCCTTCGTGCTCACTGCTTGTGTTTGAAGCTTTTGCAGGGTTCTATGAGGAAGGGACTCCCGAGGAAGAGACGGAACCCCAGGAGGGGAACCCCGTCGAGTGGGAGTCGTGCATGCCGCAGAGTCAGTGTGCGTGTGTGCTAGCAAGGACACGTTCAAGGGCTGAACGTGCACTTGATGCTTAGTCTACGCCCGTGAGTGTAGACTGAACTATTTTGATGTAAACATGTTCATAACTTGTTTATGTAATAAAATTTCCCTTCCGCTTTGTACCTTTGACGTGTGTTATCCGGTGCTGTGCAACGCAGCACCCCTCAGCGTGATCCTGGCTCAACAAGACCTAGTGGGGTCGTGCCAAAAACTTTCTTACATGAAAAGGGGTTTACCATGGGCAAGGTTGATAAAACTCTTTTTGTGCTTAAGCATGGCAATGACTCATTATTCGTTCAAGTGTATGTGGATGATATGTGTCCAAGTTTTCAGCTATTATGAGTTCAGAATTTTAGATGAGTTTGATGGGAGAACTCACATACTCTTTGGGGCTGCAAATTAAGCAAACTAAGGAGGGTACTTTTTGAAATTGCCTAGAGGGGGGTGAATAGGCTATTATACCTGAAATGACTTAATTAAATGAGATTGGAACACAATGGCCGGACTAGTCTGGCTCAGGGGCGGACTAGTCCAGTTTGCTTGCTGAAAGAGCCTAAAGGGGGCCGGACTAGTCTGCCTTGGAGGTGGAATAGTCTGGTCAATGTGCCGGAAAGATCTAAAACTTGATTTTTAAGAGTTTTTCTCTAAATTTTAGTTTAACAAAATATGGATGAAACAACTAGCACTTCTATATGACAAGTGTGATAGAATGTTGAAATGAATTGCAAGATTGTGACGATGTATAGCGAAATAATTAAAACAAACCCTAAGCAATCTTGATCTTCAAAGAAATGTACATGCAAGAGAGACACTGAGGATTTTTTCCCGAGATTCGATCCTCACCAAGTCGCCACTAAGGCCAACCCGGTTCTTCACTATCTCAAGGGTGAACTTACAAAGTTTTGGGGCTGCTCACAATCCAAGGCTACCACTTGATCACTTCCACAAACTTCACAGATCTCACAAGACATAAGTCACACCAAGTGCATGAGATCACTCCAAGAGCCTAAACGTGAAGTTCTTCCTTCTCCTCTTCTCACACACCCAAATTCACTTAGGATTTGATTCAAGGGGGTGAGTAGGCAATGGAGAAGGCTTGGAGAGGCTCTTGGAAGGCTGTGGCAGCGCTAGGGTTCCAGGGTGATGTAAATGAAGTCGGGGCATCTCCTTTTATAGAAGTTCCGAAGCCATCTGTTGCCACCTACCGAAAGTCCGGACTATTCCGCCTCACACCGGACTAGTCCGGCTCACACCGGACTAATCCGCCTCATACCGAACAGATAAGTCTGGAGGACCCGGACTAGTCCGGCCACTAAGGAGGACAAGTCCGGTCCACCAAGACTTAGCCGTGGGATCTCTCATCTCACAATCATACGGTCTAGTCCGCCTTATAACGGACTAGCCCGAACTCACACAGGAACTCTTTGTCCGGGTGAGAATGGACAAGTCTGGAGAATACGGACTAGTCCGGGCACAGAGGCGGACAAAACCGGTTCACCATGACTTAGACGTGGGATCTCTCATATCACAATCATAAGGACTAGTCTGCCTCAGAACGGACTAGTCCGAACTCACACAGGAACTCTTAGTCCATGTTAAAATGGACAAGTCTCGCTACCCCGGACTAGTCCGGCCACTGAGGCGGACAAGTCTGGTCTACCAGGACTTAGTCCCAAAAACGCTCTCACCAAGAGAGAAACGGATTAGTCCGTCCTAGAACGGACAAGTCCGATATCAGTAAGAACTAATAGTCTACCCCAAAACGGACTAAGCCGTGGGGCTTCCGGACTAGTCCGGCCTCTAGCCCGAACAAGTCTGGCCTGCCCAACTTTACCTCTCTACCTCTCTTCACTAAGGATTTGACACTTCTAACGCTTTGAGCTCTCTTCTATGATCTCAATGCACTTGACACACACACTCTCACTTTTACATGGCTAGCCTACTAAAGACTCAAGTGAAACCTTAATTTCTACTCTTCGAGTCTTCGACGCCGTTCTTCATCTTTTTCCCTTTTTGAGAGTTTAGGTGTCTGTCTTGGAAATGTCCTGTGCTTATGATCATATCAGCTCATTAGTCTCTTAATTTGTCATCATCAATCATACAAAACCCACGGGGATACCTAGATGCACTTACATATTTGTGCATCAAACAAAGTATACAAGAGACCTTCTTAAGTGCTTCAACATGGACAAAAGAATGTCTCTTAGGACACCAATGGGTACAGAAATGACACTTGAACTTGATGAAGATTGTGAACCCATGGATCAAAAAGAATATAGAAGTATGATTGGATCACGTTTGTACCTCACGACATCAAGACCGGACATACAATTCCGCGTATGTCTTTGTGCACGATTTCAAGCTTTCCCACGTGCTTCACATCGTCAAGCCGTCAAAAGAATTCTTAGGTACTTACATGGAACTCAAGAATCTGGGATTTTCTTCCTTCTTCCTCAACCGTTACTTTGAAAGCTTTTTCTGATGCTGATTTTGTAGGTTGTAGAATTGATAGGAAAAGTACTTCGGCTTTTTCTCACGTGCGTAGCCCTGTTGGTGTCGGTTGAGGACCATCCGTGTGCGGCCCTGCTGGACAAGTATCGAACAGTACCGGATGCATACTGGCATATGGGAACCAGGAAACCGATGTAATTGGTTAACCTGGGTGTCGAGGCTTACCCAACCGTAAATAGGAGTGGGTTGAGGGTAGCAAGGTGTAAATCTGCCGGTGGGCACAGTCACGCTCCACGCGGGGACCTCCTACCCGTTACGGATGGACCGGTTCGGCATTTGGGTTGCCATTGAAAGGTTGTTGCATACAACAGAGTAGGAAGGGGTGTGGAATCACGCTTCTGAAAGTGGGTGTATGTAACGTGTTATCCGGGTGTGTCTTGATTGCAATCACCGTCCCTCGCGGTTATTTGAGTACCCGCTTGTTCACTGCGCTGTGACGTAGTAAGAAGTGAAATAAGCCAACTGAAAATGCTGTATTGAGCTTAATGTCTTGAATACCTTGATTGCTGTAGATATAGAGCTAATTAAGTTTATATTCCACTTTGGGCATCTCCACATCGGAGGAAAGCGTTTCTTGTTTGATTGTGGACTTCCGATGTGAGGGCTGCCTAAGGCACATGAACCTGCTGCTATAAAACTGAATGTAAGGATCAACTTATAGGCGTGTCTTTATTGCAAATTCCTTTTCCCATCTTACATATCCTTGCATGTAGAGTTCCATGCCTAGGGTTGACGGTTAAGACTTGCTGAGCCTTCGTGCTCACGGTTGCAATATTTGAGCTGTGTGCAGGTGAGAGTTATGAGGAAGGTTCCAAGGATGAGGCGATGCCCCCGTCAGGGTACACGGCCGAGCTGGAGCCATGCACGCCGCCGTGATCTCCAGTTCCATGCTACTAGTGTGTAGCGTCCCTGGGCTGGACGGCTGCACTTTTTGCTTAGTTAGGGTTTGAGAGCAACTATGTATATAACTTCCGCTGTTAATTAGATTTTGTAAAAAGACTTCCGCTGTTTTATATCAAATAAAAGTTTGTATGTTATGCTTTATTCTTTTCGTGTGTGCTGTTGGGTGTCGCATCGCACGGCACCACCCTATGCGATCCTGGAGTGGGTGAACCACGGGGTGGTCCCCACAGTCGTGGTATCAGAGCCGCATTGGGAATAGCACGCTTGAAAAGAGCTTATTTTGAAAACTTAGATGTAGTCGAGTGAGGATTAGTCATTAAGCTCACATAAGGTCTATTATAGTGGTAATTACTAAGGTGGAAAAGCTAACTTATGTGTTATACATTCTGTAACGACGCTCCGACGTCAGGTAAGAGGTAAGGTATGCCACCGCAGGCGGATCAATTGCGGTAACTCCCCATACGAGTGATAGTATGGAAGGTTATACCGTGGCTTGGCACGGTAGTTAATATGAATCTCTGAACCTCTCCATGGTTCTGAGAGCATATGAAAACGCTGATCTCCAGCGTGCTTTAGGCAAAAGTGAGAATACCCCATCGTGTGGTAAGCAACACGATAGTATGCAACTCTTGAACGTTCAATGTTCAAAGGGCCATACGCAGCGCTCGCCATCGGCGTGCCTCAACGGTCATGAGGCAGTAGGTGGTATCCGTTGGGTTGATAAAATTCCCAACCGTGACGACCCGTTCGCGCTCTACTCGGGTTCCCCGTCGTGTGGTGTGAAAACACGACCATGTACCTTGAGACGTGGCTTGACTCAAGGACGATCCGTATGGCAATGATACAGACCGTATGTTTTTACTATGATATGGAACTGCCTGCAATGTTAAAACCTTTGTGTGCATCATTATTGTGTGCTTCTCTAGAGCAGGTACACTAACCATGTTAGTGCATGACGTGTAGAAACCGTTTGTGAGTGACGACTTTAGTTCCACCATTTGACACGTATATGCCGGAATACCTGTTTAGGATTTTTCTTTGGTGAGGAAATGTGGTACCGACTGCATAAAAGTTTATTTTCAAAGAAAAGAGTCAAAATGAAGTTTAGGATTTCATTTAGGGGTTGGTAAACTCCTATGTTGAACTAAGAGTCAATTGGGAGTATAGGTTCAATCTCAAAGCTTAGGAACAATCTCCCCTGTTTTTGGCAGAAATTTTTGCTGAACTTGAACAGGGCATAACTTAGGATTGGTTGAACCAATGGAGGATTGGCTGAAGTCCGCACAGAAGACATAGAAGTTCTTCAACCGGACCTCACGTACACGGAGTATCCAATCCGGATTATCGATGAAAAGACTCATGCCACAAGAAACCGGACCTTATGGTTCTACAAGGTCTTGTGGAGTAACCATACCGCTGATGAGGCGACATGGGACAGCGAGGACTATTTACGAACGTATTATCCGGACTTGCTATCATCCTATACCCAGTAAAGTTTTTCCCCACTTTGCTTTTCCTTTAGAATCTCGGGACGAGATTCTTTTTAAGGGGGAAGGGATGTAAAATCCCCAAAAGTGGTAGCAAGAAAATTCAGCTCATGTGCACTTATGAAAATTGAGGAGAATTAAAACTTTGAATTATAATGGGGTAAGTTCAAAGTGAGGGGTTTAGACTTCCCAAAACTTCCAAACATGGGAGTCTAAGTTCATAACTTGGATCTTCATAGTCCAAATATTCAACCTTCCAAATTTCAGCTCATTTGGAGGAGTTTTCATATTTGTTTGGGATTAAAAGGAAAAGCCCTCTAATATGAATTTCAAATTCAGTTTCAAATCCCAATTGCCTCAATTTGTCAATTTGGGTCCACAATGGTGTTATCCATATTTAAACTAGCAGCCATGCCAGAAATGAGAAATTTTGGAGTAGGTTTGCTGTTCCAACTTAGGGTGACAACAAAAACCCTTCAAAAATTCAAATATGAAATTTAAAACTTGGACCAAACTTAATCATATACAGCATGGGAGTCAAATTCGGATTCCTCATATTTAATTTGGCTTCCCTGTAAATATCTAAAATTTTTGGACAAAAGTGGGTGGCAGAAATAAAAGATCAGAAATATCAAAGGGGAGAAGAGGGGATGACATGTGGGGCCAGCTGATCAGTGTGCACCGAGCCGACATCGGTTCTCCCGGTTTCCTCCGCAGCCGCCACGGCGACGCCTTGGCTTGGCGCCGAAGGCACCGAACCGCTGGCGCGGTCGCAGTTAAGCCGAGAGACCCGGCTGCTCGGGTGTATCCGCTCCCTCAGAGAAGAAAACACGCACGCTTCCTCTGTTTCTCTCCCGAACGCGAGCTCGCCCTTTTCCTCTGCTCTCGCTGCGCTAGCCCAGGCCTTCTTCGGTCAGACGAGGTCGCCGGCGGTGCGGGGTGCCGCTGTACAAGCTAGGGGCAACCACATTTCCCCTCCAGCTGCGATCGCAGCCAAGTTGCTCCGAGCTACCGAAAGCACTGCCGCCCGTCTACCCCAGAATTCGCCGCCAAGGTGAAACCACAGCTTAATTACTTTGGCTTGATGCTTCTACACGACCTAGCGCAGCCCCTCGACGAAGAATCATCGAAAACCGTAGAGAAATGAAGCTGTAAGCTAAGTTTTTCCGGCCGCCGACACACAACCCTAGCTGCACCGGCGAACTACACCTTGCACGAGTTTTCACCCCTCTTTGTAGGCAAAAACGTGCTCCTCACATCACCCTGGTGCTTGCGGCACTCTCCCCAACCGGAATAACCGCCTGCCATGCGAGAACGACGGCGCCGGGGTAGAGTTTGCCGCTGTCAACGTCGGGGAGGTATTCCCGGCCATCTAGCGCCTCCGCTGACCTTACCAGCATGTTCCTCGTCGGGTTTTGGGCACAGGCGGCGAGATTTGGGCCGTCTAGGGTACTGGGTAATCCTTCTGGCGAGGAGACCGGCCGGGCGCGAGGTAGACGAAGGTGGGGGCCTGCCCCACCTGTCAGTGGCCCTGTTTGAGCGCCGGATCGAATTGTGGCTCGGATCAGATGTGGCTACGCGGGTTAACTCCGTAGCCCCCGGTGTTGCCGAAATCTCACTGGTCCGATTTAAAACAGTGGGCCCAGCCCAATTATTTGAAGTTTCTATTAGAGAAATAATTCCAGGAATTAGCTGATCTTTACAAGGTCATAACTTTGTGTAGAAAACTCCAAAAAGAGTTAGACCAATTCTGTTGGATTCCTCATGAGGAGTACTTCACAGAGAAACCAAATTTTGGCTATGAAAATGCCCTGGAATTTCTGTAGAATTGTTTTTAGTAAATCCTTTAGGGATTTATTACAGGAGCAATTCTTTATGAAATATCCCCAAATTTGAGTAGCAAATCCTCTTCATAGATACTAATCTCCAGTAAAAATTTGGGCTTCATTGGAGGTCAATTGCTGGGTCAAATTACCTTCTCAAGTTCAGCCTTTATTCGAAAATTTAAATTTAAACAGAAGCTTTTTCAGAACTCCTATCTAAGTTCAAAAATTCATATCTCTCTGATGGTAGCTCCAAAAATGGTGAAACAAATTTTGTTGGAACCATGGAGACTTACCCTAATCAGATCTTCCACCATTAGCTATGTCAAAGCTCCTGAATTGGGCTCAAAATTCAGAGAAGCATTGTACTTGTAGGAATTTTAAATACTACATTGTGCAATGACATATCTCCAAATTTGGCTCAAATCATCCTTAGAGAGTCTAGTATCCACTGTAAAAATCCCAAAGCCAATTAAGGATTTTAAATAGCAGTAGCTATGAGTAGAAGTCCAATTCTTATAAATCCTTAATACTTATACATGTATTTTATTACATTTCATAATAGTGACCGAAGTTGAGGATACGCCGGAGCCCTTGGACGTCCTCCCACCAGAAGCTGACTTTCCGTTTAACTCGCAACCAGGCAAGCCCCGGTTTGCACTTAAGTACCTTTTATAAAGTTTTTCCTTTGTACCATTTATGTCTAGGTTGAATGTTTGCATTTGAGTTAGGGTGATTGAAACCCCACTTGCATAGCCTCTTTAAATCCTCTAAAGGGTTGGGTAGTTTACAAACCGATGAGTAGAGAATGCCATGCTAATGTATAGGATCTCGGTAGAAGTCGAGTGGTTGGAAGCTACTCGCGAGATAGTACTTATCACACGGGAAGAAAAGAGGTAGATAATGGCTTGAGTTATGAAAATGAGACCCAGCAGGGGGGGATAGGAAGCAGTGAGCAGAGGTCTCACGTGCGTAGCCCTGTTGGTGTCGGTTGAGGACCGTCCGTGTGCGGCCCTGCTGGACAAGTATCGAACAGTACCGGATGCATACTGGCATATGGGAACCAGGAAACCGATGTAATTGGTTAACCTGGGTGTCGAGGCTTACCCAACCGTAAATAGGAGTGGGTTGAGGGTAGCAAGGTGTAAATCTGCCGGTGGGCACAGTCACGCTCCACGCGGGACCTCCTACCCGTTACGGATGGACCGGTTCGGCATTTGGGTTGCCTTTGAAAGGTTGTTGCATACAACAGAGTAGGAAGGGGTGTGGAATCACGCTTCTGAAAGTGGGTGTATGTAACGTGTTATCCGGGTGTGTCTTGATTGCAATCACCGTCCCTCGCGGTTATTTGAGTACCCGCTTGTTCACTGCGCTGTGACATAGTAAGAAGTGAAATAAGCCAACTGAAAATGCTGTATTGAGCTTAATGTCTTGAATACCTTGATTGCTGTAGATATAGAGCTAATTAAGTTTATATTCCACTTTGGGCATCTCCACATCGGAGGAAAGCGTTTCTTGTTTGATTGTGGACTTCCGATGTGAGGGCTGCCTAAGGCACATGAACCTGCTGCTATAAAACTGAAAGTAAGGATCAACTTATAGGCGTGTCTTTATTGCAAATTCCTTTTCCCATCTTACATATCCTTGCACGTAGAGTTCCATGCCTAGGGTTGACGGTTAAGACTTGCTGAGCCTTCGCGCTCACGGTTGCAATATTTGAGCTGTGTGCAGGTGAGAGTTATGAGGAAGGTTCCGAGGACGAGGCGATGCCCCCGTCAGGGTACACGGCCGAGCTGGAGCCATGCACGCTGCCGTGATCTCCGGTTCCATGCTGCTAGTGTGTAGCGTCCCTGGGCTGGACGGCTGCACTTTTTGCTTAGTTAGGGTTTGAGAGCAACTATGTATATAACTTCCGCTGTTAATTAGATTTTGTAAAAAGACTTCCGCTGTTTTATATCAAATAAAAGTTTGTATGTTATCCTTTATTCTTTTCGTGTGTGCTGTTGGGTGTCGCATCGCACGGCACCACCCTATGCGATCCTGGAGTGGGTGAACCACGGGGTGGTCCCCACACCGACCTCCCCTTGCTTGTCCCCACTGCCGGCTGGCCGGAATTTGGGTTTTGGCATCAGTGCACGTGAAGAATGGATCAAAACCAAATCGGGAAATTCGCCCAACACGCATGATCATTTGTTCTTTGGTTCAAGTCATAGAACCTACATCTCCTAGCACCCTCCCACACTGAATACCAAAGCAAACCGTCCACCACACGCCCCGGGCAACCAGAATTCACCGGCGGCGGCAAAAACGGGTCGGTCCTCCGGTGAACCCCCTTTTCCCACTGTTTGCTGCAAGATTTGGCATGTGTTCCATGTTCCCCGATCACTAGTGATGCTTTAGGGAAACTTATCTCATTGGGAGAAGCTTGGGACACGCCGGAACGTGTCGATGCTGCGCTGTCGAGCGCCGCCGCCGGTGCCGACCTGTTTTCGGCTGTTTTCATGAGGTGAAACCTTGCCCGGCAGATGCACTACGTTCCCACGGTCGTGTAGGGCAAAAATGGAGCAAAAACGGTGGAGATTTGAGGGAGAATGAGCCGCGCCACGATCTGTGCCGGTGTGAACGCACGTTCTCTGGCTGGAGGTTGAAGAAGCATCTGACCTGTCACACCAAGTTTTCCATAAGGAACATTCGAGTGTATTCTCACATGTATGCTAGAATCAGTTGACTCATACATGTGCCGACAAGAGTGAAATATCATGTTATTACAAGCCAAGTTCAATGTATAACATAATATTACAACATAAGACATAAAATACTAAATAAGAGTACTATTACACTAATAACATAACAGCGGAAGACTATAGCATGGTGCTCCAGTTCACAGGCGTTGCCCGGGGGTTTCGCCAGCCTAGAACAACTCTTCGGGATCGAAGTCCTCCTCATCAAAGTCTATATCATCATTTGCACCTGAGTAGAATATGATATCCAACAAAAGAAAGTTTGAGCACCCAATGGTACTCAGCAAGTGTAGGAAAGAATGTAATGAATGCTATTAGCAAGGAAAGGCTAACATGGTTAAGCACTATGCATTAATCCTAGACCTTAGCTTTAATTAGCAACTTCTATTACTGTGATAAATCCCACCAACTTCATAATTAAGTCATAAATGTTAGGTTACACCACCCAACAACCTCTTTCAACCCATATCAATATTTCTCTAATCATGGACAAGTCCAAGCCGCTCTTGACCGTGAGCACGGCTGTCATGACAGTTTGGTTCTATGCAGAGATTGTACTACTTTACCGACAAGTAGTGATTTCATCCCCTGTTGCCAGGTGGACTAAGAACCTCCCTGATATCCGTGGTTGCAAGCCACATTACACACTTCCTTTGGTGTGCGATCAGGAGATCACTACATGACATTTACAAAGGGTCTACCGGCAAGTATAATCCCACTGAGATTTCACCGCTGCAGTTCCTTGGAGTAAACCCTCCCCTGCAGAAGCCCCCTCTTGAGCCTTGCAGTTTCCAGGGCAGTCAAAATGGACTCCCATTCCCCGCACCATCCAAACACTCATACTATAGCGGCAAACTCCTAATTAATTGGCCAAGCTGCGCAATCTCAGTCTTGTGGTGGCACTGTAAAGCTGGGTAAACTGTTCCACGAACCGGTCCTTAGAATCTAAGACAGACACTATCGCTGACCTGAGTATCGTGCACGAAGCACCATCCATAACAACCAGCCTGTCTAGATTTCTAACACCATGACACACACTTGTGTCTTTCACATAATCCACAAGACTAGCATCAACAATGTTTCATTCATTTCTAAAGTTCTAAGCATGACTAAGCACATAAAATGATAACCAACAAATCCTATCAAAATCCCTCCATGGTTTTGCAAGGAATGATAAAGAAATAAGACTAGGGAAACATCCGACATTGGGTTTCATATTAAAGACATCATGCAAATAATCTACCTATTCATCCTAGAATAGGAACAAAGTGGTCAAGGAACACTTGCCTTTTTATTGCTGCTCAAAAATGTCAAAATTTGCCGTTGAAGATCGACTGTTTTTGGGCTGATTTTTCATCCAACAATTTCGAGATGGACGCATCGTTCCGGCCGTGACCGACAGAGGCGCACGTTGTCGCCGGCGCGGAGACGACTTTCTAGCCGGAGAAAAACAAGTACACGGAATAACTCATTGATTCTCTACTTTTCTAACGAATCCGGAGGAGGAAAACACGAGGAACTTACCTAGCGCGGTCTCTTTGATCGAAACAACCCGGAAGTGCATCGGCGATGACGAATGGCAGTAACGGTGATCGCTTTTCTTCGACCCGACGCTAGGTTAAAAATTCCTCAACAATTTCTTGTCAATGATCTTCTCCGCGATCTAGAGGCACCGGACGGTTGATTTGTGAGAATAAAAAGTGGTGGAAATTACAGGGCGACGAAGATCGGCGGCGAGTCCTACGGGTGAGAAAAGTGTGTGAGTGAAGAGGGAAAATTGGGTGTCTTTGGGGTATTTAAGTAGGAGGGCTGAAGGGAGCGGTTGCGAGCAGCGGCTGTTTCTTTTATTTTTGCACGTGGGTTGTGACAAACTACCATCCTTAAATAGAATCCCACCCCGAGATTCGGAAGGTTCAGGGTTTCAAAAATTTTGTTGAGCAAAATGGTTTCATTAAGATGTGCAAGAAAGACGTAATCAAACTTCGTATGATGAGGAAAGGATGGTTAAGATCATACTGTTTGTCCTCCAATGATGGTTAGGTGTCAAACTGCGTTTTCTATATGGTAAGGAAATGTAGGCTTAATAATATAGGATACACACTACTTAGAAGCACGCATATATATAGCATCAAAGCTTCGTGACAATCTTCAGTGACTTCGAGCTTGCTTCCAATTAATCACTGGCCCTGCGTTTTTATTTGTGATAGCCTTCCGTGGCGATTTTTTTCCATTGTCAGCGATCATCTATAATATGGATTATCTAGTCATGCAAAAATGCGATAGGCTACCTCCGCTTAAATAATAATAAAAATTTATTAGTTTTTAATGCATCAAATAATTTTTAAAACTCGTTAGGATCTATGAATGAATCACACTCGTTGATCAAAATGGAAATTAAGCGAGTGGTGCATAATTTTCTCTAATAGTCATCTCCTCTCTTCGGGTTTTTCTTCATTCATTAATTTTTTTAGAAAATAACAAATAAAATAAAAACAGAAGAAAACATTTTTTGTGAACTAGGTAACGCTTAATAAGAAAATAAGAATAAGTAAAAAACACAATTTTTTAAAATGCATTGGTAAAAATAGTAAAATATTTAATACGTCATTTTCTAACTAGGCTTGCGTCCTACGGGCAACCATGGCTCTGATACCACTTTGTCATACCCGGTTTTCCATAAGGAACATCCGAGCATATTGTCACATGTATGCTAGGATCAGTTGACTCAAACATGTGCCGACAAGAGTGAAATATCATTTTATTACAAGCCAATTTCGACGTATAACATACTGTTATAACATAAGACATAAAATACTAAATAAGAGTACTATTACACTAATAACATAACAGCGGAAGACTATAGTGTGGTGCTCCAGTTCACAGGCGTTACCCGGGGGTTTCGCCAGCCTAGAACAACTCTTCGGGATCGAAGTCCTCGTCATCAAAGTCTATATCTTCATTTGCACTTGAGCAGCATATGATATCCAACAAAAGCAAGTTTGAGCACCCAAAGTACTCAGCAAGTGCAGGAAAGAATATAATGAAGGCAATTAGCAAGGAAAGGTAACATGGTTAAGCACTATGCATTAATCCTAGGCCTTAGATTTAATTAGCAACTTCTATTACTAAGTGATAAATCCCACTAACTTCATAACTAAGTCATAAATGTTAGGCTACACCACCCAACAACCTCTTTCAACCCATATCCATGTTTCTCTAATCATGGACAAGTCCAAGCCGCTCTTGACCATGAGCACGGCTATCATGATAATTTGGTTCTCTGCAAAGATTGTACCACTTTACTCACAAGTAGTGATTTCATCCCTTGTTGCCAGGTGGACTAAGAACCTCCCTGATATTCGTGGTTGCAAGCCACATTACACACTTCCTTTGGTGTGCGATCAGGAGATCACTACATGGCCTTTACAAAGGGTCTACCGGAAAGTACAAGCCCACTGAGGTTTCACCGCTGCAGTTCCTGGGAGTAAACCCTCCCTTGCAGAAGCCCCCTCTTGAGCCTTGCAGTTTCCAGGGCAGTCAAAATGGACTCCCATTCCCCGCACCATCCAAACACTCATACTATAGCGGCAAACTCCTAATTAATTGGCCAAGCTGCCCCATCTCAGTCTTGTGGTGGCACTGTAAAGCCAGGGAAACTGTTCCATGAACCGGTCCTTAGAATCTAAGACAGACACTATCGCTAACCTGAGTATCGTGCACGAAGCACCATCCATAACAACCAGCCTGTCTAGATTCCTAACACCATGACACACTTGTGTCTTTCACATAATCCACAAGACTAGCATCAACTATGTTTCATTCATTTCAAAAGTTCTAAGCATGACTAAGCACATAAAATGATAACCAACAAATCCTATCGAAATCTCTCCATGGTTTTGCAAGGAATGATAAAGAAATAAGACTAGGGAAACATCCTACACTGGGTTTTATATTAAAGACATCATGCAAATAATCTACCTATTCATCCTAGAATAGGAACAAAGTGGTCAAGGAACACTTGCCTTTTTATTGCTGCTCAGAAATGTTCAAATTTGCCGTTGAAGATCAACAACTGGTTTTGGGCTGATTCTTAATCCAACAATTTGGAGATAGACGCATCGTTCTGGCCGTGACCAACAGAGGCACACGTTGTCGCCGGCCGCGGAGACGACTTTCTAGCCAGAGAAAAACAAGTACATGGAATACCTCACTGATTCTCAACTTTTCTAACGAATCCTGAGGAGGAAAACACGAGTAACTCACCTAGCGCGGTTTCTTTGATCGAAACATTCCAGAAGTGCATTGGCGATGGCGAATGGCGGTGACGGTGATCGGTTTTCTTCGACCCGACGCTAGGTTCAAAATTCCTCAACAATTTCTTGTCAACGATCTTCTCCGCGATCGAGAGGCACCGGACGGTTGATTTGTGAGAAGAAAAAGTGGTGGAAATAACAGGGCGACGAAGATCGGCGGCGAGTCCTACGGGTGATAAAAGTGTGTGACTGAAGAGGGAAAATTGGGTTTCTTTGGGGTGTTTAAGTAGGAGGGCTGAAGGGAGCGGTTGTGAGCAGCGGTTGTTTCTTTTTCTTTGGCACGTGGGTTGTGACAAACTACCCCCCTTAAATGGAATCTCGCCCCGAGATTCAGAAGGTTCAGGGTTTCAAAAATTTTGTTGAGCAAAATGGTTTCATTAAGATGTGCAAGAAAGATGTAATCAAACTTTGTGTGATGAGGAAATGATGGTTAAGATCATATTGTTTGTCCACCAATGATGGTTAGGTGTCAAACTACATTTTCTATATGGCAAGGAAATGTAGGCTTAATAATATAGGATACACACTACTTAGAATTACGCATATATATAGCATCAAAGCTTCGTGACAATCTTCAGTGACTTCGAGCTTGCTTCCAATTAATCACTGGCCCTGCGTTTTTATTTGTGATAGCCTTCCGTGGCGATTTTTTCCATTGTCAGCGATGATCTAAAATATAGATTATATAATCATGCAAAAATGCTAAAATGCGATAGGCTACCCCCCTTAAATAATAATAAAAATTTATTAGTTTGTAATGCATCAATTTTTTTTAAAACTCATTAGGATCTATGCATGAATTACACTCATTGATCAAAATGGAACCTAAGCGAGTGGTGCATAATTTTCTATAATAGTCATCTCCTCTGTTCGGGTTTTTCTTCATTCGTTAAATTTTTTAGAAAATAACAAATAAAATAAAAACAGAAGAAAACATTTTTGTAAACTAGATAAGGCTTGATAGAAAATAAGAATAAGTAAACAGCACAATTTTTTTAAAATGCATTTGGAAAAATTGTAAAATATTTAATACGCCATTTTTTAACTAGGCTTGCATCCTACGGGCAACCTTGACCTCTGATACCACTTTGTCACACCCGGTTTTCCATAAGGAACATCCGAGTGTATTCTCACATGTATGCTAGGATCAGTTGACTCATACATGTGTCCACAAGAGTGAAATATCATTTTATTACAAGCCAAGTTCAACGTATAACATAATATTACAACATAAGACATAAAATACTAAATAAGAGTACTATTACAGTAATAACATAACAGTAATACTATAGCGTGGTGCTCCAGTTCACAGGCGTTGCCCAAGGGTTTCGCCAGCCTAGAACAACTCTTCGGGATCGAAGTCCTCCTCATCAAAGTCTATATCTTCATTTGCACCTGAGCAGCATATGATATCCAACAAAAGCAAATTTGAGTACCCAAGGTACTCAGCAAGTGTAGGAAAGAATGTAATGAAGGCTATTAGCAAGGAAAGGCTAACATGGTTAAGCACTATGCATTAATCCTAGGCCTTAGCTTTAATTAGCAACTTCTATTACTAAGTGATAAATCCTACCAACTTCATAATTAAGTCATAAATCTTAGGTTACACCACCAAACAACCTCTTTCAACCCATATCCATGTTTCTCTAATCATGGACAAGTCCAAGCTGCTCTTGACCGTGAGCACGGCTGTCATGATAGTTTGGTTCTCTGCAGAGATTGTACCACTTTACCCACAAGTAGTGATTTCGTCCCCTGTTGCCAGGTGGACTAAGAACCTCTCTGATATCTGTCGTTGCAAGCCACATTACACACTTCCTTTGTCGTGCGATAAGGAGATCACTACATGGCTTTTACAAATGGTCTACCGGCAAGTACAAGCCCACTGAGGTTTCACCGCTGCAATTTCTGGGAGTAAACCCTACCCTGCAGAAGCTCCCTCTTGAGTCTTGCAGTTCCCAGGGCAGTCAAAAATGGACTCCCATTCCCCGCACCATCCAAACACTCATACTATACCGGCAAACTCCTAATTAATTGGCCAAGCTGCCCCATCTCAGTCTTGTGGTGGCACTGTAAAGCTGGGTTAACTGTTCCATGAACCGGTCTTTAGAATCTAAGACATGCACTATCACTAACCCGAGTATCATGCACAAAGCACCATCCATAACAACCAGTCTGTCTAGATTCCTAACACCATGACACACTATAAGTGCATCTAGGATATCCCTTGTGGGTTTTGGCTAATTGATGACGAACATATGAGATCCTAATGAAACTATTAAGATGATTGCAGGATAAACAAAGTGAACTGGCTTGGCACACACAAAAAGGTGAAAAATAGTGTGGTGCCCGAAAAGGAAGACTTTAGTGGAATTTAGAAGAGCAAAGTAGATATAAATGTATAGGTTGTGTGTGAGAGACACATCCCAAGAGCTCATGACTTTGCGTAAGGGTAAGGGCTAATAATCAACTAAAATCCACTGAACACCGGACTAGTCCGTCCATGGATCGGACTAGTCCGGTCAGCTTACTGGAACTCAACCGGACAAGTCCGGTTTTGGACCGGACTAGTCCAGTCATGTCTCTGTTGTCCTCTTTAGAGGACTGCGGACTAGTCGATCCAAACGACAGGACTAGTCCGCTGAACTTTATGGAACCCCATTTCACATAGCACCGGACAAGTCTGGTTTGTGGACCGGACTAGTCCGGTTAACCCACTGGAAGTAGACCGAACAAGTCTGATCATATACCGGACTAGTCCGATAGTAGGTTTAACAACGGTAACTTCTTTGGAAACCCTATAAAAAGAGGTCCTTCGTTGTTTCTAAAAAGAGACACGACTCATACTGTCAAAAACAAAAAACCTAGCGCCGCCACCTGTCCCAAGAGCCCAAAAACAAGTCTCCCCATACATCTAAGGTGGAAAAAGGTGAAGATCAATCAAATACTTGGATTTGAGATTGGGAGATCGTCGTTCCTTTGTTGTGAGCTCTTGGGGTTTGATTTCTCTACACTCATATTCTGCATTGTAATCTTTTTAAGTGTATTTGATCAACTTCTCATTGTAATTCTTGTGGGAGCCCTCAACGTGTGAGGTTGCCCCACAAACACGGTGATTACACTTGATAGTGAAGTCAAGTCGGCATGTGTGGTGACTTGAAGAGGGAAAGGGTTGGGAACCCGACTCTGTGTGAGCTTCCTCAACGAGGACGTAGATCTCTTGGTGAGATCGAACCTCGGTAAAAATTTGTGTCTTTTGTGTCTCATTTATTTTACATTTTGATACATTAGATCACTAGTTTGCTAGTCATCATTTGAGTTACTTATAAGTTTGCACGTGCATCCATACAATAAATTAATTTATAAAAACTGTTGTTCTCATTCCGCTGCTGAAAGATTAAATTTTTGAAACACACTTAATTAACTCACATAATTCAGCACACCGGACTAGTCCGCCCACACAACCGGACTAGTCCGGTCAATCAAGTTTCTGATAATTTTATTAAGTGTGCAGGAATCTTTTAAAGGCCTATTCACCCCCCTCTAGGCCACATTCAATTGGTATCAGAGCCAAGTTCTCCACCAACGAGACTCACATCTCGAAGAGATCAATGGCCTCTGAGAAGAACAACGATATCCCGAAGACGAATAACAACGATGAGGAGCAAGAAGCCAAAGCCTTCGATGTGCTGAAAGAAAGTCCACATGACGATGATGAAGTGAGACAGCTAAAGGCATTACTGAGAAAGAAATTAATGGCACAAAAGGGAAAAGAGGAAGAAAAGACGATGGGGAGTGGTCATCACGACTACTCCCGGTATCCTTACAACTACAACCGTCTCAATTCAAATAATCATTATCTCTCTATTCCTATGGGAAGGCCCCCGCAGTTTGACGGAAGTGACTACACCATGTGGAAGTACAACATGAAAATGCATCTAATATCCTTGAATCCCAGCCTTTGGCATATTGTCTGCACAGGAATAGATATCCCAGACGCGGATGAAGAACTCACTCCGGAACAAGAACAAGAGATTCACAGAAATGCACAAGCCGTTGCAGTAATCACATTGTCACTGAGCAGAGAAGAATTCACCAAGATCGATGGACTAGAAAGTGCAAAAGAAATCTGGGATACACTCAAAACTGCTCATGAAGGAAATAGGTCTGTACGTGAAGCCAAAATTGAGATGCTAGAAGGAGAATTGGGGGGATTTGCTATTGAAGAAGGCGAATCACCTCAAGACATGTACAATCGGATGAAGGCACTCATCAACAAAATCCGTGCCTATGGAAGTAAGAAATGGACTGATCACGAGGTGGTCAAAAGAATGATAAGAGCCTTCATGCCAAGAAACGTTACACTTTGCTCAATGATTAGAGAAAGCCCCGGGTTTCACAAAATGACTCCCGATGAGTTATTGGGAAAGATCATAAATCATGAAATGATGGAGAAAGAGGCTTAATACGTCAAAGACATAGCCGAGCTCACCTCTTCTAAAAAGAAAGAAGTTGCTCTCAAAGCAACGTGCAGACCCAAACTCAAAGAAACTTGTGAAGACCAAGACGATGGAGATACAAGTGACGAGAGCATCAATCTTGATGACGAAGAAATGGTACTCTTCATAAAAAAGTTCAAACGCATGATGAAGAGAAGACACGACAACAATTCACATGAAGGCAAAAGCAAGGATAAAGGAAAATCCAAGGCTCGACGCACTTGCTACAACTGCGGAGAGTATGGTCACTTCATGGTGGACTGTACTTATGAAGAAAACAAAAAGAAGAAGGAAACAAGATCTCAAGAAAATAAAAATTTCAGAAAAAGAAGACAAGCCCATCAAGCTCACATTGGGAAGGAGTGGGACTCAAACGACGAGTCCTCCTCCGATGAAGAAAAAGAGATGGCCACTATCGCAGTCAAGAAACCAACTAAGAGAGCCACACTCTTTCCGAACATGGCAGGACGGTCAAGAAACCAACTAAGAGAGCCACACTCTTTCCGAACATGGGAGGACGGGACATGAACAACCACACTTGTCTTATGGCTAAGGAAGGCAAGAAAAAGGTTCGACTTACTCCTCCTGTGCTAAATTCCTCCATTGATGACTTTGATAGCTCTAGTGATAATGAAGAATTGTTTAGAGGGCTAAGTAAAATTGCTTTAAAGAAAATGGAAATGTTGTCAAACGAAATTTTTGAAAAGGAGGAACTTGTCAACCGACAAGAAGATATGCTCATCCGTGAGAGGAAGAGATATCAAGAAGTTGAAAAGCTTCTTGAGCTTGAGAGAGAGAAGAATGAGTCACTTGAGTTAGAGCTAGCCTTGAGTAAGGAAACTTACTCAAAGTTAGAGGACTCGCACATTGCAATCAAGGAAGAACTTGCTAACTTGTCAAAAGTTAACAAAATCCTTGAGGTGCAAGTTGAGTCGCTCAAACAAAGTGACTCCTCTTCCTCCAAGAGCTCTTCCTCCAAAGACATGAGCTCGACAACAATAAGAACCTGCACTTGCTCTAGTAAGAAGAATGCAATTTTTAATTCTTCAACCCCACATGACATGCATTCTTCTCAAAACAGCATCTTTGATAAGGAGAAGATCAAATATGCACGAAGTGCATATATGATCACTAGACCTCCCAATGTCAAAGATGGTCTTGGCTTTGACAGGAACAAACACATGTCTACTTCTAATCATGCTAAGAATAGAATCATTTTTGTTAAAGAAAAATCCCATGAATCTGAGCTACAAACACTGTTCCATACATTTGATGCTTCTTATGTTCTCATGAAAAACAAGTATGGAAAAGTCATTGCTAAATATACAGGGCCACGCCAGAAGAACTTAAAAACTTGTGTGTGGGTGCCCAAGACTCTTGTAACTAACCTGAGAGGACCCAAGCAAGCTTGGTTACCTAAAACCTAGAAATAATTCTATTTTGCAGGCTTACTCCTCCGGCGGATCTAAGTGGGTGCTAGATAGCAGATGCACAAATCATATGACCGGAGAGAGAGGTATGTTTGTGGAATACGAGTGCAACAAGGATCCAAGTGAAGGTATATACTTTGGAGACAGCAGCCAAGGAAAGGTCCTTGGTAGTGGTAACATTGAAATATCCTCTCAACACACCTTATCTAATGTTTTACATGTAGACTCTCTAGATTATAATCTTTTATCAATATCTCAACTATGCGACAAAGGTTACAACTGTTTATTCACTAATGAGGGTGTGACCGTCTTTAGAAGAAGCGATGGCTCGATTGCATTCAAGGGATTGTTGAAGGGAAAGCTTTATCTTGTTGACTTCAACAAAGATAAAGCCGAACTCAACACTTGCTTGGTTGCTAAGACCAACATGGGATGGCTGTGGCATAGACGGCTAGCCCATGTTGGAATGAGAAATCTGCAGAAACTTCTAAAAGGTGGTCACATCCGTGGTCTTAAGGATGTGGTTTTTGAAAAAGACAGGCCGTGCAGCGCTTGTCAAGCAGGAAAACAGGTCGGAGCACCACACCCCGCCAAGAATGTGATGACCACCGCTAGACCGCTGGAACTTCTCCACATGGATCTCTTTGGTCCAATTGCGTACATAAGCATCGGCGGTAACAAATACAGTTTAGTAAATGTTGATGATTTTTCAAGATTTACCTGGGTATTTTCTTATATGATAAATCAGAAACTCAGGGAATCCTCAAGAAGTTCTTGAAAAGAGCTCATAATGAATTCTCATCAACCGTAAAGAATATCAGAAGTGACAGTGGGACAGAATTCAAGAACACCCAAGTTGAAGAATATCTCAATGAAGAAGGTATAAAGCATGAATTCTCGGCACCCTACTCTCCTCAACAGAACGGTGTGGCCGAAAGGAAGAACAGAACATTGATCGAAATGGCGAGAACAATGTTGGATGAATACAAGACGTCGGATCGATTTTGGGCAAAAGCGGTGAACACCGCTTGTCATGCTACAAATCGGTTGTACCTTCATCGACTACTGAAGAAAACTCCATATGAGCTTCTCACGGGTAAAAAGCCTAATGTTTCTTATTTCAAAGTTTTTGATTGCAAATGTTTTATCCTGAACAAGAAACCAAGGGCCTCGAAGTTCGCTTCGAAGTCCGATGAAGGATTCTTGCTCGGATATGAATCGAATGCCTACGCCTATCGTGTCTTCAACAAGGTGTCCGGCCTTGTTGAAGTAGCACGTGACGTAGTGTTCGATGAAACTAACGGCTCACAAGTGGAGCAAGTCGATAAGTTTATGCTAGATAAGGAGGAAGCTCCATGTGAAGCGCTGAAGAAAATGGCACTTGGTGATATCCTACCACGAGAGGAAACACAAGACGAACTTCAACAAGGAAGCAATGATCAAGGGGGAGCTCCTACACAAGATCAGGTTGAGGAAGGTCAAGAAGATCAAGATGATCATGGAAGCAATGATCTAGGGGGAGACATGCCATATGAAGACAATGAAGAACAAGCAACTATACAAATTCCACATCCAAGAGTACATCATTGTGTGCAAAGAGACCATCCTGTCAACAATATCATTGGAGATATTGCTAAGGGAGTAACTACTAGATCTCAAATTGCAAATTTTTGTGAACACTATTCTTTTGTGTCTTTTCTAGAGCCATACAGGGTACAAGAAGCCTTAAGGGATCCAGACTGGGTGATTGCAATGCAAGAGGAGCTGAACAACTTCAAAAGAAATGAAGTATGGGAGATGGTGGAAAGACCAAGGGCGAACATCGTTGGAACCAAATGGGCCTTTCGGAACAAGCAAGATGAACATGGAGTAGTGACAAGAAATAAAGCGAGGTTGGTGGCCAAAGGTTACTCTCAGGTGGAAGGTTTGGACTTCGATGAAACTTTCGCTCCTGTAGCTAGACTTGAGTCCATTCGCATTTTATTGGCATATGCTACTCACCATAATTTTAAGTTGTATCAAATGGACGTCAAGAGTGCTTTCCTCAATGGTCCGATAAAGGAGGAAGTCTATGTGGAGAAGCCACTGGGGTTCGAAGATCAGGAATACCCCAACCATGTCTATAAACTGCGTAAGGCTCTCTATGGCCTCAAACAGGCTCCTCGAGCCTGGTATGAGTGCCTTAGAGATTTTCTAACTCAAAATGGATTCAAAATTGGTAAAGCTGACTATACACTCTTTACTAAACATTTTGATGATCATTTATTCGTATGTCAAATTTATGTTGATGACATTATCTTTGGATCCACTAACAAGTCCTTCTGTGAAGAATTTAGCAAAATAATGACAGACAGGTTCGAGATGTCAATGATGGGTGAATTGAAGTTCTTCTTGGGATTTCAAGTGAAGCAACTGAGAGAAGGTACATTTATAAGCCAAACTAAATATACACAAGACATTCTCAAGAAATTCAATATGGACAAAGCCAAGCCCATCAAGACACCCATGGCCATCAACGGACATCTCAACCTCAATGAAGACGGTCCAAATGTGGACCAAAAGGTATATCGGTCCATGATTGGCTCCTTACTTTATTTATGTGCATCTAGGCCAGATATTATGCTTAGTGTTTGCATGTGTGCAAGGTTTCAAGCCGCACCTAAAGAGTGTCACTTAATTGCTGTAAAAAGAATCCTAAGATACCTTGTGCACACACCCAACTTGGGCCTTTGGTATCCCAAAGGATCCAAGTTTAACCTGATAGGGTATTCCGACGTCGACTATGCAGGATGCAAAGTCGATAGAAAGAGCACGTCAGGGACTTGTCAATTTCTTGGTAGGTCCCTAGTTTCTTGGTCATCTAAAAAGCAGAACTCCATTGCTCTTTCCACAGCGGAAGCGGAGTAAGTTGCAGCCGGTAGTTGTTGTACGCAACTACTTTGGATGCGACAGACTCTTAGGGACTACGGCTACAATCTAAGTCATATCCTGCTTCTATGCGATAATGAAAGTGCTATAAAAATTGTACACAACCCTGTAGAGCACTCAAGAACTAAGCACATAGATATCCGTCATCACTTTCTTAGAGATCATTCATTAAAAGGTGACATTGCTATTTCACATGTTAGGACTGAAAAACAACTTGCGGATATTTTTACCAAACCATTAGATGAGAAAAGGTTTTGTGAACTAAGAAATGAGCTAAACATTCTTGACTCTCGAAATGTGGCTTGAAACATTGCATACCTGGTTGCAACTCAAAATGTTCCTTTGTATTGTTAAAAATGCTCCTCTTCTCCTTTTCCACTTAGAAAACTATTTTAATGAAGAAATCTTGTGGATTATGACCATTGTTTGATTGCTGATTGCCTACTGGTCGTAATCACCAAGACTACTTGCAAAATTATTGTCCTTGGATCACTATTAATTATCTATATATGTATCAAGTCTGTGGGAAACGGACTAGTCCGATTTCCAACCGGACTAGTCCGGACAGACAACAATTAGGTTAACTCAGGGGTACCGGACTAGTCCGCTACCATGACCGGACTAGTCCGGTCAGTCGCATATAGAAGCACTTGGCCAGACCAGACCTCTCCCTCACCCCTCATTAGACATGCTCTCCCTCTCCTCTTCCAAACCCTAGCCCCCAAAGTGATTTTCGGGTTGAGCCCTCAAAATCGAGATTTTCTCCGTGGGAAATTCTCCCCTTGACGAGTGGTTTCCCTCCTCCGGATTCATCCGATTGATTTCCACTTCTTCGACGCGAATCTTCAAATCTTGGTAATTTCCCCCCTTAAACCAAAATCTCAACTTTTCTAGTTCTAGCTAGTTTTCTTTGAGTTCAAAAGGATGTACATTACCTCAATAGATGTATTCCTACCATTTTCCTGCCCTTGTGTCCTTAGATAGGAGATTTGATTCAAATGAAACATTAGGGTTCCTATGTCAGGCCGGACTAGTCCGGCGCTCAGATGCGGACAAGTCCGGTCCACCGGACTAGTCCGGTCTCTGACAGTTGAACCCCTAAGTTCCCATTTGAAGTCGATAATGAGTCCATCTGTATCTAATCCTTGAACTCCTTATCAGGCATCATGTCTTCAGGCTCAGATGACAGCTCTTTTCACATTGATGAAGACGTTCAACGCGAGAAAGTGAGGAGGACCAAGGAGAGAGTTATGAAGAAGAGACATGATGTCAATGCTCACTCTCCACCCTCCGACGACAATCTACCTAAGAATAGGAAAGTCATTGGCAAAAGGCCTCTAAGGAAAGATGCTGCTGAGGGCTCGTCAGGGCCAAAAAGAGTTCTCAATAAAGGGAAGGGACTTGCTAGTGGTCCCCTTGGGACCTTGAAGATGAAAAACCCTATTCACCGCAACAGGCAGCCATCTAGTGAGGATTTCACTAGAAAAGGGGGTGAGCTAGCTGATAATTTCAGGAAGATTCAAGTGTATGACCGACCTAAACAATGTTCTGATCCAAGGTTCTGGAGCAACTTCCATGCAGATTACTACGAGCATGTGTACATGAAGATGAAAAATCCTGTAGTAGAGAGTCAATGGCTAAATGTTGAATACCTGAAGTCAAAGAGGTATCCTGCCTTTCGTGAGATGGTGGAGGCGTTAGAGAGGCACGGTCTGACGGACCTGCTATCCATTGAGTATGACTGGAACAATGAAATCATTACCCAGTTTTACTCCACTCTCTACTTTGCTCGTGATGATGGAGACAGCCTTACTTGGATGACTCATGGTTCAAGGTATAGTGTCACTTATGATGAATTTGCTAGGATTCTTCACCTCCAACACACTTTGGATCACGAACTGGTCATTCATAATCTGAAACCCTTGGAGAAGGAGGAGCTTGAATTTCTCTATGACACAAGAATGCCATATGTTCCTCCCACCATCAAATATCTGAAGCCCTTCTTTGTGGTCCTCAATAGAGTCTTGAGAAAGACTATAGCTCCGAAGGATGGAGATGCGGGAACTATACAAGGGACCTTGAGGACTCTCGTGAAGGTCATTAGTGGAAGGAGACCATTCAATGTCTTTGAGTATATCTACAATGACATCGTGAACATATCAATCACCCCCAATAGGTCCTGTGGATATGCACCGTATATCATGTACATGATTGAGAAAGTGACGGGACTCAAGTTCGTTAAGGATGTCAAACATACGGGGTTGAAGCCGCAAAAACCCACCGAGTACACTCTTCCCCCGGCTCCAACTGCCGAGATCAAAGCAAGCTCATGATGCCACTAGATCTGCAGCTGCTCCTCCTGGATCTCCACCTGCCCAAGAATCATCCAGTGGCATCCTCAAGGTGCTCTCCTCCATCTTTGCCTGCTGCCGTAAGATCGAAGACAGGCAGCGCAAAGAAAAGCTTGCAAGGAAGAAACATCAACAGTACGTCAATGCCAATATCAAGTCTATCTGTGCAAAGCTTGAGAGTGAGCCCGTTGGATCACCGCCCGCCTCCGAGGACTCAGAGGAAGATCCTGCTCCCGTGGATGCTGAAGTTAGTGAAGATGAAGATCAGACTGAGACTGACGGAGGAGGCAGCGATGAGTGATTCCCCTCAATTTTCCCCTTTTTGGTGCCTTGATGCCAAAGGGGGAGAGATTGAGATTAGGAGAGATTGAGATTAGATTTGGACTTGAACTATCTAGTAATAGTTATTAAGATCTCTTGTGATCAAGGACATGTACCTATTTTAAAGGACTTGTAATGCACTATTTCTTTTCTTATGTGTGATGCACTATGCTCTCATGCACTACTTATATGTTCACTATTGTTTGTCTTTAATTTATCACATTTTGTTTATCACACACCTGTGAGGCACCCCACCATAAGGTGTGTGCATATGTGAGAAGCTTTTTGTGAATTCTTTATTATTCTCATATGTGCACACCTTATGAAAATCAACTTTTTATTCTCAATTGTGATATCTCAAATAGTTGTCATAAATCACCAAAAAGGGGGAGATTGTAAGTGCATCTAGGATATCCCTTGTGGGTTTTGGCTAATTGATGACGAACATATGAGATCCTAATGAAACTATTAAGATGATTGCAGGATAAACAAAGTGAACTGGCTTGGCACACACAAAAAGGTGAAAAATAGAGTGGTGCCCGAAAAGGAAGACTTTAGTGGAATTTAGAAGACCAAAGTAGATATAAATGTATAGGTTGTGTGTGAGAGACATCCCAAGAGCTCATGACTTTGCGTAAGGGTAAGAGCTAATAATCAACTAAAATCCACTGAACACCGGACTAGTCCGGTCAGCTTACTGGAACTCAACCGGACAAGTCCGGTTTTGGACCGGACTAGTCCGGTCATGTCTCTGTTGTCCTCTTTAGAGGACTGCGGACTAGTCGATCCAAGCGACAGGACTAGTCCGCTGAAGTTTCTGGAACCCCATTTCACATAGCACCGGACAAGTCCGGTTTGTGGACCGGACTAGTCCGGTTAACCCACTAGAAGTAGACCGGACAAGTCCGATCATATACCGGACTAGTCCGGTAGTAGGTTTAACAACGGTAACTTCTTTGGAAACCCTATAAAAAGAGGTCCTTCGTTGTTTCTAAAAAGAGACACGACTCATACTGTCAAAAACAAAAACCCTAGCGCCGCCACCTGTCCCAAGAGCCCAAAAACAAGTCTCCCCATACATCTAAGGTGCAAAAAGGTGAAGATCAATCAAATACTTGGATTTGGGATTGGGAGATCGTCGTTCCTTCGTTGTGAGCTCTTTGGGTTTGATTTCTCTACACTCATATTCTGCATTGTAATCTTTTTAAGTGTATTTGATCAACTTCTCATTGTAATTCTTGTGGGAGCCCTCAACGTGTGAGGTTGCCCCACAAACACGGTGATTACACTTGATAGTGAAGTCAAGTCAGCCTGTGTGGTGACTTGAAGAGGGAAAGGGTTGGGAACCCGGCTCTGTGTGAGCTTCCTCAACGAGGACGTAGATCTCCTGGTGAGATCGAAACTCGGTAAAAATTTGTGTCTTTTGTCCCTCATTTATTTTACATTTTGATACATTAGATCACTAGTTTGCTAGTCATCATTTGAGTTACTTATAAGTTTGCACGTGCATCCATACAATAAATTAATTTATAAAAACTGTTGTTCTTATTCCGCTGCTGAAAGATTAAATTTTTGAAACACACTTAATTAACTCACATAATTCAGCACACCGGACTAGTCCGCCCAAACAACCGGACTAGTCCGGTCAATCAAGTTTTTGATAATTTTATTAAGTGTGCAGGAATCTTTTAAAGGCCTATTCACCCCCCCCCCCTCTAGGCCACATTCACACAGACTTGTGTCTTTCACATAATCCATAAGACTAGCATCAACTATGTTTCATTCATTTCTAAAGTTCTAAGTATGACTAAGCACATAAAATGATAACCAACAAATCCTATCTAAATCCCTCCATGGTTTTGCAAGGAATGATAAAGAAATAAGACTAGGGAAACATCCTACACTGGGTTTCATATTAAAGACATCATGCAAATAAACTATTCATCCTAGAATAGGAACAAAGTGGTCAAGGAACACTTGCCTTTTTATTGCTGCTCAGAAATGTTCAAATTTGCCGTTGAAGATCGACAACTGGTTTTGGGCTGATTCTTAATCCAACAATTTCGAGATGGACGCATCGTTCCGGCTGTGACCGAAAGAGGTGCACGTTGTCGCCGGCGGCGGAGAAGACTTTCTAGCCGGAGAAAAACAAGTACACAGAATAACTCACTGATTCTCAACTTTTCTAACGAATCCAGAGGAGGAAAACACGAGGAACTCACCTAGCGCGGTCTCTTTGATCGAAAAAACGCGGAAGTGCATCGGCGATGGCGAATGCCGGTGACGGTGATCGATTTTCTTCGACCCGACGCTAGGTTCAAAATTCCTCAACAATTTCTTGTCAATGATATTCTCCGCGATCGAGAGGCACCGGACGGTTCATTTGTGAGAAGAAAAATTGGTGGAAATAACAGGGCGACGAAGATCGGCAACGAGTCCTACGAGTGAGAAAAGTGTGTGAGTGAAGAGGGAAAATTGGGTGTCTTTGGGGTGTTTAAGTAGGAGGGCTGAAGGGAGCGGTTGTGAGCAGCGGTTGTTTCTTTTTTTTGCACGTGGGTTGTGACATAACCCATGGGCCCTCCGTTGAGTTCTCTGTGTAAACTTCAAACAGAAAGTTATTCAAATTTGAAAAATCCATAACTTTGTGTAGAGAACTCCAAAAAGGGTGAGACCAATTTTGATGGAATCCTCACAAGGAGTACTTCACAGAGGAACAAATTGCTTGCTACGAAAGTGTCCAGGAATTTCTGTAGAATTGTTTTAGTAAATCCTTTAGAGATTTATTCCAGGAGCAATTCTTTATGAAACATTCCCAAATTTGGGCAGTAATCCTTTTCATAGTTACTGATCTTCAATAAAAATTTGAGCTTCATTGGAGTTCATTTACTAGGCCAAATTGCCTTCCAAAGTTCAGCCTTTATTTGAAAATTCAAATTCTAAACAGAAACTTTTCAGAACTCCTGTCCAACTTCAAAAGTTCATATCTCTCTGTTGGTAACTCCAGAAATGGTGAAACAAATTTTGTTAGAACCATGGAGACTTACCCTAATTAGATCTTCCACTGTTAGACATGTTAAAACTCCAGATTTGGGCTCAAAATTCAGAGAAGTCTTGTACTTGTGGGAATTTTGGAGACCACAAGCTGCAATGAAATTTCTCCAAATTGTGCCCAGATCATCCTTAGAGAGTCTAGTATATACTGGAAAAATCCCAAAGCCAATTAAGTATCCTAAATAGTAGTGTCTAGGAATAGAAATTTAATTCTTATAAGTCCTTAACACTTATACATATATTTTGCTACATTTCATATAGTGACCGAAGTTGAGGACGCACCGGAGCCGTTGGACGTCCTCCCACCAGACGCTGACTTTCAATGTAACTCGCAACCAGGCAAGCCCCGGTTTGCATTTAAGTATTTTTGCAAATTCTTTATTTGTATCACTTATGTTTAGGGTGAATGCTTGCATTAGAGTTAGGGTGAGTGAAACCCCACATGCATAGCCTTTTAAATCCTATGAAGCGTTGGGTAGTTTACAGATTCGACGAGTAGAGAATGCCATGTTAATGTTCTTAGGATCTCGGTAGAAGTCGAGTGGTTGGAATCTACTCGCGAGATAAGAATTTATCACACGGGATGAGAAGTGGTAGAGAATAGCTTAAGTTGTGAAACTGAGACCCAACAGGGGGGATAGGATGCAGTGAGCGGAGGTCTCACGTGCGTAGCCCTGTTGGTATCGATTGAGGACCGAGCCGTGTGCGGCCCTGCTGGACAAGTATTGAACAGTACCGGATGCATACTGGCATATGGGAACCAGGAAACCGATGTAATTGGTTAACCTGGGTGTCGTGGCTTACCCAACTGTTTTATAGGAGTGGGTTGAGGGTAGCAAGGTGTAAATCTGCCGGTGGGCTCAGACACGCTCCACGCTGGGACCTCCTACCCGTTACGGATGGACCGGTCGGCATTTGGATTGCCTTTGAAAGGTTGTTGCATACAAAAGAGTAGGAAGGTGTGAAGCACCACACTTTTGAAAGTGGGTGTATGTGACGTGTTATCCAGGTGTGTCCTGATTACAATCACCGTCCCTCCGGTTATTTGAGTACCCGCTTGTTCACTGCACTGTGACATAGTAAGAAGTGAAATAAGCCAACTGAAAATGCTGCATTGAATTATTAATGTCTTGAAACCTTGTATGCTGTAGTTGTAGAGCTAATTAAGTTTATCTTCCACTTTGGGCATCACCACATCGGAGGAAAGCATTTCTTGTTTCATTGTGGACTTCCGATGTGAGAGCTGCCTAAGGCTCATCAAACTGCTGCTATAAAACTGAAAGTAAGGACTAACATCTAGGCATGTTTTTAATGCAAAGTCTTTATCCCATATTACTAATCCCTGCATGTAGAGTTCCATGACTAGGGTGTCGGTTAAGTCTTGCTGCGCCATCGTGCTCACGGTTGCAATATTTTAGCTGTATGCAGGTGAGAGTTATGGGGAAGGTTCCGAGGACGAGGTGATGCCCCCGTCGGGGTAGACGGCCGAGCTGGAGCCCTGCACGCCGCCGTGATCTCCGGTTACATGTTGCTAGTGTGTAGCGTCCCCGGGCTGGACGGCTGCACTTTTGCTTAGTTAGGATTAGAGAGTAGCTATGTATATTACTTCCGCTGTATAATTATGTTTTGTAAAAGATTTCTATTGTTTTATATCAAATAAAGTTTGTATGTTGCTCTTATTCTTTTCTGGTGTGCTGTTGAGTGCCGCATTGCACGGCACCACCCTCTGCGATCCCAGAGTGGGTGAACCACGGGGTGGTCCCCACAGTCATGGTATCAGAGCTGCATTGGGAATAGCACGCTCGAAAAGAGCCTATCTTGAAAACTTAGAAGTAGTCGAGTGAGGATTAGTCATTATGCCCACATAAGGTCTATGATAGTAGTAGATATTATGGTGGGAATGCTAACATACTTGTTATATATTCTGTAACGACGCTCCGACGTCAGGTAAGAGGTAAGGTACACCACCGCAGGCGGATCAATTCCAGTAATTTGCCATACGAGTAATAGTATGGAATGGTTTACCGTGGCTTGGCACGGTAATGTTAATATGAGTCTCTGAACCTCTCTATGGTTCTGAGAGCATTTGAAAATGCTGATCTCCAGCGTGCTTTAGGCAAAAAGTGAGAATACCCCATCGTTTGGTAAGCAACACGATAGTTTGCAACTCTTGAACGTTCAATGTTGAAAGGGCCATACACAGCGCTCGCCATCGGCGTACCTCGGCGGTCATGAGGCAGTAGGTGGTATCCGTTGGGTTGATAAAATTCCCAACCGTGACGACCCGTTCGCGCTCTACTCGGGTTCCCCGTCGTGTGGTGTGAAAACACGACCATGTACCTTGAGACTTTGCTTGACTCAAGGACATACTGGAAGTTTGAACAGTACCGGATGCATACTGGAATTATGGGGTCCAGGAAACCGATGTAACTCCGGTACTCTCGTGTCGAAACTTATACGGCCGTCCTTTGGGGGTTGGTGTCAGAGGTGTAAACCTGCTAGTGGAGCAACTTCGACGTGTTCCGTGTAGTGGCCCTTCTGATGGGTCCACGGAACTGGTTCGGCATTGGAGTGACGGGGGAAAGGTTGCGGCATACAACGTAAGAAAGAGCTCTCGTGAGTCTTTCGAGGCGGGTGTATGTGTCATGTATTCCGTGTGTGTCCTGATTGCAATCACCGTCCCTCACGGTTATATGAGTACCACTTGTTCACTGAGTTGTGACGTAGTAATAAATTCCAGATAAAGTATGATGAATCATTGCTGATGTGAAGTTCTTAAATTCATTGTATTGCCAACCATGTATGATGTAGTTGTAGAGCTCATTAAGTTTATTTTCCTCTTTGGGCATCACCACATCGGAGGAAAGCGTTTCTTGTTTGATTGTGGACTTCCGATGTGAGGGCTGCCTAAGGCATAATAATCTGCTGCTATTAAACTGAAAATATGGATTAACATGTAGGCGTGTCGTTATTGCATCACCCTTTTCCTATGTTAGTAATCCCTGCATGTAGAGTTTCATGGTTTAGGAGTGTCGGTTAAGTCTTGCTGAACCATCGTGCTCATGGTCGCATTATTAGTGTTTTGCAGGTTATAAAATTTGCTATGAAGATGGTTGTTCGGTGAGCCATCAGCGACTCACCGGAAACCCTGCCGCTGCACTCATCTTTGTGGAAACTAGTAAGAAGCGTCCGTGGGCTGGACGTCTTCTCTTTTGCATAGTTAGGACCGAGAGTAAGTGTGTATGTATATTCTGTTGCGTGTTCCTTCGTGGTACATTATTTTGTAAATGACACTATCTTGAGAAATAAAAGACTTTGTACTTTATGGTTCTTGTCGTGTATGCTGTTGGGTGCCGCATCGCACGGCACCACCCAATGTGTATCCTGGAGTGTGGATCCTGGAAGGGGTTCCCCACAGGCGTGGTATCAGAGCTTCATTGGGAATAGCACGCATGAAAAGAGCTTATTTTCGAAAACTTCGAAGTATACGAGTGAGGAACGTGTAGTATGCCCACATAAGGACGATTGTTAGCATAGTTACTTAAGGTGGCAAGCTAACAGTGTGTTACATTCAGTATTTCAATTCTGTAACGACGAACCCACGTCAGGTAAGAAGTAAGGTACGCTACCGCAGGCGGGTCAATTGCGGTAACTCGCCATACGAGTAATAATATGGAATGGTATATTGTGGCTTGGCACGGTAGTTAATATGAGTCTCTGAACCTCTCTATGGTTCTGAGAGCATATGAAAACGCTGATCTCCAGCGTGCTTTAGGAAAAAGTGAGAATACCCCATCGTGTGGTAAGCAACACGATAGTATGCAACTCTTGAACGTTCAATGTTCAAAGGGCCATACGCAGCGCTCGCCATCGGCGTGCCTCAAAGGTCATGAGGCAGTAGGTGGTATCCGTTGAGTTAATATCATTCCCAACCATGACGACCCATTCGCGCTCTACTCGGGTTCCCCGTTGTGTGGTGTGAAAACGCGACCATGTACCTTGAGATGTGAGTTGACTCAAGGACGGCCCATATGGCAATGATACGCGACGTATGTTTTTACTATGATATGGACCTGCCTGAAATGGAAAACCTTTGTGTGCATCACTATTGATTGTTTTTCTGCAGGTACCTAAACCACGAGTAGAACACGTCATTTGGAACACTTGTGTGAGTGATCGCTTTAGTGCCACCATTTGAGACGTATATGCCGGTGTAACGCCGGTTAGGATTTTGATTTGGTGAGGAAACGTAGTACCGTAATATGTTTTAACTGCATGAAAAAGAAAGTTTTCAAATGAAAGAGTAATTTTGGAGTCTAGGATTCCATTAGTGGTTAATGAACTCCTATATTGAACTAAGAATCAATTGGGAGTATAGAATCATTCACAAAGACATAGAAACAATCTCCCCTGTTTTAGGCAGAATTTTTGCTGAACTTGGACAGGGCCTAACTTTTGTTTGATTGAACCAGTGGAGGTGAGGGATACATTTCTGGAAATGGTTTGAAGTCTTCTACAACTTTTCTGTAGAACTCCAGAACAGAATTCCCCTCCAAATGGATGAAAATCTCATATGAGTGTTAACTGTCCAAAAACAGGGCACACCAAAAATGCTCTCTGGAATTTTCTGTATTTCGACCCTAACATCTGGTAGAAAAATCTCTAAGGATCATGTAAGACATCGTTGGAAAGTTTTTGATATGTGCTACGACTTTGTAGTTCAAAGTTTCTACAGATTTGGGGTAGAACTTTATGAAATCTTGCGGACAAAACAGACACTTTCAGAAGAGGTGCTGTCAAAATTGTTCCAGATTTCTGTCAGCTTTGAAATATCATAATTCCTGATTCAGAATTGATATGAAGGCAAATAAATACTCATTGGAAATATATTGGAGTTATTTATAACTTTGATATTCAACTTGAGACATGAAAGTGCAATTTTCATAATCAAATTCTGGGATTAAGGTCCAAGGGTCATACTGAACAGAGCATTGCTCATTGCCCATGTAATTTAGGACTTGTTGTGGACATGAAGGTTTTATACTTCTATAAGTTCCATGACATATTCATTAGTTATCTTTCATCATTCCTTGTTGTTTGTTTAAGAGTTTGAAAAACTTCAACAATCATTGGTTATATTTCGGAATTGTCAAAAACCTTGTTTCCTTCACGTATGCTGCACTGTTGATGTGATATTTCTGCGGTTAATAATTTTGAGTTCAAGTGGAGTACATCTTGGATATTAACCGTAAATTGCTCAGTCTTGCAGTATGGATCATACTCATTCCGGGTATGAGGTTGGTGGTTCCAGTCTGGATGGAAATGATTCGTCACAGCGACGATCACCGCCATCATCAACCGGACTGGCGGGGGTGTTGGGAAGAATGGCTGAGTCTCTTGAGTTGTTAGTGCAGCAAGGCATCCTACAAGCGACCTCACAGCAAAACCCCACATTGAACACTTATTTGGATTTTCTAGCAAGACAACCACCGGTATTCTCTGAAGCTAAAGAAGCCTTGGAGGCAGATCATTGGCTCTAGGTGATTAAATCTAAATTGGGAATGCTCCAGTGTGATGAATATGAGAAGGCTTTATTTGCCGCTCAGCAACTTCATGGATCCGCTGGGGCTTGGTGGTCTGAATATCTTGCTAAGATCGCTGAAGGTCATCGTGTGACATGGACGGAGTTTCGTGAGGCTTTCCGTGCACGTCATATTTGTGAGGGCATTGAAACCAGAATTGAAGAGTTCTATGAACTCAAACAAGAAGGCATGAGTGTTATGAAGTACTTTACGGAATTTGACCATTTAGTACAATATGCATCCGCTTATGTGCATAACGAGACGATGAAGTGTCATTACTTCTTCCGAGGCCTCGATGCGAAGCTTCGGACAAAAGTGGCACAATGCAATAAAGGGAATTATAGCGAGTTAGTCAATGCCGCTATGATTCAAGGAATAGCTGAACTCGAGCATAAGGAAAGTAACAGGAAGAGAAAATATCACTGGCAAGTACGGGTGATTATCATCAAGAACAACCGGTGATATATTGCTTACCATCCAGGGTGGAGATTCAGTCCTTTGACGGACCACCTCAGATGCAATACTGTCCATATTCACCCATGGAGGTTCAGCAACTGCTGCAACAGCAGCAAATGAGTAGTTGTGCACCCCCAATTCAACAAGGTGCACAAGAATATCAAGCACTTTCATAATATGAAGGTCCTGAGCTTGCATCGTACGGTACTTGTAGCGATGTAGAGCATACTTCTCAGGAGGGTCAAGTGACCCAGCAAAGCAGCAGTCACATGTCATCTCAAGCTGCAAAGAAATTCTATGGTCGGTCAAGGAGAACATCACTGAAAGTGGGAAATGTAAACTATATAGCAGTAGAAGACGTTCCCATAGGAGAACCAGTGTTGGCGGGCATGTTCAGCCTACGTGATCAGCCCACGCTCGTGTTGTTCGACTCGGGTGCTACACATGATTTTATCAGCAAAGATTATGTGGTTAAGCACCAAGTACCATCAACCACCTTGGCCGCATCTTATCAGATTAATTCACCGGGAGGTAGTAGGACAGCGGGCAGAATTGTTGCTCGAGCGCCTATATGTTTGGATGGGCAGATATATCCTACTACTCTTATCATCCTGGAAGGCTTGCGGATTGACATCATCTTGGGAATGTCTTGGTTGACACATCACCAACTATCTTTGATATTAGTTCGCGAACAGTGCAGCTGAATTCAAAGAAGCACGGGCAACACACGTTGATTCTGAGAAATGTTGCACCAGAAGTCACTACTGTCCACACTGTTGAAGCTAAGAGACTGGAGGACATTCCAGTGGTCCGGGAATATCCGGACGTGTTTCCCGATGATCTACCGGGCATGCCGCCCGATCGTGAAGTGGAGTTCAAAATTGAACTAGCACCGGGAACCACACCCATATCTCGGAGGCCGTATAAAATGGTACCGAAGGAACTCGCCGAGCTGAAGGAGCAGCTTAATGATTTGTTAAGCAAAGGCTTCATTCGACCCAGTTCATCACCATGGGGATGCTCCGCGCTGTTCGTCAAGAAAAAGGATGAGACTTTGAGGTTATGTGTGGACTATCGTCCGCTCAACGCCGTAACTATCAAGAACAAGTATCCACTACCACGTATTGATATGCTTTTCGATCAATTAGTGGGTGCTAAGGTTTTCTCGAAGATGAATCTTCGGTCCGGGTATCACCAGATAAAAATCCGGGCGGAAAACATACCCAAGACGGCATTCTCGACGAGATACGGGTTATATGAGTATCTCGCCATGTCATTTGGAATCACTAATGCTCCGGCCCATTTTATGTACTTGATGAATTCAGTCTTCATGCCGGAGCTGGACAAGTTCGTCGTGGTCTTCATCGATGATATCTTGGTATATTCTAAGTCGGAGGAAGAACACGCCGAACATCTGCATATTGTGCTCCAACGCCTACGGGATCATAAGCTATATGCAAAATTCAGCAAGTGTGAGTTCTGGATCAACCAAGTGCCATTTCTTGGGCACATTATTTCTGCGGATGGCATCGCAGTTGATCCGAGCAAGATCATCCAAGTGCTGAACTGGAGTTCACCGAAATCAGTCCACGAAGTCCGTAGTTTTCTCGGTTTAGCGGGTTGCTACCGGAGATTCATTCTGAATTTCTCCAAGGTCTCTAAACCGATGACGGAACTTCTACAGAAAGGCAACAAATATGTGTGGAGTGAAGCATGTGAGGAGGCGTTCAAAGCATTGGTAAAGCATCTCACAACAGCCCAAGGGTGTTGGCGCAGCCCGATAAAACTAAGGCTTTTGATGTTTATTGTGATGCATCCGGCATTGGCCTTGGCTGCGTGCTCATGCAGGAAGGGCAAGTGGTCGCATATGGATCCAGGCAGCTTGGAATCGTGAGCAGAATTATCTGACACATGATCTCGAGCTAGCTGCTGTGGTTCTTGCTCTAAAGATGTGGAGGCACTATTTGCTTGGAAACTTAGTCCACCTCTACACCGATCACAAGAGTTTAAAGTACATCTTCACACAAAAGGAATTAAATATGAGGCAACAAAGATGGTTAGAGTTAATTAAGGATTATGAACTGGATATTCATTACCATCCTTGAAAAGTGAATGTGGTTGCCGACGCACTTAGTCGGAAATCACATATTCATAACCTAACCATGGCTGCAATGGAAAAAGTAGAACCGAGCCTGCGCTTGGTTCCTTATGGGTCGCTATTTAATCTTGCCCTCATTCCTACAATTCATGATGAAATTGTAGAGGCTCAAAAGAAAGATAGGGGCATGGCCCATATCCGGAAGAGAATAGACAAAGGAGAAGCTAAGTGCTTCCGGAAAGATGAGAATGGTACGCTATGGTTCAAGGATCGTATAGTCGTACCGAGGGACATGAAGCTTCGTAAGAATATATTAGACGAAGCTCATCTATCAAAATTTTCAATTCATCCAGGAAGCAACAAGATGTACCAAGATTTGAGAGACAAGTTTTCGTGGACACGGATGAAGCGGGAAATAGCTAAATATGTATCCGAATGCGATACGTGTCGAAGGGTGAAAGCAGATCAATGAAGAAACCTGGTTTGCTGCAGCCCCTTCATATTCTGGCATGGAAGTGGGAAGATGTGAGTATGGATTTTATTGTCGGACTGCCGCTCACATCGCGAAAGCATAATTCAGTTTGGGTAGTCGTTGACTGATTAACCAAGTCAGCACACTTCATACCGGTGAATGTGGGATTCAATGCCAAGAAATATGTGGAGTTATACATTGAACGGATATTATGCCAGCATCGAGTTCCAAGAACAATAGTTTCAGATCATGGTGCACTGTTCGTTTCTCGTTTCTGGGAACAGCTGCACGCATCTTTGGGAACCAAATTGCTTAGAAGCTCCGCATATCACCCTCAAAACGATGGGCAAACTGAGAGGGTGAATCAAGTCTTAGAAGATATGTTGAGAGCATGTGCCATTCACCACAGTAAGAATTGGGATGCTTATCTACCATTGGTGGAATTCTCGTACAACAACAGCTATCAAACGAGTATCAAGATGGCACCGTATGAGGCTCTCTACGGCCGGAGATGTCGCACACCGCTGAATTGGTGAGAATCCGGTGAAAGAGTGAAATTCGGAATTGACCTTGTCAATGACGCCGAAGAACGAGTTCGGGTCATACAAGCAAATTTAAAGGCTGCTCAATCTCGACAGAAGAGTTATGCAGACCAGCGACGTCGACCGCTGAACTTCAACGTCGGATAGTACGTATATCTCCGTGTATCTCCAATGAAGGGAGTTCACCGATTCGGTGTAAAAGGGAAGCTCACTCCCCGGTTTATCGGTCCATTTGCTATCACGGGGAAATGTGGACCTGTAGCTTACCGGCTTGAGCTACCGACGAATCTCGCTGGGGTGCATGATATATTTCACGTCTCTCAGCTTCGAAAATGCCTCAAGAAGATCACTGCTGTTCGCAATGAAGATCTCGAGACATTGCAACCGGATCTCTCTTATACCGAGCATCCAATACAGATTATTGATGAGAAGTCTCGGTCGACAAGGAATCGGACGCTCCAATTCTATAAGGTATTATGGAGCAATCATACCGCGGAGGAAGCAACATGGGAGAGTGAAGAATACCTCCGTTCGAACTACCCGGACTTGCTGTCCGCTCATTTAAGGTAATTCCTTCTCTACCGCTTCGTCTCTTCTTTATGAATCTCGGGACGAGATTCATTTTAAGGGGGGACAGATGTGAAATCCAAAAATTCTAGCAAGTGGAGCAACAATTCACACAGAGAAAATGTGAGGGAATTTAAACTTTTGAATTAAAGGTGTGAGCTCCAAGTCTAAACTTGAACTTGCAAATATTCCCGAACACGGAGATCTAAAGCTATCATTTGGTTCTCCACACATCCAATAATAGCCCGGCAAATTTTCAGAGCATTTGAAAAGGATTTCCTATTGTTGGAATTTAAACGGGAGAAAAATTTGAGTTTGAATTTAAATCTCAATTTCAAATTCCGACTTCACCAAAATTCAAATTTGAGTGCACCGTTGTGTTGTTCACATTTGTTTTGGCCTATCCTCCGAGTTTATTCAAATTCGGAGCTCGTTTGCTATTTTAAACGGAATTGGGGATAAGGGGGAGAGGCGGACAACACATGTCATACACAAAAGGCTTCAACCGACTCTGCTCTTCGCTCACGCGCGCGCCAGCTCCTGCTCGCGGGTGCCAATCGACGTTGCTGAGCACCAGATCCTGCTCTGTGGCTGAGGACGCCGAGGGAAGTCTTCAGCTCTTTGCCTCCCCACGTGAGCCACCCACCTCCACAGCCTCGCTCAGAACCGAAGCAAACAGCGCGTGTTCTGCTCCCGATCAACAGCCACAAACCAAATTGATTTTGCTCGAGCCCCCAACAGCAAAGAGCTGCGCCCCCGAGTGCTCTAGCCGACTAGCAACTTCCCCCCACGGTCCCGAGCTGTTTGGCACCGGAAAACAGCAAAACTTCTGCAGCTCTCGGGTAAAAGCTGAAAAACCAAAACTAGTCACCGTGGCCAGCCCAAACCAGGAGTGATCACGCCCAAGCAATCCACCCCATCGATGAACCTACAAGTCTAGTTGCTCACCTCTGAAGCTCAGCCCTAGCCATTGATCACAGAGGGAGAATTTGAAGATTTTCTCCCAGGTGGCTGAAACTGACCTTGAGGTAAGGAATTGCAAAATTCATCCTTAAATCGTGTTTGTTGTGTTTCAAACTTCACATACAGGATCCTAACTGCCTAGCACACCTCCTCCATCGATTTTTGACCGAGAAATTGAGTGTATAGCGAGGAATCCGAGTTCTTTTCAAGGGTATATCGCTGAACCATATCAGGCGCACGGTGCCGATAGGTTTGGAGCTCTCCCCGGCTTGTTTAGACCTCATGTCGGTCTTCTATATGATCCCCTGGTGCTTTAGAGCCCAAGAACCGACCATTTGGAGGAGAATTCACCGTGCACGACCTCGCCGGAGCCCTAGGGTTTGCTGTTGCTGGTGCGCCCTGTTTCCCAGCGAGTTTTAGCCATCGGCGACCTCACCAACGTGTTCAGGGGAAAATGGGGGCGCGGCCAGCAGGGGGTCCGGAGGTGGCTGGGAAGTGCCTTTCCGGCGACCTCGCCGGAGGGAGCCGCCACTGCTCTGTTTGCCGCGAGGCTGAAGGTTAGGGATGACAGGTGGGACCCACGGGCAGTGTTTAAACTTTTCCAGATTTTCCTAATTCGGTTCAAACTTTGGAGAGCCATAACTTTGTGTAGGAACCTCCAAAAATTGTGAAATAAATTTTGTTGGATTATCTCAAAGAGTACTATCCAGGAGTGCAGACCAATATTTGTGAAAATATCTGGATTTGGCTCATTAATTCATTTAAGGAAAATTTTGTAGGAATTTTTACAGGAGTTCTGTTTATTGGAAAATTTCCAAATTTGGACAGGACACTCTTCCAAAAATCCTTGAACTCCAGTAAAATTTTATGAGGCATTGGACTTCATTTGCTTGTCCAAATGTTGATTCAATCTTGCAAGTCTCTGATGTGGAAATCACTCCTGCAGATATACACAACACTCACATGGTAGACATGCAAGGTCCAATTACTAGAGCTCGAGCACGACAATTGAATTTAGAGGTGAGCTCGTTCCTTAACAATTCTTTATATGTGAATTTTGAGAGTATGTTGCTACCTAATGGATTAATTATGATTAGGAACCATGGAGAGGACACGGAGATACATAGAGAGGGGTTTGGAGGCGTGGAGGACCAGAAAATACACCAACAAGAAGTTAGAGACCGAGCCCAACTCAAACTCGAGTCCAACTCGGGCCCAGGAGCAGTCCACCTTAAAATGGATGTACAGGAGGCATACGGACTCCGTTTTTGACGTTCTACATATGCACGGAAAGGTGAGAGGATAAAATTTCCAATGGAACTGGCCCCACGTCAAAATTCCCTCAGAGTCGACAGGAAACTTCGAAACAATATAAAGTTTAGAGTCTGTCAGGGTGTTGCATCACCTAGTTGGGCCATTGGGCCTTGTATCGAGTCCAAGTCCATTATGTACGTGTCTTAGGGTTAGGTCACGACCCCAGCACCCCCCTGGTCGTCCTCCACCTCCTTTATACCCCCTAGCCGCCGTCACAAACAGCTAGGTTTTGCTTAGATTATTCTGTCAAGAACAGTTTCGCCGTTCATCGGTTTGTGAGACCCCAACTTGAGTGCTTCATATCTTTCAGCAATTTGGTTGCATTCTTTCTTGTTCTTTCTTGTGTTCTTCGATTCGTAGGCAAGGATTAGCCTTCTTGGTGAGGTCAACCACGCAATATCGGTTGATAATCTGAGGAGACGTGGTGCTGTGATTGCAGGGTTCAGAACGTGTTATTCGGAAGCCGGATCAATTTGTGTCAAGTCTCTACCAAATCGAGAGTTATCAGAACCTTTCGGAAGATTGGGACCCCAGTACACATCAAGTGGTATCAGAGCTTTAGGTGCACCGTCAGGTTCGCCTTCCCCTAGTTTTGTTTATCTTGAACTCGTCCTATCGTCCACGAAAAAGCCAAAAAAATTATAGTCATAGGTTTCCCCATCCCAGACCAGGTTTATCCTTTTGCACAATTCTGTTTTGGAGTCCGTAGTGTTGAGTTTATGTCCTAGTTCGTGTTTTGTTGCTGGTTTAATCGTGTTTTGTTCCTACTTTGTTATTCCATCCGCTGCATTCCATCGAAACTCTAGCTGCCACAATCGTTATCAAATCGATCACCATAACTATTCATTGTGCTAGGGTTATCCTTGTTCTTCAGTTTTCATCACATATTACGTGAGTTTATCCTCCTTGATATACGCACACCATCCCACACGTTGTCACCATCATGTCCAATTTTTTTTCTCACCACCGTTTCCAATTCAGCTCCACCAAAAACATAATCTTGTGGTGTTGTCTTAAAACAGCCATAACCTTGGCATTGGGTTAAATTACATTGCCCAGATTCACTTTGGAAGATTGATTATTTGGCATCTAAAGGCTCAACAATAATCATAAATAAACATATTGAATTTCTGTTGTCCACATCTTCTTTTTTCAAGTGAGCTGAAAATTTGTGCGACGTGTATATTAGTGCTCCTGATTTCACGGCAGATATAAAAAAATCAAAAAATATAGAAAAGAAAATTTGTGAAGAGGAGCACAAATATCAAAACTTGGGTGTGTTATTTTGCCTTGTGGTGCAATTGTTCCTGCTCAATTATTGTCCTTATCATTCATACTTCTTGCTGTCTTGTTCATAACATCCGGAATAAGACACGAGTAGGCCAGCAACTAGGACGAGTGTTTGGACATCTATTCAGCATTACTATCTGTTATTGAATTGTGTTCTACTCACATATATTTGGCCATCCAAACTCACATTCATCCTTTCGAACAGCACAAGTTTTTGACCCTTGCAATCGCTGAATCACGTCGTCCAGGTATCCTTTGCCTTGTTGTGGTAAGAAACTTGTAAGAGCTTCGTAAGACTCGACCCATTACTTTGTGAGTTCCACCATCATTGCGTAGTAGTTAATAGGGATAATCTTGTTGTTTTCCATATTATTCTTGCTAACAATGTCAGATCATGTTGATCCTACGGAGTGTGTTTTGAAAAGTGAGATGAAGGGTTACATAGAACAAATCATGAAGTCTGTCAAGGAAGCAATCGCACAAGGGGTAAAAGATTATCTTGCTGAACAGAGAATACCCCACATCCTTGAGAGGTTGGACAAACGCTTAAGCTCGCTAGTTGGAAGGATTGATGATATGGAGACCCACCTACCATTCAGCCATTATGCTACCCACCACAACAACTTTGAAGAAGAAGAAGACGTGTTGTGTGATGGAGAGGTGGATACACGTGCTGCGCAGAATGTACATCTACGTCAACGCCTTCATCAAAACACTCATGAAAAGGAGTTACAGGGTCGTCAACAAAAGAACAAGAGCAGCAGCGGTGCCTCCTACACTCCACGCACGACAACATCTTCGGGGGCGTCCAAGTCATTCCGTTTTGATACCCTTTCACCAAAACCAGCAGCCAAGCTTCCTTCTGGCAGCAACAACGTTTCAGCAGTACCGAAACCACCACTTGCATGACCTGCGGATTTGGGTAAAAATTCCATGCAGGTACCCGCCAAAAGTGCTTCATCCGTGGCTTCAACAGGACGCACTTCCGGCATTCAGTGCCACCGCTGCCATGGTCTTGGTCATGTGCAAAAAGATTGTCCTAGTCAGCGGGCATACGTGGCTACAGAAGAGGGAGGATACATCAGCACCTCTGATGTCGAAGACAACAATGATGATGAAGCTGCCACGGACAATGATGAGGGACATGTTTTTGGGAGTGAAAACACATCAGCCTACATGAACATCATTGTGCAGCGGGTGCTGAACACACAGGTATAACAACTTGATAGATTACGACACCATAATTTGTTTCAGATTTTCTTTGTCATCAAGAACCGGCGAGCACGTGTCGTCATTGATGGAGGAAGCTGCAACAGCTTGGTGAGTTTTGAATTGGTCAACAAGCTTAGCTTGAATACACGACCACACCCACATCCGTACTATATTCAATGGTTGAATGATTCTGGAAGAGCTAAGGTAACACAAACTTGCAGAATTCCGTTTTCCATTGGTACATATGTTGATTCCGTTGATTGTGATGTGGTGTGGCGGACCGGAATCCGCTCATACAGGATCGCAGAGGGTGGTGCCGCACGATGCGACACCCGACAGCACACGCCATAAGAACACAATATTTTACATGGGGAAAACAACTGAAACTGTACAAACAGGTACAAACTTCAGTTACAACTATTGTTTATATTACACAGCGGAAGTCTACACTATACAACTCACACCCGCCTATCTAGCAAAAGTGGTTGCCCAGCCCTGGGCAACCCACACTAGCTGCACTCCCCATCTCAGCGCGGCGTGTACGGCTCCCACTCAGCCGTGGTCCCCGACGGAGGGTAACCCTCGCCGGTGGACTCGTACTCCGAGTCCGTGGGTGGCTCCTCACCTGAAAAACACTTAAGCAGCAACCATGAGCACGAAGGCTCAGCAAGGCTTAACCGACTCACCTAAGCATGAAACTCTACATGAGGGGCACAATGACATAGGATAGCAACGTTGCAGCAAAGGGACACGCCTACAAGTTCGTCCTTAGTTCATCTTTTAGCAACAAGTTAACGGTTCATGAAGCTGAAATTTAGTGAGCAATATTTGGTGGCACACATGTAGCAATACAATTATCTCATAACAGCAATATGGAATCATAACATTTCATTCATTAGTCTATGTTACGACGCAGTGAACAAGCGGTACTCGTCACTGCGAGGGACGGCGGATCGACTCGATATACACCTGCAGGGAAACCCAAAGAGCACGCCACGTACGCCCACCCGTGGAGCTGCACAGCACGCTCACTCGATGTCGTACGGGACAACCTTTCACCCAACAGCCCAAACGTCGAACCGGTCGCACCGAAACGAGCAGGAGGTTCCCCACATGGAGCATCTCTCTATGCCCGTTGGCAGATTTCCACCTTGCTGCCCTCAGCCTACACCTATAAATCGGTGCGTTATGCCTCGACGCCCGGAGGTTTAGGCTACATCGGTTCATCGGGGCCCATATTTTTGATATGCCTTCGGTACGTTCAATACTTGTTCAGCAGGGCCGCACACGGATCGGTCCTCAATCGACACGGGCAGGGCTGCGCACACAAGACTCACTCTTGCTGCGCCCTAGCCCCTGCCTAGTCTCATTTTCATTACTAAAGTGATCTCGCGTCACTCAACCGAACCCGTGTGTCCCAACGCCTATCTTGCGAGTAGATTCCAACTACTCGACTTGTACCAAAATCCTATGACTCATTAAGCATAGCCTGTCTACTCGAGGTCCTTGACACTACCCTCACTCTTTTAGCAACCTTTGGTTATGCAAGTGGGGTTTCATTCATCCTATACCTAATGCACATACATACTTCATATGACACATGTAAACAAAGTAAAACTTGTAAAAATGTTAATGCAAACCGGGGCTTGCCTTGTTGCTGCTGGTCAGTAGTTAGCTCTTCTTCCGGAAGAAGGAAGTCCAGCACTTCCGGAGTCTCTTCTTCAGTGACTACACGTTTATGAAATACTACATGTTAATTTAAATGCAATGTGTGAACTTGAATACATAATTGCTAATAACTCTAGCTAGCCCTCCCCTATGGTTCTGAAATTTTTATGGTGGATTGGTAGTGTCCTAACCAGAGTTGTGACCAAGTTTCATTTGAAACAAAGTTCATTTGAACCTTGTACAAATAAAAGCCCATTTGGTCAATATTTGAGCCTTTGAATAATTCCAGGGGTTTTCATGGCTCCCACCATTACTTTCTGGAAACTAGAATTTAGGATGGTTCTAATGGAGTTGGTTTCATGTCATTTGAAGAATTCTACAGAAAATTACGCCCTAATTAAGATATGAGAAAATCTGAAAAATGTTTCTGTACATTTTTCCATTTTCTCAGGGCAGTTCTCTTAATCACCCCATTAGGGTAAATAAATGAACTTTGATGAGTCTGAAAATTTTACTGGGATTCAGGGATTTTCTAATGAACCTCTCAGCCAAATTTCAGAATGTTTCATAAAGTAGTTCTCCAGATAAAATTCCCAAAATTTTAAACTTTAGGGATTTAATTCTGAAAAACTATCCACTTTCATGAGCTGAAATTGGTATTGCTGGAAAGTACTCAGAATTCTGAGTTCAGCAAAATTTCGTTCATCAAATGTGGAGTTTCCTAGCAAAAGTTCTATTCATTTGAAGTTTGAACTAAAACTGGAAATTCCAAAAATGTTTAAATCCTGCGGGTGGGTCCACCGCCCACGTGTCGACCGCTGGAGCCGCGCCACACGGGGCCACAGACTCCTTCTTGCGCGGCCGCACTGGATCCCGGACCACAGAGAATCACACCCATTTATCTCCAGCCGCTGACGCGTGGGGCCTACCCCTTCGTCTTCCTCCGGCCACCCGCGCGACCCCGCCGCCAAGCTCGCCGGAGCTCTTGCAGGAGAGGGGTTCCGGTCCTCGGAGCTTGCTGAATCTCGCCGCCAGTGCCTATCTCGGCCTGAGGAACATGGTGGTGCCCTCCCCAGAACTTGACAACCACCGGAACTGTGCTCCCGACGGCAACAGCGGCCGGGAGCTCACCGGCGACGTCCAACTCGGCATCCCATGCACCTTTTTCGATGTGGTTTGCTCGGGGAGCTCCGCTGACACCTGCTGGTCACGGACATGGACACCGATCCCCGTGAAAACGGCGGTAACTATGACCTCATCGGCGACCTAGGCCGGATATCGGCTGTGCTTCAGAAAACTTCAAAGAACCGTAAACATAGCCCACGGTTCTTACTGGTTTTCGATCCTAGGTGGTCGTGGCAGTGTATAGAGCGTGTGCGTGACTCGGTTTGCCCGGTGATGAGCTAACCCCCACGAATTTTGGGATTTTGTGGGAGCTCGGTCTCAAGACCCCCGAAGCTTTCCCGGCGAAATACTCCCTCGACAGCCCATGAAATGAAGAGCGGTAGGGACTAGAAGAATCAGCACCTTAAGGTGGTCCTTTCTTGTGTTGCTCGTCGGGCACGAGCGCGCCTGTGCTGGCCGGATGCCAGCGATCAGAGAGGGCGGCGTTTCTATGCTCGCGCGGAGTCGAGAAAGAAGCTCGGTAGGGGGGTTCTCGTTTGGAAGGCAGGAGGAAGGCGGCGTGGGCTGTGCGCTGGCCTTTGAGCCGCGGTTTGACACCGTGAGGTGGCCGATTGCTGCCTCGGTGGCTCGCCGCCGTTCCCTTGCTTGCGCGCGAAGTCGAGGTCGGCTGCAGCAACCGACTGCCCCTCGTGTGTGCCACTGACCTGTGGGCCTCCCCTTCATTCCTTTTTCTCTAATAATTCTCTTCTGTTTTTGCTAATTATCCCACCAGCTACTCACAATTTAATGTGAGACTTAGTCACCAAGTCTTGGTTTAAATTTGAATTCTCAAATTTGAACTGTGTTTGACTAAATTTGCTGCATATTTAAACTGAAATTCAAATTCAGTTTTGAATTCTTGCAAATTTAGCTCTTGACAAGATGAACTTCAATGGACATGAAAATTGGTAGGCTTACTCAGAATAATGTGCTGAGTTTGAATATGAAGCTAACTTTTGAATTTGGGTGATGAAAGTTGCTGCAATTTGAATTTACATTCAAATTGGCCTCTTTTTCAAATAACCCAAAAAGTGCCTCAAAAAGTGTTGGATTTCTATGAAACTTGGACTGAACCTTCCCAAGACTTTTTAAGTTCTAGGGGTGAGCTCAACCTCTCATGTTTCTATGTCCAAATCCCACTTTGTGAAAAGGAAGACTTTCCCCTCTAATCACTCTTTTGATGAAGGTTACTTGCTCTTCACAACATTTCCTAAAATACCCACAATGAAAACTGTGGTGTTGTGAGGTGAAGAAAAGTTTTTGCAAGTCCCTTTTCTTGGGCTTTTACATCCCTCCCCCCTTAAAAGAATCTCGTCCCGAGATTACAAAAGAATAGATAGCGATGTAGTAGGGACTTACCCGTGTTGAGAAGCCATGAACTCCACGTAATTTGAGCGAAGGAACTCCTTGCTCTCCCACGTTGCTTCATCAGCGGTGTGGTTGCTCCAGAGGATTTTGTAGAACCACAACGTTCTGCTACGCGTGGTTCGGGCTTTCTCATCAAGAATTTCCACCGGATACTCATCATATGTTAAATCCGGTTTCAGCTCGCCGATGTCTTTGGTAGGAACCGCAGCTGTATGCTTCAAGCATTTTCGCAATTGCGAAACATGGAAAACATCATGGACACCAGCAAGGGATGCGGTAGCTCCAATTGATACGCTGCTGGTCCACACTTCTCGGTGATAGCATAGGGTCCAATGAAACGGGGAGAGAGCTTCCCCTTCACACCGAACCGGTGCACGCCCTTCATCGGAGACACGTGGAGGTACACGTGTTCCCCAACATCAAAGTGCAACGACCTACGCCTCTTATCAGCGTAGCTCTTTTGCCAGGATTGAGCGGCCTTCAAATTGGCTTGAATTGTCCGAACGCGCTCTTCGGCGTCGTTCACCACATCAACTCCGAATGTGACCCTTTCACCGGACTCGCACCAGTTTAATGGGGTGCGGCATTTACGACCGTAGAGAGCTTCGTAGGGTGCCATCTTGATACTCGCCTGATAGCCATTGTTGTACGAGAATTCCGCCAATGGTAGGTGATCATCCCAGTTCCTACCATGGTGGATGTCACATGCTCTCAACATGTCTTCCAGGACTTGATTCACCGTCTCTGTCTGGCCATCTGTCTGAGGGTGATAGGCGGAGCTCCTGATCAACTTAGTACCCAATGCAGCGTGTAGCTGCTCCCGAAAGCGAGATACAAATAATGCACCTCGATATGAGACAATGGTCTTGGGTACCCCGTATAGGCATAGAATCTTCGCTATGTATAGCTTCGCATATTTGCCGGCATTGTAACGTGTATTCACTGGGATGAAATGAGCCGTCTTGGTTAACCGATCAACGATTACCCATATGGAATCATGCTTGTTGGATGTTAGGGGTAATCCCACAATGAAATCCATGCTCACATCTTCCCATTTCCATGCCGGGATCTTCAGGGGTTGCAACAGCCCTGATTTCTTCATGTGATCAGCTTTCACTCGTCGGCACGTATCGCACTCAGATACGTACTTCGCTACCTCCCGCTTCATCCGTGTCCCCCAAAATTTCTGTTTCAAATCTTGGTACATCTTGTTGCTGCCCGGATGAATGGAGTATTTTGACAAGTGAGCTTCATCGAGGATCTTTTTCCTCAACTCCATATCTCGGGGCACGACTATGCGGTCATTAAACCATAGCGTCCCCTCATCATCCTTCCGGAAACACTTGATCTCTCCATTGTCTATCGGTCTCCAGAGATGTGCCATGCCTTTATCCGTCTTCTGAGCTGCAATGATGTCCTCCCTAATAGTAGGGATGAGGGCAAGGTTGTACAGCGATCCATAAGGAACCAAGTATAAACTTGGCTCTTCCTCCTCCACCGGTGTAATGGTGAGGTGATGGACATGTGATTTCCGACTCAGCGCGTCGGCAACCACATTCACCTTGCCGGGGTGGTAGTGAATCTCAATTTCATAGTCCTTGATTAATTCTAACCACCTCCGTTGCCTCATGTTCAGCTCCTTCTGGGTGAAAATGTATTTCAAGCTCTTGTGGTCGGTGTAGAGATGCACCAAATTCCCCAGGAGATAGTGCCTCCACATTTTCAGCGCCAAAACCACTGCAGTAAGCTCAAGGTCATGAGTGGGATAATGCTGCTCATGGTTCCGAAGTTGGCGTGAGCCATATGCGACCACACGTCCTTCCTGCATCAACACGCAGCCAAGCCCAATACCGGACGCGTCACAATACACGTCGAAGGGCTTTGTTGTATCCGGATGAGCTAACACCGGGGCTGTTGTGAGATGCTTCACCAATGTTCGGAACGCTCCTTCACACGCCGTGTTCCAAACATATTTCGTCCCTTTCTTCAGCAACTCTGTCATCGGCTTAGCGAGCTTGGAGAAGCTTGGAATGAATCTCCGGTAGTATCCCGCTAACCCGAGGAAGCTTCTGACTTCATGAACTGGAGTGGGAGCTTTCCATTTCAACACTTGCTCTATTTTACTTGTGTCAACCGCAATGCCTTCAGCTGAGATGATATGTCCCAAGAATGGCACTTGGCTGATCCAAAATTCGCATTTGCTGAACTTGGCGTAAAGCTTGTGGTCTCGCAATCGTTATAGAACGATCCGCAAGTGTTCGGCATGTTCGGCTTCTGTCTTGGAGTAAACCAAGATATCGTCGATGAACACTACCACGAACTTGTCCAGCTCCGGCATGAACACCGAGTTCATGAGATACATGAAATGGGCTGGAGCATTCGTGAGACCAAAGGACATGACGAGATATTCATATAAGCCGTATCTCGTCGAGAACGCCGTCTTCGGGATATCCTCCGCCCGGATCTTGATCTGGTGATATCCAGAGTGAAGATCCATCTTTGAGAATACACTTGCCCCCACAAGTTGATCAAACAAGATGTCAATACGGGGCAGTGGGTACTTATTCTTGATGGTGACGGCGTTGAGCGGCCAGTAATCCACACATAGCCTCAGAGTTTCATCCTTCTTCTTTACAAACAGCGCCGAGCATCCCCAAGGCGAGGAACTCGGCCTAATGAAACCCTTGCTCAATAGATCATTGAGCTGTTCTTTCAGTTCAGCCAGCTCATTTGGAGCCATTTTGTATGGTCTCCGTGATATGGGCGTAGTCTTGGGTGCAAGTTCAATCTTGAACTCGACATCCCGCTCAGGTGGCATGCCCGGAAGGTCATCCGGGAACACGTCGGGATACTCCCGGACTATGGGGATGTCTTCTAACTTGAGATCCTCAGCACTATTGATCGCTGAAACCTCTCTGACTGGATTATCTAATAGGAGGGACTGCGGACGGTGTAATGGGGAGTTGAGGTGAACCGTCTGTGATAGTGTTTCCAGGACAGCACCATGGTAGCTTAGCCATGACATTCCCAAGATTGCATCAATCTTCTGCCCCCCTAAGATAATCATAGTGGTGGGATATATCTTCCCACCTAAGCACAATGGTGCTTTTGGAACCATCATAGTTGCTGAAATCATTCCTCCCGGTGAGCAGATCATATAAGAACACTCGGTTGGAAAGGCTTCCAGCTGATGCTGAGCCACATATGATGCACTAATGAAGTTGTGGGTTGCACCAGAATCGAACAATATTATGATGGCTTGATGGTTGAGAGTGAACGTACCTGCCAGCACGTTGTCTCCTTCTGGGGCGTCCTCATTGTCGAGGTTGCGGACGCCTCCAGTCCGCTGACCAACCTTCTTCACCGGAGGTCGGTCTCGAGCACCGCCCTGAAACTGGGCTTGCCCGCTGCTCTGCTGCCCCTGGGGACAGTCCTTTGCGAAGTGGCCTGCCTGGCCACACGTGAAGCAGGTGAAACGGGGCGGTCCCCCACTGATCGGTGGACGGAATCCCGGGGCGCGTTGTGGCGGTGGAAATGCCCGGGGTACCGTCTGCTGCTGCTGCTGTCTTGGTGGTGGCATCGGCGGACGGAACGGAGGTGCCTGGAAGAGACGTCCCCCGAACCGTTGAGGTTGCGCCGGTGGATGCCACTGCTGCCCGGATGGTGTCCGATACACCATACGGTACTTCTGGGGCGCGCCACCACCGCTGCTAGGTGGAGCGCTGCGCTTCCTCTGCTCGGCTGCCAACTCCCGCTGAGCATCCTCCTGCATAATCGTGGCATTGACTAAGTCGTTGAAGGTGCCGCGATTCCACTGAACGAGGTGTGTCTTCATTTCGGGGTGTAACCCCCGATAGAAATGCTCCCTCTTCTTCTCCTCCGTGGAGATATAGTCTGACGCATATTGCGCCAGATGGTTGAAGGCACGGGAGTAGTCGTGGGCACTCCTCCCGCCCTGCTTCAGCTCCAAGAATCCTTGGAACTTCCTCTTCATTATTCCGGGAGGAATGTGGTAGGCGCGGAACGCCTCCCGGAACTCTTGCCATTCCACGGCATGGCCAGCCGGACGTGAGGCGACATAGTTCACCCACCATGCACCAGCGGCACCGTGGAGCTGCTGTGCTGCGAACAGGGTCTTCTGTTGCTCCGTACATTGGAGCAGCCCGAACTTGGACTCGATGGTCCGCAGCCAGTTGTCCGCCTCCAGTGGTTCTTCGGCTTGGTGAACACTGGAGGGTGCGTACTCATGAAATCCGAGTACGACACTTCCCGGGGCTCACGAGGCCCTCTATCTTGACGTCCCCCCGCCCGAGACGTATTCTGCACGATCGTGCGGAGCAGGTCGGTCTGCTCCTCACGACCTCCCACCAATGCCGCTATCACATCCGCTAGAGTAAGCGGAGGCGGCGGTGGTGGCTGCTGCTGCGGGGTGCTGTCGTAGGCCGGTGGCTGGGAGTCATCGCCTCCCCCTTGGCTAGAGCCACCTACCTCATGTGTGGTCCTAGTGCGAACCATCTGCAACCATACGACAATAAAATCAGTCCCGCAACATTTGCATGCAGTCCAATTAAAATGGGCGTACAAACAATCTGACAACAAAAACATGCGATATATCTCGTAAGTAGATAATGTAATAACTTTGCACAAGCTACCCCATTACCAGACCAAACACAAGCTAGTTTAATCCAACTTTATGAACCTCCTCTTTGGAAGCTCACAATAACTAGGTTTGTTCACTACGAGACATTACTATCGCGTTGTCATCACGTATCCACCCGTAGGGTACAACACCCTCTCCATAGAGTTCAACTGTCATTCTTCTGTCAGAATGACAAGTTTCTACCTATTCCAAGTTTTGATCTGGTTCTGGGCATCTTCATGACTCAAGTTGAATACCAAAGTTAAAGTTAACTTCAGTATCTTTCCAACGAGTATTCAATTGCCCCCAGATCAGCCATGGTTAAAAAGTTATGCTAATTCAAAGTCAGCAGAATTTCTGGAAGAATTTTTAACAGCACCTCCCTTGGAAGTGGCTGTTTTCACCCTGATTTCCATTTGTGCTGAAATTTCAGAATCTTTGAATTGAAAAGATGTCACACATCTTCTACTCTTTATAAGGAGGTATCATATGAAATTTTTTGGTTTTGCTACTGGGAGTTATCATTGAAAAACAAAACAGTTCAGAGAATGTTCTACTCTGTCCTTGTTCTGGACAGTTCACATTCCTCTGAGATTTTAGCCATCTTAAGGTGAGTTTCAGCTCTGGAAGTGTACAACAAAGTTGTAGAGTACTTAAATACCTTTCCAGAGCTATATAGCACACCTCTCTGGGCTAAAAGACCGGTGAGTTATGCCCTGTTGAAGATCAGCAAACTTGCTGTCTAAAACAGAGCACTCTGTTTTTCAGTCTTTTTGGAACTACACTCATCACTATCCCATTCTTATACCCAACCAGGGTCCTAAATGTTGAACCTATAGATTTTAATTCCTTTTTATCATTATTTTTTTATGCATATGCCTACACTATCTCGGTACTACGTTCCTCACAAAAGAAAATCCTAACCGGATTATACCGGCATATACGTCTCAAATGTGGCACTAAACGGTCTCTCGCACACGTTTACTACATGGATACATACGGGGTTAATACCTGCAGAAGACCACACAATAGTGATGCACTCAAAGGTTGTTCATTTCAGGCAGTACCATATTTGAAAGTAAATACAAACGCCCGTATCATTGCCATACGGTCGTCCTTGAGCTAAGTCACGTCTCAAGGCACGTGATCGTGTTTCAACACCACACGACGGGGAACCCGAGTATATCATGAACGGGTCGTCACGGTTGGGAATGTTATCAACCCAACAGATACCACCTACTGCCCTGCAGGGCACACCGATGGCATGCGCTGCGTATGTCCTCCAGGGCTATTTCCAGACGAACACACTCTCGCGTTACTGACCACGCGATGGGGTCTCCACTCACTTGCCTAATGCACGCTAGGGATCAGCGTTTCATATGAACTCAGGAACATGAAGAGTTCAAGAGTTTCATATTGACATCTCACACCAAGCTGCGAGACTCTATCCCTGAACCACGTTCCTCGTCAGGGGAGCTAACCGAAATTGAACCGCTTTCGGTGGCATTCCTAACCATACATACCAGAGCGTAGATGCGTCGTTACATAATTGAAATTCAGAATTATAACACATAAGTTAGTCTTTGCCACTTTAAGTAACTATGCTAATATAGTCCTTACTTGGGCAACTACCGAATCCTCACCGTATACCTATTTTTTCCCATAAATGCAGTCCTTAAGTACTGTGCTATCCCCACTGCAGCTCTGATACCAGGCTGTGGCGGACCGGAATCCGCTCATCCAGGATCGCAGAGGGTGGTGCCGCACGATGCGACACCCGACAGCACACGTCATAAGAACACAATATATTACATGGGGAAAACAACTGAAACTGTACAAACAGGTACAAACTTCAGTTACAACTATTGTTTATATTACACAGCGGAAGTCTACACTATACAACTCACGCCCGCCTATCTAGCAAAAGTGGTTGCCCAGCCCTGGGCAACCCACACTAGCTGCACTCCTCAGCTCAGCGCGGCGTGTACGGCTCCCACTCAGCCGTGGTCCCCGACAGAGGGTAACCCTCGCCGGTGGACTCGTACTCCGAGTCCGTGGGTGGCTCCTCACCTGAAAAACACTTAAGCAGCAACCATGAGCACGAAGGCCCAGCAAGGCTTAACCGACTCACCTAAGCATGAAACTCTACATGAGGGGTACAATGACATAGGATAGCAACGTTGCAGCAAAGGGATACGCCTACAAGTTCGTCCTTAGTTCATCTTTTAGCAACAAGTTAACGGTTCATGAAGCTGAAATTTAGTGAGCAATATTTGGTGGCACACATGTAGCAATACAATTATCTCATAACAGCAATATGGAATCATAACATTTCATTCATTAGTCTACGTTACGATGCAGTGAACAAGCGGTACTCGTCACCGCGAGGGACGGTGAATCGACTCGATATACACCTGCAGGGAAACCCAAAGAGCACATCACGTACGCCCACCCGAGGAGCTGCACAGCACGCTCACTCGATGTCGTACGGGACAACCTTTCACCCAACAGCCCAAACGTCGAACCGGTCGCACCGAAACGAGCAGGAGGTTCCCCACACGGAGCATCTCTCTATGCCCGTTGGCAGATTTCCACCTTGCTGCCCTCAGCCTACACCTATAAATCGGTGCGTTATGCCTCGACGCCCGGAGGTTTAGGCTACATCGGTTTATCGGGGCCCATATATCCGATATGCCTTCGGTACGTTCAATACTTGTTCAGCAGGGCCGCACATGGATCGGTCCTCAATCGACACAGGCAGGGCTGCACACACAAGACTCACTCTTGCTGCGCCCTAGCCCCTGCCTAGTCTCATTTTCATTACTAAAGTGATCTCGCGTCACTCAACCGAACACGTGTGTCCCAACGCCTATCTCGCGAGTAGATTCCAACTACTCGACTTGTACCGAAATCCTATGACTCATTAAGCATAGCCTGTCTACTCGAGGTCCTTGACACTACCCTCACTCTTTTAGGAACCTTTGGTTATGCAAGTGGGGTTTCATTCATCCTATACCTAATGCACATACATACTTCATATGACACATGTAAACAAAGTAAAACTTGTAAAAAGGTTAATGCAAACCGGGGCTTGCCTTGTTGCTGCTGGTCAGTAGTTAGCTCTTCTTCCGGAAGAAGGAAGTCCAGCACTTCCGGAGTCTCTTCTTCAGTGACTACACGTTTATGAAATACTACATGTTAATTTAAATGCAATGTGTGAACTTGAATACATAATTGCTAATAACTCTAGCTAGCCCTTCCCTTTGGTTCTGAAATTTTTATGGTGGATTGGTAGTGTCCTAACCAGAGTTGTGACCAAGTTTCATTTGAAACAAAGTTCAGTTGAACCTTGTACAAATAAAAGCCCATTTGGTCAATATTTGAGCCTTTGAATAATTCCAGGGGTTTTCATGGCTCCCACCATTACTTTCTGGAAACTAGAATTTAGGATGGTTCTAATGGAGTTGGTTTCATGTCATTTGAAGAATTCTACAGAAAATTACGCCCTAATTAAGATATGAGAAAATCTGAAAAATGTTTCTGTACATTTTTCCATTTTCTCAGGGCAGTTCTCTTAATCACCCCATTAGGGTAAATAAATTAACTTTGATGAGTCTGAAAATTTTACTGGGATTCAGGGATTTTCTAATGAACCTCTCAGCCAAATTTCAGAATGTTTCATAAAGTAGTTCTCCAGATAAAATTCCCAAAATTTTAAACTTTAGGGATTTAATTCTGAAAAACTATCCACTTTCATGAGCTGAAATTGGTATTGCTGGAAAGTACTCAGAATTCTGAGTTCAGCAAAATTTCGTTCATCAAATGTGGAGTTTCCTAGCAAAAGTTCTATTCATTTGAAGTTTGAACTAAAACTGGAAATTCCAAAAATGTTTAAATCCTGCGGGTGGGTCCACCGCCCACGTGTCGACCGCTGGAGCCGCGCCACACGGGGCCACAGACTCCTTCCCGCGCGGCCGCACTGGATCCCGGACCACAGAGAATCCCACCCATTTATCTCCAGCCGCTGACGCGTGGGGCCTACCCCTTCGTCTTCCTCCGGCCACCCGCGCGACCCCGCCACCAAGCTCGCCGGAGCTCTCGCCGGAGAGGGGTTCCGGTCCTCGGAGCTTGCTGAATCTCGCTGCCAGTGCCTATCTCGGCCTGAGGAACACGGTGGTGCCCTCCCCAGAACTTGACAACCACTGGAACAGTGCTCCCGACGGCAACAGCGGCCGGGAGCTCACCGGCGACGTCCAACTCGGCATCCCATGCACCTTTTTCGATGTGGTTTGCTCGGGGAGCTCCGCTGACACCTGCTGGTCACGGACATGGACACCGATCCCTGTGAAAACGGCGGTAACTACGACCTCATTGGCAACCTAGGCCGGATATCGGCTGTGCTTCAGAAAACTTCAAAGAACCGTAAACATAGCCCACGGTTCTTACTGGTTTTCGATCCTAGGTGGTCGTGGCAGTGTATAGAGCGTGTGCGTGACTCGGTTTGCCCGGTGATGAGCTAACCCCCACGAATTTTGGGATTTTGTGGGAGCTCGGTCTCAAGACCCCCGAAGCTTTCCCGGCGAAATACTCCCTCGACAGCCCATGAAATGAAGAGCGGTAGGGACTAGAAGAATCAGCACCTTAAGGCGGTCCTTTCTTGTGTTGCTCGTCAGGCACGAGCGCGCCTGTGCTGGCCGGACGCCGGCGATCAGAGAGGGCGGCGTTTCTGTGCTCGCGCGGAGTCCAGAAAGAAGCTCGGTAGGGGGGGTTCTCGTTTGGAAAGCAGGAGGAAGGCGGCGTGGGCTGTGCGCTGGCCTTTGAGCCGCGGTTTGACACCGTGAGGTGGCCGATTGCTGCCTCGGTGGCTCGCCGCCGTACCCTTGCTTGCACGCGAAGTCGAGGTCGGCTGCAGCAACCGACTGCCCCTCGTGTGTGCCACTGACCTGTGGGCCTCCCCTTCATTCCTTTTTCTCTAATAATTCTCTTCTGTTTTTGCTAATTATCCCACCAGCTACTCACAATTTAATGTGAGACTTAGTCACCAAGTCTTGGTTTACTTGCTCTTCACAACATTTCCCTTTTCACAACATTTCCTAAAATATCCCACCAGGTTACTTGCTCTTCACAACATTTCCTAAAATATCCACAATGAAAACTGTGGTGTTGTGAGGTGAAGAAAAGTTTTTACAAGTCCCTTTTCTTGGGCTTTTACATGTGGTACCCATGCAAGCATGTTCACTTTTATTGGGTCGACCTTGGGAACATGATAAGGATGCTTTGCACCATGGTATAAGTAATAAATATACTTTTATGCATAATAGAAAGAAAATTACTTTGATACCTTTGACTCCTGCTGAAATTGTACAAGCTGATAGGGAGAGAGCTGGAATTTCTAGTAGTTCTAAATCAGAAAATCAACAAGTCATTAATTCTGTGTTACCACCAAATAATGAGAGATCTACACCTAGTTCTAAGACTAAGGGCATTAAATTGAAGGGTCGTGTAATGCTTGCTACAAAAGCAGACCTTGCTGAAATTTCTGATCATAATATTTGCTGTGCATTGGTGTGCAAACAAGTTTTATTCTCCATTGATGATATTGCTAGGTCTTTGCCTCCAGCAGTTAGTAACTTGTTGCAAGAGTATGAGGATATTTTTTCAGCTGAGATACCCCCGGGACTTCCACCTTTGAGAGGGATTGAACATCAATTGATTTGTTCCAGGTGCAATTTTGCCAAACCGTGCTGCATATAGGACCAACTCCGAGGAGACTAAGAAAATTCAGCGGCAAGTCCAAGACCTTTTGGACCGTGGGTATGTATGTGAAAGCCTTAGTCCTTGTGTTGTTCCTGTACTTTTGGTTCCTAAGAAAGATGGTATTTGGCGTATGTGTGTTGATTGTAGAGCCATTAACAATATTACTATAAGGTATCGTCATCCTATTCCTAGACTAGACGACATGCTTGATGAGTTGTGTGGTTCTATAATTTTCACTAAGATTGACTTGCATAGTGGTTACCACCAAATAAGAATAAAATTGGGAGATGAATGGAAAACAGCTTTCAAAACCAAATTTGGGTTGTATGAGTGGTTAGTAATGCCTTTTGGTTTAACTAATGCACCAAGTACATTCATGTGCTTGATGAATGAGGTTTTGAGAGCTTTTATTGGAAAATTTGTGGTGGTTTGCTTTGATGATATCTTGATTCATAGCAAGTCATTGGATGAACATATGGATCATTTACGTGCTGTTTTTAATGCTTTGAGAGATGCACGTTTATTTTGTAACCTTGAGAAGTGCATCTTTTGTATGAATTGAATTTCCTTTCTTGGCTATGTTGTGACTCCACAGGGAATTGAGGTGGATGAGATGAAAATTCAAGCGATCAAGAGCTGGCCAATACCTCAAGCCATCACACAGGTAAGGAGTTTTCTTGGTCTTGCAGGTTTCTACCGATGTTTCGTCAAGGATTTTAGCACTATTGCTGCCCCATTGCATGAGTTGACTAAGAAAGGTGTGGTGTTCCATTGGGGGAAAGCACAAGAGGAGTCCTTTGACACCTTGAAGGACAAGCTTACACATGCACCATTGCTGCAACTTCCTGATTTTAGTAAGACTTTTGAACTTGAATGTGATGCTAGTGGAGTTGGCATTGGTGGTGTCTTACTGCAAGGTGGTAAACCGGTTGCATACTTTAGTGAAAAACTTAATGGTCCTGTCCTGAATTACTCCACATATGATAAAGAATTTTATGCTCTCGTACGATGCTTAGAGACATGGCGTCATTATTTATGGCCTAAAGAATTTGTTATTCATTCTGATCATGAATCGCTAAAGCATATTCGTTCTCAAAATAATCTGAATCGTAGACATGCAAAATGGATTGAATTTATTGAGTCTTTTCCTTATGTCATTAAACATAAGAAAGGGAAGGATAATTTGATCGCTGATGCATTGTCTAGACGATATAATATGTTGTCCCAACTTGATTGTCGAATTTTTGGACTTGAATCAATTAAAGAACAATATGCTCTTGATGCTGATTTTAAAGATGTGTTGCTTCATTGTGGAAAAGGTCATACCTGGAATAAATTTGTACTGGATGATGGATTCTTGTTTAGAGCTCACTGCCTATGCATTCCAGTTGGTTCCATTCGTCTTTTGTTATTACAGGAGGCACATGGTGGAGGTTTGATGGGCCATTTTGGCGCAAAGAAGACGGAGGATGTTCTGGCCACACATTTCTTTTGGCCAAAGATGAGGAGAGATGTAGAGCGGTTTGTGGCTCGCTGCACCACATGTCAGAAAGCTAAGTCCCGTTTGAATCCACATGGTTTATACATGCCTCTTCCCACTCCTTCCATTCCTTGGGCGGATATCTCTATGGACTTTGTTTTGGGATTACCTAGGACTAAGAGGGGGAGGTACAGAATTTTTGTTGTGGTGGATCGTTTTTTCTAAGATGGCACATTTTATACCGTGTCAGAAAAGTGATGATGTTGTACATATTGCCGACCATTTTTTCAAAGAGATTGTTTGCTTGCATGGTATGCCTTCTACTATTGTTTCAGATCGTGATGCTAAATTTTTGAGTCACTTTTGGCGCACCCTATGGAATAAGTTGGGTACAAAACTGTTGTTCTCTACAACATGTCACCCACAAACTGATGGGCAAACAGAAGTAGTGAGCCGCACTTTGGGCACCATGTTAAGAGCTGTTTTGAAGAAAAATTTAAAGATGTGGGAAGAATGTTTGCCACATGTGGAGTTTGCATATAATCGGGCAACACATTCTACCACCAAGGTAAGTCCTTTTCGTGTAGTGTATGGATTCAATCCTCATGCTCCTATTGATATCTTGCCTTTACCTACTAGTGAGAGAACTCATAATGATGCAAAGGAACGTGCTGATTTTATTTTGAAAATTCATAAGACCACTAAACACAATATTGAAAAGATGAATGAAAAATATAGAATTGCTGGTAGTAAAGGTAGGCAGGAAGTTAGACTTGAACCGGGTGATTTAGTTTGGTTACACTTGAGAAAGGATAGATTTCCAGAACTGAGAAAGTCTAAATTGATGCCTAGAGCTGATGGTCCTTTTAAAATACTTGAGAAGATTAATGATAATGCATATAAACTTGAGTTGCCTCCCGAGTTTGGGGTTAGTCCCACCTTTAACATTTCAGATTTGAGGCCATATTTGGGAGAAGAAGATGAGCTTGAGTCGAAGAAGACTCCAATGCAAGAGGGGGAGGATGATGTGGACATCACTCCTGCAGATATACACAACACTCACATGGTAGACATGCAAGGTCCAATTACTAGAGCTCTAGCACGACAATTGAATTTAGAGGTGAGCTCGTTCCTGAACAATTCTTTATATGTGAATTTTGAGAGTATGTTGCTACCTAATGAATTAATTATGATTAGGAACCATGGAGAGGACATGGAGATACATGGAGAGGGGTTTGGAGCCTTGGAGGACCAGAAAATACGCCAACAAGAAGTTAGAGACTGAGCCCAACTCAAACTCGAGTCCAACTCGGGCCCAGGAGCAGTCCGCCTTAAAATGGATGCACAGGAGGCATACGGACTCCGTTTTTGACGTTCTACATATGCACGGAAAGCTGAGAGGATAAACTTTCCAATGGAACTGGCCCACGTCAAAATTCCCTTGGAGTTGATGGGAAACTTTGAAACAATATAAAGTTTAGAGTCTGTCAGGGTGTTGCATCACCTAGTTGGGCCATTGGGCCTTGTATCGAGTCCAAGTCCATTATGTTCGTGTCTTAGTGTTAGGTCACGACCCCAGCACCCCCCTGGTCATCCTCCACCTCCTTTATACCCCCTAGCCGCCGTCACAAACAGCTGGGTTTTGCTTAGATTATTCTGTCAAGAACAGTTTTGCCGTTCATCGGTTTGTGAGACCCCAACTTGAGTGCTTCATATCTTTCAGCAATTTGGTTGCATTCTTTCTTGTTCTTGGTTGTGTTCTTCGATTCGCAGGCAAGGATTAGCCTTCTTGGTGAGGTCAACCGCGCAATATCGGTTGATAACCTGAGGAGACGTGGTGCTGCGGTTGCAGGGTTCAGAATGTGTTGTTCGGAAGCCGGATCGATTTGTGTCAAGTCTCCACCAAATCGAGAGTTATAGAACCTTTCGGAAGATCGGGACCCCTGTACACATCAGTCTCTATATATTAGGAAAAATAACGGAATGATTTTTAGCTTTTAGCTCCAACTTCTAAATTCCATATCTCGGTGTAGGAAGCTCCAAAAATGGTGAAACCAAGTCCTATGGACTCATTAGACTCTCAAGTTTCTGAGAAACCACATTTGGAGCATGCCAAGACCCTAGAATTGCCATAGGAATTTAGAGAAGCCAAATAGCTAAATAAATTCTTTAGGCCACATCTTACATCAACATTGTCTGAAATTTTGCAAGCCATATTTATGTATGATCTATGGACCACTGTAAAAATTTCAGAGCAAGTTCAGATCATCTTCTCCAGCTTTCTGCCGATTATGTCCAGCTTCATACTTATGTCCATTAGCTATTTCTTTGAACTTTATTCCAAAGACCTCCATTGATCCAAAATGGTTCTTTCTCTGTCCACCACATAACCAGAACCCAAATCTCGAGTCTTAGTTGGTTGAAATCATTCTTAAGTCATAACACACATTTGCTTTTTAATTCATGTACTTGCAATATAAAACTGTGCATATTCATGTCGGTAGGAAATACGACGAAGGAGGTCGACGAGCAACTTGACTCGGAGCAGCAAGTTGAGGCTTAACTCATCGCCGAGCTACTGACTATAAAGTAGAACTAAACCTGCAGCAACATAATGCAAGCCCCGGTTTGCATTTAACAAATTTTTAGTTACATTTTACTTTGTATCACTTTTATGGGTCTAGTATCAATTGTGCATTAGGTCAAGGTGATTGATACTCCAAATGCATGACCCACAAACCCTTGGAGTTAAAGGGTAGAATAGGTTACCTTCGTGTAGCTTCAGCTAGGCTTAAGTTGTATAGGATCCTGTACAAGTCGGGTAGTTGGAAGCTACTCGCGAGTTTAGGATGTTGGTTCAGCGGGGTATGATTCTAGAGAATGGAAGTTCTGGAATGAAAAATGAGACCGAGCAGAGAGTAGGAACAGCAGGACGTTGGGCCTGTGTGACTATAGCTCTGTTTGTGTCGGTTAAGGACCGATGCGTATGCCGCCCTGCTGAGCAAGTTTGAACAGTACCAGATGCATACTGGAATTATGGGGTCCAGGAAACCGATGTAACTCTGGTACTCTCGTGTCAAAACTTATACGGCCGTCCTTTGGGGGTTGGTGTCAGAGGTGTAAACCCCTAGCGGAGCAACTTCGACGTGTTCCGTGTAGTGGCCCTTCTGATGGGTCGGCGGAACTGGTTCGGCATTGGAGTGACGGGGGAAAGGTTGCTGCATACAACGTAAGAAAGAGCTCGTGTGAGTCTTTCGAGGTTGGTGTATGTGTCGTGTATTCCGGGTGTGTCCTGATTGCAATCACCGTCCCTCGCAGTTATATGAGTACCACTTGTTCACTGAGTTGTGACGTAGTAATAAATTCCAGATAAAGTGTGATGAATCATTGCTGATGTGAAGTTCTTAAATTCATTGTATTGCCAACCATGTATGCTGTAGTTGTAGAGCTCATTAAGTTTATTTTCCTCTTTGGGCATCACCACATCAGAGGAAAGCGTTTCTTGTTTCATTGTGGACTTCCAATGTGAGAGCTGCCTAAGGCATAATAATCTGCTGCTATTAAACTGAAAATAAGGATTAACATGTAGGTGTGTCGTTATTGCATCATGCTTTCCCTATGTTAGTAATCCCTGCATGTAGAGTTTCATGGTTTAGAAATGTCGGTTAAGTCTTGCTGAGCCATCGTGCTCACGGTTGCATTATTAGTGTTTTGCAGGTTATAAAATTTGCTATGAAGATGGTTGTTCGGTGAGCCATCAGCGACTCACTGGAAACCCTGCCGCTGCACTCATCTTTGTGGAAGCTAGTAAGAAGCGTCCGCGGGATGGACATCTTCTCTTTTACATAGCTAGGACCGAGAGTAAGTGTGTATGTATATTCCGCTGCGTGTACCTTCGTGGTACATTATTTTGTAAATGACACTATCTTGAGAAATAAAAGACTTTGTACTTTATGGTTCTTTTCGTGTATGCTATTGGGTGCCGCATCGCACGGCACCACCCAATGTGTATCCTGGAGTGTGGATCCCGGAAGGGGTTCCCCACACGAACACCACCCGAGCCTCCTCAGAGTGTCACCGAGGGCAGCCACCTCCAGCTTCTTGCATCGAGCTGGCGACCTGCTCATGGCTTCAACACCTCACGGTGTGATCCTCTCACTCACCAACCAAGCTGCAAGTGGAGGCCATCTTCTCGCTGTTTCCTTCGTGCTGGCGACCAGCTCGTGGGATTGAGTAGCTTCCAACGTGATATTTTGCTCACAAAAAACAGCAACCCCGGACGTTCTTTTTCCCTCGCACAGGAACTTCACCGAGGCGCCGAATTTGAAGTTTTGAACCTAACGGAAGGTTAACTCCCGGTAATCAAATTCAGTTTGTGGAAATAGCTGCGAATTTTGAATTGAAATGGTGGAGCCACTGTTGTTTGGAGGGGGGATTTCGGCAGGACCCGCAGGTCAGTGGAACAGAGGCAGCACTTGAATTCTCTTCTGTGTGCGCTCGACACCGAGGGTGCAGGTGCCACCGAGACACTCTCCACCGAGCTAGCTGGGTGCCTGCTGCTCTCCGAGGCGGTTTGATCCCTTCCTTCAGCTGCTCGGTAAGGGCACAAACAAATTTCCTTTTGCCTGCTCGCCACTTCACCGAACAGAACCTTGCACACGCACGCTCACTCGAAAAAAAACAGCGCCGGCTCTGCTCTTCATCACTGATCAACCTACAGCCACTGAGGCTCCCAGCTGAGCTGACCAGAGGGTGTGCCGGCCTCCACTGGACGTCATCCGCACGTCCCCAGCTTGTGTCCATCGTCCTCCGCGGTGCCGAGCCAACTTTTCCCTCCGGTGCAGCACGACGTCGCCATCACTTCTCCCTGCCTTCCGGTCGCTCCAACGCCTCTCCCGCACGACCAACACCTCCCTAAGGTGCACCAAGGTGTGTAGATCATGCTCCTGACCTCCCCTTGCTTGTCCCGACTGCCGGCTGGCTGGAATTTGGGTTTTCGCACCGGTGCACGTGAAGAACGGATCAAAACCAAACAGGGAAATTCGTCCAACACGCATGATCATTTGTTATTCTGTTCAAGCCATAGAACCTACATCTCCTAGCGCCCTCCCATGCTGAATACCAAAGCGAACCATCCACCACACGCCCCAGGCGACCGGAATCCACCGGCGGCGGCAAAAATGGGTCGGTCCTCCGGTGAATCCCCTTTTCCTGCCGTTTGCTGCAAGGTTTGGCATGCGTTCCATGTTCCCCAATCACTAGTGATGCTTTAGGGAAACTTATGTCATCGGGAGAAGCTTGGTACACACCGGAACATGTCGATGCCGTGCCGCCGAGCGCCACCGCCAATGCCGACCTGTTTTCGGCTGTTTTCATGAGGTAAACCTTGCCCGGCAGCTGCGCCACATTCCCACAGTCGTGTAGGGCGAAACCGGAGCAAAAATGATGGAGAATTCAGGGAGAACGAGCCGCGCCATGATCTGTGCCGGTGTGCACGCGCGTTCTCTGGCGGGAGGTTGAAGAAGCATCTGACCCGTGGGCCCCCCTTTGAGTTCTCTGTGTAAATTTCAAACAGAAAGTTATTCAAATTTGAAAAATCCATAACTTTGTGTAGAGAACTCCAAAAAGGGTGAAACTGTTGGAATCCTCACAAGGAGTACTTCACAGAGGAACAAATTGCTTGCTATGAAAATGCCCAGGAATTTCTGTTGAATTGTTTTTAGTAAATCCTTTAGAGATTTATTCCAGGAGCAATTCTTTATGAAACATTCCCAAATTTGGGCAGCTAATACTTTTCATAGTTACTGATCTCCAGTAAAAATTTGAGCTTCATTGGAGTTCATTTGCTAGGCCAAATTGCCTTCCAAAGATCAGCCTTTATTTGAAAATTCAGATTCTAAACAGAAACTTTTCAGAACTCCTGTCCAACTTCAAAAATTCATATATCTCTATTGGTAACTCCAAAAATGGTGAAACAATTTTTTTAGAACCACGGAGACTTACCCTAATTAGATCTTCCACTGTTAGACATGTTAAAACTCCAGATTTTGGCTCAAAATTCAGAGAAGCCTTGCACTTGTGGAATTTTGGAGACCACAATGTGCAATGAAATTTCTCCAAATTGTGCCCAGATCATCCTTAGCGAGTCTAATATCCACTGGAAAAATCCCAAAGCCAATTAATGTAAAGGCCTAAGTTTTTGGCATATATTCAAAGTGTTCATCACCACACACACACACACCTCATTTGAAGGAACTTTTTGAATACCTTTGAAGAGCAAGTAAACACCATCAACATGCTCATTAGACAATAAACTCACCAAATGCAAAATGTGGCGGACCGGGATCCGCTCATCCAGGATCGCAGAGGGTGGTGCCGCACGATGCGACACCCGACAGCACACGTCATAAGGACATAATATATTACATGGGAAACCAACTGAACTGTACAAAACAGGTACAAACTTCAGTTACAACCTATTGTTTATATTACACAGCGGAAGTCTAAATTATACAACTCACGCCCGCCTATCTAGCAAAAGTCGGTTGCCCAGCCCTAGGGCAACCCACACTAGCTGCATGTCTCAGCTCAGCGCGGCGTGTATGGCTCCCACTCAGCCGTGGTCTCCGATGGAGGGTAACCCTCGCCGGTGGACTCGTAACCCAAGTCCGTGGGTGGCTCCTCACCTGAAAAACACTTAAGCGGCAACCGTGAGCACGATGGCTCAACAAGACTTAACCGACTCACCTAGGCATGAAACTCTACATGAGGTGTACAATGAACATAGGATTGTAACAGTGCATCAAATGGACACGCCTACAAGTTCATCCTTAGTTTATATTTTAGCCACAAGTTAACAGTTTGGGAATCTGAAATTTAGTAAGCAATATTTGGTGGCACACATGTAGGAATACAATTATATCATACAGCAGAACTGAATCATAACATTCCATAAATTATCTACGTTATGACGCAGTGAACAAGCGGTACTCGTCACCGCAGGAGACGGCGAATCGACTCGATATACACCTGCAGGGAAACCCAAAGAGCACGTCACATACGCCCATCCGTGGAGCTGCACAGCACGCTTACTCGATGTCGTACAAGACAACCTTTCACCCAACAGCCCAAACGTCGAACCGGTCGCACCAAAACGAGCAGGAGGTTCCCCACACGGAGCATCTCTCTATGCCCGTTAGCATATTTCCACCTTGCTGCCCTCAGCCTACACCTATAAATCGGTTTGTTATGCCTCGACGCCCGGAGGTTTTGGCTACATCGGTTTATCGGGGCCCATATATCCGATATGCCTTCGGTACGTTCAATACTTGTTCAGCAGGGCCGCACACGGATCGGTCCTCAATCGACACGGACAGGGCTGCGCACACAAGGCTTCCTCTTGCTGCGCCCTAGCCCCTTCCTAGTCTCATTTTCATTACTACAGTGATCTCACATCACTCGAACCAAACCCGTGTGTCCCAAGCCTAACTCGCGAGTAGATTCCAACTACTCGACTTGTACCGAAGTCCTATGAATCATTAAGCATAGCCTGTCTACTCGAGGTCTTAGACACTACCCTCACTCTTAGGGAAAAATTCTGGTTATGCAAGTGGGGTTCCATTCATCCTACACCTAATGCACATTCATACTTCACACTAGACATGTGAACAAAGCAAAACCTTTATAAAGGAGGTTAATGCAAACCGGGGCTTGCCTTGTTGCTGCTGGTCAGGGGTTAGGTCTTCGTCCGGAAGGAGGAAGTCGAGCACTTCCGGAGTCTCCTCGCCTTCAGCGACTACACGTTAATGAAATACTACATGTTAATTTAAATGCAATGTGTAAACTTGAATACGTAATTACTAATAACTCTAGCTAGCCCTCCCCTTTGGTTCTGAATTTTTTATGGTGGCTTGGTAGGGTCCTAACCGGAGTCTTGACCAAGTTTCATTTGAAACAAAGTTCATTTGAACCTTGTACAAATAAAATCCCATTAGGTCAATATTTGAGCCTCTAAGTAATTTCATGGGTTTTTATGGCTCCAACCATTACTTTCTGGGAACTAGAATTTAAGATGGTTCTAATGGAATTGGTTTCATGTCATTTGAAGAATTCTACTAAAAGTTATGCCCTAAATAAGATTTGAGAAAATCTGAAAAATGTTCCTGTACATTTTTCTATTTTCTCAGGGCAGTTCACTTAATCACCCCATTAGGGGGACTAAATGAACTTGGATGAGTCTGAAAATTTTACTGTGACTCAAGGATTTTCCAATGAACCTCTCAGCCAAATTTCAGAATTTTGCATGAAGTAATTCTCCAGATAAAATTCCCAACAATTTAGAATTTAGGGAATTAATTCTGGAAAACTATTAGGTTTCATGAGCTGAAATTGGTATTTCTGGAAAGTACTCAGAATTCTGAGTTCAGCAAAATTTGGTTCACTTAATCTGGAGCTTCCTAGCAAAAATTCTATGCATTTGAAGTTGAACTAAACTGGAAAATCCCCCAAAATGTTTAAACTCCTGCAGGTGGGGCCCACTCTTTAACCCGGCCCACTGGGAAAGCGGCCACACCGCGGCCCACGGGGTTTTACCTGCGCTGCCGCACTGAATCCCGTCCGCAAACGGATCCCCGCACGAGACCAGAGGCTGACCGGTGGACCGGGCCCCCCTTCGTCTACCTCGCGCTCTCCCGCAGCTCCCGCGGCGGTGCTTCGCCGGAGTCCTCGCCGCCGGCCGTTTCGCTGCACGACCTTCGATGGTTCTCGCCGCCTGGGCCTAACTTGACTCGGAGAACACAATGGTGCCCTCACCAAAGCTCGGCGATGGATGGAACCCTGCCTGTGACGGTGACAGTGGTTCTCTCTACTCCGGCGATGTCGCCCGGGCTACTCAGGGCCTTATTCTTCAAACGGTTTGCTCCTACAGCTCCGCTGTGGCATGCTGAGCACGAATATGAGCTTGGTTGGCCATGGAAATGGCCGGAGCTACATGCTCACCGTCGACCTAGGCCCGATATCGGCTGTGCCCCGAAAATTTCGAAGAACCGTAACCCTAGCCCATGGTTCTTGCTAGTTTTCGATCCTAGGTGGTCTCTTACCAGTGCAGAACGTGTGTGTAGCTCGGAATCCCCGGTGGTGAACTACCCACTCCGAATTTCCGCGTTTTGCACCATTCGGTACTTTGAACACCGAATGAATAAACGGCCAAATACTACCCCGACGAAGCACGAGAGGAGGAACGGTCGGCACGAGCGTGTCATGCACCTTGGAGAAGACCTTTTTCGTATAGCTCGCCGGGCACAAAACGGGTCCTAGCTCTCGGACGCCGGGGATCAGAGGAGGTCGGCGTTCTGTTCTCGCACGGAACCGAGAGAGGAGCTCGGGGTGTGGTCGTTCTCGCTTGGAAAACGGAAGGAAGGGTGGAGTAGCGTGTGCGCTGGCCTTTGAGCCGTGATTTTATCACCATGAGGTGGACGTTCAATCGCTTCTGGCGGTCAGGGCGCCGGTGCAATCGCGCTGGCGCGCGCGCGAGGCTTCGGCTGAAGGAAATATTTCCCGAGGGAAACTTCAGACTGAAGTCTGCTGACATGTGAGCCTCCCCTCTAATTCCTTTTCGACTTCTTTTCATTTCTGTTGGTACTCAAATATTCCCAGCTACTCACAATTGAAGATGAGACTTAGCCCCCAAGTTTTGGTTTGAATTTGAGTTCTCAAATTTGAAATTTGTTTGGCTAAGTTTGCTTCATGTTTGAACTGAAATTCAAATTCAGTTTTGAATTCTTGCAAATTTAGCTCCCGACAAGATGAACTCCAATGGGGATGGAAATTGGTGGGCTAACTCAGAAAAATATGCTGAGTTTGAATATGAAGCTAACTTTTGAATTTGAGGGATGAAAGTTGCTACAATTTGAATTTACATTCAAATTGGCCTCTTTTTCAAATGCCTCAAAAATTGCCTCAAAAAGTGTTGGGTTTGCATGAAACTTGGCTTGAACCTTCCCAAGACTTTTTAAGTCCTAGGGGTGAGCTCAACCTCTCATGTTCATGTGTAGAAATCCTACTTTGTGAAAGTTAGGGATTTCTCCTCTAATCACTCTTTTGATGGAGGTTACTTGCTCTTCACAATTTTTCACAAGATATCCACAACAAAACTGTGGTGTTATGAGGTGATGAAAAGTTTTTGCAAGTCCCTTTTCTTGGGCTTTTACATCCCTCCCCCCTTAAAATAATCTCATCCCGAGATTATAAAAGAAGAGATAACGATGTAATAGGGACTCACCTGTGTTGAGACGCCATGAACTCCGGGTAATTGGAGCGAAGAAATTCCTCGCTCTCCCACGTCGCTTCTTCGGCGGTGTGGTTGCTCCAGAGTATTTTGTAGAACCACAATGTTCGGCTGCACGTGGTTCGGGCCTTCTTATCAATAATTGCCACCGGATACTCATCATACGTCAAATCCGGTTGCAATTCGCCGATGTCTTCGGTAGGAACAGCGGCTGTATGCTTCAGACATTTTCGCAGTTGCGAAACATGGAAAACGTCGTGAACACCAGCAAGAGATGCCGGTAGCTCCAATCTATACGCCGCTGGTCCACACTTCTCGGTGATAGCATAGGGTCCAATGAAACGGGGAGCGAGTTTCCCCTTGACACCGAACCAATGCACGCCCTTCATCGGAGACACACGGAGATACACGTGTTCACCGATGGCAAAGTGCAACGGCCTACGCCTCTTATCAGCGTAGCTCTTCTGCCGGGATTGAGCGGCCTTCAAGTTAGCTTGAATCGTCCGAACGTGCTCTTCGGCGTCGTTCACCATATCAACCCCGAATGTGACCCTTTCACCGAACTCGTACCAGTTTAATGGGGTGCGGCATTTGCGACCGTAGAGAGCTTCGTAGGGTGCCATCTTGATACTCGCCTGATAGCCGTTGTTGTACGAGAATTCCGTCAACAGTAGGTTATCATCCCAGTTCCTACCAGGGTGGATGGCACATGCTCTCAACATGTCTTCCAGAACCTGATTCACCCTCTCTGTTTGGCCATCTGTCTGAGGGTGGTAGGCGGAGCTTCTAATCAGTTTAGTACCCAAAGAAGCGTGCAACTGCTCCCAAAAGCGAGATACAAATAATGCCCCTCGATCTGAGACGATGGTCTTGGGTACTCCATATAAACATAGAATCTTCGCTATGTACAGCTCCGCATATTTGCCGGCATTGTAACGTGTGTGCACTGGGATCAAGTGAGCTGTCTTGGTTAACCGGTCAACGATTACCCAAATAGAATCATGTTTGTTGGAATTCAGGGGTAATCCCACAATGAAATCCATGCTCACATCTTCCCATTTCCATGCCGGGATCTTCAGGGGTTGCAGCAGTCCTGATTTCTTCATATGATCAGATTTCACTCGTCTACACATATCGCACTCGGATACGTACTTCGCTACCTCCCGCTTCATCCGTGTCCACCAAAATTTCTTTTTCAATCTTGGTACAGTTTGTTTCTGCCCGGATGAATGGAGTATTTAGACAAGTGAGCTTCATTGAGGATCTTTCTCCTCAGTTCCATATCTCTGGGTACGACTATGCGGTCATTGAACCATAGTGTCCCCTCATTATCTTTCCGGAAACACTTGATCTCCCCATTGTCTATCCGTCTCCGGAGATGTGCCATACACTTATCAATCTTCTGAGCTGCAATGATGTCCTCCCTAATGGTAGGGATGAGGGCAAGGTTGTAGAGCGATCCATAAGGAACCAAGTATAAACTCGGCTCTTCCTCCTCCACCGGTGTAATGGTGAGGTGATGGACATGTGATTTCCGACTCAGCGCATCGGCAACCACATTCGCCTTGCCGGGGTGGTAATGAATCTCAACTTCATAATCTTTGATTAGTTCTAACCACCTCCTTTGCCTCATATTCAGCTCCTTCTGGGTGAAAATGTATTTCAAGCTCTTGTGGTCGGTGTAGAGATGCACCAAATTCCCCAGGAGATAGTGCCTCCACATTTTCAGCGCCAAAACCAATGCAGCAAGTTCAAGATCATGAGTCGGATAGTGCTGCTCACGGTTCCGAAGTTGGCGTGAGCCATACGCGACCACATGTCCTTCCTGCATCAACACGCAGCCGAGCCCAATACCAGACGCGTCACAGTACACGTCAAAGGGCTTGGTTGTATCTGGTTGAGCTAAGACCGGGGCTGTTGTGAGATGCTTCGCCAATGCTTGGAACGCTCCTTCACACGCCGTGTTCCAAACATATTTCATTCTCTTCTTCAGCAATTCTGTCATTGGTTTAGCGAGCTTAGAGAAGCTTGGAATGAATCTCCGATAGTATCCCGCTAACCCGAGGAAGCTTCTGACTTCATGAACTGAAGTGGGAGCTTTCCATTTCAGCACTTGCTCTATCTTGCTTGGGTCAACCGCAATGCCTTCCGCGGAGATGATATGTCCCAAGAATGGCACTTGGCTGATCCAAAACTCGCATTTGCTGAACTTGGCGTAGAGCTTGTGGTCTCGCAATCGTTGAAGAACGATCCTCAAGTGTTCGGCATGTTCGGCTGCTGTCTTGGAGTAAACCAAGATATCATCGATGAACACTACCACGAACTTGTCCAGCTCCGGCATGAACACCGAGTTCGTGAGATACATGAAATGGGCTGGAGCATTTGTGAGACCAAAAGACATGACGAGATATTCATATAATACATATCTCGTCGAGAAAGCCGTCTTCGGGATATCCTCCGCCTGGATCTTTATCTGATGATATCCAGAGCGAAGGTCCATCTTGGAGAACACATTTGCACCCACAAGTTGATCAAACAATATGTCGATGCAGGGCAGTGGGTACTTATTCTTGATGGTGACGGCGTTGAGCGGCCGGTAGTCCACACACAGCCTCAAGGTTTCATCCTTCTTCTTCACGAACAGCGCCGAGGATACCCAAGGCGAGGAATTCGGCCTAATGAAACCCTTGCTCAACAGATCATTGAGCTGCTCCTTCAGTTCAGCCAACTCATTCGGAGCCATTTTGTATGGTCTCCGTGATATGGGTGTAGTCCCGGGTGCAAGTTCAATCTTGAACTCGACATCCCGCTCAGGTGGCATGCCTGGAAGATCATCCGGGAACGCGTCGGGGTACTCCAGGACTACGGGGATGTCCTCTAACTTGAGAGCTTCAGCATTATTGATCGCTGAAACCTCCCGGACTGGATTATCTAATAGGAGGGACTGCAGACGGTGTAATGGGGAGTTGAGGTGAACCGTCCGTGATAGAGTTTCCAGGACAGCGCCATGGTAGCTTAGCCATGACATTCCTAAGATTGCATCAATTTTCTTCCCCTCAAGAATAATCATAGTGGTGGGATATATCTTCCCACCTAAGCACAGTGGTGCTTTCGGAACCATCATAGTTGCTGAAATCTTTCCTCCCGGTGAGCAGATCATATAAGAACACTCGGTTGGAAAGGCTTCCAGCTGATGCTTAACCACATAGGATGCACTTATGAAGTTGTGGGTTGCACCAGAATCAAATAATATGATGATGGCTTGATTGTCGAGAGTGAACGTACCCGCCAGCACGTTGTCTCCCTCCGGGGCGTCCTCATTGTCGAGGTGACGAACGCCCCCAGTTCGCTGACCAACCTTCTTGACCGGAGGTCGGCCTCGAGCATCGCCCTGGAATTGGGCTTGCCCTCTGCTTTGCTGCCCCTGGGGACAGTCCTTCGCGAAGTGGCCCGCCTGGCCACACGTGAAGCAAGTGAAGCGGGGCGGTCCCCCGCTGATCGGTGGACGGAAACCCGGGGCGCGTTGTGGCGGTGGAAACGCCCGGGGTGCCGCCTGCTGCTGCTGCTGTTGTTGCGGTCCCGTTGGTGGCATCGGCGGTCGAAACGGGGGTGACTGAAAAGGACGTCCCCCGAACCGCTGAGGTCGCGCCGGTGGATGCCACTGATGTACGGATGGTGTCCGATACACCATGCAGTACTTCTGGGGAGCGCCACCCCACTGCTGGGTGGAGCGCTGCGCTTCCGCTGCTCAGCTGCCAACTCCCGCTGAGCGTCCTCTTGCATAATCGCGGCATTGACGAGGTCGTTGAAGGTGCCGCGATTCCACTGAACGAGATGCATCTTCATCTAGGGGTGTAACCCCCGATAGAAGTGCTCCCGCTTCTTCTCCTCGGTGGAGACGTAGTCTGACGCATATTGCGCCTGATGGTTGAAGGCACAGGAGTAGTCATGGGCACTCCTCCCGCTCTGCTTCAGTTCCAAAAATGTTTGGAACTTCCTCTTCATCATCCCGGGAGGGATATGATAGGCGCGGAACGCCCCCCGGAACTCTTCCCACTGCACGGCATGGCCAGCCGGACGTGAGGCGACATAGTTCGCCCACCATGCACCAGCGGCACCGTGAAGCTGCTGCGCTGCGAACAGAGTCTTTTCCCGCTTCGTGCATTGGAGCAGCCCGAACTTGGACTCGATGGTCCGCAGCCAGTTGTCGGCCTCCAGTGGTTCTTCTGCTTCAGTGAACACTGGAGGGTGCGTACTCATGAAGTCCGAGTACGACACCTCACGGGGCTCATGAGGCCCCCTCTCTTGACGCCCCCGCCCCCCCCCCCCCCCCCCCCGCCTGGGACATATTCTGCACAATCGTGCGGAGCAGGTCGGTCTGCTCCTCACGACCCCCCACCAGTGCCGCTATCACATCCGCTAGAGTAAGCTGAGGCGGCGGTGATGGTTGCTGCTGCGGGGTGCTGTCGTAGGCCGGTGGCTGGGAGTCATCGCCTCCCTGCTGGCTAGAGCCACCAACCTCGTGCATGGTCCTAGTGCGAACCATCTGCAACCATACGATAATAAACATCAGTCCCGCAACATATTGCATGCAGTCCAATAAAAATAGGCGTAAAACATAATGACATTAAATTCATGCGATACATCTCGTATACAGATAATGTAATAACTTTGCACAAGATACACCATTACCAGACCAAATACAAGCTAGTTATAATCCAAATTGACGGACTTCCTCTTTGGAAGTTCATCACAACTAGGTTTGGTCACTACGAGACGTTACTATCGCCTTGTCATCACGTATAGTACCCTTTTATCTTCAATACGACACAAACATGGTCTCTAGTAAAAGAAACTTGAGTGAGACCTATACTCAAATATTTCACTAGTTGAAGATAACCTCTCATGAGTATGTTCTACCCCATTGGAAGTATTCAAACCCCTTCTAGGGTACCATTATCTCTCACATGAGTTCAACTGTCATTCCTCTGCCCGAATGACCAGTTTCTACATATTCCAGGTTTTGATCTGGTTCTGGGCAGTTTCATGACTCAAGTTGAATACCAAAGTTAAAGTTAACTTCAGTATATTTACAACGAGTACTTATTTGTCCTAAGATCAGCTCTGGCTTAGAAGTTATGGGAATTCAAAGTCAGCAGAATTTCGGGAAAAATTTCAACAGCACCTCCCTTGGAAGTTGCTGCTTTCAACTCTGGCTTCCACTAAATTCTGTGCTGAAATTTCAGAAACTTTGAATTGCAAAGATGTAACACATCTTCTACCCTTTCCAAGGATGTATCATATGACCATTTTAGATTTTTCTACTGGCAGTTATGCTTGAAAAACAGAACAGTCCAGAGAGTGTTTAACTCTGTCCTGATTCTGGACAGTTTACATTCCTCTGGAATTTAAGCCATCTTAAGGTGTGATTCAGCTCTGGAAGTCTACAACACAGTTGTAGAGTGCGTAAACACCTTCCTAGAACTATATCCCACACTTCCATTGACTAAATGATCTGTGAGTTATGCCCTGTCAAAGTTCAGCAAACTTGCTGCCCAAAACAGAGCACTCTGTTTTTCAATCTTTTGGAACTACACTCATCACTATTCAATTTTCCTACCCAACCAGGGTCCTAGATGTTGAACCTAGTGATTTTAATTCCTTGTTATCATTATTTTTCATGCACATGCTTATGATATGTCGATACTACGTTCCTCACAAAAGAAAATCCTACCCGGATTATACCGGCATATACGTCTCAAGTGTGGCACTAAACGGTATCTCGCACACGTTTACTACACGGATACATACATGGTTAGTACCTGCAGAAGACCACACAATAGTGATGCACTCAAAGGTTGTTTTATTTCAGGCAGTTCCATATTTGAAATTAAATACAAACGCCCGTATCATTGCCATACGGCCGTCCTTGAGTTAAGTCACGTCTCAAGGTACGTGATCGTGTTTCAACACCACAGGACGGGGAACCCGAGTATGTCATGAATGGGTCGTCACGGTTGGGAATGTTATCAACCCAACAGATACCACCTACTGCCCTGCAGGGCACGCCGATGGCAAGCGCTGCGTAGGTCCCCCTGGGCTACTTCCAGACGAACACACTCTCGCGTTACTGACCACGCGATGGGGTCTCCACTTACTTGCCTAATGCATGCTAGGGATCAGCGTTTCATATGAACACAGGAACATGAAGAGTCCAAGAGTTTCATATTGACGTCTCACACCAAGCTGTGAGACTCATTCCTGAACCACGTTCCTCGTCAGGGGAGCTAACCGAAATTGACCCGCTTTCGGTGGCGTTCCTTACCATTCTTACCAGAGCGTAGGTGCGTCGTTACATAATTTAAAATTCAGAATTATAACACATAGGTTAGTCTTGCCACTTTAAGTAACTATGCTAATATAGTCCTTACTTGGGCAACTACCGAATCCTCACCGTAAACCTAAGTTTTCCCGTAATACAGTCCTTAAGTACTGTGCTATCCCCAATGCAGCTCTGATACCAGGCTGTGGCGGACCGGGATCCGCTCATCCAGGATCGTAGAGGGTGGTGCCACACGATGCGACACCCGACAGCACATGTCATAAGGACATAATATGTTACATGGGAAACCAACTGAACTGTACAAACAGGTACAAACTTCAGTTACAACATTGTTGTTTATATTACACAACGGAAGTCTAAATTATACAACTCACGCCCGCCTATCTAGCAAAATCCGGTTGCCCAGCACTAGGGCAACCCACACTAGCTGCACGTCTCAGCTCAGCGCGGCGTGTACGGCTCCCACTCAGCCGTGATCCTCGACGGAGGTAACCCTCGCCGATGGACTTGTAACCCGAGTCCGTGGGTGGCTCCTCACCTGAAAAACACTTAAGCGGCAACCGTGAGCACGATGGCTCAACAAGACTTAACCGGCTCACCTAGGCATGAAACTCTACATGAGGTGTACAATGAACATAGGATTGTAACAGTGCATCAAATGGACATGCCTACAAGTTCATCCTTAGTTCATCTTTTAGACACAAGTTAACAGTTCAGGAATCTGAAATTTAGTAAGCAATATTTGGTGGCACACATGTAGCAATACAATTATATCATACAGCAGAATTATATCATAACATTCCATAAATTATCTATGTTACGATGCAGTGAACAAGCGGTACTCGTCACCGCGAGGGATGGCGAATCGACTCGATATACACCTGCAGGGAAACCCAAAGAGCACGTCACGTACGCCCATCCGTGGAGCTGCACAGCACGGTCACTCGATGTCGTACGGGACAACCTTTCACCCAACAACCCATACGTCGAACCGGTCGCACCAAAACGAGCAGGAGGTTCCCGACACGGAGCATCCCTCTATGTCCGTTAGAAGATTTCCACCTTGCTGCCCTCAGACTACACCTATACATCGGTGCGTTATGCCTCAACGCCCGGAGGTTTAGGCTACATCGGTTTATCGGGGCCCATATATCCAATATGCTTTCGGTACGTTCAATACTTGTTCAGCAGAGCCGCACACGGATCGGTCCTCAATCGACACGGACAGGGCTGCGCACACAAGACTTCCTCTTGCTGCGCCCTAGCCCCTGCCTAGTCTCATTTCATTACTACAGTGATCTCACATCACTCGAACCAAACCCGTGTGTCCCAAGCCTAACTCGCGAGTAGATTCCAACTACTCGACTTGTACCGAAGTCCTATGAATCATTAAGCATAGCCTGTCTACTCGAGGTCTTAGACACTACCCTCACTCTTAGGGAAAAATTCTGGTTATGCAAGTGGGGTTCTATTCATCCTACATCTAATGCACATTCATACATCACACTAGACATGTGAACAAAGCAAAAACTTTATAAAGGAGGTTAATGCAAACTGGGGCTTGGCTTGTTGCTGCTTGCAGGGGTTAGGTCTTCGTCCAGAAGGAGGAAGTCGAGCACTTCTGGAGTCTCCTCGCCTTCAGCGACTACACGTTAATGAAATACTACATATCAATTTAAATGCAATGTGTAAACTTGAATACATAATTACTAATAACTCTAGCTAGCCCTCCCCTTTGGTTCTGAAATTTTTATGGTGGCTTGGTAGGGTCCTAACCAGAGTCTTGACCAAGTTTCATTTGAAACAAAGTTCATTTGAACATTGTACAAATAAAAGCCCATTTGGTCAATATTTGAGCCTCTAAGTAATTCCAGGGGTTTTCGTGGCTCCAACCATTACTTTCTGGAAACTAGAATTTAAGATGGTTCTAATGGAATTGGTTTCATGTCATTTGAAGAATTCTACTGAAAGTTATGCCCTAAATAAGATTTGAGAAAATCTGAAAAATGTTTCTGTACATTTTTCTATTTTCTCAGGGCAGTTCACTTAATCACCCCATTAGGGGGAATAAATTAACTTGTATGAGTATGAAAATTTTACTGTGACTCTAGGATTTTCCGAGGAACCTCTCAGCCAAATTTCAGAATTTTTCATGAAGTAATTCTCCAGATAAAATTCCCAACAGTTTAGATTTTAGGGAATTAATTCTGAAAAACTATTAAGTTTTATGAGCTCAAATTGGTATTGCTGGAAAGTACTCAGAATTGTAAGTTCAGCAAAATTTGGTTCACTGAATTTGGAGCTTCCTAGCAAAAGTTCTATGCATTTGAAGTTGAACTAAACTGGAAAATCCCCCAAAATGTTTAAACTCCTGCGGGTGGGGCCCACTCTTTAACCCGGCCCACTGGGAAAGTGGCCACACCGTGGCCCACGGGGTTTTACCTGTGCTGCCACACTGAACCATGGCCGCAAACGGATCCCCGCGCGAGATCAGAGGCTGACCGGTGGACCCGGCCCCCCCTTCGTCTACCTCGCGCTCTCCCGCAGCTCCCGCGGCGGTGCTTCGCCGGAGTCCTTGCCGCCGGCCGTTTCACTGCACGACCTTCGACGGTTCTCGCTGTATGGGCCTAACTTGACTCGGAGAACACGCTGGTGCCCTCACCGAAGCTCGGCGATGGTCGGAACCCTGCCCGTGACGGTGACAGTGGTTCTCTCTACTCTGGCGATGTCGCCCAGGCTACTCAGGGCCTTATTCTTCAAACGGTTTGCTCCTACAGCTCCGCTGTGGCATTCTGAGCATGAATATGAGCTCGGTTGGCCATGGAAACGGCCGTAGCTACGTGCTCACCATCGACCTAGGCCCGATATCGGCTGTGCCCCAAAAATTTCGAAGAACCGTAACCCTAGCCCATGGTTCTTTCTGGTTTTCGATCCTAGGTGGTCGTGTACCAGTGCAGAACCTCTGTGTAGCTCGGAATCCCGGGTGGTGAACTACCCACTCCGAATTTCCGCGTTTTGCACCATTTGGTACTTTGAACACCGAATGAATAAACGGCCAAATACTACCCCGACGAAGCACGAGAGGAGGAACGGTCGGCACGAGCATGTCACGCACCTTGGAGCGGACCTTTTTCGTATAGCTCGCCGGGCACGAAACGGGTCCTAGCTCTTGGACGCCTGGGATAAGAGGAGGTCGGCGTTCTGTTCTCGCGCGGAACCGAGAAAGGAGCTCGGGGTGTGGTCGTTCTCGCTCCGAAAACGGAAGGAAGGGTGGAGTAGCGTGTGCGCTGGCCTTTGAGCCGCGATTTTATCACCATGAGGTGGACGTTCGATCGCTGCTGGCGGTTGGGGCGCCGGTGCAATCGCGCTGGCGCGCGCGACGCTTCGGCCGAAGGAAATATCACCCGAGGGAAACTTCAGACTGAAGTCTGCTGACATGTGGGCCTCCCCTCTAATTCCTTTTCCACTTCTTTTCATTTCTGTTGGTACTCAAATATTCCCAGCTACTCACAATTGAAGGTGAGACTTAGCCCCCAAGTTTTGGTTTGAATTTGAGTTCTCAAATTTGAACTTTGTTTGGCTAAGTTTGCTTCATGTTTGAACTGAAATTCAAATTCAGTTTTGAATTCTTGCAAATTTAGCTCCCGACAAGATGAACTCCAATGGGGAGGGAATTGGTGGGCTAACTCAGAAAAATGTGCTGAGTTTGAATATGAAGCTAACTTTTGAATTTGAGGGATGAAAGTTGCTGCAATTTGAATTTACATTCGAATTGGCCTCTTTTTCAAATGCCTCAAAAATTGCCTCAAAAAGTGTTGGGTTTGCATGAAACTTGGCTTGAACCTTCCCAAGACTTTTTAAGTCCTAGGGGTGAGCTCAACCTCTCATGTTCATGTGTAGAAATCCTACTTTGTGAAAGTTAGGGCTTTCTCCTCTGATCACTCTTTTGATGGAGGTTACTTGCTCTTCACAATTTTTCACAAGATATCCACAACAAAACTGTGGTGTTATGAGGTGATGAAAAGTTTTCGCAAGTCCCTTTTCTTGGGCTTTTACACAAAAGTGGCATTTCCCACATGCATCATATAGGGGCTGGACATATGAAAAACTCCTACTCCTTGCTAGGAATGTCCATGCCAAATTTCACCCAAATCCAAAGCTTTTTGAGGTCTTTTTGGGAATAACTAGAAAGAGGGTAGTTTGAACTCAAAATCAAATTCAAACTACTTCCATCCCATGAATTCAAAAGTGGGAGGCATATTCTTACTCAGCACAATTTTGTGAGCTCACACACCAATTTTCACTACATTTGGAGTTGATCTTGACATGAGCTAAGTTTAGCAAATTCAAACTCAATTTGAATTTCAAACTGCATATGTGCTGAAATTATATTCAAACACTCCACAATTTGAAATCTATCCAATCCAAATGGGCATTTGGTAGATAATTCAAATCCAAAAGGGTATTAGGGGGATTACTGTTTGTAGAAGTGAGAGGAAGTTAATTTTGGAGGTTAAAACCGGGCTGGGGCCCACATGTCAACTTCACAGATCAAAGAACCGACTGAAGCACCGAGTACTTGGGTCTCGGGCTCCCGCCTTGGTCGCCACCGCGCCAGGCCGTCGAGGCCAGCAGCTGCTTGCCGCCCTGAGCCGCTGAGCCGCCTCGCTGCCCTTCTTATCCCTGCAGCTGAGCCAAACCGAGGCGTTATCGATTGTTGCTTCGCTCTCGCGCAAGAAAAGAATCGCCTCGCCGCCGCTCGCTCGGAACGGATTGGAGAACCCGTGATCATAGCCGCTCCACTCCATCTAAGCTGCATAACGGTACTAGAGGCTCTCCTCTTCCTTCCCCGTCGTAGGAAATTAGCTGAACTCGGATGATTCCGATCATACCGAGAGTTCTTTATAGTGACCTAAGTTCGCCGCACCTCGGGCTCCCGTGGACAGCCCAAACGGGAGTGTGTCACGCCAAGCTAAGGAGTCCTCGGACGCGTTAGAGACTGGTGCTTCTCACCCCCGAACCACAGCCCGAGTGTTTGATCACCGGCGACGAATTTCAGTTTCCCCTTTCACTCGGCGCAGACCGACCTTCGGGTGCGGATCCGCCAAATTCTCACTCCATAATTTTTTAGAGAGTCTAAAACCGTTCCTACACCAACTAGACTTAGTGGCGCACAAGTTGGCTTTGCAACACCTAGCATGGGAACCCCTGTACATGGCGTATTTCCAAGCTTGCCAACAGCGGCTTATTCGGGAAGCGTCGGGCGCACGGTGAGAGCTTACATAGAGCCTATTCCGGGCTGCTTCGATCCCATGCTGAGCTTTCCCAGGGTCCACTGATGCTCTCCGACCTTTTGCTCGATCGGTTGGGGTACTAGGAAGTTCGGCCGACACGGCCGAAGTTCTTCCGAAGCCGCCGCTCGTCGCCGGCCGTGTGCCGGTGATTTTCATGACGATCTGAGCCCAGCATCGTGTTCCCCGGGTGGATTTAGGCAGAGGCAGCCAAAATCATGGAGTTTGGCGCACGGCAGAAGCCCTCCGGCGAGCACTGCGGCAAGGGGGGCGGCGGCCGAGCGCGGGAGGCCGGAGGTAGACGAAGCCCCCGGTCCCACGTGTCAGCAGCCGATATTTTAAAACCGGGATTAGCTGTGGCACTGGATCGGGTGCGGCTGCATGCGAAAGATACCGTAGCCCCGTGTGTCGACCGCTGAGTAGTTGACATGTAGCCCCGGTCCCACACGCAGCAATTTAAACATTTCCCCGATTTTCAGATTTAGTTCAAACTTCAAACCCACATAACTTTGGCTAGAAAACTCCAAATCGAGTGAACCAAATTTCGTTGGATTCAGCTATCTGAGTACTTTCCAACAAATCAATTTTCACTTCATGAAAATCCTTAGTTCTCCAGAATTAATTCTTCAAAATTTAAACTGTTTGGAACTTTAATTGGAGAACCCTCTGAAAGAAAATTCTGAAATTCTGCTGAGATGTTCACCAAAATGTCTCTGAGCTACCATAAAATTTCAGATCCATTCGAGCTCATTTAATCCACCTAATGGTGTGATTAATAAAACTGTTCCAGAGAAAATAGAAAATGTCCAGAAACATTTTCAGAATTTCTCTGAAATTGTTTAGCTCATATCTTTAGCTAGGAACCTTCAAATTAAGTGAGAAAAACTCTATTAGAACCCTCTGAAAACCTAGTTTTCAGAAATTCATGGCTTGCTCCATCAAAATCCCTAGAACACCCTAGGAGCTCCAATTAATGTCAAGTACATAATTTTTGTTGGAGAGCTCAAATGAGCTTTGCTGCAAATGAAACTTGGCCAAGTCTCTGTTTAGGTTGTAACCAAACCACAGTAAAAATTTCAGAGTCATTGGGTCTGTCTAGTAAGACTTATAGTCTTCACAAGTTTAAATTCAATTCAAATGCATTTAAATTGATACATATACATGTTGTCTCATGTAGTCGCTAAGGTTGAGGAGGAACCCAAAGTCTTAGACTTCGTCACTCCGGAAGAGCAGCTAGCCTGCGACCAAGAGCAGCAAGACAAGCTCCGGTTTGCATTAACCTTTTTACAAAGTTACTTTGAGCACTCAATAAATTCTTGCATTAGAGCCTTGTTTGAAACCCAAATGCATAGCCAAGAAAACCATGGGTTGGGATTAGGTTTGAGAACCTCATTAGCTACTGCAATGCTAAGATAGTGTAAAAGTTGGTACAAGTCGAGTAGTTGGAACTACTCGCGAGGATAGGCTAGAAGCACTCGACTCGGGTAAAGATAGCAAATGAAACACATGGCAAGAAAAATGAGACCGAGCGGAGAGTAAGGGCAGCAGGACTTTGGGGCCTGGGTGCTATAGCTCCGCTTGTGTCGATTGAGGACCGAGTCATGTGGGGGCCTGTTGAACAAGCTAGAACAGTACTGAAGACCTACCGGCTATATGGGAACCGGGAAACCGATGTAACTCGGGTAGCTGGGTGTTGAGGCATAGCTGGTCGTTCAGAGGGTAGGTTGAGAGCTCGAGGTGTAAATCGGCTGGCGGCACTGTGGATGCGCGCGTAGAGACCTCTTGCTCGGGACGATTGTACCGGTTCAACATTTGGCTGACGGGTGAAAGGTGGTTGCGTACGAAGTCCGTGATGGTTGCTGTAGGCAACATCGAGTACAGGCGTACGTGACGGGTTATTCGGGTAACCATGCAGGTGTAAATCGATTATAATCGCCGTCCCTCATGGTCAGTGAGTACCACTTGTTCACTGTACCGTGACGTAGAAAGAACAGGCTAGATTCATGTTAAAAGTTTGCTGATTTGAAAGTTATACCTTGCTTGTTAATGTCTTGTTGTAGTTTAGAGCTAATTAAAGTACATGAGAGAAATGTGTTTCTTGTTTCTTGTTTGATTGTGGCTCTTTGGGCAAAGTACATGAGAGAAATCTGTTTCTTGTTTGACTGCGGCTCTCTCATGTGCCTTAGCGTAAGGTTCTCCACAACCTGCTGCTAAACCTTGAAATAAGGTTCCATTAATTAGGTGGGTCCTTTGCAACTTATTTTACCTCATGTACCGTAAAACCATTCATGTAGAAGTTTCATGTATAGGAGAGACGGGTCAGTCTTGCTGAGCCATCGTGCTCACTGCTTGTGTTTGAAGCTTTTGCAGGGGTCTATGAGGAAGGGACTCCCGAGGAGGAGACGGAACCCCAGGAGGGGAACCCCGTCGAGTCGGAGTCGTGCACGCCGCCGTGTTAGTGTGTGTGCGTGCTAGCGGGACACGTTCACGGGCTGAACGTAAACTCGATGCGTAGTCTATGCCCGTGAGTGTAGACTGAACATATTTTGTTGTACAAATGTTCATAAACCTGTTTATGTAATAAAACTTTGCTTCCGCTTTGTATCTTTGATGTGCGTTATCCGGTGCTGTGCAACGCAGCACCCCTCAGCGTGATCCTGGCTCCACGAGGCCGTTTGGGGCCGCGTCAATTAAGGATCCTAAATAGTAGTGGCTAGGAATAGAAATTCAATTCTTATAAGTCCTTAACACTTATACATATATTTTGCTACATTTCATATAGTGACCGAAGTTGAGGACGCACCGGAGCCGTTGGACGTCCTCCCACTAGACGCTGACTTTCCATGTAACTCGCAACCAGGCAAGCCCCGGTTTGCATTTAAGTACTTTTGCAAATTCTTTATTTGTATCACTTATGTTTAGGGTGAAATGCTTGCATTAGAGTTAGGGTGATTGAAACCCCACTTGCATAGCCTTTTAAATCCTATGAAGGGTTTGGTAGTTTACAGACTCGACGAGTAGAGAATGCCATGCTAATGTTCTTAGGATCTCGGCAGAAGTCGAGTGGTTGGAATCTACTCGCGAGATAAGAATTTATCACACGGGATGAGAAGAGGTAGAGAATGGCTTAAGTTGTGAAACTGAGACTCAGCAGGGGGGATAGGATGCAGTGAGCGGAGGTCTCACATGCGTAGCCTGTTGGTGTCGATTGAGGACCGAGCCGTGTGCGGCCCTGATGGACAAGTATCGAATAGTACGATTTCGTCGAGGGCGACGGCGCTGCTGTGCATCAACCTCATCGTTATTGAAGTCATCCTCTGTGTCGTAGTGAGCATGTGCATCACCATCAAGTATGATAGAGGGTGTAGCTTGTTGGGGAAGACGAATCTCCATCTCGTCCAACCATGTGGTCAGACCAGCAACACTTGTATGGAGCCTCTGAAAGGTGGCTGTTGTAGTGGTCTGGTAATTGTTGAAAGCTTTGGTCATTGCCCGCATCATGTCCTTTAGTTCCATATGGGACACACACTCATCATCATCCGGAGGTGTAGAACCAGAGGTCTTATCCATAGGCTTCTTTCCTGCCATTGTTAGTAAAAAACAGAAACGAAGACAAAAAGATCGTGAAGAACCCTATTACTACGCTCTCCGAAGTGGGTAGACAATCGATCAGTAAGATGCGTCTTACCCCGCTCTTACAAGTTTCTTACCAGCACTGCAGGTGGCCAACGGTGACCGGTGTGAAGCAAGCAGAGAGTGGGTGTGATTGCAAAGGTTACCTGTTCTGCTCGAGAGAAGGTGGAGCTTGGAAGGCTCAAATGCAGTATATGTATGTGGCACACAAGTTAGTAACAGATAGCAATGCTGAATAAGTGTCCAAAGAATTTCACCTTGTTGCTGGCCTAAGAATGTATTAGAATAGTTGTGGCAACAACCAAGGGCAAGGATGAATGATGATGAACAACAAGGATAATATCAGCAAGTATCCAGCACTCGCACAGAAATAGCACACCCCTTAGCCTCCTGTTTTTGTCTTGAAACACTAGTAGAAATCAAAATTTTTTTCCCTTTTTTGATAATTTTTTCTCAACCAGGGGCACAAGAATAGAAACAGCACCAAATATTAGCTCAAACCGATAAAAGATGAGATCGGCACAAATTCAGGGGCGATTGGAAAAACTGGTGCTGGAACTTCGGAGTTTGAAACGAGGGCCTTCTTATTTTTTTTATTTTTTTCTGAAAACGCCGTATGTGGACTTTTTCGAGACCTTTCAGGGAAAAAATGCGCCTCAATCGGAGTTACGAGCGAAAAGTTATGCCTGTTTTAAGGAGGATACCCCGAATCAGGTTTTGGTGGTGGTGGAAACTGCAACAGAAACGAATCGGTGGATGGAATTTTTTTGTAGATTGGTTTTTTTGTAGATGGCAGCGGATGGAAGAAACAAAATTGAACCAAAACAAATCTAAACCAGCAACCAGACTCAACCTAGGACACGAACTCAGAACTATGGACTCCAAAACTAAATTGTGCAAAAGGTTGAGCGGGGGTTGTAGGTCAGGGAAACTAAAAATTTTTTTGTGGCTTTTTGTGGACGATAGGACTGAAACAAAATAAATCTAAAGGGCACACAAGTATACCTCACGGTGAACCTGGAAATCCAATTGATAGGAGAATGAGTCCCGATCTTCTGAGAGGTAGGGTAAACTTGATTGGGTGGAGATCTCAACGTTGATGATCCAAGGCTCCGAACGAACGAAACCCCGCAATCACTACACCACTGCTCCGTTGGTTGTCACCCATGTCACACGAATGACCTCGCCACGAAGGCTTATCCCTGCAAGCGCAATCAAGAACACAAGCAAGAATAGAGAAGTTGCAATCAAAACTGAATTGATCACGAATTTGGGGTCTCACAACCGATGGTCGGCGACATTGTTCAATGACAGATTGTAACTAAGCAAAACCTCGTTGTTTGTGACGGTGGCTAGGGGGTATAAAGGAGGTGCAGGACGACCAGGGGGATGCTGGGTTCGTGACCTAACCCTAAGACACGTACATAATGGACTTGGACTCGATACAAGGCCCAATGGCCCAACTAGGTGATGCAACACCCTGACAGACTCTAAACTTTATATTGTTTTGAAGTTTCCCATCGACTCTTAGGGAATTTCGACGTGGGGCCAGTTCCATTGGAAAGTTTATCCTCTCAGCTTTCCGTGCTTATGTAGAACATCAAAAACAGGGTCCGTATGCCTCCTGTGCATCCATTTTAAGGTGGACTGCTCCTAGGCCCGAGTTGGACTCGAGTTTGAGTTGGGCTCGGTCTCTAACTTCTTGTTGGCGTATTTTCTGATCCTCCACGCCTCCAAACCCCTCTCCATGTATCTCCATATCCTCTCCATGGTTCCTAATCATAATTAATCCATTAGGTAGCAACTTACTCTCAAAATTCACATATAAAGAATTGTTCAGGAACGAGCTCACCTCTAAATTCAATTTTCATGCTCGAGCTCTAGTAATTGGATTTAGAGGTGAGCTCGTTCCTGAACAATTCTTTATATGTGAATTTTGAGAGTAAGTTGCTATCTAATGGATTAATTATGATTAGGAACCATGGAGAGGACATGGTGATACTTGGAGAGGGGTTTGGAGGCGTGGAGGACCAGAAAATACGCCAACAAGAAGTTAGAGACCGATCCCAACTCAAACTCGAGTCCAACTCGGGCCCAGGAGCAGTCCACCTTAAAATGGATGCACAGGAGGCATACGGACTCTGTTTTTGACGTTCTACATATGCACGGAAAGCTGAGAGGATAAACTTTCCAATGGAACTGGCCCCACGTCAAAATTCCATCGGAGTCGAGGGGAAACTTCGAAATAATATAAAGTTTAGAGTCTGTCAGGGTGTTGCATCACCTAGTTGGGCCATTGGGCCTTGTATCGAGTCCAATTCCATTATGTACGTGTCTTAGGGTTAGGTCACGACCCCAGCACCCCCTGGTCGTCCTCCACCTCCTTTATACCCCCTAGCCGCCGTCACAAACAGCGGGGTTTTGCTTAGTTACAATCTGTCATTGAACAGTGTCGCCAACCATCGGTTGTGAGACCCCAAATTCGTGATCAATTCAGTTTTGATTGCAACTTCTCTGTTCTTGCTTGTGTTCTTGATTGCGCTTGCAGGGATAAGCCTTCGTGGCGAGGTCATTCGTGTGACACGGGTGATAACCAACGGATCAGTGGTGTAGTGATTGCGGGGTTTCGTTCGTTCGGAGCCTTGGATCATCAACGTCGAGATCTCCACCCAATCAAGTTTACCCTACCTCTCGGAAGATCGGGACTCATTCTCCTATCAGCAAGTTGGGGGAGAAGATAGCCAGATTGGGCTGTCGACGGTGAGCCGAAGCAAAGCTCCGCCAGTCACCTCGGCACGTCGGGGAAACTCCTTAATTGGCGACCAAAAGCAGCAAGGAACGTTGGAGTGGCAAAGGGCAAACTCCAGAGCACATGTGGGCACTTCTTTTTCATGTGGAAAGCTCGAGCCACCGAGCTAAGTCGGCTGTGGTGATCAGGACACCGAGAGCGGCGCTGGTCTCTGGTGTGTTTCGCGGGAGCAGAACCGAGAGGGAGAGAACGAGCTGGGAGTAAACGAAATGGCTTTGTTGCACTCACTGTGTGGTGATTAGGCTGAGCGCACGACCGGAAAACAGGAGGTGGCACCGGAAATCATCGGGGGGTTTTGGCGCTGGCGCTCTGTCGCTCGGGTGTGCAACCAAGAGGAAAACACAGGCGTTTCACTGTGTTGAGTAGACTGACCTGTGGGCCCTCTCTCCCCTTCTCTCTTTTTCATTTTGTTTTCACTGAAAAGATCTCAGCTACTCACAATTGAATGAGAGACTTAGCCCCAAAATCATGAGACAAATTTAAATTCCTCAATTTGGAGTTGTTAGTCCACATTTGATTCACATTTGAATTTGAAATTAAAATTCAGTTTTGAATTAATGCAAATTTAGCTCCCGACAAGATGAACTCCAATGAGGATGAAAATTGGTGGACTAACTCAGGAAAATATGCTGAGTTTGAATGTGAAGTCATCTTCTGTATCCAAGTGATGAAAGTGGCTGAAATTTGAATTTGCATTCAAATTAGCCCTTTTTACAAATGTCTCCAAAAGTGCCTCAAACTGATTTGGATTTGCATGAAACTTGGCATGAGCACCCCTAAGAATGTTTAGGGCCTAATGATAAACTCATCCTCTCATGTTTATGTGTGTGAGCTCCTTCTTTTTGGAATTGTGAGTTCTTCCTCTAATCACCTCTTGATGGTGTTTACTTGCTCTTCACAATTGTTCATGGGTTATCCACAAAATTAACTGTGGTGTGGGGATGTGATGAACATTTTTAGCAAGATTCTTGGGCTTTTACAGATCTCACATACAACGAGCAGCCCATTCAGATTATCGATGAAAAGACTCGGATCACCCGAAACCGGACTTTGAAATTTTACAAAGTCCTGTGGAGTAATCATACCGTGGAAGAGGCGACTTGAGAAAGTGAAGATTATATCCACAAGAATTATCCGGAACTTTTGTCATAGACTTTGTAAATTATCCTTCCGTCTCGTTCATCTTTTGTAATCTTGGGACGAGATTCCTTTTAAGGGAGAGGAATGTAAAGGTCCCAAAAATATGAATACAAATAAACTCAAGTTTGATCAAGCATATGGTTTCATGTGTATGAAAATTGGGACGTGTTTAAACTTTTTCATATGTTTTGACACACATGAGATATCTCTCTACACAAGCAAATCTTATTTGCATGCTTGGAACCAAGGTGAATTAAGACCACAGATGTGAAGTTATAATGTGCAAGAGAAAGTCTCAAATCAGATTTCAGAACTACATATGTTCAACTCAAATTTCAAATGAGGGAAACACAATGGAAATGCAAACTGTTGTGTTCAAACTCTCTTTACAGCAGCTAAATTTAAAATCAGATTTAATATTTGAATTCCTTAGGTCCAAATTAGTGGGGATGCAAAGTTTCAAGAATTTTGGAGATGTTTGGCTAACCATTTTCCAAAAAAGACTTAAATTTGCAATGAATTCAAATACACATCTGAATTTTGATGAAACTTGCCCAATTATCCAAATTCAGTTCAGATTTCAACTCCAAACAATTGAATTTCATCATTTGCAAATTTTGGAGATATTTTACAGGATAAGAGGGAGCTGACTGTGGGACCCACATGTCATTGCGGCAGTAAAACTTGCAATTGAAGTTTCAGTCCACAATCTCTGTTTCTCCACTCGGTTTCACTCGATCACAGCCGCTGTTTCACCGGCAGACACCGAGGCACAGCGCGGTCCACCTCCTGGCTGCTTCCCTTGCGCTGGCGAGCTACTCGTGTGGTTCCTCACTCCAAGCCATGTTCATTTTGGCCACAGAACCGAAGAAACCACGCTCTGCTTTTCCCCTCGCGCAAGAACAGAGCAGAGGCGCCGCCGCCACCCTCGGGCGATCGTGAGCCGGCTCCTCCTAGCGTCTAAAGCCTCAGGCAGTAGCGAAACAGCACCACGGTACTCTCCACGACCTCCTCGGACCACAATCGACCGGTTCTCGGCCTTCCTCACGCGGGAACAACTTCTTCCGCGGCGGTGGAAGCACAACCAAAGGACGGTGCTCTCGTGGACAGCCTCAACCGGAGCCTCTCACGGCCAAGAAAGAATACCCTTGGGCATGCACGACCTCCACTCTGCTCACCTCCAAAGCTCAAGCTGAGTGGTTGATCTTCGACGGCGAATTTTGAAGTTTTCCTCTGATCGGTGCAAACCGACCCGCGGGTATGAAACCCCAAAATTCCCTATCGTTATTCATTTTTAGTGCACCAAATTGAGCTCACACAAGCTATACTAGGTAGCCGACCTTTCTTCTTCACAAACCTAGCATGAAATCACGTGTAGTTGGCGTATTTGGAGGTTTTTCGATGGTGACAGTGGCGGGAAGCTTCGGGCACACGGTGAAAACCTAATTAGAGCCATTCCCAGTCTGTTTGGAATCCATATCAAGCTCGTCCATGTTCCACCGGTGCTGTAGAGTCACTCCACTGAGGTTTTGGCGGGCTAGAAGGGCCGGGCGACGTCGCCAAATGTCGGTTTGAGCCGCCGCTCAGTGCGAGCTAGGGTAGAGCCATCGCCGGCCGGGGGAAGTCCTTCCCACGTGTTCAGCGCATGACTTTAGGAGCTGGCGGCAAGTGGGAGAGCGGGAGGAGGCCGGAGAGGCGAGTTCCGGCGAGCTCGGGCGGCGAGGCCGCGCGGGAGCCGGAGGTTGAAGATGAAGCCGCTGGGCCCGCTGTCAGTGAGAGGCAGGTTGAATGTGGGATCCTCTGCGGCCTTGGATTAGGCTGTGGCTGCACGGGGATGACCCTGTGGCCCCGTGTGTCTTTGTATCAGCAAGTGACACGTAGCCCCTGGACCCACAATCAGGATTTGAATTTTTCCCGGTTTAATTCAAATTTCAGATTTCCTCCAAACTTTAGATGGCCACATCTTTTGATAGGAAACTCCATATTTAGTGATTCAAATTGGTTTAGATTCAGGGTGAAAAAATCTATCCAATTATGCATCCCAATTTTTATGAAACTCAATAAATAATTCTGGAAAATTCTTTAAAGCTTTTCAGAAAAAGAATTTTAGAGGGAGTTTGGTTCATCCAAAAATCCTCAAATTTTTCCAGAATAATCCGTAGGATGTTATTGAACTCCTGTAAAAAGTTCAGCTCATTTAGAGTTGATTTATTTAGGATAATTTAGATTTCAAGTTGCTATGTTCAAATGAATACAGAAACTTTTTTACATAATTCCCAAAACTTGAAAATTCAGTTCTGGGCAACACTTAGCTCCAAAAATCCTAGAAAAATTCATGCAGTCTCTATGAACTATAATTGAAATTTTAGTTCACTAATTTTGACATAAACATGTGAATTACTTCAGAATTAATTCCTTTTTTCTTAATTGCTTAGAGAATTGTTCTGAATAAACCACTTAATGAAAAGTGCTATTTTTTGGTCTAGAACACTTTCTTGTGACAAGGAACGCACATGAAAATTTTCAGCTCCATTGGAGCTCTGGATCATCACTGTCCTGTTTAACCTCTTTAGGTGATTAAAACACAGGTAATGAAAAGCACTTAGCACTTGATCACTTTACTTAACCCAAACCCAACCACTAGCACCAGTGTCATATTAAATTCTTAAACAGAGTTCCAGTTTCTAACTTTTCATTAGACCGTGTTAGCAAAAGCTTTATAATTAAATACTTGTGCATATTCATAACGTGGGAGATTGTGAAGCAAAAGAGAGTTTGATAAAGGAGCAAGGTGATCAAGCCTCAAGTGATCATCCCTAACTGAAAATTATATACATCCTTAGTCACCTGCAAAACAGGCAATCCCTTGTTTGCATTCCAGCAATTTTATAAAGTCTTTTTATTTCTAGATATCATAGCTTTGAATTATTGATTGCATTAGGTCTAGATGATATTGAAGACCCAATTGCATGACCAGATTAACCCAAGAGAGAATGGGCGACTCATATTCTTTTTTCTTCCTTAATTCATTATTCCATGAATTCCTCAAAACGAGGCTCATCAAAATGCAAAATCTAAGACTACTATAAGACTAAAATAAGAAAAAAATTCGAAACACACGATTAAATTACTTCTCCCGAATATCCAACTGACTTATTAATTTCTTATAACGTACTCTATTTTTCTTTGCCAAATAAGCCAGAAAACGTTTTCCCAAAAGTCTTCGTACACCTCTTTCCGATGAAAAATCTTTTTTGTGTAATTCCAAATGTGAAGCAAGTATCCGTATTTTATTGGTGAAACTGAATACTTGAAATTCAACAGAACCCCTGTTTTCTTAGTACCTCCTCAAGTGGATTTAGGCTATGCTAAATGTACTTTGGAAGGACCGGTAGAAGTCGAGTAGTTGGAATCTACTCGCGAGTTTAGGGCTTGGTTACATCGGAGCGGGTTGTGAATAGAATCATTGAGGAAAGTTCACAAGTAAGAAATGGAGACCCGCCAGGGAGATTGAGATGCAGCAGGCTGCGGACCGTGCGTGCATAGCCCTGCCTGTGTCGGTTAAGGCCCGTCCATACTTGGTCCTGTTGGACAAGTTTGAGTTTTGTACCGGGCGCATAGTGGCTATACGGGACCCAGGAAACCGATGTACCTTGTGAGATCCAGATTAGAACTTTTCTAATCGGCTTAGGCTTTCGGCGTCAGTACAGCAGCAAGTAACTTGCTAAAGAACATATCACTGCGGTTATGTACCTTCAGGGGGCTTGCTGTTCAGGGCGATTGGACTGCATCCTGTGTGGAAGAACATGAGAAAGGTGGCTGCGTACAACATCAGTCGAGGTTGCTGCCTGCAACTCGGAGTATGGGTGTACGTGTCATATAGTCCGGGCGTGTACTGATTCGAATCACCATCGCTCACGGTCATATGAGCATACTTGCCCACTGTGTCTTGACGTAGTAAGAACTGAAGTGATGTCCTTTGAATTTGATAAGTCTGTGATTTAACTTGTATTGTAACCATGCTTGAATTAGACATAGTGCTAATTAAACTTTACTTTGTGCAAGAAGCATCACAACAAAGTGTTTCTTGTTTGATTGTGGAGTTGCGATGCTGTTCGGCTCAAGGTCTTTAAAATGAGGCTTAAAATATGAAAGTTAAGACTCAACTTTAGACGAGTCCTTTATGCAAAGTCTTACCTTTTTAATCTGTCGTGCATGTAGAGTTTCTTGTTTAGAGGAGACGGATCAGTCTTGCTGAGCCTATGTGCTCACGCTTGCTATATGAGTGGTTTTGCAGGTTAACATCGATGCTATGAGGAGGTTGTCCAGTTAGACTCGGAGACTTCCGAGTCGTTTAACACATGGAGAACCTAGCCGCTGCAGTTGTCTTCCTGTTGCTAGCGAGAAGTGTCCGCGGGCTGGATATCTTCTCGAGTGCTTTGTAGTTATTCAACGTGAGATGATTATAGTCTTCCGCTGTAGCTATTTGATGTAAATTATTTACAAAGAACACTTGTAAGCTTCCGCTTTTGATTTATGTGATACAGTTTTACTTATATGTGTGCTGTTGGGTGCCGCATATCACGGCACAGCCCAATGCGATTCCCGGGTGAGTGGCACGGCCCCGTGATCGGGTGGGCCCTCTCAAGATGTAAATGTTCAAACTCCTTAAGTAGCTCGGGTGGCAGCTCCCGAACCGTGAGTTTGTGACATGCTCCCTTTTGACTCAAAGCATCCGCTACTACATTAGCTTTCCTGGGGTGATAGTTGATTCCTACTTCATATCTTTGATGAGTTCCAACCATCGACGTTGCCTCAAATTCAGATCTGTTTGCGTGAATATATACTTGAGACTTTTGTGATTCGTATAAATTTCACATCCGTTACCAAGGATGTAGTACCTCCAAATCTTCAATGCGTGTACCACGGCTGCAAGTTCCAGATCATGCGCAGGGTAATTCAGCTCATGTTTGTTTAGTTGCCTCGATGCATAAGCTACCACTTAGCCTTCTTGCATAAGCACACATCCTAATCCCTGTCTTGAGGCGTCACAATATATATCAAAGATCTTGCTCACATCCAGCAATACCAAAACCGGTGCCATTGTCAATCTCTTCTTTAACTCCTCAATGTTGTATTGACACGATTGTATCCACTTAAATGCCTTCCCTTTCATTAGCAATTCAGTCATGGTCTTCCCTGCCTCGGAGAAGTCCTTGATGATCGGCAGTAATATCCAGCCATCCCAAGGAAACTCTGAATGTCCTTCACATTCTGCAGTGGGTTCCACTTCAACACGTCCCTAACTTTCCGGAATCAACCGATACTCCTTCGGAGATTATGTGGCCTAGGAACGATAACTCCCTTAACCAAAATTGGCACTTGCTGAACTTGGCATACAATTGATGCCCCCGTAGTTTCTGCAATGTAATTCTCAAATGTTTCCTCATGTTCTTCCTCGCTTCTTGAATACACCATAATATCGTTGATGAACACTATGACCAACTTGTCCAAGTACTCCATGTAGATCTTATTCATGTGGTACATAATGTACGCGGGAGCATTTCTCAACCCAAATGACATGACGGTGTACTCATACCTACCATACCATGTTCGAAAAGCCATCTTGGGTATGTCTGGGGGTTTAATCTTCAGTTGGAAGTATCCCGACTGAAGATCAATTTTAGAGAAAATCTGGACGCCTTTCATTTGATCAAACAAATCCACTATACGGGGCAGCGGGTGGTACTTATTCTTGATCATCACCTCGTTGAGAGACCTATAATCCACACACGTCCTCTGGGTTCCATCTTTCTTATCTACGAAGAGCACTGGGGCTCCCCATGGTGATGAGCTTGGGTGTATAAACCCTTCTCTAGCTGCTCTTGAATTTGCTTCTTGAACTCCACTAATTCAATAGCAGGCATCCTATATGGCCTCTTCACTATAGGTGCAGTTCCGGGTACTAAATCAATGGTAAACTCAATGTCTCGGTCAGGTGGCATACCTAGAAGTTCTTCCGGTAACACATCTGAATATTCTCAAACTACCGGAATGCTTTCCAATGTCACTTCTTCGGTGTGGTTCAGCACTGCCTTCTCGGTTGCAGGTTGGGCTGCCTCAAACTCGATACAAGTACCGTGCTCACTCGTCAACTGCACGATCCTTTGAGTGCATTGAATTTCTCTGGTGTGCTTGCTTAACCAGTCCATTCCAAGTATTATGTCAATCTCTTGGGAATCCAAGACGATAAGATTGGCAAGAAAGTCTACTCCCCTTATTTTAATGCTTACTCTCGGAATAGAATTCAGAATTGAAAGAAGCGATTTCCCAACTATATGCATCAAGGTATATGAACTATGCAACTCCTTTACTAATACCATCCTATATGAGGATGTGAACAAGTGCCAAAGCAGCCCACATCTATCTACTATGTGTGGATGTCGATATTCACCGAAGCGCCCCACAACTAACACCCAAGCACACAAACACAAGCAATCATCATGAAAATCAGCACACCACTCTTATTTCAGCCTACTATGTCTAAGCTTTCCTATTAAACTTTTGCCTCTAATCATTACCGTAACCATACCCGAATAACCATGCCAAGTTTTGCCTCTAATTATGGAAGTTGGCCAGATGCTTGTAACCGGATGCATGGCTATCATGATAGTTTTACACCCTGCAGACGTGGCACCACTTTACCCACAAGTTTGTGATTTCATCATCCGTTGGCGACTAGAGAAAAACCTCCATTATGCAACTACAGAATCATCGGTGTATGGCCAAGATATCACAAAATAGCCTTTACAAAAAGGCTATTAGAATGTACGGACCCACTAAGGTTTCACCGGCAGGCTTGAATCACCATTCTCCCACCCACGGCCCCCTCGTGTTCCATGCAGTTCCCAGGGCAGTCCTCCTCGACACCCATTCCCCGCGCCATCCAATGGTCCATAACGAGCTAGCAACACACCTAATTAGTCAGCTAAGCCGCACTCATATTTGGCTCTGTGGTGCCGCTGTTTTCCTGCAATATTCTCGCATGAACCAGTCCTTAGATCTAAAGGAAGCAAATCACCATCTCATTCAACATAACCACAAGCCAAGCTTGCCTAGATCTCCCCAGTTCCATGCTTATTGACATCATCATTTTCTCATCATCTTTAATCCTCATGAATACAGTAGTTACGCAAATCTATTTCAGTTTCCCGTAATCCCGTAAGCAATGTGGTGCAAAAGAGAAAACAACACCCATTCCCGACTCAGCAAGTTCCCGGCGACAAGGGGTGGCAAACAATTCTAGTAAACTCCTACTAAAAGGGTTTCCCATTCTATTGACACGAGCTTGCAGTTTTCACAAGCAAAGCAGTTTAAAAACATAGGATCAATATGGTCAAGGGGCACTTGCCTTGCTCCAACGGGTTGTGTTGCTCAAACGCGTCGATGTCTTGGTGATGGAGGTCTTCATAGACGGCCTCTTGAGTGTGTCCTTATACTCACAATCATGTACATACAAGATAACACATCCAATAAATACGATGCACACATATTACTCAGGATGTGATGATATGGATGCATGCAATCCTACAATGCAACCTACTCTAACCAGTTCACATATGCCCATGCGAGTTTGGGTAGGTTTTAGTGGGGTTTTATGATGATCGGTGCTGCTGGAAACCAATTTGGTGCGGCTGGGGTTTTAGCTCGGGTAGTAGATCAATTCTACCGTCAAAACGTAGACCGTAGAATGATCTACTTACATGCAGCAGATCCTGGTCGTGGGGTGTGATGCAGCGGGGTTGGAGAGATGGCAGCGACGTTTCACGAAGGATGGCGGCTCCTGCCTCTCTTCCTCCTCCTCTTCTTCTCTGCGGCTGATCTTCACCTTGCAGTGGCAGCAGCTATAGCTCCTCTTGTGATAAATGTGGACGGCTGGGATTTTCCTGGGGCAGAGCAGGGCTGTGGCCAGGGCAGGGAGGGCGCTGGGGTCTTCTTCTCCGGCAGGGGCGAGGCAGGGCAGGGGGCGGTGGCCACGGCAGGGCACCAGGGTGGCGGACAAGGCAGGGCAGTGGCAGGGCGCGGCCAGGGGGTTTTCTTGGGCAGGGAGGGTGCGGTGGCCAGGGGGAAGAGGGTTTTGTTTATAGAGGGAAGGGCAGCCAAGGGGTCTAGGATTTTAGCAAAATAAAATGATCAAGGGCTGGGATTTAATTTGGGGAGGCGCAGCCAAGGGGCTAGTATTTCAGCTAATAAAATTGATCATGGGCTGGGATTTAATTTTGGGGGGAGGAGGATTGGAAGGGGGGAGAAAATCTTTAGGGGGGTGGCGGCCAGGGGAAAAATCCCCTAGGGGAGAGCCGTGGCCAGGAGAAAATCCCTAAGGGGAGAAATTCCCTAAGGTGGTGGGGGGAGGAGCCGTCCAGGTTATGGGGAGGGCTGCTAGGGTTTTACTTTTTTTCTATTTTATTTTCTTTCATTTATTTATTTGTTTTAATATTCCTTTACCTCTTTTCTTCTTCTTTTTAAATGCTTCTCTGCATGAGAATGAATGAAATACATGATGATAAATATGAGGGTGTTACAAACTCTTAAGTATGTGTTCATAATAATTCCCTAAAGATTTAATCTTCTCTGAATTTCTAGAGAAAATTTGGGCTTTGACATGCATCAAAGTATGTTATTCATACATTAAAAGTCATGAGAAGTCCAACAAAATTGGTTTCACAATTTTCTAAGCTATCTACAGAAAGATATGTCTTTTATAAGTTGCTAACAATTTCTGGAATTGTTTTTGGGAATTTTCAGGGACATAGAGTGAAATGTTATTACTTACCCTACTTAGCAATGCCCACTGAAGCTTAAATTTGGCCTGATAATCAAAGATATTATAAAGGAGGTCCTGGCCAAATTCGGGATTTTTCCTAATATGGGATCTTCTGTAATATTTTTCCTAAAGATGTAACTTAAAGGAATTAATAAGCAAAATCCAGAGACTTTCATACCAATTTAATGGTATTGCCAGAAAGTACTGGTCACAAAGATTCTAACAAAATTTGGTTAAGGAATTTTTGACAATCTTACCGAAAGATATGAATTTCCAAAGTTTGCCCTCAACTGGAGAGCTCCGGAGCTGCCACGTGTCCTCCGGCTCTGGACCTTGCCTCCCCGCTAAGGTGAGCTCCGGAGCTGCCACGTATCCTCCGACTTTGCACCTGGCCTCCCCGTTGAGGTGAAGTCTGGGGCTGCCATGTGTCCTCCGGCGTCGGACCTGGCCTCCTAGTTGAAGTGAGGTCCCATGCTGCCACGTGTCCTCCGGCTTCGGACCTGGCCTCCCCGTTGAGGTGAGGTCCGGTGTTGCCACGTGACCTTCGGCTTGAGACCTGGCCTCCCTGTTGAGGTGAGGTCCGGTGCTGACACATGGGACCAGACGTGTCATCTTCTACCTCCCGACACCCGACCTCTCCGTGGCGGCGCACGACGGCGAGCTCGCTGCTGAGGTGTTCCCGGCCATCCAGAAACTCCAAATTCGCTGCCAGTGCCTAACTTTGCATGCTGAGCATGCTGGTGACCTCAGCCCATGCCGGCGATGGCCGGAACATGGCTGACCACAGAGACAGCATCTCAAAGCTCACTGGCAACGGTGTTCTAGCTTGGGAAGGCCTCTTTTCGATCTGGTTTTGCTCCTACAGCATCGCAAGATCACGTGGAACACAAAAATGAACCAAGAAGCCGATGAAAACGGCCGGAAACTAGAGTTCACCGGTAAACCGAAAGATCTTCACCGCCCGAGGCAAAAACTCAGTGAACTCCTTGGTTTCTTGGGCAAAACTTGCTCTACTTCTTCCTACAGCTCCATATGGGTGTCTAAAGCTTGTCCTTAGACATGCACGAATGCTAAAGGATCATGTGAGGTGAATTTCACCTTGGAACCCACTCGGTTCAAATTAACACATCGATGGAAAAACGGGAAATACTTTGCATACAATGGATAAAAAGGATCTTTGCCGCACCTTTTCTCTTTTGGGACCGAGTCACGAGGATGGCTAGTTCACCCGGGTGTCGGAGTTCTAATGCGGCAGCGGTGGGATGAGTTCGGTGGCCCAAAATTGGAAAGAGTGAGCTCGGTCGGTTCCACTGGGAGGGGTATGTATAGCCGTGGAGATAAGGTCACATTAAAATTGTTTTTTCCACCGAGGTGCTTGAGTGTGTGCTTCACCGCTTGGGTAAGAGCGCCGGAGAGCCTCGGTGTCGGGCGCGTGGTAGAGGGAGAAAGAAAAACAGAACACTCACAATCTGACATGTGGGTCCTACTTCTCTCTTATCCACTTTGTAAATTCAGTTTAAAATAGTAAACTGACTCCACAAATGGTAAAAATTTGCGTGTCGGCTAAACTGAATATGAGGAATCCAATGGTGCAATTCAATTTGAATTTGGATGAATCTGACTTCGAAATCTGATGTTTTGAGTTCAAATTTGGATTCCCACTTTACCTCCTCCAACAAATAACAAACCTTGTCCAAATTCAATGAATTTTGGTGGGGATACTATTTAGATTATGGAGAACCTAATTGTGAAATTAGATCTCAATGTTTGGCAATGTTGTGAGTAAAATTCAGAAGTTTAGTGAGGAACTCTACTCAACCATACTCTATTTTGAACTAAATCACTTAGCTCCAAATTTAGGTACATTTGGCAGCCTGCCTAGTTTGAACCTAAGGATTTGAAATGTGAGATATTATGAAGATTTTCAGGTGCTATGTTTCTGTTTTTAGTCCCACCTTTGATCTCACATCATTGTAATAATTTTTTTTAATTCCTCCCATTTTACTAAGTGTCCATGAGCTGAACTACATGGGTTTGAAATCTTGGGATTTCACATGCGAGGTGTTGGCCGTTTCGGCGACGTGGCACTCCTGGGAGAGGTGCTCGCCGCCTTCGGAGTCATCGCTGTAGTTGGGGTCAAACTCTAGGATGTGATGGGGGGACATCAGGGCATGCCCGATGATCCCCATGAACACTGACACTGGAGCGTCGTACGCGGCACCCGAGTTGGTGGAGAGTCAGAGGGTGCCGAAGCCGCTGGTGAAGAAGTCCAGGCTCCCAAAACGGAGGGCCTGGTGGGTGAGGGCAAAGTCGGGCGCCCCTCACCACCTGCTGTGGTAGTGATCTCAAAGTCGCTGAAGGACATCGTCGCGCCGGGTGCGAGAGTTGGTCGTGAGGAAGCAATCGAGGTGGTGGGAACGGAACGCGTGGTAGTCCCCCTACCTGGCGCGCCAACTGTCGGTGTTTAAGATTTCCGACTAGTAATCAAATGTACCATGTGTTCTACCTCGAGGTGGCCAACCTAAGAAAACACAGAGGATTATCATGGTTTGGAGATTGCCCTACGTCCAGCCGGGGTGTCTCGCTTGCTCTTACTCAAGAATGGGGGTTGTTCTTACAAGTGTGAGAGCCTGTCTTCTCAAACCGGCAGGCCTCTCCTATTTATACTCTTTTTCTCTCCCTCTCTCCATATCGTGGTAGGGAGGCAAGTTGTGGGTTCCGGAATGGCTTGTCCTGTCATACGTTTTGACAGGGTACTCGATGGACTCCCCGTAGCCGTAGCCTGCCGCTGCACCTGCTCCCGTCCCGTCATCGGGGGGTAGTCCATACTGAGGCACACGCACGCCCCGCGTTTCACTACTCTTCGGTCTTGTCGGGTGATGGGCATTCAATACCGGAGCCAGGGGTACTCAATTACCCTTCCACCGGCCGAGGCGGCGCCTGCTCCACATTGAATGCCACCTGCTTCACTCCTACCCTAGGTCAGGCTCGGGTCCTTCCTTCGGGGCTTGGACTCCCTTTTGGAACCAACTTGAGAGGCGGGTCTTGCATCCTGCCCAGGGGTCAGCCCCGGGCTGCTCATTCCATCTCCTCCCGAGCTCGGGCTCAAGCCCGCATCATTATCCTTTGTGGGTTCCCCTAATGCTTTCTCTGGGGGTTTGAATACAGAACCCCATCAGCTTCTGCCATCCATCATTACCTTGGTCAGGCGCTTGGTGCCGACTATCGGATCCAGGACTAGGGTGTAGGCACCAAGCTTGCAGGAGATGGGTGGGATGGTCGACCCGGTTGAACGTGATCTCCGTCCCAAACCAGTGAAGGGGTGATGTGATGGTTACCATGGTGATGTCGATCTCCCGAGCGTTGCGGGGAGGCGATGGAGCAGGCTTGGCCGTCTCCTCGCGGGGAGGCGGGTATCCTTCTGCGGGGTTCCCCCCGGAGCTGTGAATAGGTGCGCCTTTCGGGGGCGAGGCGACCCGTCGTCCGTTAGGAACCTGAGGGATGCTCACCCCATGAGCGAGTGGGTCCCGACTCTTTGGTCGCGCGATTTGACTCTAGGGGCAAGGAGGAGCATAATCCAGGAGGTCGTCGTTGCCAGTGACAGAGTCGAGGTCTATGAAGGACACCTTCATGCCAGGCACGAAGGTCGATCGGAGTGGAGCCATCGAGGTGATGAAGAGACGGAACGCGCAGCAGTCCCCCTACCTGGCACGCGAGCTGTCGGCATTCGGATTTTCGACTAGTAATCAAACGTGTCGCGCGTTCTACCTCAAGGTGGCCTATCTAAGAACACAAATGATTTATCCTGGTTCGATCAAGGTGCCCTACATACAGCTGGGGTGTCTCGCTTGTTCTTACTCAAGAATGGGGGTGGTTCTTACAAGTGCGAGAGCCTGTTCTTTTTAGGTTGATAGGCATCTCTATTTATACACACACTCTCTCCCTCTCATCTCCCCCCATATTGCCGAGGAGAAGCATGTTGTGGGTACAGGGACAGCTTGTCCTATCGTACGCCAGACAGAGCACTCGATGGGGTCACTGTATTCATAGCTTGCAGCTACGCCTGCTCTTGTCCCATCATCGGGACCGCCCGTACCGAGGAGCACGTGCGCCCCGTGCTCCACTCCTCTTCAGTTCCGGCATTGGTGATGGGCATTCAATGTCATGGCCAGGGGAGGCACTCGAGTGTCCTCCCACATGGCCGGGGTGGCGCCTGCTCCGCATTGAAGGCCACCTGCCTTTCTCCTACCCGAGGTCAAGCTTGGCCTTTCTTTCGAAATTCCTTCATCTGTTCCCTGGGGGATGGTCTTTAGAACCGCCCAGGGGTTGGTCCCGAGCTTCCTATTCTATTCGCTCCGCCTTCTCCCGATCTTGGGCTCTAGCCTTCTCCTTTATCGTCCTTCATGGGATGTCTTCCCGCTTATCTCTAGGAGGTCGGAGTCACGAACTCTGTCATCTGTTATCCTTAATCTCCAAATCAAACTCTTGGAGTAAGAGAATCCATTGGATTAACCTAGGTTTAGCATCATTTTTGGTGAGCAAAAATTTCATTGCAACTTGGTTTGTGTAGACTATAACTTTTGCTCCAACCAAGTAGGATCTAAACTTGTCAATAGCAAAAACTACTGCCAGGAGCTCGTTTTTCTTTGTGGCATAATTGAGTTATGCTCCTGCCAGAGTTTTGCTAGCATAGGCTATGGCATTATGTTTTTTTTTGGTTTGGTCTAAGACCGCACCAACTGCTTGATCACTAGCATCAAACATGATTTCAAATGGCAGCGTCCAATCTGGGGGTTGGTTGATTAGGGCTGAGGTGAGTGCCTTTTGAGGATATCAAAGGATTTATGGCACTCTCCATCGAAATCAAAGGGTGTATCCTTGGCTAATAGGTTGGTAAGGGGTCTAGCAATTTTGGAGAAGTCCTTGGTAAACCGTCGAAATAACACATCATATCCTAAGAAGCTACGGATTACCTTGATGTTGGTAGGAGGTGGAAGTTGTTCAATAACTTCAATTTTTGCTTTATCTACCTCTATCCCCCTCTCGGACACTAAGTGTCCAAGGACGATTCCTTCACCGACCATAAAATGGCACTATTCCCAGTTAAGTACTATGTCCTTCTCTTGGCATATTTGTAAGACCTTGTCTAAGTTTTCCACACCTTAATCATGTCGAAAAATATAACCATCATGCACCTCTGGAAAGTGGCTGGTGCATTGCACAACCCAAAGGACATTCGCCGGTAGGCGTATGTCCCGTAGGGGCATGTGAATGTTTTGCCAACTGCTCAAGCATCTCATCAGTGAAAGGCAGTGGGAAGTGATCCTTCCTTGTTGCCTTGTTAAGCTTTTGGTAGTCTATACACATCCTCCATCCCGTGACGGTTTGTTGACGAATTAACTCATTCTTCTCATTCTTAACCACCGTCATTCCTCCCTTCTTTGGCACTACTTGGACCAGGCTGACCCACTCACCAGTTGGCTGTGAACCGCCAGCACAACACTTCCCAGAAGGATATGGAGCCTGAGGGAAGGTTCATGAGTCATGACCTGGAAATGCCGGTCAGGGCCACGGGGAAGTAGTTGGCCATGACGGCCTCATTCCAACCTGCAGCTAGGATAGAGGCGGAGTAGATCTGCAGGAACCCGGTGGGGTTGACAGTCCCGTCGTACTTCTCCGGCAAGTGGGGCCAGAACTTGGGTGTCCAGACCACCATGCGGAGATGATGGACGAGCGCCATGCAGCCCCCGCCTGCAACTGAAGCGGCAGGGGTCTGTGCGGCGCGTCTTGCTGGTACGGCACTCGGGGTTCCATTCTCGCCCTCGAGGTTGCAGCGCCTCTCGCACCGTCGCTCGATGGTGATGTGGCCATCCTCGTGCACACGGCGGTGCTCCAGCTTGACCCTGAGGTCAGCTGTGGCATTCCTGGCCGTGGTCGCCACGCGCGTCGTAGCCATCTTGTGGGCCACTATCGGCGTATGCGATTGGGCCTGCAAGGGCTCAGCCTGCTGCCTTCTATACGCGGCGTGTTCATGGCGTCGACGACGAGGTGGTCGATGTCGTTGCGCCACTGCTCTGCTGCCTCTAGGGGAGCTTCCTCACCCGGAGGATTGTGGAGAAGTGTGCATGCTGCGGCCAGCATGCTCTCTTGCCTTGGAACTGGCGACGTGGTTGCCGCCGTGGCGGCAGATGGCCACCGTGTGGTGGCATCAGTGGCTGCCTCAAGGGCAGCAACCGTCCAGTCGCCTGCTCGGGCAGATCTACCCACTCTAAAGCGGGAGGTGGCCTCCTCGTCCCTCCCCTAGAGTCGACGGCGAGTGGGGCAAGACGAGCCATTGATTGAGTGGATGTTCACCATGGTGACGAAGCTCAGTCGTCTAGAGAGCGTAAATAGCACCCTTCATGGCGCACAAAATGTCAAAGTGTTCGGCTACGAAACTTCCCCTGGTACCGCTACTGGAGCAGTCCGTGGAGGTTCGTTGTTTTGAGGGGCTAACATCCCTGGATTGATCAATCTTTGAGAACAATGGTGAATACAGAGATTTTACGTGGTTCGGGCCTCCAAAGTGTAAAACCCTACGTCCACGGGAGTGAGTGTTGTATTGCTGAGCTTGTGCGTGTGAGTGAGTGAGTTGGGTTTCAAACTGAACCCTTTTCCCAGAGGCTGCCCTAGTCCTTTTATAGCTCAAGGCCAGGGTAGTTACAACATGTCCCGAGGCCCGACAGGTGGCCGCGCAGCTGCCCGTACCCTATACATGATCTAGGGTATTTACAGCTACATGTAGAGTCCCTGTCAATGGAGTTAAGGCACGCCGTCTGACATGCCGGGCGCCTCTTACCGAGTATTGGTTGATGATGGCGGGTGAAGGCCCCATCTTGTCACCACGTCCTACTTGGTAAGCTGTGCATCACTGTGCCATTGTCACATGTTCAGCACTGTGCCGTTGTCACGCCGTGCCGCCCCTGTCCTGTCATGGTAATGATGGCCAGGAGTGGGCGGAGGCGTGCGCTGCGCGCCATGCTTGTGGGGAAGGTGCGAGTCTTGAATGCATGACTGTACAACGCATGTCTTCCTTGACTTCTGAGGCCCACGGCCCATGACAGGTCGTGGGACACATTGCGGCTCTGGAGCCCTCCTCACCGGTCATGCTCGGAGCCTAGGGACACGTGGCAGCATTGGACCTTGTCTCAGCGGGGAGGCCAGGTCTGGGGCCAAGGACACGTGGCAGCTCCGGAGCCCTCCTCCGCGGGGAGGTCTGGCCTAGAGCCCGGAGACACGTGGCAGCGCCAGACCTCGCCTCAGCGGGGAGGCCAGTTCTGGGGCCAAGAACACGTGGCAGCTCTGGAGCCCTCCTCAACGGGGAGGTCCGGCACGGAGCTGGAAGACACGTGGCAGCGTCGGACCTTGCCTCAGCAGGGAGGTCAGGTCCGGGGCCAAGGACACATGGAGGCTCCGGAGCCCTCCTCAGCGGGGAGGTCCGGCCTGGAGCCCGGAGACACGTGGCAGTGCCGGACCTCGCCTCAGCAGGCAGGTCAGTTCCGGGGCTAAGGACACGTGTTGGCTCCAGAACCCGCCCCAGCAGGGAGGCGGGGTCTGGGGCCTCTTCAAGCCTCCACGCGAGGGTACCTGGTCTGCAGGAAACCGACAATTTCCCTTTCAACATTTGTGTTACGAACCAAAATCCGTATGCCCAGGATCTCAGAGGGTGGTGTCGCACGATGCGACAGCCGACAGCACACACCATAAGGCAACCATAGCATTACAATGAAAACAAACTGAATATGTACAAAAGATAGTACAAACCTTCAGTTGTTACAACTAAGTACAGAGTTCTACAGCGGAAGATAATTTGTACAACTCACGCCCATCTAACTAGCAAAGGTCGGTTGTCCAGCCCTACGGACAACCCACACTAGCAGCACTCATATTCAGCGCGGCATGTACGGCTCCCACTCAGCCGTGGTCCCCAACGGAGGGTAGCCCTCACCAGTGCACTCGTACCCCGAGTCCGTGGGGTAGTCCTCACCTGCAAAACACTTATAGCAGCAACCGTGAGCACGATGGATCAGCAAGTCTTAACCGACGCTCCTACACATGAAACTCTACATGCAGTACATAACCAACATAGGATAGTAAATTGCAGCAAAGGACGCGCCTACAAGTTCATCCATAGTTCATCTTTTAGCCACAAATTAACCGTTCAGGAATCTGAAATTAGTGAGCAATATTTGGTGGCACACATGTAGAAATACAAGTTATTCATAACAGCAATATTGGATCACATCATTTCATAAGTTAACCTATGTCATGACTCAGTGACCAAGTGGTACTCATCACCGCGGGGGACGGAGAATCAACTCGATATACACCTGCAGGGATACCTGAAGAGCACGACACGTGCGCCCACCCGTGGAGCTGCACAGCACACTCACTCGATGTCGTACGGGACAACATTTCACCAAACAGCCCAAACGTCAAACCGGTCGCACCCAAACGGACGAGAGGTTCCCTACACGGAGCATCTCTCTATGCCCGTTAGCAGATTTCCATCTTTCTGCCCTCAATCTACACCTATAAATCAGTGCTTTATGCCTCGACGCCTGGAGGTATAGGTTACATCAGTTTATCGGGGCCCATATATCCAATATTCCTTCGGTATGTTCAAACTTGATCAGCGTGGGCCGCACACGGATCGATCCTCAATCAACACGGACAGAGCTGCACCCACAAGACTTCCTCTTGCTACGCCCTATCCCCTGCCTAGTCTCATTTTCTTACTAAAGTGATCTCACATCACTCGAACCAATCCCGTGTGTCCCGAAGCCTGTACTAGCGAGTAGATTCCAACTACTTGACTTGTACCAAAGTCTATACACATTAAGCAGAGCATAAACTACTTGAGGACTTAGACACTACCCTCACTCTTGTTGGAATGATCTGGTTATGGATTTGGGGTTTCATCCATCCTACACCTAATGTACATACATACTTCACACTAAGTGTATATAAAGCAAAACTTTATAAAACTTGTTAAATGCAAACCAGGGCTTGTCTTGTTGCTGCTGGTCGTATGTTAGTGTCTCGTTCGGAAGTAGGAAGTCCAAAACTTCCGGGGTCTCTTTGCCTTTAGCGACTACACGTAAATACATTAACGATATGTCAATTTAAATGCAACGTTTAAATCTAGTATGTAAAGACTGTAACTCTAGCTATACATCCCATTTGGCTCTGAAATTTTTATGGTGTATTTTTAAGGACCGAACCAGAGACTTGACCAAATTTCATTTGAATCAAAACTCAATTGAGCTCTGCACAAATAAAAGTCTAATTGGTCATTCCTAGAGCTTCTAAGGATTTCCAGGGGTTTTCATGGATCAAACCATTACTTTCTGTAAACTAGAGTCTGAGATGGTTCTAATGGAGTTGGTCTCATGTAATTTGACGAATCCTAGAGGAAGTTATGCCCTAATCGAGATTTGAGAAAATCTGAAAAATGATTCTGTACATTTTCCATTTTCTCAGGGCAGTTCACTTAATCACACCATTAGGGGGACTAAATGAACTTGGATGGATCTAAAATTTTTCCTGTGACTCAAGGATTTTCAAATAAACATTCTAGCCAAATTTCAGAATTTTCCATAAAAGAATTCTCCAGATAAAATTCCCAATAGTTTAAGCTTGAGGGAATTAATTCTGGAAAAGGAATAAGTTTCACGAGCTGAAATCGGTTTTTCTAAATAGTACTCACAGATATAAATTCAACAAAATTTGTTTCACTCAATTTGGAGCTTCCTAGTCAGAGATATGGATTTATTAAGTTTGGGTAAAATTCTGAAAATGGGCTCTGTTTATTTTTCCTATTTTCAGAGACATAAAGAATTGACACCATATTGGGCCAAGAAAATTAGGTCCAATGCCTATGAAATTTTTACTGGACTTCAAGGATTTTTGGAAAAAATTTCTGCCCAAATTTGGGAATTTTCCAATAAATAGGACACATGTAATAATTCCTACAAGATTTTCTTTAAATGAATTAATGAGTCAAATCCAGGGGTTTTCATACCAATTGGGATGCACCTCTAGATAGTACTCACTGAGAGGAATCCAATGGAATTTATTTGACAATTGTTCGAGGTTCCTATCAAAAGTTATGATCAAATGAAGTTGAACTGAAAATGAGGGAGAAAGTTTAAACTCTGGCACGCGGGCCTCACACCACAGTATTTTTCTTCAACCTCGCGCCACACGGCCGAGCGGCGGTGACCTCCATGGGAAATGTTCTTCCGGCCTCCCCTAGGGCTCCCACTCGCCGTCCCTCCCTTTAAGAGCACGGGGAACTCATCCCCAGGGTCGGCCGAGGCCCCCGACCACCGGAAATGGGCCAGCGACGAGCGGTGGCGGTGGCTCTACTTCAGCAGTGTCGCACTCACTCTAGAATGGCCCAATGTCTTCGGTTTTTCTTCCTAGAGCATCGTGGTGGATCCCTCGTCACCGGCATGAGCTCAAATCAGCTCAAAAGTAGCTGCAAATAGGAGTTCATCGGCAACCTAGGGCCACACTCGGCTAAAAATTCTCGAAGAACAGCGCCAAAACTCGATGAAATTTGATGGCTCTTGATCCTAGAAGAGCGTGGGAGTGTCTAGATCATGTTTGTAACTTGTCCTAAGTGATAGTTGAATGATTACGATGAATTTTGAAGGTTTGTGCGGCTCTGTCTTATGAACACCGAAGCACTCAACAGCAAAATTCTCCACCGATTGTGCAAGAGAGAAGGGGAGGTCGGCACGGTTGTGTTCAGCACCTTAGAGCGATCCTTTTTCATGTAGAACGTTAGGCACGAGGGAGCTTGTGTCGTGTGATCACCGGGGAACCGAGAGCGTCGGGTTGTCGGGAGTTTCTTTGGGGCTGTGCGAGAGGAACAGTGGGAAGCGAGGAAATGGTTCACGTGGGCCGGGGCGTGTTGATCACGTCGATTCACTCGGCGTTGTTAGCCCCAGAGCAGGAGATGGAAGAAATGTCGGTTGGCGCCGTGGTAGGGAGCTGGTGCACAGCTGCGTTCGGCTGCCTGAGTGAGAAACAGAGGATACTTCGGGGGTAAGTCTACTGACAAGTGGGCCCCATTCCCCCCTCTTATTTTCTTTCCAGTTCCGTTTGAACAAGCAAACAAGCCCCAAATTTGATCAAACTTGGAGGATAAGTCAAAAGGAATATGAGGAACACAATGGTGCTCTCAAATTTGAATTTCAGTAAAGTCAGAATTTGAAACTGAAGTTTGAATTCAAATACAAATTGTCTCCCGTCTTAATTCCAGCAAATAGGAAATCTTTTCCAAATGAGCTGAAAATTTGTCGGGCTACCCGTGGATGTGTGGAGAATCAATTTGTAGCTTTAGATCTCCGTGTTCGAAAATTTTTGCAAGTTCAAGTTTAGACTTGGAGCTCACACCTTTAAATTCAAAAGTTTAAATTCCCTCTCATTTTCTCGGTGTGAATTGCAGCTCCACTTGCTAAAATTTTGGGATTTCACAATTTGCATTTAAAAAATAAGAACATAGAATATGATTTAATTTATATAAAAGATGCATAGTAAGAATGTTATACCTTTGCATAAGTTTAAATGATGAATAGTTGCTCTGTTTTACTTCTCTTTAGTCCCTAGTATACAACATAGTATTCTTCAACTATTGAATCTATTGGTTTTAAGTAACCTTGCCTTGAACTTAGAATTTGTGGGTAACATAAGCTTACATCTAATTCTAGGTTGTTCTGAGAAATGATATAGCAATTAAATTTGCTAAATCATAATCAAAGTGAAACTTAATATCCGGCGAAATACAAATTGGTTCAATTTAAATGTTTCCTCACTTGATTAGAAGTTCCTACCAAAGCCATATGATATTATCAACTGATAAACCCTATGCATATGCTATTTTCTTTCACAATGAGCCTAATCAAACTAGTATAGACCTATGTGAGATTCTTTTCATGCTTCTATGATCTTGATTTCACGTGCACATGCTAAATTTCTACACTAGAAGTTAGAAATTTGTCCATCATACCACACTACAACAAAAGATACTCCATATCTTTAATTTAAAACCCTCCCTTAGAATTAATTAAAAAAGAGTAGAAGGCATGGCTACTAGAAAAAAGAAAAAGAAAACGCATGCTCATAATATATGAGCATGGGAAAAAAGAGATAAGAAAAAGAAAATAAGTAGCCATGGTTCATCCTTACAACAAATAGAGTTCACAAAAAGGAGTTATTGTGACACCCGGTTCCGAAAATGAAACAAGTGAATGCATATGTGTGTCCAGAATGTTCATCACACATACACATGTACTTCACAAACTAAAATCAGAATATAACCACGTACGAATAGTACTTTATTACATTGACTCATTGTCTCACTCATGAATTCTAACTTATTCTTGCAGCGGAAGGCTCTAAACGACAGCGGAAAATGGCTAAGACAATAGGATCAAACTTCAACTACATAGGCATGTTGACGGTAGTGTGCACGCCTAGTACTCCACTTGTTCTTCGAAGTATTCTTCTCCTGTAGCTGATGTATATGTGGGAATGCAAGGGTGAGTACATGTCGTACTCAGCAAGTGCGGGAAAAGTATGACATTTAGCTTACAACAAGGTAGGGAATAAAGAGGTTCATTGCAGCAAGCAAATTTTATTTCACAGACATGTTAGAAACAACAACTATCTCTAGGTGAGTTAAATACCAACATAACCAAGTAATTATCAACATTCCTTCATCATAATTCACCATTTATCAAGCCTCAACCAGCCAATACTCTTTCTCAAGTTCATCTCATACTCATAATTATTCATGATCAACACATATTCATATAATCGAATCCAATCACATGTTCATGACCACTACCAGTCCCAAAACCAATCCCAATGACCAACCATTCCAAGTTTTGCCTCTAATCATGGAAGTTGGCCAGGTGCTTGTAACCGGAAGCACGGCTATCATGATAGTTTTACACTCTGTAGAGGTGGCACCACTTTACCCACAAGTTTGTGATTTCGTCACCCGTCGGCGACTAGAGAGAACCTCCAGTATACCAGTACACAACCATTGGTGTATGACCAAGAGATCACAAAATAGCCTTTACAAATGGGCTACTAGGATATACGGACCCACTGAGGTTTCACCGGCAGGCTCGAATCTCCAGTCTCCCACCCACGGGCCACCTCGTGTGCCATGCAGTTCCTAGGGAAGTCCCCATCGACTACCATTACCCGTGCCATCCAACGGTCCATTCAAGCTAGCAACACACCTAATTAGTCAGCTAAGTCGCACCCATATTTGGCCTTGTGGTGGCACTGTTTTCCTACCATGTGCTCGCATGAACCGGTCCTTAGATCTACGGCAAGCGAACCACCATCTCATTCAGCAACATCCACGAACCAAGCTCTCCTAGATCTCCCCGATTCCATGCTCATTAACATCATCAAGTTCTCATCATCTTTATTCATACGAGTGCAGTAGCTAACAAGTTTTATTTCAGCTTTCCCTTATCCTGTAAATTAAGCGAAGCAAAAGGGAAAACGACCATACCTGACTGATCAACTTTTCCAGCGACAAGGACGGTTAACAAAACTAGTAAACTCCTATAAAAGGGTGTCCCATCAAGTTGACACAAGCATACGAGTTTTTGTAAGCAAAACAGTTTCAAAAACATAGGATCAATATGGTCAAGGGGCACTTGCCTGGCTCCCGCTATTCGTGTTGCTCAAGCATCTCGAAGTCTTGGTGCTGTAGCTTCTCATAGACGGCCTCTTGAGCGTGTCCTTCTACTCACGACCACACACATACAAAATTTACATCAATCAATTATCATGCACAAACCTTACTCAAGATGCAATGGGGTGGATGAATGCAATTCCTATGGTGCAGTTTATAAAAATAAGTTTGTGCGTGTTCTTACATGTTTTAGTAGGCTTCCATGGGGTTTTATGATGAACAAGGCTGCTGGAATCAAGTGTTGACGTGATTACGATCTTGACAAACTTTGTAGATCAATTCCACCGTCAAAAATCGACCAAAACATTGTCTGTCCACACGCAGAATTTTCTGCTCGCAGGGGGTGAAGAAAACGTGTGCATAGAAACAGTGGCGATGTTGCAAGAGGGGTAACGGAAACCTACCTCACTTGTTCCTCCTCTCTTTCTGGCGGAAGAACCTTCTTCCTTGCAATGGCAGCAGCAGGAGATTTTCTATGGAGAATTACGAGGCTGCGGCTAGGGCAGAACGTCGGGGGTTCTTTGCCGGCTACGGCGAGGCATGACGGAGCTCGACGGCGGCCAAACTCCAGCTAGGTGGAGCGACTTGTCTGGCAGCAAGGGAGGGCGGCGGCCAAAATAGAGGGGTGGGAGTGGCAGCTAGGGGGGTCTTTATTTATAAGAGGGGAAAAGAGCTAGGGTGGCTAGGATTTTAGCAACTCAATTATCCAATGGTTGAGATTTAATTTTAAAAGAGGTGGGAGCTAGGGGATGGGATTTTATTATTTATTTTCCACCAATGGCTGAGATTAATTGAGAAATAGAATCCCACAAAAATCCACAAAGGGGGGGGGGGCGGCTAGGGTTTTCCCCCCTTAATGGGTTGCGGCCAAGGGGTGGGGCCCATTAGGTTCCCCCCCCCCCAATTGGTGCGGCCAAAATTGGAGGAAATTTCACCCAAATGTGGGGGGGATTCCCTAGGGGATTTTTGGAGAATTTCAGGAAAATTGAGAAAAATTAGGAAAATTAGGAGGAGTGGAATTTGGGGGAAAATTGGGGAACTTTGGGGAAAAATTGGGGTGGCCCAATTTGGCTATTTTATTTATTTTTTATTTCCTTTCCTTTTCTATTTATTTCCATTATTTTCTATTTTATTCCCTTTTACTATTTTATTTGCTTTTATATTCCTCTCTTTATTTCTTCTTCTTTTTAAATGCTTCTCTATATGGAAAATGTATGCAATGCATGGTAGTAATTTTGAGGGTGTTACAGTTATCTTCCACCTCCACAAATCATTCATCACACATGCATATCTTGATGTAAAGTATGATTTGTTGTCTACTAAGGCTTACTCTTTTGACTTAGCAAAATATATGGTGCAAATACGTCTACTCTTGTCTCCTACCAAGCTCCACAAAGGCCATACTTAGAGGTACAATCAAAAGAGGCACTGCCTTGGTGAGGAAAATTCCACATACAAATATGGGTGATTGATAATTATCATTTGAGGAAATTAGAAAATTTAAAACGATGTGAAACTCTACGGAATTTAAGTGGAACTTAACATTTAGGTGATACATGCTTGATTGGTTGTTCTATCTTTCAACCACGCAAGGAGAGGAAAAGGCATATTGACTAAGATAAAGGATGAGTATCGTTGCCAATTTATTTAATACAAGGTAGAATACTTTGTTGTGCACCTAATACTATTGAAAAATAGAACATTGTAGCAACTACTATGAACAACCTAAGTCTTGATCTTTGCTTCGAAACGAGCAAAGGGTAAGCTATGGGGAGTTTGTTATCGGTCTATAAGCACCAATTTCAACCAATAATATGACTCAATTATGTGAAAGAGTAAACATTTCTTCCACGTATTATCTTTAGAAATAACATAATTTCACATGTACTTGGAGAAATGGTGCATGCAGACATTTTATTGCAGAAATAAGGAACAATTGGGGGAGTGATCCTGAAAATTGCCATCTCAGACAATCACAAGCTGACATGTGGCAGCACATGGATCCATGGACCCATTCCTAGGCTTATCCAAGAGAATCCAACAACGTATCACCCGAGGAAGGCATGAGAACCCACCTGTCAGCCACCGCGAGGTAACACACCACGAAATGGGCCAGCACAGGTTCAGTCGAACCAGGGGTTCATCCAACCTGGTCTTGGCACCATTCCTGGCCAAACGACACGTGTCATCTCCTGGTAGCTCCCTGATGGCGGCAAAAGCTGTTTCACGTGCAGATTCTTGCGCCAAAACACCTTAACTCGTGTATAAATAGCCCCTCACTCCTTACTTGAACACACACCCCTTGAGCATCACTCTCTTGTATACACATTACTATTAGTCCTTAGTGGAGTTTAGGTTGTAGAGTGGAGCCTCTAGAATGGCTCATGTATTTTTTCCTTTATTTGTGGCTTTATTCTTATTTATAATAATAGTATTTTATTATTCATATGCTTGGATGAAATGTTTCTTGTTTGATTGTGGAATCCATATATGTGATAGGTATAGTTATTTTTATGATAATGTAGTAATATTATTATTATGTTATCATAAACATCATAATCCTTCACTATAGTCTAATTAGGTAATATGTGAATATGTTAGTATGAACACATTAATACTAAGATCCAACATTGGTTCAACAATGTTTAGGTTAGTCATTACCTTAGGATGGTACTTGTATTGCAACTCTTAATGTATTTGCTTAGCATGCAAGCGTGATGCTTGGATAGTTAAGTAGGTTGGATGTCTCGTAGTCGCACGGATTGTAGGGGGACGGCAGGTGGTGACATCCCTGACTGTCCTTTGTAGTCCCCCACGTTCGGCTATGCCACAAGATTTTAGCGAGAGTCTCTCTGGTGTTGTCAGAGGTAAGCCCGTGCCTAATGTGTTGAACCACTAAGCACTAGTATTCACCACTAGCATATTCATGTGTACATTATTAGGCTATGCATATGTATAATAGGAGCATTTTAGGAACAAGCCCTCATCTTAGTCTAACTTCCACTAGGACCATATTAACCTTTGGAGTAGACAACCTAAGTCTGTGTCACACTACCCTCATTATCTATTTATCCATGCTACTTGGTTTCACACTAGAACACCCTGCACTATCCATAATCTTGCCACACTTCATAACCTTCCTTTGAGATAAACAATACGATACACTAGGGAATACTCCTAGGTGAAATGCTATAACAGTATTTTCCGTATGCTTGCGGAACTCATCTTGCTTTGGCCCTAGGTTAGCATGGACAGGGTGAACTTTAGACGTTAGCAAATATCAACATGGTACAGAAGCGAATTCTCACTCGAGGGTGCGGGTCTAAAATTTCACCTGCGACCACTTTTATTTCGGGTAGGTTTTTGCTCCATCCAACCCGAACCCAACCCATTGACATCCCTAGACCAATGTTGGTTGCTTGTTTTGACGATTCTACAAGTAGCAATAGACCATTGTACCCATTTTTAGCAACTTCTTCTATAACTGCATTAATCTACACAACAAGGTACATATCATGAGCACAACAAGGTACAAAAACATAAGAAAGACAACAAATACATATCATGGTCTCTCCTAAAAAACAAATACATATCATGAGGTAAAAAAGTCAAACCACACAGATGGAAACATAAAAAATGCATGATGACAATAATGGTTTTACATAGATATAATTATTCCACATACAGAACCACAACAGTAAAAAATTGATCCACACATGAGACCTTAATAGTTCCAAGACAGAAAAATAATTGTTTCAAATATAAACAAATATATTATGGTTCATAGCTTCTTCTTCATCTCATGCTCCATCTCGAGCAATCAAGTCTGCATTCAGTTGTCTCAAACAAGGTGAGAAACTCTCTAATTTCAGATTTCACGATTATCAATGTGGATGTATGCATAAGGGCAGTTCTTTCATGCATTCCACATTTTTTTTACCGGAGAAATCCGCTTCCATATCAATGGCAAGGAAGAGAAGTTTGACTTTCAGTTAAGAAAGGAGCAATGCTCCATTATCAAAATCAAATATGGCCCAAATGTCAAACACGTCAAAGAAGTTGAATTAACTCCCCCGCCAGTGGATAGCCTCATAGCTTTCATGAGAAAGTTACTCTATGAGAAGACACCGTCGCTAGTCCCAAGAAGACAATTAAAGCCAACGAGGAGGTCGGGCCGTCTGAACGACCCAAGTCCACAAAACTACCAAGGGGAGAAGGGCGGAACAAGCAAGTGAAGCCATCCAAGTCTTATTCACCGGGACCAGATGCCAAGACATCAAGCTGAACAAGACGGAGGAAAATCCATATCATCGGACTTAAAAAAGTTAGGGTTCGATAAACCTATAAATTGTAAAAGTGTGTACAATATATTAACCTAAGAAAAACAAATTTTGTTGGTCGACAGACTATTGTATTTATAGCCTAGGGCTCGCCCATAAGGCTCAATCTTGATACAAGACCTGATAACCCAACAGATTCTGAGTTTGACTTGTCTTGACTACTTCTGCTGACCCTGGACGAATTTCAACACGATACCGGTGTCAATGGAAAACTTATGTTCACATCTTTTCGTGCATATGTAGAATGTCTAAAATGGGATCCATATGTGTCCTGGTGCTTGTTTGAAGATGAACTACTCTTAGGCGTCGAGTTTAACTCAAACTCGAGTTGGGCTCACCCCGCAACTTGTTGTGAACGTCCTTGATGGTCCTTTACCTCCAAGCCATCCTTCAAGTACTTCTTGGTCCTATCCATAGTTTCTAATCAAACCTAAATCATTAGAAGTATAAGGTCTAAAGAGAAGTATAGGAGTATGGATTTTTATAGTGGAGTGGGAGAATTGACATTATGATATTTGGTTCTTAGATAGTTAGATACCATTAGGCACTTTTATTTTATACCAGGTGTACTTGATTATTTATTATTATACACATGTCGTGGTGTGAGTCATTATATAGTAATTCGTGCTTAGATTGATGTATAACTAATCTAGAATATCGTACATTTGATATCTCAATATTTTTAATATTACATATATCTAACCTATACAATAACTGAGTTTCGTTAACCAGATGGGCCTAATTGCTTGCTTACCAGGAACCCACGAACGGCACAAATCCTTGCAGTCAGCCACGTGGCGTACCACTGCAGATCACTTCTTTCAGTCGCTCGAGCCTCGTACTATCTACACAAAAAAATCCTCGATGCCGGACGGCGACGTCGCCGGGGGCGATGCGGAGGCTGTGCCGGTCGCGGCGGCGGAAGAGATCCGTCACTGGACGGATCTGACGCCTGTGTGCCTGGCGGAGTCGTTCTCTAGGCTGGCGCTGGAGGATCTGTGGCGGGGCGCTATGGCGTGCTGCCGCTCCTGGAGAGATGCCGCTCGCTCCCGCCCGGGGCTCTTCGCGGTTCTCGACCTGGAGCCCGGCTTCGAGTCCTCCGTTATAGGAGACGCCACCGCGTGGTGGACGCCCGCCTTCCAGCGCCGCGTCGACGCCATGCTCCGCGCCGCCGCCGAGCTAGCCGCTGGGGAGCTCCGGGAGGTCCGTGTCAGACACTGTTCTGACGACGCGCTCGACTTTGCGGCCGAAAGGTGCGTAGAAATACTACTTTTTTCTTTTAGCTTGGGAAAAGTAGGTTTGATACAAATAATTCTGCAAGATCTGGGCTCGCGGATCTGAGTTTAGTTAGTTTTGCACTTGAATTGGATGTTTTCATGAGATCTTTAATTATTTAGAATCTAAGGTAAGATGCCGAAAACTTTGCATATTCATTTCATTTCACCTTCCAAAATTATAACATGTTCGTGAAAGATACACCCTCCCCTTAAGATATCATCGCACTGATAATAAGTACGGATTCATCTTTATACTTCAGATAAATATCATGTCAATTTACGCAAACACAATTTTATTTGTGCAACCCTTCACCTTTTCACATAAAATTCTTAATTCATTTAAATGTAAACACAAGGTATCTTTATTATGCCCCTATCTTTCATTAATGAGGTATTCATCAAATTTCGGTAATGGATGTACTTATTGTGTAGTAGAAATACTAATGTTGTCCTCCCATATGGTGCATGGTGAAATTGAGAATGCTTGTCATAAGCTAACAATTGCCTAAGCTGGAAAAAAATATTCCCTTAGGCTTGCTGGAGCTTTTATGTGAGAAGCACCGTATTCATAACTTATTTGGTTTCTATTCCCTCAGCTTATCCGTTCAGGATTGAGCCTTCTGATTTTTAACATGCAGTAGTTTGTTTACTCTTCTTGTCGGAAACTCTGGTTCCGTCTCTTGAATTAGAAGTATCACTGATAGAGTTTTCATATGCAGGTCTAAAAACCTCAGTATACTTTGCATCAAAACCAGTCCAGGTGTAACTGATCGATCATTGCACACGGTTGGAGCATGCTGCCCTATGCTTACTGAATTGGACATCAGCAATTGCTATGAAGTTTCATACAAGTCACTAGAGGTGATTGGGAAGAACTGCCTGAACCTCACGGTCCTTAAGCGGAATATATTCAACTGGATTGACCCATCTGAGCACGTTGGCATAGTTCCTGAGGATTATCTAAGAGAATGCCCCCAAGATGGTGACAGGGAATCCATCACGATATCTAAATTCATGCCAAGGCTAAAACATCTTGAGCTTAGATTCTCAAAGCTGACAGGTGTTGGCCTCAACTCAATTCCAGGAGGATGCAAGGAATTAGTTGTTCTGGACCTGTTTGGCTGTGCAAATTTGACAAGCAGGGGAATAGATCAGGCTGCTAGTAACCTTAAGAACCTGGAGAAGTTAGTGAAGCCTAATATCTACATACCTAGGTCATCCTTCCACATGGGGAGATACGGGCACTGGCAGTTATATGATGAAAGGTTTCAGACTAATGTTTTTCAGATATAAAAATAACCTCAAGGTCCATCAGGCTCCCTATGAACCATGAGTAGTCCTCTTCCGTATAAGTAAATGTCCCATGTGTGTCAATAACAAAAACAATGCTAACTGCTTGGTACGTTTTATTTGTTGCTTTTGTAAATATATAATACAGATAGTTATGTTCGGGCTATCAAGAAGTTGTGATTCTGTTTCATTTATTCTCTATGGTTCCTAGAACTTCGCCTATGTTGTGATAAACTTGGTGACCCAATAACTAAATCTAGTCAATCTTAGAGAGATGAAACAACAGAGAGATGAAACAACAATTGGGATGTAATCCTCTTAGTGACGTGTCAAAAGGTATAGTGTTAAATGGGAAAGGGTCAAGCCGTCACCCCTTAAGTGACAAGATGTCTCTTGATCTGGATACAGTGATAAGTAAGGTTCTAAAAGTCACTAGGCGGACGGTGAGTACATGTGTACCTCTACTGTCTTGGATTGATTTTCTAGCCCACTTGCGCCCTCCTCTCTTTCTTAGCCACCTCCAGCCCAGCGAATAGTCTTCATAGTGGCCCAAATACCATTGCTGATGCCCCTCTCACCCACCGCGATGCCACTTGCCCTGGATTGGCTCGCCCCACTGCCACCCTTCCCATCGTCCCGGATTAGCTCCCCCACCGCGTCCTTCCTCATGAGGACCTCCAGGCCCGGATCGACTCCCCCCGCCGCCCCACCACGAGGGCTCACGATTCCTTTTAGATTCCCCCCTAATGCCTCACGACCGCCTCACACCCGAGGCAAGGCAGAACACCAGCGCAGAGCGCTGAGGCGTGCCTAGGCGGGTGCGTAGAAATGCCTTTTGGAACGCTGGTGATAAGTGAGCAAAGATCAACCCACGTTGTGGAAAATCAGCAAGGGTCTTTGCACCTCTTGACGAGTGGGAAGGGCAAGAAAGCTAGCCAAGCTAAGTAGGATTCATTTAAGTATCTGAAATGTAAGGTCACTAAGTTACTAGAGATAGTTGACAATGTAATGAAAAGGTGGGTAAATATCCTACGTGTCCAAGAAACCACATATATCGGCTTCAAGTTGTGATACACAAAAGCGATTGAAAAAAAATGGGTTAGTATTCTGATCTATAAGATCCTCAATACTAGGGATGGTTGATGTCAAGAGGCTAAGAGAGAGGATTATCGCAGTCAAGCTAGTCATTAGTGATTTGGTTCTTCAATGTCATCAATGTATTGCCCCTTAAGTAGGCCATAATTAGAACTCTAAAAGAGAGCTATAGGAAGGCCTAGAGTATATGGTTAGTAGTGTACCAATTGATGAGAAGCTCTTCATATCAGAAGGTAGATGTATCCATGTGGGTACATCTAACGCGGTCTTTGAGGGGATGCATGTGGGCTTCGGGTACGGTACCAGGAATCAAGATGGATATGACGTATTGAACTTAGCCTATGACATTGTAGCAAACACCTTCTTTGGTAAGAGAAAATCTCATTTAGTGACCATCACTAGTGGTCAACATACTAGTCAAATTGATTTTATTCTCTCGAAAAGAGAAGATAGGCATGATTGCTTAAATTGCAGGGTGGTACCTAGAGAGCGTGTTGTCCCTCAGCATAAGCTTATGAGAGTTGGCTTCCATTTTATTATTTGTTTCCAACAGGATAAGCATGACCAAGTCGTTAGAAGAAGGGGTGAAATCTTAAAGGGGACACAATACAAATCTTCAAGGAGAGGGTTAACAAGGAGGGACTAAGGTGATCCAAACATCATGTCATTAAATATGACAACATGCATTTGAAGGGTGCTTAGAAAAAGTTTGGTCTGGACCTGAGGAAACAAAAGTGAAACTAAAGATACTTTGTGTTGGACCAAAAATATTAAGAATACTATCAGGAAGAATAAAGAATGCTACAAGCAACTACACCTTGAGAGGAGCACGAACAACATAGAAAATTAAAAGGTTGCAAATAAAATTGCAAAGTGGGATGTGGGCAGAGATTGCAAAGAATATCTATATGATGGCTAGGATCTATAAAAGGAAGATACGAATTGTCAACAAAGCCAAATTCATTAAGGATAAATCAGATCGACTCCTAGTAAAGTATGATGAGAGTAAGAATAGATGGAGAGAGAGTACTTATATACACTATTCAATGGGGAGAATGAGAGCTCTGCAATTGAGTTTCAATGATATAAATAGGGGTTTTGTACGAAGAATTCAAGACTATGAGGTGAAGGAGGCTAAGACAATAGGCCCTGATGGTAGCCCCATTGAGGTGACGAGATGCCTCAGAGCTATAGCAATTGTATAGTTAACTAAGATTTTTAACCTCTGTCGGTGTTTGGATTTTCAACTAGTAACGAATGTACCACGCGTTCGTCCCTGAGGTGGACTAGCTACGAACACAAGTGGTTTATACTGGTTCGAGCAAGGCACCCTACGTCCAGTTTCAGATATCTCGTTGCTTTGAAAATGGGGTGGTTCTCTTACAAGTGTAGGAGTTGCCTCTCGAGGGGACGATCGATCCCCTTTTTATACTTATGTCCGCCGGCTCCTTCTTAATTCTCCGCAAATGGGAAGGAGTCATGGCTATAGGGTTAGCCATCCTCGTACATTGGGCAGAGTGCCTGACGAGGCCACCACGTTAGAAGTCTGTCGTCCCGCCTGCTCCCATCTTGTTGCTGGGGCATGCCATACCGGGGCGCACATGAGCCCCGCGCACTTTTCCTCTTCCATTCCATCAGATGTGACGGAGCTTCAATGTGTATGTCAGGGGAGACACTCAAGTGCCCTCCCACTTGGTCATAGCGGCGCCTGCTCCACATTGACGACTACCTGCTTCATCTCCTTCCGAGCTCGGGCTCGGGCCTTCTCCTCCGATTCAACCCTTCACCCGGGCGCCGAGGGGGAGGATCCTCGCTTCTTTCGGGGGACGGGTTCGGCACCCCTGTCATGTCTGCTTTGTATCCTTCGAGCTCGGGCTCAGGCCTTCTCCTCTAGGTTCGGCCTTCGCCAAATTGCCGAGGGGGAGGATTGTCATTTCCCCTGGAGGTCGGGGTCGGGAACCCCGTCAGTAGCCCCTGAGCCTCTGGTCGATCATAACAATTGATCAGTAGATGAAGATCGGATGGTTCTGTTCCTTTGTAGTTAGGAAAAGAAGAAAATATTGTCATAGTTTGATTTAAACACTGCGGCCACGGCGAATAGGCTTCTGGCGACCGGTCGCGACCTACGGTCACTCCCACCGGGACCTTGCGGCGAGCCCCTGAGCCTCCTTTCGGTGGTCAGGTTGTTTTTATGGCAAATTCACTTTGTCCCTCGTCCGCGAGCCGTTTGTGACTCGAAGGATTCGGACCAATCTGGGGCTTTCCTCGGTGGTCGTGCCCCTAGGCCTGGTGAGTTGTCTATCGGGTTGAACCGAGTGAAACCTGTCCATTCTATTCGTATGGGCGGTTGGAACCATTGGCTCTCTTTTGCGGGGGGTAGGCGGGCTTCCTGGTCGGGGCTCAGTGCCCGCAGTTCATTAGATCCCTGCTCGAGGCGAGCACGTGGTTCCCAAGCTTATCGTGGGCTCGAGCGGCTCGATGTCGACCCCTCAAAGGGTTTCCTCGGCGCTTGCGGGGCTGGGACCCGCTATGGGCTTAGAGATGTCAGGAGGATTCGCCTTTCCGAGATAGTCTCCATCGTGGACCGCCTCGCGTCGTCCATCCCTCACTCATGGCTGCCCCGGGAGGCCTTGGAACCCTGCGTGGGGCCGACCTTTGAACCTAGGACTTTTCAAGCCCCGAAAGTGGGCCGGAAACTTACGTGCCTTGGTTGAACTCACACCTATGCTTTGTGGAGTTGAGGAGACGCTGCTCAACCCGACTCCCTTGCCACGGTGGCTTCTTTAATTTGGGGGACTGAGGAGGCGCCGCAGGACTTGGTTCCGATGTCGCGGGGGCAATTTTAATCTCTGAGGGCAGTTGAGCAGGACGAAGCGGTGTTGGTTCCAAGGGGACCCGAACGGTCGCCTTTTCCCTAATGGCCGTCAGATCGTGTCTCGTTTCAACAACTTTATATCCTCCCCCAAGGAATCTCCCCTTTGATATGCCTTTTGCCTTCTCGCACACGCTCCCTTCTCCCATCTATCTCGAGTTAGTCAGAGCGCTTGTCCTTTCTTCCTCTCCTTCTCTAGCCGCCATGTCTGCGTGGACGACCTCCTGTGCGAGCTCCGACCAGATTTCCGAGTACACTTTGCGCGGGCTGCTCTCGTCAAGGGAGGCTCACGCCATTCATCTTGCCGAAGGAGAGAACATGCCCATGTTGCACGATGACGAGGTTGTGTCTTTCATCGCATTTCATGCGTGAGGATTCGGAATTCCGGCACATCCCTTCTTCCGGCGGCTCCTTGAGGAGTACGACATCAAACCTCACCATCTAGTGCCGAAAGGAATTCTCCACATGTCAGTGTTCGTCACCCTGTGCGAGGCCTTTCGGAAGGTGGAGCCGGATCTAAATTGTCGAAGTGATTTTATGACACTTCCCCCAGTACCACTACTGGAGCAGCTGGCAGAGGTTTGTTGTTTGGATGGGCTAAGTCTTTGGACCATTCAAGCCTGAAGAACACGAGGTAAACACGAGGATTTACGTGGTTTGGGCTGCCAGAGCGTACTACCATACGTCCACGGGAGAGTGTGTTATATTGTTGTGTGTTTCCAAGCCTGAGTTTGTCTAGATGGATCCCTGAGGCTTAGGTTCCCTATCCCCGTGGAGGGTGCCCAGTCTTTTTATAGCCCAAGGCCGGGTAGTTACACTAAGACTCGGGGCCCGATAGGTGGCCCCGTGGTGGCCCGTACGCTATACACAATCTAGGGATTAATGGCTACTTGTGGTATCCACTGTTGATGGAGTTACAACGTGCCTCCTGACACGCCGAGCATCCCAGGCTAAGTAGCGGTTGACGATGGTGGGAGACGGCTCCATCTTGTCGCCGCGGCCTACTCGATCAGCTGTGTGGCGCTATACTGTTGCTGCCGTTGTCACGCCACACGTCCTGTCCTGTCACTGTAATGCCTGGCAGGTGTGGGTGGAAGTGTGGGCTGCGTGCTGTGCACCTGGGGACCGTGCGAGTCTTGAATGCGTGAATGGACCGGTCACTTCTTACTTGACTCCTTATGTTTATGACCCATGGCGGGTCGTGGGACACGTGGCATCTCTGGAGCCTGCCTCAGCGCGGAGGCCTGGTTTGGAGCCAGAGGACACGTGGTAGCTCTGGAGCTCGCCTCAGCAGGGAAGCCGGGTCCGGAGCCGAAGGACACGTGGCAGCACTGGACCTCACCTCAGCGAGGAGGCAAGTCCAGAGCCGAAGGACACGTGGAAGCTCCGGAGCTCACCTCAGGGAGGAGGCGGGGTCAGGTGCTGGAGGACACGTGGCAGCTCCGAAGCCCACCTCAACGGGGAGGCTAGGTCCGGAGCCAAAGGACACGTGGCAGCTCCGGAGCTCACCTCAGCGGGGAGGCAGGGTCCGGAGCCGGAGGACACGTGGCAGCTCCGGATCCCACCTCAGCGGGGAGGCCAGGTCCGGAGATGGAGGACACATGGCAGCGCCAAAGCTCACCTTAGCAGGGAGGCAAGATCTGGAGCCACATCATATCTGTACACGAGGGGACCCAGTCTGCAGGTACCGACAGTAGCCTGCTTGTAATGGTACCCCATCCTCCATGGCCTAGCGGACGTACCCGGGGCGAGATACTTGTGTCACCCGGAAGGGACCCTCCTAGCAGAGGGATAGTTTCTTTGCCCCTTCGCGAGAAAGTATGCGCCGAAGCACCAGGTTGCCCACCTCGAGCTGTCTACTATGCATGAACCGCTGATGGTAGCGCCAGATCACCTGACGATATCATGCATTTCGAGCAGCTGCTTGCAACCTTCACTCGTCGACGAGGTCGATGTCATCATGCCGGATTTGGTCCTGCGAAGCTTCGTTGTATGCCTGGACACAGGGGGATCCCATGGTGATTTTCAGGGGGGGGGGGGGGGGGAGGACGGCCTCAGCCCTGTACACCAGGAGGAAGGGCATTTTCCTTGTCGCTCGGCTGAGTGATGTCCGGCTAGCCCAGTGCGCACGGAAGCTCGTCTACCCAATTGAAACCACGCTTTTTCATGCAGTCATAGGTGCGTGTCGTGAGACCCCTGAGTATCTCAGCATTAGCCCTCTCGACTTGTCCATTGCTTTCTGGATGCGCAACGAATGCGTAGAGGATCTGGATGCCGAGGTCTTTGCAGTACTCTTGGAACACTGCATTGGTGAACTGGGTCCCGTTGTCAGTGATGATCTTGTTCGGGACCCCCGAACCGGCAGATGATCGACTTGATGAACTTGACTGCTGACTGCTTGTTGATTGTAACTACAGGGGTTGCTCGGCGACGTAGAGTTACTTGTACCCTCCGATAGGGATGGCAATCTCACCTGCGGGTGCGGGTACCCTACGTTTTTTTCACCCGACAGGTGCGGGTGTGGGTGGGATTTTTCACCCACGGGTCTAACGCGCACTCGACCCGACTTGTCACGGGTGCGAGTGCGGGTTTTATTTTGTAAAGGCCTCAGTTTTTGATACATGTTTAAAGTGTTCATCACCACACAACACACCTCATTTGAAAAAAGTTGATGAACACATTTGAAGAGCAAGTAACCATCATCAACATGCTCATTAGAGAATAAACTCATAAAATGCAAAAGTGGTATTTCCCACATGCATCATCTAGGGGCTGGACATATGAAAAACTCCTACACTTTGCTAGTAATGTCCATGCCAAGTTTCACCCAAATTCAAAACCTTTTTGAGTTTCTTTTGGGTATAACTAGAAAGAGGATGGTTTGAACTCAAATTCAAATGGTTTTTATCCCATGAATTCAAAAGTGGGAGGCATATTCTTACTCAGCACATTTTTGTGAGCTCACACACCCATTTTCACTCCATTTGGAGTTGATCTTGACATGAGCTAAGTGTAACAAATTGAAACTTTATTTGAATTTCAAACTGAACATGTGCTGAAATTTAGTCAAACCAAACCCAATTTGAATTCTAACCAATTCAAATGGCTCAGGGGCGAATAATTCAAATCACCATGGGCATTTTAGGGCTTACTGTTTACAAAAGTGATGTGGAGTTAAGTTCAGGGGTTAAAAATGAAAGTGGGACCCACATGTCAGCCACTGAAGTGATTCAACCGACTGAAGACTTTCTCACTCGGGTCTTCGGGTTTCAGCAGCGATCGCCACCGAGGGAGGCCGCCGCGCCACCAGCTGCTTGGCCACACGCGTGCGCAAGTCGGTTCGGAGCCCTTCTTAAGGCACCCCACTCCTCGGACGAATCCCCCTCGCCGTTTTCCCCTCGCAAGAACACAGAACCAGGATTTCTCCCTCCGCCACTCGGGACCGATCGGAGAGCCACGATCACAGCCTCCCTGATCCCTCCAGAGCTACGACAAGGTAATAGGGAGTTTCCTTCTTCTTCCCCGTCGCTAGAAATCGGTTGAAACCGGTTGATCTCGGGTATACCGAGAGTTCCATTCAGAGACCTAAAGCCGCCGCACTTTGTGCTCCCGTGGACAGCCCAATAAGGAGGTTGTCACGCTCGAGCTAAGGCTTCCCTGGATGCGTTGGTGATCGGTGCTGCTCACCCCCGAGCCACAGCCCGAGTGCTTGATCGCCGGCGGTGAATTTCCAGTTTTCCCCTTTCTCAGTACAGGCCGACCTTCGGGTGCAGTTCTGTCAAATTCACACTCTAGGAAGGGTTAGAGAGTCTCAATCCGCTCCTACACAGACTACACCTGGTAACGCAGAAGTTGCCTTCACAACCTTTGGCCTGAGAACCCCTGTACCCGGCGTATTTCAAAGTTTGCCGTCGGCGGAGCATGCAGGAAGCATCGGGCGCACGGTGAGAGACTACTTCAGACCTCTCCCGAGCTGCTTCGAGCCCATGCCGAGCTTCCTGACGGACCACTGGTGCTTTCTGGCCTTTTGCTCAGTCGGTTGGAGTGCTAGGAAGGTTGGCCGACACGGCCGAAGTCTTTCCGAAGCAGCCGCTCGTCGCCGACCATGTGCCGGCCGTTGTCATGACGAACTGAGCCCAGAACCGTGTTCCCCGAGTGGACTTAGGCAGGGGCGGCCAGAATCATGAAGTTTGGAGCACCACCGAGGCTGCCAGCGAGCTCTTCGGCGAGGCGTCGCGGCGGCCAAACGCGGGAGTCGGGAGGTAGACGAAGGGGGTGGACCCTGGCTGTCAGCAGCTCGGATTTTAAATCGGGATCTGTCTGCGGCTCGGATCCGGTGTGCTGGCGCGCAAAAACTCCATGGACCCCGGTGTGCCGTCGCTCCAGCGCCCGACACGTGTACCGTGGACCCACCGGCTGATTTAAACTTTTCCCCGATTTTCAGATTTCATTCAAACTTCAAATACTCATAACTTGGGCTAGGAAACTCCAAATCAGTGAACCAAATTTTGTTGGATTCAGCTCTCTGAGTACTTTCCAGCAAATCAAGTTTCACTTCATGAAAATCCTTATTCCTCCAGAATTAATTCCTCAAAGTTTAAACTGTTTGGAATTTTAACTGGAGAATCCCTTGGAGGAAAATTCTGAAATTTTGCTGGTATATTCACCAAAATATCCCTGAGCTACCATAAAAATTTCAGGTCCATTTTAGCTCATTTGATCCACCTAATGGTGTGATTAATGAAACTGTTCCAGAGAAAATAGAAAATGTCCAGAAACATTTTCAGAATTTCTCTGAAATTTTTTAGCTCATATATTTAGCTAGGAACCTTCAAATTAAGTGAGACCAACTCCATTAGAACCCTCTGAAAATCTAGTTTTCATAATGTCATGGGTTGCTCCATGAAAATCCCTAGAACACCATAAGAGCTCCAATTAAGGTCAAGGACATAATTAATTGTGGAGAGCTCACATGAGCTTTGCTGCAACTAAAACTTGACCAAGTCTCTGTTTAGGTTGTAACCAAACCACAGTAAAAATTTCAGAGTCATTGGGTCTGTCTAGTAAGACTTATAAACTTCACAAGTTTAAATTTCAATCAAATGCATTTAAATTAATACATGTACTTATATCTCATGTAGTCACTAAGGTCGAGGAGGAACCCGAAGTCTTAGACTTTGTTAATCCGGAGGAGCAGCTAGCCTATGACCAAGAGCAGCAAGGCAAGCTCCGGTTTGCATTCGCCGTTTTATAAATTTTTATTGTTTTGAGCACTTACTTGAGTATCAGTATTTCTTGCACTAGAGTCTTGTTTGAAAACCTAAATGCATAGCCAAGAAAGCCATGGGTTGGGATTAGGATTGAAAACCCCGTTAGATACTGCAATGCTAAGATAGTGTAGGATTTGGTACAAGTCAAGTAGTTGGAACTACTCGCGAGCATAGCCTAGAGGCACTCGACTCGGGTAGAGATAGAACATGATACACATGGCAAGAAAAATGAGACCGAGCGGGGAGTAAGGGCAGCAGGACTTTGGGGCCTGTGTGCTATAGATCCGCTTGTGTCGATTGAGGACCGAGCCGTGTGCGGGCCTGTTGAACAAGCTAGAACAGTACCGAAGACCTACCGGCTATATGGGAACCGGGAAATCGATGTAACTCGGGTAGCTGGGTATTGAGGCATTGCCCGTCGTTCAGAGGGTAGGTTGAGAGCTTGAGGTGTATATCGGCTGGCGGCACTGAGATGCGCATGCAGAGACCTCTTGCTCGGGACGATGGGACCGGTTCAATATTTGGCTAACGGGTGAAAGGTGGTTGCGTACGGCGTCCGTGATGGTTTCTATAGGCAACATCGAGTACGGGCGTACGTGACGGGTTATTCGGGTAATGCTGCAGGTGTAAATCGATTATAATTGCCGTCCCTCGCGGTCAGTGAGTACCACTTGTTCACTGTACCGTGACGTAGAAAGAACAGGCTAGTTACATATTAAAGTGTTGCTGATTGAAAGATGGACTTTGATTGTTAATGATTTGTTGTAGTTTAGAGCTAATTAAAGTTCCTTTCAACTTTGGGCAAAGTACATGAGAGAAATGTGTTTCTTGTTTGATTGCGGCTCTCTCACGTGCCTTAGCGTAAGGTTCTCCACAACCTGCTGCTAAAACTTGAAAGTAAGGTTCCACTAATTATGCGAGTCCTTGCAAATGATTTTACCTCATGTAACCCAACACCCCTCATGTAGAAGTTTCATGTTTAGGAGAGACGGGTCAGTCTTGCTGAGCCTTCGTGCTCACTGCTTGTGTTTGAAGCTTTTGCAGGGTTCTATGAGGAAGGGACTCCCGAGGAGGAGACGGAACCCCAGGAGGGGAACCCCATTGAGTGGGAGTCATGCACGCCGCCGTGTTAGTGTGTGTGCGTGCTAGCGGGGACACGTTCATGGGCTGAACGTGAAATCGATGCGTAGTCTACGCCCGTGATTATAGACTGAATATATTTTGTTGTAAAAATGTTCATAAACCTGCTTATGTAATAAAACTTTGCTTCCGCTTTGTACCTTTGATGTGTGTTATCCGGTGCTGTGCAACGCAGCACCCCTCAGCGTGATCCTGGCTCGACAAGACCGTGGGGTCGGTCAGCATTGGTATCAGAGTTCGCTTGAGGTTTAACGCACTACAAAGGTCATCTTTTTCAAAAATCCAGTGAGGAACGAGTTAGTAGCCCATATAATGATGTTATTAGTGTTTAGAAAGTGGCATACTAACCTATTTAATTATGTCGGAAAATCGTGCATCTCGGGATGCTTTATGTCTTGGGGGGTGCACGTAAGCGCTGTCCACCAGTGCGCACAAGCTGAAGGGTGGAGCCCCACGGGTGGCAGGTAACCCGACCCGCTTTGATATCCTCTACGACTCTTCATGTCGTTTGGGGTATTCGAGCAACGTCTGTCCCTGGCGTGTGTGGTGCGATTTGGGAGACCCCGTCACGTGGTCAGTAACATGAACACGTAGCTCAAGGCGTGTTTGGCTTGAGAACATCCGGGCGAGTGATAACGGCCGGGTGTACGAACTGTATGGATACCGGGCTCGGTGTACAGCCGAGTCTGACGATTATGTGAGTTATCTGCAGGTAGTCTAACCACGAAACAGTAGACGTGTAGCATCTGTGTGCGAGAAACGCTTAGTGCCACTGAGTTAACGAAGCCGGCTAAGTCCGATATAGGTTTTTCTTTGTGAGGACGTAGTACCGACATGATCTAGTGACGCATCGAAGTCACACTCCACTAAATGAACAACTTCACTGTAAAACTGAAGGTTTTAATCTAGAGCATTAAAACTTTGCTGTAACCTCTTCCCTTAATCAGGATATTTAAAGTTAACAAGTTTCAACTTATAGGTTGTTAAGGACATAGCACCCTGTTTTCAGCTGAATTAAGGCTGAAGTTAATCAGGGGTTAGAGGTTGAGTTCTTTCGAGGTTGTGGTCATATGATACATGTATGGACAAATTTGGAAGAGCTTTACAACTTTTCTGTTGAGGTCCAGAGGTGTTTCATCCCTTAACCAATCGAAAAATGTAGTAGAGTTGAAACTGTCCAGAAAACAGGGCAGAGCAAACACTCTCTGTAACTCTTTGTAAATTAGGCATAACTTCCTGCATAGAAATCCAAAAATAGAAATTGAGGTAGTTCAGTTCATGAGATGAGTTACAACTTTGTAACAGAAAGTTTTGTCAGATTGGGAGCATAATTAACTGGAATTCTTGGATCAAAGCAGTACCAAAAGCAAGGAGGTGCTTTCCAATTTTCTCCAGCAATTCTGTTAAATTTGGAATCTCATAACTTTTGAACCAGGACAGATATTAGGCCAAGCAAATACTTTCTGGAAAGCTAATGAAGTTAGCTTTAACTTTGATGTTGAGCTCCAGAATTGGTTTTGCTTTTAGCATGGCCTAAATCAGGTTGAAATGGAAACTGGTCAGGGCTGTTATGTTGGACAGCAGATCAGCAGTCAAATTTGTTTAAATTTGAACTATGTTTCCAAGTTTTATGGGTTCAATGACATGTTTTGTGTTATAACTCAATAGTTTACTGTTCAAATAAATATTTGACATTTCTCAAATATATTTTTAAAGATGATAGCGGATAAACAGTTCGAGAACGGGTGGGTGGAATCTCACTGCTCACCACATCGGCTATCCGGAAGCATTGAGGAAGATGCTTCAATATTTCGGGTACAACCAAATGCCACAGTACTTCGCCAAGGAAGAAGGCGAGGAGGGGTAAAAGACGTGGACAATCCATGTAGAGGTTCCTGCAGGACCTACGCCACCCGGGTGGGTGCCGTTCACCGTCACGGTGAGAGGTAGACAATCCGAGGGAATGTGGCAAGTGGCAGCCCGTGACACCATGTCACGTTTCTGCCAGCTACACGTGAGAGCGATGGAGGGCACTCCATACGCGCTCGTTCCGGTGGAGGGACGGGCTCATCATGTGTGGGAAGGGATGTACCGGGAAGCAACCGATCCGGGGTGCCCAAGGTACAACCCCGCGGAGGCGAACCTCAGCCTCCAGATGAGGGCGGGAAAGGCCGTAATGGACAGCCAAGCTGTTCATACGGAGCATCTCGCCGCAAAGCTCAAGGAGAGCACAAGCCGTGGAGACCATTTCGAGAGTGTTCACAGCGCACTCCGAAATGTGCTCCTTCCGACGATCAAGCGACTGAACGAACAGCATAATCAGTTGCATCGTCTGAAGAAGGCAAATAAGAAAAGCCGTGTTGACATTGCGGCGCTGCAAGAACAGGTGCAGGCTCTGACCCAGCAGAATGAGGTCCTTACTCAAGAGCGGGACGATGCTATTGAGGAAGGGCAAGGCTGGGTGGAAGACTACAACCAGGCCATGGACGAGGTGCACGCGTTGCAGGACCTCGTACCTCCGGTGTTGGGCATACCGGTAGTCTTGGGTCTTCCGGCAATGGGAGAACCCGAGATGGGAGAGGAGGTTGTAGACCCAGAGCCAGCAGCAGAGGTACCAGAGGAGGACGACCCGCAGGAGGTCGAGTTCTACTCCAAGTAGGGTGTTACTGTTGCCAAGTAGGGCAACCAGGGTAGTGTAACCCAAACTTTTGTAACCGATGACATGTCGTGTAGGCAGTAGCGTATGTATAGGTAGTGATGACATTAGTACGACTTCTCGGAGACCCGAGAATAATGTATCTTGTATAAAGTTTATGCTTTATCAATATATGTGAATGTTGTGCAAATTATTAATGCGCACTTTAATACCTACTGTTTCATATGGAATTTTTATGTATGACATGTGGTGATCGCTGCTGTTTTGAATTTCAGAATGACTCGTACTCGTGCCAACCCAGACGTTGGGGGTTCTAGTCAAGGGGGAGAAACCTCCCAACAGCCTCCCGAGGACTCCTCGGGACAGCAACAGCAAACACCGCCACCGCCACCGCCAACGGTTACATTAGCCGACATCGTTGCGGCAATAGCGGGTTCTCATCAGCAGCACACGGAGTTGCTGCAAACTCTTATTGCCAATACGTCTCAACCAGAGTGGCGTCAAGATCGTGAGGAGCGCCAACAGAGCTCCTACTCCGACTTTCTAGCGACTCATCCCCCGGTATTCTCAAGGGCGGATGAACCCATCGATGCGGACAACTGGCTCCACACGATGGAGATGAAGTTCGGGCTGCTCCAAGTGAGTGAGCAGCGCAAGACTCAGTTCGCGGTCCAACAGCTCCAGGGATCCGTGAGCGCGTGGTTGGCGAACTACTGTGCTTCACAGCCCACCGACCGAGTTATGACCTGGGCGAAGTTCCGGACGGCCTTCAGGGCCTATCACATATCGCCAGGTATCATGAAGAGGAACACGCAGGAGTTTCTACACCTGCAGCAAGGGAGCCGGAACACGCTGGAGTACTCCAGGGCATTCAACGATCTCGTGCTCTACGCGTCGTATCACGCCGATACCGACGAGAAGCGGCGGGATTACTTCTACCAGGGGCTCAACCCGCTCCTGAAGGACAAATTGGCGATGTTCAATTGCGGCAGCCTCAATGACATAATTAATGCTGCGATTGTTCAGGAGGACTCCGGCAAGGAGTTAGCGGCGGCAGAAAGGAAGCGAAGCAAGCCGCAAAGCAGCAGAGAAGGAGGCGGTCCTTCTCAGAAATTTTGGATGGTGAATCACCCACCATCAGGTCCACGATGGAAGCCACCACAGAGGTCGATGCCATTCCGCAGTCGGCCCTATTCTCCACCGACATTCAGGCCGGCACTGCCAGTACCACCTCCACAACAACAACAGCAGCAGCGGGCGATGCCGCGTGCGTATGCACCTCAGCAGCGCATGCCGGGCTTTCATCCCCCAAGCACCAGACAAGCAGCGGTCACATGCTACAAATGTGGTCGCCCAGGACACTTTGCCAGCAGTTGTGCGGAGAGGCAAGGCGGCGGAGTTGCACCACAACTTCCGGGGAGGAATCAACCCCGGAACCCCACTAATGCGCGGCGGGCAAACCCGAGGCCCGACACTGTCCACCAGCTTGGCATAGAGGACGTGCCGGAGGGTGAGCCAATCCTTCTGGGTATGTTCCAACTCCACCAGCATCCCGCTATAGTGTTGTTTGATTCAGGAGCCACGCATAATTTTATTAGCCAAGCTTTCATTGCTAAACACAGCTTGCAAATACTACCCACCGATAGTCCATATTTGATTTGTTCACCGGGTGGGAAGATTTCAGCAAGCGTAATAGTTTCCAAAGCACCATTATGCTTAGCGGGTAGAATGTACCCTAGTCTCTCATAATCTTAGAGGGACAGAAGGTCGATGTCATCCTAGGGATGTCGTGGTTAACCTGCCACGGCGCTGTTTTAGACACCGTCCTTCGAATCGTGCACTTGAACTCAGAAATGCACGGATCTCACTCTTTATTTCTGGACAGTCCAGAAATAAAGTTCCAAGTGTCTATCAATCCACAGCTATCAGATTCAAAGATATTCCAGTGGTCCGAGAGTTCCCTGACGTGTTCCCGGATAATTTACCAGGGATGCCGCCCGATAGAGAGGTGGAGTTCAAGATTGAACTTGCACCGGGAACCATGCCAATATCCCGAAGGCCGTACAAGATGGCGCCCAAGGAATTGGCTGAACTGAAGACTCAACTAATGTACCTGCTGGAGAAGGCTTTTATTAGGCCGAGCTCCTCGCCATGGGTCTGTTCGGCATTATTTGTGAAGAAGAAGGATTAGACGTTGCGGCTTTGCGTGGACTATCGTCCATTAAACGCCGTAACCATCTAGAACAAGTACCCGTTGCCACGGATCGACATGTTGTTTGATCAGTTGGTAGAAGCAAAGATCTTTTCCAAGATGGACTTAAGATCAGGGTACCATCAGATTAAGATACGGGCTGAGGATATTCCGAAGACGGCTTTCTCGACGAGGTACGGACTTTATGAGTACCTGGTCATGTCCTTCAGCCTCACCAACGCTCCAGCTCACTTCATGTATCTAATGAACTTTGTATTCATGCCGGAGCTTGACAAGTTTGTCGTGGTCTTCATCGACGACATACTGGTATATTCCAAGTCGGAGGAAGATCACAAGAAGCATCTGCGTATAGTCTTGCAACGGCTGCGGGATAACAAGCTATACACGAAATTCAGCAAGTGCGAATTCTGGATATCGCAAGTGCCTTTTCTCGGGCATATCATCTCAGCGGAGGGTATCGCTGTAGACCCGAGTAAAATCACACAAGGGCTTAATTGGAAATCCCCGAGAACTGTTCACGAGGTATGGAGTTTCCTCGGACTCGCGGGATATTATCGGAGGTTCATCCCGAACTTCTCAAAGATTGCCAAGCCTATGACGGAGCTGCTAAAGAAAGCTACCAAATATGTTTGGAGTACAACATGTGAAGCAGCGTTCAAGGCATTAGTGAAGCACCTGACATCAGCACCGATTTTGGCGCAGCCAGACACAACAAAACCGTTCGATGTGTACTACGATGCATCCGGCATTGGGCTCGGATGTGTGCTGATGCAATACCGAAGAGTGGTCGTGTATGGGTCACGGCAGCTCAGAAACCATGAGCAGAATTATCCAACTCATGACATGGAGCTCGCTGCCGTGGTACTTGCACTTAAAATGTGGAGGCACTAACTACTCGGTAACCTCGTACATCTATATACCGACCAGAAGAGCCTCAAGTACATATTCACTCAGAAGGAGCTGAACATGAGGCAGTGAAGATGGTTATAACTGATAAAGGATTACGAAATAGAGATCCATTATCACCCCGGCAAGGCAAACATAGTGGCAGATGCGCTGAGTCGCAAGTCACACGTCAACAATCTGACCATCATACCGTTGGAAGAGAGCAAACCACCACTGCATGTGATTCCACACAGAGCTCTCTACAACTTAGCTTTGATCCCCACCATCTCTGAAGAGATAGCGGCAGCTTAGAAACATGACAAGGGCATGTTGCATTTGCGGAGACATATAGACAGTGGGGAGCTGAAATGTTTCTGGAAGGACGGAGACGGCGTCCTATGGTTCAAGGACCGGATCGTCGTACCCCGTAACCCGGAATCACGGAAGAAAATCTTTGATGAGGCTCACTTGTCAAAGTTTTCTATTCACCCCGGCAGCAACAAAATGTATCAAGAACTCAGAAGCAAGTTTTGGTGGACACGGATGAAGCGGGAAATCGCAAAGTACATGTCCGAGTGTGATACATGTCGAAGGGTGAAGGCAGATCTTATGCGGAAACCGGGACTGCTACAACCACTGGGCGTTCCTTCCTAGAAGTGGGAGGATGTGAGCATGGACTTCATCGTCGGTTTACCCACCACCTTTCAGAAACATGATTCTGTGTGGGTGATCGTCGACCGACTCACCAAAGTTGCCCATTTCATCCCGGTCAACACCAACTACAATGCCAAGAAGTACGCTGAACTGTACATCTCACGGATCCTATGCTTGTACGGCGTACCCCGTACCATCAAATTGGATCGGGGCACTTTATTTGTGTCCCGTTTTTGGGAGCAGCTACACGCTGCATTAGGGACGAAGCTAATCCGTAGTTCAGCATACTACCCGCAGACGGATGGGCAAATCGAGCGGGTAAATCAGATTCTAGAAGATATGCTACGAGCTTGCGCTATCAACCACGGCAAGAATTGGGATGATCACTTGCCGTTAGCCGAGTTCTCGTACAACAATGGGTACCAAGCCAGCATCAAGATGGCGCCTTACGAGGCGCTATACGGGAGAAAATGCCGCACACCATTGAATTGGTGCGAGTCTGGCGAAAGGGTTACCTTCGGGATTGATCTTGTCAATAATGCGGAGGAAAAGGTTCGGCTGATTCAAGCGAAACTAAAAGCTGCCCAATCCTGGCAGAAACAGTATGCGGACCGGAGAAGACGCCCATTGCAGTTCGAAGTCAGGGATCACATATACCTACGTGTGTCTCCAATGAAGGGCGTAAACAGATTTGGGGTGAGAGGAAAGTTGGCACCCCGATTCATTGGTCCATTTCAGATTACCGAAAGATGTGGATCAGTAGCATACCGGCTGGAATTACCAGAAGCACTTTCCGGTGTGCACGACGTCTTTCATATTTCCCAGCTGAGGAAGTGTCTCAAGCTATCAACTACCGTTCAGCTGGAGGACATTGAAGAACTGAAACCGGATCTCACCTATCGGGAGGAACCGGTTCATATCATTGACGAGAAGGTCCGAACCACACGCAACCGTACGTTGTGGTTCTACAAAGTTCTATGGAGTAATCACTCCGTGGACGAAGCGACATGGGAGAGCGAAGGATTTCTTCGCGCTAACTACCCCGACTTTTTCACGTGGCATATCCGGTAATTTTTCACCGTCCTCTCTCTTTCATTTTCACCTTATAATCTCGGGACGAGATTCTTAAGGGGGGAGGAATGTAAAGGCCTCAGTTTTTGACACATGTTTAAAGTGTTCATCACCACACAACACACCTCATTTGAAGAAAGTTGATGAACACATTTGAAGAGCAAGTAACCATTATCAACATGCTCATTAGAGAATAAACTCACAAAATGCAAAAGTGGTATTTCCCACATGCATCATCTAGGGGCTGGACATATGAAAAACTCCTACACTTTACTAGTAATGTCCATGCACAAGTTTCACCCAAATTCAAAACCTTTTTGAGGTACTTTTGGGTATAACTATAAAGAGGGTGGTTTGAACTCAAATTCAAACGGTTTTTATCCCATGAATTCAAAAGTGGGAGGCATATTCTTACTCAGCACATTTTTGTGAGCTCACACACCCATTTTCACTCCATTTGGAGTTGATCTTGACATGAGCTAAGTGTAACAAATTCAAACTTTATTTGAATTTCAAATTGAACATGTGCTGAAATTTAGTCAAACTAAACCCAATTTGCATTCTAACCAATTCAAATGGCTCAGGGGTGAATAATTCAAATCACCATGGGCATTTTAGGGCTTACTGTTTACAACAGTGATGTGGAGTTAAGTTCAGGGGTTAAAAATGAAAGTCGGACTCACATGTCAGCCACTGAAGTGATTCAACCAACTGAAGACTTTCTCGCTCGGGTCTTCGGGCTTCAGCAGCGATCGCCACCGAGGGAGGCCGCCGCGCCACCAGCTGCTTGGCCACGCGCGTGCGCAAGTCGGTTCGGAGCCCTTCTTAAGGCGCCCCAATCCTTGGCCGAAGCCCCCTCGCCGTTTTCCCCTCGCAAGAACACAGAACCGGGATTTCTCCCTCCGCCACTCGGGACCGATCGGAGAGCCACGATCACAGCCTCCCTGATCCCTCCAGAGCTACAACAAGGTACTAGGGAGTTTCCTTCTTCTTCCCCGTCGCTAGAAATCCGCTGAAACCAGTTGATCTCGGCTATACCGAGAGTTCTATTCAGAGACCTAAAGCCGCCGCACTTCGGGCTACTGTGGACAGCCCAACTGGGAGGTTGTCACGCTCGAGCTAAGGCGTCCCTGGACGTGTTGGTGATCGGTGCTGCTCACCCCCGAGCCACAGCCCGAGTGCTTGATCGCCGGCGGTGAATTTCCAGTTTTCCCCTTTCTCGGTACAGACCGACCTTCGGGTGCGGTTCTGTCAAATTCACACTCTAGGAAGGGTTACAGAGTCTCAATCCGCTCCTACACAGACTAGACCTGGTAGCGCACAAGTTGCCTTCACAACCTTTGGCCTGAGAACCCCTGTACCCGGCGTATTTCGAAGTTTGCCGTCGGCGGAGCATGCGGGAAGCATCGGGCGCACGGTGAGAGACTACTTCGGACCACTCCCGAGCTGCTTCGAGCCCATGCCGAGCTTCCTGAGGTGCCACTGGTGCTTTCTGGCCTTTTGCTCGGTCGGTTGGAGTGCTTTGAAGGTCGGCCGACACAGCCGAAGTCTTTCCGAAGCCGCCGCTCGTCGCCGACCATGTGCCGGCCGTTGTCATGACGAACTGAGCCCAGAACCGTGTTACCCGAGTAGACTTAGGCAGGGGCGGCCAGAATCATGAAGTTTGGAGCACCACCGAGGCTGCCGGCGAGCTCTCCGGCGAGGCGTCGCGCTGGCCGAACGCGGGAGTCGGGAGGTAGACGAAGGGGGTGGACCCCGGCTGTCAGCAGCTAGGATTTTAAATCGGGATAAGTCTGCGGTTCGGATCCGGTGTGCTGGCGCGCAAAAACTCCATGGACCCCGGTGTGCCGTCGCTCCAGCGCCCGACACGTGTACCGTGGACCCACCGGCAGATTTAAACTTTTCCCCGATTTTCAGATTTCATTCAAACTTCAAATCCTCATAACTTGGGCTAGGAATCTCCAAATCAGTGAACCAAATTGTGTTGGATTCAGCTCTCTGAGTACTTTCCAGCAAATCAAGTTTCACTTCATGAAAATCCTTATTCCTCCAGAATTAATTCCTCAAAGTTTAAACTGTTTGGAATTTTAACTGGAGAATCCCTTGGAGTAAAATTCTGAAATTTTGCTGGAACATTCATCAGAATATCCCTGAGCTACCATAAAAATTTCAGGTCCATTTTAGCACATTTGATCCACCTAATGGTGTGATTAACGAAACTGTTCCAGAGAAAATAGAAAATATCCAGAAACATTTTCAGAATTTCTCTGAAATTGTTTAGCTCATATCTTTAGCTAGGAACCTTCAAATTAAGTGAGACCAACTCCATTAGAACCCTATGAAAATCTAGTTTTCAGAAAGTACGGGCGTACATGATGGGTTGTTCGGGTAACCCTGCAGGAGTAAATCGATTATAATCACCGTCCCTCGCGGTCAGTAAGTACCACTTGTTCACTGTACCATGACGTAGAAAGAACAGGCTAGTTACATGTTAAAATATTGCTGATTGAAAGATGGACTTGATTGCTAATGATTTGCTGTAGTTTAGAGCTAGCTAAAGTTCTTTTCAACTTTGGGCAAAGTACATGAGAGAAATGCGTTTCTTGTTTGATTGCGGCTCTCTCATGTGCCTTAGCATAAGGTTCTCCACATCCTGCTGCTAAAACTTGAAAGTAAGGTTCCACTAATTAGGCGAGTCCTTGCAAATGATTTTACCTCATGTAACCCAACACCCCTCATGTAGAGGTTTCATGTTTAGGAGAGACGGGTCAGTCTTGCTGAGCCTTCGTGCTCACTGCTTGTCTTTGAAGCTTTTGCAGGGTTCTATGAGGAAGGGACTCCCGAGGAGGAGACGGAACCCCAGGAGGGGAACCCCGTCGAGTGGGAGTCGTGCACGCCGGCGTGTTAGTGTGTGTGCATGCTAGCGGGGACACGTTCACGGGCTGAACGTGAACTCGATGCGTAGTCTACGCCCGTGAGTGTAAACTGAACATATTTTGTCGTAAAAATGTTCATAAATCTGTTTATGTAATAAAACTTTGCTTTCGCTTTGTACCTTTGATGTGTGTTATCTGGTGCTGTGCAACGCAGCACCCCTCAGCGTGATCCTGGCTCGACAAGACCGTGGGGTCGTTTCAGCGTTGGTATTAGAGCTCGCTTGAGGTTTAACGCACTACAAAGGTCATCTTTTTCAAAAATCCAGTGAGGAACGAGTTAGTAGCCCATATAATGATGTTATTAGTGTATAGAAAGTGGCATACTAACCTATTTGATTATGTCAGAAAATCGTGCATCTCGGGACGCTTTATGTCTTGGGGGGTGCACGTAAGCGCTGTCCACCAGTGCACACAAGCTGAAGGGTGGAGCCCCACGGGTGGCAGGTTATCTGTAGGTAGTCTAACCACGAAACGGTAGACGTGTAGCATCCGTGTGCGAGAGGCGCTTAGTGCCACAGAGTTAACGAAGCCGGCTAAGTCCGGTATAGGTTTTTCTTTGTGAGGACATAGTGCCGACATGATCTGGTGACGCATCGACGTCACACTCCACTAAATAAACAACTTCATTGTAAAACTGAAGGTTTTAATCTAGAGCATTAAAACTTTTCTTTAACCGCTTCCCTTAATCAGGATATTTAAAGTTAACAAGTTTCAACTTATAGGTTGTTAAGGACAGAGCACCCTGTTTTCAGCTGAATTAATGCTGAAGTTAATCAGGGGTTAGAGGTTGAGTTCTTTCGAGGTTTGGGTCATATGATACATGTATGGACAGTTTTGGAAGAGATTTACAACTTTTTTGTTGAGGTCCAGAGGTGTTTCATCCCTTAACCAATCGAAAAATGTAGTAGAGTTGAAACTGTCCAGAAAACAGGGCAGAGCAAACACTCTCTGTAACTCTCTGTAAATTAGGCATAACTTCCTGCATAAAAATACAAAAATAGAAAATGAGGTAATTCTGAAAAGTTCATGAGATGAGTTACAACTTTGTAACAGAAAGTTTTGTCAGATTGGGAGCAGAATTAACTGGAATGCTTGGATCAAAGCAGTACCTAAAGCAGGGAGGTGCTGTCCAATTTTCTCCAGCAATTCTCTTAAATTTGGCATCTCATAACTTTTGAACTAGGTCAAATCTTAGGCCAAGCAAATACTTTCTGGAAAGCTATTGAAGTTAGCTTTAACTTTTATGTTGAGCTCCAGAATTGGTTTTGCTTTTAGCATGGCCTAAATCAGGTTGAAATGGAAACTGGTCAGGGCTGTCATGTTGGACAGCAGATAAGCAGTCAAATTTGTTTAAATTTGAACTATGTTTCCAAGTTTTATGGGTTCAATGACATGTTTTGTGTTATAACTCAAAAGTTTACTGTTCAAATAAATATTTGACATTTCTCAAATATATTTTTACAGATGACAGCGGATAAACAGTTCGAGAACGGGTGGGTGAAATCTCACTGCTCACCACAGCGGCTATCCGGAAGCATTGAGGCAGATGCTTCAATATTTCGGGTACAACCAGATGCTGCAGTACTTCACCAAGGAAGAAGGCTAGGAGGGGAACAAGACGTGGACAATCCATGTTGAGGTTCCTGCAGGACCTACGCCACCCGGGTGGGTGCCGTTCACCATCACAGTGAGAGGTAGACAACCCGAGGGAATGTGGCAAGTGGCAGCCCGTGACACCATGTCACGGTTCTGCCAGCTACACGTGAGAGCGATGGAGGGCACTCCATACGCGCTCGTTCCGGTGGAGGGACAGGCTCATCATGTGTGGGAAGGGAGGTACCGGGAGGCAACCGATCCGGGGTGCCCAAGGTACAACCCCGCGGAGGCGAACCTCAGCCTCCAGATGAGGGCGGGAAAGGCCGTAATGGACAGCCAAGCCGTGGAGACCATTTCGAGAGTGCTCACAGCGCACTCCACAATGTGCTCCTTCCGACAATCAAGCGACTGAATGAACAGCATAATCAGTTGCATCGTCTGAAGAAGGCGAATAAGAAAAGCCGTGTTGACATCGCGGCGCTGCAAGAACAGGTGCAGGCTCTGACCCAGCAGAATGAGGTCCTTACTCAAGAGCGGGACGACGCTATTGAGGAAGGGCAAGGCTGGGAGGAAGACTACAACCAGGCCATGGACGAGGTGCACGCGTTGGAGGACCTCGTACCCCCCGTGTTGGGCATACCGGTAGTCTTGGGTCTTCCGGCAATGGGAGAATCTGAGATGGGAGAGGAGGTTGTAGACCCAGAGCCAGCAGCAGAGGTACCGGAGGAGGACGACCCGCAGGAGGTCGAGTTCTACTCCGAGTAGGGTGTTACCGTTGCCAAGTAGGGCAACCAGGGTAGTGTAACCCAAACTTTTGTAACCGATGACATGTCGTGTAGACAGTAGCGTATGCATAGGTAGTGACGACATGAGCACGAGTTCTCGGAGACCCGAGAATAATGTATCTTGTATAATGTTTATGCTTTATCAATATATGTGAATGTTGTGCAAATTATTCATGCGCACTTTAATACCTACTGTTTCATATGGAATTTTTAAGTATGACATGTGCTGATCGCTGCTGTTTTGAATTTCAGAATGACTCGTACTCGTGCCAACCCAGACGTTGGGGGTTCTAGTCAAGGGGGAGAAACCTCCCAACAGCCTCCTGAGGACTCCTTGGGACAGCAACAACAACAGCAAACACCGCCACCACCACCGCCAACGGTTACATTAGCCGACATCGTTGCGGCAATGGCGGGTTCTCATCAGCAGCACACGGAGTTGCTGCAAACTCTTATTGCCAATACGTCTCGACCAGAGAGGTGTCAAGATCGTGAGGAGCAAAAACAGAGTTCCTACTCCGACTTTCTAGCGACTCATCCTCCGGTATTCTCAAGGGCGGATGAACCCATCGATGCGGACAACTGGCTCCACCCGATGGAGATGAAGTTCGGGCTGCTCCAAGTGAGTGAGCAGCGCAAGACTCAGTTTACGGTCCAACAGCTCCAGGGATCCGCGAGTGCGTGGCGGGCAGACTACTGTGCTTCACAGCCCACCGACCGAGTTATGACCTGGGCGGAGTTCCGGACGGCCTTCAGGGCCTATCACATACCGCCGGGTATCATGAAGAGGAAGACACAGGAGTTTCTACACCTGCAGCAAGGGAGCCGGAACACGCTGGAGTACTCCAGGGCGTTCAACGATTTCGCGCTCTACGCGTCGTATCACGCCGATACCGACGAGAAGCGGCGGGATTACTTCTACCAGGGGCTCAACCCGCTCCTGAAGGACAAACTGGCAATGTTCAATCGCGGCAGCCTCAATGACATAATTGATGATGCGATTGTTCAGGAGGACTCCGGCAAGGAGTTAGCGGCGGCAGAAAGGAAGCAAAGTGCGCCGCAAAGCAGTGGAGAAGGAGGCGGTCCTTCTCAGAAATTTCAGATGGTGAATCGCCCACCATCAGGTCCATGCTGGTAGCCACCACAGAGGTCGATGCCATTCCGCAGTCGGCCCTATTCTCCACCGGCATTCAGGCCGGCACTGCTAGTACCACCTCCACAACAACAACAGCAGCAGCGGGCGATGCCGCGTGCGTATGCACCTCAGCAGTGCATGCCAGACTTTCGTCCCCCAAGCACCGGACAAGCAGCGGTCACATGCTACAAATGTGGTCGCCCAGGACACTTCACCAGCAGTTGCCCGGAGAGGCAAGGCTGCGGAGTTGCACCACAACTTCCAGGGAGGAATCAACCCCGGAACCCCACTAATGCGCGGCGGGCAAACCCGAGGCCCGACACTGTCCACCAGCTTGCCATAGAGGACGTGCCGGAGGGTGAGCCAATCCTTCTGGGTATGTTCCAACTCCACCAGCATCCCGCTATAGTGTTGTTTGATTGAGGCGCCACGACTAATTTTATTAGCCAAGCTTTCATTGCTAAACACAACTTGCAAATACTACCCACCGATAGTCCATATTTGATTTGTTCGCCGGGTGGGAAGATTTCAGCAAGCATAATAGTTTCAAAAGCACCATTATGCTTAGCGGGTAGAATGTACCCTAGTCTCTCATAATCTTAGAGGGACAGAAGGTCGATGTCATCCTAGGGATGTCGTGGTTAACCTGCCACGGCGCTGTTTTAGACACCGTCCTTCGAATCGTGCACTTGAACTCAGAAATGCACGAATCTCACTCTTTATTTCTGGACAGTCTAGAAATAAAGTTCCAAGTGTCTATCAATCCACAGCTATCAGATTGGAAGATATTCCAGTGGTCCGAGAGTTCCCTGACATGTTCCCGGATGATTTACCGGGGATGCCGCCCGATAGAGAGGTGGAGTTCAAGATTGAACTTGCACCGGGAACCATGCCAATATCCCGAAGGCCGTACAAGATGGCGCCCAAGGAATTGGCTGAACTGAAGACTCAACTAATGGACCTGCTGGAGAAGGGTTTTATTAGGCCGAGATCCTCGCCATGGGTCTGTTCGGCATTATTTGTGAAGAAGAAGGATGAGACGTTGCGGCTTTGCGTGGACTATCGTCCATTAAACGCCGTAACCATCTAGAACAAGTACCCGTTGCCATGGATCGACATGTTGTTTGATCAGTTGGTAGAAGCAAAGATCTTTTCCAAGATGGAATTAAGATCAGGGTACCATCAGATTAAGATACGGGCTGAGGATATTCCGAAGATGGCTTTCTCGACGAGGTATGGACTTTATGAGTACCTGGTCATGTCCTTCGGCCTCACCAACGCTCCAGCTCACTTCATGTATCTAATGAACTCTGTATTCATGCCGGAGCTGGACAAGTTTGTCGTGGTATTCATCAACGACATACTGGTATATTCCAAGTCGGAGGAAGATCACAAGAAGCATCTGCGTATAGTCTTGCAACGGCTGCGGGATAACAAGCTATACGCGAAATTAAGCAAGTGCGAATTTTGGATATCGCAAGTGCCTTTTCTCGGGCATATCATCTCAGCGGAGGGTATCGCTGTAGACCCGTGTAAAATCACACAAGTGCTGAATTGGAAATCTCTGAGAACTTTTCACGAGGTACGGAGTTTCCTCGGACTCGCGGGATATTATCGGAGGTTCATCCCGACCTTCTCAAAGATTGCCAAGCCTATGACGGAGCTGCTAAAGAAGGCTACCAATTATGTCTGGAGTCCAGCATGTGAAGCAGCGTTCAAGGCATTAGTGAAGCACCTGACATCAGCACCGGTTTTGGCGCAGCCAGACACAACGAATCCGTTTGATGTGTACTGCGATGCATCCGGCATTGGGCTCGGATGTATGCTGATGCAAGACCGAAGAGTGGTCGTGTATGGGTCACGGCAGCTCAGAAACCATGAGCAGAATTATCCAACTCATGACTTGGAGCTCGCTGCCGTGGTACTTGCACTTAAAATGTGGAGGCACTACCGACTCGGTAACCGACCACAAGAGCCTCAAGTACATATTCACTCAGAAGGAGCTGAACATGAGGCAGCGAAGATGGTTATAACTGATAAAGGGTTACGAAATAGAGATCCATTATCACCCCAGCAAGGCAAACCTTGTGGCAGATGCGCTGAGTCGCAAGTCACACGTCAACAGTCTGACCATCACACCGTTGGAAGAGAGCAAACCACCACTACATGTGATTCCACATGGAGCTCTCTACAACTTAGCTTTGATCCCCACCATCCGTGAAGAGATAGCGGAAGCTCAGAAACATGACAAGGGTATGTCGCATTTGCGGAGACGTATAGACAGTGGGGATCTGAAATGTTTCTGGAAGGACGGAGACGGCGTCCTATGGTTCAAGGACCGGATCGTCGTACCCCGTAACCCGGAATTACGGAAGAAAATCTTTGATGAGGCTCACTTGTCAAAGTTTTCTATTCACCCCGGCAGCAACAAAATGTATCAAGAACTCAGAAGCAAGTTTTGGTGGACACGGATGAAGCGGGAAATCGCAAAGTACGTGTCCGAGTGTGATACATGTCGAAGGGTGAAGGCAGAACTTATGCGGAAACCAGGATTGCTACAACCACTGGGCGTTCCTGCCTAGAAGTGGGAGGATGTGAGCATGGACTTCATCGTCGGTTTACCCACCACCTTTCAGAAACATGATTCTGTGTGGGTGATCGTCGACCGGCTCACCAAAGTTGCCCATTTCATCCCGGTCAACACCAACTACAACGCCAAGAAGTAAGCTGAACTGTACATCTCACGGATCCTAGGCTTGTACGGCATACCCCGTACCATCATATCGGATCGGGGCACTTTATTTGTGTCCCGTTTTTGGGAGCAGCTACACGCTGCATTAGGGACGAAGCTGATCCGTAGTTCAGCATACTACCCGCAGATGGATGGGCAAACCGAGCGGGTAAATCAGATTCTAGAAGATATGCTACGAGCTTGCGCTATCAACCACGGCAAGAATTGGGATGATCAATTGCCGTTAGACGAGTTCTCGTACAACAATGGGTACCAAGCCAGCATCAAGATGGCGCCTTACGAGGCGCTATACGGGAGAAAATACCGCACACCATTGAATTGGTGTGAGTCTGGCGAAAGGGTTACCTTCGGGATTGACCTTGTCAATAACGCGGAGGAAAAGGTTCGGCTGATTCAAGCGAACCTAAAATTTGCCCAATCCCGACAGAAACAGTATGCGGACCGGAGAAGATGCCCATTGCAGTTCGAAGTCGGGGATCACATATACCTACGTGTGTCTCCAATGAAGGGCGCAAACAGATTTGGGGCGAGAGGAAAGTTGGTACCCCGATTCATCGGTCCATTTCAGATTACCGAAAGATGTGGATCGGTAGCATACCGGCTGAAATTACCAGAAGCACTTTCCGGTGTGCACGACGTCTTTCATATTTCCAGCTGAGGAAGTGTCTCAAGCTATCAACTACCGTTCAGCTGGAGGACATTGAAGAACTGAAACCGGATCTCACCTATCGGGAGGAACCGGTTCATATCATTGACGAGAAGGTCCGAACCACACGCAACTGTACGTTGTGGTTCTACAAAGTTCTATGGAGTAATCACTCCGTGGACGAAGCGACATGGGAGAGCGAAGGATTTCTTCGTGCTAACTACTCCGACTTTTTCACGTCGCATATCCGGTAATTTTTCACCATCCCCTCTCTCACATTTTCACCTTATAATCTCGGGATGAGATTCTTTTAAGGGGGGAGGAATGTAAAGGCCTCAGTTTTTGACACATGTTTAAAGTGTTCATCACCACACAACACACCTCATTTGAAGAAAGTTGATGAACACATTTGAAGAGCAAGTAACCATTATCAACATGCTCATTAGAGAATAAACTCACAAAATGCAAAAGTGGTATTTCCCACATGCATCATCTAGGGGCTGAACATATGAAAAACTCCTACACTTTGCTAGTAATGTCCATGCCAAGTTTCACCCAAATTCAAAACCTTTTTGAGGTAATTTTGGCTATAACTAGAAAGAGGGTGGTTTGAACTCAAATTCAAACGGTTTTTATCCCATGAATTCAAAAGTGGGAGGTATATTCTTACTCAGCACATTTTTGTGAGCTCACACACCCATTTTCACTCCATTTGGAGTTGATCTTGACATGAGCTAAGTGTAACAAATTCAAACTTTATTTGAATTTCAAACTGAACATGTGCTGAAATTTAGTCAAACCAAACCCAATTTGAATTCTGACCAATTCAAATGGCTCAGGGGTGAATAATTCAAATCACCATGGGCATTTTAGGACTTACTGTTTACAACAGTGATGTGGAGTTAAGTTCAGGGGTTAAAAATGAAAGTGGGACCCACATGTCAGCCACTGAAGTGATTCAACCAACTGAAGACTTTCTCACTCGGGTCTTCGGGTTTCAGCAGCGATCGCCACCGAGGGAGGCCGCCGCTCCACCAGCTGCTTGGCCACGCGCGTGTGCAAGTCGGTTCGGAGCCCTTTTTAAGGCGCCCCACTCCTCGGCCGAAGCCCCCTTGCCGTTTTCCCCTCGCAAGAACACAGAACCGGGATTTCTCCCTCCGCCACTCGGGACCGATCGGAGAGCCACGATCACAGCCTCCCCGATCCCTCCAGAGCTACAACAAGGTACTAGGGAGTTTCCTTCTTCTTCCCCGTCGCTAGAAATCGGCTGAAACCGGTTGATCTCGGCTATACCGAGAGTTCCATTCAGAGACCTAAAGCCGCCGCACTTCGGGCTCCCATGGACAGCCCAATCGGGAGGTTGTCACGCTCGAGCTAAGGCGTCCCTGGACGCGTTGGTGATCGGTGCTGCTCACCCCCGAGCCACAGCCCGAGTGCTTGATCGCCGGCGGTGAATTTCCAGTTTTCCCCTTCCTTGGTACAGACCGACCTTCGGGTGCGGTTCTGTCAAATTCACACTCTAGGAAGGGTTACAGAGTCTCAATCCGCTCCTACACAGACTAGACCTGGTAGCGCACAAGTTGCCTTCACAACCTTTGGCCTGAGAACCCCTGTACCTGGCGTATTTCGAAGTTTGCCATCGGCGGAGCATGCGGGAAGCATCGGGCGCACGGTGAGAGACTACTTCGGACCTCTCCCGAGCTGCTTCGAGCCCATGCCGAGCTTCCTGAGGGACCACTGGTGCTTTCTGGCCTTTTGCTCGGTCGGTTGGAGTGCTAGGAAGGTCGGCCGACACGGCCGAAGTCTTTCCGAAGCCGCCGCTCGTCGCCGACCATGTGCCGGCCGTTGTCATGACGAACTGAGCCCAGAACCGTGTTCCCCGAGTGGACTTAGGCAGGGGTGGCCAGAATCATGAAGTTTGGAGCACCACCGAGGCTGCCGGCGAGCTCTCCGGCGAGGCGTCGCGGCGGCCGAACGCGGGAGTCGGGAGGTAGACGAAGGGGGTGGACCCCGGCTGTCAGCGGCTCGGATTTTAAATCAGGATCAGTCTGCGGCTCGGATCCGGTGTGCTGGCACACAAAAACTCAATGGACCCCGGTGTGTCGTCGCTCCAGCGCCCGACACGTGTACCGTGGATCCACCGGCAGATTTAAACTTTTCCCCGATTTTCAGATTTCGTTCAAACTTTAAATCCTCATAACTTGGGCTAGGAAACTTCAAATCAGTGAACCAAATTTTGTTGGATTCAGATCTCTGAGTACTTTCCAGCAAATCAAGTTTCACTTCATGAAAATCCTTATTCCTCCAGAATTAATTCCTCAATGTTTAAACTGTTTGGAATTTTAACTGGAGAATCCCTTGGAGGAAAATTCTGAAATTTTGCTGGGATATTCACCAAAATACCCCGGAACTACCATAAAAATTTCAGGTCCATTTGAGCTCATTTGATCCACCTAATGGTGTGATTAATGAAACTGTTCCAGAGAAAATAGAAAATGTCCAGAAACATTTTCAGAATTTCTCTGAAATTGTTTAGCTCATATCTTTAGCTAGGAACCTTCAAATTAAGTGAGACCAAATCCATTAGAACCCTCTGAAAATCTAGTTTTCAGAAAGTCATGGGTTGCTCCATGAAAATCCCTGGAACACCATAAGAGCTCCAATTAAGGTCAAGGACATAATTAATTGTGGAGAGCTCACATGAGCTTTGCTGCAACTAAAACTTGACCAAGTATCTGTTTAGGTTGTAACCAAACCACAGTAAAAAATTCAGAGTCATTGGGTCTGTCTAGTAAGACTTATAAACTTCACAAGTTTAAATTTCAATCAAATGCATTTAAATTAATACATGTACTTATATCTCATGTAGTCGCTAAGGTCGAGGAGGAACCCGAAGTCTTAGACTTCGTTACTCCGGAGGAGCAGCTAGAATACGATCAAGAGCAGCAAGGCAAGCTCCGGTTTGCATTCGCCTTTTTATAAAGTTTTATTGTTTTGAGCACTTACTTGAGTATCAGTATTTCTTGCACTAGAGTCTTGTTTGAAAACCTAAATGCATAGCCAAGAAAGCCATGGGTTGGGATTAGGATTGAAAACTCTGTTAGCTACTGCAATGCTAAGATGGTGTAGGATTCGGTACAAGTCGAGTAGTTGGAACTACTCGCGAGCATAGCCTAGAGGCACTCGACTCGGGTAGAGATAGCACATGATACACATGGCAAGAAAAATGAGACCGAGCGGAGAGTAAGGGCAGCAGGACTTTGGGGCCTGTGTGCTATAGCTCCGCTTGTGTCGATTGAGGACCGAGCCGTGTGCGGGCCTGTTGAACAAGCTAGAACAGTACCGAAGACCTACAGGCTATATGGGAACCGGGAAACTGATGTAACTCGGGTAGCTGGGTATTGAGGCATTGCCCGTCGTTCAGAGGGTAGGTTGAGAGCTTGAGGTGTAAATCAGCTGGCGGCACTGAGATGCGTGTGCAGAGACCTCTTGCTCGGGACGATGGGACCGGTTCAATATTTGGCTAACGGGTGAAATGTGGTTGCGTAGGGCGTCCATGATGGTTGCTGTAAGCAACATCGAGTACGGGCGTACGTGACGGGTTATTCGGATAACCCTGCAGGTGTAAATCGATTATAATCACCGTCCCTCACGGTCAGTGAGTACCACTTGTTCACTGTACCGTGACGTAGAAAGAACAGGCTAGTTACATATTAAAATGTTGCTGATTGAAAGATGGACTTTGATTGTTAATAATTTGTTGTAGTTTAGAGCTAATTAAAGTTCCTTTCAACTTTGGGCAAAGTACATGAGAGAAATGCGTTTCTTGTTTGATTGCGGCTCTCTCATGTGCCTTAGCGTGAGGTTCTCCACAACCTGCTGCTAAAACTTGAAAGTAAGGTTCCACTAATTAGGCGAGTCCTTGCAAATGATTTTACCTCATTTAACCCAACACCCCTCATGTAGAAGTTTCATGTTTAGGAAAGACGGGTCAGTCTTGCTGAGCCTTCGTGCTCACTGCTTGTGTTTGAAGCTTTTGCAGGGTTCTATGAGGAAGGGACTCCCGAGGAGGAGACGGAACCCCAGGAGGGGAACCCCGTCGAGTGGGAGCCGTGCACGCCGCCATGTTAGTGTGTGTGCGTGCTAGCGGGGACACGTTCACGGGCTGAACGTGAACTCGATGAGTAGTCTACGCCCGTGAGTGTAGACTGAACATATTTTGTTGTAAAAATGTTCATAAACCTGTTTATTTAATAAAACTTTGCTTCCGTTACCTTTGATGTGTGTTATCCGGTGATGTGCAACGCAACACCCCTCAGCGTGATCCTGGCTCGACAAGACCGTGGGGTCGTGTCAAATTTTGCACCTGCGGGTACCCGACAGGCACCCGAAATATTTTATGTTTATAATTTTAAAGTGAAATTTGATTGTTTTATATAACTTACTTGTTTCATTTTACTTATTGCAACCTATATTTACAATCTTTATAAGCAATTTGATATTTTTATTGTATTGTCATTTAAAATGGATGATTGTGTAGACTTATTTATTAAACGGTTGTAGTACGTTTATAAAAGAAGTCTAACCTGACGGGCACCCGAAACCCGACGTCTGTGGGTGCGGGTGTGAATTTCACCTGCGGATGCGGGTCTCAAATTTCACCCGCAACCTCTTTTGTTTCGGGCGGGATTTTGATCCACCTGACCCGAACCAGACCCATTGTCATCCCTACCCTCTGACGGACCTGGGGAAGGGTCCCAGGATGTCCAACCCTCACGCAGCGAATGGCCATGAGGGCGGGATCATTTGTTGCGTTTGAGCTGGTGTCTGGATCTGCTTGGCGTGGAACAGGCACACCTTGCATCTCTTTACGAGCTCAACAGCATTCTGGAGGGCTGTCGGCTAGTAGAAGCCATGCCGGAAGGCTTTACCGACCAGCGTGCGGGAAGATGCGTGGTTCCCACACTCATTGCCATGGATCTGTGCGAGCAAGTCGCAGCCATCTTCTCGGGTTATACACCGCAATAAGATGCCATTGGCACCACGCCGATAAAGATCCCCCTCTACCAGCATGTATCTCTTAGCCAATCGAACGATCTGTTCAGCGGATGCATGTCCATCAGGAGGGATGTTGTCTTTCAAGTAGTCCGGGATCTCCGTGATCCATGCATCGGGGCCTACCTTGAGCTTTTATATCTTGAGCGCCGGATTGCACAGAGTCCCCGGTGACGCTTACGACCTTGACGTGATCCATGGTAACAGAGCATCGGGACCGCCAGCATTGAGGTGCTGGTCTCGCCCCCTTCGCATGGTTCGGCTGGCCAGGCTATAGGTCACAACAACTTCCGTTCAAAGACATCCTCAGGCACCAAAGACCAAGTGGAAGCCTTCATTGACACGTCGTCGGCGATTGCATTGTTGACACGAGGGACATGGCGCAAGTCCAAGACTTGGAAGTCTTTTTTCTAGCTTCTGCACTTGGAGGAGGTAGGCTGCCAGCTAGGGATCATTACAGCAGCATTCTCCCTTGACTTGCTTGATGATCAAATGGAAATCACCTTTGACCAACAACTGCCGGATGCCAAGAGATAGCGTGGTCTTTAACCCGAAAATCAGAGATTCATACTCCACGACGTTGTTGGTTGCCTTGAAGTCAAGCCGAACCATGTAATTGAACTGCTCCCCAGTCGGGGTGAGGAGCAGGACCCCCACTCCGGCACCTTGCTTGCGCGAGGAGCCATCGATGTAGAGTGTCCAGTGGGGCTCGGTGAAGACCGGAGCTCTAGGCTCCGGCTCATCGTTGTCATGGCCCCCCTGGGTGGCATGGTGGTGGTGTCCATTCAACCACGAAGTCAGCCAGCGCCTGACTCTTAACCGCATGGTGCGGCAAGAGGTCGAGCTTGAATTCCGCCAGCTCGGCAGCCCACTTTGCAACATTCAAGGTTGCGTTGGGGCTGTGGAGCACGGCTTTTAGTGGGTACGAAGTGACCACTAAAATCTTGTTAGCTTAGAAGTAGTGGCGCAGCTTCCTTGATGCAACGAGGAGTGCATAGAGCAGCTTATGCACCTCCATATATCTTGTCCTGGAGTCGTGGAAGACCTCGCTGATGTAGTAGACTGGACACTGGATGGTCCGGACTCTCCCTGGGGGGTCCTGTGCGTCTTATTGCAGTGGTCCGGGACCTGAGGGTTCCTGGCCCTTGTGTCCTAGACCGCACTCCGGGAGCTGGGACCCAGATGCATCTTGGTTGTCAGGGCCCGCGGGTTGGTACCGACTAGCTTATTGTCGCTTGCCCCCCCTGTGAGGTCCGAGTCCTGGGACCCAGGACCTGTGGCAGGAGCCTCTTCTAGGACTTGGGGTAATTGTGGTTCCGGCCACTCCGCGACCAGGACCATGCTCACGACCTCTACTGTGGCGGCGATGTAGAAGAGTAGAGGATCGCCTTGTTGCAGAGCCACCATTATTGGCAGTGTTGTGAGGTACTTCTTCAGGTCCTGGAACGCCTCATCTGCCTCCGTGGTCCAGACAAAGGGTCCAGACTCGCGCAGAAGCTTGAAGAATGGGAGAGCGCGCTCTGCCAGTCTAGACATAAATCGATTGAGCGCAGCCAAGCAACCCGTGAGCTTCTGCACGTCTTTGATACGGGCACAAGGCCGCGTCTCTTCGATTGCCTTTATCTTCTCCGGGTTAGCTTCAATTCCCCGGTGTGAAACCAGGAAGCCGAGTAGCTTTTCGACAGAGACTCCGAACACACACTTGTCCGGGTTCAACCTCGTGCATGTTGAACGCAACCTGTCAAATACTAAGGCAAGGTTGTCGAGCAAGGATGCATGCGACTTGATTTTGACGATGACATCATCAACATACTGCTCTACTAGGTCTCGAATGAGGTTCCCGAATGTCTTATGCATGGTATGTACAAAGGTGGGAAAGACCATAAGGCATGGACACATAGCAAAATAGGCCATCTACTGTTATGAAAGCGGTATGCTCCTCATCTTCTCTATACATTGGTATTTGATGGAAACCAGAGTAAGCGTCTAGGAAGCACAGTAGATTGCAGCCAGAGGTAGAATCCACTATTTGATCTATGCGAGGGAGAGGGAAATGATCCTTTGGGCATGCCTTATTGAGAGTGGTGTAGTTGATGCACATCCGAAGGTTCTCGCCATCCTTGGGGACAACAACAGGGTTGGCCAGCCATTGTGGATGGTGGACCTCTCGGATGAATCCAGCGTCGAGCAGCTTCTTGATTTCTCCACGGATGAAGTTCTGCCTCTCAATGGACTGTTTTTGAGGCTCCTATTGTACCGGCCTGGCGTCAGGGTAGATCTTCAGATGGTGCTCAATTACCTACTTGGGGATCCCGGACACTTGTGACGGTCGTTAGGCAAACACGTTGACATTAGCTCAGAGGAAAGTGATGAGCATGAGTTCCTATTTGTCACCCATGTTCCCCGCGATGCGGGTGGTCTGGGCAGCGTCCGAGCCAATCTGGACGACTTTGACTGGGACGTCCCCGCCGTCAGAGGGCTGCACACGGGGTGCAGATGTTGACCCTCGCTGGCATGCTTGGTGGCAGGTGGCTAGCTTCACCCTAGCTAGAGGCAGCCTCCTGCGCCGCTGCCAGCGTCTGGAGCTTCTCCAGCGCTAAACGGTGGCGGAGCGGTCTCCGTGGATCTTGAGGACGCCACTAGGCGTCGGCATCTTCAGGACCAGATAGCCGTAATGGGCTACAGCCATGAACCAATACAGGGCCAGCTTGCCAAGGATGGTGTTGAAGGGGAGGCTGACCTCCGTGATTGTGTGGACCCAACGGTCCCGACAATCCAGGATCCCGCTGAGGGGTGCTGCGATGGATAGCACCGGGTAACACACGAAAAAGATGATAAGCGGAAGTTAAATTTTATTACATAAACGGTTTATGAACATAGGCACATCAAAATATTGTTTAAAGTCCACACCCGCGGGTGTAGATTAAGCAAAAGGTCTCACGTTCAGCCCGTGAATGTGAATCCCACCAGCACACACGCACACACTAACATGGCGGCGCGCACGGCTCCCATTCGACAGTGGTTACCTCTTGGGGGTCCGTCTCCTCCTAGCGAGCCTCCTCCTCATACAACTTTGCAAACGCTTCAACAAACAAGCAGTGAGCACGATGGCTCAGCAAGACTGGCCAGTCTCACCTAAACATGTACCTCTTGCATTGGATAATAGGTAAGTGCTTTGCATAAGACTCGCCTAATTAGTTGACTCTTACTTTCAAGTCTTAGCCTCAAGTTAGTGGAAAACCTTGTGCTAAGCCACATAAGAAGTCCGCAATCAAACAAGAAAAGCATTCCTCTTATGGAACTTGCCTAAGGTTAAAAAGAACTTTAATTTGCTCTAAACTAAAGCATTTCATTGACAAACAAGGTAATACTTTCAACCAGCAACATTTTATCATGACAACTAGCATATTCTTTCTATGTCATGGTACAGTGAACAAGTGGTACTCACTGACCGCGAGGGAAGGTGATTATAATCAATTAACACCTGCAGGGTTACCAGAATAACCCATCACGTATGCCCGTACTCGATGTTGCCTTAAGCAACCATCACGGACGTCATACGCAACCACCTTTCATCCGTTAGCCAAGTGTTGAACCGGTCCTATTGTCCCGAGCAGGAGGTCTCTACGCAGAGCATCCTCGGTCCCCGCTAGCCGATTTACACCTCACTTCTCTCAACCTACCCTCCGGACGACAAGCAATGCCTCAACAGATCACTACCCGAATTACATCAGTTTCCCGGTTCCTATATAGCTGGTGGGTCTTTGGTACAGTTCTAGCTTGTTCAACAGGCCCGCACACAGCTCGGTCCTCAATCGACACAAACAAAGCTATGGCACCAAGGCCCCAATGTCCTTCTGCCCTTACTCTCCGCTCAGTCTCATTTTTCTGCCATGTGATTTATTGTCTATCTCTCTAACCGAGTGGTGTGCCTCAGCCTATTCTCGTGAGTAGTTCCATCTACTCGACTTGTACCGAATCCTATACCATTTGAACATTTCTGTGGCTACTCGAGGTTTAAATCCTAAGCCCAAAATCCCTGGTTCTCTTGGCTATGCAATTGGGTTTCCAATCAAGACTCTTATGCACATTATAGGAAATGCATAAAGTAAGTGATCAAAGCATAAGACTTTATAAAAGGGTTAATGCAAAACGGAGCTTGTCTTGTTACTGGTCATCGAGTGAATTCTCTTCCAGAGGGATACAATTTAGTATCTCCGATTTCTCCTCGACCTTAGCGACTAGACAAAATAAAAATAACGATGTGTGTCAAATTAAATATATTTGTGTTGAGATGATAATGTGAAGACTATAAGTATAGCTAGACAGCCCTTTTGACTCTGAAATTCTTAATGTGGTTTGGTGACAACTTAAACAGAGACTTGGCTAAATTTCATTAGAAGCAAAGCTCATTTGAGCCCTGCACAAATAAATGTGTATTTGGCCACAATTAGAGCTGCTATGGTTTTCTAGGGATTTTCATGGATAAGACATTACTTTTTGGAAACTAGAGTTTCAGATGGTTGAATTGGTTTCACCTAATTTGGAGAATCCTAGCAAAAGATATGAGCTAAAGAAGTTCAGAGAAATTCTGAAAAATATTTCTGGACATTTTTCTTTTTCTCTGGACTGGTTTACTTAATCGCACCATTAGGTGGACAAATATGAGCTCAGATGGATCTGAAATTTTTCATGGGGCTCAAAGATATTACAACGAACATCCTGGCAAAATTTTAGAATTTTCCATAAAAGGAATCTCCAGTTTAAATTCCCATTAGTTTAAATTTTGGAGAATTAATTCTGAAGAAATAACGGGTTTCATGGAGTAAAACTTGTTTTTCTGGAAAGTACTCAGAGAGCTGAATACAACAAAATTTGGTTCACTCGATTTGGACAATCCTAGCCAAAGTTATGGCTGTTTAAAGATTGAACTAAAACTGAAAATCAGGGATTTGTTTAAAACCCTGCCAGTGGGCCCCACACACTGGTCATCTCCTTCCTCGCGCCAACCGCGCCCGAGCGGTGGTCCACCAGAATCGACTTCCCATCCATCTCCGGAGCTGAGAGTGGCCGCCCCGCCCTAACTCCCAACGCTAAACACGCCTAGGAGGTCGGAGCTCGTCGATGGTGACCAGAAACACCTGCGCGATGGCAACCACAGCGGCTGGGGTTCCGGCGAGATGGTTCTGTGGCTAGAAGAAACTAAAAGGGTCGGGGCTTGCTCGGAGAGCATCAGTGGAGCTCGAGGAACATGAAATGAGACACCTTGGGAGCTGGAAACGCCGACAAACCTACTCTCGACGGTGAACCGAGGTGTTTTGCTTCGGCGGCGAGGAAAATGGGTATATCATGGCTGATCCTCGATGGTTTCCTTTGCTTCTTCCTTGAGAGTGAGTTCTAGGGTGTGTAGAAGCTATTTCCAAACTAGCTCGATCAAGAATGGTCTGGTTAAACGGAATTTTGGATTTCGGCCGAGCTCGGTAAAATGAACTAGTGTTCGGAAACATTGGAAATTAGAGCTACACGGTGGATCAAAGAATGAACGGCTTTCATCTACACGTTCTAGGAATCCTGACGCACCTTTCTTGTGTAGGGAGTTGGAGGTGAGGGTGGCCGTGGTGGGCTGTCCACGGTGAACCGAATCTAGCTGCGCCGGGGCACCTCAGGAGCTCAGCGATGACTGCCAATTTGCAGCCAATAGGAGCACAAACTCTCAGATTTGAGGTGCTAGCACGCACGAGCACACTTTGGCGACTTCCTTCTCTGTTTGAATCTCTGTGGGGACCACCGCCCTGACAGTCCAGGAATCGCATTGGGTGGTGCCGTGCGATGCGATACCCAACAACACATATCCGAAAAGCACACATACACAATAATACATGTCTTTAATACATATTAATGTCTCATTTTACAAATAATTTACAGACGTACATTGCAGCGGAAGATAAGAATACAACTCACGAGCTATAGCCTATGCTAAGCAAAGTGAAGCGATCCTGCCATCGGATGCTTCCTTTTAGCACACACCCAAACACAGCGGTGTGCAGGGTTCCAAGGAAGACTCACACCCCTCATTTGGTGCTTCCTCGCTCAGATGACCCTTCCTCCGTAACGTTGCCTTATGCAATGTTACCTTCAAAACAACGGATCAACAAACCGTGAGCTTATGCTCAGCAAGACTTAACCGAAACCCTACACATGAAACTCTAAATGCTGGAAATAGAGGGCTGACTAAAGAAGTTTGCATAAAGATGAACTTGAGCTAACAGAGATTCCCTACTTCTAGTTTTTAAGCCACTTTTATAATCCTCGCACAATTTACATCGATAGTCCACAATCAAACAAGAAACGCTACATGTCGATGCCACTTGCCCGATGCAAAGGTAAATTTAGTGAGAGCTATCCTAGACCAATACATACCTTGCACCATCAACACCGAGACTCCACAATCAAACAAGAAACGCTTTGTCTCGATGCCACTAGCCCAAGGTAGAAAGTAAATTTAGTGAAGGTGTTTATCATCCCTCATCTCCAATATGAGGATTATTCATGAAGCATATTAACCTTTTCCCCAGTTTCTTACTACGTCACACTCAGTGTACAAGTATGCTCACTACCGCGAGCGATGGTGATTCGTATCAAAAACACCCGGATGACACGAATCATATGCCCGTCTGAGAAAGGTGATCAACCAATCCCTCAACATCGTATGTGGCAACCTTTCACACGACAACCACATGTCGAACCGGTCCCATTGAGTCGGAGTAAGTCTCAGTATGGCAAACCCTCGTAGTGACAACTTCTCTCTCCTTTCAGCATATGCATGAGATGGTGGGATTGCCTCGACACCCAGGTTAACATGTTACATAGGTTTCCTGGGTCCCATATAGCCTGTATGTATCCAGTACAAGATCAAACTTATCCAGCGGAGCCGCGCATGAGAACTGGCCTCAATTGACTCCGACAGAGATTAGGTTCACAGGACCACGTACTTGAGCCTTCCATCCATACTGCCCGGTCTCCATTCCCCAATTAAGTGGATCAATTCCCAACTCTTCTGATTGATCCCCCTTAATCCCGGTTCACGAGTAGGAAACAGCCTACTCGAGTTATGCCTCTTTTCATCCCCTTCTCTTAACTTGATCACAGCAGTTATGATTAAGTGAAAACCTAATCTAACCAATACTCCAGGGATTTATTGGGTCATGCATGTGGAGTGTCATACAACCTAGACTTAATGCAAAAATCACAATTCTAGACATTATAAAGTGTATATAAAATATAAGCATGTAGATTTTAATGCAAACTGGGGCTTGCCTTAGTGTTGATCCCGACTAATGGTTCTGTCAGTAGAAGCAAGTCAGCGGCCTCCGAAGTCTTCGAGAGAATTTCCTCTACCGAAATGATCAAATAACGATGCGTCACATTATGAAATAATGTGCTATATAAAAACTACAGAAGCTACGAAGACAAAGGATTCTGTTGTTGAAATTTTTACAGGGGCTTTCTAATCCCATCATAGGGGTATGGTAAAATTTCAGAAGTTTCTGAGGACGGAGTTGGCCACAACAATTCTTGGAAGATTTAACCTCATTTGATTTACAGGAAATAAACCAGACTTTCTCATATGGAATAATCTGATATTCTAAGAAGTCTAGTCCTAAGGTTTGTAGGAAAAATTGTTCCAAAACTTTCTAAGCCTTTTATTGGCCAGAATGGCTTGTGGAAACTCAATCTATATTTCTGTAAATTAAATTATGTGATTTTCATCTAGTTGATTTAATGCTGAGAAAATCTACTTATTAAGACACCTTAATCAGCCCCAAAAGTCCTAAGAGTTTTACTGAAGATCAGGAACTAGGAGAATGGTTTTCAGACCAAAAATGGGAATATTTCATAAAGGAATATTCCTGTAATTAATCTCTAAAGTATTTACTAAAAGGAATTCCATAGAAAATTCTGGTAATTTTCATAGCAAGCCATTTATCTCTATGCAAAGTACTCTTCATAAGGGTTCCAAAAAAATTGGTCTCACCCTTTTTGGAGTTTTCTACACAGAGTTATTGTTTTGCAAAGTTGCACCATTTTCTGGAATAATTTGCCACAGAAAACTCTTTTCACAGGCTGACAGTGGGCCCCCCTTGTCAGGCCCTTCTTCAACCTCGGTACAGGGCTCTCGCGCGCACAGAGCCGGCCCATGGCGCGCCTCGTTATCCACCAATTCTCAACCATTTTCAACGAGGTTTCGCTCTACACGTTCCTCACACCGCGCCCTAGCAGCCGGGCAATCGGCACCGGTGGCGGCGCTCAGCGGCGCAGCGCCGACGAGGGATGGCGCGTTCCGTGCCTCTTCCGATGACCAAAACTGCCGTACACTATCACTAGAGCACGTAGAACTTGAATCCATACCCCAACCGAGCCGAAACCGTCGGGAATATGGGTGTCCACGGTGGACCGACCCATTTTAGCTGGCGGCGATTATTTCTCGTCACACGGCTCGTATGGTGGCCGGTTTGCTTCGGGCTTCGGCATAGGGAGTCACTAGGGCTGCTAATAGCTGTAGTTTGAACCATAGGGAATATGATCAATCACGTTTGAAGAATTTCCCGATTCTAATTCGGTCGGCTATTCACGTGTACAGGAGGTAAACGGCAAATTCCGGCTAGCCGGCGGTGAAGAAGAGGAAAAGGGTTTCAGGATAATGATCTAGAAATCATGGCACACCTTAGCGTGGCTTTGATCAACCCAGAGGGGTGCGGTAGCGGCCGGACGACTTGTAGCAGTGAGGGCACAACGTGTTCTGTTTTTAGGAGGAAGAACGGCTCGGTACCGATCGTAGTAGGCCGGGCACGGGCTGTTGCGAGGTGGAAAACATCGAGGAGAGGACGGCGCAGCTTCGGGGTGGATCAATCGGACGCCACAGTGGCCGGAGGGTGATCGGTGCTGAAGAGCAGAGAAGTGGCGCCGTTTTCTTCGGTTTGAGTGGCCGAGGGCGCGTTGTGCTGTGGGTTTGATCGGGCGAGCAGAGAAGGAACAGTTCGTTTGTGCACCGATGTTTACCCAGCAGCTGAGGGAGAGGATTGAACCGCCTTAGGGAGCAAGGGCATGCACAGCTCGGTGGAAAACGCATGCGCCGCGGTGTCGAGCTCACACTGAAGGCAACTTCGATTGATTACTCTGTTCCACTGACAGGTATGGCCCACAGGCAGTCTCCCCCACAGTCAGTAGCTCCTAGATTCAAATGCGTGTTTAAAATTCAAATCCGTTGATTACTCAAACTATTGAATTCCTCAGTTAGACTCTTATGAATAATTTCCGTCTAACCACAGTAGCTCCTTAATTTAAATTCAAATTATTGCAGCCAATTGCGAAAGATGAATTTGAATACAGTGGGCAAATCCTCTCTCGTGCCCGTAATTCAAATCCTATGTTTCATCTTCTTTGTGCTAAACTTTCTTTACAATAGTCTAGCCTTTATTTCATTTGGCAAAATTTTGAATTTGAAAACAAATTTAGGAGGAGCATACCCTGCTGATTTGAATTCCACAAAAACACCAGCAAGGCTCAACTTGGGGATTTTAAAAGCTCGATCACCCAATGATCGGTCGGGTTGTGCGATCGGGAGAACAGAGACGGCGCCAGCGGCTGTTTTGTTAGACAGAGTAGGGAGCAAGTGCGCGAGCGAGTGAACGTGAAGAATACCGATTGTGCTGCTTGTGTGGGAGATAAGAGCGGCCATAAAGTCACAAGCAGGAGCTGGCACCGGTGAGCCATACGGAAGGGGTTCGGCCGGCGCGCTGGCGCTCGTTCATGCGAAGAGAAACAGAACATAGGTGGTTCAGTCGATTAGTGTGGCTGATAGTGGGTCCCACAGCTCCAAATTGTCCTCACAAATTGAATTCCCTACTGCTCTTAATATTAGGGACCCTAATACCCTTGGCAATTTGATCAAATCACAAAAAATGCCCATTTGAGCTTGAATAGTTCAAAGTGTGAAATGGTTTGGATGAATTTGCAGCACATGTGAAGTTGAAATTCAAATTTGGTTTGAATTTTCTCAAAATAGCTCATGTCAAGATCAACTCCAAATGGAGTGAAAATTGGTGTGTGAGCTCATAAAATTGTGCTGAGTGTGAATATGGATCCCTCTTTTGAATTCATGTGATGAAAGGAGTTTGAATTTGAATTTAAGTTCAAACTAGCCTTTTAATGAGTATCTCCAAAAGTATCTCAAAGAGGTTTTGATTTGCATGAGTTGATAATGTGCTCAGCCCCTATATGATGCATGTGGGAAATACCACTTTTGCATTTTGTGAATTCATATTCTAATTATCTATTAATGGTGGTTACTTGCTCTTCAAAAGTGTTCATAAGTTTACCACAATTAAGCTGAGGTGTGTGGGGTGATGAACACTTTAGCAAGTTAAAAACTTGGGCCCCTACATCCCCCCCTTAAATGAATCTCGTCCCAAGATTATAAGGTAAAAATGAGAGAGAGGATGGTGGAACTTACCAGATGTGCGACGTTAAAAATTCCGGATAGTTGGCGCAAAGAAATCCTTCGCTCTCCTATGTTGCTTCATCCGCGGAGTGATTACTCCATAAAACTTTGTAGAACCACAAAGTACGGTTGCGTGTGGTTCGGGCCTTCTCGTCGATGATCTGAACCGGCTCCTCCCGATACGAGAGATCCGGCTTCAGTTCCTCGATATCTCCTAGCTGAACAGTGGTAAAAAACTTGAGGCACTACCTCAGCTGAGAAATGTGGAAGATGTCGTGCACACCGGAGAGTGTCGCTGGTAATTCCAGTCGGTATGCAATGGATCCACATGTTTCCAAAACCTTGAATGGACCAATGAATCGGGGTGCCAACTTTCCTCTGACCCCGAATCTGTTAACACCCTTCATCGGAGACACACGTAAATACACGTGATCCCTGACCTCAAATTGCAGAGGGCGTTTGTCAGGATTGGGAGACATTCAAGTTCGCTTGAATTAGCCGAACTTTTTCTTCCGCATTATTGACAAGATCAATCCCGAAAGTGACCCTTTCAAGTGTGCGGCTTTTTCTTCCGTATAGTGCCCCATAGGGCGCCATTTTGATGCTGGCCTGGTACCCATTATTGTACGAAAACTCAGCTAACGGTAAGTGATCATCCCAATTCTTACCGTGATTGATAGCATAAGCTCGTAACATGTCCTCCAGTATTTGTTTTACCTGCTCGGTTTGCCCATCTGTCTGCGGGTGGTACGCTGAACTACGGATCAGTTTCATACCCAATGCAGCATGTAACTGCTCCCAAAACGAGACACAAATAAAGTGCCCTGATCTGAGATAATAGTGCGGGGTACACCGTATAAACACAGAATCTGTGAGATGTACAATTCAGCATACTTTTCGGTGTTGTAGTTTGTATTGACCGGGCTAAAATGGGCAGACTCTGTGAGCCGGTCGACGGTCACCCACACTGAATCATGTTTCTAAAATATGGTGGGTAAACCAACGACGAAGTCCATGCTCACGTCCTCCCACTTCCAGGCAGGAATGCCTAGCTGTTGCAACAGTCCCGGTTTCTTCATGTGGTCAGCCTTAACCCTCCAGCATGTATCACACTCGGACACATATTTAGCAATCTCTCACTTCATCCGTGTCCACCAAAATTTGCTCTTGAGTTTCTGATACATCTTATTGCTGCCGGGGTGAATAGAAAACTTTGACAGGTGAGCCTCGTGAAAAATTTTCTTCCTCAATTCTGGGTTACATGGGTACGACGATCCTGTTCTTAAAACACAGAACGCCATCTCTGTCCTTCCGGAAATACTTCAACTCCCCACTGTCTACACGTCTCCACAAATGCGACATTTCCTTGTCATGTTTCTGGGCTGCCGCTATCTCTTCAAGGATGGTGAGTATAAGAGCTAAATTGTAGAGAGCTCCATGGGGAACCACATACAATGGTGGCTCGCTCTCTTCCAACGGGGTGATGGTCAGATTATGAACGTGTGACTTGCGACCCAGCGCATCCGCCACAAAGTTTTCCTTGCCGGGGTGATAATGTATCTCTATTTCATAATCTTTTATCAGCTCTAACCATCTTCGCTACTGTAAGGGCCTCAGTTTTTGACACACATTTGCAGTGTTCATCACCACACCACACACCTCATTTGAGGCAGGATGATGAACACAAATGAAGAGCAAGTAACAATTATCAACATGCTCATTAGAAAACAAACTCACATATTGCAAAAGTGGTATTTCCCATATGTGATATAGATGGGCTGGACATATGAAAACTCCTACACTTTACTAAGGATGTCCATGCCAAGTTTCACCCAAATTCAAAACCCTTTTGAGGTCATTTTGGGTATAGTTAGGAAAAGGGCAGTTTGAAACCATATTCAAATTCAAACTGTTTTTATCCCATGAATTTAAAAGTGGGAGGCATATTCTTACTCAGCACATTTTTGTGAGCTCACACACCAATTTTCACTCCATCTGGAGTTGATCTTGACATGAGCTAAGTGGGACGAATTCAAACTTTGTTTGAATTCAAAACTGAACTTGTGCTGGAATTCACTCAAACCAAATCCAATTCGACTATTCAATTCGAATGGCTCAAGGGTGAATAATTTGAATCACCAGGGGTATTATGGGGTTCACTGTTTACTACAGTGATTAGGAGTAAATTCCAGAGGTTAAAACCCCGGGTGGGGCCCACATGTCATAGAGGGAAGAAGGAGAAACTTGCAACCAAAGTCAGAGTCTCGGTGGGAAATTCCACCGAGCAGCTGTCGGCTGTGCCACCGAGCAGCTGCCAGCGCCACCAGCTGCTTCCCCCTCCGCGCGCTGGCGCCCAGGGCGGCTTGCTCGTGCCCCCATGCGACCGGCACCGCCTCAGCCGAGCAGGAGTCGGCCGGCTTTATCTTCTCGTGGGTAGAACCGAGCAGTGGCATTGTTTCTCATCGCAGCTCTCTGCTCAATCGGGAGAAACCAGCAAAACAATCTCCTTCATTCCTAAGCTGCTAGACAGCCACCGGAGGTCGCGCACCACCCTCCCAACGCCTGAACCACCGAGTTTCGGCCCCTGTTCCCGTGACCAACGACGACGGCCGCAGTTTAGCTGAAGGACGGCGATCGGCCTCACGTGGGCAGCACGCTGCAACCACTTCCACGGCCAAGCAAGGGCGGCAACAGGAGCGCACGGACTCCACACTGCTTCCACCTGAAGCTCAAGCCACGCCGTGAACTCTCGCCGGCGAATTCTCAGTTTTGCTCCGGCAACCTTAAACTGAGCTTCCGGTACGGTTTCTTTAAATTCACGTTCTATGATCTTTCGGAGGTCATCGAATCCTGCACATAGACGCTGGACTAGCCGGCGATCAAGTTCTTTTCTGCATCCCTAGCGTGAAACTATCTAGGAGTGACGAATTTCGAGCTCGATCGAGGGCGGTCATGGCGGGCACGATCGGTCACACGGTGCCGACCGACTTACCGCCATCCCTGAACCCTTTTGACACCTTGTCGAGCTTCCTAGAGGTACACTGATGCTGTAGGACCGTTTGTTCGGGGTTTTGGCGGGTTAGGACCCACGGTCGACAGCGCCGAACCTCAACCGAGGCCGCGGCACGTCGCCGAGCTATTTCCGGTCACCCCCAGCTCGACCTGACACCACCGACGTGTTCCTCGATGTCGACAACCCCCTGGCGGCGAGTTTCAGCCCATCGGAGGTCCGGCGGCGGTGAGCCGGCGAGCTCCGAGTCTGCTCCGGCGAGGTCGGCAGCGCGGGCGCGAGAGAAAGGCGGGAGAAAGACGAAGTCGGCTGTCCCACGTGTCAGCGGCTGCAGAATTCAAATCGGGATCGGGTGTGGCCGGGGATCGGTTGTGCTGGCACGCAAATACCCTGTGAGCTCCGGTGTGGCGGACACCTCCGCGCTCGACACGTGTGGTATCCCCGGTGTGCCGGACACCTCCGCGCTCGACACGTGTCCCCGCGGGCCCCGAGAGTTTAAAATTTTCCCCCCGATTTTCAGAATTCTTCCAAACTTCAAATCCTCACAACTTTAGCTAGGAACCTTCAAATTAAGTGAGACCAACTCCATTAGAACCCTCTGAAAATCTAGTTTTCAGAAAGTCATAGTTTGTTTCATGAAAATCCTTAGAACACCCTAAAAGCCTTTAATTAAGGTCAAGGACATAAGTAATTGTGGAGGGCTCAATTGAGCTTTGATGCAACTAAAACTTGACCAAGTCTCTGTTTAGGTTGTCACCAAGCCACAGTAAAAGTTTCACAGTCATTAGGTCTGTCTAGCAAAAGTTATAGACTTCACAACTTCAAACCTAATGCAAATGCATTAAATTAATACATGTATTGTTTCTATCATGTAGTCGCTAAGGTCGAGGAGGAACCCGAAATCCTAGACTTCGTTACTCCGGAGGAACAACTAACCTACGACCAAGAGCAGCAAGGCAAGCTCCGGTTTGCATTAACCTTTTTACAAATTTTTATTGTTTTGAGCACATACTTGTTCCCTTTGTTCTGTGCATTAGAGTCTTGTTTGGAAATCCAACTGCACATCCAAGAAAACCACGGGTTGGGTTTAGGATTGCAAACCCCGTTAGCTACTGCAATGCTAAGGTAGAGTAGGATTCGGTACAAGTCGAGTAGTTGGAACTACTCGCGAGAATAGGCTAGAGGCACATTGCTCAGGTAGAGATAGCACATGATACACATGGCAACAAAATGAGACCGAGCGGAGAGTAGGGCAGCAGAACTTTGGGGCCTGTGTGCTGTAGCTCCGCTTGTGTCGATTGAGGACCGAGCCGTGTGCGGGCCTGTTGAACAAGCTAGAACAGTACCGAAGACCTACCGGCTATATGGGAACCGGGAAACTGATGTAACTCGGGTAGCTGGTTATTGAGGCATTGCCCGTCGTTCAGAGGGTAGGTTGAGAGCTTGAGGTGTAAATCGGCTGGCGGCACGGAGATGCGCGTGCAGAGACCTCTTGCTCGGGACGATGGGACCGGTTCAATATTTGGCTAACAGGTGAAAGGTAGTCGCGTACGGCGTCCGTGATGGTTGTTGTAGGCAACATCGAGTACGGGCGTACGTGACGGGTTGTTCGGGTAACCCTGCAGGTGTAAATCGATTATAATCGCCGTCCCTCGCGGTCAGTGAGTACCACTTGTTCACTGTACCGTGACGTAGAATGAACAGGCTAGTTACATGTTAAAATGTTGCTGATTGAAAGATGGACATTGATTGTTAATGATATGCTGTAGTTTAGAGCTAACTAAAGTTCATTTCAACTTTGGGCAAAGTACATGAGAGAAATTCGTTTCTTGTTTGATTGCGGCTCTCTCATGTACCTTAGCGTAAGGTTCTCCACAACCTGCTGCTAAAATCTGAAAGTAAGGTTCTACTAATTAGGCGAGTCCTTGCAACTGATTTTTTTCCTCATGTAACCCATTACCTTCATGTAGAAGTTCCATGTTTAGGTGAGACGGGTCAGACTTGCTGAGCCTTCGTGCTCACTGCTTGTGTTTGAAGCTTTTGCAGGGTTCTATGAAGAAGGGACTCCAGAAGAGGAGACGGAATCCCAGGAGGGGAACCCCGTCGAGTGGGAGTCGTGCACGCCGCAGAGTTAGTGTGTGTGTGTGCTAGCAAGGACACGTTCGAGGGCTGAACGTGCACTTGATGCTTAGTCTACGCCCGTGAGTGTAGACTGAACTTATTTTGCTGTAAACATGTTCATAAACTTGTTTATGTAATAAAATTTCGCTTCCGCTTTGTACCTTTGACGTGTGTTATATGGTGCTGTGCAACGCAGCACCCCTCAGCGTGATCCTGGCTCGACAAGACCAATTGGGGTCGTGTCAGCGTTGGTATCAGAGCTCGCTTGAGGTTTAACACAGTACAAAGGTCTTCTTTTTCAAAAATCCAGTGAGGAACGAGTTAGTAGCCCGTATAAGGATGTTATTAGTATAGAGAATGTGGCATATTAACCTATTTGTTATGTCGGAAAATCGTGCATCTCGGGACGTTCATGTCTTGGGGGGTGCACGTAAGCGCTGTCCACCAGTGCGCACAAGCTGAAGGGTGGAGCCCCACGGGTGGCAGGTAACCCGACCCGCTTTGATATCCTCTACGACTCTTCATGTCGTTTGGGGTATTCGAGCAACGTCTGTCCCTGGCATGCGTGGTGCAATTTGGGAGACCCCGTCACGTGGTCTGAGACGTGAACACGTAACTCAAGGCGTGTTTGGCTTGAGAACATCCGGGCGAGTGATGACGGCCGGGTGTACGAACTGTATGGATTCCGGGCTCGGTGTGCAGCCGAGTCTGATGATTGTTTGCGTTTCTGCAGGTAGCCTGACCATGAAACAGTAGACGTGTAGCATCCGTGTGCGAGTGACGTTTAGTGCCACTGAAATAACGAAGCCGGCTAAGCCCGGTATAGGTTTTTCTTTGTGAGGACGTAGTACCGACATAATCTGGTGACGCATCGACGTCACACCCAACTAAATAAACAACTTCATTGCAAAAACTGGAAGGTTTTGATCCAAAGTAGTAAAATTTGATGTAACTACTTCCCTTGGACAGGATATTCAAAGTTAACAAGTTTTCAACTTATAGGTTGTTAAGGACAGAACACTCTGTTTTCAGCTGAATTAAGGCTGAGGTTAACCAGAGGTTAGAGGTTGAGTTCTTTCGAGATTGGGGTCGTATGATACATTTCTGGAAATCGTTGGAAGAGCTTTACAACTTTTCTGTTGAGATCCAGAGGTGTTTCATCCCTTAACCAATCGAAAAATGCAGTAGAGTTGAAACTGTCCAGAAAACAGGGCAGAGCAAAGACTCTCTGTAGACTCTCTGTAAATTAAGCATAACTTCCTGCATAAAAATCCAAAAATAGAAAATGAGGTAGTTCTGGGAAGATTATGAGATGGGTTACAACTTTGTAACAGAAAGTTTTGTCAGATTAGGAACCGAAGTAACTGGGATTCTTGGATCAAATCAGTACCTAAGGCAGGGAGGTGCTGTCCAATTGTTTCCAGAAATTCTGTTAACTTTGACATGTCATAACCTTTGAACCAGGACAGATCTTAGGCCAAGCAAATACTGGCTGGAAAGCTATTGAAGTTAGATTTAACTTTGATGTGAAGCTCCAGAATTAGTTTCGCTGTTAACATGGCCTAAATCAGGTTGAAATGGAAACTGGTCAGGGCTGTCATGGGAACAGCAGATCAGCAGTCAAATTTGTTTAAAATTTGAACTATGTTTCCAAATTTTATGGGTTCAATGACATGTCTTATGTTATAACTCAATGATTTACTGTTTAAATAAATATTTGACATTTCTCAAATATATTTTTACAGATGGCAGCAGATAAACAGTTGGAGAACGGGTGGGTAGTTTCCCACTGTTCTGACCGTAGCGGCTACCCGGAAGCATTGTGACAAATGCTCCAATGTTTCGGGTACAATCAGATGCCGCAGTACTTCGCCAAGGAACAAGGCGAAGAGGGGAACAAGACGTGGACAATCCATGTCGAGGTTCCTGCAGGACCTACGCCACCCGGTTGGGTGCCATTCACCGTCACGGTGAGGGGAAGACAGCCGGAAGGGATGTGGCAGGTGGCAGCCCGTGACACTATGTCACGTTTCTGCCAACTACACGTGCAGGCTATGGAGGGTACTCCATACGCCCTCGTTCCGGTGGAGGGACGAGCTCAGCATATGTGGGAAGAGAGGTACCTAGAGGCAACAGACCCGAGTTGCCCAAGGTACAACCCCGCGGAGGCAAATCTCAGCCTCCAGATGAGGGCGGGAAACGCCGTGATGGACAGCCAAGCTGTTCATACGGAGCATCTCGCCACAAAGCTCAAGGAGAGCACAAGCCGTGGAGATCATTTCGAGAGTGCTCACAGCGCACTCCGCAATGTGCTCCTTCCGACGATCAAGCGACTGAATGAACAACACAATCAGTTGCGTCGTCTGAAGAAGGCAAAGAAGAAGAGCCGTGTTGACGTCGCGGCGTTGCAAGAGCTGGTGCAGACCCTAACCCAGCAGAATGAGGACCTTGCTCAAGAGCGGGACAACGCTATTGAGGAAGGACAAGGCTGGGAAGAGGACTACAACCAAGCTATGGACGAGGTGCATGCTTTGCAGGACCTCATGCCCCCGGTGTTAGGCATACCGGTGGTCTTGGGTCTTCCGGCAATGGGAGAACCCGGAATGGGAGAAGAGTTGGTAGATCCAGAGCCACCAGCAGAAGTACCGGAGGAGGACGACCCACAGGAGGTCGAGTTCTACTCCGAGTAGGGGGTTACGGTTGCCAAGTAGGGCAGCTAGGGTAGCGTAACCCAACTTGTGTAATCGGTGACATGTCGTGTAGACAGTAGCGTATGTATAGGTAGTGACGACATGAGCACGACTTCTCGGAGACCCGAGAATAATGTATCTTGTATAAAGTTTATGCTTTATCAATATATGTGAACGTTGTGCAAATTAATCATGTGTCACTTCAGTACCTACTGTTGCTTATGGAATTTTAAGTAAGACATGTGCTAATCGCTGCTGTTTCGAATTTCAGAATGACGCGTACTCGTGCCAACCCTGACTTTGGGGGTACCAGTCAAGGGGGAGAGACCTCCCAACCACCTCCCAAGGACTCCTCGGGACAGCCGCAGCAACAGCAACAGCAAACACCACCACCGCCACTGCCAACGGTTACATTGGCCGACATTGTCGCGGCAATGGCGGGCTCGCATCAGCAGCACACAGAGTTGCTGCAGACTCTCATCGCCAATACGTCTCGCCCAGAGAGACGTCAAGATCGTGAGGAGCGCCAACAGAGCTCCTACTCCGACTTCCTGGCGACTCATCCCCCTGTATTCTCAAGGGCGGATGAACCACTTGACGCGGACAACTGGCTCCGCGCCATAGAGATGAAGTTCGGGCTGCTCCAGATCAGCGAGCAGCGCAAGACTCAGTTCGCGGTCCAGCAGCTCCAAGGATCCGCGGGCGCGTGGTGGGCCAACTTCTGTGCTTCACAGCCCACCGACCGAGTGATGACCTGGGCGGAGTTCCGGACGGCCTTCAGGGCCTATCATATACCGCCAGGTCTGATGAAGAGGAAGACGCAGGAGTTCCTACACCTGCAACAAGGGAGCCGGAACGCGCTGGAATACTCCAGGGCGTTTAACGATCTCGCGCTATATGCGTCGTATCATGCTGATACAGACGAGAAGCGGCGAGATCATTTTTACCAGGGGCTTAACCCGCTCCTGAAGGACAAGTTGGCGATGTTCAATCGCGGCAGCCTCAACGACATCATTGATGCTGCGATTGTTCAGGAGGACTCCGGCAAGGAATTGGCGGCGGCAGAGCGAAAGCGAAGCGTGCCGCAGAGCAGCGGAGAAGGAGGCGGTCCTTCTCAGAAGTTTCGGATGGTGAATCGCCCACCATCAGGTCCACGCTGGCAGCCACCACAGCGGTCGATGCCATTCCGCAGTCGGCCGTATTCTTCACCGGCATTCCGGCCGGCACTGCCAGCACCACCGCAACAACAACAGCAGCAGCGGGCGATGCCGCGTGCGTTTGCACCTCCGCAACGCATGCCAGGCTTTCGTCCACCGAGCACTCCACCAGCAGCGGCCACATGTTACAAGTGTGGTCGTCCAGGACACTTCGCGAGCAGTTGCCCGGAGAGGCAAGGCGGCGGAGTGACACCACAGTTTCCGGGGAGGAATCAACCCCGGAACCCTACTAATGCGCGGCGGGCAAACCCTAGGCCCGGCACCGTCCACCAGCTTGCCATTGAGGACGTGCCGGAGGGCGAGCCAGTCCTTGCGAGCATGTTCCAACTCCACCAGCATCCCGCTATAGTACTGTTTGATTCATGCGCCACGCATAATTTTATTAGCCAAGCCTTCATTGCTAAACACAGTTTGCCAATACTACCCACCGATAGTCCATATTTAATTTGTTCACCGGGGGGGAAGATTTCAGCAAGCGTAATGGTCTCCAAAGCACCATTATGCTTAGCGGATAGAGTGTACCCCACGTCTCTCATTATCTTAGAGGGACAGAAAGTCGATGTCATCCTAGGGATGTCGTGGTTAACCCGCCACGGCGCTGTTTTAGACACCGTCCTTCGAGTCGTGCACTTAAACTCAGCGTGCACGGTTCTCACTCATTATTTCTGGACAGTCCAGAAATAAAACTTCCAAGTGTCTATCAAGCCACAACCATCAGATTGGAAGACATTCCAGTGGTCCGAGAGTTCCCTGATGTATTCCCGGACGATTTGCTGGGGATGCCACCCGATAGAGAGGTGGAGTTCAAGATTGAACTTGCACCAGGAACCATGCCAATATCCCGAAGGCCGTACAAGATGGCGCCCAAGGAGTTGGCTGAACTGAAGACTCAGCTCACGGACCTTCTGGAGAAGGGTTTTATTAGGCCGAGCTCCTCGCCATGGGGCTGTTCGGCATTATTTGTCAAGAAGAAGGATGAAACATTGCGACTTTGCGTGGACTACCATCCATTAAATGCCGTAACCATCAAGAACAAGTACCCGTTGCCACGGATCGACATGTTGTTTGATCAGTTGGTCGAAGCAAATATCTTTTCCAAGATGGATTTAAGATCCGGGTACCATCAGATTAAGATAAGGGCGGAGGACATTCCAAAGACAGCTTTCTCGACAAGGTACGGACTTTATGAGTACCTGGTCATGTCCTTCGGCCTCACCAATGCTCCAGCTCACTTCATGTACTTAATGAACTCGGTGTTCATGCCGGAGCTGGACAAGTTTGTCGTGGTCTTCATCGACGACATCCTGGTATATTCCAAGTCGGAGGAAGATCACAAGAAACATCTGCGTATAGTCTTGCAACGGCTGCGGGATCACAAGTTATACGCAAAATTCAGCAAATGCGAGTTTTGGATATCGCAAGTGCCTTTCCTTGGGCATATCATCTCAGCGGAAGGTATCGCTGTGGATCCGAGCAAGATCACTCAAGTGCTGAATTGGAAATCCCCGAGAACTGTTCATGAGGTACGGAGTTTCCTCGGACTCGCGGGATATTATCGGAGGTTCATTCCGAACTTCTCGAAGATTGCCAAGCCAATGACAGAGCTGCTGAAGAAGGCTACCAAATATGTTTGGAGTCCAGCATGTGAAGCAGCATTCAAGGCTTTAGTCAAGCACCTGACATCAGCACCGGTTTTGGCGCAGCCAGACACAACAAAACCGTTCGATGTGTACTGCGATGCATCCGGCATTGGGCTCGGGTGTGTGCTGATGCAAGACCGAAGAGTGGTCGCGTATGGATCACGGCAGCTTAGGAACCATGAGCAAAATTATCCAACTCACGACTTGGAGCTCGCTGCCGTGGTACTTGCACTAAAAATGTGGAGGCACTACCTACTCGGTAACCTCGTACATTTATATACCGACCACAAAAGACTCAAGTACATATTCACTCAGAAGGAGCTGAACATGAGGCAACGAAGATGGTTATAATTGATAAAGGATTACGAGATAGAGATCAATTATCATCCGGGCAAGCAAACGTAGTGGCAGATGCGCTGAGCCGCAAGTCACACGTCAATAATCTGACCATCACACCGTTGGAAGAGAGCGAACCACCACTACATGTGATTCCACACGGAGCTCTCTACAACCTAGCTTTAATCCCCACCATCCGTGAAGAGATAGCGACAGCCCAGAAGAATGACAAGGGCATGTCACATTTGCGGAGACGTGTAGACAGTGGGGAGTTGAAATGTTTCCGGAAGGACGGAGACGGCGTCCTATGGTTCAAGGACCGGATCGTCGTACCCCGAAACCCGGAATTACGGAAGAAAATCTTTGATGAGGCTCACTTATCAAAGTTTTCTATTCACCCCGGCAGCAACAAAATGTATCAAGAACTCAGAAGAAAGTTTTGGTGGACACGGATGAAGCGCGAGGTTGCAAAATACGTGTCCGAGTGTGATACATGTCGAAGGGTGAAGGCAGATCATATGCGGAAACCGGGACTGCTGCAACCACTGGGCATTCCTGCCTGGAAGTGGGAGGACGTGAGCATGGATTTCATCGTCGGTTTACCCACCACCTTGCAGAAACATGATTCTGTGTGGGTGATCGTCGATCGGCTCACCAAAGTTGCCCATTTCATCCCGGTCAACACTAACTACAACGCCAAGAAGTACGCTGAACTGTACATCTCACGGATCCTATGCTTGTACGGCGTACCCCGTACCATCATATCGGATCGGGGCACTTTATTTGTGTCCCGTTTTTGGGAGCAGCTGCACGCTGCCTTGGGGACGAAGCTGATCCGTAGTTCAGCCTACCACCCGCAGACGGATGGGCAAACGGAGCGGGTAAATCAGATTCTAGAAGATATGCTATGAGCTTGCGCTATCGACCACGGCAAGAATTGGGATGATCACTTGCCGTTAGCCGAGTTCTCGTACAACAATGGGTACCAAGCCAGCATCAAGATGGCACCCTACGAAGCGCTATACGGTAGGAAATGCCGCACACCTTTGAACTGGTGTGAGTCTGGCGAAAGGGTTACCTTCAGGATTGACCTCGTCAACAACGCGGAAGAAAAGGTTCGACTAATTCAAGCGAACCTAAAAGCCGCTCAATCCCGTCAGAACCAGTATGCGGACCGGAGAAGGCGCCCATTACAATTCGAAGTTGGAGATCACGTATATCTACGGGTGTCTCCAATGAAGGGTGTAAACAGATTTGGGGTGAGGGGAAAGTTAGCACCCCGCTTCATCGGTCCATTCCAGATTACCGAAAGATGTGGATCGGTGGCATACCCGCTGAAATTACCAGAAGCACTTTCCGGTGTGCACGACGTCTTTCACATTTCCCAGCTGAGGAAGTGTCTCAAGCTATCAACTACCGTTCAGCTGGAAGACATTGAAGAACTGCAACCGGATCTCACCTATCGGGAGGAACCGGTGCAGATTATTGATGAAAAGGCCCGAACCACACGCAACCGTACGTTGTGGTTCTACAAGGTTCTATGGAGTAATCACTCCATGGACGAAGCGACATGGGAGAGAGAAGGATTCCTTCGCACTAACTACCCTGAATTTTTCACGTCGCATATCCGGTAATTTTCCACCGTCCTCTCCCTCATTTTCACCTTATAATCTCGGGACGAGATTCTGTTAAGGGGGGAGGAATGTAAGGGCCTCAGTTTTTGACACACATTTGCAGTTTTCATCACCACACCACACACCTCATTTGAGGCAGGATGATGAACACAAATGAAGAGCAAGTAACAATTATCAACATGCTCATTAGAAAACAAACTCACATATTGCAAAAGTGGTATTTCCCATATGTGATATAGATGGGCTGGACATATGAAAACTCCTACACTTTACTAAGGATGTCCATGCCAAGTTTCACCCAAATTCAAAACCCTTTTGAGGTCATTTTGGGTATAGTTAGGAAAAGGGCAGTTTGAAACCATATTCAAATTCAAACTGTTTTATCCCATGAATTTAAAAGTGGGAGGCATATTCTTACTCAGCACATTTTTGTGAGCTCACACACCAATTTTCACTCCATCTGGAGTTGATCTTGACATGAGCTAAGTGGGACGAATTCAAACTTTGTTTGAATTCAAAACTGAACTTGTGCTGGAATTCACTCAAACCAAACCCAATTCGAATCCTATTCAATTCGAATGGCTCAAGGGTGAATAATTTGAATCACCAGGGGTATTATGGGGTTCACTGTTTACTATAGTGATTAGGAGTAAATTCCAGAGGTTAAAACCCCGGGTGGGGCCCACATGTCATAGAGGGAAGAAGGAAAAACTTGGAACCAAAGTCAGAGTCTCGGTGGGAAATTCCACCGAGCAGCTGTCGGCTGTGCCACCGAGCAGCTGCCGGCACCACCAGCTGCTTCCCCCTCCGCGCGCTGGCGCCCAGGGCGGATTGCTCGTGCCCCCATGCGACCGGCACCGCCTCAGCCGAGCAGGAGTCGGCCGGCTTTATCTTCTCATGGGCAGAACCGAGCAGTGGCATTGTTTCTCGTCGCAGCTCTCTGCTCAATCGGGAGAAACCAGCAAAACAATCTCCTTCATTCCTAAGCTGCTAGACAGCCACCGGAGGTCGCGCACCACCCTCCCAACGCCTGAACCACTGAGTTTCGGCCCCAGTTCCCGTGACCAACGACGACCGCCGCAGTTTAGCTGAGGGACGACGATCGGTCTCACGCGGGCAGCACGCTGCAACCACTTCCACGGCCGAGCAAGGGCGGCAACAGGAGCGCACGGACTCCACACTGCTTCCACCTGAAGCTCAAGCCACGCCGTGAACTCTCGCCGGCGAATTCTCAGTTTTGCTCTGGCAACCTTAAACTGAGCTTCCGGTACGGTTTCTTTAAATTCACGTTCTATGATCTTTCGGAGGTCATCGAATCCTGCAAATAGACGCTGGACTAGCCGGCGATCAAGTTCTTTTCTGCATCCGTAGCGTGAAACTGTCTAGGAGTGACGAATTTCGAGCTCGATCGAGGGCAGTCATGGCGGGCACGATCGGTCACACGGTGCCGACCGACTTACCGCCATCCCTGAACCCTTTTGACACCTTGTCGAGCTTCCTAGAGGTACACTGATTCTGTAGGACCGTTTGTTCGGGGTGTTGGCGGGTTAGGACCCACGGTCGACAGCGCCGAACCTCAACCGAGGCCGCGGCACGTCGCCGAGCTATTTCCGGTCACCCCCAGCTCGACCTGACACCACCGACGTGTTCCTCGACGTCGACAACCCCCTGGCGGCGAGTTTCAGCCCATCGGAGGTCCGGCGGCGGTGAGCCGGCGAGCTCCGAGTCTGCTCCGGCGAGGTCGGCGGCGCGGGCGCGAGAGAACGGCGGGAGGAAGACGAAGTCGGCTGGCCCACGTGTCAGCGGCTGCAGAATTCAAATCGGGATCGGGTGTGGCCGGGGATCGGTTGTGCTGGCGCGCAAATACCCTGTGAGCTCCGGTGTGGCGGACACCTCCGCGCTCGACACGTGTGGTATCCCCGGTGTGCCGGACACCTCTGCGCTCGACACGTGTCCCCGCGGGCCCCGAGAGTTTAAACTTTTCCCCCCGATTTTCAGAATTCTTCCGAACTTCAAATCCTCACAACTTTAGCTAGGAACCTTCAAATTAAGTGAGACCAAATCCATTAGAACCCTCTGAAAATCTAGTTTTCAGAAAGTCATAGTTTGTTTCATGAAAATCCTTAGAACACCCTAAAAGCCTTTAATTAAGGTCAAGGACATAAGTAATTGTGGAGGGCTCAATTGAGCTTTGCTGCAACTAAAACTTGACCAAGTCTCTGTTTAGGTTGTAACCAAGCCACAGTAAAAGTTTCACAGTCATTAGGTCTGTCTAGCAAAAGTTATAGACTTCACAACTTCAAACCTAATGCAAATGCATTAAATTAATACATGTATTGTTTCTATCATGTAGTCGCTAAGGTCGAGGAGGAACCCGAAATCCTAGACTTCGTTACTCCGGAGGAACAACTAACCTACGACCAAGAGCAGCAAGGCAAGCTCTGGTTTGCATTAACCTTTTTACAAATTTTTATTGTTTTGAGCACATACTTGTTCCCTTTGTTCTGTGCATTAGAGTCTTGTTTGGAAATCCAACTGCACAGCCAAGAAAACCACGGGTTGGGTTTAGGATTGCAAACCCCGTTAGCTACTGCAATGCTAAGGTAGAGTAGGATTCGGTACAAGTCGAGTAGTTGGAACTACTCGCGAGAATAGGCTAGAGGCACATTGCTCAGGTAGAGATAGCACATGATACACATGGCAAGAAAATGAGACCGAGCGGAGAGTAGGGCAGCAGAACTTTGGGGCCTGTGTGCTGTAGCTCCGCTTGTGTCGATTGAGGACCGAGCCGTGTGCGGGCCTGTTGAACAAGCTAGAACAGTACCGAAGACCTACCGGCTATATGGGAACCGGGAAACTGATGTAACTCGGGTAGCTGGTTATTGAGGCATTGCCCGTCGTTCAGAGGGTAGGTTGAGAGCTTGAGGTGTAAATCGGCTGGCGGCACGGAGATGCGCGTGCAGAGACCTCTTGCTCGGGACGATGGGACCGGTTCAATATTTGGCTAACAGGTGAAAGGTAGTCGCATACGGCGTCCGTGATGGTTGTTGTAGGCAACATCGAGTACGGGCATACGTGACGGGTTGTTCGGGTAACCCTGCAGGTGTAAATCGATTATAATCGCCGTCCCTCGCGGTCAGTGAGTACCACTTGTTCACTGTACCGTGACGTAGAATGAACAGGCTAGTTACATGTTAAAATGTTGCTGATTGAAAGATGGACATTGATTGTTAATGATATGCTGTATTTTAGAGCTAACTAAAGTTCATTTCAACTTTGGGCAAAGTACATGAGAGAAATGTGTTTCTTGTTTGATTGCGGTTCTCTCATGTACCTTAGCGTAAGGTTCTCCACAACCTGCTGCTAAAATCTGAAAGTAAGGTTCTACTAATTAGGCGAGTCCTTGCAACTGATTTTTTTCCTCATGTAACCCATTACCTTCATGTAGAAGTTCCATGTTTAGGTGAGACGGGTCAGACTTGCTGAGCCTTCGTGCTCACTGATTGTGTTTGAAGCTTTTACAGGGTTCTATGAGGAAGGGACTCCCGAAGAGGAGACGGAACCCCAGGAGGGGAACCCCGTCGAGTGGGAGTCGTGCACGCCGCAGAGTTAGTGTGCGTGTGTGCTAGCAAGGACACGTTCGAGGGCTGAACGTGCACTTGATGCTTAGTCTACGCCCGCGAGTGTAGACTGAACTTATTTTGCTGTAAACATGTTCATAAACTTGTTTATGTAATAAAATTTCGCTTCCGCTTTGTACCTTTGACGTGTGTTATACGGTGCTGTGCAACGCAGCACCCCTCAGCGTGATCCTGGCTCGACAAGACCAATTGGGGTCGTGTCAGCTACCGCATGTTCAACTCCTTCTGAGTGAATATGTACTTGAGGCTCTTGTGGTCGGTATATAAATGTACGACGTTTCCGAGTAGGTAATGCCTCCACATTTTGAGTGCGAGTACAACGGCAGCGAGTTCTAAGTCATGAGTTGGATATTTTTGCTCATGACTTCGGAGCTGCCGTGATCCATACGCGACCACTCTTTGGTCTTGCATCAGCACACATCCGAGCCCAATACCGGATGCATCGCAGTACACATCGAATGGTTTTGTTGTATCTGGCTGCGCCGAAACCGATGCTGGTATTAGGTGCTTCACTAAAGCCTTGAATGCCACTTCACATACTGGACTCCAAACATATTGGTAGCCTTTTTCAGCAGTTCGGTCGTAGGCTTGGGAATCTTCAAGAAGTTTGGAATGAACCTCCGATAATATCCCACGAGTCCGAGGAAACTCCGTACCTCGTGGACAGACCTCGGGGACTTCCAATTCAGCACTTGTGTGATTTTGCTCGTGTCTACAGGGATGCCCTCCGCTGAGATAATATGCCCAAGGAAAGATACTTGCGATATCCAGAATTCGCACTTGCTGAATTTCGCGTATAGCTTGTGATCTCGCAGCCGTTGCAAGACTATACACAGGTGCTTCGCGTGTTCTTCCTCCGACTTGGAATAAACCAGGATGTCGTCGATGAAAACCACGATAAACTTTTCCAGCTCCGGCATGAATACCGAGTTCATCAAGTACATGAAATGAGCTGGAGCATTGGTGAGGCCGAAGGACATGACCAGGTACTCATAAAGTCCGTACCTCGTCGAGAAAGCCATCTTCGGGATGTCCTCCACCTGTATCGTAATCTGAGGGTACCCTGATCTTAAATCCATTTTTGGAAAAGATCTTTGCTTCGACCAACTGATCAAACAACATGTCGATCCGTGGCAATGGGTACTTGTTCTTGATTGTAACGGCATTTAGTGGACGATAGTCCATGCAAAGCTGCAATGTTTCATCCTTCTTCTTGATGAATAATGCTGACCAGCCCCATGGCGAGGAGCTCGGCCTAATAAACCCCTTTCCCAGCAGGTCCATCAACTGTGTTTTCAATTCCGCCAACTCCTTTGGCGCCATCTGGTACGGACTTCTGGATATTTGCATTGTTCCCGGTGCAAGTTCGATCTTGAACTCCACCCCCCGGCCGGGCGGCATACCCGGTAAATCATCCAGGAACACGTCAGGAAATTCATGGACTATTGGAATGTCTTCCAATCTGATATTGGTGGATCGGTATACGACTGGAAGTTTTATTTCTGGACTGTCCAGAAATAAAGAATGAGACTCGTGCATTTCTGGATGCAAATGCACGACTCGAAGGATGGTGCTAAAACAGCAATGTGGCGGTTTAGCCACGATATCCCTAGGCTGACATCGAGCTTTTGTCCCTCTAAAACTATGAGAGACGTAGGGTATACCTTTCCCCCTAAGCATAACGGTGCTTTTGGAACCATTACACCTGCTGAAATTCTACCACCCGGTGAACAAATCAAATAGGGACTCTCGGTGGATAGTATTTGCAAACTGTGCTTAGCAACATAAGTATGGCTAATGAAATTATGCGTGGCACCCGAATCAAATAAAACAATAGTGGGATGTTTGTGGAGCTGTAACATAACAGCAAGAATGGGTTCTCCCTCCGGCACGTCCTCTATGGCGAGTTAGTGGACATTGCCGTGCTTGGGGTTTACCCGCCGTGCGACAATGGGATTCCGGGGCTGATTCCTCCCCAGAAACGGTGGTGCCACTCCGCTGCCTTGCTTCTCAGGGCAGTTGTTGGCGAAATTCCACTGGCGACCACACTTGAAACATGTGTACGGTGGCTGGCCTGTGCTTGGGGGATGAAAGCTTGGCATGCATTGCTGAGCTGCAAATGCACGCGGCATCACCAGCTGCTGCTCTTGTTGCTGCGGAGGTGCTGGTAATGCCGGTCGGAACGCCGGCTGTGGATACGGCCGATTGCGGAACTTCATCGGTTGCGGTGGTGGCTTCTAGCGTTGACCTGATGGTGTGCGATACACCATCCGATATTTTTGGGGAGGTCCTCCTCCCTCTCTGCTGCTCTGCGGCATGCTGCGCTTCTTTTCCATCGCAGCCAACTCCTTGCTGTAGTCCTCCTGAACAATCGCAGCATCAATCATATCATTGAGGCTGCCACGATTGAACATCGCTAGCTTGTGTTTCAGGAGCGGATTTAGCCCCTGGTAGAAGAAATCCCGCCTCTTCTCATCCATATTGGAGTGATGGGAAGAGGGTGAGATCATCAAACGGTCTGGCATACTCCAGTGCGTTCCAGTTGCCTTTTTGCTGGTGGAGGAATTCCTGCGTCTTCCTCTTCATAAGACCCGGCGGTATGTGATAGGCCCTAAAGGCCATCCGGAATTCTACCCAGGTCAGCACTCGCTCGGTGGGTTAAGTGTGACGGACCCAAATCCGTACGCCCAGGATCTCAGAGGTGGTGCCGCACGATGCGACACCCGACAGCACACACCATAAGGAAAACATTGTATTACATCGAAAACAATATGAATATGGACAAAAGGTAGTACAAGCCTTCAGTTTACAACTAACTACAGAGTTACAACAGCGGAAGCTAATTTTTACAACTCACGCCCACCTTACTAGCAAAAGTCGGTTGTCCAGCCCTATGGACAACCCACACTAGCTCCACTCATCAGCTCAGCGTGGCGTGTACGGCTCCCACTCAGCCGTGGTCCCCGACGGAGGGTAGCCCTCGCCGGTGGACTCATACCCCGAGTCCGTGGGGTAGTCCTCACCTGCAAAACACTCATAGCAGCAACCGTGAGCACGATGGCTCAGCAAGACTTAAGCGACGCTCCTACACATGAAACTCTACATGCAGAACATAACCAACATAGGATAGTAAATTGCAGCAAAGGACAGGCCTACAAGTTCATCCTTAGTTCGTCTTTTATCCACAAATTAACTGTTCAGGAATCTGAAATTTAGTGAGCAATATTTGGTGGCACACATGTAGCAATACAAGTTATTCATAACAGCAATATTGGATCACTTCGTTTCATATGTTAACCTACGTCATGACTCAGTAACCAAGTGGTACTCATCACATCGATGGATGGTGTATCGACTCGATATACACCTGCAGGGATACCCGAAGAGCACGTCACGTATGCCCACCCGTGGAGCTGCACAGCACGCTCACTCGATGTCGTACGGGACAACCTTTCACAAAACAGCCCAAACGTCGAACCGGTCGCACCCAAACGGACAGGAGGTTCCCTACACGGAGCATCTCTCTATGCCCGTTAGTGGATTTCCACCTTGCTGCCCTCAACCTACACCTATAAATCGGTGCGTTATGCCTCGACGCCCGGAGCTATAGGTTACATCAGTTTATCGGGGCCCATATATCCGATATGTCTTCGGTACGTTCAAACTTGATCAGCGTGGGCCACACACGGATTGGTCCGCAATCGACCCGGACAGGGCTGCGCCCACAAGACTTCCTCTTGCTGCGCCCTATCCCCTGCCTAGTCTCATTTTCTTACTAAAGTGATCTCACATCACTCGAACCAATCCCGTGCGTCCCAAAGCCTATACTCGCGAGTAGATTCCAACTACTCGACTTGTACCGAAGTCTATACATATTAAGCAGAGCATATACTACTCGAGGACTTAGACTCTACCCTCACTCTTGTGGGAATGATCTGGTTATGCATTTGGGTTTCATCCATCCTACACCTAATGCACATAAATACCTCAAGCTAAAGTATATATAAAGCAAAAATTTATAAACTTTGTTAAATGCAAACCGGGGCTTGCCTTGTTGCTGCTGGTCGGATGTTAGTGTCTCGTCCGGAAGTAGGAAGTCCAAAACTTCTGGGATCTCTTCGTCTTCAGCGACTACACGTAAGTAAAATGTCAATTTAAATGCAATGTTTAAATTTAGTATGTAAAACTGTAACTCTAGCTAGACATCCGATTTGGCTCTGAAAGTTTTTTGGTGGCTTGGTAATAACCTGATAAGAGACTTAACCAAATTTCATTTGATTCTAAGCTCATTTGAGCTCTGCACAAATAAAAGTATAAATGGTCAATTCTAGAGCTTCTAAGAATTTCCAAGGATTTTCATGGATCAAAACATTACTTTCTGAAAACTAGAGTTTGAGATAGTTCTAATGGAGTTGGTTTCATGTCATTTGAAGAATCCTAGAGAAAGTTATGCCCTAATCAAGATTTGAGAAAATCTGAAAAATGTTTCTGGACATTTTTCTATTTTCTCAGGGCAGTTCACTTAATCACACGATCAGGGGGACTAAATGAGCTTTGATGGATCTGACATTTTTCCTGTGAATTAAGGATTTTCAAATGGACATCCTAGCCAAATTTCAGAATTTTCCATAAAAGAATTCTCCAGATAAAATTCCCAACAGTTTAAATTTGAGGGAATTAATTCTGGAAAAAGAATAAGTTTAATGAGATGAAACATGTTTTTCTGGATAGTATTCACTGAGACAAATCTAACAAAATTTTGGTCACTCAATTTGTAGCTTCCTAGTCAGAGATATGGATTTATTAAGTTTGCGTAAAAGTCTGAAAATGGGCTCTGTCTATTTTTCCTATTTTCAGAGACATAAAGGATTGACACCACATTTGGCCAAGCAAAATAGGTCCAATGCCTCTTAAATTTTTACTGGAGTTCAAGTACTTTTGGAAGAATGTCCTTCCCAAATTTGGGAATTTTCGAATAAACAGAACTCCTGTAAAAATTCCTACAATATTTTAATTAAATGAATTAATGAGCCAGATCTAGGGATTTTCATAAGAATTGTGATACACCCCTAGATAGTAATCACTGAGAGGAATCCAATGGGATTTATTTCACAATTTTTGGAGGTTCCTATCAAAAGTTATGAGCAAATGAAGTTGAACTGAAAATGAGGGAAAAAATTTTAACTCTGGTGCATGGGTCCCACACCACAGTTCCTTCTTCAACCTCGCGCGCGCGGCAGCACAGTGGCGGCGCTCCGGCGAGCTCCATGAAAACTACCATCCCTGCCTTCCCTTGCCCGCAAACTCGTCGTGTCCCCCTTTTGGACCACAGGCAACTAATCTCCGGGGTCGGCCGAGGCCCCCGACCACCGGAAATGGTTCGGCGACAAGCGGCGGTGGCAGTTTGACTTCGGCGGCATCACACTCGTGCTAGGAGGGCTCAAATTCTTCAGTTTTTCTTCATAGAGCACCGTGGTGGATCCCTCATCACCGGTATAAGCTCACATCAGCTCAAAAGTGGCTGCAATCGTGAGTTCATCGACGGCCTAGGGGCAAAATTGGTGCCGGCTCAAAATTCTCAAAGAACAGCACCAAAACTCAATGAAATTCGATGGTTATTGATCCTAGAGGAGCGTGAGAGTGTCTAGATCATGTTTGTAGCTCGGACTAAGTGATGGTGGAATGATTACGATGAATTTTGAAGATTGGTGCGGCTCGGTCTTATGAACACCGAAGCACTCAACGGCAAAATTCTCCAGCGAACATGCAAGAGAGGAGGTGAGGTCGGCACGGTGGTGTTCAGCACCCTAGGGCGGACCTTTTTTGTGTAGAACGTCGGGCACGAAGAGCCTTGTGTCGCCCGGGCGCCGGTGAGCAGAGAGGGTCGGGTTGTCGGGAGTTTCTCGGGTGTGTGCGAGAGGAACGGTGGAGGGCGCGAGAGGAAATGGTTCACGTGGACAAGCACGTGTAGATTACTGCAGCCGACGTTTCCACGGGATATCACGAGGGTGTGCGGTGGCTTCTTTGCTCGGGCGCGGGAACAGGAGGTGGCGCGCGGTGAGTTCGGCTGCCCGAGTGAAAAACAGAGGTGATTGACTTCGGGGTTAAGTCTACTGACCAGTGGGACCCACTTCCCCCTCTTCTTTTCTTTCCAATTCTATTTGAACTAGCAAACAAACCCCAAATTTGATCAAACTTGGAGGATAACCCAAAAGGAATATGAGGAACACAATGGTGCTCTCAAATTTGAATTTCAGTGAAGTTGGAATTTGAAACTGAAGTTTGATTTCAAATTCGAATTGTCTCTTGTTTTAATTCCAACAAATAGGAAATCTTTTCCAAATGAGCCAAAAATTTGCCGGGCTACCCGTGGATGTGTGAAGAACCAAATTGTAGATTTACGTCTCCGGGTTTGGACATTGTTGCCGGTTTACTTTAGTATTTGGAACTCACAACGTTGTATTAAAAAATTTAAACTCCCTTTCATTTTCTTGGTGTGACTTGCAGCTCCACTTGCTAGAACTTTGGGATTCACATCCCCCCCCCTTAAAAAAAATCTCGTCCCAAGATTACAAAAGAAGAGACAAAGATGAGAGAGGAATTATCCGTGATGAGATGCCAAGAAGTCCGGGTAGTTTGAGCGAAGGAACTCCTTGCTCTCCCATGTCGCTTCCTCAGCGGTGTGGTTGCTCCACCATACCTTGTAGAACCACAGCATTCGCTTACGTGTGGTCCAGGCCTTCTCATCAATAATCGCCACCAGATATTCAGCATAAGTCAAATCCGGTTGTAGCTCGCCCATGTCTTCGGTGGGAACAATAGCCGTATACTTCATACATTTCCGGAGTTGTGAAACATAGAAAACGTCGTGAACACGAGCGAGAGACGCCGGTAGTTCTAGTCGATACGCCACTGGTCCGCACTTCTCGATGATAGCATAGGGTCCAATAAATCGGGGAGCAAGTTTCCCCTTCACGCTGAATCAGTGTACGCCTTTCACCGGACATACACGGAGGTACACGTGTTTCCCGACGTCGAAGTGCAGCGGCCTACGCCTCTTACCAGCGTAACTTTTCTGTCGGGATTGAGCGGCCTTCAAGTTTGCTTGAATCATCCGAACGCGCTCTTCGGCGTCGTTAACCAAATCAATCCCGAATGTGACCCTTTCACCTGACTCACACCAGTTCAATGGGGTGTGACATCTGCGACCGTAGAGAGCCTCGTATGGCGCCATCTTGATACTCGCTTGATAGCCATTGTTGTATGAGAATTCCACTAACGGTAGATGATCATCTCACTTTCTACCTTGGTGGATGGCACACGCTCTCAACATGTCTTCTAATACTTGGTTCACCCTCTCAGTTTGCCCATCTGTCTGAGGGTGATAGGCGGAGCTTCTAATCAGATTAGTACCCAAAGCAGCGTGCAACTGCTCCCAGAAACGAGCCATGAACAGTGCCCCTCGATCTGAGATTATCGTCTTGGGTACTCCATGCAAGCATAAAATTCTTGTAATGTACAACTCTGCGTACCTGCTGGCATGGAAATGTGTATGCACATGAATGAAGTGAGCCGACTTGGTTTACCAGTGAACGATTACCCAAATTGAATCATGCTTGTTGGAAGTCAGAGGTAATCACATCTTCCCACTTCCATGCTGGAATTTTCAGGGGTTGCAACAGCCCTGATTTTCTCTTGTGATCCGCTTTCACTCGTCTACACGTATCACACTCGGATACATACTTTGCAACTTCCTGCTTCATCCGTGTCCACCAAAATTTTCTTTTAAAATCCTGGTGCATTTTGTTGCTGCCCGGATGAATGGAGAACTTAGACAAGTGAGATTCATCAAGGATCTTCTTTCTCAGATCTATATTTCGGGATGCGACTATGCGGTCATTGAACCATAGCGTCCCCTCATCATCTTTCCGGAAACATTTGATATCCGTGCTGTCTATCCGTCTACGGAGATGTGCCATTCCCTTGTCAACCTTCTGAGATGCAATGATATCCTCCCTAATAGTAGGGATAAGAGCAAGGTTGTAGAGTTATCCATAGGGAACCAAGTATAAACTCGGCTCTTCCTCTTCCATTGGTGTAATGGTGAGGTTATGGACATGCGATTTCCGACTCAACGCGTCGGCAACCACATTTGCATAGACGGGGTGGTAATGAATCTCAATCTCATAGTCTTTGATTAGTTATAACCACCTCCTTTGCCTCATATTCAGCTCCTTCTGGGTGAAGATATACTTTTATCTCTTGTGGTCGGTGTAGAGATGCACCAAATTTCCCAGGAGATAGTGCCTCCACATTTTCAGCGTCACAACTACAGCAGCGAGCTCAAGATCATGAGTCGGATAGTGCTGCTCATGGTTTCAATGTTGGCATGAGCCATATACGACCACACGTCCTTCTTGCATCAACACGCAGCCGAGCCCGATACTGGACGCATCACAATACACGTCGAAGGGCTTGGTCGTATCCGGTTGAGCTAAGACCGGGGCTGTTGTCAGATGCTTCACCAATGCTTGGAATGCTCCTTCACATGCTGAGTCCCAAACATATTTTGTTCCCTTCTTCAATAATTCTGTCATCGGCTTAGCAAGCTTGGAGAATCTTGGAATGAAACTCCGGTAATATCCCGCTAAATCGAGGAAGTTTCTGACTTCATGGACAGAAGTGGGGCTTCCCATTTCAGCACGTGTTCAATTTTGCTTGGATCAACCGCAATGCCTTCTGCTGAGATGATATGTCCCAAAAATGACACTTGACTGATCCAAAACTCGCATTTGCTGAACTTGGCATAGAGCTTATGGTCTCACAATCATTGAAGGACGATCCACAAGTGTTCGGCATGTTCTGCTTCTGACTTGGAGTAAACCAAGATATCATCAATGAACACCATAACGAACTTGTCCAGCTCCGGCATGAACACCGAGTTCATGAGGTACATGAGATGGGCGGAGCATTGGTGAGACCAAAAGACATGATGAGATATTCATATAGGCCATATCTCGTCGAGAATGCCGTCTTTGGGATATCCTCCGTCAGGATTTTTTTTGATGATACCCGGAGCGAAGGTCCATCTTGGAGAACACACTTGCACCCACAAGCTGATCAAACAGGATGTCAATGCGGGGCAGTGGATATTTGTTCTTGATGGTGACGGTGTTGAGCAGCTGGTAATCCATACACAGCCTCAAGGTTTCATCCTTCTTCTTAACGAACAGCGCCGAGCAGCCCCAAGGTGAGGAACTCGGTGTAATGAAATCATTGCTCAACAAGTCATTGAGCTATTCTTTCAACTCAGCCAGCTCATTCGGAGCCATTTTGTACGGTCTCCACGATATCAGTGTAGTCCCAGGTGCAAGTTCAATCTTGAACTCCACATCCCGTTCAGGTGGCACGCCCGGGAGATCATCCGGGAACACGTAGGGATAATCTCGGACTACAGGGATGTCCTCTAACTCGGAAGCTTCAGTATGATAGGCCGCTGAAACTTCCGGGACTGGATTGTCTAGTATGAGGGAATGTGTACGGTGGAGTGGGGAGTTGAGGTGAACCATCCTTGATAATGTTTCTAGGACAGTGCCATGGTAACTTAGCCATGACATCCCTAAGATTGCATCAATCTTCGGCCCCTCAAGAATAATCATAGTAGTGGGATATATCTTCCCACCTAAGCGCAGTGGTGCTTTCCGAATCATTATATTTGCTGAAATCTGAGGGGACCCCGGCCCGTATCACGGGGTCGTGCCGCTTGCTCGGGAATCGCATTGGGTGGTGCCGTGTTGTGCGGCACCCAACAGCACACATATAAGGCAACTGTATTACATAAATCAAAAGCAGAAGCTTACAAATGTTCTTTGTAAATAATTTACATCAAATAGCTACAACGGAAGACTACAATCAACTCACGATGAATAACTAATGAGCACTCGAGAAGAGTTCCAGCCCACGGACTCCTCTCGCTAGCAACACAAAGACATTGCAGCGGCTGGGTTCTCCATGTGTTACATGACTCGGAAGTCTCCGAGTCTCACCGGACAACCTTCTTTATAAGCTGTCAGGGGCAGCGATCCCGAGGGACAGAGGACCTCGGCTACGTAGTTCGTAGCCGCTATCCGTGATGGCTGGCCGGGTTATACCCCCTTGCCGCCGTTCTTCGCCGGAGGGTTATTCCCCTGCCGCCGGCTTGGTAGAAGAGCAGAGGGAATAGATGGTAATATCTTTCTTATTCCTCAAGTGTTTGATTACCTACCTATCTATAGCCTCCGGCTCAACCAAAAGGAGTAACAAACTCCACTAATTATTGATTACCAAAAATAGCTAGAATATCTTCTACTTTCCCTCCTGGCCACGGTTGGAGATCGTGGCCTGCGTGCTTGCCGCGCGCGCATCAGCACGTTCGTTGGCTCAGCGCACGTCACGGGCCCTATGACGCCTGGTGTAAACTTGTTTGAACATGACATCTCCCTCCCCATCTAGGGCCAGATCGTCCTCGAGCTGGAATTGGGGAAACTTGGCGTGGAAAGGCGTGACGTCTTCCCAGGTCGCTGAATCTGCCGACGTGCCTTTCCACTGGATGAGCACCTGATGTACGCCGCGAGCCAGTCGGTACCGCACCGCGCGTTCAGGTTCTGGGCTAATGGCGCCATGACGCATGAGCGGCAATGGTGGAGGCGCTGTTGGTGGCGACCCCTGGAACTTCTTGAGTAGTCCCACATGGAACACATTGTGGATGCGGGCGCAGGGTGGAAGCTCCAGACGGACGGCGACCTCGTTGATGAGTTCGACGACGCGGTACGGCCCGACGAAGCGTGGCTTCAGTTTGCCGCCCACATCCTGAGGAAGAGATGACGCCGCGCGCTGCCGTAGTCGAAGAAGCGCCCAATCACCAACCTGATAGGTGACCGCGCGGTGCATACGGTCATAGTGGCGCTTCTGGTACTCCTGTGCCTGCTCCAGGCAGTGACGGATGTCGGCCAGGAACTCCGCGCGCTCCTCCATGCTCTTGGCGACGGCCGGCACCCTGGTGTCCCCGGGTTCATAGGACCGGATGGAGGGAGGATCACGCCCATAGACCACGCGGAAGGGGGTGTCCCGTAGGGACGTCTGGTACGCCGTGTTGAAGAGGAACTCCGCCCAGGGAAGCCACCGGAGCCACTCACGCGGCCTGTCTCCGGTCAAGCACCGCAGATACATGAGGATGACGCGGTTGGCTGATTCGGACTGCCCGTCGGACTGGGGGTGAAACGCCGTGGTCATCTGCAGCTTGGTCCCCACCAGCCGCATCAACTCCTGCCAGAACGTCGACGTGAACACCGTGTCCCGGTCGGAGACCATGGACTGTGGAATCCCGTGGAGGCGGACAATGTCGTTGAAGAAGGCCTGAGCGACAGATTCAGCGGAGTACGGGTGTGCCAGTGGGATGAAATGGCAGTACTTGCTGAACCGATCCACCACAGTGAGGATCACTGACTTGCCGCGGACCCGTGGTAGCGCCTCCACAAAGTCTAGCGCGACATCAGTCCACACGCCCTGGGGCGTCGGCAGCGGAAGAAGGAGACCCGCCGGGTGCAGGTGCTCGGACTTGTAGCGTTGGCAGACTTCACACGTACGCACGCGTTCCTGCACAACTTGTTTCATGTTATGAAAATGGAAGTCACGGCGCAGACTGTGGAGCGTCCGCTGTACGCCTTCGTGTCCATCCTCATGGATGGCCCCTACGATCTTATGGAGCAGCGGGGAGTCGGCTGGAATGTACAGCCGCCCGGAAAATTGCACCAGGCCGTCCACCAGCGCCCAGGGAGCCAGTCGGGTGCCCGCCGTGATCTCACCTTGGAGTGCAACAAGGGCTGGGTGGTCCAGCTGGGCCTGCCGGAGCTTGTCGATGAAGTCGAAGCGCGGAGCGGAGAGGGCAAGGAGCTCTCCCTCCACGGTGTCGCGCCGGGACAGCGCGTCAGCGACGGCGTTCGTCGCGCCCGGCTTGTACTCAACGGAGAAGTCGAAGCCCAGCAACTTGCAACCCCAGTGGTGCTGTGGAATGGTGGCCAAGCACTGGTCCAGCAGATACTTCAATCTGTAGTGATCCCTCTTGACGGTGAAGCGGCACCCCCAGAGGTATGGCCGCCAGTGGCGCACCGCCTGGACCAAGCCAATGAGCTCACGCTCGTAGGCTGCCAGGGCGTGATGTCGAGGCGCCACCGGCCGACTGAAGAAGGCGATCGGATGCCCCTCCTGGATGAGGACAGCACCAAACCCATGGGATGATGCATCGCACTCGACGACAAAGGGCTTGTTGAAATCCGGCATAGCGAGCACCGGCGCCGAGGTGACCGCCTCCTTGAGGGCGAGGAAAGCCGAGGCAGCCTCAGGACCCCACGCGAAGCCCTCCTTCTTGAGCAGCACGGTGAGTGGCGCGGCAATGGAGCTGTAGTTGTGGATGAACTTGCGGTAGTATCCCGCGAGCCCGAGGAAGCCACGCACTGCCCGCGCCGAGCGGGGTTCCGGCCAGTAGTTAATGGCCTGCACCTTGGCGGAGTCCATGGCCACCCCTGCCTCCGAGATCATGTGGCCGAGGTAGGCGACTGAGGAGACCCCGAACGCGCACTTGGAGCACTTGACGAAGAGGGTGTGCTGACGAAGCTCGCTAAGGACAGCTCGAAGGTGACGCAGGTGGTCGGCCCATGACTTGCTGTAGATCAAGATGTCGTCAAATAAAACAAGTACAAACCGGCGGAGGAACGGGCGCAAGACGTCGTTCATGAGCGCCTGAAATGTGGCCGGGGCGTTGCAGAGTCCGAACGCATCACCAGGAATTCATAGAGGCCGTCGTGTGTATGGAACGCCGTCTTGTGAACATCCTCCGGCCTCATGCGCACTTGGTGGTACCCCGAGCGCAAGTCAAGTTTGGTGAAGTACTTGGCGCCATGGAGCTCATCCAAGAGCTCATCGACGACGGGGATCCGGAACGCGTCGTTGACCGTCACCGTGTTGAGGGCGCAGTAGTCGACGCAGAAACGCCACGAGGCATCCGGCTTCTTGACGAGAAGGACCGGCGAGGAGAATGCGGAGTCGCTGCGCCGGACGATGCCGTTCGCGAGCATGTTCTCACACTGCTTCTCCAGCTCCGTCTTGTGGGCGGCCGGATATCTGTAGGGCCGCACTGCCACCGGCGCGGTGTCCGGCTTCAGGATGATGCGGTGCGTCCGACCACGTGCAGGCGGCAGGCCCGTCGGCTCGGTGAACACGTCAGAGAAGGATGCAAGCAGCTCGTCGAGGAGGGGTTCTGTCACCGAGGCAGAGTGGATGCGCGGCGGTGTAGGCGATGCGACGCTGCGCCAGCAGACCTGCTGGTCCTCCATTGTGAACTCCATGGTCCCGGCGTCCATGTTCCAGATGATCTTACCCAATGTAGCCAGCCATTGTGTGCCGAGCACCAGGTCATAGCTGGCCAGCGGTATGATGTACAAGTCAACCACGAAGCGCCGGTTGTCGATGACGACGGGCGCCTGGCGCAGAACGCCTGGGCAGGTGATCCGTTCGCCATTGGCCATGGTCGCTGTTAGTCAAGGCCGAGGCGCGACGGGCAGGCCGGCCCGCTGTGCTGCTGCCTCGCTGATGAAGCAGTGGGTGGAGCCCGTGTCGATGAGGGCGATCAACGTGGCCGCGCCCACCTGTACCTCAAGTTGGAGAGTACCGCACACTGGAACGCTGGCGACGGCGTGGAGGGAATAGACGGGTGCCTCCTCCACTGGCTCGTCCTCAGCCAGTTCGACGCCGGCGATGTAGAAGATGCGGCGGCAGACTCTGTTGTGGCCGCGTGAGTATGGCTCGTTGCAATTATAGCAGAGGCCAAGGCGGCGCCGTTCCGCCTGCTCCTCCGTCGAGAGGCGCTTTCTTCCGCCGCGTTTTGGTGGTGGCGCCGGCAGTGCCAGGGGCGGCGCCTGGGGTGTGGGCAGTGTCTGAACCGCAGGCGCCGGTTGAGCGGTTGTAGGGAGGACCGCCAGGACGCCTGGACGCGGCGCGAGCGGTGGTCCGAGTGCGCGCGGCGCAGCCCTGCCGTGGGCGGAGTTGAGACGGTCCAGCTCGACCAGTTCCAACGCCCGTGCCAGGCTCATGGCCGCCGCGAGGGACTCCGGGCCGTGGATGCGCACCTGGTGGCTGAGTGGTGGAAACAACCCGCCGGTGTAGAGTTACACCCGTTGGCCTTCCTGGAGCTGGCCAGCGCGAGGAAGAAGCACCTGGAAGCGGTTGGAGTATTCCTCGACCGTCCCCGTGCGGCGGCACTCGGTGAGCTCGAACAGGGGGGCGGATCGCAGCGCCGGACCGAAACGCAGGTTCAGAAGTTCCTTGAAACGCCCCATGGCGGCATGCCGTCGTCCTCCTGGAGCTGGACGAACCAGAGTTGAGCCACATCTTCCAGGTTGTACGACGCCATCCACACTTTCTCCTCCGGCATGGTGCATTGCTGGCGGAAATATGATTCGCACCGATTGATGAAAATCAGTGGGTCGGACTTGCCGTCATAGCGCGGAAAGTCCATCTTCTGGAACCGCGGGGGGCGATCCATGTGGTTTTGGCCGTCGTGGTTGGTGCTGGAGTCGGTCGACGAGCCGACCTTTTCCTTCATGCCCGCCATGTCGTTCTGCATCTTTGACATCTCGGTGGTTAGGGACTTGAGCATCTTCATCACATCGGCCATGGTGGGTTGATCGTCATCGCCCATGACTGACGGTGTGGGCGTTGCCGTGGCCGTCAAGGGGGGGAATGGAGGCGGCGGCTAGGATGGTGGTGGGGCTGCGGTGGAAGTCTGGATGGAGGTGGTGGAAGAGGATCGACGAGACTGAGATACCAGGTTGTCAAGGGCAGCGATCCCGAGGGACGGAGAACCTCGGCTACGTAGTTCGTAGCCGCTATCCGTGATGGCTGGCCGGGTTATACCCCCTTGCCGCCGTTCTTCGCCGGAGGGTTATTCCCCCTGCCGCCGGCTTGGTAGAAGAGGAGAGGGAATAGATGGTAATATCTTTCTTATTCCTCAAGTGTTTGATTACCTGCCTATCTATAGCCTCCGGCTCAACCAAAAGGAGTAACAAACTCCACTAATTATTGATTACCAAAAATAGCTAGAGTATCTTCTACTTTCCCTCCTGGCCACTGTTGGAGATCGTGGCCTGCGTGCTTGCCGCGCGCGCATCAGCGTGTTCGTTGGCTCGGCGCACGTCACGGGCCCTATGGCGCCTGGTGTAAACTTGTTTGAACATGACATAAGCGTTGATGTTAACCTGCAAAACCACTCATATAGCAAGAGTGAGCACAAAGGCTCAGCAAGACTTAACCGTCTCTCCTAAAGCATGCAACTCTACATGAAAGTAACTTAGGACCTAATCATGTAAGTTGCAAAAAGACTCGCCTACAAGTTCATCCTTAACTTTCAGATTTTAGCCATCGTAGTAGTGACCTTGCGCCAAGCAACATTGGAACTCCACAATCAAACAAGAAACGCTTCATTCCAATGTTACTAGTCCCAAGGTGTAAATTAACTTTAGTTGGCTCTATCACTACTTCATACATGGTTTTCATGCAGTTCCAGCAGCAATTAAATCTTGCAAACTGTTCTCACACAACTTGCTTACTAAGTCAAAACACAGTGAGCAAGCGGTACTCATAACCGCGAGAGACGGTGATTCGAATCAAACACTGCCCGGATAACTCGGCACATACGCCTGCCTCTGAGGACCCAAATCTGGCGTTCTTCATTACGTCGCATGTGGCAACCTATCGCAGGACACCCGACTGTAGACCGCGCCGTCTCGGGCTCATAGGTCTAACGAGACGATGTGGTATGCCTCTACAATCCAGTTAATCTGGTACATAGGTTTCCTGGGTCCCATATAGCAGTAAGTATCCGGTAGAACAGGCAGAGCTACTCGACCAAGACCTCATCTTGTCGCTACCTAATCCTCCTGCCCGGTCTCATCTTTGGAAACTTAAACTTTAGTTTGCCTCTTTAAATCATATCCGTGTGATCCCGAACTATAGCTCGCGAGTAGATTCCAACTCCTCGACTTCTACCGGATGTCATAACCTATTTAGCACGACATTATTCTACAGCAGAGATACGACTTCTACCCTTGACTCGAGGGCTTCTTTGGTCATGCATTTGGAGTATAAAACATTCCTGACCTAATGCACATACAAACTTTAACCCATAGTAGTGAACAAAGTAAAAACTTTATAAAGAAACTTAAATGCAAACCAGAACTTTCCTAGGTTTTGCAGGTGACTAAGTATATATTCAGTTAGTGAAGACCACTTGAGGCTTGATCACTCGCTTTTCTTCCTTTTTGATCTCCACTTTGATTACATCACACTCTTCACGTAGATGCTACACGTTATGAATATGCATATGTATTTAATTTTAAAGTTTTTGCTAACAAGTTCTAATAACAAGTTTAAAACTGAAACTCCGTTTAAGAATTTGAAATGACACTGGTGCTAGGGTTTTGGATTAATCAACATGATCAAGTGCTAAATGTTTTTCCCCACTTGTGTTTTGTTCACCTAAAGTGTTTAAACAGAACAGGGGTGATCAAGAGCTCCAATGGAGCCGAAAATTTTCTTGTGAGTTCCTTGTCACAAGAGAGTCATCGGGACCAAAATTCAGCACCTTGCACTGAGTGGTTCATCCAGAACAATTCTATAAGCAATTAAGAAAAAATGAATTAATTGTGAAGTAATTCACATGTTCATGTCAAACTTAGTGAACTACCATTTCAATTATAGTTCATTGAGCTGCATGAATTTTCCTAGGATTTTTGGAGCTAATAATTGCCCAGAACTGAATTTCCAAGTTTTGGAAATTCTCTGAAAATGTTTCTGTATTCATTTGAACGCAGCCACCTGAAATTAGAATTCTCCTAACTAAATCAATTCCAATTGAGCTTAAATGTTTACAGGAGTTCACTGACATCCTAAAGAATAATATGGCAAAATTTGAGGATTTTTGGATGAACCAAACTCCCTCTAAAATTCCTTTCCTGAAAAGCTTTAAAGAATTTTCCGGAATTAAATAATGACTTTCATAAAAATTGGGTTGCATATTTGGATATAGTTTTTCGATCTGAATCCAACCCAATTTGAATCACTAAATTTGGAGGTTCCTACACAAGGATATGATCTTTACAAGAATTGGGGAAAATCTGAAAATGGCTCTGTTCTATTTTCAAATTTTCAGAGACATAAGGAATTAACACCACATTTGGCAAAGAAAATGAGGTCCAATGCCTCTGAAATTTTAACTGGAGTTTAAGTATATTTGGAAGGATCTCCTGCCCATATTTTGGAATTTTGCAATACACATAACTCCTGGAAAAATTCCAACAAAATTTTCCTTATATGAATTAATGAGCCAAATCCATGGATTTTCATAAATATTGGGCTGCACCCTTGGATAGTACTCTATGAGAGGAATCCAAAAAAATTTATTTGGGAATTTTTCGACACTCCTACCCAAAGTTGTGTTTGTTCAAAGTTTGAACTGACATCTGGAATTCCTAGAAATGTTCAAATGTCTGCTAGTGGGTTCCGGGCCACGTGGCGTGTTCTCAGCCGAAGACACACGGAGTCACAGAGTGAACCCACACAGCCAAAGAATGATCCAGGGCCACAGAGAATCCGGTTCAATTTAAATGTGCGGCTGACGTGTGGGACCGACTTCCTTCTTCTTTCTCCCGACTCCTCTCCTGCGCGCACGCCGCTAGGTCACTGGAGCTTCCCGGAACCCGCTACTCCGGCCACCTCTCGAGCTCTCCCTCACCGCTGGGGTCTAAAACCATGCTCTGAAAATGTTGGGGAGACTTCCCCCGGCTGACGACGGCTCCAACACAGCCCGCGACGGTGCGTCGGCTCGGTGCAAGTTCGGTGATGTCGCCCGGCCCTTCTAGCCCCCCCCAGAAGCTCGACCGAACCGCTCTAAAGCACCAGTGAGGGATGGGCTACCTCGGCATGGCCTCAACATGGCTCAGAAATGGCGGCAAGTTGGTATTCACCGTGCGCACGATCGGTTCCGCCAAGGATACCCTCGGAACTTGTGAAATCCCAAAATTCTAGCAAGTGGAGCAGCAATTCACACAGAGAAAATGTGAAGGAATTTAAACTTTTGAATTTAAAGGTGTGAGCTCCAAGTCTAAACTTGAACTTGCAAAAATTCCCGAACACGGAGATCTAAAGCTACCATTTGGTTCTCCACACATCCGCGGGTAGCCCGGCAAATTTTCGGAGCATTTGAAAATGATTTCCTATTTGTTGTAATTTAAACGGGAGAAAATTTGAATTTGAATCTCAGTTTCAAATTCTGACTTCACCAAAATTCAAATTTGAGAGCACCGTGGTGTTGCTCACATTTCTTTTGGCGTATCCTCCGAGTTTGATCAAATTTGGAGCTCATTTGCCAATTTAAATGGAAATTGGAGGATAAGAGGGAGAGGGGCAGTGGACCCCACATGTCATACGGTAGAGGGAGTGAACCGACTCTGTTCACGGGAGCGCACCACCTCCTGCTCACCGACGGCAAACCGACTCCCGCACCGCTCCACCTCCTGCTCGGTGGCTGAGCACACCGTGTGAAGTGTTCAGTACGTTGCTTCCCACGTGAACCTCCCTCGTTCCCCCTCCACAGCCTCGCTCACACCGAAGCAAACAGCCACCACGCTCTGTTCTTCTCCCGATCAACAGCCACAAACCAAATTGCTTTTCCCCGAACTCTCCACAGCAAAGAGCAGCTCAATGTGTGCTCTAGCTGGCTAGCTCCTTTCCCCCACAGTCCCAAGCTCGTGTGCACCGGAAAACAGCAAAGTTGCTGCGGCTCCCGTGTGGAACACCGAAAAAACGAGCAAGGTCGCCGTGGACAGCCCGGATCAAGGAAGATCAAGCCCAAGCAAACCAACCCTTTGTTGCACCCACGAGCCTAGTTGCTCACCTCCAAAACTCAGCCCTAGCCATTGACAACAGAGGGAGAATTTCAAGATTTTCTCCCGGGCGGCACAAACTGACCCCGAGGTAAGGAATTGCAAAATTCATCCTCAATTCGTGTTGGATGTGTTCCAAACTCCGCACACAAGTTCTTAACTGCCTCGCGCACCTCCTCCATCGATTTTAGACCGAGAAATTAGGTATAGAGCAAGAAATCCAAGTTCTTTTCAAGGGAGTATCGCCGGACCACGTCAGGCGCACGGTGCTGATGGGTTTGGAGAGCTCCCCGGCTCGTTTAAACCCTATGTCGATCTTCTACACGATCCCCTGGTGCTTTAGAGACCAAGAACCGATCATTTGGTGGAGAATTCACCGTGCACGACCTCGCCAGAGCCCTAGGTCTTGCTGTTGCCGGTGCGCGATGGTTTCCGGTGAGATTCGGCCGCCGGCGACCTCACCAACATGTTCAGGGTGGTGGAAAACGGGGGGGGGGGGGGGGGGGGGCGTCCAGCAGCAGGTCGGGAGGTGGCTGGGAAGGCCGGTCTGGCGACCCTCGCTGGAGGGAGCCGCCACTGACCCTGTCTGGAGTGAGGTTGAAGATAAAACTGGAGAGTGGGACCCACTGTCAGGTTCAAACTTTTCCAGATTTTCCCTGATTCGGTTTAAACTTTGAAGAGCCATAACTTTTGATAGGAACCTCCAAAAATTGTGAAATAAATTTTGTTGGATTCCTCTAAAAGGGTACTATCCATGGGTGCAGCCCAATGTTTATTAAAATCCCTGGATTTGGCTCATTAATTCATTTAATTCATTTAAGGGAAATCTGGTAGGAATTTTCACAGGAGTTCTGTTTATTGGAAAATTCCCAAATTTTGGCAGGACATTCTTCCAAAAATCCTTGAACTCCAGTAAAAGTTTCAGAGGCATTGTACTTCATGTGCTTGGCCAAATGTTGATTCAATCTTGTATGTCTCTGAAAATTAGGAAAAATAACAGAAAGATTTTTCAGCTTTTAGCTCCAACTTCTAAAATCCATATCTCTGTGTAGGAAGCTCCACAAATGGTGAAACCAAGTCCTATGGACTCATGAGACTCCCAAGTTTCTGAAAAACCAAATTTGGAGCATGACCAGATCCTAGAATTGCCATAGGAATTTAGAGAAGCCAAATAGCTAAGAAAATTCTTTAGGCCACATCTTACATCAACTTTGTCTGAAATTTTGCAAGCCATACCTCTATATGATCTATGGACCACTGTGAAAAATTTAAGAGTAAGTTGAGATCATCTTCTCCAGTTTCTGCTAAATTCTTTCCAAATCTCTCCTTATGTCCTTAAATAGTTCTTTGCACTTTAGTTCCAAAAATCTCCAATGCCCAAAATGGTTCTTTCTCTGACCAACACGTAACCAGAACACAAATCTCAAGTCTTAGCTGTCTAAACCATTCTTCATTCATCACACACATTTGTTTTATAATTCAGGTACTTGCAATATAAAACTTGTGCATTTCATATTGGTAGAAAACACGATGAAGGAGTTCGACGAGGAACTTGACTCGGAGCAGCAAGTTGAGGCTTAACTCTTCGCCAAGCTACTGACTTAAAAGTAGAAATAAACCTGCAGCAACATAAGGCAAGCCCCGGTTTGCATTTAACAGCTTTTAGTTGCATTTTACTTTGTATCACTTTTATGGGTCTAGTATGAATTATTCATTAGGTCAAGGTGATTGATACTCCAAATGCATGACCCACAAACTCTTGGAGTTAAAGGGTAGAACAGGTTACCGTCGTGTAGTTTCGGCTAGGCCTAAGTTGTATAGGGTCCGGTACAACTCGGGTAGTTGGAAGCTACTCGCGAGTTTAGGATGTTGGTTCAGCGGGGTATGATTCTAGAGAATGGAAGTTCTGGAAAAGAAAATGAGACCGAGCAGAGAGTAGGAGCAGCAGAACGTTGGGCCTGTGTTGTCGTAGCTCTGTTTGTGTCGGTTAAGGACCGATGCATATGCCGCCCTGCTGAGCAAGTTTGAACAGTACCAGAGGTATACTGGAATTATGGGGTCCAGGAAACCGATGTAACTCGGGTACTCTCATGTCAAAACTTATATGGCCATCCTTTGGGGGTTGGTGTCATAGGTGTAAACCCACTAGCGGAGCAACTTCGATGTGTTCCAGGTAGTGGCCCTTCTGATGGGTCGGCAGAACTGGTTCGGCATTGGAGTGACGGGTGAAAGGTTGCTGCATACAACGTAAGAAAGAGCTCATTTATGAGTCTTTTGAGGAGGGTGTATATGTCGTGTGTTCCGGGTGTGTTCTGATTCAAATCACCGTCCCTCGCGGTTATATGAGTACCACTTGTTCACTTCGTTGTGACGTAGTAACAACTTCCATATGAAGTGAAATGAATCATTGTTGTTGTGAAGTTCTTAAGTTCCTTGTATTGCAACCATGTATGCTATAGTTGTAGAGCTCATTAGGTTTATATTCCACTTTGGGCATCACCACATCGGAGGAAAGCATTTCTTGTTTGATTGTGGACTTCCGATGTGAGTGCTTCCTAAGGCATAATAATCTGCTGCTATTAAAGTGAAAGTAAGGATTAACATGTAGGCGTGTCTATATCGCATCATATTTTTCCTATGTTAAGAATCCCTGCATGTAGAGTTTCATGGTTAGAGTGTCGGCTAAGTCTTGCTGAGCCATCGTGCTCACGGTCACATTATTAGTGTTTTGCAGGTTATAAATTTGCTATGAAGATGGTTGTTCGGTGAGCCATCGGAGACTCACCGGAAACCCTGCCGCTGCACTCATCTTTGTGGAAGCTAGTAAGAAGCGTTCGCGGGATGGACATCTTCTCTTTTGCATAGTTAGGACCTAGAGTAAGTGTGTATGTATATTCCGCTGCATGTACCTTTGTGGTACATTATTTTGTAAATGACACTATCTTGAGAAATAAAAGACTTTATATTTTATGGTTCTTTTCATGTATGCTGTTGGGTGCCGCATCGCACGGCACCACCTAGTGTGTATCCTGGAGTGTGGATCCCAGAAGGGGTTCCCCATAGAACTCATCGAAATACGTCACTCCGAGTTGATTTCAAGACCTGGATGCTAAAAGGAAGATGATCGCCGGCTGGTCCGGCTTGTGTGTGCAAAATTTGACAATCTAAGAAGGAGTAACGAGTGAGAAATTTGGCGGTAAGTACCGGAACGTCAGTTTGAAGCCACCGGGACAAAATTCCCAAATACGCCGGCGAGAGCTCACGGCGTGGCTTGAGCTTCGGGTGGACGCAGCGTGAAGTCCGTGCGCTCCTTTTGCCTCCCTTGCTCGGCCGTGAAAGTTGCTGTGGCGAGCTGTCCACGAGCGCCCGATCACCAGTTCACTTTAGGTCGCCGCAGATGAAGCCGTTCTAGGCTCAGGAAAACGGGAGCTCGGCTGTCTTTGTGTCGGGAACGTATGCAACGGGCATGCGGTGCGGTTTAGCAGCTCGGACTGGAGTGGTGTGCGAGTTTTCCTGGTTCCCGGTTGTGTACAGAGGCGGCGGCGGTGTGGGGCTCTGTTCTCGGGTGTGGTTCGTGAGGAGGAAGCAAAGCACGACTGGCTTGGCTGTGGAGAGAAGGATCACACCGAGGGAAAGCCCACCCACTTCTGCCAACGTGTTCTGAAGAGCAGGAGGTGGCGGCAACGGCAGCTCAGTGTCACACGGTTGCAGCTCAGGCTGTGTGAGTGGAAAACAGAGAAAGGACTCGGTTGCTTTGGGTGCAAGTCACACATTTGGCTCAATGACATGTGGGTCCCACAAGTCAGTCCCTCTTGTCTTCTAAAAAGATCTCAATTCTTGGTAAATTACTAGTTCAATTGTAGGGAGATTGAATTCGGACTGAATTTGAATAATTGGACCAGTTTCATCAAAATTCACCTTTGAATTTGAATTCAAATACCCTTTTATGTCCTCTTGCAAAAGCTTAGCCAAAACACTTCCAAATGTGGTAGAAATTTATATTCCCACAAATTTGGAGCTGAGGATTTCAAGTATGGAATCAACTTTTAAATTTTGTTGCTGCACTTAGAATGTTTGCAACCTCACTTTGTATTCCATTTTTGAAATGACCACTTTTGAATTTAGTGAACAAGTTTGGTTTGCTCATAGCACATACTTGGTCACTTTTTGGTCCTAGTCTGAACCTAACAAGTTCAGTTTGATCTTTGCCTTTCAAATTTGAATTCAGCAAAAATTTGCAAATGGTATCAATTGACCCCTTTTTAGCTCATCCTAAACTCAGAAGTTTGCCACCATAATTCTCCCCAATTTCAAATGTATGAGGTTCCATGTGTATTCAAAAATTTGGTGGCACATTGAGGTGATCATTTGAGTCTAAAGATCCTATTTTTATTCTTTCTCATGCACATGTGTGATTTACACATGGGTTTAACTCCACCTTGGTCAGACACATTAGTCTTGAACCCAGGTGGTTGCACCCCATGTACACCATCCTGTGTAAGAAAGTTTTTGTAAGTCCCATTTTTCATGAACCAGAAACACAATGACGTTCAAGCATCCGTTTCTTTGCATTCACATTTTTGGGACTTTTACATTCCTCCCATCTTAAAAAGAATCTCGTTCTGAGATTCCAAAAGAAGAACGAGACGGGAGAAGTAATTCTAAGATGTTCAACGATAAAAGTTCCAGATCATTTATGCGGAAGTAATCTTTGCTTTTCACGTTGTTTCTTCCGTGGTATGATTACTCCATAGCACCTTGCAAAATTATGATGTCCGGTTCCAGGTGTTCCAGATCCTTTCATCGGTAGCCTGAACTGGTCGCTCGACGTACGTAAGGTCCGGTCTCCATACGTCGATCTCTTCGGTGCGGACAGCAATGGTAGCTTTAAGGCACTTCCGTAGCTGTGACACATGAAATATGTCGTGAAAACCAGCAAGGCATGCCAGTAGTTCCAGCCGGTAGGCCACGGTTCCGCACTTCTCCGTGATAGCAAATGGATCTAAAGCTCGGGGAGCAAAATATCCCCTTTACATCGGACCGGTGAATTCCTTTCATCGGAGACACGCGAAGATAAACGTGTTCTCCGCTGTTGAAATACAATGGTCTACGCCTTTGATCATCGTAGCTTTTCTGTCGGGATTGTACAGCCTTCATGTTTGCTTCTATTGTCCTAACTCGGTCATCGGCTTTGTTGACTAAGCAACCCTGAACAGTACTCTTTCGCCATACTCACACCGACTCAGCGGTGTGCGACATTTCCGGCCGTAGAGAGCTTCATATTACGAGGTATAACTATACAGTCTTAAAATCATAGAGTACACTCATTGTCCTTCCTGAACCACCTCATCTCTCCGTTGTCTATTCTTTTCCATATGTGAGACATACCCTTGTCTCTCATTTGAACCTCAGCAATCTCTCCTCAGATTGTGGGAATGGGAGCAATGTTACAGAGTGCTCCATACGGAATGACACGGAGACTTGGTTCCTCTTCTTCTAACTCAGCAATCGCCAACTTGTGACCGTGGGTTCTTCCGACTAACAGGTCGGCAACCACTTTCACTTTTCTCAGGTGGTATGGATCTCGATTTCATAATCTTTTATGAGCTCCAACCATCTTCGAAAATACCCTTGCACTAACTAGTTGAGTGAGTAAACTATCAATGCGGGCAGGGTACTGTTCTTTATAGTGACGGCATTGAGCGAATGATAATCAACACTTAATCTTAGTGTATCATCGTTCTTCTTAATGCACAGCTTAGAGCAACCCCAAGGTGAAGAGCTAGGTCGTATAAACCTTTTCTCATGAGTTCACTTAATTGCTCCTTCAACTCCGCTAGTTTATTGGGTGCCATCTTGTACGGCCTTTGTGAAATCGGTGTTGTTTCCGGAGTCAGTTCAATCTTGAACTTGACGTCCCGTTGGCCAGCATTGCCGGTAACTCATCGGAAACACATCGGATATTCACGTACCACCTGATTATCCTCGAGTTTAATCACTTCCGGGTGGTAGGCCTAACTAGTCCTCTTTTCTGTATAGAATAGACCTTTCTGCACCCAACCCAGATTTTGATCCAGTTAAAAACATTTTCATAACTCAAGTTGAATACCAAAGTTAAATTTAACTTCAATATCTTTCCAACGAGTACTCATATGCTTCTAGATCATTTCTGGATCAGATTATAATTTTACAAAGCTACAAAATTCCTAGACAAAATTTGTCAGCATCTCCTTTGTATGTGACTTTTTATCACAGTTGTATATGCAAATACAATAAGAATATGAGCAAGCTTTGAACTAAAACAATGTTGCACATTTCATAAACTTTCCAACGGTGTAACATAGTCTCCTTAAGGATTTTTCTACAGAAAATTATGGCTTCAAAACAGAAAGGTCCAGAGAGATTTTTCTGCTGTCCTGGTTCTGGACAGTTTGCCTTCAACTGGACTTTTCACCAACTTAACGTGTGATTTTTCTCTGGAGGTATACAGATAAGTTGTAGAGCACTTCAAAATATTTTCAGAACTGTATCATAAACTTAATTTGGTAAAGCTACTTAGATTTATGCTCTGTTAAAATCCAGCAAGCATTCCTGCCAGAAACAGAGCACTCTGTTTTTGAAATATTTGAAACTTAGACATTCTCTCATTTGAATCTTAGCTCAAAATGAGAGTTCAGTAACTAATATTTGTTTCAATCTTCCATTTATAGTTGAAAGTTAGTTCATGAATCATTTCTTTATAGGGAAGAGATTATTAAGTGTACTACGGTGTCGATGCACCGTAAGAATCATGTCGGTACTACGTAGCCTCCCCAAAAGAAAATCCTAACCGGATTATACCTGCATATATGTCTCAATTGTGGCACTAACCGGTCTCTCGCACACGTGTACTACACGGGATACATACGTGGTTAGTACCTGCAGAAGAACACTCAATAGTGATGCACCCAAAGGTTGTTGTCATTTCAAGCAGGTCCATATTTGAAAGTAAATACATATGCCCGTATCATTACCATACGGCCGTCCTTGAGTTAAGCCACGTCTCAAGGTACGTGATCGTGTTTTACACCACACGACGGGAAACCTGAGTAGAATGCGAACGGGTCGTCTCGGATGGGAATTTCATCAACCCAACAGATACCACCTACTGCCCTGCAGGGCACGCCGATGGCAACCACTGCGTATGTTCTCCTAGGCTATTTCCAGAAGAACACACTATCGTGTTACCGACCACACGATGGGGTTTCCACTTTCTTGCCTAATGCACGCCAGGTACCAGCGTTTCATATGAACTCAAGAACATGAATAGTCCGAGAGTTTCATATTAATGTCTCACACCGAACTGTGAGACCTATCCCCAAACCACATTCCTCGTCAGTGGAGCTAACCGAAATTGAACCGCTTTCGGTGGCGTTCCTTACCATGCTTACCTTAACGTATGTGCGTTGTTACATAATTAAAATTCAGAATTATAACACAGATGTTAGTCATGGCACTTTAAGTAACTATACTAATATAGTCCTTATTTGGGCATACTAGCGAATCCTCACCGTATCCTAAGTTTTTGTCGTAATACGATCCTTATTCCGTGCGCAACTACCAACGCGGCTCTGATATCATGCTAAGGGGATCCCGGCCCATATCATGGGGCCTTGCCACTCGCTCGGGAATCGCATTGGGTGGTGCCGTGTTGTGCGGCACCCTAGAGCACACATATAAGGCAACTGTATTACATAAATCAAAAGCGGAAGCTTACAAATGTTCTTTTTAAATAATTTACATCAAATAGCTACAGCAGAAGACTACAATCAACTCACGACGAATAACTAATGAGCACTCGAGAAGAGGTCCAGCCCGCGGACTCCTCTCGCTAACAACACGAAGACATTGCAGCGGCTGGGTTCTCCATGTGTTACATGACTCAGAAGTCTCTGAGTTTCACCGGACAACCTTCTTTATAAGCGTCGATGTTAACCTGCAAAACCACTCATATAGCAAGAGTGAGCACAAAGGCTCAACAAGACTTAACCGTCTCTCCTAAAGCATGCAACTCTACATGAAAGTAACTTAAGACCTAATCATGTAAGTTGCAAAAAGACTCGCCTACAAGTTCATCCTTAACTTTCAGATTTTAGCTATCGTAGTAGTGACCTTGCACTGAGCAACATTGTAAATCCACAATCAAACAAGAAACGCTTCATTCTGTGAGGGCCCGGACCCGATCACGGGGCCGTGCCGCTCACCCGGGAATCACATTGGGTGGCGCCGTGCGATGCGGCACCCAACAGCACACATTATAAAGTATCATATTACATAAATCAAGCGGAAGCTTACAAAGTGTGAATTTTACAAATACTTCTCAAAATAATCTACAGCGGAAGATTGATACAACTCACACTACATATCTATGCTAAGCAAAAGAGAAGACGTCCAGCCCGCGGACCCTTCTCACAAGCGACACCATCACAATAACAGTGGCGGGGTTTCCATGAGTTCACCACTCGGAGTGATCCGAGTCTCATGGAACAACCCTACTTATCAGCGTAGTGTTATTACCTGCAAAACAACTCATGCAATATCTGTGAGCATGAAGCTCCACAAGACTTAACTGTCACCCTGGTCATGAAACTCTACATGCTGAAAATAGAGGGCTGAATATAGAAGTTTGCACAAATTATGAATTTGAGCTAAAGGCGAGTCCTTACTTCAAGTTTTAAGAAACTTTTATAGCCCTCGCACAATTTACATCGAGACTCCACAATAAAACAAGAAACGCTTCATCTCGATGCCACTTGCCCGAGGTGAAAGTAACTTTAGTGAGCTACCCTAGACCCATACAGACCTTGCGCCATCAACGTCGAGACTCCACAATAAAACAAGAAACGCTTTGCCTCAACGCTACTAGCCCAAGGTGGAAAATAAATTTAGTGAAAGTGTTGATCATCCCTCATCTCCAATATGAGGATTACTCATGAAGCATATTAACTTTTTCCTAGTTTATTACTACATCACAACGCAGAGAACAAGTATGCTCACTACCGCGAGTGACGGTGATTCGAATCAAAAACATCTGGCTGAAACAACACATAAGCCCGTCCAAGACCGGTGATCAACCAATCCCCTCAACGTCGTATGTGGCAACCTTTCACACGACACCCAAATGTCGAACCCGTCCCACCGACTTGGATTAAGTCTCACTACGGCAAACCCTCATAGAGCCGACTTCTCTATCCTTTCAGCATCTGCATAAGACGGTAGGGATTGCCTCGACACCCAGGTTAACATGTTACATCGGTTCCCTGGGTCCCATATAGCCAGTATGCATCCGGTACACAACTCAAGCTTGTCCCACAGGGCCGCACACGAGAACGGTCCTTAATCGACTCAGACATAGACTAGGTTCACAGGACCACGTCCTTGAGCCTTCCATCCACTGCCCGGTCTCCATTCCCAACTATGAGGATCAATTCCCAACTCTTCTGATTGGTCCCCCTTAATCCTGGTTCACGAGTAGGAAACGGCCTACTCAAGTTATGCCTCTTTTAATCCACTTTTGTTAACTTGAGATCATAAGTTGTAATCAAGTGATAACCTACTCTATATTAACTCCAGGGTTTTCTGGTCATGCATGTGGAGTGTCATACAAACCTAGCCATAATGCAAAACTAATATTCTAGACAATATAAAATGTATACAAATAAAAACTTGTAAATTTTCTATGCAAACCGGGGCTTGCCTTTGTTTTGCAGGGAACTAATATATGAGGTTCAGTTAGCGAAGACCACTTGAGGCTTGATCACTTGCTTTCTTCCTCCTTTGATCTCCACTCCGATTGTTTCAAAATCTCCACGTAGATGCTACACGTGATGAATATGCATATGTATTCAATTGTAAAGATTTTGCTATCAAGTTCTAGTAACAAGTTTATAACTGGAACTCTGTTTAAGAATTTAAATGACACTGGTGCTAAGGTTTGGGTTTGGGTTAATCAACATGATTAAGTGCTGAGTGTTCTCCCCACTTATGTTTGAGCACCTAAAGAGGTTAAACAGAATAAGGGTGATCCAGAGCTCCAATGGAGCTGAAAATTTTCATGTGAGTTACTTGTCACAAGAAAATCACCTGGACCAAAAATTAGAACTTTTCATTGAGTGGTTTGTTCAGAACAAATCTCTAAGCAATTAAGCAAAAAGGAATTACTTCTGAAGTAACTCACATGTTCATGCCAAACTTAGTGAACTACAATTTCAATTATAGTTCATAGGGCCTGCAAGAATTTTCCTAGGATTTTTGGAGCTAAGAATTACCCAGAAATGAATTTCCAAGTTTTGGAAATTCCCTGAAAATGTTTCTGTATCCAATTGAACACAGCAACTTAAAATCTGAATTCCCCAAATCAAATCAACTCCAAATGAGCTTAAAATCTCATAAGAGTTCACTAATATCCTAAAGAATATTCTGGCAAAATTTCAGGATTTTTGGATGAACCAAACTCCCTCTAAAATTCTTTTGCTGAAAATATTTAAAGAATTTTCCAGAATTAAATATTGACTTTCATACAAATTGGGTTGCCTATTTGGATAGAGTTTTTCAACCTGACTACAACCCAATTTGAATCACTAAATTTGGAGCTTCCTAGCAAAAGCTATGAGGTTCTAAATTTTGGGGAAATTCTAGAATTCAATTTAATCGGTAAAAGATCAAATCTCTGACAGCGGGTCCAGCAGCCACGTGTCACCCTCTCGGTTAAACCACACGGGGCAACAGGGTCCCTCCTGTGCTGTCACAGCCTCATCCTGTGCAACAGAAAATCCCACACCCGGTTTTCCTCCCACTGACAGCGGGCCCTGGGTACCCTTCTTCTACCTCCGGACTCCCGCGCCCTCGCGCCGCCGGGCTCGCCGGAGAGGCACTGAACTCCGACGTCTGGCCATCTCCCGAGCTCTCCCTCGCCGCTAGGGCCTAAAACCGTGCGCTGAACACGATGGAGGCACTTCCCCCGACCGGCGGTGGCCCTAACACAGGCGACGGTGCGGCGGCTCGGTACAATTTCGGCGACGTCGCCCGGCCCTTCTAGCCCGCCAAAGCTTCGGTGGAAGGGCTCTACAGCACCGGTGGATGCTAGGGGAGGTCGACATGGCCATACCAAAGCTCGGGGAAGATTCTAACCATGGTTGCACTGTGCACCCAACGGCTTCCTCTACGATCGCTGTTGGAAAACCCTCAAATACGCCGGCTACAACCGTTTTCAAGCTAGGGTTGCGAAGAAAACTTGTGCACCATTGAGTCTAGCTCCCATGAGTGTGATTTGGTGGGCTCTAAGCAAATAAAGATCGAGAATTTGAGGATTTCATACCTGAGGGTGGTTTTGCATCGGCCGAAAGAAAACTTTGAAATACTCTGGCGACGATCAACCACTTGGCTCGAGCTTCGGAGGTGAGCAGCGTGGAGGTTGTGCGCGTCCAAAGGCACTCTTGCTCGGCCGTGAAAGGCTCTCTGCAGAGTTGTCCACGTGCGACCTCCGTTCGGTTCGGCCGCCGCGGAAAGATTTGCTTCTAGGTGTGATGAGGCCTAGCTCACTCGGTTGTGGTCCGACGAGGTTGTGGAGAAGACTGTGGGATTGTTTTGCTACTGCCTGGGTCTTTGCCCGCAAGGGAACGTCGGCTCACGATCGATTCCGGGGAGGCAGCGACCTCTCTGTTTAGTTCGTGCGCGGGGAAAAACAGAACATCGGCTCTCGGTTCCGTGGGCGAAAAGGAGCATGGCAAGGGATGAAAAGATCGTGAGGAGGGTGCCAGCACGAGAGAAAACGAGCAGGAGGTGGCTCCCGGTGCCCCTCGGTGTCACACGGTGGCAGCTCTGCTCGGGTGAGAAGAAACAAAACAGAGACTTTGCTCTGAACTTCAGCTGCAAGTTTTGCTGCCTCTATGACATGTGGGTCCCACCTGTCAGTCCCCCCTTATCCCTCAAAAGATCTCCAAAATTTGGCAACTGACGGATTCAAATGTTTGGAGTTGAAAACTGAGCTGCATTTTGATAGTTGGGCAAATTTCATCCAGATTCAAATGTGTATTTGAATTCTTTGCACATTTAAGTCCTTTTGGAAAATGGATAGCAAATCCTTTCAAAAATTAATGAAACTTCGCCTACCCACTAATTTGGACCTAAGGAATTCAAGTATGCACTCTGATTTTTGTGTTAGCTGCTGCAAACAAGAGTTTGAACACAACAGTTTGAATTACCCTTGTGTTTCACTCATTTGAAACTTGAGTTGAACATTTAGTTCACAATCTGATTTTTAAACCCTTCCATTGCACCTGAGACTTCAAATCTGTGGGTTTAATTCACCTAGGGTCCAAGCATGTGGCTAACCCTAAGTTTGTTTCGAAAGAACTCTCATGTGTTATCACATGTGGGAAATAGTTTAAACCAGTCCCCTTTTTCATACACATGACACCAGTGTTTGTGCAAACTCAAGTTTCTTTGTATTCATATTTTTGGGACCTTTACACATTCCAATGTTACTTGTCCCAAGGTGTAAATTAACTTTAGATGGCTCTATCACTACTTCATACATGGTTTTCATGCCATTCCAATTATCATAGCAGCAATTAAATCTTGCAAACTGTTCTCACACAACTTGCTTACTATGTCAGAACACAGTGAGCAAGCGGTACTCATAACCGCGAGGGATGGTGATTCGAATAAAACACTGCCCGGATAACTCGACACATATGCCCGCCTCTGAGGACCCACATCTGGCATCCTTCATTACGTCGTATGTGGCAACCTTTCGCAGGACCCCCGACTGTAGAACCAATCACGCCGTCTCGGGCTCATAGGTCTAACGAGACAATATGGTATGCCTCTACAATCCATTTAACCTGGTACATCGGTTTCCTGGGTCCCATATAGCATTAAGTATCCGGTACACAAGTCAATACTTGCCCAGCAGGGCCGCACACGGCTCGGACCTTAACCGACACAGGCGGAGCTACTCGACCAAGACCTCGTCTTGTCTCTGCCTAATCCTCCTACCCGGTCTCATCTTTGGAAACTTAAACTTTAGTTTTCCTCTTTAAATCATATCCGTGTGATCCCGAACTATAGCTCGTGAGTAGATTCCAACTACTCGACTTCTACCGGATGTCATAACCTACTTAGCACGGCATTATTCTACAGCGGAGATACGACTTCTACCCTTGACTCGAGGGCTTCTTTGGTCATGCATTTGGAGTATAAAACATTCCTGACCTAATGCACATACAAACTTCAACCCATAGTAGTGAACAAAGTAAAAACTTTATAAAACAACTTAAATGCAAACCGGAGCTTGCCTTGGTTTTTGCAGGTGACTAAGTGTCTATTAAGTTAGTGAAGACCACTTGAGGCTTGATCACTCGCTTTTCTTCCTCTTTGATCTCCACTTCGATTGCTTCACACTCTTCATGTAGATGCTACACGTTATGAATATGCATATGTATTTAATTGTAAAGTTTTTGCTAACAAGTTCTAATGACAAGTTTAAAACTGAAACTCTGTTTAAGAATTTAAAATGACACTGGTGCTAGGGTTTGGGTTTGGGTTAATCAACATGATCAAGTAATAAATGTTTTTCCCCACTTGTGTTTTGATCACCTAAGGAGGTTAAACAGAACAGGGGTGATCCATAGCTCCAATGGAGCTGAAAATTTTCTTGTGAGTTCCATGTCACAAGAGAGTCATCTGGACCAAAATTCAGCACCTTGCACTGAGTGGTTCATCCAGAACAATTCTCTAAGCCATTAAGAAAAAAGGAATTAATTCTAAAGTAATTCACATGTTCATGTCAAACTTAGTGAACAACCATTTCAATTATAGTTCATAGAGCCTACATGAATGTTCCTAGGATTTTCGGAGATAATAATTGCTCAGAACTGAATTTCCATGTTTTGGAAATTCTCCGAAAATGTTTCTGTATTCATTTGAACGCAGCCACTTGAAATTAGAATTCTCCTAAATAGATCAACTCCAATTTAGCTTCAATTTTCACAGGAGTTCACTAACATCCTAAAGAATATTCTGGCAAAATTCGAGGATTTTTGGATGAACCAAACTCCCTCTAAAATTCTTTTTCTGAAAAGTTTTAAAGAATTTTCCAGAATTAAATAATGACTTTCATACAAATTGGGTTGCATATTTGGATAGAGTTTTTTGATCTGAATCCAACCCAATTTGAATCACTAAATTTGGAGGTTCCTACTCAAATAATTGGGGAAAATCTGAAAATGGCTCTGTTCTAGTTTCAAATTTTCAGATATAAGGAATTAACACCACATTTGGCCAAGCAAATGAGTACCAATGCCCCTGAAATTTTTAGTGGAGTTCATGTATATTTGGAATGATCTCCTTCCAAAATTTGGGATCTTTCCAATACACATAACTCCTGGAAATATTCCAACAATATTTTCCTTATATGAATTAATGAGCCAAATCCATGGATTTTCATAAATATTGGGCTGCACCCTTGGATATTACTCTCTGAGAGGAATCCAACAAAATCTATTTGGGAATTTTTGGATACTCCTACCCAAAGTTGTGGTTGTTCAAAGTTTCAACTGAAATCTGGAATTTCTAGAAATGTTCAAATGTCTGCTAGTGGGTCCCGGGCCACGTGGCGTGTTCTCAGCCGAAGACACACGGAGTAACAGAGTGAACCCGCAAAGCCACAGGACTATCCGGGCCACAGAGAATCTGATTCAATTAAAATGTGCGGCTGACGTGTGGGGTGGACTTCCTTCTTCTTCCTCCCGACTCCTCTCGCGTGCGCGCCGCTAGGTCACCAGAGGTTCTCGGAACCCGCTACTATGGCAACCTCCCGAGCTCTCCCTTGCCGCTAGGGCCTAAAACCGTGCTATGAACACGTTGGGGAGAGTTCCCCCGGCCGACGATGGCTCCAACACATCCCTCGACGGTGCGGCGGCTCGGTGCAAGATCGGCGACGTAGCCCGACCCTTCTAGCCCGCCAAAAGCTCGACCAAACTGCTCTAAAGCACCAGTGAGGGATGGGCTAGCTCGGCATGGCCTCAACATGGCCCGGAAACGACGGCAAGTTGGTGTTCACCGTGCGCCCGATGTGTTTCGCCATGGATACCCTCGGAACTCATCGAAATACGTCGCTCTGAGTTGATTTCAATCCATGGTTGCTAAAAGGAAGATGATCGCCGGCTAGTCCGGCTCGTGTGTGCAAAATTTGACAATCTAAGTAGGAGAAACGAGTGAGAATTTTGGCGGTAAGTACCGGAACGTTGGTTTGAATCCGCCGGGACAAAATTCCTAAATTCCCCGCCGAGAGCTCACGGCGTGGCTTGAGCTTCGGGTGGAAGCAGCGTGGAGTCCGTGTGCTCCTTTGCCGCCCTTGCTCAGCCGTGAAAGTTGCTGTGGTGAGATGTCCACGAGCGCCCGATCACAGGTTCACTTTAGGTCGCTGCTGATGAAGCCGTTCTAGGCTCGGGAAAACCGGAGCTCAGCTGCCTTTGTGTCGGGAACGTGGGCAACGGGGACGCGGTGCGGTTTAGCAGCTCGGAGTGGAGTGGTGTGCGAGTTTTCCTGGTTCCCGGTTGTGTACAGAGGCGGCGGCGATGTGGGGCTCTGTTCTCGCGTGTGGTTCGTGAGGAGGAAGCAAAGCACGACTGGCTCGGCTGTGGAGAGGAGGATCAAACCGAGGGAAAGCCCACCCACTGCGTGTCACACGGTTGTGAAGAGCAGGAGGTGGCGGCAACGGCAGCTCGGTGTCACACGGTTGCAGCTCGGGCTGTGTGAGTGGAAAACAGAGAAAGGACTCGGTTGCTTTGGGTGCAAGTCACACATTTGGCTCAATGACATGTGGGTCCCACAAGTCAGTCCCTCTTGTCTTCTAAAAAGATCTCAATTCTTGGTAAATGACTAGTTCAATCGTAGGAAGTTTGAATTCGGACTGAATTTGAATAATTGGACCAGTTTCATCCAAGTTCACCTTTGAATTTGATCTTCAAATACCCTTGTATGTCCTCTTGCAAAAGCTTAGCCAAAACACTTCCAAATGTGGTAAAATTTTATATTCCCACAAATTTGGAGCTGAGGATTTCAAGTATGGAATCAACTTTTAAATTTGGTGGCTGCACTTAGAATGTTTGCAACCCCAGTTTGTATTCCATTTTCGAAATGACCACTTTTGAATTTAGTGAACAAGTTTGGTTTGCTCATAGCACATACTTGGTCACTTTTTGGTCCTAGTCTGAACCTCACAAGTTCAGTTTGATCTTTGCCTTTCAAGTTTGAATTCAGCAAAAATTTGCAAATGATCTCAATTAACCCATTTTTAGCTCACCCTAAGCTCAGAAGTTTGCCACCATAATTCTCCTCAATTTCAAATGTATGAGGTTCCATGTGTATTCAAAAATTTGGCGGCACTTTGAGGTGATCATTTGAGTCTAAAGATCCTCTTTATATTCTTTCTCATGCACATGTATGATTTACACATGGGTTTAACTCCACCTTGGTCTAACACATTACTCTTGAACCCAGGTGGTTGCACCCCATGTTCACCATCCTGTGTACGAAAGTTTTTGTAAGTCCCATTTTTCATGAACCAGAAACACAATGCCATTCAAGCATCCGTTTCTTTGCATTCACGTTTTTGCGACTTTTACAAAATCTTCCCTCCCGGTGAGCAGATCATATAAGAGCACTCGGTTGGAAAGGCTTCCAGTTGATGCTTAACCACATATGATGCACTTATGAAGTTGTGGGTTGCACCAGAATCAAATAAAATGATGATTGCTTGATCGTTGAGAGTGAACGTACCCGCCAGCACGTTTTCTCCTTCCGGGGTGTCCTCATTGTCGAGATTGCGAATGCCCTTGGTTCACTGACCTCCCTTCTTGACCAGAGGTTGGCCTCGAGCACCGCCTTGATATTGGGCTTGCCCGCTGATTTGCTGCCCCTGGGGACAGTCCTTCGAGAAATGACCCGCCTGGCCACACGTGTAGCAGGTGTAGCGAGGCGGTCCTCCGCTGATCGGCGGACGGAAGCCCGGGGCGCATGGCAGTGGGATCACCCGGGGTACCATCTGCTGCTGCTGTTGTTGCGGTCGCGGTGGTGGCATCGGCGGTCGGAATGGGGGGTGGCTGAAAAGAATGACTCCCAAACTGCTGAGGTCGCACCGGTGGATGCCATTGCTGACCGGATGGTGTCTGATACACCATGCAGTATTTTTGAGGAACTCCACCCCCGCTGCTTGGTGGAGCGCTTCGCTTTCGCTGCTCAGCCGCCAGTTCCCGCTGATCATCCTCTTGCATAATCGCAGCGTTGACAAGGTCATTTAAAGTGCTGCGATTACATTGCATGAGATGTGTCTTCATCTCGGGATTTAACCCTCGATAGGATTGCTCTCGCTTCCTCTCCTTGGTGGAGACATAATCTGACACATACTGCGCTAGATGGTTGAACGCACGGGAGTAGTCGTGGGCACTCCTCCCGCCTTGCTTCAGCTCCAAGAATTCTTGGAACTTCCTCTTCATTATCCCGGGAGGGATATGATAGGCGCGGAACGCCTCCCGGAACTCCTGCCACTCGGCGGCGTGGCCAGCAGGTAGTGAGGCGACATAGTTCGCCCACCACAGATCGGCGGCACCGTGAAGCTGCTGTGCCGTGAACAGAGTCTTCTGCCGTTCCGTATATTGGAGCAGCCCGAACTTGGACTCGATCGTCCACAGTCATTTGTCGGCCTCCAGTGGTTCTACCGCTTCGGTGAACACCAAAGGATGCGTACTCATAAAATCTGAGTACGTCGTAGTGTGGGGCTCATGAGGGCCCCTCTCTTGATGCCCCCCCCCCCCCCCCCCCCCCGCCTGGGATGTATTTTGCATGATCGTGCGGAGCAGATCGGTCTGCTCCTCACGATAGCCCACCAGCGCCGAGATCACATCCGCTAGTGTAAGTGGAGGCGGCGGTGGTGGTTGCTGCTGCGGGGTGTTGTCTTAGGCAGGTGGCCGGGAGTCATCACCCCCGTGCTTGCTAGAGTCGCCGACCTCGTGCGTGGCCCGAGTACGAACCATCTGCAACCATAAGACAATAAAAATCAGTCCCACAGCATACTACATGCAGTCCAATGAAATAGGTGTAAAACATAATGGCAGTAAACATGCGATACATCTCGTAAATAGTTAACGTAAGTAAATTAACGAAATGTCAATTTCAATGCAATGTTTAAATTTAGTATGTAAAGACTGTAACTCTAGCTAGACATCCCATTTGGCTCTGAAATATTTATGGTGGCTTGGTAAGGACCTAATCAGAGACTTGACCAAATTTCATTTGATCCTAAGCTCATTTGAGCTCTGCAGAAATAAAAGTATAAATGGTTAATTCTAGAGCTTCTAAGGATTTCCAAGGATTTTCATGGATCAGAACATTACTTTCTGGAAACTAGAGTTTGAGATTGTTCTAATAAAGTTTCATGTCATTTGAAGAATCCTAGAGAAATTTATGCACTAATCAAGATTTGAGAAAATCTGAAAAATGTTTCTGGACATTTTTCTATTTTCTCAGGGCAGTTCACTTAATCACACCATTAGGGGGACAATTTGAGGGAATTACATGTGGAAAAAGAATAAGTTTCATGAGCTGAAACTTTTTGTTCTGGATAGTATTCACAGATACAAATCCAGCAAAATTTGGTTCACTCAATTTGGAGCTTCCTAGTCAGAGATATGGATTTATTAAGTTTGGGTAAAAGTCTGAAAATGGGCTCTGTCTATTTTTCCTATTTTCAGAGACATAAAGGATTGACACCACATTTGGCCAAGCAAATGAGGTCAAATTCCTCTAAAATATTTACTGGAGTTCAAAGATTTTTGGAAGAATGTCCTGCCAAAATTTGGGAATTTTCCAGTAAACAGAACTCCTGTAAAAATTCCTACAAAATTTTCTTTAAATGAAATAATGAGCCAAATATATGGATTTTCATAAGAATTGGATGCACCCCTAGATATTACTCTCTGAGATGAATCCAATGGAATTTATTTCACAATTTTTGGAGGTTCCTATCAAAAGTTATGAGCAAATGAAGTTGATCTGAAACTGAAAATGAGGGAAAAAGTTTAAACTCTGGCGCGTGGGTCCCACACCACAGTTTCTTCTTCAACCTCGCACGCGTGTGGTGACACGACCCCACGGTCTTGTTGAGCCAGGATCACGCTGAGGGGTGCTGCGTTGCACAGCACCGGATAACACACATCAAAGGTACAAAGCGGAAGCAAAGTTTTATTACATAAACAGGTTTATGAACATTTTTACAACAAAATATGTTCAGTCTACACTCATGGGCGTAGACTACACATCGAGTTCACATTCAGCCCGTGAACGTGTCCCCGCTAGCATGCACACACACTAACACGGCGGCGTGCACAACTCCCACTCGACGGGGTTCCCCTCCTGGGGTTCCGTCTCCTCCTCGGGAGTCCCTTCCTCATAGAACCCTGCAAAATCTTCAAACACAAGCAGTGAGCACGAAGGCTCAGCAAGACTGACCCTTCTCTCCTAAACATGGAACTTCTACATGAGGGGTGATATGTACATGAGATAAAAGAAGTTGCAAAGGACTCGCCTAATTAGTGGAACCTTACTTTCAAATTTTAGCAGCAGGTTGTGGAGAACCTTACGCTAAGGAACATGAGAGAGCCGCAATCAAACAAGAAACGCATTTCTCTCATGAACTCTGCCCAAAGTTGAAAGGAACTTTAGTTAGCCCTAAACTACAACAAATCATTAACAATCAAAGTCCATCTTTCAATGAGCAACATTTTAACATGTACTAGACTGTTCTTTCTACGTCACGGTACTGTGAACAAGTGGTACTCACTGACCACGAGGGCTGGCAATTATAATCGATTTACACCTGCAGGGTTACCCGAACAACCTGTCACATACGCCCGTACTCGATGTTGCCTACAGCAACCATCACGGACGCCGTACGCAACCACCTTTCATCTGTCAGCCAAATATTGAACTGGTCCCATCGTCCCGAGCAAGAGGTCTCTGCACGCGCATCTCAATGCCGCCAGCCGATTTACACCTCAAGCTCTCAACCTACCCTCTGAACGATGGCAATGCCTCAATACCCAGCTACCCGAGTTACATCGGTTTCCCGATTCCCATATAGCCGGTAGGTCTTCGGTACTGTTCTAGCTTGTTCAACAGGCCCACACACGGCTCGGTCCTCAATCGACACAAGCGGAGCTATAGCACCCAGGCCCCAAAGTCCTGCTGCCCTTACTCTCCGCTCGCTCTCATTTTTCTTGCCATGTGTATCATGTGCTATTTCTACCCGAGTCGAGTGCCTCTAGCCTATGCTCGCGAGTAGTTCCAACTACTCAACTTGTACCGCATCCTACCCTATCTGAGCTTTGCAGTAGCTAACGGGGTTTGCTATCCTAAACCCAACCCATGGTTTTCTTGGCTATGCAATTGGGTTTCCAAACAAGACTCTAGTTCAAGAATTAATGGTACTCAAAGTAGTTCTCAAAACAATAAAAACTTGTAAAAAGTTTAATGCAAACCAGGGCTTGCCTTGCTGCTCTTGGTCGTAGGCTAGCTGCTCCTCCGGAGTAACGAAGTCTAAGACTTCGGGTTCCTCCTCGACCTTAGCGACTACATGAGATACAAGTACATGTATTAATTCAAATGCATTTGATTGAAATTTAACTTGTGAAGTTTATAAGTCTCACTAGACAGACTCAATGACTCTTAAATTTTTATTGTGGCTTGGTTACCACCTAAACAGAGACTTGGTCAAGTTTTAGTTGCAGCAAAGCTCATTTGAGCTCTCCACAAATAAATATGTCCTTGACCTTAATTGGAACTCTTAGGGTGTTCTAGGGATTTTCATGGAGCAAGCCATGACTTTCTGAAAACTAGATTTTCAGAGGGTTCTAATGGAGTTGATCTCACTTAATTTGAAGGTTCCTAGCTATAGATATGAGCTAAAAAATTTCAGAGAAATTCTGAAAATGTTTCTGGACATTTTCTATTTTCTCTGGAACAGTTTCATTAATCACACCATTAGGTGAAACAAATGAGCTCAAATGGATCTGAAATTTTTATGGTAGTTCAAGGATATTTTTTGAACATCCCAGCAAAATTTCAGAATTTTCTTCCAAAGGATTCTCCAGTTAAAATTCCAAACAGTTTAAAATTTGAAGAATTAATTCTGTAGAAATAAGGATTTTCATGTAGTGAAAATTGATTTGATGGAAAGTACTCAGAGAACTGAATCCAACAAAATTTGGTTCACTCGATTTGTAGTTTCCTAGCCCAAGTTATGAGGATTTAAAGTTTGAATGAAATCTGAAAATCGGGAAAAGTTTAAATCTGCCGGTGGGTCCACGGGGACACGTGTTGGGCACTGGAGCGACGGCACACCGGGGTCCACGGAGTTTTTGTGCGCCAGCACACCGTATCCGATCCGCAGACCGATCCCAATTTAAAATCCGAGCCGCTGACACGTGGGCCACCCCGCTTCGTCTACCTCCCGAGGCCCGCGTTCGGCCGCCGCGACACCTCGCCGGAGAGCTCGCCGGCAGCCTCTGTGGTGCTCCAAACTTCATGATTCTGGCCGCCCCTGCCTAAGTCCACTCGGGGAACATGATTCCGGGCTCAGTTCGTCATGAAAATGGCCAGCACATGGTCGGCGACGAGCGGCAGCTTCGGGAGAAGTTCGGCCGTGTCGACCGACCTCCCTAGCACCCCAACCGATCGAGCTAAGGGTCGTCGAGCACCAGTGGACCCTAGGAAAGGTTGACATGAGCTCCACGGAGCTCGGGAAGGGTTGTGTTGGGCTGTCACCATGCGACCCTCGGCCGGAAATCAGGATTTTTCCTAAAACTGTTTCTGTTCTTATGGACTCGTACAGGTACCTAGAAGTGATCCCCTCCACGGGAAGATGAGTGGTGTGGTGTAGACTACGAATTTTGTGAATCGGTTCGAGCTTCCTTTTTGCACACCGTCATAAAATCATGAAATTCCGGCATGAGCTGTCTATGTCATGCCGCCGGAGCTTGCGGGAATGGAAGAGGGACTGAAGGCGAACCTTTTTGCTGTTCACAGCTCGGCGAACGGTAGGCTGTGGTGGCCGGACGGATCGTTCCCGCGGTGGCGGCTCGAGCTGAACCGGGAAATGAAAGATCATCGCGGGGAAGCTCGGGAAGGACTGCTCAGGGCCTGGAACCGGCGTGAGGGCGTCGAGGATGGCTTGGCGCACCTGGTGCTGGTCTCAGATCGCCGGGAGGATCACTGGATCGGCCGGGCGATGAGGGACCTAGAGCTCACCGAGCGGCGAGGAGTTTCAGCTTTCTGGCTGGGAACGCGACGGGGCAGCGGTGAGATGCACCGGCGACTGCTCGGGCGCGTAGATAAAGGCCCCGAGAGGCGGTTCATCGGCCGAGGGCGGCAAGCAGCTGCTGTCCTCGCCGTTTCTTCACTGTGGCGGCAGCTCGGTCTAGCGCAAGAACCCGAGTGCAGTCTTCAGTCGGCTGAATTCTCCTCAGTGGCTGACATGTGGGTCCCCTTCCCTTTTTAACCTCTGAATTAACTCTCTTTTACTGTTGTAAACAGTAATCCCCACAATGCCCATGGTGATTTGAATTATCCACCCCTGAGCCATTTGAATTGGTTGGAATTCAAATTGGGTTTGGTTTGACTAAATTTTCAGCACATATTCAGTTTGTAATTCAAATAAAGATTGAATTTGCTAAACTTAGCTCATGTCAAGATCAAATCCAAATGGAGTGAAAATTGGTGTGTGAGCTCACAAAAATGTGATGAGTGAGAATATGCTTCCCATTTTTGAATTCATGGGATAAAAACAGTTTGAATTTGAGTTAAAACCACCCTCTTTCTAGCTATACCCAAAAGTATCTCAAAAAGGTTTTGAATTTGGTGAAACTTGGCATGGGTATTCCTAGCAAGGTGTAGGAGTTTTCATATGCCCAGCCCCTAGATGATGCATGTGGGAAATACCACTTTTGCATTTTGTGAGTTTGTTCTGTAATGAGCATGTTGATAATGGTTACTTGCTCTTGAAATATGTTCATCAACTTTCTTCAAATGAGGTGTGTGTGTGTGGTGATGAACACTTTGAATGTGTCAAAAACTGAGGCCTTTACATGCGGCAGCACAGTGGCGGCGCTCTGGCGAGCTCCACGCAGCCTTCCCGGCCTTCCCTTGCCTTCAAACTCGCCGCCTCCCCCTTTTGGACCACGGGCAACTCATCCCCGGGGTCGGCCGAGGGCCCCAACCACTGGAAATGGTTCGTCGACGAGAGGCGTTGGCGGTTTGACTTCAGCGGCGTCGCACTCATGCTAGGAGGGATCAAATTCTTCTGTTTTTCTTCCTAGAGCACCGTGGTGGATCCCTCATCACCGGCATGAGCTCACATCAGCTCAAAAGTGGCTGCAAACGTCAGAATTTGAGGAATATGAGGAACACAATGGTGCTCCCAAATTTGAATTTCAGTGAAGTCAGAATTTAAAACTGAAGTTTGAACTCAAATTTGAATTGTCTCCTGTTTTAATTCCAACGAATAGGAAATCCTTTCTAAATAAGCTGAAAATTTGCCGGGCTACCCGTGGATGTGTGAAGAACCAAATGGTAGATTTAGGTCTCCGGGTTTGGACATTGTTGCCCGTTTACTTTAGCATTTGGAACTCACACTTCAAAAATTTAAACTCCCTCTCATTTTCTCGGTGTGACTTGCAGCTCCACTTGCTAGCACTTTGGGATTTCACATCCCGCCCCCCTTAAAAAGAATCTCGTCCCAAGATTACAAAAGAAGAGACAAAAAAGTGAGAGGAATTACCCGTGATGAGATGCCAAGAAGTCCGGGTAGTTTGAGCGAAGGAACTCCTCGCTCTCCCACGTAGCTTCCTCAGCGGTGTGGTTGCTCCACCATATCTTGTAGTACCACAGCGTTCTCTTACGCGTGGTCCGGGCCTTCTCATCAATAATCGCCACTGGATACTCAGCATAAGTCAAATCCAGTTGTAGCTCGCCCATGTCTTTGGTGGGAACAATAGTCGTATACTTCAGACATTTCCGGAGTTGTGAAACATGGAAAACATCGTGAACACCAGCGAGAGACGTCGGTAGTTCTAGTCGATACGCCACTGGTCCACACTTCTCGGTGATAGCATAGGGTCCAATAAATCGGGGAGCGAGTTTCCCCTTCACGCCGAATCGGTGTACACCTTTCATCGGAGATACACGGAGGTACACGTGTTCCCCGACATCGAAGTGCAGCGGCCTACACCTCTTATCAGCGTAACTTTTCTGTCGGGATTGAGCGGCCTTCAAGTTTGCTTGAATTAACCGAATGCGCTCTTCGTCGTCGTTCACCAAATCAATCCCGAACGTGACCCTTTCACCTGACTCGCACCAGTTCAATGGGGTGCGGCATTTGCGACCGTAGAGAGCCTCGTATTGCACCATCTTGATACTCGCTTGATAGCCATTGTTGTACGAGCATTCCGCCAATGGTAGATGATCATCCCAATTTCTACAATGGTGGATGGCACACGCTCTCAACATGTCTTCTAATACTTGGTTCACCCTCTCAGTTTGCCCATCTGTCTGAGGGTTATAGGCGGAGCTTCTAATCAGCTTAGTACCCAAAGCAGCGTGCAACTGCTCTCAGAGACGAGCCATGAACAGTGCCCCTCGATCTGAGATTATCGTCTTGGGTACTCCATGCAAGCATAAAATTCTTGCAATGCACAACTCCGCATACCTGCTGGCATGGAAATGTGTATGTGCAGGAATGAAGTGAGCCGACTTGGTTAACAGGTCAACGATTACCCAAATTGAATCATGCTTGTTCGAAGTCAGAGGTAATCCAACAATGAAATCCATGCTCACATCTTCCCACTTCCATGCTGGAGTTTTCAGGGGTTGCAACAGCCCTGATTTTCTCATGTGATCCACTTTCACTCGCCATGGCCGCAACTATATCTGCCAACGTGACCGTTGGCTGTGGTTGCTGCTGTTGCTGTTTCGAGGAAGTCTCAGGAGGCTGTTGGGGGGCATCTCCCCCCTTACTGGAACCCCCAACGTCAGGTTTGGCACAAGTGCGAGTCATTCTGAAATTCAAAACAGCAATGGTCAGCACATGTCATACTCAAATTCCATAAGAACAGTATGGTAATGTAGTGATGCATTGAGAAATTTGCACAAAATTCACATATATTGGTAAAGCAAACACTTTACACAAGATACATTATTCTCGGACCTCCGAGAAGTCGTGCTCATGTCATCACTACATATACACACACTACTGTTTACACGACATGTCACTGTTACAGAAGTTATTGCACACCACCTTCGCTGCCCTACTCGGCAACGGTAAACTCCCTAGTCTGAGTAAAGTCGACCTCCTGTGGGTCTTCCTCCTCTGTTGGTACTGCTGGTGGCTCTGGGTCCATGACCTCCTCTTCGGGTTCAGGTTCCGGCATCACCGGAATACCAAGAACCACGGGTACGGCACCTACCATCGGTAGGCCCACTGCCAGAGGTACGAGGTCCTGTGATGCATGCACCTCGTCCAGGGCCTGGTTATAGTCCATCTCCCAGTTCTGCGCCTCCTCAATAGTATCATCATGCTCTTGAGTAAGGACCTCGTTCTGTTGGGTCAAATCTTGGACTTGTTGTTGCAAAGCCATTATGTCAAAACGGCTTTTCTTCCCCGCCTTCTTCAGCCGACACAACTGATTGTGTTGGTCATTCAGTCGCTTTATTGTTGGGAGAAGCACATTACGGAGTGCGTTGTGGGCACTCTCGAAATGGTCATGGTGTCTGGTGCTCTCCTTGAGCTCCACGGCAAGTTGAGCCGTATGAACAGCTTGGCTGTCCATCACGTTCTTTCCTGCTATCAGATGGAGGCTGAGGTTCGCCTCCGCTGGATTGTATCTTGGGCAACTCAGATCAGTCACCGCAAAATACCGCTCCCACCACACTTGGTTAGCTCGTCCCTCCACTGGGACAAGCGCGTATGGAGTGCCCTCCGTAGCGTTCATGTGTAGTTGACAGAAACGCGACATGGTATCGCGGACTGCCACTTGCCACATGTCCTACGGGTGTCTCCCTTTCACCGTGACGGTGAACAGTGCCCAACCCGGTGGCATGGGTCCTGCTGGAACATCGACAAGAACAATCCATGCGTTGTTCCCCTACTCGCCTTCTTCCTTGGCAAGGAACCGCGTCGTCTCCACATATCTGAAATATTGAATCATTAGCTTCAATAAATCCAGATACCTGCTGCGATGAGAACAATGGGTACCACCCCTCCGTTCTCCAATTGTTTATCTGCTGATATCTGTAGAAACATATTTGAAAAAGATAAAATATTACTTTGAACAGTAAATTAGTGAGTTATAACATAAAACATGTCATTGAACTCATAAACATGGAAATATAAATCAAACTTAGAACAAATTTGATTTCTGGTCTGCTGTCCAAATTGACAGCACTGACCAGTTTCCCTTCTACCCAGTTTTAGACCATGTTAAGGGTCAAATCAGTTCTGGAGTTCAACATCAAAGTTAAAGCTAACTTCAATAGTTTCCAGAATGTATTCGTATGCCCTCAGATATGTCTTGGTTCAAAAGTTACGGGATGTCAAATTCAAAAGAATTTCTGGAGAAGATTGGACAGCACCTCCCTGCTTGAGGTACTGACTTGATCCAAGAATTCCAGTTAATTGTATACCGAATTTGACAAAACTTTCTATTACAAAGTTGTAAAATATCTCATTAACTTTTCAGAAGTGTATAATTTTTTATTTTTGGAGTTTTTTGCAGAAAGTCATGCTCATTTTACGGAGAGTTACAGAGAGTATTTGCTCTGCGCTGTTTTCTGGACAGTTTCAAATCCTCTGCAAATTTCGACAAGTTAAGGGATGAAAAACCTCTGTACATAAATATAGAAGTTGTAGGACTCTTCCAAAGCTTTCTAGAAATGTATCATACCACCACAATGTCGAAAGAATGCGACCTCTACACTCTGTATAACTTCATCATTATTTCAGCTGAAAACAGAGGACTCTGTTCCTAGTATCATATACGTTGAAACTTGCTTAATTTTGAAGTCCTGATCAAGGGAAGGAGTTTAAATCGAGATTTTAGTGCTCTGAATCAAAATTTTCAACTTTTACCATGATGTTCATCATTTAGTGGACTGTGACGCTGAAGCGTCACCAAAATCATGCTGGTACTACGTTCCTCACAAAGAAACCTATACCGGACTTAGCCGGCTTCGTTAATTCAGTGGCACTAAATGACTCTCGCACACATATGCTACTTGTCTACCGATTCATGGTTAGACTACCTGCAATAAACCACACAATCATCGGGTTCAGCTGCACACCGAACCCGGGCCCATAACAGTTTCATACACCCGTCTGTCGTCACTCGCACAGGTGTTCTCAAGCCAAACACGCCTTGAGCTACATGTTCACGTTACCAACCACGTGACGGGGTCTCCACCTACTTGTCCGTAGCACGCCGGGGACTGGCATTGCTTGAATATCCCAAACGACATGAAGAGTCGTAGAGGATACCAAAGCTGACCAGGTTACCTGCCACCCGTGAGGCTCCACCCTTAAGTTTGTGCGCACTGGTGGACAGCGCTTACATGCACCCCCCAAGACATAAAGAGTCCCGAGATGCATGATTTTCCGACATAGAAAATAGTTTAGTGTTGCCACTTTTTATACACTAATAACATCCTTATGTGGGCTAATAACTCATTCCTCACCGAGTTTTTGAAAATCTAGCCTTTTATGTGTGTTAAACCTCAACGATGCTCTGATGCCATGCTGTGAGGACCCGATGGTACCGAAATCCCAAGATCTCGCTGAGGGATGCTGCGACGGACAGCACTAGATAACACATGGAAAAGGCAATAAGCGGAAGCTAAATTTTATTACATAAATGGTTTATGAACATAGTTACATCAAAATATCATTTAAAGTCTACACTCACGGGCATAGACTAAGCAAAAGGTCTCACGTTCAGCCCATGAACGTAATCCCACTAGCACACATGCACACACTAACACGGCGGCGTGCACGGCTCCCATTCGACGGTGATTCTCTCTTGGGGGTCCGTCTCCTCCTCATACAACCCTGCAAACGCTTCAACAAACAAGCAGTGAGCACGATGGCTCAGCAAGACTGACCCGTCTCACCTCAACATGTAACTCTACATGATGGATTTGCATTGGTTAATAGGTAAGTGCTTTGCATAAGACTCGCCTAATTAGTTGACTCTTACTTTCAAGTATTAGCCTCAAGTTAGTGGAAAATTCTGTGCTAAGCCACATAAGAAGTACGCAATCAAACAAGAAATGCATTCCTCTTATGGAGCTTGCCTAAGGTTGAAAAGAACTTTGATTTGCTCTATACTAAAATATTTCCTTAACAAACAAGGTAATACTTTCAACCAGCAACATTTTATCATGACAACTAGCCTGTTCTTTCTACGTCACGGTATAGTGAACAAATGGTACTCACTGACCGTGAGGGACGGTGATTATAATCGATTTACACCTGCAGGGTTACTCGAATAACCCGTAACGTACGCCCGTACTCGATGTTTCCTTCAGCAACCATCACGGACGTCGTACGCAACCACCATTCATACATTAGCCAACTGTTGAACCGGTCCTATCGTTCCGAGCAGGAGGTCTCTACAGGAGCATCCTCGGTGCCCACTAGCCAATTTACACCTCACTGCTCTCAACCTACCCTATGGGCAACAAGCAATGCCTCAACAGTTCGCTACCCGAATTACATCGGTTTCCCTGTTCCCATATAGACGGTAGGTCTTTGGTACAGTTCTAGCTTGTTCAACAGGCCCGCACACGGCTCGGTCCTCAATCTACACAAGCAGAGATATGGCACCCAGGCCCCAAAGTCCTGCTGCCCTTACTCTCCACTCGGTCTCATTTTTCTGCCATGTGATTCATTGTCTATCTCTCTAACCGAGTGGTGTGCCTCTAAGCCTATTCTCGCGAGTAGTTCCAACTACTCGACTTGTACTGAATCCTATACCATTTGAGCATTGCTGTGGCTACTCGAGGTTTAAATACTAAGCCCAAAATCCCTGGTTCTATTGGCTATGCAATCGGGTTTCCAATCAAGACTCTAACACACATTGAGGCAATGCATAAGGTAAGTGATCAAAACATAAGACTTTATAAAAAGGGTTAATGCAAACCGTAGCTTGCCTTGCTGCTGGTAGTCGAGTGAACTCTCTTCCGGAGGGATATAATCTAGTATCTCCGGTTCCTCCTCGACCTTAGCAACTACACGAAATAAAAATAACGATGTGCGTCAAATTAGATGCATTTGTGTTGAGATGATAATGTGAAGACTATAAGTATAGCTAGACAGCCCATTTGACTCTGAAATTTTTACTGTGGTTTGGTGACAACTTAAACAGGGACTTTTCCAAATTTCATTTGAAGCAAAGGTCATTTGAGCCCTGCACAAATAAATGTGTATTTGTCAATAATTAGAGCTCTTATGGTTTTCTAGAAACATGCTTGGGATAAAGGCTTGGATGTTGTTGTGGTTGTTGTTGTATGGTTTTCTTGAGATTTTCATAGAGAAAGCCATTACTTTATGGAAACTAGAGTTTCATATGGTTCTAATGGAATTGGTTTCATCTAATTTGGAGAATCCTAGCAAGAGATATGAGCTAAAGAAGTTCAGAGAAATCCTCAAAAATGTTTCTGGACATTTTTCTTTTTCTCTGGATCAGTTTACTTAATCACAACATTAGATGCACTAATATGAGCTCGGATGGATCTGGATTTTTTCATGGGGCTCAGGTATATTACAATGTACATCCTGGCAAAATTTCAAAATTTTCCATAAAATGAATCTCCAGTTAAAATTCCCAACAGTTTAAATTTGGAGAATTAATTCTGGAGAAATAATGGATTTCATGGAATGAAAATTATTTTGCTGGAAATTACTCAGAGAGATAAATCCAACAAAATTTGGTTCACTTGATTTGGACAATCCTAGCCAAAGTTATGGCTTTTTAAAATTGAACTAAAACTGAAAATCAGGGATTTGTTTAAAACCCTGCCAGTGGGCCCCACACACTGGTCATCTCCTTCCTCGCGCCAACCGCGCGCGAGCGGCGGCGCACACCGGCGAGGTCCACCGGAATTGACTTCCCGTCCATCTCCGGAGCTGAGAGTGGCCGCCCCGCCCTAACTCCCGACGCTGAACACGCCTAGGAGGTCGGATCTCGTCGACGGTGACCGGAAACACCCGCGCGATGGCAACCGCGGCGGATAGGGTTCCGGCAAGATGGTTCTTAGGCCAGAAGACACTAAAAGGGTCGGGGCTTGCTCGGAGATCATCAGTGGAGCCCGAGGAACACGAAATGAGACGCCTTGGGAGCTGGAAACGCTGGCAAATCTACTCTCGACGGTGAACCAATGTGTTTTGCGTCGACGGCGAGGAATACGGGTATATTACGTACGATCCTCGACGGTTTCCTTTGCTTCTTCCTCGAGAATGAGCGCTAGGGTGTGTAGAAGCTATTTCCAAACTAGCTCAATCAAGAATGGTCCGGTTCCGAATTTCGGATTTCGGCCGAGTTCGGTAAAATTAACTAGTGTTTGGAAACTTTGGAAATTCGAGCTACACGGTGAATCAAAGAATGAACGGTTTTCGACTACACATTCTAGGCATCCAGACGCACCTTTCTTGTGCAGGGAGTTGGAGGTGAGGGTGGCTGTGGTGGCTGTCCACAGTAAACCAAGCTAGCTGCGCTGGGGCACCTCGGGAGCTCGGCGATGACCGTCAATTTGCAGCCAACAGGAGCACGAACTCTCGGAGCTGAGGTGCTAGCACACACGAGCACACTGTGGCGACTTCTGTGTTTGGAGCTCAATCACCTGATGATCGGTCGGGTTGTGCAATCAGGAAAACAGAGACAGCGCCGGGCGGATGTTCTTCGCAGGACAGAGCATGGAGCGGGTGCGCGAGCGAGTGAACGTGAAGAATACTAATTGTGTTGCTTGTGTGGGAGATAAGAGCGGCCATAAAGTCACAAGCAGGATCAGGCGCCGGTGAGCCGTCGGGAAGGGGTTCAGTCGGCGCGCTGGCACTCGTTCGTGCGAAGAGAAACAGAACAGAGGCGGTTCAGTCGATTAGTGTGGCTGACAGTGGGTCCCACAGCTCCAAATTGTCCTCACAAATTGAATTCCCTACTGCTCTTAATATTAGGGACCCTAATACCCTTGGCAATTTGATCAAATCACAAAAAATGTCCATTTGAGTTTGAATAATTCAAAGTGTGAAATGGTTTGGATGAATTTGCAGCACATGTGAAGTTGAAATTCAAATTTTGTTTGAATTTGCTCAAAATAGCTCATGTCAAGATCAACTCTAAATGGAGTGAAAATTGGTGTGTGAGCTCATAAAAATGTGCTGAGTGTGAATATGGATCCCTCTTTTGAATTCATGTGATGAAATGAGTTTGAATTTGAATTTAAGTTCAAACTAGCCTTTTAATGATTATCTCCAAAAGTACCTCAAAGAGGTTTTGATTTGCATGAAATTTGGCATGAGCATTCCTGACGAAGTTTATGAGTTGATAATGTGCTCACCTCCTATATGATGCATGTGGGAAATAACACTTTTGCATTTTGTGAGTTCAACTTCTAATTATCTATTGATGGTGGTTACTTGCTCTTCAAAGGTGTTCATAAGTTTACCAAAATCGAGCTGAGGTGTGTGGGGTGATGAACACTTTTAGCAAGTGAAAAACTTGGGCCCTTACAGCAATGTCAAAGACGACGCTCTCCGTGCGGTAGTTCTCAGGCGTCCCGGAAGTCACCGGGAGGTAGATGCTACCTTACGGCTAGATGGGGTCCTGACCCACCCCTGAGAATGGGCACAAGGGGGTGAGCCTGGACATGGGGGTCTGCAGCTTCCCGAAAGATGTAAGTATGATGATGCTGAGAGCCGCCCCACCATCGATCAGCATGTGGTAGAGCTTGACGTTGGCGATGGTGGGGGCGACGAGGAGCGGAAGCTGCCCGGCTCCCGTCATGTTCTTGGGGCAGTCGGGGGCGTCGAAGCTGATCGGCGTTTCCATCCACCTATGGTAGGGTGCTGGCCCAGGGGCAGGTGCAGCCGCAGCCACCGCCCGACGCAGAGTCTTGACGGCACGCCGGGACGTGACATCCCAAGAACCCCCATACATCACATGGAGCGTCTTGCGATGTTCATTGTCTTTGCTGGAGTCGGAGTCCGAGTGGCAGTAGACAGCCTTCAATGCCCGCTTGGCGTCCTGGTACTCCATCTCCTGCTTCGTGCTGTCTGCAGGGTCGGCTTTCTGTTTGCCCTATCGCTGGCGGAAGGGCGCGCCATCTTGGCACTGCTGCTGCTGCTGCTGCTCGCAGAAGCGCTCCGCGAGCTTCTTGATCTCCCATCACCTGCTAGTGCTGTGGCGCTTGGAGTTGTGCACCAGGCACCGCGGGCTGTCGTCGCTGACGGACGGCTATCATGGGCGCTTGTCAGCACGCGGACCACAGCCCGCACTGACTGCTGCAGCTGTGGCGATGGGTGCCCTGGCTAGAGGCTTGTCCTTGCCTCTAGCCTTCTTCTTCTTCTTGCCACTGCCTTGAGCAGCAGCCTCTATGGTAGGCTCACTGGCTTTCCCTGCCACGGAGACAGGTCACGAATGCCAGTCTCGGCCTTCCGCAGCCCTGGCGCACTTGTCCGCTAGGCTGGAGAGCTCGGAGACGTCTTGCACGTCGTGCGTGGCTAACTTCTCGAGCATCTTCTTATCTCTCACACCCTGTCAAAATGCGATGATGAAAGAAGCATTCGAGATGCGGGGGATGGTGTTTCGTATCTGGGAGAACCTCTAGATGAAGCCACAGCGACTCCCCCTCGTGCTGCAGCACAGAGTGGAGTTTGATCTTGTTGGCAGGGTGCGTGTAGGAGCTCCAGAAGTTGGCTGTGAACTGTCAACACAACTCTCCCCAGGAGAGTATGGAGCTCAGGAGAAGGTTCATGAGCCATGACCGGGCAGTGCCAGTCAGGACCATGGGGAAGTAGTTGGCCATGACGGCCTCATCCCTTACTGCATCTAGGATGGAGGTGGAGTAGATCTGCAGGAACTCGACGGGGTTGACGGTCCATTGGCCAGACCACCATCCGAAGGTGCGGGGCGAGTGCCACGCACCCTCCGCTTGCTACCAGAGAATCAAGGGTCTGTGCAGCGTGTCCCTTGGGTACGGCACTCGGAGTGCCATACTCGCCCTCGAGGTTGCGGCGTCTCTCGCTTCATCGCTTGATGGTGACACGTCCGTCTTTGCTCACGCGGCGGAGGTCAAGCTCGGCCCTGAGGTTGGCTGTGGCAAGCCTCGCTGTGGTCGCTGTACGTGCTGTGGCCGTCTCGCGGGCCACCGTCGGCGTATGCGACAGTGTTTGTGATGGCTCTGCCCGCTGACTCCTGTGGGCGGGCATGTTGGTGGCGGCAACAACGAGGTGGTCATCGTCGTTGCACCACTTCTCTGTTGCCTCCAGCGGAGCATCTTCACCATGAAGGGTTGTGGAGAAGAGCACGTGCTGCAGCCAGTACGCTCTCTTGGCTCGCAACTGGCAGTATCATTGCCGCCGTGGCGGAAGAAGGCCACCGTGTGGTGGCAGCAGTAGCTGCCTCGGAAGCGTCAACCATGCCACCGCCTTCTCGGCCAGATCGACCCGCTCTGGAGCAGGAAGTGGCATCCTCCTCCCTCACCTAGAGATGACGAGGGGGACGAGAGGAGCGAGCAATGGACTGGATGTTCACCATGATGGTGATGCTTGGTCGTCCAGAAAACATGAAGCGCTCCCCCTTCCTAGCGCGCCAAATGTCGAAGTGGTTTTACGACACTTCCCCTGGTACCTCTATTGGAGCAGCCCGTGGAGGTTCGTTGTTTGGAGGAGCTAAGTCCCTAGACTGTTCGAGCCTGAAGAACATGCCGATTTACGTGGTTCGGGCCGCCATATCATAATACCCTACGTCCCCGGGAGAGTGTTTTGTATTTTTGTGTGTTTCCAAGCCTGAGCTTGTCTAGATGGATCCGTGAGGCTTAGATTCCCCATTCCCGCGGAGGCTGCCCGGTCCTATTATAGCCCAAGGCCGGACAGTTACACTAAGAACCGGGGCACGACAGGTGGCCCCGCGGTGGCCCGTACCCTATACACAATCTAGGGTATTAATGGCTACTTGTAGTATCCACTGTTGATAGAGTTAAGGCGTGCCGCTTGACACGCCGAGCGTCCAAAGCTAAGTAGCGGTTGATGATGGCGGGAGAAGGCTCCGTCTTGTCACTGCAGCCTACTCTGTCAGCTGTGTGGCAATGTACTGTTGCTGCCTGTCGAGGAGCACGGCCTTGGAATCGCAGTGGGTGGTGCCATGCGATGCGGCACCCAACAGCATGCACGAAAAGAGGCTCAAGAACATATGGAACCATTTTGTTACTCAACATAAGATCTTTTACAACATAAGTACACACGCAGCGGAAATTAAAACTAGCAGGATAATCTACTCACTCTCGACCCTAACTACGCCGAAGAGAAGTGATTCAGCCCGGGAACGCTTCCTACTAGCTTCACCAAAGAAAAGCAGCGGCTAGGTCTCCAATGAGTTGAACGAACCGTGAGGTTCGTCGTCTCACCGAACAACCCTCTTCATAGAAGGCATCCTGTTACCTGCAAAAACAACTCAGAAGCAACCGTGAGCACTAAGGCTCAGCAAGACTTAACCATCAATCCTAAACATGTAACTCTAAATGCAGGGGTAGTAAGACAGTAGGAACAGGAATTTGCAAAATGCAGCTTGACTAAACTTGATCCTTATATTCAGATTCTTATAGCTTTCATTTTAGTGGTCCTCACGCCTCACAACATCGGAAGTCCACAATCAAACATGAAACGCTTATCCCGATGTTGCTAGCATAAGGTGGAAATGAACTTTAGTTGGCACTATCTCTAATTCAGTCAAGGTTTCAATACAAATATTAATCCATAAACAGCATGTTAATAGACTTAGTTCCTCTTCTTACTACGTCACGGCGCAGTGGGCAAGTATGCTCAATCCTCTTCCATGAGTGACGGTGATTCGAATCAATAACAACCCGGAATACACGACACATACAACCGCCTCGAAAGACTCTCTCAAGAGCTCTTTCTTACGTTGTATGCAGCAACCTTTCACACGACACCCCGACAAAGAAAAACGTTTCGCGCCGAGCAGGATGGTCCTCTACGCGGACACGTTGAAGTTGCTCGATAAAGGATTTACACCTCCCGCCTTCTCAACACCATTCCCACGCGAAGGATGAGCTTCTATATCACGGTCCACTGAGTTACATCGGTTTCATGGGTCCCATACCCCACTATATATCCGGTACAGCTCAATCTTGTCCAGCAGGGCCGCATACATACGGTCGTTAACCGACACGAACCGGGCTACAACCAACCTCCACATTTGCCTTACCATCCCGGTCCAGGCCAAATGTGGTCTCAATCATTGTCACACCTATCGCAGGTCGAGACCAACCTTGAGCGCTCCATTCTACAGGAACATCCCCGTCCCCATCTCATTTTCCTGAGGGTGCTCTTATTATCAACCTCTCGCGAGTAACTACATTACTCGACCTTTCTCGCGAGTAGCTTTTTACTACTCGACTTCTACCGAGCTAGCTACAACATTAGCCTACCATCTACGACGAGGCAAAGCCTATGTAAAATCCCCAAAAGTGGTAGCAAGAAAAATTCAGCTCATATACACTTATGAAAAATGAGGGGAATTAAAACTTTGAATTATAATAAGTGTGAGTTCAAAGTGAGGGTTTAGACTTCCCAAAAACTTCCAAACATGGAGATCTAATGCACAACTTGGATCTTCATAGTCTAAATATTCAATCTTCCAAATTTCAGCTCATTTGGAGGAGTTTTAATATTTGTTTGGGATTAAAAGGAGAAGCCCTCTAATCTGAATTTCAAATTCAGTTTGAAATTCCAATTCCCTCAATTTGAAAATTTGGTTTCACAAAGGTGTTCTCCACCTTTTAATAAGCAGCCATGCCAAAAATTGGGAACTTTGGAGCTGGTTTGCTATATTTTTGAGGCAATAAAAAGTGGAGAATTCAAACTCTTTTTCAAATTCAAATGATCAATCCACATCCAATTTTCACACCCGAATTCAAACTATTTGAATTCAGCAAATTCAAACTATGACTTGGGGTTGAAGTCAAGCCTTAAATGTTGAGTTGCTGGTGGGAAAATATCAGAAAAAGTTGATTAATCAAAGAGGGGAGGTGGGGCCCATTTGTCAGCCACCCACAGGAGCTACCGCCTTTGCTCCATTCGGTCGAACAGCAGGGGCGCGACAGCTCCCGTCTCCGACCCCCGCCCGAGGTGTGCCGCACCACCTCCTGTTTCTGCCGCCTACTTGATCATCCGCACGTGCCACAGTCCCAGCACAACCCCCCTTGCTATCTTGGCCGTTCACCGACTGTTTTCCCTGTTCCCTGCTCAGTTTGCGTAGCCTCGGCCGCCGCTCGGTTGATCTGCGTCGCCGTCCGTCATCGACACCACTCCGACGTTGTCACGACTGGTTGAGGTCGTAGGAAGGTGTGCAAGGCCCTCTAGTTCCTCTCTGACGACAGCCCCTGCCGTTCCTTCGAGCTGGTCCCGAGAACTGAGCCTAAGTTCATCGTTCCATTTTCCAGCTTGCCGCCAAGACGCCGCACCGTCGACCGGCCACCTCCGGCTCGTTCACGCTCATCCAACCGGTGTTCTAGGTGCGTTGTCGACCCTTCTTGCTGTCCTCCCAGTTTGGAGCTAGGTCATAGTCTAGGTTGGCCGGAATTCGAGGTTTGTCACCGGCGGTTCCTCGGAACCTAGTTGAAAGAAAACGGGAAATTCCAGGGCCATATTGGGTTGGGGCTCACAAGAGTCTAGGCATAGGTTCTCCAAGCCATGACGACCCTTCTCGAGCAAACGGCAAGCAAATCCATGCAGAGTCCGAAGAGTTCTTCGTGTTTTCCCTCACGGCGGGGAAGAACCACTTCGGTCACACGGTGAAGTCATGTTTCCTGCTGCTTTCTGAGGGATCAGAGTAGTGTTCCGAGCTTCCCAGGTAACGGCGGTGCTGTAGGACCCAACCGCGGTCGGTTTCCGGGCTTGCCGGGCGAACACCACGTCGCCGGAGTCGCCCGAGTTACTGCCACCGTCAGGGAGGTATTTCCGGCGAGTTAGCGCTGCCACCGAACTCACCAAAGTGTTCCTCATCGGGTTTTAGGCACAGGCGGCGAGGGTTGAGCCGTTTGAGGCACGGGACAGCCGTTCCGACGAGGCACGGTCGTTTCTCCGGCGAGGAGGCCGGCCGGGCGCGAGGTTGAAGAAGGTGGGGGCCTGCCCCACCTGTCAGTAGCACCGGGAAGGTGCCGGATCGGTTTGTGGCGCCGGATCCAGTGCGGCTGCGCGGGAATAACCCCACAGCCGCCGGTGTTGCTAAGATCTGACTGGTCCGAATTAAACCAGTGGGCCCAGCCCAATTATTTGAAGTTTCTATTAGAGAAATAATTCCAGGAATTAGCTGATCTTTGCAAGCCCATAACTTTGTGTAGAAAACTCCAAAAAGAGTGAGACCAATTTTATTGGATTCCTCATGAGGAGTACTTCACAGAGAAACCAAATTTTGGCTATGAAAATGCCCAGGAATTTCTGTAGAATTGTTTTTAGTAAATCTTTTAGGGATTTATTACAGGAGCAATTCTTTACGAAATATTCCCAAATTTGGGTAGCCAAACCTCTTCATAGATACTGATCTCCAGTAAAAATTTGGGCTTCATTGGAGGTCATTTGCTAGGTCAAATTACCTTCTCAAGTTCAGCCTTTATTTGAAAATTCAAATTTAAACAGAAGCTTTTTCAGAACTCATGTTTAAGTTCAAAAATCCATATCTCTCTGATTATAGCTCCAAAAATGGTGAAACAAATTTGTTAGAACCATGGAGACTTACCCTAATCAGATCTTCCACCATTAGCCATGTCAAGCTCCTGATTTGGGCTCAAAATTCAGATAAGCATTGTACTTGTAGGAATTTTAAAGACTACATTATGCAATGACATGTCTCCAAATTTGGCTCAAATCATACTTAGAGAGTCTAGTATCCACTGTAAAAATCCCAAAGCCAATTAAGGATTTTAAATAGCAGTAGCTATGAGTAGAAGTCCAATTCTTATAAATTCTTAATACTTATACATGTATTTTATTACATTTCATAATAGTGACCGAAGTTGAGGATACGCCGGAGCCCTTGGACGTCCTGCCACCGGAAGCTGACTTTTCATTTAACTCGCAACCAGGCAAGCCCCGGTTTGCACTTAAGTACCTTTTATAAAGTTTTCATTTGTATCATTTATGTCTAGGTGGAATGTTTGCATTAGAGTTAGGGTGATTGAAACCCCACTTGCACAGCCTTTTAAATCCTATGGAGGGTTGGGTAGTTTACAAACTCGACGAGTAGAGAATGCCATGCTAATGTATAGGATCTCGGTAGAAGTCAAGTGGTTGGAAGCTGCTCGCGAGATAGTACTTATTACACGGAAAGAAAAGAGGTAGATAATGGCTTGAGTTGTATGAAAATGAGACCCAGCAGGGGGGATAGGAAGCAGTGAGCAGAGGTCTCACGTGCGTAGCCCTGTTGGTGTCGGTTGAGGACCGTCCGTGTGCGGCCCTGCTGGACAAGTATCGAACAGTACCGGATGCATACTGGCATATGGGAACCAGGAAACCGATGTAATTGGTTAACCTGGGTGTCGAGGCTTACCCAACCATAAATAGGAGTGGGTTGAGGGTAGCAAGGTGTAAATCTGCCGGTGGACACAGTCACGCTCCACGCGGGGACCTCCTACCCGTTACGGATTGACCGGTTCGGCATTTGGGTTGCCTTTGAAAGGTTGTTGCATACAACAGAGTAGGAAGGGGTGTGGAATCACGCTTTTGAAAGTGGGTGTATGTGACGTGTTATCCGGGTGTGTCTTGATTGCAATCACCGTCCCTCGCGGTTATTTGAGTACCCGCTTGTTCACTGCGCTGTGACGTAGTAAGAAGTGAAATAAGCCAACTGAAAATGCTGTATTGATCTTAATGTCTTGAATACCTTGATTGTTGTAGATATAGAGCTAATTAAGTTTATATTCCACTTTGGGCATCTCCACATCGGGGGAAAGCGTTTCTTGTTTGATTGTGGACTTCCGATGTGAGAGCTGTCTAAGGCACACGAACCTGCTGCTATAAAACTGAAGGTAAGGATCAACTTATAGGCGTGTCTTTATTGCAAATTCCTTTTCCCATCTTACATATCCTTGCACGTAGAGTTCCATGCCTAGGGTTGACGGTTAAGACTTGCTGAGCCTTCGTGCTCACGGTTGCAATATTTGAGCTGTGTGCAGGTGAGAGTTATGAGGAAGGTTCCGAGGAGAAGGCAATGCCCCCGTCGGGGTACTCGGCCGAGCTGGAGCCATGCACGCCGCCGTGATCTCCAGTTCCATGCTGCTAGTGTGTAGCGTCCCCGGGCTGGACGGCTGCACTTTTGCTTAGTTAGGGTTTGAGAGCAACTATGTATATAACTTCCGCTGTATAGTTATATTTTGTAAAAAGACTTCCGCTGTTTTACATCAAATAAAAGTTTGTATGTTATCCTTTATTCTTTTCGTGTGTACTGTTGGGTGCCGCATCGCACGGCACCACCCTATGCGATCCTGGAGTGGGTGAACCACGGGGTGGTAACCCACAGACGTGGTATCAGAGCCGCATTGGGAATAGCACGCTCGAAAAGAGCTTATTTTGAAAACTTAGAAGTAGTCGAGTGAGGATTAGTCATTAAGCCCACATAAGGTCTATGATAGTACTAGTTATGATGGTGGAAAGCTAACATATTTGTTATACATTCTGTAACGACGCTCCGACGTCAAGTAAGAGGTAAGGTACGCCACCGCAGGCGGATCAATTGCGGTAACTCGCCATACGAGTAATAGTATGGAATGATATACCGTGGCTTGGCACGGTAGTGAATATGAGTCTCCGGACCTCTCTATGGTCCTGAGAGCATATGAAAATGCTGATCTCCAGCGTGCTTTAGGCAAAAGTGAGAATACCCCATCGTGTGGTAAGCAACACGATAGTATGCAACTCTTGAACGTTCAATGTTCAAAGGGCCATACGCAGCGCTCGCCATCGGCGTGCCTCAACGGTCATGAGGCAGTAGGTGGTATCCGTTGGGTTGATAAAATTCCCAACCGTGATGACCCGTTCGCGCTCTACTCGGGTTCCCCGTCGTGTGGTGTGAAAACACGACCATGTACCTTGAGACGTGGCTTGACTCAAGGACGATCCGTATGGCAATGATACGGACCGTATGTTTTCACTATGATATGGAACTGCCTGCAATGTTAAAACCTTTGTGTGCATCATTATTGTGTGTTCTTCTGCAGGTACATTAACCACGTTAGGGCATGACGTGTAGAAACCGTTTGTGAGTGACGACTTTAGTTCCACCATTTGACACGTATATGCCGGAATACCGGTTTAGGATTTTTCTTTGGTGAGTAAACGTAGTACCAACTGTATAAAAGTTTATTTTCAAAGAAAAGAGTCAAAATGAAGTTTAGGATTTCATTTAGGGGTTAGTAAACTCCTATATTTAACTAAGAGTCAATTGGGAGTATAGGCTCAATTCCAAAAGCTTAGGAACAATCCCCCCTGTTTTTGGCAGAAACTTTTGCTGAACTTGAACAGGGCATAACTTAGGATTGGTTGAACCAATGGAGGTGTGGGATACCATTCTGGAAAGGTTTTGAAGTCCTCTACGATTTTTCTGTAGAGTTCCAGAACAAAATCTCCCTCCAAAGGGAGGAGAATCTCAGATGAGTGGGCACTGTCCAGAAACAGGGCAGACCAAATGCTCTCTGGAATTTTCTGTATTTCAACCAAAACACTCCATTTCACCGTTTGATGTCCAGTGGCTGTTGTAAAACAGCGAGTTGGAGTCGAAGGGTTTATGCATTTGACATATCACTTCGAATTAGTACATGTTTGGGTCCAATACAATAGCGAGGAATTACGCATGCTAACACACTTAACATCCCGTGGTGACCCCGATGGTCGAAATGAACTTTTAAACCCCTAAAGTTCAATCCTTTGGAACTAGATCATGGGATATTGTCCAGGGATGTATATGTTGCATAAAGTTTATACTTTATCCATATGTGTGCTTGTTATGCGCATTATCTATGCCATTCTCGTATTACTATTGTATAGACTGGATGAGCTAAACCCACATGTGCTGATCGTTTGAATGGTATGAATGCAGAATGGTGCGGACACGTTCAACGCAAGAGGAGGGAGGTCCGAGTCAAGTTCGTGGTGATGAGTCTCCACCTCCGGAGCAAACCATGACGCAGCAGCAACCACCTCCTCCACCGCCAGAACTTCCAAGGAATCTTGCGGAGGTTCTCGCCGCAGTGCTCGGCTCGCGCGACGAGCAAACCGAGTTACTACGGATGCTAGTGCAGCAGAATGCGTCCCATCAGGAAGGACGTCAAGACAATGGGCAACGCCAGCCCCAACAAAGCTCTTATTCAGAATTCATGGCGACCCATCCACCGGTCTTCACGGAGGCCGAAGAACCTTTGGAGGCGTACAGCTTTATCCGCACTCTGGAGGCAAAGTTCGGGCTGCTACGATGCACCGAACATCAGAAGGCGCTGTACGCAGCGCAACAGCTTCAAGGAGAAACCGGTACCTGGTGGGCGAACTACACCGCCTCCTTACCGGATGGCCATGCCGTCACATGGACGGAGTTCCGGGAGGCGTTCCGTGCCTATCACATACCTCCCGTTGTGATGGAGATGAAGCTCCAGGAGTTCCTGGCGCTACGGCAAGGCGAGAGGAGTGCTCATGAGTACTCCTGATTATTCAACCGGCTGGTGCAGTATGCACCAGGATTTGTGGGCACGGAAGACAACAAGCGCAATGCGTTCTTCCGGGGCCTGAACTCCAAGATGAAGGTCCATCTCGCCCAGAGTAATCGCGGCACATTCAATGACCTAGTTAATGCCGCGATTCTACAGGAGAATGCTCAGCGCGAGCGCGGTTCTGACAAGAGGAAACGCAGCACGCTGACGAGCAGCAGTGGTGGAACGCCACAAAAATACCGCGTGGTGTATCGCTCACCATCCGGTCAGAGATGGCAGCCACCGGCGCGACCGCCTCAGTTTCGCGGTTGGCAATATAATGCGCCGGGCTTTCGACCGACGTATCCACCACAGCAACAGCAGCAGCAAAGGATGGTCTCGCGTGCGCCCCAGTTTCAACAGCGTGCACCGGGATTCCGTCCTCAAGTCGGCGGGACCCCGACACCTTACACGTGCTACACGTGTGGCCGTGTCAGGCACATTTCCAGGGACTGCCCCGAGCCGCGACAGGGCAGGGGTGCAGCACCATATCAGGGTGCTAATCAGCCCCGCAATCAGCCCAAGAAACCAGCACCAAAACCCAGCAACGTCCACCACTTAGCTATCGAAGACGTGCCGGAAGGCGAACCCGTCCTCGCGGGTACGTTCTCTTACCTAGATCATCCCGTTGTCATACTTTTTGACTCCGGTGCCACCCATAATTTCATAAGTCAGTCTTATGTTATTACATATCAACTGCCTATCATTCCCACAAATAATTCATATTTAATATGTTCTCCGGGTGGTAAAATAACAGCGGATAAAATGGTCTATAGAGCACCATTACAGTTGGGTGGGAATCTATATCCGACTTCTCTAATCATGTTAGAGAGTCAAAAACTTGATGTCATTTTAGGAATGTCATGGCTACATTGCCATGGTGCTGTTCTTGACATCATTCCACGTGTGGTTCGTTTAAACTCTCCACTTCATGAACCACATGTTCTTATTCTTGACCATTCGGTTTAAGAAACCCCAGCCACATATAACACGGAAGCCACGAAACTTGAGGATATTCGTGTGGTCTGTGAATACCCGGATGTCTTTCCGGATGATCTTCCGGGCATGCCACCCGAAAGAGATGTCGAGTTCAAGATTGAACTTGTACCGGGGACGACGCCGATATCACGGAGACCATACGAGATGGCTCCGAATGAGCTGGCTGAATTGAAGGAGCAGCTCAATTATTTAATGAAGAAGGGTTTCATTCGACCGAGTTCCTCGCCATGGGGATGCTCGGTGCTGTTTGTGAAGAAGAAGGATGAAACCTTGAGGTTGTGTGTGGACTACCGGCCTCTCAACGCCGTCACCATCAAGAATAAATATCCACTGCCCCACATCGATATATTATTCGATCAACTTGTGGGTGCAAGTGTATTTTCAAAGATGGATCTTCGCTCTGGATATCATCAAATCAAGATCCGGGCGGAAGATATTCCAAAGACGGCCTTCTCGACGAGATATGGGTTGTATGAATATCTCGTCATGTCCTTTGGTCTCACCAACGCCCCGGCACACTTCATGTATCTCATGAACTCAGTGTTCATGCCGGAGTTGGACAAGTTTGTGGTGGTGTTCATAGACGACATCTTGGTTTACTCCAAGACTGAAGAAGAACACGCAAAACACTTGCATATCGTACTTCAACGATTAAGAGACCATAAGCTTTATGCCAAATTCAGCAAGTGCGAGTTTTGGATCAGCCAAGTGCCATTCCTTGGTCACATTATTTCTGCAGAAGGCATTGCGGTTGATCCAAGCAAAATCGAACAAGTGCTGAAATGGAAGTCCCCCACATCAGTCCATGAAGTCAGGAGTTTCCTCGGGTTAGCAGGATATTATCGGAGATTCATACCAAATTTCTCCAAGCTTGCTAAGCCGATGACTGAACTGTTGAAGAAGGGGATCAAATATGTTTGGAGCTCAGCTTGTGAAGAAGCTTTCCAAGCATTAGTGAAGCATCTTACAACAGCCCTGGTGTTAGCTCAACCGGATACGACCAAGCCCTTCGACGTATATTGTGATGCGTCTGGCATTGGGCTTGGCTGTGTATTGATGCAAGGAGGAAGAGTGGTCGCCTATGGCTCACGTCAACTTCGTAACCACGAGCAGCACTATCCGACTCGTGATCTTGAGCTCGCTGCTGTGGTATTGGCCTTGAAGATGTGGAGGCACTACTTACTTGGAAACTTAGTGCACCTCTACACCGACCACAAGAGTCTAAAGTATATATTCACTCAAAAGGAGTTGAATATGCGGCAACGGAGATGGCTAGAACTGATCAAAGACTACGAGATCGAGATTCACTACCATCCCGGGAAGGCAAACGTGGTTGCCGATGCCTTAAGCCGCAAATCCCATGTCAACAGTCTGTCCATCATGCCACTTGAAGAGGAGGAGCCGAGTCTGTACTTGGTTCCATATGGGGCATTGTACAATCTTGCTCTCGTCCCTACAATACGAGAGGAGATTATGGAAGCGCAGAAAGAAAGACGTGGGAATGTCGCACATTCAGAGAAGGATGAAGAATGGCGAAATGAAATGCTTCCGAAGAGATGAACACAACACTCTATGGTTTAAAGACCGTATAGTGGTACCCCGTGACATGAAGCTTCGGAAGAAAATCTTGGACGAGGCTCATTTGTCCAAGTATTCTATTCATCCGGGCAGCAACAAGATGTACCAGGATCTGAAAACCAGGTTTTGGTGGACACGGATGAAGAGAGAAATCGCAAAATACGTATCCGAATGTGATACGTGTCGGCGTGTGAAGGCCGACCATACGCGTAAAGCCGGACAGCTGCAACCATTAAACATTCCGACGTGGAAGTGGGAGGATATCAGCATGGACTTTATAGTCGGGTTACCTCTCACGTCTCACAAGCATGACTCGATTTGGGTGATAGTCGATCGACTAACCAAGTCGGCTCATTTTATCCCCATACATACAAAGTACGTGGCCAAGCAATATGCGGAGCTGTACATTGCAAAGATCTTGTGTTTGCACGGTGTTCCCCGCTCCATTATTTCAGATCGCGGTGCGCTGTTCATTTCTCGGTTTTGGGAACAGTTGCACGGATCATTGGGGACCAAACTGATCCGAAGCTCCGCGTATCACCCGCAGACAGATGGTCAAACTGAACGGGTGAATCAAGTGCTTGAAGACATGCTACGCGCTTGTGCCATCCACCACGGCAAGAATTGGGACGATCATTTGCCATTGGCGGAGTTTTCTTACAACAATGGCTATCAAGCTAGCATCAAGATGGCACCGTATGAAGCTCTCTACGGCCGGAAATGCCGCACACCTCTCAACTGGTGCGAGTCTGGCGAGCGAGTCATCTACGGCATTGAACTTGTGAATGAAGCTGAAGAACGAGTGTGAGTAATACAAGACAATCTCAAGGCTGCTCAATCTCGTCAGAAGAGCTATGCGGATAAGAGACGCCGCCCTCTCCACTTCGACATCGGGGACCATGTCTATGTCCGTGTGTCTCCGATGAAGGGAGTTCACCGTTTCGGAGTGAAGGGTAAACTTGCGCCGCGGTTCATTGGCCCGTTCGCCGTCATTGAAAGATGTGGACCCGTGGCCTATCACCTAGAGTTACCAGCGTCGCTCGCAGGCATTCACAACGTTTTCCACATCTCTCAGCCGAGAAAGTGCCTCAAGCCCTCGGCTGAAATCCGCGCAGAAGACATAGAAGTTCTTCAACCGGACCTCACGTACACGGAGTATCCAATCCGGATTATCGATGAAAAGACTCGTGCCACAAGAAACCGGACCTTATGGTTCTACAAGGTCTTGTGGAGTAACCATACCGCTGATGAGGCGACATGGGAAAGCGAGGATTATCTACGCATGTATTATCCGGACTTGCTATCATCATATACCCGGTAAAGTTTTCCCCACTTTGCTTTTCCTTTGGAATCTCGGGACGAGATTCTTTTTAAGGGGGGAGGGATGTAAAATCCCCAAAAGTGGTAGCAAGAAAAATTCAGCTCATATACACTTATGAAAAATGAGGGGAATTAAAACTTTGAATTATAATAAGTGTGAGTTCAAAGTGAGGGTTTAGACTCCCAAAAACTTCCAAACATGAAGATCGAAATGCACAACTTGGATCTTCATAGTCTAAATATTCAACCTTCCAAATTTCAGCTCATTTGGAGGAGTTTTAATATTTGTTTGGGATTAAAAGGAGAAGCCCTCTAATCTGAATTTCAAATTCAGTTTGAAATTCCAATTCCCTCAATTTGAAATTTTGGTTTCACAAAGGTGTTCTCCACCTTTTAATAAGAAGCCATGCCAAAAATTGGGAACTTTGGAGCTGGTTTGCTATATTTTTGAGGCAATAAAAAGTGGAGAATTCAATCTCTTTTTCAAATTCAAATGATCAATCCACATCCAATTTTCACACCTGAATTCAAACTATTTGAATTCAGCAAATTCAAACTATGACTTGGGGTTGAAGTCAAGCCTTAAATGTTGAGTTGCTGGTGGGAAAATATCAGAAAAAGTTGATTAATCAAAGAGGGGAGGTGGGGCCCATTTGTCAGCCACCCACAGGAGCTACCGCCTTTGCTCCATTCGGTCGAACAGCAGGGGCGCGACAGCTCCCTTCTCCGACCCCCACCCGAGGTGTGCCGCGCCACCTCCTGTTTCTGCCGCCTACTTGATCATCCGCGCGTGCCACAGTCCCAGCACAACACCCCTTGCTCTCTCGGCCGTTCACCGACGTGTTTTCCCTGTTCCCTGCTCAGTTTGCGTAGCCTCGGCCGCCGCTCGGTTGATCCGCGTCGCCGTCCGTCATCGACACCACTCCGACGTTGTCACGACTGGTTGAGGTCGTAGGAAGGTGCGCAAGGCCCTCTAGTTCCTCTCTGACAACAGCCCCTGCCGTTCCTTCGAGCTGGTCCCGAGAACTGAGCCTAAGTTCATCGTTCCATTTTCCAGCTTGCCGCCAAGGCGCCGCACCGTCGACCGGCCACCTCCGGCTCGTTCATGCTCATCCAACCGGTGTTCTAGGTGCGTTGTCGACCCTTCTTGCTGTCCTCCCAGTTTGGAGCTAGGTCATAGTCTAGGTTGGCCGGAATTCGAGGTTTGTCACCGGCGGTTCCTCGGAACCTAGTTGAAAGAAAACAGGAAATTCCAGGGCCATATTGGGTTGGGGCTCACAAGAGTCTAGGCATAGGTTCTCCAAGCCATGACGACCCTTCTCGAGCAAACGGCAAGCAAATCCATGCAGAGTCCGAAGAGTTCTTCGTGTTTTCCCTCACGGCGGGGAAGAACCACTTCGGTCGCACGGTGAAGTCATGTTTCCTGCCGTTTCCGAGGGATCAGAGTAGTGTTCCGAGCTTCCCAGGTCACGGTGGTGCTGTAGGACCCAACCGCGGTCGGTTTCCGGGCTTGCCGGGCGACCACCACGTCGCCGGAGTCGCCCGAGTTACTGCCACCGTCGGGGAGGTATTTCCGGCGAGTTAGCGCTGCCACCGAACTGACCAAAGTGTTCCTCGTCAGGTTTTAGGCACAGGCGGCGAGGGTTGAGCCGTTTGAGGCACGGGACAGCCGTTCCGACGAGGCACGGTCGTTTCTCCGGCGAGGAGGCCGGCCGGGCGTGAGGTTGAAGAAGGTGGGGGCCTGCCCCACCTGTCAGTAGCACCGGGAAGGCGCCGGATCGGTTTGTGGCGCCGGATCCAGTGCGGCTGTGCGGGAATAACCCCATAGCCGCCGATGTTGCTAAGATCTGACTGGTCCGAATTAAACCAGTGGGCCCAGCCCAATTATTTGAAGTTTCTATTAGAGAAATAATTCCAGGAATTAGCTGATCTTTGCAAGCCCATAACTTTGTGTAGAAAACTCCAAAAAGAGTGAGACCAATTTTATTGGATTCCTCATGAGGAGTACTTCACAGAGAAATCAAATTTTGGCTATGAAAATGCCCAGGAATTTCTGTAGAATTGTTTTTAGTAAATATTTTAGGGATTTATTACAGGAGCAATTCTTTACGAAATATTCCCAAATTTGGGTAGCCAAACCTCTTCATAGATACTGATCTCCAGTAAAAATTTGGGCTTCATTGGAGGTCATTTGCTAGGTCAAATTACCTTCTCAAGTTCAGCCTTTATTTGAAAATTCAAATTTAAACAGAAGCTTTTTCAGAACTCCTGTTTAAGTTCAAAAATTCATATCTCTCTGATGATAGCTCCAAAAATGGTGAAAAAAATTTGTTAGAACCATGGAGACTTACCCTAATCAGATCTTCCACCATTAGCCATGTCAAGCTCCTGATTTGGGCTCAAAATTCAGATAAGCATTGTACTTGTAGGAATTTTAAAGACTACATTATGCAATGACATGTCTCCAAATTTGGCTCAAATCATACTTAGAGAGTCTAGTATCCACTGTAAAAATCCCAAAGCCAATTAAGGATTTTAAATAGCAGTAGCTATGAGTAGAAGTCCAATTCTTATAAATCCTTAATACTTATACATGTATTTTATTACATTTCATAATAGTGACCGAAGTTGAGGATACGCCGGAGCCCTTGGACGTCCTGCCACCGGAAGCTGACTTTCCGTTTAACTCGCAACCAGGCAAGCCCCAGTTTGCACTTAAGTACCTTTTATAAAGTTTTCATTTGTATCATTTATGTCTAGGTGGAAAGTTTGCATTAGAGTTAGGGTGATTGAAACCCCACTTGCACAGCCTTTTAAATCCTATGGAGGGTTGGGTAGTTTACAAACTCGATGAGTAGAGAAAACAATGCTAATGTATAGGATCTCGGTAGAAGTCGAGTGGTTGGAAGCTGCTCGCGAGATAGTACTTATTACACGGAAAGAAAAGAGGTAGATAATGGCTTGAGTTGTATGAAAATGAGACCCAGCAGGGGGGATAGGAAGCAGTGAGCAGAGGTCTCACGTGCGTAGCCCTGTTGGTGTCGGTTGAGGACCGTCCGTGTGCGGCCCTGCTGGACAAGTATCGAACAGTACCGGATGCATACTGGCATATGGGAACCAGGAAACCGATGTAATTGGTTAACCTGGGTGTCGAGGCTTACCCAACCGTAAATAGGAGTGGGTTGAGGGTAGCAAGGTGTAAATCTGCCAGTGGGCACAGTCACGCTCCATGCGGGGACCTCCTACCCTTTACGGATGGACCGGTTCGGCGTTTGGGTTGCCTTTGAAAGGTTGTTGCATACAACAGAGTAGGAAGGGGTGTGGAATCACGCTTCTGAAAGTGGGTGTATGTGACGTGTTATCCGGGTGTGTCTTGATTGCAATCACCGTCCCTCGCGGTTATTTGAGTACCCGCTTGTTCACTGCGCTGTGACGTAGTAAGAAGTGAAATAAGCCAACTGAAAATGCTGTATTGATCTTAATGTCTTGAATACCTTGATTGTTGTAGATATAGAGCTAATTAAGTTTATATTCCACTTTGGGCATCTCCACATCGGGGGAAAGCGTTTCTTGTTTGATTGTGGACTTCCGATGTGAGAGCTGTCTAAGGCACACGAACCTGTTGCTATAAAACTGAAAGTAAGGATCAACTTATAGGCGTGTCTTTATTGCAATTCCTTTTCCCATCTTACATATCCTTGCACGTAGAGTTCCATGCCTAGGGTTGACGGTTAAGACTTGCTGAGCCTTCGTGCTCACGGTTGCAATATTTGAGCTGTGTGCAGGTGAGAGTTATGAGGAAGGTTCCGAGGACGAGGCGATGCCCCCGTCGGGGTACTCGGCCGAGCTGGAGCCATGCACGCCGCCGTGATCTCCAGTTCCATGCTGCTAGTGTGTAGCGTCCCCGGGCTGGACGGCTGCACTTTTGCTTAGTTAGGGTTTGAGAGCAACTATGTATATAACTTCCGCTGTATAGTTATATTTTGTAAAAAGACTTCCGCTGTTTTACATCAAATAAAAGTTTGTATGTTATCCTTTATTCTTTTCGTGTGTGCTGTTGGGTGCCGCATCGCACGGCACCACCCTATGCGATCCTGGAGTAGGTGAACCACGGGGTGGTAACCCACAGCCTACACTAAACCTTCTACTCAGGTATGCAATAGCCATGCAAGTGGGTTTCAAACATCCTAGACATAATGCACAATATCAAGTCTAGTAAACCTTAGGTGGAACAAAGCAAAATTTAAAACGGTAATGATATGCAAACCGGGGCTTGCCTTGCTCAACGGTTTTGTTAGAAGCTAGGAGTTAGTCTTCCTCAGGAGAATCCGCCAAACTCGTCACGAGATGGAGATCCTCGCTGCAGAGTCGAGTCCTCGTCGAACGTCGACGTCACGTGCTATTAAGATGATTTATGCACATGTATTCAAAAGCAATTTAGAAAATGATTCAAAACTGTTGTACCAGTTAACTCACACCAAAAAGGGATAAACAACAGCAAGGTTTCTGTTTTTGGTCTACAACCTTAGAGATGATGAAAGCTAGGGTGAAAACAGATACTAGTAATCACCATGTGATTAAGTCTATTATATGAACACTTAAACCTAAATGATGGTAGCTCAAGTTCCAGAGGTCCAATAAAGCTGAGAATTTAACCACAGCCTCTATGGAAGGGATTTAGGCAGTGTGCAAAAATTGAGCTCATGAAATGGCTTCATGTGAGCACAACAAATCCTTATGTGGTTTTCACTAATCTGCCTTTACCCCCTAGGTATTAAGCTTTCCTATGCTGCAAAGTAGACTTTTTGTGAATTACAAAATGTCCTGAGTCCATAGGAATTGGTTTTTACCATTTTGGAGTTTCCTACATGGAGATATGGATTTTACAAAGAATGGAGAAAAGCTGAAATTGTCTCTGTTCATTTTCCCATTTTTCAGAGACATAAGGAATGAACACATCATTTGACCAAGCAAATAAGGTCCAATGCCTCTGAAATTTTTACTTGAGTTCAAGGAATTTTGGAAGAATTTCCTGTCGAAATATGGGAATTTTCCAATAAACAGAACTCCTGTACAAATTCATACAGTATTTTCTTTAAATGAATTAATGAGCCAAATCCAGAGATTTTCATAAACATTGGGCTTCACCCCTGAAAGTACTCTTTGAGGGGAATCCAACAAAATTTGTTTCACAATTTATGGACACTCCTACACAAAGTTATGACTCTCTAAAGTTTGAATTGAATTGGGAAAATCTGGGAAATGTTTAAATGCCGACAGCGGGTACCGCTAGTCATCCCTAACCTTCAGCCTCGCGCCAAACAGGGCAGTGGTGGCTCCCTCCGGCGAGGTCACCGTAAAGGCACTTCCCAGCCACCTCCGGACCCCCTGCTGGCTGCCCCCCCCCCCCATTTTCCCCTACGCTGAACACATTGGTGACGTCGCCGGCGGCTGAAACTCGCCGGAAAACAGGGCGCACCGGCAACAGCGAACCCTAGGTCTCCGGCGAGGTCGTGCACGGTGAGTACTCCACAAAATGGTCGGTTCTTGGGCTCTAAAGTACCAGGGGATCATGTAGAAGACCGACATGAGGTCTAAACAAACCGGGGAGAGCTCCAAACCTATCGGCACCGTGCGCCCAATATGGTCCAGCGGTATACCCTCAAAAAGAACTCGGATTCTTTGCTTTACACTCAATTTCTTGGTCTAAAATCGACATAGGAGGTGTGCTAGGCAGTCAACATCCTGTGTGTGAAGTTTGAAACACAACAAACACGATTTGAGGATGAATTTTGCAATTCCTTACCTTAAGGTCAGTTTCTGCCGCCCGGAAGAAAAACTTGAAATTCTCCCTCTGTGATCAATGGCTAGGGCTGAGCTTCGGAGGTGAGCAACTAGACTTGTAGGTGCACCGATGGGGTGGCTTGCTTGGGCGTCATCACTCCTGGTTTGGACTGGCCACGGTGATCAGTTCCGGTTTCTTTAGTTTCAACTCGGGAGCAGTGGAAACTTTGCTGTTTCTAGGTGCCAGTGAGCTCGGGACGGCGGGGTGAAGTTGCTAGCCGTCTAGAGCATGAGTAGGCGATGATCTTTTCTCTGGAGACCTCAAGCATCCAGTGCTCGGGTGTCTGTGTATGAGTGGGAGAAGCAGAGCTGCCGAGGCCGGGGTGTTCTTCGCGCGTGCTGCCAGAACAGAGGGTCGACGGGAGCTGGGAGCGAAGGCAACTTTGTTTTGCCGTCGTGTACGCGAGATAAGGGCGAGAGCCGATCGAGGAACCCCACACACCTCTCGCCAGCCACCTCCCTTGCCGTGGCGCGCTGTGAAGAGCCGAGGGAGTCGGTTTGCATTTTTGTGAGACTGACCGGTGGGGTCCACAGCCACAATTCTCCCTCTTATCCGCCATTTCGATTTGAAATAGTAAACGAGCTCTGAATTTAATCAAACTTGGAGGATAGGTCAAAAGAATTATGAGGAACTAAAATCTGGAATCAGATTTTGAAATTGAGTTTGTTTGGTTCAAAATTCAAATTCAAGTTTGAATTTCAACGTGCCCTCATTTACCCCTTTGAATAAATAGCAAATGATCTCCACCATTATTCCAATTTGGACCAGAAGCTCCTTAATACCTAGAAATTGCATTGGTGAATTCATTTGCAAGTATTTGGCAATCTGAATATGATTCCTTTTAAAAGGTTCAAAATTGTGTTTAAATGTCCTCCACTCTCCTCATAGAGAAGGTGCACATGAGTTAGAGTTTTGGGAGCGAAATTCTTTCGCCTAGGTTAACATGTGTTGAACATGGGCTAGAGAAAATTTGTAACTCCCTCACATGTCCATTTGTGTGTTCATCATTTCATGTGACACAATTATAGTCTCTCTTTGCCTCACTTTGTTTCACAATGTGAAATAAAACTTTACAAAAGTTAGGACCGTTACATTCCTCCTCCCTTAAAAGAATCTCATCCTGAGATTATAAGAAGAAGGAGGAAGGAAGAAAAACTACTGGACATATGGTACAAACAAGTCTGGAAAATTTAAACGGAGAAATTTCTCGCTTTCTCACGTTGCTTCATCAGTGGTGTGGTTGCTCCATAAGACTTTGTAAAATCGCAATGTCCGATTTCTTGTGGCGCGGGTCTTCTCATCGATAATCTGTATCGGGTACTCAGAATAAGTGAGATCCGGTTGAAGATCCTCAATGTTCTCCATATGAACCGCGGCTGGGCACTTAAGACATTTCCGCAGCTGAGAGACGTGGAAAACATTGTGAATATCTGAAAGTGACATCGGTAGCTCCAGACGATAAGCTACGGGTCCGCATGTTTCAACAACGGTAAATGGCCTGATGAATCTCGGAGCTAGTTTTCCCTTCACTCCAAAATGATGAACCCCTTTCATTGGAGAGACACAAAGATAAACGTGGTCCCCGATGTCAAAGCGAAGAGGTCAACGTCGTTTGTCTGCATAGCTCTTCTGCCAAGATTGAGCAGCCTTTAAGTTGGCTTGAATCATTCGCACTCGTTCCTCGGCTTCATTCACCAGATCAATCCCGTAGACCACTCTCTCGCCGGACTCGCACCAATTTAGTGGTGTGCGGCACTTCCGGCCATAAAGAGCTTCATACGGGGCCATCTTGATGCTGGATTGGTAACCGTTATTATATGAGAATTCTGCTAACAGTAGATGGTCATCCCAATTCTTCCATGATTGATGACACATGCCCGTAGCATATCCTCCAAAATCTGATTTATCCTCTCTGTTTGACCATCGGTTTGTGGATGATATGTTGAGCTCCGAATTAGGTTGGTTCCCAGTGAAGCATGTAGTTGCTCCCAAAATCTGGATATGAATAACGCACCTCGGTCAGACACGATGGTGCGGGGAACCCCGTGTAAACACACGATTCTTGAGATGAGCAGCTCCGCATACTTCTTTGCCACATATTTGGTATGGACTGGAATAAAATGAGATGTCTTGGTCAAACGATCGACGATTACCCAAATAGAATCATGTTTGTTGCTGGTCATGGGTAAATCGACGATGAAGTCCATACTTATGTCTTCCCACTTCCATGCTGGAACCTTCAGCGGTTGAAGTGGTCTGGCTTTCCGCATATGGTCGGCTTTAACCCGCCGACACGTATCACACTCGGATACGTACTTTGCAATCTCTCTTTTCATCCGTGTCCACCAGAACTTAGATTTCAAGTCCTGGTACATCTTATTGCTTCCCGGATGAATGGAGTACTTGGATAAATGCGCTTCATCCAATATCTTCCTCCGCAATTTCATGTTCCAGGGTACAACTATTCGGTTGTTAAACCATAGAGTACCCTCTTCATCCTTGCGGAACATCTTCAATTCACCGTTGTCCACTCTCCTCCGGATGTGAGACATACCTCTGTCTCTCTTCTGAGCCTCTACAATCTCATCTCGGATTGTAGGAATAAGAGCGAGGTTGAACAGCGATCCATAGGGAACTAAGCGCAGGCTTGGTTCTCCTTCTTCATGTGCAGCCATGGATAAATGGTGAACGTAGGCTTTCCGACTAAGTGCGTCGGCAACCACATTCGCTTTGCCCGGATGGTAATGAATTTCAAGTTCATAGTCCTTGATCAATTGTAGCCATCTTCGCTGCCTCATATTCAGTTCTTTCTGTGTGAAGATGTACTTCAAGCTTTTGTGGTCAGTGTAGAGATGTACTAGATTGCCTAGTAGATAATGTCTCCACATTTTCAAATGCTAAGACCACTGCAGCTAGCTCAAGGTCGTGCGTCAGGTAATTCTGCTCATGACCTCTGTGTTGTCGGGATCCATACGCGACCACACGTCCTTCTTGCATCAACACACAACCCAAACCAATGCCAGATGCGTCACAATAGACATCAAAAGGTTTTGTGGTGTCCGGCTGGGCCAAAACTGGAGCTGTAGTGAGATGCTTCACTAAAGTTTGAAAAGCTTGTTTGCATGAATTGCTCCAATCATACTTGGTTCTTTTCTTCAACAGCTCCGTCATAGGTTTAGCGACTTTGGAGAAGTTTGGAATGAATCTCCGATAATAACCCGCTAAACCTAGGAAACTCCTCACTTCATGAACAGATGTTGGAGATTTCCTATTCAGAACTTGCTCGATTTTACTTGGGTCCACAGCGATGCCTTCCGCTGAAATAATATGCCCAAGAAATGGCACTTTGCTGATCCAAAACTCACATTTTCTGAACTTTGCATATAGCTTGTGATCTCTCAAGCGTTGGAGTACAATACGCAAATGTTCAGCATGTTCTTCTTCTGACTTTCAATAGACCAAAATGTCGTCGATGAAAACCACGATGAACTTGTCTAACTCCGGCATGAACACAGAGTTCATGAGATTCATAAAATGAGCCGGTGCATTGGTCAACCCAAAAGACATGACAAGATATTCATAAAGACCATATCTTGTCGAGAACGCCGTCTTAGGTACGTCTTCTGCCCGGATTTTTATCTGGTGATACTCGAACCGAAGATCCATCTTGGAGAATACCTTAGCACCCACTAGTTGATCAAACAAAATATCAATGTGCGGTAGTGGATACTTATTCTTGATAGTGACAGCATTCAGTGGACGATAATCTACGCATAGTCTAAAAGTCTCGTCCTTCTTCTTCACGAAGAGTGCGGAACAGCCCCAAGGTGATGAACATGGGCGTGTAAAACCTTTGACCATGAGGTCATTAAGCTGCTCCTTCAATTCTTCTAGCTCCTTTGGTGCCATTTTGTATGGTCGCCGAGAAATAGGTGTTGTTCCCGGTGCTAGTTCAATCTTGAACTCAACATCACGTTCGGGTGGCATGCCCGGCAAGTCTTCGGGAAACACATCTGGATATTCACATACCACTGGAATATCCTCAAGTTTAGGAGCTTCAATCTGATGCACCACTGCAACATGTTGTGATGGATCCAGAAGATTCAATGTGGTGCAACCATGTATTGGGGAATTCAGTTGGACAGTCCGAGAGCTGATGTCAAAGATAGCCCCATAATGTGTCAACCATGACATTCCCAAGATAATATCAGTCATTTGGCCTTTGAGTATGATAAGGCTCACAGGATAGATGTTTCCACCCAAACATAAAGGTGCCCGTGAGACCATCTCATCTGTTGATATCTTGCCTCCGGGTGAGCTGATATGAAACGGATGCTTAACTGTGCTAAATAGATGACTATTCTTCAGCACATAGTCTCTGCTAATAAAATTGTGGGTAGCTCCGGAATCAAACAAAATGAAAGTGGGCTGTTCATGTAACGTGAACATGCCCACTAAAACCGTTTTGCCTTTTGCAATGTCCTCAATAGCAGTGTAATTAACCCTGCCGGCTTTCGAAAGATTCTTCTTTGAAAGTTCATGATGCTGATCTGAGCATTGACGAGACGACACACAAGTGTGGCTCTGCTCATCTCCATGATGGTTTCGTGTTGCAGAAATCCTCAGCTCTCTACTAACACGAGGTGGAGATAAACTGTGCACCGCTGGTTGTGGTAGGGTTGCACAAACAACTTATGATAACTGCTGTTGAGATGGAGGCTCATAAGTGAGTAACTCCAGCCATGGTTGTGAGAGTTGCACCACAGGCTGAATTTGTTGCCTAACTGGCGAGTAATACCGCACTCGATAGTTCAGAGGAACCTCGATATCACTGTCTGGCGGTACACTTCTTTTCAGCTCCGCTTCACAACGGAAATGCATGTCTTCTTTAATGATAGCGGCATTTACCAAATCATTGTAAATACCGTTATTGAACAAGGTCACTTGTTCCTGAAGTTCGACATTCAAGCCTCGGAAGAAATACTCGCACTTCAACGCTTCCGAGTCTACCATATGAGTTGCGTATTGCATCAAGTCTTCAAACTCTTTGAATTACTCGTACACACTCCTTTCCCCTTGCTTTAACTCTAGAAAGTCTTGATACTTTGTTCGTAGAATTCCCGAACAAATGTGATGTGCCCGGAAAACATTCCGGAATTCATACCACATCACTCGATGACCTTCAGGAAGAGTAGCGATGTACTCCGCCCACCAAGCTACAGCAGCTCCGTGGAGTTGTTGAGCGGCAAATAGAGTCTTCTGATACTCATCGCACTCAAGCATATCAAACTTGGATTCAATACATTGGAGCCAATGAGCCGACTCCAACGGTTCTTTCGCTTCAAAGAAAACCGGTGGTTGTCTTGCTAGAAAATTCAGATAAGTGCTTGGCGGGGGTTTCGCTGTAGTGTCTCCTGTCGTATGCTTTGTCGCACCAACAGATCCAGAGACTAAGCCATCTTTGCCAAGATTTCCGCCAATCCTGTTGGTGATGTCGGCACTTCTTGTCGTGGCGAATTACTTTTGCCGTGACTGACTCGACTCACCAACCTCACTCCTGGAATGAACATGATCCATGCTGCAAGAGTGAGCAATTTATGGTTAAAATTCAAAGTTTAAACTCAACTTGAATTCAAAAGATAACCGTAAAAGCATCACATAGATATTGCAGCACTACACAATCTAACCAGGATTTCGATAATTCTGAAATCTATCAAACGTGAGCAAGTTTGTCCAAATCCTTAATTCCATTAGTAGGCAAAACTGAAAAATAACTCAAGAACATGTTTTGGAACTTAGGGAAGTCTAAACATCCCTGTCCACAACAAGTCTCAAGCTAAATGACGATAAGCACTACTCTGTTCAGAATGACCAATTGGTCTTAATCCAAGAATTTGAATATGAAAATGGCAATTTCATGTCTCAAATTGAATACCAAATTTATAGTTAAATTCAATATCTTTCCAACGAGTATTTATTTGCTTTCAGATCAGTTCTGGATCATAATTTGTGATATTTCAAAGTTGACAGAAATCTGGAACAATTTTGACAGCACCTCCTTTGAAAGTAGCTGTTTTGTTCGCAAGATTTCATACAATTAAACTCCAAATATGGAGAACCTTTGAACTACAAAGTCATATAATATATCACAAGCTTTCCAACGGTGTCTTACTTGACCCATATAAATTTTTCTACAGAAAGTTATGGTCGAAATATAGAAATTTCCAGAGAGCAATTTGTGTCTGCTCTGTTTTTGGACAGTTCACACTCATCTGAGAATTTCATCCATTTGGAGGGTGATTCCGGTCGGGACTTCTACAGAAGAGTTGTAGAGGACTTCAGCTGCTTTCCAGAAATGTATCACTTACCTCCATTGGTTCAACCAAACAAAAGTTATGTCCTGTTCAACTTCAGCAAAAATTCTGCCAAAAACAGGGGAGGTTCATTACCCCCTAATAGAATACTAGACTCCACATTTATTCTTTTTCTTTTCAAACCTTCTTTTTCATGCAGTTCAAAACATATCACGGCACTACATTGCCTCAACAAAATAAAATCCTAACTGGCTTTATACCTGCATATACGTCTCAAGTGGTGGCACTAAAACGATCACTCACGAACGTTTTCTACATGGCATGTACTACTCATGGTTAAGGTACTTGAAGAAAACCACTCAATAATGATGCACAAATTGGTTTATCATTTCAGGCAGGTCCATATCATAGTAAAAACATACACCCCGTATCATTGCCATACGGGCCGTCCTTGAGTCAAGCCACGTCTCAAGGTACATGATCGGGTTATTCACCACCCGACGGGGGCTCCACACCTTTGCAATAAAGCACACCGGTGGAACAGAGCTTTCGTATGCCTCATAGGACATGAAGAGTCCTAGAGAACACACTTTGTGTTACAAACCACACGATGGGGTCTCCTCCTCTTGCCCCTGGGTTTGCGCACTGGAGGCTAGTGCCATTCATATGCCTCTAAGACATGAAGAGTCTTAGAAAATATATTCACTTCCCGTCTATTGCTGAACGGGACATCCCACACTACTTTCCTCGTATGGGTGAGCTAACCGAAATTGATCCGCTTTCGGTGGCGTTCCTTACCATTCTTACCTCCACGTAAGTGTGTCGTTACAGAATTGAAATACTGAATGATAACACACTGTTAGCTTGCCACCTTAAGTAACTATGCTAATAATACTCCTTATGTGGGCATACTATACGTTCCTCACTCGTATACTCCTAAGTTTTCGAAAATATGCTCTTTTCATGCGTGCTATTCCCAATGCGGCTCTGATACCACGCTATCGAGGAGCCCAGCCTGGGAATCGCAGTGGGTGGTGCCGTGCGATGCGGCACCCAACAGCATGCACGAAAAGAGGATCAAGAACATATGGAACCATTTTGTTACTCAACATAAGATCTTTTACAACATAAGTACACACGCAGCGGAAATTAAAACTAGCTGGACAATCTACTCACTCTCGACCCTAACTACGCCGAAGAGAAGTCGTTCAGCCTGATAACGCTTCCTACTAGCGTCACCAAAGAAAAGCAGCGGCTAGGTCTCCAATGAGTTGAACTAACCGTGAGGTTCGTCATCTCACCGAGCAACCCTCTTCATAGCAGGCATCCTGCTACCTGCAAAAACAACTCAGAAGCAACCACGAGCACTAAGGTTCAGCAAGACTTAACCGTCAATCCTAAACATATAACTCTAAATGCAGGGGTAGTAAGACAGTAGGAACAGGAATTTGCAAAATGCAGCTTGACTAAACATGATCCTTATATTCAGATTCTTATAGTTTTCATTTTAGTGGTCCTCACGCCTCACAACATCGGAAGTCCACAATCAAACAAGAAACGCTTATCCCGATGTTGCTAGCCTATGGTGGAAATGAACTTTTGTTGGCACTATCTCTAATTCAGTCAAGGTTTCAATACAAATATTAATCCATAAACAGCATGTTAAGAGACTTAGTTCCTCTTCTTACTACGTCACGGCGCAGTGGGCAAGTATGCTCAATCCTCTTCCGCGAGCGACGGTGATTCAAATCAATAACAACCCGGAATACACGACACATACACCCACCTCGAAAGACTCTCTCAAGAGCTATTTCTTACGTTGTATGCAGCAACCTTTCACACGACACCCCGACATAGAAAACGTTTCGCGCTGAGCAGGATGGTCCTCTACGCGGACACGTCGAAGTTGCCTGCTAAAGGATTTACACCTCCCGCCTTCTCAGGGCCATTCCCACACGAAGGATGAGTTTCTATATCACGGTCCGTCAAGTTACATCAGTTTCATGTGTCCCATACCCCACTATATATCAGGTACATTTCAATCTTGTCCAGCAGGGCCGCATACATACGGTCCTTAACCGGCACGAACGGGGCTACAACCAACATCCAAATTTGCCTTACCATCCCGGTCCAGGCCAAATGTGGTCTCAAGCATTGTCACACCCATCGCAGGTCAAGACCAACCTTGAGCGCTCCATCCTACAGGAACATCCCCGTCCCCATCTCATTTTCCTGAGGGTGCTCTTATTATCAACCTCTCGCGAGTAACTCCACTCGACCTTTCTCGTGAGTAGCTTTTTACTACTCGACTTCTACGGAGCTAGCTACAACATTAGCCTAGCATCTACGACGAGGCAAAGCCTACACTAAACCTTCTACTCAGGGATGTAATAGCCATGCAAGTGGGTTTCAAACATCCTAGACATAATGCACAATATCAAGTCTAATAAACCTTAGGTGGAGTAAAGCAAAATTTAAAACGGTAACGATATGCAAACCGGGGCTTGCCTTGCTCAACGGTTTTGTTAGAAGCTAGGAGTTAGTCTTCCTACGGACAATCTGCCAAACTCGTCACGAGATGGAGATCCTCGCTGCAGAGTCGAGTCCTCGTCGAACGTCGACGTCACGTGCTATTAAGATGATTTATGCACATGTATTCAAAAGCAATTTAGAAAATGATTCAAAACTGTTGTACCAGTTAACTCACACCAAAAAGGGACAAACAACAGCAAGGTTTCTGTTTTTGGTCTACAACCTTAGAGATGATGAAAGCTAGGGTGAAAAGAGATACTAGTAATCACCATGTGATTAAGTCTATTATATGAACACTTAAACCTAAAAGATGGTAGCTCAAGTTCCAGAGGTCCAATGAAGCTGAGAATTTAACCACAGCCTCTATGGAAGGGATTTGGGCAGTGTGCAAAAATTGAGCTCATGAAATGGCTTCATGTGAGCACAACAAATCCTTATGTGGTTTTCACTAATCTGCCTTTACCCCCTAGGTATTAAGCTTTCCTATGCTGCAAAGTAGACTTTTTGTGAATTACAAAATGTCCTGAGATTACCATTTTTGGAGTTTCCTACATGGAGATATGGATTTTACAAAGAATGGAGAAAAGCTGAAATTGTCTCTGTTCATTTTCCCATTTTTCAGAGACATAAGGAATGAACACATCATTTGACCAAGCAAATGAGGTCCAATGCTTCTGAAATTTTTACTGCAGTTCAAAGAATTTTGGAAGAATTTCCTGTCCAAATATGGGAATTTTCCAATAAACAGAACTCCTGTACGAATTCATACAAAATTTTCCTTAAATGAATTAATGAGCCAAATCCAGGGATTTTCGTAAACATTGGGCTTCACTCCTGAATAGTACTCTTTGAGAGGAATCCAGCAAAATTTGTTTCACAATTTTTGGACACTCCTACACAAAGTTATGGCTCTCCAAAGTTTGAACTGAATTGGGAAAATCTGGAAAATGTTTAAATGCCGATAGTGGGTCCCACTAGTCCTCCCTAACCTTTAGCCTCGCGCCAAACAGGGCAGTGGCGCTCCCTCCGGCGAGGTCACCGGAAAGGCACTTCCCAGCCACCTACGGACCCCCTGCTGGCCGCCCCCCCCATTTTCCTCCACGCTGAACACGTTGGTGACGTCGCCGGCGGCTGAAACTCGCCGGAAAACAGGGCGCACCGGCAACAGCAAACCCTAGGGCTCCGGCGAGGTCGTGCATGGTGAATTCTCCACAAAATGGTCGGTTCTTGGGTTCTAATGCACCAGGGGATCGTGTAGATGACCGACATGAGGTCTAAACAAACCGGGGAGAGCTCCAAACCTATCGGCACCGTGCGCCCGATATGGTCCAGCGGTATACCCTCGAAAAGAACTCGGATTCCTCGCTCTACACTCAATTTCCTGGTCTAAAATTGATGGAGGAGTTGTGCTAGGCAGTTAACATCCTGTGTGTGAAGTTTGAAACACAACAAACACGTTTTGAGGATGAATTTTGCAATTCCTTACCTCAAGGTCAGTTTCTGCCGCCCGGGAGAAAAACTTGAAATTCTCCCTCTGTGATCAATGGCTAGAGCTGAGCTTCGGAGGTGAGCAACTAGGCTTGTAGGTGCACCGATGGGGTGGCTTGCTTGGGCATGATAACTCCTGGTTTGGGCTGGCCACGGTTACCAGTTCCGGTTTCTTTAGTTTCAACTCGGGAGCAGTGAAAACTTTGCTGTTTCTAGGCGTCAGTGAGCTCGGGACGGCGGGGTGAAGTTGCTAGCCGTCTAGAGCATGAGTATGCGATGATCTTTGCTGTGGAGACAAGCATCCAGTGCTCGGGTGTCTGTGTATAAGCGGGAGAAGCAGAGCTGCCGAGGCCGGGGTGTTCTTCGCGCGTGCGGCCAGAACAGAGGGTCGACGGGAGCTGGGCACGAAGGCAACTTAGTTTTGCCGTCGTGTACGCGAGATAAGGGCGGGAGCCGGTCGAGGAACCCCGCACACCGCTCGCCAGCCACCTCCCTCGCCGTGGCGCGCTCTGAAGAGCCGAGGGAGTCGGTTTGCATTTTTGTGAGACTGACCGGTGGGGTCCACAGCCACAATTCTCCCTCTTACCCCCCATTTCGATTTAAAATAATAAACAAGCTCCGAAATTAATCAAACTTGGAGGATAGGTCAAAAGAATTATGAGAAACTCAAATCTGTTATCAGATTTTAAAATTGAGTTTATTTGTTTCAAAATTCAAATTCAAGTTTGAATTTGAACGTGCCCTCATTTACCCCTTTGAATAAATAGCAAATGATCTCCACCATTATTCCAATTTGGATCATAAGCTCCTTAATACCTAGAAATTGCATTGGTGAATTCATTTGTAAGTATTTGGCAATCTGAATATGATTCCTTTTAAAAGGTTCAAAATTGTGTTTAAATGTCCTCCACTCTCCTCATAGAGAAGGTGCACATGAGTTAGAGTTTTGGCAGCAAAATTCTTTTCCCTAGGTTAACATGTGTAGAACATGGGCTAGAGAAAATTTTTAACTCCCTCACATGTCCATTTGTGTGCTCATCATTTCATGTGACACAATTATAGTCTCTCTTTGCCTCACTTTGTTTCACAATGTGAAATAAAACTTTACAAAAAGTTAGGACCGTTACACTGCCGTTGTCACGTCACACCGTCTTATCCTATCACTGTAATGCCTGGCAGGTGTGGGCGGAAGCGTGTGCTGCACTCCATGCTCCTGTGGAACGCGCGAGTCCTAAATGCGCGACTGGACTGGTCACGTCTTCCTTGACTCTTGAGGCCCACGACCCATGACGAACCGTGGGACACGTGGCAGCTCCGGAGCACGCCTCAGCGTGGAGGCTGGGTTCGGAGCTAGAGGACATGTGGCAGCTTCAGAGCTCGCATCAGCAGGGAGGCCAGGTACAGAGCTGAATGACATGTGGCGGTACCGGACCTCGCCTCAGCAGGGAGGCCGGGTCCGTAGCCGGAGGACAGTGGCAGCTCCGGAGCTCACCTCAGCGGGGAGAAGGGGTCCGAAGCCGGAGGACATGTGACAGCTCCGGAGCACACCTCAGTGGGGAGGCCAGTCAGAAGCCGGAGGACACGTGGCAGCTCTTGAGCCCACCTCAGCGTGGAGGCCAAGTCTGGAGCCGGAGGACACGTGGCAGCTCCGGAGCTAACCTCAGCGGGGAGGCGGGGTCCGGAGCCAGAGGACACATGGCAGCTCCGAAGCCCACCTCAGGGGGGAGGCGAGGTCTGGAGCCGGAGGACACGTGACAGCTTCGGAGCCCACCTCAGTGGGGAGGCCAGGTCGGGAGCCAAAGGACACATGGCAGCTCCAGAGCCTGCCTCAGCAAGGAGGCAGGGTCCGGAGCCACTTCATGCCTGTACGCGGAGGGGGGGGTTCCCATTCTGCAGGGTACCGTCATAAACCTATGGAGGTTCTTCTACTAGAAGCGGGATTCGGTGAACGACTCCCCGCTCCCCAACTTCGACGGCGCCTGCGTCCAACTCCAGGCACAACAAACATGCTACTTCATCGTCCCTCTCCGGTGGTCGCTCAAAGGGTGGCATCAGGGATTATTTTACATCCGGAACGCGACAACGGAGCTCCCACGCTTCACCATCAATCCTGTAGTACTGAACGTGTCGTGGCCCGAAGGCGTATCCAACGGCGAGATGGTCGTGCTGGAGCTACTTATTGCCCGGTCGGAGGATCTTCAAGGAAGAGCCTTCACCGGCGCGACCCTTCTCCGTGTCTTCGTGGAGCGGAGGTTCCAGCCCCTTCGTGTCCGAGGGCATCCGATGTGGGAGTGTCTTGGCCCGACAGACCCAACGAGGGAGTCAGAGGTGGAGCTCTCTTCCTTGGAAGTTGCTGCGATGATTAGGGAACTCGGGGGGTAGCCTCGGCAGATGACGCCATCCTCCTCGTGCCCCCTTTGCTGCAGGCCCGCTCTGACACGACCCCATTGGTCTTGTCGAGCCAGGATCACACTGAGGGGTGCTGCGTTGCACAGCACCGTATAACACCCATCAAAGGTACAAAGCGGAATCGGAATTTTATTACATAAACAAGTTATAAACATGTTTACATCAAAATATGTTCAGGCTACACTCACGGGCGTAGACTAAGCATCGAGTGCACGTTCAGCCCTCGAACGTGTCCTTGCTAGCACACACACACACTAACTCTGCGGCGTGCACGACTCCCACTCGACGGGGTTCCCCTCCTGGGGTTCCGTCTCCTCTTCGGGAGTCCCTTCCTCATAGAACCCTGCAGAAGCTTCAAACACAAGCAGTGAGCACAAAGGCTCAGCAAGTCTGACCTGTCTCACCTAAACATGGAACTTCTACATGACGGTAATGGGTTACATGAGATAAAAATCATTTGCAAGGACTCGCCTAATTAGTAGAACCCTACTTTCAAGTTTTAGCAGCAGGTTGTGGAGAACCTTACGCTAAGGCACATGAGAGAGCCGCAATCAAACAAGAAACGCATTTCTCTCATGTCTCTGGCCCAAAGTTGAAAAGAACTTTAGTTAGCTCTAAGCTACAGCATATCATTAACAATCAATGTCCATCTTTCAATCAGCAACATTTTAACCTGTCACTAGCCTGTTCTTTCTACGTCACGGTACAGTGAACAAGTGGTACTCACTGACCGCGAGGGACGGCGATTATAATCGATTTACACCTGCAGGGTTACCCGAACAACCCGTCACGTACGCCCGTACTCGATGTTGCCTACAACAACCATCACGGACGCCGTACGCGACTACCTTTACCCGTTAGCCAAATGTTGAACCGGTCCAATCGTCCTGAGCAAGAGGTCTCTGCAAGCGCATCTCAGTGCCGCCAGCCGATTTACACCTCGAGCTCTCAACCTACCCTCTGAACGACCAGCTATGCCTCAACACCCAGCTACCCGAGTTACATCCGTTTCCCGGTTCCCATATAGCCGGTAGGTCTTCGGTACTGTTCTAGCTTGTTCAACAGGCCCGCACACGGCTCGGTCCTCAATCGACACAAGCGGAGCTACAGCACACAGGCCCCAAAGTCCTGCTGCCCTTACTCTCCGCTTGGTCTCATTTTCTTGCCATGTGTTTCATGTGCTATCACTACCCGAGTCGAGTGCCTCTAGCCTATGCTCGCGAGTAGTTCCAACTACTCGACTTGTACCGAATCCTACACTATCTTAGCATTGCAGTAGCTAACGGGGTTTGCAATCCTAAACCCAACCCATGGTTTTCTTGGTTATGCAATTGGGTTTCAACACAAGACTCTAATGCAAGGAATAAGGTATTCATGTATGTGCTCAAAACAGTAAAAATTTGTAAAAAGGTTAATGCAAACCGGAGCTTGCCTTGCTGCTCTTGGTCGTAGGCTAGCTGCTCCTCCGGAGTTACGAAGTCTAGGACTTCGGGTTCCTCCTCGACCTTAGCGACTACATGATAGAAACAATATATGTATCAACTTAAATGCATTTTGTCTTGAGTTTGAAGTTGTGAAGTCTATCACCTTTGCTAGACAGACCTAATGACTGTGAAACTTTTATTGTGGCTTGGTTACGACCTAAACAGAGACTTGGTCAAGTTTTAGTTGCAGCAAAGCTCATTGGAGCCCTCCACAATTAATTATGTCCTTGACCTTAATTGGAACTCTTAGGATGTTCTAGGGATTTTCATGAAACAAACTATGACTTTCTGAAAACTAGATTTTCAGAGGGTTCTAATGGAGTTGGTCTCACTTAATTTGGAAGTTCCTAACTAAAGATATGAGCTAAACAATTTCAGAGAGAATTCTGAAAATGTTTCTGAACATTTTCTATTTTCCCTGGAACAGTTTCACTAATCACACCATTAGGTGGATCAAATGAGCTCAAATGGATCTGAAATTTTTATGGTAGTTCAGGGATATTTTGGTGAACATCCCAGCAAAAATTCAGGATTTTCCTCCAAAGGATTCTCCAGTTAAAATTCCTAACAGTTTAAACTTTGAGGAATTAATTATGGAGAATTGAGGGTTTTCATGAAGTGAAACTTGATTTGCTGAAAAGTGCTCAAAGAGCTGAATCCAACAAAATTTGTTCACTCGATTTGGAGCTTTCTAGCCAAAGTTATGAGGATTTTAAGTTTGGAAGAATTCTGAAAATCGGGGAAAAAGTTTAAACTCTCGGGGGCCCGCGGGGACACGTGTCGAGCGCGGAGGTGTCCGGCACACCGGAGATACCACACGTGTCGAGCGCGGAGGTGTCCGGCACACCGGAGCTCACAGGGTATTTGCGCGCCAGCACAGCCGATCCCTGGCCACAGCCGGATCCCGATTCAAAATATCTCCCGCTGACAGCTGGGGTCCACCCCTTCGTCAACCTCCCGATGCCCGCGCTCTGCCGCCGAGGGACCTCGCCGGAGAGCTCGCCGCCGGCTTCTGTACAGCTCCAAACTTCTCGATTCTGGCCGCCCCTGCCTACTTTTACTGGGGGAACAGGATTCTAGGGTCCGCTGCTCATGACAATGGCCGGAGCATGGTCGGCGACGAGCTGCCACATCGGAAAGACTTCGGCCACGTCGGCTGACTTCCCTAGCACCTCCACTACTTAGGGAACTGGTCGGGAAGCATCAGTGGACCTCAGAGAAGGTCGACATGAGCTCGAGGCAGCTCGGGGAAGGCCCGAAATAGGTTCTCACCGTGCGCCCGATGCCTCCCGTTTATGCCGCCATTGGTAAACCTCGAATAACGCCGGGTACAGAGGTTCTCCGGCCCAGAGTTGTGAAGGCAACTTGTGCGTTACTGTGTCTAGCTTGTGTGAGAGCGGATTGAGGCCCTCTAATCCTCTCTAGAGCACGAATTAGATAGACTCGCACCCGAAGGTCGTTCTGCACACAGAAAGGGGAAACATGGAAATTCGCCGCCGGTGAGCAACCACTCGAGCTGTGGCTCGGGGATGAACAGCACCGGTCACCAGCGCGTCCAAGGGTGCCTTGGCTCGGGCGTGACAACGCCCTGGTTGGGCTGTCCGCGGGAGCCCGAGGTGCGGCGGTTCCAAGTCCCAAATTTGATCTTTCGGCACAGCCGATATTAATCGGTTTCAACTGAATTCTAGCAGCGGGGAGGACGGAGGAGGTCTCTAGTACCTTGCTGGGGCTCTGGAGTGGACGGAGGGAGCTGTGATTGGTGTTCTCCGATCGATTCCGAGCTGCGGAAAACTTCGGCCGGCGCTGAGTTCTTGCGGGGAAGAACGGCGATGCCTCGGCCGAGGAGGGGGGCAGGTGCCTTAAGAAGGCTCTGCACCGCCTCACGCCCGCGCGTGGGCAAGCAGCTGCTGGCGCGGCGGCTGCCCTCGGTGGCGATCGCAGCGGTGGCTCGGCGACCCGAGTGAGAAAAGTCACAGTCGGTTTGATCTGAGCAGTGGCTGACATGTGGGTCCCACTTCCAGTTTTAACCTCTGAAATTTACCCCTAATCACTGTTGTAAACAGTGAGCCCCATAATACCCCTGGTAATTCAAATTATTCACCCATGAACCATTTGAATTAATCAAAGTTCAAATTGGGTTTGGTTTGAGTGAATTTCAGCACAAGTGCAGTTTTGAGTTCAAATGAAGTTTGAATTTCCTCCACTTAGCTCATGTCAAGATCAACTCCAAATGGAGTGAAAATTGGTGTGTGAGCTCACAAAAATGTGCTGAGTAAGAATATGCCTCCCACTTTTAAATTCATGGGCTAAAAACAGTTTGAATTTAAATATGGTTTCAAACTGCCCTCTTTCTAACTATACCCAAAATGACCTCAAAAAGGTTTGGAATTTGGGTGAAACTTGGCATGGACATCCTTAGCAAAGTGTAGGAGTTTTCATATGTCCAGCCCACCTATATCACATGTGGGAAATACCACTTTTGCAATGTGTGAGTTTGTTCTCTAATGAGCATGTTGATGGTGGTTACTTGCTCTTCATTTGTGTTCATCATCTTTCCTCAAATGAGGTGTGTGGTGTGGTGATGAACACTTCAAATGTGTGCCAAAAACTGAGGCCCTTACATCCCTCCCCCCTTAAAAGAATCTCGTCCCGAGATTATAAGGTGAAAATGAGAGAGAGGACGGTGGAAAATTACCGGATATGCGACGTGAAAAATTCGGGGTAGTTAGTGCGAAGGAATTCTTCGCTCTCCCATGTCGCTTCGTCCATGGAGTGATTACTCCATAGAACCTTGTAGAACCACAACGTACGGTTGCGTGTGGTTCGGGCCTTTTCATCAATAATCTGCACCGGTTCCTCCCGATAGGTGAGATCCGGTTGCAGTTCTTTAATGTCTTCCAGCTGAACGGTAGTTGATAGCTTGAGACACTTCCTCAGCTGGGAAATGTGAAAGACGTCGTGCACACTGGAAAGTGCTTCTGGTAATTTCAGTCGGTATGCCACTGATCCACATCTTTCGGTAATCTGGAATGGACCGATGAATCGGGGTGCCAACTTTCCTCTCACCCCAAATCTATTTACGCCCTTCATGGGAGACACCCGTAGGTATACGTGATCTCCAACTTCGAATTGTAATGGGCGCCTTCTCCGGTCCGCATACTGTTTCTGACGGGATTGAGCGGCTTTTAGGTTCGCTTGAATTAGTCGAACCTTTTCTTCCGCGTTGTTGACAAGGTCAATCCCAAAGGTAACCGTTTCGCCAGACTCACACCAATTCAATGGTGTGCGGCATTTCCTACCGTATAGCGCCTCGTAGGGCGCCATCTTTATACTGGCTTGGTACCCATTGTTGTACGAGAACTCGGCCAACGGCAAGTGATCATCCCAATTCTTGCCGTGGTTGATAGCGCAAGCTCGTAGCATGTCTTCCAAGATCTGATTTACCCACTCCGTTTGCCCATCCATCTGCGGGTGGTAGGCTGAACTACGGATCAGCTTCGTCCCCAAGGCAGCGTGCAGCTGCTCCCAAAAAGGGACACAAATAAAGTGCCCCGATCCGATATGATGGTACGGGGTACGCCGTACAAGCATAGGATCCGTGAGATGTATAGTTCAGCGTACTTCTTGGCGTTGTAATTTGTGTTGACCGGGATGAAATGGGCAGCTTTGGTGAGCCGATCGACGATCACCCACACAGAATCATGTTTCTGCAAGGTGGTGGGTAAACCGACGATGAAATCCATGCTCCCGTCCTCCCACTTCCAGGCAGGAATGCCCAGTGGTTGCAGCAGTCCCGGTTTCCGCATATGGTCTGCCTTCACCCTTCGACATGTATCACACTCGGACACGTATTTTGCAGTCTCTCGCTTCATCCGTGTCCACCAAAACTTGCTTCTGAGTTCTTGATACATCTTTTTGCTGCCGGGGTGAATAGAAAATTTTGATAAGTGAGCCTCATCAAAAATTTTCTTCCGTAACTCCGGGTTTCAGGGTACGACGATCCGGTCCTTGAACCATAGGACGCCGTCTCCGTCCTTCCGGAAACACTTCAACTCCCCACTGTCTACACGTCCCCGCAAATGTGACATGCCCTTATCATTCTTCTGGGCTGCCGCTATCTCTTCATGGATGGTGGGGATCAAAGCTAGGTTGTAGAGAGCTCCGTGTGGAATCACATGTAGTGGTGGTTCGCTCTCTTCCAACGGTGTGATGGTCAGATTATTGACGTGTGACTTGCGGCTCAGCGCATCTGCCACTACGTTTGCCTTGCCCGGATGATAATGGATCTCTATCTCGTAATCCTTTATCAGTTCTAACCATCTTCGTTGCTTCATGTTCAGCTCCTTCTGAGTGAATATGTACTTGAGGCTTTTGTGGTCGGTATAAAAATGTACGAGGTTACCGAGTAGGTAGTGCCTCCACATTTTTAGTGCAAGTACCACGGCAGCGAGCTCCAAATCGTGAGTTGGATAATTTTGCTCATGGTTTCTAAGCTGCCGTGACCCATACGCGACCACCCTTCGGTCTTGCATCAGCACACATCTGAGCCCAATGCCGGATGCATCGCAGTACACATCGAACGGTTTTGTTGTGTCTGGCTGCGCCAAAACCGGTGCTGATGTCAGGTGCTTGACTAAAGCCTTGAATGCTGCTTCACATGCTGGACTCCAAACATATTTGGTAGCCTTCTTCAGCAGCTCTGTCATTGGCTTGGCAATCTTCGAGAAGTTCGGGATGAACCTCCGATAATATCCCGCGAGTCCGAGGAAACTCCGTACCTCATGAACAGTTCTCGGGGATTTCCAATTCAGCACTTGAGTGATCTTGCTCGGGTCCACAGCGATACCCTCCGCTGAGATGATATGCCCGAGGAAAGGCACTTGCGATATCCAAAACTCGCATTTGCTGAATTTTGCGTATAACTTGTGATCCCGCAGCCGTTGTAAGACTATACGCAGATGTTTCTTGTGATCTTCCTCCGACTTGGAATATACCAGGATGTCGTCGATGAAGACCACGACAAACTTGTCCAGCTCCGGCATGAATACCGAGTTCATCAAGTACATGAAGTGAGCTGGAGCATTGCTGAGGCCGAAGGACATAACCAGGTACTCATAAAGTCCATACCTCGTCGAGAAAGCCGTCTTCGGAATGTCCTCAGCCCTTATCTTAATCTGATGGTACCCAGATCTTAAATCCATCTTGGAAAAGATCTTTGCTTCGACCAACTGATCAAACAACATGTCAATCCGTGGCAACGGGTACTTGTTCTTGATGGTTACGGCATTTAATGGACGATAGTCCACGCAAAGCCGCAACGTCTCATCCTTCTTCTTGACAAATAACGCCGAACAGCCCCATGGCGAGGAGCTCGGCCTAATAAAACCCTTCTCCAGGAGGTCCGTGAGCTGAGTCTTCAGTTCAGCCAACTCCTTGGGTGCCATCTTGTACGGCCTTCGGGATATTGGCATGGTTCCCGGTGCAAGTTCAATCTTGAACTCCACCTCTCTATCGGGCGGCATCCCCGGCAAATCGTCCGGAAATACGTCAGGGAACTCTCGGACCACTGGAATATCCTCCAATCTGATGGTTGTGGCTTGATAGACACTTGGAAGTTTTATTTCTGGACTGTCCAGAAGTAATGAGTGAGACTCGTGCACTTCTGAGTTCAAGTGCACGACTCGGAGGACGGTGTCTAAAACAGCGCCGTGGCGGGTTAACCACGACATCCCTAAGATGACATCGACCTTTTGTCCCTCTAAGATTATGAGAGACGTAGGGTAGACTCTACCCTCTAAGCACAATGGTGCTTTTGGGACCATCATGCTTGCTGAGATTTTCCCACCCGGTGAACAGATCACATAAGGACTATCGGTGGGTAGTATTTGCAAGCTATACTTATCAATGAAAGCTTGTCTAATGAAGCTATGCGTGGCGCCTGAATCAAATAATATTATGGCGGGATGCTGGTGGAGTTGGAACATACCCGCAAGGATTGGCTCGCCCTCCGGCACGTCCTCAATGGCAAGCTGGTGGACAGTGCCAGGCCTAGGGTTTGCCCGCCGCGCATTAGTAGGGTTCCGGGGTTGATTCCTCCCCGGAAACTGTGGTGCCACTCCGCCGCCTTTCCTCTCCGGACAACTGCTTGCGAAGTGTCCTGGACGACCACACTTGTAACATGTGGCCGCTGCTGGTGGAGTGCTCGGTGGACGAAAGCCCGGCATGTGTTGCTGAGGTGCAAATGCACGCGGCATCGTCCGCTGCTGCTGTTGTTGTTGCTGTGGTACGGGCAGTGCCGGCCTGAATGCCGGTGAAGAGTACGGCCGACTGCGGAACGGCATCGGCCACGGTGGTGGCTGCCAGCGTGAACCTGATGGTGGGCGATTCACCATCCGAAACTTCTGAGAAGGACCGCCTCCTTCTCCGCTGCTCTGCGGCGCGCTTCGCTTTCGCTCTGCCGCCGCCAACTCCTTGCCCGAGTCCTCCTGAACAATCGCAGCATCAATGATGTCGTTGAGGCTGCCGCGATTGAACATCGCCAACTTGTCCTTCAGGAGCGGGTTAAGCCCTTGGTAAAAGTGGTCCCGCCTCTTCTCGTCCGTATCGGCGTGATACGACGCGTAGAGCGCGAGATCGTTGAACGCCCTGGAGTATTCCACCGCGTTCCTGCTCCCTTGTTGCAGGTGTAAGAACTCCTGCATCTTTCTCTTCATCAAACCTGGCGGTATGTGATAGGCCCTGAAGGCCGTCCGAAACTCCGTCCAGGTCATCACTCGGTCGGTGGGCTGTGAAGCACAGAAGTTGGCCCACCACGCGCGCGCGGATCCTTGGAGCTGCTGGACCGCGAACTGAGTCTTGCGCTGCTCGCTGATCTGGAGCAGTCCGAACTTCATCTCTATGGCGCGGAGCCAGTTGTCTGCGTCAAGTGGTTCATCCGCCCTTGAGAATACCGGGGGATGAGTCGCCAGGAAGTCAGAGTAGGAGCTCTGTTGACGCTCCTCACGGTCTTGACGTCTCTCTGGGCGAGACGTATTAGCAATAAGCGTTTGCAGCAACTCCGTGTGCTGCTGATGTGAGCCCGCCATTGCCGCGACGATGTCGGCCAATGTAACCGTTGGCAGTGGCGGTGGCGGTGTTTGCTGTTGCTGTTGCTGCGGCTGTCCCGAGGAGTCCGCGGGAGGTGGTTGGGAGGTCTCTCCCCCTTGACTGGTACCCCCAACGTCAGGGTTGGCACGAGTACGCGTCATTCTGAAATTCAAAACAGCAGCGATTAGCACATGTCTTACTTAAAATTCCATAAGCAACAGTAGGTATTGAAGTGACACATGATTAATTTGCACAACATTCACATATATTGATAAAGCATAAACTTTATACAAGATACATTATTCTCGGATCTCCGAGAAGTCGTGCTCATGTCGTCACTACCTATACATATGCTACTGTCTACACGACATGTCACCGATTACAAAAGTTGGGTTACGTTACCCTAGCTGCCCTACTTGGCAACCGTAACCCCCTACTCGGAGTAGAACTCGACCTCCTGCAGGTCGTCCTCCTCCGGTACCTCTGCTGGTGGCTCTGGATCTACCACCTCTTCACCCATCCCGGGTTCTCCCATTGCTGGAAGGCCCAAGACCACCGGTATGCCCAATACCGGAGGCACGAGGTCCTGCAAAGCATGCACCTCGTCCATAGCCTGGTTGTAGTCCTCTTCCCAGCCTTGTCCTTCCTCAATGGCGTCGTCCCGCTCTTGAGCAAGGTCCTCATTCTGCTGGGTCAGATTTTGTACCAGTTCTTGCAACGCCGCGATGTCAACACGGCTCTTCTTCTTTGCCTTCTTCAGACGATGCAACTGATTGTGTTGTTCATTCAGTCGCTTGATCGTCGGAAGGAGCACATTGCAGAGTGCGCTGTGAGCACTCTCGAAATGATCTCCACGGCTTGTGCTCTCCTTGAGCTTTGTGGCGAGATGCTCCGTATGAACAGCTTGACTGTCCATCACGGCATTTCCCGCCCTCATCTGGAGGCTGAGATTTGCCTCCGCGGGGTTGTACCTTGGGCAACCCGGATCCGTTGCCTCCAGGTACCTCTCTTCCCACACATGCTGAGCCCGTCCCTCCACCGGAACGAGTGCGTATGGAGTGCCCTCCATAGCCTGCACGTGTAGTTGGCAGAAACGTGACATGGTATCACGGGCTGCCACTTGCCACATCCCTTCCGGTTGTCTTCCTCTCACCGTGACGGTGAACGGCACCCAACCGGATGGCGTAGGTCCTGCAGGGACTTCGACATGGATCGTCCACGTCTTGTTCCCCTCTTCGCCTTCTTCCTTGGCGAAGTATTGCGGCATCTGGTTGTACCCGAAATATTGGAGCATTTGCCACAATGCTTCCAGGTAGCCGCTACAGTGAGAACAGTGGGACATCACCCACCCGTTCCCCAACTTCTTATCTGCTGTCATCTGTAAAAATATATTTGAACAAAGTCAAATATTTATTTAAACAGTAAACCATTGAGTTATAACATAAGACATGTCATTGAACCCATAAAACTGGAAACATAGTTCAAATTTTAACCAAATTTGACTGTTGATCTGCCGTTCCCATGACAGCCCTGACCAGTTTCCATTTCAACCTGATTTAGGCTATGTTGAAGGCAAAACCAATTCTGGAGCTCAACGTCAAAGTTAAAGCTAACTTCAATAGCTTTCCAGAAAGTATTTGCTTGGCCTAGTAGCTGTTCTGGTTCAAAGGTTATCAGATGTCAAAGTTAACAAAATTTCTGGAAACAATTGGACAGCACCTCCCTGCCTTAGGTACTGATTTGATCCAAGACTCCCAGTTACTTCTGTTCCTAATCTGACAAAACTTTCTGTGACAAAATTGTAACCCATCTCATAAGATTTCCAGAACTACCTCATTTTCTATTTTTGTATTTTTATGCAGGAAGTTATGCTTAATTTACAGAGAGTCTACAGAGAGTCTTTACTCTGTCCTGTTTTCTGGACAGTTTCAACCCTACTGCATTTTTCGAGTGGTCAAGGGATGAAACACCTCTGGACCTCAACAGAAGAGTTGTAAAGCTCTTCCATATCTTTCCAGAAATGTATCATACGATCCCAATCTCGAAAGAACTCAACCTCTAACCTCTGGTTAACTTCAACTTTAATTCAGCTGAAACAGAGTGCTCTGTCCTTAACAACCTATAAGTTGAAAACTTGTTACTTTGAATATCCTGTTTGAGAAAAGGAGTTACACCAAGTTTTACTGCTTTGGGTCCAAACCTTCAAGTTTTTAAATGAAGTTGTTCATTTAATGAGGTGTGACTTCGATGCGTCACTAGAGTATGTCGGTACTACGTCCTCACAAAGAAAAACCTATACCGGACTTAGCCGGCTTCGTTAATTCAGTGGCACTAAACGTCACTCGCACACGGATGCTACACGTCTACCGTTTCGTGGTCAGGCTACCTGAAGAAACTCAAACATTCGTCAGACTCAGCTGCACACCGAGCCCGGAATCGATACAGTTCGTACACCCGTCCGTCATCACTCGCCCGGATGTTCTCAAGCCAAACACGCCTTGAGTTACGTGTTCACGTTTCAGACCACGTGACAGGGTCTCCCAAGTTACACCACGCACGCCAGGGATAGACGTTGCTCAAATACCCCAAACGATATGAAGAGTCGTAGAGGATATCAAAGCGGGTCGGGTTACCTGCCACCCGTGGGGCTCCACCCTTCAGCTTGTGCGCACTGGTGGACAGCGCTTACGTGCACCCCCCAAGACATGAACGTCCCGAGATGCACGATTTTCCGACATAACAAATAGGTTAATATGCCACTTTCTATATGCTAATAACATCCTTATACAGGCTACTAACTCGTTCATCACTGGATTTTTGAAAAAGAAGACCTTTGTACTGTGTTAAACCTCAAGCGAGCTCTGATACCAACGCTGACACGACCCCATTGGTCTTGTCGAGCCAGGATCACGCTGAGGGGTGCTGCGTTGCACAGCACCGTATAACACCCGTCAAAGGTACAAAGCGGAAGCGGAATTTTATTACATAAACAAGTTATGAACATGTTTACATCAAAATAAGTTCAGGCTACACTCGCGGGCGTAGACTAAGCATCGAGTGCACGTTAAGCCCTCGAACGTGTCCTTGCTAGCACACACGCACACTAACTCTGCAGCGTGCACGACACCCACTCGATGGGGTTCCCCTCCTGGGGTTCCGTCTCCTCTTCGGGAGTCCCTTCCTCATAGAACCCTGCAGAAGCTTCAAACACAAGCGATGAGCACAAAGGCTCAGCAAGTCTGACCCGTCTCACCTAAACATGGAACTTCTACATGAGGGTAATGGGTTACATGAGATAAAAATCATTTGCAAGGACTCGCCTAATTAGTAGAACCTTACTTTCAAGTTGTGGAGAACCTTACGCTAAGGCACATGAGAGAGCCGCAATCAAACAAGAAACGCATTTTTCTCATGTCTCTTGCCCAAAGTTGAAAAGAACTTTAGTTAGCTCTAAGCTACAGCATATCATTAACAATCAATGTCCATCTTTCAATCAGCAACATTTTAACCTGTGACTAGCCTGTTCTTTCTACGTCACGGTACAGTGAACAAGTGGTACTCACTGACCGCGAGGGACGGCGATTATAATCGATTTACACCTGCAGGGTTACCCGAACAACCCGTCACGTACGCCCGTACTCCATGTTGCCTACAACAACCATCACGGACGCCGTACGCGACTACCTTTCACCCGTTAGCCAAATGTTGAACCGGTCCAATCGTCCCGAGCAAGAGGTCTCTGCACGCGCATCTCAGTGCCGCCAGCCGATTTACACCTCGAGCTCTCAACCTACCCTCTGAACGACCAGCTATGCCTCAACACCCAGCTACCCGAGTTACATCAGTTTCCCGGTTCCCATATAGCCGGTAGGTCTTCGGTACTGTTCTAGCTTGTTCAACAGGCCCGCACACGGCTCGGTCCTCAATCGACACAAGCAGAGCTACAGCACACAGGCCCCAAAGTCCTGCTGCCCTTACTCTCCGCTTGGTCTCATTTTCTTGCCATGTGTTTCATGTGCTATCACTACCCGAGTCGAGTGCCTCTAGCCTATGCTCGCGAGTAGTTCCAACTACTCGACTTGTACTGAATCCTACACTATCTTAGCATTGCAGTAGCTAACGGGGTTTGTAATCCTAAACCCAACCCATGGTTTTCTTGGTTATGCAATTGGGTTTCAACACAAGACTCTAATGCAAGGAATAAGGTATTCATGTATGTGCTTAAAACAGTAAAAATTTGTAAAAAGGTTAATGCAAACCGGAGCTTGCCTTGCTGCTCTTGGTCATAGGCTAGCTGCTCCTCCGGAGTTACGAAGTCTAGGACTTCGGGTTCCTCCTCGACCTTAGCGACTACATGATAGAAACAATATATGTATCAACTTAAATGCATTTTGTCTTGGGTTTGAAGTTGTGAAGTCTATCACCTTTGCTAGACAGACCTAATGACTGTGAAACTTTTATTGTGGCTTGGTTACAACCTAAACAGAGACTTGGTCAAGTTTTAGTTGCAGCAAAGCTCATTGGAGCCCTCCACAATTAATTATGTCCTTGACCTTAATTGGAACTCTTAGGGTGTTCTAGGGATTTTCATGAAACAAACTATGACTTTCTGAAAACTAGATTTTCAGAGGGTTCTAATGGAGTTGGTCTCACTTAATTTGGAAGTTCCTAACTAAAGATATGAGCTAAACAATTTCAGAGAGAATTCTGAAAATGTTTCTGAACATTTTCTATTTTCCCTGGAACAGTTTCACTAATCACACCATTAGGTGGATCAAATGAGCTCAAATGGATCTGAAATTTTTATGGTAGTTCAGGGATATTTTGGTGAACAACCCAGCAAAATTTCAGGATTTTCCTCCAAAGGATTCTCCAGTTAAAATTCCTAACAATTTAAATTTTGAGGAATTAATTATGGAGAATTGAGGGTTTTCATGAAGTGAAACTTGATTTGCTGAAAAGTGCTCAAATATCTGAATCCAACAAAATTTGGTTCACTCGATTTGGAGCTTTCTAGCCAAAGTTATGAGGATTTTAAGTTTGGAAGAATTCTGAAAATCGGGGAAAAAGTTTAAACTCTCGGGGGCCCGCGGGGACACGTGTCGAGCGCGGAGGTGTCCGGCACACCGGAGATACCACACGTGTCGAGCGCGGAGGTGTCCGGCACACCGGAGCTCAAAGGGTATTTGCGCGCCAGCACAGCCGATCCCCGGCCACAGCCGGATCCCGATTCAAAATATCTCCCGCTGACAGCTGGGGTCCACCCCTTCGTCAACCTCCCGATGCCCGCGCTCTGCCGCCGAGGGACCTCGCCGGAGAGCTCGCCGCCGGCTTCTGTACAGCTCCAAACTTCTCGATTCTGGCTGCTCCTGACTACTTTTACTCGGGGAACAGGATTCTAGGGTCCGCTGCTCATGACAATGGCCGGAGCATGGTCGGCGACGAGCCGCCACATCGAAAAGACTTCGGCCACGTCGGCTGACTTCCCTATCACCTCCACTACTTGGGGAACTGGTCGGGAAGCATCAGTGGACCTCAGAGAAGGTCGACATGAGCTCGAGGCAGCTCGGGGAAGGCCCGAAATAGGTCCTCACCGTGCGCCCGATGCCTCCCGTTTATGCCGCCATTGGTAAACCTCGAATTACGCCGGGTACAGAGGTTCTCCGGCCCAGAGTTGTGAAGGCAACTTGTGCGTTACCGTGTCTAGCTTGTGTGAGAACGGATTGAGGCCCTCTAATCCTTTCTAGAGCATGAATTAAACAGACTCACACCCGAAGGTCGTTCTGCACACAGAAAGGGGAAACATGGAAATTCGCCGCCGGTGAGCAACCACTCGAGCTGTGGCTCGGGGATGAACAGTGTAAAAGCCCAAGAAAAGGGACTTGCAAAAACTTTTTCTTCACCTCACAACACCACAGTTTTTATTGTGGACACCTTAGGAAAAGTTGTGAAGAGCAAGTAACCTCCATCAAAAGAATGATTAGAGGGGAAAGCCTTCACTTTCACAAAGTAGGATTTCTACACTTGAACATGAGAGGTTGAGCTCACCCCTAGAACTTAAAAAGTCTTGGGAAGGTTCAGTCCAAGTTTCATAGAAATCCAACACTTTTTGAGGCACTTTTTGGGTTATTTGAAAAAGAGGCCAATTTGAATGTAAATTCAAATTGCAGCAACTTTCATCACCCAAATTCAAAAGTTAGCTTCATATTCTTATTCAGCACATTTTTGTGAGCTCACACACCAATTTTCACTCCATTTGGAGTTGATCTTGACATGAGCTAAGTGGGACGAATTCAAACTTTAATTGAATTCAAAACTAAACTTGTGCTGAAATTCACCCAAGCCGAACCCAATTTGAATTCTATTCAATTGAAATGGCTCAGGGGTGAATAATTTGAATCACCAGGGGTATTATGGGGCTCACTGTTTACAACAGTGATTAGGAGTAAATTCCAGAGGTTAAAACCCCGGGTGGGACCCACGTGTCATAGAGGGGAGAAGGAGAAACTTGCACCCAAAGTCAGAGTCTCGGTGGGAAATTCCGCCGAGCAGCTGTCGGCTATGCCACCGAGCAGCTACCGGCGCCACCAGCTGCGTCCCTCTCTGCGCGCTGGCGCCCAGGGCGGCTGGCTCGTGCCCCACGCGATCGGCACCGCCTCGACCAAGCGGGAGTCGGCCGGCTTTATCTTCTCGCGGGCAAACCCGAGCAGCGGCATTGTTTCTCGCCGCAGCTCTCTGCTCAACCGGGAAAACCAGCAAAACCATCTCCTCCTTCGTCCCTGAGCTGCTAGACAGCCACCTGAGCTCGCACTCCACCTCTCCAACGCCAGAAACCTCGAGCTCCGACCTCCTTTACCCGAGAGCGATCGCCACAGCGGCGACTCAACCTCAGCCGAGAGTCAGGCGCCCGTGGGCAGCGTTCCACAGGCGTTTTCACGGTCCAGCAAGAGAGGCAACAGGAGCGCGCGACCACCGTGCGGCTCTCCTCCAAGTTTGGAAGCCAACCGTGAAGAATCTACAGAGAATTTCCAGTTTTTGCTCCGGCGACCGTAAACCAAACTTCCGGTACGGTTTCTTTAAATTCTCGCTCTATGGTCTTTCGGAGGTCATCAAATCTTGCACATAGACGCTGGACTAGCCGGCGATCAAGTTCTTTTATGCATCCGTAGCGTGAAACTGTCTAGGAGTGACGAATTTCAAGCTCGATCGAGGGCGGTCATGGCGGGCACGATCGGTCACACGGTGGCGACCGACTTGCCGCCATCCCTGAACCCTTTTGACACCTTGTCGAGCTTCCTAGAAACCACGGTGTTGTAGGGCCATTGTCGGTACACTGATGCTGTAGGGCCATTTGTTCGTGGTGTTGGCGGGTTTAGAAACCACGGTCGACGATGTCGAACCTCAACCGAGGCCGCGGCACGTCGCCGAGCTATTTCCGGTCACCCCCAGACCGACCTGACACCACCGACGTGTTCCTCGACGTCGACAACCCCCTGGCGGTGATTTTCAGACCATGGGAGGTCCCGCAGCGGTGAGCCGGCGAGCCCCGAGTCTGCTCCGGCGAGGTCGAAGACGAAGCCGGCTGGCCCACGTGTCAGCGGCTGAAGAATTTAAATCGGGATCGGGTGAGGCCAGGGATCGGCTGTGCTGGCGCGCGAATACCCTGTCAGCTCCGGTGTGCCGGACACCTCCACGCTCGACACGTGTGGTATCTCCGGTGTGCCGGACACCTCCGCGCTCGACACGTGTCCCCGCAGGCCCCGAGAGTTTAAACTTTTTCCCCGATTTTCAGGATTCTTCCAAACTTCAAATCCTCATAACTTTGGCTAGAAAGCTCCAAATCGAGTGAACCAAATTTGGTTGGATTTAGCTCTCTGAGCACTTTCCAGCAATACAAAATTCAGCTCATGAAAGTGAATAGTTTTCCAGAATTAAATCCCTAAAGTTTAAATTGTTGGGAATTTTATCTGGAGAACTACTTTATGAAAAATTCTGAAATTTGGCTGAAAGGTTCATTGGAGAATCCCTGAATCCCAGTAAAATTTTCAGACTCATCCAGGTTCATTTAGTTACCCTAATTGGGTGATTAAGGGAACTGCCCAGAGAAAATAGAAAGATGTACAGAAACATTTTTCAGATTTTCTCCAATCTTAATTAGGACATAACTCTCCGTAGGATTCTTCAAATAACATGAAACCAACTCCATTAGAACCATCTTAAAGTCTAGATTCCAGAAAGTCATGGTTGGAGCCATGAAAACCACTGGAATTATTCAGAGGCTCAAATATTGACCAAATGGGCTTTTATTTGTACAAGGTTCAAATAAACTTTGTTTCAAATGAAACTTGGTCAAGACTCTGGTTAGGATCCTACCAAGCCACAATAAAACTTTCAGAACCCCAGGGGAGGGCTAGCTAGAGTTATTAGTAAATAAGTATTCGAGTTTACACTTTGCATTTAAATTTACATATAGTATTGTATTCGACGTGTAGCCATTGAAGAAGAGACTCCGGAAGTGCTGGACTTCCTCCTTCCGGAAGAGGAACTAACCCCTTACCAGCAGCAACAAGGCAAGCCCCGGTTTGTATTAACCTTTTATAAGTCTTACTTTGTTACATGTGTCATATGAAGTATGTATGTGCATTAGGTATAGGATGAATGAAATCCCACTTGCATAACCAAAGGTTCCTAAAAGAGTGAGGGTAGTGTCTAAGACCTCGAGTAGACAGGCTATGCTTAATGAGTCATAGGACTTCGGTACAAGTCGAGTAGTTGGAATCTACTCGCGAGATAGGCTCGGGAAACATGGGTTCGGTTGAGTGATGTGAGATCACTTTAGTAATGAAAATGAGACTAGGCAGGGGCTAGGGCGCAGCAAGAGAGAGTCTTGTGTGCGCGGCCCTGCCCGTGTCGATTGAGGACCGATCCGTGTGCGGCCCTGCTGAACAAGTATTGAACGTACCGAAGGCATATCGGATATATGGGCCCCGATAAACTGATGTAGCCTAAATCTCCGGGCATCGAGGCATAACGCACCGATTTATAGGTGTAGGCTGAGGGCAGCAAGGTGGAAATCTGCCAACGGGCATAGAGAGATGCTCCGTGTGGGGAACCTCCTGCTCGTTTCGGTGCGACTGGTTCGACGTTTGGGCTGTTGGGTGAAAGGTTGTCCCGTATGACATCGAGTGAGCGTGCTGTGCAGCTCCACGGATGGGCGTACGTGACGTGCTCTTTGGGTTTCCCTGCAGGTGTATATCAAGTCGATTCGCCGTCCCTCACGGTGACGAGTACCGCTTGTTCACTGCATCGTAACATAGAATAACGCATGAAATGTTATGATTCAATATTGCTGGTATGATATAAGTGTGTTGCTACATGTGTACCACCAAATATTGCTTACTAAATTTCAGCTTCATGAACTGTTAACCTACTGCTAAAAGATGAACTAAGGATGAACTTGTAGGCGTGTCCATTTGCTGCAACATTGCTATCCTATGTCATGGTACCCCTCATGTAGAGTTGCATGCTTAGGTGAGTCGGTTAAGCCTTGCTGAGCCTTCGTGCTCATGGTTGCTGCTTAAGTGTTTTTCAGGTGAGGAGCCACCCACGGACTCAGAGTACGAGTCCACCGGCGAGGGTTACTCTCCATCCGGGACCACGGCTGAGTGGGAGCCGTACACGCCGCGCTGAGCTGAGACGTGCAGCTAGTGTGGGTTGCCCTAGGGCTGGGCAACCGAATTTTGCTAGATAGGCGGGTGTGAGTTGTACAATAGAAACTTCCGCTGTGTAATAAAGACTCTAGTTTGTAACTGAGAAGTGTACTACTTTGTACCTTCAGTTTGTTTTCCCTTGTAATATAATGTGTTCTTATGACGTGTGCTGTCGGGTGACGCACTGCGCGGCACCACCCTCTGCGATCCTGGATGAGCGGATTCCGGTCCGCCACAGCCTGGTATCAGAGCAGCATTGGGGACAGCACAGTACTTAAGGACTGCATTATGGGGAAAACTTAGGTATACGGTGAGGATTCGGTAGTTGCCCAAGTAAGGACTATACTAGCATAGTTACTTAAAGTGGCAAAGACTAACTTATGTGTTATAATTCTGAATTTCAATTATGTAACGACGCACCTACGCTCTGGTAAGTACGGTAAGGAACGCCACCGAAAGCGGTTCAATTTCGGTTAGCTCCCCCTGACGAGGAACGTGGTTCAGGGATTGATCTCACAGCTTGGTGTGAGATGTCAATATGAAGCTCTTGGACTCTTCATGTCCCTGAATTCATATGAAACGCTAATCCCTAGCGTGCACTAGGCAAGTAAGTGGAGACCCCATCGCGTGGTCAGTAACGCGAGAGTGTGTTCGTCTGGAAATAGCCCAGGAGGACATACGCAGCGCTTGCCATCGGCGTGCCCTGCAGGGCAGTAGGTGGTATCTGTTGGGTTGATAACATTCCCAACCGTGACGACCCGTTCATGACCTACTCGGGTTCCCCGTCGTGTGGTGTTGAAACACGATCACGTACCTTGAGACGTGACCTAACTCAAGGACGGCCGTATGACAATGATACGGGCGTTTGTATTTACTTTCAAATATGGAACTGCCTGAAATGAATAACCATTGAGTGCACCATTATTGTGTGGTCTTCTGCAGGTACTAACCACGTAAGTATCCCTGTAGTAAATGTGTGCGAGAGACCGTTTAGTGCCACATTTGAGACGTATATGCCGGTAAAATCCGGTTAGGATTTTCTTTTGTGAGGAACGTAGTACCGAGATATTGTAGGCATATGCATGATAATAATGATAACAAAGAATTAAAATCTATAGGTTCAACATTTAGTACCCTGGTTGGGTATAAGAATGGGATAGTGGAGCAATATAGCCAAAAGTATGAAAAGCAGAGTGCTCTGTTTTGGGCAGCAAGGTTGCCGAACTTTAACAGAGCACAACTCACAGGTCTTTTAGCCCAGAGAGGTGTGCTATATAGTTCTGGAAAGGTATTGAAGTACTCTATAACTTTGTTGTAGACTTCCAGAGCTGAAACACACCTTAAGGTGGCTGAAATCCCAGAGGAAGGTAAACTGTCCAGAACCAGGACAGAGTAAAACATTCTCTGAACTGTTCTGTTTTTCAAACATAACTCCCAGTAGAAAAATCAAAAATTGTCATATAATACCTCCTGATAGAGAGTAGAAGATGTGTGACATCTTTGCAATTCAAAGATTCTGAAATTTCAGCACAGAATTAATGGAAATCAGGGTTGAAAACAGCCACTTTCCAATGGAGGTGCTGTTAAAATTCTTCCAGTAATTCTGCTGACTTTGATTTAGCATAACTTTTTAACCAAATCTGATCTGAGGGCAAATGAGTACTCGTTGTAAAGATACTGAAGTTAACTTTAACTTTGGTATTCAACTTGAGTCATGAAAATGCCCAGAACCAGATCAAAACTTGGAATAGGTAGAAACTGGTCATTCTGACAGAAGGATGACAGTTGAACTTATTGGAGAGGGTGTGGTACCCTAAGGGTGGTATACGTGATGACAACGCGATAGTAATGTCTCGTGGTGGCCAAACCTAGTTATGGTGAGCATCCAAAGTGGAGGTTCATCAAGTTGGATTAACTAGCTTGTGTTTGGTCTGGTAATGGTGTAACTTGTGCAAAGTTATTACATTATCTACTTACGAGATATATCGCATGTTTTGTTGTCGTAATATTTTTACGCCCATTTTAATTGAACTGCACGAAAGTGTTGCGGGACTGATGTTATTGTCGTATGGTTGCAGATGGTTCGCACTAGGACCACGCACGAGGTTGGTGGCTCTAGCCAACAGGGAGGTGATGACTCCCAGCCACCGGCCTACGACAGCACCCCGCAGCAGCAGCCACCACCGCCGCCTCCGCTCACTCTAGCGGATGTGATTGGGGCACTGGTGGGAGGTCGTGAGGAGCAGACCGACCTGCTCCGCACGATCGTGCAGAATACGTCCCAGGCGGGGGGATGTCAAGAAAGAGGGCCTCGGGAGCCCCGTGATGTGTCGTACTCAGATTTCATGAGTACACACCCTCCAGTGTTCACCGAAGCTGAGGAACCACTGGAGGCGGATAACTGGCTGCGAACCATCGAGTCCAAGTTCGGGCTGCTCCAATGTACGGAGCGGCAGAAGACTCTGTTCGCAGCACAGCAGCTCCACGGTGCCGCTGGTGCGTGGTGGGCGAATTATGTCGCCTTACGTCCGGCTGGCCATGCCGTGGAATGGCAAGAGTTCCGGGAGGCGTTCCGCGCCTACCACATTCCTTCCGGAATAATGAAGAGGAAGTTCCGAGAATTCTTGGAGCTGAAGCAGGGTGGGAGGAGTGCCCACAACTACTCCCGTGCCTTTAACCATCTGGCGCAGTATGCGTCAGACAACATCTCCACGGAGGAGAAGAAGAGGGAGCACTTCTATCGGGGGGTTACACCCCGAAATGAAGACCCACCTCGTACAGTGGAACCGCGGCACATTCAACGACCTAGTCAATGCCGCGATCATGCAAGAGGACGCTCAGCGGGAGTTAGCAGCTGAGCAGAGGAAGCGCAGCGCTCCACCTAGCAGCGGTGGTGGCGCGCCCCAGAAGTATCGTATGGTGTATCGGACACCATCCGGCCAGCAGTGGCATCCACCGGCGCGACCTCAACGATTCGGGGGACGTCCGTTCCAGTCGCCCTCGTTCCGTCCGCCGATGCCACCACCAAGACAGCAACAGCAGCAGCAGACGGTACCCCGGGCGTTTCCACCGCCACAACGCGCCCCGGGATTCCGTCCACCGATCAGCGGGGGACCACCCCGTTTCACCTGCTTCACGTGTGTCCAGGTGGGCCACTTCGCGAAGGACTGTCCCCAGGGGCAGCAGAGCAGCGGGCAAGCCCAACTCCAGGGCGGTGCTCGAGGCCGACCTCCGGTGAAGAAGGTTGGTCAGCGGACTGGAGGCGTCCGCAACCTCGACAATGAGGACGCCCCAGAAGGAGACAACGCGCTGGCGGGTACGTTCACTCTCAACCATCAAGCCATCATAATATTATTTGATTCTGGTGCAACCCACAACTTTATAAGTGCATCATATGTGGCTAAGCATCAGCTGGAAGCCTTTCCAACCGAGTGTTCTTATATGATCTGCTCATCGGGCGGAAAGATTTCAGCAACTATGATGGTTCCAAAAGCACCATTATGCTTAGGTGGGAAGATATATCCCACCACTATGATTATCTTAGGGGGGCAGAAGATTGATGCAATCTTGGGAATGTCATGGCTAAGTTACCATGGCGCTGTCCTGGAAACTCTAACACGGACGGTTCACCTCAACTCCTCGTTACACCGTCCGCAGTCCCTCCTACTAGATAACCCCGTCCGGGAGGTTTCAGCAGTCAACAATACTGAAGCTCTCAAGTTGGAGGACATTCCCGTAGTCCGGGAGTACCCCGACGTGTTCCCGGATGATCTTCCGGGCATGCCACCTAAGCGGGATGTCGAGTTCAAGATCGAGCTCGCACCCGGGACTACGCCTATATCACGGAAACCATACAAGATGGCTCCAAATCAGCTGGCGGAACTGAAAGAACAGCTCAATGATCTGCTGAGCAAGGGTTTCATTAGGCCGAGTTCCTCGCCTTGGGGATGCTCGGCGCTGTTCGTGAAGAAGAAAGATGAAACCCTGAGGCTGTGTGTGGACTACCGGCCGCTCAACGCCGTCACCATCAAGAATAAGTACCCACTGCCCCGCATCGACATATTGTTTGATCAACTTTTGGGTGCAAGTGTGTTCTCAAAGATGGACCTTCGCTCTGGATATCACCAGATCAAGATCCGGGCGGAGGATATCCCGAAGACAGCGTTCTCGATGAGATACGGCTTATACGAATATCTCGTCATGTCCTTTGGTCTCACAAACGCTCCAGCCCATTTCATGTATCTCATGAACTCGGTGTTCATGCCGGAGCTGGACAAGTTCGTGGTAGTGTTCATCGATGATATCTTGGTTTACTCCAAGACAGAAGCCGAACATGCCGAACACTTGCGGATCGTTCTTCAACGATTGCGAGACCACAAGCTTTATGCCAAGTTCAGCAAATGCGAATTTTGGATCAGCCAAGTGCCATTCTTGGGACATATCATCTCAGCTGAAGGCATTGCGGTTGACCCAAGTAAAATAGAGCAAGTGTTGAAATGGAAAGCTCCCACTTCAGTTCATGAAGTCAGAAGCTTCCTCGGGTTAGCGGGATACTACCGGAGATTCATTCCAAGCTTCTCCAAGCTCGCTAAGCCGATGACAGAGTTGCTGAAGAAAGGGACGAAATATGTTTGGAACACGGCGTGTGAAGGAGCGTTCCGAACATTGGTGAAGCATCTCACAACAGCCCCGGTGTTAGCTCAGCCGGATACAACAAAGCCCTTCGACGTGTATTGTGACGCGTCCGGTATTGGGCTCGGCTGCGTGTTGATGCAGGAAGGACGTGTGGTCGCTTATGGCTCACGCCAACTTCGGAACCATGAGCAGAATTATCCCACTCATGACCTTGAGCTTGCTGCAGTGGTTTTGGCGCTGAAAATGTGGAGGCACTATCTCCTGGGGAATTTGGTGCATCTCTACACCGACCACAAGAGCTTGAAATACATTTTCACCCAGAAGGAGCTGAACATGAGGCAGAGGAGGTGGTTAGAACTGATCAAAGATTATGAGATTGAGATCCATTACCACCCCGGCAAGGCGAATGTGGTTGCCGACGCGCTGAGTCGGAAATCACATGTCCATCACCTCACCATTCTACTGGTGGAGGAGGAAGAGCCAAGTTTATACTTGGTTCCTTATGGATCGCTGTACAACCTTGCCCTCATCCCTACCATTAGGGAGGACATCATTGCAGCTCAGAAGACGGATAAAGGCATGGCACATCTCCGGAGACGTATGGACAACGGGGAAATCAAATGTTTCCAGAAGGATGATGAGGGGACGCTGTGGTTCAATGACCGCATAGTCGTACCCCGGGATATGGAGTTGAGAAAGAAGATCCTCGATGAAGCTCACTTGTCCAAGTACTCCATTCATCCGGGCAGCAAAAAATGTACCAAGATTTGAAAAAGAAATTTTGGTGGACACGGATGAAGCGGGAGGTAGCTAAGTACGTATCCGAGTGCGATACGTGTAGACGAGTGAAAGCTGATCACATGAAGAAATCAGGGCTGTTGCAACCCCTGAAGATCCCGGCATGGAAATGGGAAGATGTGAGCATGGATTTCATTATGGGATTACCCCTAACATCCAACAAGCATGATTCCATATGGGTAATCGTTGATCGGTTAACCAAGACGGCTCATTTCATCCCGGTGAATACACGTTACAATGCCGGCAAATATGTGGAGCTGTACATAGCAATGATTCTATGCCTATACGGGGTACCCAAGACCATTGTCTCAGATCGAGGTGCATTATTTGTATCTCGCTTTTGGGAGCAGCTACACGCTGCATTGGGTACTAAGTTGATCAGGAGCTCCGCCTATCATCCTCAGACAGATGGCCAGACAGAGAGGTTGAATCAAGTTCTGGAAGACATGTTGAGAGCATGTGCCATCCACCATGGTAGGAACTGGGATGATCACCTACCATTGGCGGAATTCTCGTACAACAACGGCTATCAGGCGAGTATCAAAATGGCACCTTATGAAGCTCTCTACGGTCGTAAATGCCGCACCCCATTAAATTGGTGCGAGTCCGGTGAAAGGGTCACATTCGGGGTTGATGTGGTGAACGACGCCGAAGAGTGCGTTCGGACAATTCAAGCCAATTTGAAGGCCGCTCAATCCCGACAGAAGAGCTATGCTGATAAGAGGCGTAGACCGTTGCACTTCGACGTTGGGAAACACGTGTACCTCCGCGTGTCTCCGATGAAGGGCGTGCACTGGTTCGGTGTGAAGGGGAAGCTCGCTCCCCGTTTTATTGGACCCTACACTATCACCGAGAAGTGTGGACCAGCGGCGTATCGATTGGAACTACCGGCATCTCTGGCTGGTGTCCATGATGTTTTCCATGTTTCGCAACTGCGAAAATGCTTGAAGCATACAGCTGCTGTTCCTACCGAAGAGATCGGCGAGCTGAAACCGGATTTAACATATGAGAAGTATTCGGTGGGAATTCTTGATGAGAAAGCCCGAACCACTCGTAGCAGAACGTTGTGGTTCTACAAAATACTCTGGAGCAACCACACCGCCGAAGAAGCGACGTGGGAAAGCAAGGAGTTCCTTCGCTCAAATCACCCGGAGTTCATGGCTTCTCAACACGGGTAAGTCCCTATTACATCGCTATCTCTTCTTTTGGTAATCTCGGGACGAGATTCTTTTAATGGGGGAGGGATGTAAAAGCCCAAGAAAAGGGACTTGCAAAAACTTTTTCTTCACCTCACAACACCACAGTTTTTATTGTGGACACCATAGGAAATGTTGTGAAGAGCAAGTAACCTCCATCAAAAGAATGATTAGAGGGGAAAGCCTTCACTTTCAAAACTGTGGTGAACATGAGAGGTTGAGCTCACCCCTAGAACTTAAAAAGTCTTGGGAAGGTTCAGTCCAAGTTTCATAGAAATCCAACACTTTTTGAGGCACTTTTTGGGTTATTTGAAAAAGAGGCCAATTTGAATGTAAATTCAAATTGCAGCAACTTTCATCACCCAAATTCAAAAGTTAGCTTCATATTCTTATTCAGCACATTTTTGTGAGCTCACACACCAATTTTCACTCCATTTGGAGTTGATCTTGACATGAGCTAAGTGGGACGAATTCAAACTGTATTTGAATTCAAAACTAAACTTGTGCTGAAATTCACCCAAGCCGAACCCAATTTGAATTCTATTCAATTCAAATGGCTCAGGGGTGAATAATTTGAATCACCAGGGGTATTATGGGGCTCACTGTTTACAACAGTGATTAGGAGTAAATTCCAGAGGTTAAAACCCCGGGTGGGACCCACGTGTCATAGAGGGGAGAAGGAGAAACTTGCACCCAAAGTCAGAGTCTCGGTGGGAAATTCCACCAAGCAGCTGTCGGCTATGCCACCGAGCAGCTACCGGCGCCACCAGCTGTTTCCCTCTCCGCGTGCTGGCGCCCAGGGCGGCTGGCTCGCGCCCCCACGCGACCGGCACCGCCTCGACCAAGCGGGAGTCGGCCGGCTTTATCTTCTCACAGGCAAACCCGAGCAGCGGCATTGTTTCTCGCCGCAGCTCTCTGCACAACCGGGAAAACCAGCAAAACCATCTCCTCCTTCGTCCCTGAGCTGCTAGACAGCCACCTGAGCTCGCACTCCACCTCTCCAACGCCAGAAACCTCGAGCTCCGACCTCCTTTGCCCGAGAGCGATCGCCACAGCGGCGACTCAACCTCAGCCGAGAGTCAGGCGCCCGTGGGCAGCGTTCCACAGGCGTTTTCACGGTCCAGTGAGAGAGGCAACAGGAGCGCGCAACCACCGTGCGGCTCTCCTCCAAGTTTGGAAGCCAACCGTGAAGAATCTACAGAGAATTTCCAGTTTTTGCTCCGGCGACCGTAAACCAAACTTCTGGTACGGTTTCTTTAAATTCTCGCTCTATGGTCTTTCGGAGGTCATCAAATCTTGCACATAGACGCTGGACTAGCCGGCGATCAAGTTCTTTTATGCATCTGTAGCGTGAAACTGTCTAGGAGTGACGAATTTCAAGCTCGATCGAGGGCGGTCATGGCGGGCACGATTGGTCACACGGTGCCGACCGACTTGCCACCATCCCTGAACCCTTTTGACACCTTGTCGAGCTTCCTAGAAGTACACTGATGCTGTAGGGCCGTTTGTTCGAGGTGTTGGCAGGTTTAGAAACCATGGTCGACGGTGTCGAACCTCAACCGAGGCCGCGGCACGTCGCCGAGCTATTTCCGGTCACCCCCAGACCGACCTGACACCACCGACGTGTTCCTCGACGTCGACAACCCCCTGGCGGTGATTTTCAGACCATGGGAGGTCCCGCAGCGGCGAGCCGGCGAGCCCCGAGTCTTCTCCGGCGAGGTCGGCGGCGCGGCCGCGAGAGAACGGAGGGAGGAAGACGAAGCCGGCTGGCCCACGTGTCAGCGGCTGAAGAATTTAAATCGGGATCGGGTGAGGCCAGGGATCGGCTGTGCTGGCGCGCGAATACCCTGTGAGCTCCGGTGTGCCGGACACCTCCGTGCTCGACACGTGTGGTATCTCCGGTATGCCGGACACCTCCGCGCTCGACACGTGTCCCCGCAGGCCCCGAGAGTTTAAACTTTTTCCCCGATTTTCAGGATTCTTCCAAACTTCAAATCCTCATAACTTTGGCTAGAAAGCTCCAAATTGAGTGAACCAAATTTGGTTGGATTTAGTTCTCTGAGCACTTTCCAGCAATACCAAATTCAGGTCATGAAAGTGAATAGTTTTCCAGAATTAAATCCGTAAAGTTTAAATTGTTGGGAATTTTATCTGAAGAACTACTTTATGAAAAATTATGAAATTTGGCTGAAAGGTTCGTTGGAGAATCCCTGAATCCCAGTAAAATTTTCAGACTCATCCAGGTTCATTTAGTTACCCTAATTGGGTGATTAATGGAACTGCCCAGAGAAAATAGAAAGATGTACAGAAACATTTTTCAGATTTTCTCCAATCTTAATTAGGACATAACTCTCCGTAGGATTCTTCAAATAACATGAAACCAACTCCATTAGAACCATCTTAAAGTCTAGATTCCAGAAAGTCATGGTTGGAGCCATGAAAACCACTGGAATTATTCAGAGGCTCAAATATTGACCAAATGGGCTTTTATTTGTACAAGGTTCAAATAAACTTTGTTTCAAATGAAACTTGGTCAAGACTCTGGTTAGGATCCTACCAAGCCACAATAAAACTTTAAGAACCCCAGGGGAGGGCTAGCTAGAGTTATTAGTAAATAAGTATTCGAGTTTACACTTTGCATTTAAATTTACATATAGTATTGTATTCGACGTGTAGCCATTGAAGAAGAGACTCTGGAAGTGCTGGACTTCCTCCTTCCGGAAGAGGAACTAACCCCTGACCAGCAGCAACAAGGCAAGCCCCGGTTTGCATTAACCTTTTATAAGTCTTACTTTGTTACATGTGTCATATGAAGTATGTATGTGCATTAGGTATAGGATGAACTAAATCCCACTTGCATAACCAAAGGTTCCTAAAAGAGTGAGGGTAGTATCTAAGACCTCGAGTAGACAGGCTATGCTTAATGAGTCATAGGACTTCGGTACAAGTCGAGTAGTTGGAATCTACTCGCGAGATAGGCTTGGGACACACGGGTTCGGTTGAGTGATGTGAGATCACTTTAGTAATGAAAATGAGACTAGGCAGGGGCTAGGGCGCAGCAAGAGAGAGTCTTGTGTGCGCGGCCCTGCCCGTGTCGATTGAGGACCGATCCGTGTGCGGCCCTGCTGAACAAGTATTGAACGTACCGAAGGTATATCGGATATATGGGCCCCGATAAACTGATGTAGCCTAAACCTCCGGGCGTCGAGGCATAACGCACCGATTTATAGGTGTAGGCTGAGGGCAGCAAGGTGGAAATCTGCCAACGGGCATAGAGAGATGCTCCGTGTGGGGAACCTCCTGCTCGTTTCGGTGCGACCGGTTCGACGTTTGGGCTGTTGGGTGAAAGGTTGTCCCGTACGACATCGAGTGAGCGTGCTGTGCAGCTCCACGGATGGGCGTACGTGACGTGCTCTTTGGGTTTCCCTGCAGGTGTATATCGAGTCGATTCGCCGTCCCTCGCGGTGACGAGTACCGCTTGTTCACTGCGTCGTAACGTAGAATAACGCATGAAATGTTATGATTCAATATTGCTGGTATGATATAAGTGTGTTGCTACATGTGTGCCACCAAATATTGCTTACTAAATTTCAGCTTCATGAACTGTTAACCTGCTGCTAAAAGATGAACTAAGGATGAACTTGTAGGCGTGTCCATTTGCTGCAACATTGCTATCCTATGTCATGGTACCCCTCATGTAGAGTTGCATGCTTAGGTGAGTCGGTTAAGCCTTGCTGAGCCTTCGTGCTCATGGTTGCTGCTTAAGTGTTTTTCAGGTGAGGAGCCACCCACGGACTCGGAGTACGAGTCCACCGGCGAGGGTTACCCTCCATCGGGGACCACGGCTGAGTGGGAGCCATACACGCTGCGCTGAGCTGAGACGTGCAGCTAGTGTGGGTTGCCCTAGGGCTGGGCAACCGACTTTTGCTAGATAGGCGGGCGTGAGTTGTACAATAGAAACTTCCGCTGTGTAATAAAGACTCTAGTTTGTAACTGAGAAGTGTACTACTTTGTACCTTCAGTTTGTTTTCACTTGTAATATAATGTGTTCTTATGACGTGTGCTGTCGGGTGACGCACCGCGCGGCACCACCCTCTGCGATCCTGGATGAGCGGATTCCGGTCCGCCACAAACAGCACCGGTCACCAGCGCGTCCAAGGGTGCCTTGGCTCGGGCGTGACAACGCCCTGGTTGGGCTGTCCGCGGGAGCCCGAGGTGCGGCGGTTCCAAGTCCCAAATTTGATCTTTTGGCACAGCCGATATTAATCGGTTTCAACTGAATTCTAGCAGCGGGGAGGACGGAGGAGGTCTCTAGTACCTTGCTGGGGCTCTGGAGTGGACGGAGGGAGCTGTGATTGGCGTTCTCCCATCGATTCCGAGCTGCGGAAAACTTCGGCCGGCGCTGAGTTCTTGCGGGGAAGAACGGCGATGCCTCGTCCGAGGAGGGGGGCAGGCGCCTTAAGAAGGCTCTGCACCGCCTCACGCCCACGCGTGGGCAAGCAGCTGCTGGCGCGGCGGCTGCCCTCGGTGGCGATCGCAGCGGTGGCTCGGCGACCCGAGTGAGAAAAGTCTCAGTCGGTTTGATCTGAGCAGTGGCTGACATGTGGGTCCCACTTCCAGTTTTAACCTCTGAAATTTACTCCTAATCACTGTTGTAAACAGTGAGCCCCATAATACCCCTGGTAATTCAAATTATTCACCCATGAACCATTTGAATTGATCAAAGTTCAAATTGGGTTTGGTTTGAGTGAATTTCAGCACAAGTGCAGTTTTGAGTTCAAATGAAGTTTGAATTTCCCCCACTTAGCTCATGTCATGATCAACTCCAAATGGAGTGAAAATTGGTGTGTGAGATCACAAAAATGTGCTGAGTTAGAATATGCCTCCCACTTTTAAATTCATGGGCTAAAAACAGTTTGAATTTAAATATGGTTTCAAACTGCCCTCTTTCTAACTATACCCAAAATGACCTCAAAAAGGTTTGGAATTTGGGTGAAACTTGGCATGGACATCCTTAGGAAAGTGTAGGAGTTTTCATATGTCCAGCCCACCTATATCACATGTGGGAAATACCACTTTTGCAATGTGTGAGTTTGTTCTCTAATGAGCATGTTGATGGTGGTTACTTGCTCTTCATTTGTGTTCATCATCTTTCCTCAAATGAGGTGTGTGGTGTGGTGATGAACATTTCAAATGTGTGCCAAAAACTGAGGCCCTTACACGCTCTTCGCTCGTCCATGCATTGATCCACATGGGTCATCCCTAATTTGGGGCACCGCATGAGAGGTGCACCGCCCGTTCCCTCCGATCTGAGCCTGTCCGCGGATGTTGAGGAAGGGGCTATACATCATCGCTCAAAGAGGTGTGAACCCTGTTCACATCATGCTGGCGTTCGGTGGTGAGGACGCACGGTCTTCCTACTATTTTTTGTGATGCAGGAGTTTGGACCCGGGTGTCGGCGTTCCTGTCAAGAAGCAGGTGGGGGAGCGGTTGCCCTCGCCTGTGGTCATCTATGTGGGTCTGGAGTCAGCTGGAGCCCTGGCTGCTGATGCTGCCGGGTCAGCCATTGACCCAGCGCCGCTGCTTCCCGCCTCCGCTAAAGTCGGAACGGCGCCAAGGGGCTCGGGCTCCCCGTAGCTATTTGTGCATGATGGCAGGGCGATTGGTGAGGGATCAATTCCGGCTTCGTCCGGCCTTTTGGGAGGTGAGCCCCTTGCCAATCATTGAGTGGTTGGGACCGAGTCTGCCCAGGGCCCGGCCCTGGGTGCCTTTCGGGAGGGGCTTGTCCTTGCCCCTGGGAGCTCGGCCTTCGAGCATGGGTCACCGACCATGGGGTCCCACTTGGACGGTTCTGATTCTGCCCGCGAGGTTCCTGCTCCTGGCGTCGAGGAGCCAGCGCTGAAGGCCAACCGAGATGGCCCCGCCCTTACCCTGGACGCCTCGTCTTCTGAGCTTGCGGCATGTGAGCAGGCTTACAAAGAAAGAGAGAGCTCCTGCACAAATCTTGGTGTTGCTCGGGTGAGCCTCGTCGACGGGTACGAGCGCATGGGCGGCGCGCTCGACCGACTTCAGAGGATGGCTCCTGGTGGACGGGTAGGAACCTTGGCTCTGCCTTCACCGTTTTTGTCGGTGCTTTGTTTTACCTTGGGATTTTCCTGATTTTGCAGGGGCTGGTCCCGTGGGCGACCGAGGGGTCGTGACATGCTTGGGAGAATGAGCTTTGTCAGGAAGGCAGAGACCGAGCTGCCAGCGGTGCAGGCGGAGATCGCACGAGTCCGTGAGGAGGCAGCGCGGGCTGCTGAGGAGGAGGTAATTGCGACCGCCAAGGTGACGGCAGCTGCCGCTGAGCTTGCATGAGCTCAGGAGGAGGCCCTGGCCACCTCAGATGAGGCGGCTAATGCTCGGGCGGCTGCGGACACCAGCATCGAGGAGGCATGTGTAGCTCGGATTGCTGTGGTTGCAGCATCGTCAGCTCTCCGTTAGATCTTCTTTTCACCCTGCAATTCCTCACGGCATCTCCATCCTTAGCATTGTGATGTCCCTTTCAGAAGTGTGGGACCTGCTGGCTGAGGAGGACCGGAAGCTTCGTGATTGGGATGAGGATCTCATGGGCCTTCGTTCTCGGCTCTCCAGGGTCCAGGTGGATCTGCAGGAAACTCATGCTGTGGTGACTGCGACCTGTGACCTAGTCCTGGGCCCGCCTAAGGAGGCCTCCTCTGGCAAGAACTCCATTGTGGCTCGGCTCAGGAAGGTCTCCGAGGAGTTCGACACGCTTCAGTCGAGCCTCGAGAACCTCCATATGTTTGGGCGCTCCTTGTGCCGCTCAGTTTTCGGGGAGTTCTCAGAGGAGAGGCTCGGGAAGGAGTTGTCGTCGGTTGCGGATTGGCTGGCAACCTGTCTGTCATCTTACAGGAGTGCCAGTTTCATCTGTGGAGCTCGGATGGCCTTGGGCGTGGTGCTGTCGCACTACCCCAGAGTCGACCACGAATCCTTGGGAGAGGGCGTCGCTGATGGCCCGTTTGACGTGGAGCTCAGGGAGTTCCTTAAGAGGGTCGAGCCAGCAGCCCGGGCTCTGCAGGAGATGGTCCCTGACGATTCCATTCAGAATATGAAGGAGATGGAGAGGGAGAGGTTGGGGTAGCCAGGTCGCAGTATTGTATTTTTCTTTTCCTTTTGTAACAAAGCCTCCGGGAGCTTTTTGAGGAATAGAAAAAACATGGACTTTTTACTTGTCATGTTCGCTTGTTCCTTGCTTTCTTCGTATCGTTTGAACCGTAGCTTCTTTTAGGGCTTTTGTTTCCCCTTAGCCATAGGTTGTGTGACTCAGGAGAGGAGGTATTGGTACCTTGCCTTCCTTGTCTCGTTTGGACGTAGCTTTGTTTAGGTTTTTTTGTTGTCCTCTAGCCGTAGGTCACATGGCTCGGGAGGAGCGAGTCCTTAGTACGAATATTCGGGTCTCGTGTGGTTGTGTAGACCCTAAGGGTCACGGGGCAGGAGGTCGGTTCTCTCTGTCATGCAGCACTCTTGAGACTAGCCGGGACATCCTCTATTTCCCTTCGACGGGTCGGACGTTGGTACCATGCTGTGTGCATGGAGCTTGGTGTTCTTACGCGTAGAATCGCCTAAGTTGCTCTATGTTCCACGCGTTGGGGATGGGATTGCCATCGACGTCAGCCAGGCGGTAGGCACCAGGTAGAGAATGGTCGAGACGATTTACGGACCCTCCCACCGGGTGGACAACCTGTTCTTGTCTTTATTGGTCTGAATCCTTCGAATGAACAGATCGCCTGGCTTGGAGGGCTCGAGGGTGAACCTGCCGCTCGTGGTAGCATCACAGCGCTTGTGGGTACTTGGCCGACCGCAGGAGTGCGATGTCGCGGGCCTTGTCGAGCTGGTCGATGGAGTCCTGTCTTTCCTGCTCAGACCGGACCTCTTCATATGCTTGTGGTTCAGGGCGAGCAATACTCTAACTTGGTCGGTAGGACGGCCTCTGAACCGTACGGCATGAAGAAGGGCGAGAAGCCGGTGGAGCGGTTGGGCGTGGTACACAGACTCCATAGTATGTATGGTAGCTCGGTGGCCCAGCGCCCGATGCATCTGTGGAGATGGTTGAAGATGCAGGGCTTGAGCCCTCGCAGGATCATGCCGTTGGCACACTCATACTTGTCCAAAAGCTCGCAGGTGAGCCATCGAGGTCCAGTCGACTCGGATGTGGAAGCTGTTGCAGAACTCGAGGAATTTTCTTCCCATGAGTTGGGTGCCGTTGTCGGTCATGATATCATTTGGCACCCCGAAGCAGTAGATAATGTCACAAAAGAATCTCGTTGCATGCTCTGATGACGATGTGACGAATGGCTTCGCTTTGATCCATTTGATGAACTTGTCCACTGCGACGAGGAGGATGGTGAAGCCTCCGGGTGCCTTCTTTAACGGGCCAAGGAGGTCGAGCCCCCATACGGGGAAGGGCCATGAGGGGGATGGTTTGGAGGTCCTGAGCCTGGGCGTGTATCCATCGAGCGAAGTACTGGCAACCCTGACAAGTGCGCATTCGGCATCGGAGACGACGATCAGCCAATAAAAACCCTGTCGATACGCCTTCCTGACCAGGGACCTCGGGGCCGTGTGATGTCTGCAGAACCCTTCGTTGATGTCGAGGAGCAGCTTTCTTCCTTGTTCGCTCAGGATGCAACGTTACAAGATCCTGGTGACGCTGCATTGGCAGAGCTCGCCTCCTATGAGGACAAATGTCTTGGCTTGGCGTGTGATTCGCCGAGCCTCGACCTCCTCAATGGGAAGTTTTCCGGACAACAAGTATTTGACATACGGGGCTTGCCATCCAGGCTTCACGGTGTGTACTTGGAGGTTGAGCTCGTGCTGGTGATCCAGCCTAGTTTTTATTAAGCGGACGGATGGTTGATGGAGGTCGATGATGAATTCGCCGGGAGGCGGGGCTTCACGACTAGAGGCGAGCTTGGATAAGGCGGCTGCGCCGTTATCCCGTCTCGAGACGTGGCAGAGCTCGATTCCTTCAAACCTGTTCTCCAGCTTCTGTGCTTCCCAACAATAAGGATCCACACGCGAGTCGTGGCAACTTGATTCCTTCGTCATCTCGTTGATCATGGGCTCGGATCGACGCGCACATAGAGGCGTCGTACGCCGAGCTCGGTTACGATACGGATCCCTGTTGAGGAGCGCTTCATAATCCGTGACGTTGTTGGTCGCCTTGAAGTGCAGCAGCCATGCGTATTGGAGCCCGTGTGCAGTCACCACCTGCACCGGGTGGCTTTGGAAATAATACAAAAGCTTCCGCTTCGTTATAAGGGATTTCTCACGTGAGGGTAGCATGTCTCGCAATCGTACAACGCCTTGCTAAAGAAGTGGACTGGTCTCTGGACCCATTGGGCGTGCTCAGACTCCTCTCGCTCTAGGATGAGTGCGGTGCTGACCCCCTGATTGGTGGCGGTGATGTAGAGGAGGATCGGCTCATTTGGCTCGGGAGACGCTAATACCGGGGGGTTGGTGAGGAAGTCTTTCAGGTCGTCGAGGGCCTCTTGAGCCTCCTCCATCCATTTGAACAGTCGGGACTTCTTCAGAAACCTGTAGAGAGGCAGCCCCTGCTCCCCGAGCCGAGCAACGAAGCAGCTCAGGGCCGCGAGGCAGCCCATCAGTCTTTGTACGCTCCAAAGAATGGAGGCGGAGTATTTAGTACCGATTCTAAAGAATAAAGGGGATATTTAAAGTTATACTAATTACTATATAATTAAGATGATGCGCCATAATGAAGCTATGGAAGAGAGTCATTGAGCATTATCTAAGAAAAATGATGATAGTGACCAAAAATCAGTTTGGTTTTATGACTAAGAGGTCAACATGGAAGCAATTTTCTTGATAAGACAACTTCTGGAGAAATGCAATGAAAAAAAGAAAGATATGAATATGGTATTCATGGATTTGAAGAAATCTTATGACAACGTGCCTAGGAATGTCATGAGGTTGGTTCTGAAAATACATAAAGTCTTAACAAAGTACATTAGCCGCATTAAAGATATGTACAATAATGTTGTGAGAAGTTTTCGAGCAAGTGATGATGACACCGCTGATCATTCTATTAATATAGGACTACACTAAGGGTCAACTTTGAGTTCTTATCTCTTTGCATTGGTGATGGATGAGGTTACAAGAGACATACAATGAGATATCCCTTATTGTATGCTATTCACAAATAAATGGTAGTTGATAATAGTAAGAGTGGTCTTACTCGGAAGATGGAATTGTGGAGGCGGATATTGGAATAAAAAGTTTTGGGATTAATATGTCTAAAAGAGAGTATTCGAAGTGCGATTTTAGTGCTACATGGCATGAGGAGGAGATGACAGCCCTCCAATGAAGACTTGAAGATGCACCAGTGTGTAGCTGCACAATAATTTGTCCTCAAATATGAAGAAAGATAGAGGACAATCAAACTTGACATCAGAGGAGGCCGTGAAGAGACATGAGGGATTAACTATTGTTATAAAGCTAGCCATAGATAAAAGAGGGAAACTAGCAATGCATGTGTCAGAACTTTGATTTTTAGCTTCTTATTTATCTTAAGCTTTGGGTCTTTATTTTTTCCTTTCTTTCTTTTATATTTTCCTTGTTTTCCTCTTTTTCTTTTTACTCGTTTTTACCTTTTTTCCTTATTTTTATTTGATACTTTTCTTGTGAGTTTTATCTTTATCCTCCCCAACTATATTGAAAAAAAAACTGTCGTTTTGTTGTTGTATTCTCTATGGTTTCCAAGAATCTGGAGTCCTCTTTATGATTGTGAGATGATAGGCGGTATCATGATCAGTCTATGCCTGAAATTTAATGAGCATGTCGTAAGGTGACGGTTGGCATAAAATGTGGTCACACAACATTGTTTTTCTTATTCGATAGCGATTCAAGGCATCTTTGAACAATGTGTGTCATCTTTCTGGCCTTTGGCTTTTGCTGATGGTGACCACTCCTTACACTACAGGAATCGCGAAAATAGATGACGGCCGAAAACTGTCGTCTATAAGGTTATTACCATCGTCAATAACTTATTGACTTGTTATAGACGACGGTTTCTGGTCGTCGTCAATAATTAGTCATCAATAAGTTTATTAACCGTCGTCAATAAGTTTATTGATGACGGCTAAAACCAGCTGTCGTCTATAAGTCTGTCGTGCCATGTGGCTGTTCAAGAAGCCTATAGACGACGGCCAGCAAATGGCCATCGTCAATAAGAAATCTTGTAGACGACGGTACAGCTGGCCATCGTCTATTATTGTGGCTTATAGACGACGGTACAGCTGTCCATCGTCTATTATTATGGCTTATTGACGACGGCTAGGTCAACCGTCATCAATTATTATGGCTTATTGACGACGGGTAAGTACCAGAAACCGTCATCAATAAGAATTGCAGTTTTTTTTAAAACATAGAAAAGGATGCCCTGGCTTCGAGGTCAGCCCTGGCTCGATGGCCAGATCACACAGACATGAAAATAAATATATCACATGTATCAAAACACTATACGCACGCCACTACCCAACGCTACCCCGACCACTGCTACCAGAGTCCGGGAAGTCATCCTAGTGCTGTCGTCCAAACGTCGGATCTGGGGGGATAGATTTTGTTGAGCTTGCGTCACCGATCCCTGTGATATGCAAGTATATTTAGACAAATTAGAAGTTTAAAAATACGTATTTGACTAAATAAACTCATTACAAGTTAGAATTGAGCAAGTTAGCTAGATTTGACTATGTTTGAGTAAGTTTACTCATATTTTACTAAGTTTAAGAAGTATCGACTAGTATTGTTTATGTTTGAACAAGTTCAACTAGTTTTGACTATCTCTGAGTAAGTTTGCTCATATTTGACTAAGTTTGAGCAAGATCGACTAGTTTTATGTATGTTTGAGGAAGTTCAACTAGTTTTGCTATGGTTGAGTAAGTTTTACCATATGGGAGGGGCTGCCGGGGCGGCGCGGGGTGGCGGGGTGGCCGGGGCGGTGGGGCGTCCGGGCCGGCGGGCCGGCCGGGGCGCCGCGAGGTGGCGGGGGTGGCTGGGGCGGCGGGGTGGGAAGGGGGCGGGGCGGCATGGGGTGGCGGGGCGGCCATGGCGGCAGGGCGGGAGGGGGGCCAGGGCGGACGACGGTGGAGTGCGGGGCAGGAGAGGGGCCGGGGCGGTGCGGGGTGGCAGGGGCGTCCGGTGACGCGACGACGGAGAGGGGCGGCGGGGAGGAGGACGTACCTCAGGCGGCGGCGTTCGGAGATGGGGCGGTGGAGACCGGCGACGACGACGGCGAGTCGAGAGGTGGCGCGGTCGGGAGAGAATGCCACTTCCCGACTCGTGCCCGGGGGTATATGCAGGATTATAGATGACGGTGGCGTTCTCCGTCGTCAATAAGCTGCTTATTGATGACGGTATTAGGTTACCATCGTCAATAAGAAGCTTATTGACGACGGTTGTGTTTCACCATCGTCAATAACGCCTCCGGTGGGTCCGGATCTCAGCCAAATTTGACGACGGCCGTTATAGACAGCCAAATTGGATGACGGTCGCCGTCGTCTTTTAGTTTATTGACGACGGTTGTATCTAGTCATCGTCAATTAATTTATAGACGACGGCCCTGTCGTCAATAATTTTGGCTGTCGTCAATGGTCGCTTTTCCTGTAGTGTTAGTCGTTGCCTATCATGTTCATGTGTAACTAGATTGAAATATGCGTTCTTTTGTGGATAGATGGTACATTGCCTTTCGGTTTGGTTGGGATTTGTCTCACAATTTTATGTTCCTCTCGTAGAGCATCCACATCGATTTGAAAAAGAAATGATTTCAGAATTATATTAAACTTTCTAGAAACTTTATGCTAGAAGAGCTTTCTTTTTCCTGGTTAACGTGCTAAAAGAACCCATTTTTTGCGATTGTGCTAGAATAACTTGTTCACATCCTCTAAAGTTCCTCATAGTTCTTGCATGTTTTGCTCCAAAAAATTGTAGATAAATACGTGACCATTTTTTTCTTCTGTGTTTGATCTGCATTACTATTCAGTGAGAACTACATATCACAAGGAAAAGCCGGAAAGTGTTTGGACTAGTCACTGGCAAAAGATGAAAACCAGTGGACCTAGTTTAGGTTGCAGTTGCAGGCAATGTTTGGGTGAGATCTGGCAAGGGGCCCTGGTCCATGGAGCATCTTGAAAATCTGCAGCAACCACATTCAAGAAAAAAGCCAGCAATTCTGCTCATTGCAAAGCCGTATGTTGGTCTTTTCCCCTGCAGCACACGATCATTGCCCAAAGCACTGACACAGAAAATACTAGTGGAACTGTGTGTGCGCCTGACTATGCCAGAACCAGCAACAATCTTGTTTATATAAAATATAGAACACTGAGTAAAATAAAACGGAGGAGCACCTCCAGCTCACGTTGTTCTCCAATCTTTTCATAATGAACGCCACAGAAAAGCAGAAAGGAACAAGCTACTATCTTGCCAAATAAGTTGCTGGCTTATCTTAACACCGACTCCTGCTGAATGTATAAGAGTTGTCTCACAGATACTCCACAACAGAGTCCAATTGCTTTTGTTGACCTGTCCATCTCAACATGATGAACGGTGGCATCCATGCTCTCTCCCTCCTCTTCCTCCTGACCCTTGCTTCCCAGGGCTCGTGGTGTGCAGCTGAGAGCAAGACCACCACCTCTGCACAACATCAGCTCCAGATGCAAGAATTTCATGGTAACTTTTCCTGTTTTGCCATTAACACCATGATTATGCTCGTTGCCTTCTCAAATCTGGAAAACAATCTCTGTTAAACTGTTTGATTCCGTCGTAAACTGAAGGCAAGAAGAACCTGGATATTCAGATCACCAGGAACCTTGGCCATGGACAGAGCCTAGCAAAGCATGAGGTAAGCGCAGTGGAAATAAAGCATGACAGGAGGATGGCCACAGGTCACAAGGGCGGCAGCAGCGCGAGTGGCGGTGGGGGCTCCGTGACGAGGCGTCACAGCACGAAGAACGGTACGGCAGCGCTGCCGGTTCCGCTGGCGTCCGTCCTGGCGCTGTCATTGGCTGTGGCCTTGCTCTTTCGGTGCTCAGCTTCTGAAGTTCTTGGTTCCCTGTGACCTGTGGTTAGTGTTGATAATTTAGTACCCTCTTCGTTCTGGAATTGTTGTTATTGTTAGGACAACAAATCTAGTTTATTTTGAACTAGAAAATTCTTGTCCCACTATAATAATTTAAAAACATAGAGGGTATTTATGAGTTTATTTTAGTGGTGTACTGATTTCTGAATTTATTTTGTGATATGCGTACTGTCGAATTATTTGTCAATTTGTGTCTTTAGGCCATTTGAAGGGTTCACGTGATTCTATTTTTTCTGGGCCCCTTTGTGTGATGTGATTTTGCATTATTCTAACGGGAGATTGTTTCTTTTTCCCTGAAACTCATGCCAAAATGATGTGACCTGTACAAAAATATAATGGCTAGTTGTCAGGGGCTACAGCACCACATGATCCATCATACATACGCATCTCGATTCATGTGATGCAGTACAATTTTCATTCGTTTAGAAGGATTTGTTTGAAACCAGGAGGAAGTACGATAGAGCAAATTGAAGCCTCATATTCTTGTATCCTCGCAGGAAAAAGGGGTCTTATTTTGTTGTTTGCGGTCCTAGTAGAAAAATCATTTAAGACTTGTTTGGGTAATAATAAATGGAGTGAATTGGAGTGGCATGAAGTGGAAAACAAACTAATTTTTGATTCAATCCCTCTCAATCCACTCCAAATGAAGAGTATTTAACTGAATCCAGACAGAGCTTTAGGGACCATCTAGATTACAAACGTATGATGAGTTTAATTTCAGGCATCTATAATTGAGCCTAATTAATAGTTAATCTTTACAGATAACAGTTAATCCTTATAATTAATAAAACTGACGATGTTTTCTATGATCTATACATTGATAGGGTTCATTTGATTGATTATCTTGTAATTAACATAATCATTACAATTTACATAATTAATCATATTCTTCTTCCTCCCTCGTCGCCGCCACCCCTACCGGCCACCTTCGCTGTGCCCTTGCCCTTGCCGATGTGCCGACACTCGCGCCGCTCGCCGCACCTAAAGTCGAGCATTTCGCAATCATTAAGATCAGTCTCATATATTCTCCTTTTATCTTTTCGGTTTCATGATGCTCAAGTATTTCTCTTTTTTTTTCTTTCTGATTTTTTGATCGGAACGTACAATTACAACAGAGGGGGGAGAGCATGGCCAAATTCTGATCCTCGCAAAAAGCAAGGCTACTGAGACCGGAACACAGTACATGTGTGTGAAACAGCTTATCACACCACAAAAGCTATACTAAAACCTAAGTTGGTTCTAAAGTTAACGGAACACCTCATGATTGATTTGTGATGCTAGGTTGAAGGGTTTAAATAAAAAAAATGACCTTTTTATAAAGATCGTGTGACTTATTAAAGTTGTTTGCATAATTGCACCAAAGAGCTGTTTATGGTGACTAGGATGCAAACAGCTGTTTAATGCAATTGTGAAGAAATCTCTCGTATGCCACAAGATCTCTGTGGGGACCACCCCGTGGTTTACCCACTCCGGGATCGCAGAGGGTGGTGCCATGTGATGCGGCACCCAACAGCACACAAGAAAAGAATATGAACAACATACTGTCAAGGGGACCCGACGCTGCCCTTTCAGTCACGGGGACGGGGCACCTCGCCCAGGAATCGCATTGGGCGGTGCCGTGTTATGCGGCACCCAACATCACACATATAAAGAAAATTGTATTACATAAATTAAAAGCGGAAGCTTATAAATATTCTTTGTAAATAATTTACATAAATTAACTACAACGGAAGTCTATAAACAGCTCGCGTTGAATAACTAAGAAGCACTCGAGAAGAGGTCCAGCCCGCGGACTCCTCTCGCTAGCAACACGAAGACGTTGCAGCGGCTAGGTTCCCCATGTGTTACCGACTCGGAAGTTTCCGAGTCTACCGGACAACCTTCTTTATAGCGTCGTGTTAACCTACAAAACCACTCATATAGCAAGAGTGAGCACAAAGGCTCAGCAAGACTTAACCGTCTCTCTTAAGCATGTAACTCTACATGAAAGTAACCTAAGACTTAAACATGAAAGTTACAAAAAGACTTGCCTACGAGTTGATCCTTAACATTCAAATTTTAGCCATCATAGTAGTGCCCTTGCGCCCAGCAACATTGGAACTCCACAATCAAACAAGAAATGCTTCATTCTAATGTTACTTGTCCCAAGGTAGAAAATAACCTTAGTTTGCTCTATCTCTACTTCAAACAGGGTTTTTATGCAACTTACAATAATCATAGCAGCAAATAAAACTTTGCAAACTGTTTCCACACAACTTTATTACTACGTCACAACATGGGAGCATTCGGTACTCAATAACTGCGAGGGACGGTGATTCGAATCAAACAATGCCCGGGTAGCTCGACACATACGCCCGCCTATGAAGACCCAAATCCGGCGTCCTTCATTACGTCGTATGTGGCAACCTTTCGCAGGACACTTGATTGTAGAACCGGTCGCGCCGTCTCGGGCTCATAGGTCTAACGAGACAATGTGGTATGCCTCTACAATCTAGTTAACCTGGTACATCGGTTTCCTGGGTCCCATATAGCAGTAAGCATCACGTACACAACTCAATACTTGCTCCTGGATGCGGCACACGCATCGGTCGTTAACCGACACAAGCAGAACTACTCGACCAAGACCTCGTTTTGCGCTGCCTAACCCTCCTGCCAGGTCTCATCTTCAGAAGTATAAACTTTAGTTTGCCTCCTTTCCAACTACACCCATGTAATCCCGACTATAACTCGCGAGTAGATTCCAACTACTCGACTTCTACCGGATGTCATAACCTATTTAGCATGGCAACTTTCTACAGCGGAGAAACTATATTCTATCCTTGACTCTCAGGTTTATTTGGTCATGCATTTGGAGTATAAAACGTTCCTGTCCTAATGCACATACAAACTTTGACCCATAGTAGTGAACAAAGTAAAAACTTTATAAAACAACTTAAATGCAAACCGGAGCTTGCCTTGGTTTTGTAGGTGACTAAAGTCAGATAATTATGAAGTTAGATGTTGTTGACTTGAAGCTTAATCCCTGCTCTTCTTGCTCCTTGATCAAAGCTTCACTTCTCCTCCACTTTTCCATGTCTAATCACTACACGTTATGAATATGCATATACCTTTAATTGTAAAACTTTTACTAACAAGTTTTAAAGACAAGTTTAAAACTGGAACTTTGTTTAAGAATTTAAAATGACACTGGTGCTAGTGGTTTAGGTTTGGGTTTAAGCACTATGATCAAGTGATAAGTGTGTTTCATCACCTGTGTGTGGATCACCTAATGAGGTTGAACAGAATAGTACTGATCCAGAGCTTTAACGGAGTTGAAAATTTTCATGTGATTTCCTTGTCACAAGAAAGTAATCTGGACCAAAATTTAGACATTTTCAATGAGTCGATCAGTCAAAACAATTCTCTAAGAATTTAGGCAACAAGGAATTAATTCTGAATAAATTTGCACTTTCATGCAAATTCAAGTGAACCACAATTTCAAACATAGCTCAGGGAGAATGCATGAATTTTCCTAGGATTTTTGGAACTAAGAACTGCCCAGAACTGAATTTCCAAGTTTTGGAAATTCTCTGGAATTGTTTCTGTATTCATTTGAACATAGAAGCTTAAAATAAGAATTATCCTAACTAAATCAACTCCAAATGATCTGAAACGTTTACATGAGTTCCCTAACATCCTAAAGAATATTCTGGCAAAATTTGAGGATTTTTGGATGAACCAAACTCCCTCTAAAATTCTTTTGCTGAAAAGTTTAAAGAATTTTCCAGAAATAAATAATGATTTTCATACAAATTGGGTTGCACATTTGGATAGAGTTTTTCAATCTGAATCTAACCCAATTTGAATCACTAAATTTGGAGCTTCCTAGCAAAAGTTATGAGGTTCAAGAGTTTGGGGAATTTCTGGAATTCAAATTAACCGGGAAAATTTTTAAATCCTGCGCTTGGGTCCAGGGGGATCACGTGTCACTTGCTGGATCAAGCCAAACGGGGCCGCTGAATTCTTCCCGCGCCGTCGCAAAGGATCCCAGAGCCGCAGCCTATCAGCACTTTTAAATTTCTGTCGCTGACACATGGGACCCGCCCTGTCTTCTTCCTCCTTGGGCTGTTTCCGCTCCCGCGCTACCCCCTCGCCGGAACTCCACCGGAGCTCGCGAGACCCGGCTTCCCGGTCGATTCTCGGCCCGATACTCGCTGCCTGGGGGTTTCCAGCTACGAGGAAGCTATTGTTGCGGTGCTCTCGGGCTGCCGGTGACTGGAAGTAGGCCGGCGACGTGCGGCGGCATTCGGTGAAGCTCGGCGCTGTCGCCCGGCCCTTATAGCCCGCCAAAAGCTCGACCGAACCACTCAAAAGCACCAGTGGAGGATGGGATAGCTCGGCATGGCCTCAACATGGCTCGGAAACGGCGGCAATCCGGTTATCACCGTGCGCCCGTGGAGTACCGCCATAGACGTGCTCGGCAAACCTTGAAATTGTGTTGTCTACGTGTGTTTCCGAGCTAGGGTTGTAAAGAGAAAACGATCACCATCGAGTCTAGATCATTTGTGCACAGTTTATGAACTAGGGAATAGAATCGAGTGGGAATTTTGAGGTTTCATACCGAGAGGTCTGTGGAGGTGCACCGGAAGAAAAACGCCGAATTCGCGCACGACGATTCATGGCTGGAACTGAGGTTTGGGGAGAAGCAACGTAAAGTCCCGGTGCGTCCCGGAGAGTGCTCGCTCGGCCGTGAAAAGCCTCGGTACGAGCTATCCACGGTGACCTGAGTTGAACTTTCACCGGAATGCTTCGGTCTTCGCGCCAATTGCTGATTTGAGCGGACCACGAGCTCGGAGCGTCGGGGTTGTGAGGCTAGCGTGGTAGAGCACACATGGGCGCTGCTTTTCTGTGTGACAAGTGCGAGCAACCAAGGCTCGGTGGAGGGCCGGTGATCGGAAGAAGCAGAGGCGGCTGTGAGCGACCGTTTTCTGTTCTTGCGCGAGGGAACCACCGAGAGGCACGAGCGAGGGAAGCAAAATCGTGTATGGCTTCGGCGTGGAGGATAGGAGCCACGGAAAACAGCGCCAGGAGCAGGAGGTGGCGTCCACGGGGTCTCGGCTGCAGCTCGGTGGCGCCCGCAGCCACTTCGGTGGGTTTGAGTGCAACCGATCAACAAAGACTTTGGGTGCAAGTTTTCTCCCTTACAATGACAATTGGGCCCCACTGCTCTTACCTCTCCAAATATCTCCAATTTTTGGCACAGTGCAAACTTCAACCATGAGAAATTCAGATTCAAAATCCATTTGGCAAATTGATAAGTTTTACCTCATTTTCAATTTTGAATTCAAATTTCAATGAAGTTCACAAGTCTCCGTGATATACATATCAAAGCCCCTCCAAATATTCTCAAAATTTGCCTTCCTCATAATTCGGACCTAAAGAATTCAATTATGGATTCAAACTTTTAATTTGGTGGCTGCAAAGGGGAGGTTTACAACCACAGTTTGCATGCTTAATTTCAACATGACCACCTTTGCATTTAAATGATCATTTGAATTCAAAGGGAACTTGAATGCATGTGCTTGCTCATGACCATATTCACATGTTTAGAAAAGTTTTTGCAAGTCCCATTTCTTGGATTTAAACTCAACTTTATTCATCACTAAACTTATCCATTTACAAGTTTTGGGACTTTTACATTCCTCCCCCCTTAAAAAGAATCTCGTCCCGAGATTCATGATTAAGAACAATGTGGGGAGGATTACTATTGTACATAAGCCTCTAACAGCTCCGGATGATTGAGTTGTAAATGTTCCTCGCTTTCCCATGTAGCTTCATCGGACGTGTGATTTTCCCATAGCACCTTGAAAAGTCACAGCGTCCGGTTTCTGGTGTCACGAGTCTTTTCATCAAATATCCTGGTTGGATGCTCAACATAAGTGATGTCCGGCTTCAAATCTGCTATGCCCTCCATAAGAATCTCCGTTGGAACTTTCAAACACTTCCGCAACTGAGATATGTGGAAGACGTTATGAACTCCGGCTACGGCTGCCGGTAACTCCAGACGGTATGCCACGGGTCCACATCTTTCAATGATGACGAAGGGACCGATAAAACGCAGAGCTAATTTTCCTTTCACTCTGAATCGGTGAATTCCCTTCATAGGAGATACGCGGAGGTATACGTGGTCCCCAACATGGAAGTCCAGAGGACGACGTCTCCTATCCACATAGCTCTTTTGTCTGGAGTGAGCGGCTTTAAGATTTGCTTGAATAAGCCTTACCCGCTCTTCAGCTTCATTTACGAGATCAATACCGTAAATCACTCTCTCGCCAGATTCACACCAGTTCAAGGGTGTGCGGCACTTCCGGCCGTAGAGAGCTTCATAAGGTGCCATTTTTATGCTCGATTGATAACCGTTGTTATACGAGAACTCCGCCAACGGTAAGTGATCATACCAGCTCTTACCGTGGTGGATGGCACAAGCCCTTAGCATATCTTCAAGTATTTGATTCACCCTCTCAGTTTGCCCATCAGATTGACAGTGATACGCGGAGCTTCGAATCAATTTGGTTCCCAAGGATGCGTGTAGCTGCTCCAAGAAACGGGCTACAAACAGCGGTCCTCTGTCGGACACAATGGTACGGGGAACTCCATGTAAGCACAAGATTCATGCTATGTATAACTCCACATACTGCTTGGCGTTGTAGTTGGTATGCACAGGGATGAAACGTGCTGATTTGGTTAATCGGTCAACGATTACCCAAATCAAATCATGGTGGTGGGAGGTCATCAGCAACCCGATGATGAAATCCATACTCAAGTCTTCCCACTTCCATGCAGGTATTTGTAGTGGTTGCAGCAGGCCCGACTTTTTCACATGGTCGGCCTTAACTCTTCGACACGTATCACATTCTGAAACGTATTTTGCAACTTCACGTTTCATACGTGTCCACCAAAACTTCTTCCGGAGGTCTTGGTACATTTTATTGCTGCTCGTATGAATAGAAAATTTGGATAAGTGAGCCTCATCCAAAATTTTCTTCCGCAGCCTCATATCACGGGGTACGACTATCCGGTCCTTGAACCATAAGGTATCTTCATCATCTAACCGGAAACATTTCATCTCCCTGTTCTTCAACCTCGTTTTGATATGAGCCATGCCCTTGTCTTGCTTTTGAGATTTCATAACCTCCTCTCTTAATGTGGGTATGAGAGCTAGATTATGTAGAGCTCCATATGGAACAAAGTAAAGACTCGGTTCTTCCTCTTCTATCAGCGTAATGGTCAGATTATGAATATGAGACTTCCGGCTGAGTGCATCGGCAACTACATTTGCCTTGCCCGGATGATAACGAATTTCAATCTCATAGTCCTTGATCAGCTCCAACCATCACCGTTGTCGCATATTCAACTCTTTTTGAGTGAATATGTACTTTAAGCTTTTGTGGTCGGTGTAGAGATGAACCAGATTTCCCAATAGGTAATGTCTCCACATCTTCAAAGCTAACACCACAGCAGCAAGCTCGAGATCATGAGTTGGATAATGTTGTTCATGATTCCGTAATTGCCGTGATCCATATGCGACCATGCGTCCTCCTTGCATGAGCACACAACCAAGTCCGATGACGGACGCATCACAATAAACATCAAAGGGCTTGGTTGTATCTGGCTGAGCTAAAACCGGGGCTGTTGTGAGGTGTTTCACCAACGCTTGAAAAACTTCCTCACATGGCTTGCTCCAATCGTATTTTATGCCCTTTTTCAGTAGCTCCATCATAGGTTTCGAGATTTTTGAGAAGCCCGGGATGAACCTCCAATAATATCCCGCCAAACTTAAGAAGCTATGAACTTCATGGACTGATGTTGGAGACTTCCATTTCAGCACTTGTTCAATCTTGCTTGGATCAACAGCAATGCCTTCCGCTGAAATAATATGTCCATGAAACGGCACTTGGTTGATCCAGAATTCACATTTACTAAACTTTGCATAGAGCTTGTGATCTCTCAAGCGTTGGAGCACAATATGCAAATGTTTAGCGTGTTCCTCTTCTGATTTGGAGTAGACCAAGATGTCGTCGATGAACACCACGACGAACTGATACAGCTCTGGCATGAACACTGAGTTCATAAGATACATAAAATGAGCCGGAGCATTGGTCAACCCAAATGACATGACAAGATACTCATAGAGTCCATATCTTGTCGAGAATGCTGTTTTCAGGATATCTTCCTCTCGAATCTTGATTTGATGATACCTCGACCTTAAGTCCATTTTGGAGAAGACTTTAGCACCCACTAGTTCATCGAAGAGAATATCATTTCTTGGTAGTGGATACTTGTTCTTTATCATCACAGCATTTAACGGACGATAATCGATGCATAGTCTTAGCGTCTCATCCTTCTTCTTCACAAATAAGGCCGAGCAACCCCATGGTGATGAACTTGGACGAATGAACCCCTTGTCCATCAGATCCTTGAGTTTCTCCTTCAGTTCAGCTAATTCATTCGGAGCCATTTTGTATGGTCTCCGAGAGATTGGCGTTGTTCCCGGTATCAACTCTATTTTGAATTCCACCTCGCGCTCAGGTGGTACGCCTGGCAGATCTTTGAGAAACACGTCCGGATATTCACGGACTACCAGAATGTCTTCTAACTTGCAAGCTTCGGCATTACATGCTTCCGGGTCTTTGGAAACCGCTTTGCCGAGATACAATGTATGACGCCTGTGAAGTGGAGAGTCCAAATGAACACTCCTGTTCTCGATATCCAGAACAGCCTTATGGAAGGTCAACCATGATATTTCCAATATAGTATCGATTCCTTGGTCTTCGAGAATAATGAGGGTGGTAGGATAAATTTTTCCACCCAAACAAAGTGGTGCTCTAGAAACGACTTCATTAGTCGATATGTCTCCACCTGACAAATGAATAAGGTAAGAACCTTTTGTCATCATTGTGGCTATCTGATCCCGGACCACCGTCGCCTTGCTAATGAAGTTATGTGTTGCACCAGAGTCAAATAGAATGAGAACCTGCTTGTCATTTAAGGTGAACCTGCCCGCAAGAACTGGACCTCCTTTGGGCAGATCATCGACTGACATATAATTAACAGTTCCCACTTTGGACAATGCTTGCCTTTGCTGTCCAAGATCACTCTTTGGAACTGGACCCACAGACATAATGTTGCTGCTCAGTTCAGTTGCTTCATTGACGATGTGTTCATTGTCAATTTGAAGTGGGATACCACTTGGTTCAGCTGGGAAATCACCATGATCATCTTCAACATCTTGAGGGAAATAACATTCTGGTGCACCTTGTTGATACTGAGGTGCATGAGAAATAAGTTGCTGCTGTGGTGGAGGGAAATAAAACCTCTGTGGAGTATAAGAGTCGTCACACTCCCAGAATGACTGCACCTTTTTTGAAACCTCTCGACCGGAAGGTGAACGGATTACCAACCGATACTTCTGAGGCAGATAATTGCATTCATCCTGTGATGAGTCCCTCTCCCTATTTTCTTTAAGGTAGAGATTGGAATAATATTAGTGAGTGATAGCACAGCTATCAAACTCATCAAAATTTTCTTGGCTAACTTGAGCCAACCGACATCGCAGCCTAGCAGTTAGCCCTCGATAAAAATGATAACCCTTCATGGCTGGTGATTTCACATAATCTGGTACATATTGAGCTAAGCGATTGAATTCTTTCACATACTCAATAACACTCATTTCTCCTTGTTTTAGATTCCAGAATTCATCAATACTTGTTTGCATTATGCCCGCAGGAACGAAACGAGCACGAAATGCATCCTGGAACTCTGTCCATGTGACATGATGCCCTGCTGGTTGGATAGCAAGGTATTCTGCCCACCATGCTCCAGCAAAGCCGTGAAGCTGCTGAGCGGCAAATAGAGTCTTCGAGAAGTCATCACATTGAATCAACCCAAACTTGGACTCAATGACACATAACCAGTGATTTGCTTCACAATGGTCAGCCGCTTCGAAGAATACCGGCGGTTGTGTTGCCAAGAAATCCAGATAAGTGCTCGGCGTTGGTATGTGATGTTGAGCTTCTCTATTTATTCCTTGCTGAACTAGAGTTTGGAGCGTTTCATTCATCTTCGCCATAATTTCCGCCAATCCGGTTGACGATGACTCTTGTGATGAAGTCGAGTCATTCCCACCTCGACTCGAACCTCCAAGCTCCAGTTGAGAATGTGCGCGTACCATACTGCACAAAACAAAATTTTGAGTCAATCAAAATTCTATCTCAGTAGTGAGTAAAGATAATTAAAACATGAACATGTCATGAACTTTATGAAAGCATAACCACATTCATGTTTAAACAAATCTTAAGTACGCTAAACTGATCAGCTGTACCACCCGGACCAGTTCACACAAACTCCAAAATTTACTCAAGTTAACTACAGATTCTTGACTTGAGTTCAATATAAAAGTTGTAGTAAACTTCAGTATCATTCCAACGAGTATTCATATGCCTTCATATCAGCTCTGAATCAAAAGTTATGATTGCTCAAAGTTGACAGAATTCCTGGATAAAATTTGCCAGCATCTACTTTGTATGTGGCTATCTTTATCACTGTTGGATATGCAAATACCATAAGAACCTGAACAAACTTTGAACTACAACAATGTTGCACATTTTATAAAATTTCCAACGGTGTATCATAGGCTCCTTAAGGATTTTTCTACAGGAAGTTATGGCTTATAAACAGAACGGTCCAGAGAGGTTTTTGCTACTGTCCTGGTTCAGAACAGTTTGCCATCAACTGGACTTTTCACCAACTTAATGTGTGATTTTGCTCTGGAGGTCTACAAATAAGTTGTATAGCACTTGATAATATTTCCAGAAATGTATCATACACCTTCATTGGTTAAATCTACTCAGAGTTATGCTCTGTTAAAGTCCAGCAAGAATTCCTGCCAGAAACAGAGCACTCTGCTTTTGAAACCTTTGAAACCTAGCCATTCTCTCATTTGAATCTTAGCTCAAAATATGAGTTCAGTAACTAATATTTGTTTCAAACTTCCATTTTTATTTGATAGTTAGTTCATGAATCATTTCTCAATAGGGAAGAGGTTATTAAGTGTAGTACGGTGTCGATGCACCGTAAGAAACATGTCGGTACTACGTAGCCTAACCAAAGAAAATCCTAACCGGATTATACCGGCATATCCATATTATTAGTGGCACTAAGACGGTCACTCGCAAACGTGTGCTACTCAGAATACGTACGTGGTTAGCACCTGCAGAAAAACACTCAATAGTGGTGCACTCAAGGGTTGTTTTCATTTCAGGAAGGACCATATTTGAAAGTAAATACATACGCCCGTATCATTGCCATACGACCGTCCTTGAGTTAAGCCACGTCTCAAGGTACGTGATCGTGTTTTTACACCACATACGGGGAACCCGATTAGAGCGCGAACGGGTCGTCACGATTGGGAATTTTATCAACCCAACAGATATAACCTACTGCCCTGCAGGGCATGCTGATGGCAAGCGCTGTGTATGTCCTCCTAGGCTATTTCAAGAAGAACACACTATCACGTTACTGACCACACGATGGGGTGTACACTTGCTTGCCTAATGCACACTAGGGACCAACATTTCATATGAACTCAGGAACATGAAGAGTCCAAAAGTTTCATATTGACGTCTCACACAAAGCTGTGAGACCTATCCCTAAACCACATTTCTCGTCAGGGGAACTAACTGAAATTGAACCGCTTTCGGTGGCGTTCCTTACAATTCTTACCTGAGCGTAGGTGCATCGTTAAATAATCAAAATTCAGAATTATAACACATATGTTAGTCATGCCACTTTAAGTAACTATACTACTATAGTCCTTATGTGGGCCTAATACCGTTTCCTCACCGTATCCTAAGTTTTTGTCGTAATACGATCCTTATTCCGTGTGCTATTACCAATGCGGCTCTGATACCAAGCTGTCAGGGGGACCCGACGCCGCCCGTTCAGTCACGGGGACGGTGCACCTCGCCCGAGAATCGCATTGGGTGGTGCCGTGTTATGCGGCACCCAACAGCACACATATAAGGAAAACTGTATTACATAAATCAAAAGCGGAAGCTTACAAATGTTCTTTGTAAATAATTTACATAAATTAACTAAAGCGGAAGTCTATAAACCGCTCACGTTGAATAACTAAGAAGCACTCGAGAAGAGGTACAGCCCGCGGACTCCTCTTGCTAGCAACACGAAGACATTGCAGCGGCTAGGTTCCCCATGTGTTACCGACTCGGAAGTTTTCGAGTCTCACCGGACAACCTTCTTTATAGCATCGTGTTAACCTGCAAAACCACTCATATAGCAAGAGTGAGCACAAAGGCGCAGCAAGACTTAACCATCTCTCCTAAGCATGCAACTCTACATGAAAGTAACCTAAGACTTAAACATGTAAGTTGCAAAAAGACTCGCCTACGAGTTCATCCTTAACTTTCAAAATTTAGCCATCATAGTAGTGCCCTTGCGCCCAGCAACATTGAAACTCCACAATCAAACAAGAAATGCTTCATTCCAATGTTACTTGTCCCAAGGTGGAAAATAATCTTAGTTTGCTCTATCTCTACTTCAAACATGGTTTTCATGCAATTTATAATAATCATAGCACCAAATAAAACTTTGCAAACTGTTTCCACACAACTTGATTACTACGTCACAACATGGGAGCAAGCGGTACTCAATAACCGCGAGGGACGGTGATTCGAATCAAACACCACCCGGATAGCTCGACACATACGCCCGCCTATGAAGACCCAAATCTGGCGTCCTTCATTACGTCGTACGTGGCAACCTTTCGCAGGACACTCGACCGTAGAACCGGTCACGCCATCTCGGAATCATAGGTCTAATGAGACGATGTGGTATGCCTCTACAATCCAGTTAACCCGGTACACCGGTTTCCTGGGTCCCATATAGCAGTAAGCATCCGGTACACAACTCGATACTTGCTCCTGGATGCGGCACACGCATCGGTCCTTAACCGACACAGACAGAGCTACTCGACCAAGACCTCGTCTTGTCACTGCCTAACCCTCCTGCCCGGTCTCATCTTCAGAAGTATAAACTTTAGTTTGCCTCGTTTCCATCTACACCCATGTAATCCCGTGTGACACCCGGTTCCGAAAACAGAACCAAGTTAATGCATATGTGTGCCTAGGGTGTTCATCACACATACACATGTAATCCACAAACTGAATTCAGAATATAACCCTGAATAAATAGTGTTTAAGTACTTTATTACATCGACCAATTGTCTCACTCATGAATCTCTAACTTATTCTTGCAGCGGAAGTCTCTAAATGACAGCGGAAATAACTAAATAGCAGCAGCTCCATCTTCAACTCCACAGGCATGTTGACGGTAGTTCGCACGCCTAGTACTCCACATGGTTCTCGAAGTACTCTTCTCCTGTTTTGCTGATGTTTATGTGATAATGCAAGGGCGAGTACATGTCGTACCCAACAAGTGCGGGAAAAGTATGACATGTAGCTTACAACAAGGTATGGGATAAAAAGGATCATTGCAGCAAGCAAATTTTATTTCACAAACATGATAAAAACATCAACTATTTCTAAGTGATATTTATCCCAATATAACAAAGTAAAACAGCAACATTCCTCCATCAAGATTCACCATTTATCATGTCTCAACCAACCATTAATCTTCCTCAAGTTCATCTCATACTCATAAATATTCATATCCATATCATATTCATATAACCGAAACCAAAATCATTTTCATGACTCAAACAGTCCCAAAACCAATCCCATACCATAACCATACCGAACATCCATCCTAAGTTTTCCCTCTAATCATGTGATATGGCCAGGTGCTTGTGATCGGAAGCATGGCTATCATGATAGTTTTACACTCTGCAGAGGTGGCACAATTTACCCATAAGTTTGTGATTTCGTCACCCGTCGGTGACTGCAGAACCTCCATTATACCAGTACACAACCGTCGGTGTATGTCCAAGAGATCACAAAATAGACTTTACAAAGGGGCTACTAGATGTATGGACTCACTAAGGTTTCACCGGCAGGCTCGAATCACCATTCTCCCACCCACGGGTCCCCTCTTGTGCCATGCAGTTCCCATGGCAGTCCCTCTTGACTCCCATTCCACGCGCCATCCACAGTCCATAACAAGCTAGCAACACACCTAATTAGTCAGCTAAGCCGCACCCATATTTGGCTTTGTGGTGGCACTGTTTTCCTGGCATGTGCTTTCATGAACCGGTCCTTAGATCTACGGCAAGTAAACCACCATCTCATTCAGCAACATCCTTGAACCAAGCTTGCCTAGATCTCCCCGATTCCATTCTCATTAACATCATCAAGTTCTCATCATCATTATTCATATGAGTGCAGTAGCTAACCATGGTTTAATTCAGCTTCCCCTATCCCGTGGATTAAGTGAAGCAAAAAGGAAAAATGACCATACCCGACTCATCAACTTTCCCGGCGACAAGGATAGTTAACAAAACTAGTAAACTCCTACAAAATGGTATCCCATCAAGTTGACTCAAGCATACACGTTTTCGCAAACAAAACAGTTTCAAAACGTGGGATCAATATGGTCAAGGGGCACTTGCCTTGCTCCCGTGGCTCTTGTTGCTCAAGCGTCTCGAAGTCTTGGCGCTGTAGTTCTTTGTAGATGGCTTCCTGAGCTTGTCCTTCTACTCACGACCACGCACATACAAAATTTACAGCAATCAAACATCATGCACAACTATACTCAAGATGCAATGGTGTAGATGAATGCAAATCCTGTGGTGCTGTTTTATTAAACCAGTTTGTACGTGTTCTTGCATGTTTTAATGGGCTTTCATGGGGTTTTATGATGAACAAGGGTGTAGGGATCAAGTGTGGACGTGGTGATGATCTTGATTCAAGATCTAGATCAATTCCACCATAAAAACCCGATCAAAACGTGATCTCTCCACACGAAAAAGTTTCTGTTCGAAGGGAGCGAAGAAAACAAATACTTAGAAACAGCGGCGACGTCGTAAGATGGGTAACGAAGACCTACCTTACTCCCTCCTTATGATTGTCGGCTCTTTTCCAGCGACGGCGAGGCGTGACGGGGCTCGTCGGCGGACCCACCGGCGACTGAACTCCGGCGAGGGGTGGGGGTGTGTGTCCAACTCGGCAAGTTGGGGGCTAGGGCCTCCAAGTCGTCGACTTGGGAGGGGAAAAAAGAAAAGGGGTTACGGCCAAGGAGTTTTGGGTTCTATTTATAAGGGGGGGGGGGAAGAGTCCTACTCCAATTGGAGCTCAAATAAGAGTCCTATTTAATTTGTTTTGGATCTTAACAAACTTACCTTTTCAGTTATGTGCGGCAGCCTTGGGGATTTTATCGCCCCAAATGTGGGGAAATTTTGGGGAAATTGTGTTGGTACCCTCAGTACCGGGTACCCCCGTGCACAGAAGGAAAAAACCCGCCTAAGGACCTCACCCCCTCCGCAGGGATGAGCTCCGAAGGCGCCACGTGTCCAGCGGGGCTGGGCCTCCCCTCTCGTCAGAGGCGAACTCCAAGGGTGCCATGTGTACAGCGGGGCCGGACATCCCCTCTCCTCAGAGGCGAGCTCCGAGGGTGCCACGTGTCCAGTGGGGCCGAGCCTCCCCTCTCCTCAGAGGCGATCTCCGAGGGCGCCATGTGTCCAGCGTGGCCGGGCCTTCCCTCTCCTCAGAGGCGAGCTCCGAGGATGCCACCTGTCCAGCAGGGCCGGACCTCCCCTCTCCTCAGAGGCGAGCTCCGAGGGCGCCAAGTGTCCAGTGGGGCCGAACCTCCCTTCTTCTCAGAGGCGAGCTCTGAGGGCACCACGTGTCCAGCGGGGCCGGACCCCCCTTCTCCTCAGAGGCGAGCTCCGAGGGCGCCATGTGTCCAGCGGGGCCGGGCCTCCCTTCTCCTCAGAGGTGAGCCTCGAGCCTGCCACGTAGCCAGCAGTGCCGGACCTCACCCCCTCTGCAGGGGTGAGCTCCGAGAGCGCCACATGTCCTGCGGGGCCGGAGGAATTGTTGACAGCGCACTTCGACAGATTGGAATTGGCTCATTTCAGCTATCTTTTTCCCGTTCCCCATCATTTTTACGATTCTTTCTCCATTTCTATGGTTCCTTCCTCCATTTATACGGTTCTTTTCCCCATTTATACTTCTTTTATAATGTTTCTTTATATGAAAAATGTATGCAATGCATGGAAATGAATTTTGGGGTGTTACAAACCTACCCCCCTTAAACTGAATCTCATCCTCGAGATTTGATAGAGTAGAGAATAGATGAGGGAATTCTTCCTTGAGGTCTTACTCACGCTCCCATGTAGTTTCAGCTTCCGTGTGATGGCTCCACTGTACCTTGCACCAACAGATCACTTTGTTCCTCGTGACCCATTCCTTCACGTCCAAAATTTGGACGGGGTGCTCCACATAGGGCAGATCCTCTTGAAGCTCGATCTCATCCATCGGTACTTGTTCTTCCGGTACTCTTAAGAACTTCTTGAGTTGGGACACGTGAAACACGTTGTGTACGTCAGAGAGGTGCGTTGGCAGCTCTAGTTGATAGGCTACTTCTCCTCGCTTGCCCAAAATTTTAAATGGCCCGATGTAGCGAGGTGCTAATTTGCCCTTGACGTTGAACCGTCATTGGCCTCGGATAGGCGATACCTTAAGGTATACGAAGTCTCCTACTTCGAAGGTCAATCTTCTTCGCCTATTGTCCGCATAACCTTTTTGTCGTGACTGAGCAGCCTTCAAATTTTCTCGTATCGTTTGGACTTGCTTTTCGGCGTCTTGCAGCACTTCGGGTCCAAACACTTGGCTCTCTCCGGTCTCGTTCCAGAACAGCGGCGTTCTACACCGCCTATCATACAATGCTTTGAAAGGTGACATATTCAAGCTGGCTTGATAGTTGTTGTTGTATGAGAATTCAGCATACGGCAAGCTCCTATCCCAACTGTGCCCATGTTTCAAAGCGCAAGCTCTCAACATGTCTTCCAAAATTTGATTTGTCCTTTCAGTTTGCCTGTCAGTTTGCGGGTGGTAAGCGGAGCTGAAATTCAGCCGTGTACCCATGGCTTCATGCAGCTTCTTCCAGAACCTAGAGGTAAATTGAGAACCCCGATCTGAAACTGTCCTCTTCGGAACTCCATGGCGACACACGATTTGCTCCAGATACAACTCGGCTAGTTCTGCGATGCGGTACATGGTTCTAACAGGAAGGAAATGGGTTATTTTCGTCAAACGGTCCACAATAACCCAAATGGAGTCGTAACCAGATCGAGTACGTGGCAATCCAACAATGAAATCCATGCTGATGTTTTCCCACTTCCACTTGGGTACTTTCAATGGCTGCAACAGTCCAGCGGGTCTTTGATATTCGGCCTTCACCCGTTGGCACGTGTCGCATAAGGCAACATATTCAGCTATGTCCCTTTTCATACCATCCCACCAATAGCAAGTTTTCAGGTCCTTGTACATCTTTGTACAGACGGGATGTATGGAATAAGTTGAGTCATGTGCCTCCTTTAATATCGTGTCGCGGATGTGCTTCACGTTAGGCTCACAAATCCTTTTCCCTAACCAAAGCGTGCCCTTCTCGTCTTCCTTGAAATCTTTTTCTATGCCTTGTTGGATTCTTCCCTTGATTTCCTTGACATCCTCATCCGTTGCTTGGCCATCTTGTATCTCGTGTTCCTGCGAAGAGTTGAGTTCTATCACTTCCATCTCATTCAAGAACCTGAAATGTAACCGTTCGAACTCCTTGAGCAGCCCGGGTGGTAGCTCTCGAACCATGAGTTGGTGACATGCTCCCTTTCGGCTCAACGCATCAGCTACTACATTGGCCTTTCCGGGGTGATAGTTGATTCAAACATCATAATCCTTGATGAGTTCCAACCATTGACGTTGCCTCAAATTCAGCTCCGTTTGCGTGAATATATACTTGAGACCTTTGTGATCCGTATAGATCTCACATCGGTGGCCAAGGATATAATGCCTCCAAATCTTCAAGGCATGTACCACGGCTGCAAGTTCCAAGTCATGTGTGGGGTAATTCAGCTCGTGTTTCTTTAGTTGTCTCGATGCATAGGCTACCACTTGTCCTTCTTGCATGAGCACACATCCAAGCCCTTGTCTTGATGCGTCACAATATATATCGAAACTCTTGCTCACGTCCGGCAATACCAAAATCGGCGCTGTGGTTAGTCTTTTCTTGAGGCCCTCAAAGCTTTCTTGGCACACTGGTGTCCACTGAAATGCTTTTCCCTTCATTAGCAATTCAGTCATAGGCTTCGCTATTTTGGAGAAATCCTTGATGAACCGTCGGTAATATCCAGCCATTCCAAGGAAACTCCGAATATCTCTCACATTCTGCGGTTGGTTCCACTTTAAAACGTCTCCCACTTTTCCGGGATCAATCGATACTCCTCCCTCGGAGATGATGTGGCCTAGGAACGATATCTTCTTTAGCCAAAATTGACACTTGCTGAACTTGGCATACAATTGATGCTCTCGCAGTTTCTGCAACTTCAATCTCAAGTGTTCTTCATGTTCTTCCTCGCTTTTCGAATACACCATGATATCGTCGATGGAAACCATGACGAACTTGTCCAAGTACTCCATGAAGGCCTTATTCATGAGGTACATAAAGTATGTGGATGCATTCGTTAACCCAAAAGACATAACAGTATATTCATACGAACCATACCGTGTTCGAAATGCAGTCTTGGGTATGTCGGAGGGCTTAATCTTGAGCTGGAAATATCCCAACCGAAGATCAATCTTGGAGAAAATTCGGGCACCTTTCATTTGGTCGAACAGGTCCTCTATGCGGGGCAGCGGGTATTTATTCTTGATCGTCACCTCATTGAGAGACCTATAATCCACACACATCCTTTGGGTCCCATCCTTCTTGTCCACGAAGAGCACGGGGGCTCCCCACGGTGACGAGCTTGGGCGTATAAAACCCTTCTCTAGCTGCTCCTGAATTTGCTTCTTAAGTTCCACTAGTTCATTAGCGGGCATCCTATATGGCCTTTTCACTATAGGTGCAGTTCCAGGTACTAAATAAATGGCAAATTCAATGTCCCGGTCAGGTGGCATACCTGGAAGTTCTTCCGGGAACACATCTGAAAATTCATGAACCACCGGAATGCTTTCCAATGTTGCTTCTTCGACGTGGTTCAATGCTGCCTTCTCAGTTGCCGGTTGGGCTGACTCGAACTCAATACGAGTACCGTGCTCATTTGTCAACTGCACGCTCCTCTCAGCATATTAAATTACTCCGTTGTGCTTGCTTAACCAATCCATTCCAAGTATTATATCAATCCCTTGGGAATCCAGGACAATAAGGTTGGCAAGAAAGTCTACCCCCTTATTTTAAGGTTTACTTTTGGACATACTATATTAGTCCTCATCTCTCCACCGGGACAATTAACTAACATAGTGTGTTTCATGTGTGATATGGGCATATTATACTTGGCAACATACTTGGATGATATGAATGAATGCGATGCTCCGGAATCAAATAAAACAGTAGCTGGGTTGGAGTTGGCAAAGAACATACCAATCACGACGTCCTCAGCTCGTTGCGCTTCCTCAGCGGAGACATGATTCATGTTGCCACGAGCGTAGTTCTGCTGCCCGCGGTTACCTTGCGTAGCTCCTCCATTCGGCCGCGGGTTCTGTTTTGGTGCGTTGGTCGGCTGTCCAAGGCCTTTCTTCGGGCATTGACTTGCAATGTGTCCCGCCTCTCCGCATGAAAAGCATGCTTTGTTGCCCAAAACAGCAGGAACGTTGGGGCGAGGCTGGTTTTGAGCATAGGCGCCCATGTTGGGATGGGGCGCAGGAGGCAAAGGCATACGAGGTGCTTGCATAACAGGACGTTGCTGCGGTGGTTGATTAGGGCGAGGTGGGTTTGCAGGGCGGAAAGTAGAAGCGGACAAGCCATACTGTGGTGCAGCTGGTGGCATGAACTATGGACGTACATTGCTCCCTTGTGGCTGGTATGGCATCTTCCTCTTGTCCTCTTGCTCGATCTCACAGATCTTGCTCTCAATCACTATAGCTTTGTCCACGAGCTTCTGGAAGTTTGCATAATCATTATTGAGCAGTTGTACATGGATCTCATTGTTCAATCCTCTCATGAACAAGTATTGCTTCCTTTGATCCGAGTTGACGTCTTCGGGGGCATACCGTGACAGCTGCGTGAACTTGTTGAGGTACTCATTCACGCTCTTCCTTCCTTGGCGGAGACCTTCAAACTCTTGCCTTTTTAGCATCATGACTCCAGCAGTGACGTAATGAGAGCGGAAACTCTCCTTGAATTCAGCCCAAGTGATAGTCTCCTGGTTGACATGAGCATTGCAAAGAGCATCCCACCAGTCAGCGCTGCTCCCATAAGTTGGTGCGATGCGAAGAGAACTTTCTCCCGATCATCGCACTGAACAATAGCGAGCTTCTTCTCCATGGATTTCAACCAATCATCAGCCTCCATGGGATCATTAGCTTGTGCAAAAGTAGGCGGTCGAGTCCTCATGAACTCTCCGAACCTGTTGTGAGCCGGCGGTGGTGGTGGTGGGGGTTCAGGAACAGGGTTAGGATTGTTGAGGTTGTTGGCTTGCAGCTGTCCCAACGTTTGTATCATAGTTTGCATGAGCTGGTTCTGCATAGCCATCAACCGTTCAAGGTTGTTTGCATCAGCCCCGGGGTTGGCATTTTCAGGAACTTCAACGTTGCCATCCTCTTGTGGTTCATGGTTACTACGTATGTTCCTCCTTTGACGGCTGGCGTTTTCCCTCACCATCTGCGAGAGAGAGTTGAGTAGAATAGAAGATAGAAGTTTAGATTGATCCCCCCCCAATTATATGCATCAAGGCGTATGATCTAAATATCTTTATTAATTTCAGCCTATATGAGGATGTGAACACATGCCGAAGTGTCTCACCTCTCTCCATAATGTGTGGATGTGGATATTCGCTGAAGCGTCCCACAACTCACACCAGCACACAAACACAAGCAATCATCATAACAGTTCAACACACCACTCCTATTCGCGCTACTACGATTTTAATGTTCCTGTTACAGCTTATTCAATGGGAATCCTAAACTTAATCATGTGAACCGGTGCTGTTCTCGCCGTGTGACGGAGGTGGTCAATACATGGGCGCATGCCATGGTGAGTCGGCAGTCCATGTAGGGTTAGATGGTGCTGGTGCTCCTAGTCACCGGCATCTTATAATAAGGCATGAGAAACTTTAGAGAAGCAAGAAATAACTCCAAAACTTCAGAAGTTATAGGGCAAGAAAGCAAAGGTGTTGCTGTCCAAAAGAAGAGAAAAAGAGAGGGGCTGAAAATAGCATTTTGCGGTGGCTGAATTGACAAGTAAAAATGCAGCAGCAAATTTTTTTCAAAAATAGCAGTTTAGAGGGGTCTGCCTATGTGTTTTAGAGTGTCCATTCTAACTAGGCTTGCGTCCTAAGGTCAACGTGGCTCTGATACCAATCTGTGACACCCGGTTCCGAAAACAGAACCAAGTTAATGCATATGTGTGCCCAGGATGTTCATCACACACACATGTAATCCACAAACTGAATTTAGAATATAACCACGAATAAATAGTGTTTAAGTACTTTATTACATCGACTAATTGTCTCACTCATGAATCTCTAACTTATTCTTGCAGTGTAAGTCTCTAAACGACAGCGGAAATAACTAAATAGCAGCAGGCTCTATCTTCAACTCCACAGGCATGTTGACGGTAGTTCGCACGCGTAGTACTCCACATGGTCCTCGAAGTACTCTTCTCCTGTTGCTGATATTTATGTGATAATGCAAGGGTGAGTACATGTCGTACTCAGCAAGTGCGGGAAAAGTATGACATGTAGCTTACAACAAGGTATGGAATAAAAAGGCTCATTGCAGCAAGCAAATTCTATTTCACAAACATGATAAAAACAGTCCCAAAACCAATCCCATACCATAACCATACCGAACATATAACCGAAACCAAACTCATTTTCATCACTCAAACAGTCCCAAAACCAATCCCATACCATAACCGTACCGAACATCCATCCCAAGTTTTCCCTTTAATCATGTGAATTGTCCAGGTGCTTGTGACCGAAAGCACGGCTATCATGATAGTTTTACACTCTGCAGAGGTGGCACCACTACACTCACAAGTTTGTGATTTCGTCACCCGTCGGCGAATTTAGAACCTCCATTATACCAGTACATAACCGTCGGTGTATGGCCAAGAGATCACAAAATAGCCTTTACAAAGGGGATACTAGATGTATGGACTCACTGAGGTTTCACCGGCAGGCTCGAATCACCATTCTCCCACCCACGGGCCCCCTCTTATGCCATGCAGTTCCCAGGGCAGTCCCTCTCGACTCCCATTCCCCACGGAATCCACGGTCCATAACAAGATAGCAACACACCTAATTAGTCAGCTAAGCCGCACCCATATTTGGCCTTGTGGTGGCATTCCTGGCATGTGCTGGCATGAACCGGTGCTTAGATCTACGGCAAGTAAACCACCATCTCATTCAGCAACATCCACAAACCAAGCTTGCCTAGTTCTCCCCCGATTCCATGCTCATTAACATCATCAAGTTCTCATCATCATTATTCATATGAGTGCAGTAGCTAACCATGTTTTAATTCAGCTTCCCGTAACCCGTGGATTAAGCGAAGCAAAAAGGAAAAACGACCATACCCGACTCATCAACTTTCCCGGTGACAAGGATGGTTAACAAAACTAGTAAACTCCTACAGAAGGGTATCCCATGAAGTTGACTCAAGCATACATGTTTTCACAAACAAAACAGTTTCAAAACATGGGATCAATATGGTCAAGGGGCACTTGCCTTGCTCCCGAGACTCTGGTTGCTCAAGCGTCTCGATGTCTTGGCGCTGTAGTTCTTTGTAGATGGCTTCCTGAGCTTGTCCTTCTACTCACGACCATGCACATACAAAATTTACAGCAATAAAACATCATGCACAACGCTACTCAAGATGCAATGGTGTAGATGAATGCAAATCCTGTGGTGCTGTTTTATTAAACCAGTTTGTACGTGTTCTTGCATGTTTTAATGGGCTTTCATGGGGTTTTATGATGAACAAGGGTGTAGGGATCAAGTGTGGACGTCGTGATGATCTTGACTCAAGATCTAGATCAATTCCACCGTCAAAACCCGATCAAAACGTGATCCGTCCACACGATAAAGTTTCTGTTCGAAGGGAGCGAAGAAAACGATTACTTAGAAACAGCGACGACGTCGTAACATGGGTAACGAAGACCTACCTTACTCCCTCCTTATGATCGTCGGCTCTTTTTTGGCGATGGCGATATGTGACGGGGCTCGTCGGCGGGCTCACCGGCGACTGAACTCCGGCGAGGGGTGGGGGTATGTGTGTCACCAACTCAGCGAGTTGGGGACTAGGGCCTCCAGGTTGTCGACTTGGGAGGGGGAAAAAAGAAAAGGGGTTATGGCCAAGGGGGTTTTGGGTTCTATTTATAAGGGGGGGGAAGAGTCCTACTCCAATTGGAGCTCAAATAAGAGTCCTATTCAATTTGTTTTGGATCTTAACAAACTTATCTTTTCAGTTATGTGCGGCAGCCTTGGGGATTTTATCCCCCCAAATGTGGGGAAAATATGGGGAAATTGTGTCGGTACCCTCAGTACCGGGTACCTTCGTGCACAGGAGGAAAAACCCGCCTAAGGACCTCGCCCCCTCCGCAGGGATGAGCTCCGAATGCGCCACGTGTCCAGCGGGGCCGGGCCTCCCCTCTCCTCAGAGGCGAGCTCCGAGGGCGCCACGTGTCCAGTGCGGCCGGGCCTCCCCTCTCCTCACAGGCAAGCTCCGAGGGTGCCACGTGTCCAGCCGGGCCGGGCCTCCCCTCTCCTCAGAGGCGAGCTCCGAGGGTGCCACGTGTCCAGCAGGGCCGGGCCTCCCCTCTCCTCAGAGGCGAGCTCCAAGGTCGCCATGTGTCCAGCGGGGCCGGACCTCCCCTCTCCTAAGAGGCGAGCTCCGAGAGCGCCACGTGTCCAGCGGGGCCGGACCTCCCTTCTTCTCAGAGGCGAGCTCCAAGGGCGCCACGTGTCCAGCAGGGCCGGACCTCCCCTCTCCTCAGAGGCGAGCTCCGAGGGCGCCACGTGTCCAGCGGGGCCGGACCTCCCATCTCCTCAGAGGCGAGCTCCAGGGACGCCACGTGTCCAGCAGGGCTGGGCCTCCCTTCTCCTCAAGGAGAGCCTCGAGCCTGCCACGTAGCCAGCAGTGCCGGACCTCACCCCCTCCGCAGGGGTGAGCTCCGAGAGCGCCACGTGTCCCGCGGGGCCGGAGGAAGTGTCGACAGCACACTTCGACAGATTGGAATTGGCTCATTTCAGCTATCTTTTTCCCGTTCCCCACCATTTTTATGATTCTTTCTCCATTTCTATGGTTCCTTCCTCCATTTATACGGTTCTTTTCCCCATTTCTACTTCTTTTATAATGTTTCTTTATATGAAAAATGTATGCAATGCATGGAAATGAATTTGAGGGTGTTACATCCCGACTATAACTCGCGAGTAGATTCCAACTACTCGACTTCTACCGGATGTCATAACCTCTTTAGCATGACAACTTTCTACAGCGGAGAAACTATATTCTACCCTTGACTCTCCGGTTTATTTGTTCATGCATTTGGAGTATAAAACATTCCTGAACTAATGCACATACAAACTTTGACCCATAGTAGTGAACAAAGTAAAGACTTTATAAAACAACTTAAATGCAAACCGGAGCTTGCCTTGTTTTTGCAGATGACTAAAGTCAGATAATTATGAAGTTAGTTGTTGTTGACTTGAAGCTTAATACCTGCCCTTCTTGCTCCTTGATCCAAGCTTCACTTCTCCTCCACTTTTCCACGTTTAATCACTACACGTTATGAATATGCATATATGTTTAACTGTAAAACTTTTGCTAACAAGTTCTAAAGACAAGTTTAAAACTGGAACTCTGTTTAAGAATTTAAAATGACACTGGTGCTAGTGGTTTAGGTTTGGGTTTAAGCACTATGATCAAGTGATAAGTGTGTTTCATCACTTGTGTGTGGATCACCTAATGAGGTTGAACATTATAGTACTGATCCAGAGCTAAAATGGAGCTGAAAATTTTCATGTGAGTTCCTTGTAACAAGAAAGTAATCTGGACCAAAATTTAGACATTTTCAATGAGTAGATCACTCAGAACAATTCCCTAAGAATTTAGGCAACAAGGAATTAATTCTGAATAAATTTGCACTTTCATGCAAATTCAAGTGAACCACGATTTCAAACATAGCTCAGGGAGCACGCATGAATTTTCCTAGGATTTTCAGAACTAAGAACTGCCCAGAACTGAATTTCCAAGTTTTGGAAATTCTCTGGAATTGTTTCTGTGTTCATTTGAACACAGAAGCTTAAAATCAGAATTATCCTAACTAAATCAACTCCAAATGAGCTGAAACTATTACAGGAGTTCCCTAACGTCCTAAAGAATATTATGTCAAAATTTGAGGATTTTTGTATAAACCAAACTCCCTCTAAAATTCTTTTGCTGAAAAGATTTAAAGAATTTTTCAGAAATAAATAATAATTTTAATACACATTAGGTTGCACATTTGGATAGAGTTTTTCAATATGAATCCAACCCAATTTGAATCACTAAATTTGGAGCTTCCTAGCAAAAGTTATGAGGTACTAAAGTTTGGTGAATTTCTGGAATTCAAATTAACCGGGGAAAATTTTAAATCCTGCGCGTGGGTCCAGGGGGACCACGTGTCACTTGCTGGATCAAGCCATACGGGGCCGCTGAATTCTTCCCACGCCGTCGAAAAGGATCCTGGAGCATCAGCCGATCAGCACTTTTAAATTTCTGTCGCTGACACGTGGGACCCGCCCGGTCTTCTTCCTCCTCGGGCTGTTTCCGCTCCCGCGCTACCCCCTCACCGGAACTCCACTGGAGCTCGCTGGGCCCGGCTTCCCGGTCGATTGTCGGCCCGATACTCACCACCTGGGTGTTTCCAGCTACGAGGAAGCTATTGGTGCAGTGCTCTCGGGCTGCCGGTGACCGGAAATAGGCCGGCGACGTGCGGCGGCATTCGGTGAAGCTCGGCGCCGTCGCCCAGCCCTTATAGCCCACGAAAAGCTCGACCAAACCGCTCAAAAGCACCAGTGGAGGATGGGCTATCTCGAAATGGCCTCAACATGGCTCGGAAATGGCGGCCATCTGGTTGTCACCGTGTGCCCGTGGAGTACCGCCATAGACGTGCTCGGCAAACCTAGAAATTGTGTTCTCTACTTGTGTTTCCGAGCTAGGGTTGTGAAGAGAAAATGATCACCATCGAGTCTAGATCATTTGTGCACAGTTTAGTAAACTAGGGACTAGAATGGAGTTGGAATTTTTAGGTTTCATACTGAGAGGTCTGTGGAGGTGCACCGGAAGAAAAACGCCGAATTCGCGCACGATGATTCACAGCTGGAACTGGGGTTTGAGGAGAAGCAACGTGAAGCCACGGCGCGTCCCGGAGAGTGCTCTCTCGGCCGTGAAAAGCCTCGGTACAAGCTGTCCACGGTGACCCGAGTTGAACTTTCGCCGGAAAGCTTCGGTCTTCGCGCCAATTGATGATTTGAGCGGACCACGAGCTCGGAGCGTCGGGGTTGTGGGGCTAGCGTGGTAGAGCACACACGGGCACTGCATTTCTGTGTGACAAGTGTGAGCAACCAAGGCTCGGTGGAGGGCCGGTGATCGGAAGAAGCATAGGCGGATTTGAGCGACCGTTTTCTGTTCTTGCACGAGGGAACCACCGAGAGGCACGAGCGAGGGAAGCAAAATCGTGTGTGGCTTCGGCGTTGAGGATAGGAGCCAAGGAAAACCGCGCCAGGAGCAGGAGGTGGCGTCCACGGGGTCTCGGCTGCAACCGTGAGCACGATGGCTCAGCAAGGCTTAACCCACAACCCTAGTCATGGAACTCTACATGCAGGGTGTAAAAGCCCCAAATCTCAACATGCATAGCTCCTTAGTAGAATGTAAATCTGCGGGGTCAAATTGAATTTTAATTAGGGTTTCCAATTCAAAATTTCCGGCTACTTGCAATAAAGGAAACCAAACCACAAAGGAATTAAACCCGGCAATTCAAATGCGAGCACAAACAAGAGTTAACGCCACGGAAATCAAATTTAAATTTTTGGAATTTGCTGCAACGTTTACATTTGAATTTAGGAGCCATTGTGTTGGTGGGACCCACATATCAGTAAACAGAGACACAATCAAATTGGCTTCCGTGTGAGCATGCCACAGAGGCAGCCACCGAGCTGCTGCTCGTGCTTGCTCCCGAAGGCAGGAAAATTTCACGGCGTGTAATCCTTAGCCACAGCAGCTGCACAAAGGAATTGGCTTTTCTCTTCCTCACACGATCAACTCCACAGCTCCTCGCTCCCTCGTGCATGCAACAGAGAGAAACAGTCACCGGCGCCCGCCTTCTCTCGGCTCTCATCGGCGATTAGTGCCCGGCCTTGGTGACACCCAGCTGGACCACACACAAGCTGCGCCGTCGTTCCTATACCTCCCCAACACGTCCTCAGACCATGGCCGGCCGTCGACAACCGGTGCTAACCCGTTCTTCCTCCGAGAAAAACAGAACACGACACACGTTGCTGCTACTAGACGTCCGGGCTACTCTGAGCGGCTCCGGTCCGAGAAAACACACACAGAGGTTAGCATGGCTGTCTAGCTCATCATCCCGTAGCCCCCTTGCTCTTCCCCGTTGCCGGATAGCCGTAATTTGGGTTTTTGCATCGGCGAACGTGTTGAACCGACGCGAGCCAAGTCTATAAATTTGTCCAACGTGGTTGATCATCGGTTCTACAATTCAAGCCACAGAAACTAGTAACCCTAGCGCCCTCCCATGCCAAAGCACGCATTAAACCGGCCATCCCATGCCCCGGGCGACGAGAAATCGCCGCCGGTGGCAAAAACGGGTCGGGCCTCCGGTGACCGCCCTATTCCCGCCAATTTCTGCACAAACTGAGGTGCGTTCCATGCTCCACGAGCTATGGCAATGCTTTAGGGCAACGTAGATTGCTGGGAGAAGCTTGGTATATGCCAGAACGCGTTGATGCCGAGCTCCCGAGCCGCCCCGCCGATGCCGACCAACTTCCGGCCATTTTCATGCGGGGGAACCTTGCCCGGCAGCTGCGCCACGTTCCAAGGATCGTGTAGGGCGAAACCGGAGCTAATTTGGTGGAGCATTGAGGGAGAATGAGCTGCGCCACGATCTCTGCCGGTGTGCACCCGCGGGCTCTGGCGAGAGGTTGAAGAAACACCTGACCTGTGGGCCCCATGTTTGACTGTTCTGTTTAAAATCAAACAGAGAGTTGTTCAAACTTGGAAAATCTATAACTCTGTGTAGAAAGCTCCAAAAATAGTGAGACAATTTTTTTTGGATTCCTTAGGAGGAGTACTTTGCATCGAAACAAATTTCTAGCTATGAAAATGCCTAGAAATTTCTGTATAATCCTTTTTTGTTATTCCTTTAGGGAGTAATTCCAGGAAATTGGCTTGTTGAAATATTCCCATTTTGGTCCGAATCTCTTTCTCATAGTCCCTGAGCTCCAGTAGAATTTTCAGGATTTTTGGAGATGATTAAGAGGGCTTAATCAGTAGGTTTTTATCAGGGTTATTTAAATGGGCTGAAAAATCACAGAAGCAAATTTCAGAAAAATGGAATGAACTTCAATCCTCCATTCTGGCCAGCATAAGCCTTAGAAAAATTTGAAACAAAATTTCCTAGAAACCTTAGGTCCAGACCTATTAGGATATCAAATTTCTCCATATGAACAAGTCTAATTAAATTCCTATAAATCATTGAAGGTTAAAGGTTCCAAGAATTCTTGTGCCCATTTTCTGTCTCAAAAGCTTCTGAAAATTTTACCATACTACATCATGAGTTTAGAAAGACTCTGTAAAAATTTCAACCCTAGAATCCTCTGTCTTCTTAGGTTTTGCTTCTGTAGTTTGTATATAGCACATTACTCATAATGTGACACATTCTTTATATTGATCATTTCGATAGAAATACTGCTCGAGAAGGCTTCGGAGGCTACTGACTTGAATCCTATTGACAGAAACATTAGTCGGGATTAACACTAAGGCAAGCCCTGGTTTGCATAAAATATTTACAAGTTTTTATTTGTATTCACTTTATAACGTCTAGCATGTTGGTTATTGCATTAAGTCTAGATGGTATGACACTCCAAATGCATGACCCAGAAAACCCTGGAGTTTAATGTAGAGTAGGTTATCACTTGATTATAACTGCTGATCTCAAGTTAACAAAAGTGGATTAAAAGAGGCATAACTCGAGTAGGCCATTTCCTACTCGTGAACCGGGATTAAGGGGGATCAATTGGAAGAATTGGGAATTAATCCTCTTAGTAGGGAATGGAGACCAGACAGTATGGATGGAAGGCTCAAGGACGTGGTCCTGTGAACCTAGTCTCTGTCTGAGTCGATTAAGGCCCGTTCTCGTGTGCGACACCGCTGGACAAGTTTGAGTTGTGTACCGGACGCATACTGGCTATATGGGACCCAGGAAACCGATGTAATATGTTAACCTGGGTGTCGAGGCAATCCGCACCGTCTTATGCAGATGCTGAAAGGATAGAGAAGTCGGCTCTATGAGGGTTTGCCGTAGTGAGACTTAATCCAAGTCGGTGGGACCGGTTCGATATTTGGGTGTCGTGTGAAAGGTTTCCACATACGACGTTGAGGGGGTCGGTTGATCACCGGTCTCGTACGGGCGTATGTGTCGTGTTAGCCGGGTGTTTTTGATTTGAATCACCATCGCTCACAGTAGTGAGCATACTTGTACACTGAGTCGTGACGTAGTAAGAAACTGGGAAAAGTTAATATGCTTCGTGAGTAATCCTCATATTGGAGATGAGGGATGATCAACACCTTCACTAAATTTACTTTCTACCTTCGGCTAGTAGTGTCGGGACAAAGCGTTTCTTGTTTGATTGTGGAGTCCCGGCGTTGATGGCAGAAGGTACGTATGGTTCTAGGGTAGCTCACTAAATTTACCTTCTCCTCGGGCAAGTGGCATGGAGATAAAGCGTTTCTTGTTTGATTGTGGAGTCTCGATGTAAATTGTGCGAGGATTATAAAAGTTGATTAAAACTGGAAGTAAGGACTCTCTGATAGATCAAGTTCATCTTTTATGTAACTTTCTTAATTCAGCCCTCTATTTTCAGCATTTAGAGTTCCATGTGTAGGACGTCGGTTAAGTCTTGCTGAGCATAAGCTCACGGTTTGTTGCATTGTTTTGCAGGTCACGTTGCATACGGCAACGTCAGGGAGGAAGGGAGATCCGAGCGGGACAGCACCCAATGAGGGGTGTGAGTCTCACTTTGGAACCCTGCATGCCGCCGGGTTTTTGATGTGATGCTAGTGTGAGGCATCCGCGGGCAGGATCGCTTCATTTTGCTTAGCGTAGGCTATAGTCCGTGAGTGTATTCTTATCTTCCGCTGTAATGTACACTTGTACATTATTTGTAAAATGAGACAATATTATGTCTTGAAGACATATATTGTTGTGTATGTGTGTTTTTCGGTGATGTGTTGTTAGGTGCCGCATCGCACGGTACCACCCAATGTGATTCCTGGACTGTCGGGACAGGGGTCCCCACAGGCGTGGTATCAGAGCCGCATTGGGAATAGCGCACCTAAAAACACGCGTATTTTCAAAAACATAGAGTTTACGAGTGAGGATTCGGTACTAGGCCCACATAAGGTTTACTATTAGCTTAAGTGATGTAAGGTGGCTAACTAACATACTTGTTATGCTACTCTGTAACGACGCACCGCCGAACAGGTAAGAGGTAAGGTACGCTACCGAAAGCGGATCAATTTCGGTTAGTTCCCCTGACGAGGAAAGCGGTTCAGGGAATAGGTCTCATGGCTTGTTGTGAGACGTTAATATGAAACTCTTGAACTCTTCATGTTCCTGAGTTCATATGAAACGCTGGTCCCTGGCGTGCATTAGGCAAGAAAGTGGAAACCCCATCGTATGGTCGGTAACACGATAGTGTGTTCTTCTGGAAATAGCCTAGGAGGACATACGCAGCGCTTGCCATCGTCGTGCCCGGCAGGGCAGTAGGTGGTATGCGTTGGGTTGATAAAATTCCCAACCGTGACGACCTTCGTGTGGTGTGAAAACGCGACCATGTACCTTGAGACGTGACTTGACTCAAGGACGGCCTGCATGGAAATGATACGGGGCGTATGTTTTTAGTATGATATGGACCTGCCTGGAATGACAATCATATGGGTGCATCATTATTGAGTGGTTTTCTGTAGGTACACTAACCACGTATCCGTATTACGAGTAGAACATGTTTGCATGTGAACAATTCTAGTGCCACTAATAGAACGTATATGCCGGATGTAATCCTGTTAAGATTTTTCTATTGTGTGAGGAACGTAGTACCGGCATTATCATGGAAATTGCATGAAAACCTCGCTTATCTCATAAACTTGAATATTCTGTAAGTTTTGAATGAAGACAGATCAAATGAAGTAGTTAAAACTTGTTAAGAAACCAACTCAAGAATATGTGAGTGTAGAGAGACCCAAAAACAGAGTTCCCTGTTTTGGCAGTGTCTCTGCTGAAAATTGTACAGGGTGTTACTCCTTGTAGAAAAGACCAATGGTAGTGCGTGATACAGTTTTGGAAAGGTGGAGAAGTCCTCTAAAACTTTTCTATAAACCTCCAGGAAATAAACACAATCAAAGTTGGTCAAAAACCTTAGAAACCAAAAACTGCTACAAATGGGTAGAACTGAAACAGAATCTCTGTAATTCCACTCTAACTTCTGGTGGAAAAATCTTTAAGGGTATTGTGATACAATTCTGGAAAGGGCATGAGATATGCTACAACTTTGTAATTCAAAGTTTTGCCAAAACTGGGGAAGAACTAACTGGAATTGTGGATTGGAACTAGGTACCTCTGGGGAGGTGCTGTCGAAATCCTGCCAGAAATTCTATTAACTTTGAACCATCATATCTTTTGATCAAGGATTGCAAAAGGGTCATATAAATACGTTTTGAAAATCTTGGGAAGTTCTTTACAAGTTTTCTTTTGAACCTCAGGACAGAATCCTCCTGTAAAGGGGTGAAATTCACAGTACAAGTGAAACTGTCCAGAGTACCCAAAGGCTGTGTATAGCTTCTGTACTGATTGGAATTTTGCTGATAACTTCCTGTATAAAAATTATAAAATGTGAAATATTACAATTCTAGAAATCTTACGAATCGTGCTCCAACTTTGTAATTATGAGCTTGGTCCATATACGTTTCTGACTGTATGGAAAAGTTGACTCAAAGTGAGCACGTACAGAGGAGGTGCTGCTGAAATTCCTCCAGAATTTCTGTCAACCTTGCAAGCTCATAACTTCCGATATAGAACTTAGTTAGAGGAAAATGAATATGTTCTGGGAAGGTACTGAGGTTATCTACATGTTTGGTAGTTAACCCAAGCCATGAAACTGTTGTTTGGACAACAGAAATCTGGTTTGTTTGAGGACCGGTCAATCTGAGACAGAGTGACCATAACTGTGATTATTCCAGTTATTGTTTAAATCCTTGCTGTTAGTTGAATCAGTTCACGCATAAATCATTTTGCTTACATGTTAAGACTTCATTATCAGTGTTTCACTACTTTGATCATGGAATAAATCAAGTGATAGTGTTAAGCTGATAATGAACTCTTGCAATTGCAGAATGGTGCGAACTTCTTCCATGGGTGAAGTGGGTGGTTCCAGTGGTGGTGGTGGTGATAACTCTCCACAGCGGGAGTAGCGAGCTCTGCAACAGCAGCCACCACCAGGACCTTCACCTACGGTCACAATGGCGGATATTCTGGCAGCCATGACAGGTGCAAGCAATGAGCGAACCGACTTGCTCCGCACCCTTGTGATGAATACATCCCATCAAGGGGGTGTCAAGATTAAGACTTTCGCCAACCTCGAATGAGTTCCTATGTTGAGTTCTTGGTGACTCAACCACCGGTTTTCATTGAAGCTGAGGATCCTCTGGTGGCGTATAGCTGGATCCGTACCATTGAATCTAAGTTCGGGTTGCTCCAATGCACTGAACATCAGAGAGTCTTATACGCGGCGCAACAACTTCACAGGTCCGCCAGTGCATGGTGGGCAAATCAACTCGCCTCCCTACCAGCTGGACATCATTTCACATGGACGGAATTCTGGAAGGCATTTCTTGCTTATCATGTTCCTTCCGGAATAATTCAGCGGAAACTCGAGGAGTTTCTAGTCTAAAAACAAGGAGGGAGGGATGCATACGAGCATTCGCGAGTGTTCAACAAACTAACACATTATGCGCCTGAACATGTGAACACTGAGGCACAAAAGTGCGAATGGTTCTTTTGCAGCCTCAATCCCAAGTTAAAGGAAAGACTCGTCTTAGCAGATCGAAAGAACTTCAACGGATTGATGAGTGCTGCCATCATGGTTGAAGATGCTCAGCGAGAAGTTCTGGCTGAGAAAAGAAAGAACAGTATACCACCGGATAGTAGCAATATGGCTCCTCATAAACACCGGGTGGTAGACAGTACCTTGAACTGTCAGCTGATGCAGCTGGCTAGATGACTCCAACAATATTCGGGTCGTTCATCTCAATATTCTGAATTCGGACAGCTGCAACAACGGTATATGCAGCCGCAATATTCTGTTCCTCAAGCATTCTTGCCGCAGCAGAAAACACCCAGTATCCTGTAAGGGCCTCAGTTTTTGACACATGTTTGAAGTGTCATCACCACACACACACCTCATTTGAAGCAAGTTGATAAATACATTTGAAGAGCAAGTAACCACCATCAACATGCTCATTTGAGAACAAACTCACATATTGCAAAAGTGGTATTTCCCACATGTGATATACAGGGGCTGGGCATATGAAAACTCCTACACATTGCTAGGAATGTCAATGCCAAGTTTCACCCAAATTCAAAACCTTTTGAGGTACTTTTGGGGTATAGCTAGGAGGAGGGCAGTTTGAACTCAAATGCAAATTCAAACTGTTTTGATCCCATAAATTCAAAAGTGGGAGGCATATTCTTGCTCAGCACATTTTTGTGAGCTCACATACCAATTTTCACTCCATTTGGAGTTGAGCTTGACATGAGTTAAATGAAGCAAATTCAAACCTTATTTGAATTTCAAACCACATGTGTGCTGAGATTTAGTCAAACCCAAACCAATTTGAATTCTACCCCATTCAAATGGCTCAGGGGCAGATAATTCAAATACTTGAGGTTAGTTTGGTCTCTACTGTTTAGAGCAGTAGAGCAAAGTTAATTTCAGAGGTTAAAACCCCGGGTGGGACCCACATGTCAGCCACTGAGGCAAAAGAAACCGACTGAGAGCTCAGCTCGTGTGGGGACCCCGCCGTCCCGATCACTCACGGGGACGGGGCACCTCACCCGGGAATCGCATTGGGTGGAGCCGTGCGATGCGGCACCCAACAGCACACATAATAAAGCATCATATTACATAAAACAAGCGGAAGCTTACAAAGTGTTGATTTTACAAATACTTCTCAAAAATATGCTACAGCGTAAGACTATTACAACTCATGTCTCATACCTATGCTAAGCAACAGAGAAGGTGTCCAGCCCGCGGACACTTCTCGCTAGCAACACTGTCACAATAGCAGCGGCAGGGGTTGCCATGAGTTCACCACTCGGGGAGCCCCGAGTCTCATCGGACACCCGTACATATCAGCGTATTGTTATTACCTGCAAAACAACTTATGCAGTATCTGTGAGCACGAAGCTAGGCAAGACTGACCCGTCACCCTAGTCATGAAACTCTACATGATGAAATTCGAGGGCTGATTATAGAAGTGTGCACAAACGATGAATTTGAGCTAAAGGGAAGTCCTTACTTCAAGTTTTAGGCAACTTTTATAGCCCTCGCGCAACTTACATGGAGACTCCACAATCAAACAAGAAACGCTTCATCTCGATGTCACTTGCCCGAGGTGAAAGTAACTTTAGTGAGCTATCCTAGACTCATACAGACCTTGCGCCATTATCGTCGAGACTCCACAATCAAACAAGAAACGCTTTGCCTCGACGCTACTAGCCCAAGGTGGAAAGTAAATTTAGTGAAGTATTGATCTTTCCTCATCTCCATTATGAGGATTACTCACGAAGCATATTAAATGTTTTCCCGGTTTATTACTACGTCACGACTCAGTGTACAAGTATGCTCACTACCGCGAGCGACGGTGATTGCAATCAAAAACACCCGGCTGACACGACACGTACGCCCGTACTCGACGTTGCACACAGCAACCGCCACTGACGCCGTACGTGTCCACCTTTCACACGACACCCAAATGTCGAACCGGTCCCACCGACTGGGATTAAGTCTCTCTACGGAAAACCCTCGTAGAGCCGACTTCTCTATCCTTTCAGCATCGGCATCAGACGGTGAGGTATGCCTCGACACCCAGGTTAACATGTTACATCAATTTCCTGGGTCCCATATTGCCAGTATGCATCCGGTACACATCTCAAACTTGTCCAGCGGGGCCGCACACGAGAACGGGCCTTAATCGACTTAGACATAGACTAGGATCACAGGACCACGTCCTTGACCTTCCATCCACTGCCCGGTCTCCATTCCCAACTATGAGGATCAATTCCCAACTCTTCCGGTTGATCCCCCTTAACCCCGTTTCACTAGTAGGAATCTGCCTACTCGAGTTATGCCTCTTTTAATCCACTTTTGTTGAGATCAGCAGTTATAATTAATTGATAACATATCCTACATTAAACTCCAGGGTTTTCTGGTTCATGCATTTGGAGTGTCATACCATCTAGACTTAATGCAATAAATAAAATGCTAGACGTATAAAGTGAATACAATTAGAAACTCGTAAGTTTTGATGCAAACCGGGGCTTGCCTTTGTTTTGCAGGTGACTTATATATATATGCAGTTAGTGACGACCACTTGACTTGATCTCTTGCCTTCCTCCCTTGATCTCTACTCCAATGATTTCAAGTCCTTCACGTAGATGCTACACGTAATGCATATGCACAATTGTTTAATTGTAAAGACTTTGCTACAAGTCCTAATAACAAGTTTTCAAAAACTGGAACTCTGTTTAAGAATTTAAAATGACACTGGTGCTAGTGGTTTAAGTTTGGATCTAAACACATGATTAAGTGCTAAGTGGTTTTCCCCCTCTTCTATATTGATCACCTAAAGAGGTTAAAAAGAACAGGGGTGATCCAGGGCTCCAATGGAGCTGAGAATTTTCATGTGAGTTCCTTGTCACAAGAAAGTCCTCTGGACCACAAATTAGCACTTTTCATTGAGTGGTTTGTTCAGAATAATTTTCTAAGCCATTAAGCAAAGAAGAATTAATTCTGAGATCACACCCATGTTCATGCAAAAATTAGTGAAATACAATTTCAATTATAGCTCATAGAGTTTGCATGAATTTTCCTAGCATTTTTGGGAGCTAATATCTGCCCAGAACTGAATTTCCAAGTTTTGGAAATTCTCTGAAAATGTTTCTGTATTCAATTGAACACAGCATCTTCAAATCTATATGTCCCTGATCAAATCAACTCCAATTGAGCTGAAACTTTTACAGGTGTTCACTAATATCCTAAAGACTGTTCTGGCAAAATTTGAGGATTTTTTGATTAACCAAACTCCCTCTAAAATTCTTTTGCTAAAAAGTTTTAAAGAATTTTATAGAATTAAATAAAGGTTTTCATACAAATTGGGTTCTACATTTGGATAGTACTCTATCAGAGGAATCCAACAAAATTTGTTTCACAATTTTTGGGTTCTCCTACCCAAAGTTGTAGCTATTCAAAGTTTAAACTGAAAACTGAAATTCCCCAAAATGTTCAAATACTGGCTGTGGGTCCAGGGGACAGGTGTCACTCGCCGGGGCAAGCCACACGGGTCTACTGGGTATTTCCCGCGCGGCCACACCAGATCCCCGCGCCACAGCCGATCAGAAAATTGAAAAACCATCACTGACAGGCGGGACCCGCCGGGTCGTCTTCTACCTCCGACCCCCGCGCGCCGCGGGGCTCGACGGAGTTCGACGGATTCCGGCCTCCCAGCCATCCCCCGAGCCCTCCCTCGCCGCTAGGGCCTAATTTCACGTGCTGAACACGATGGAACCCTCTTCCCCGGCCGGCGATGGCTCTAACCTAGCTGGCCACGGCGCGGCGGCTCTGGACCGGTTCGGCAACGTCGCCCGGTCATCCTAGCCTGTCCAGACGTCGGTGGAACGGTGCTACAGCACCAGTGGACTATGGGGATGCTCGACCTAGCCTCAAAACTGCTCGGGACCGGCGGCTAATGGTGTCTCACCGTGCACCCGAAACCTCCTCCGCGTTTGAGGTCGGAAATTCTGGAATTCATGCGGTCTACGTGCGTCTTTCCAACTAGGGTTGTGAAGGACTACTGATCGCCGGCTAGTGGCGGACCTGTGTGCAAGGTTTCACGGCCTAAGAACGAGAGGGATGATCGAATTTGTTATTACCGTATCAGAAGGTTGGATGGTGCCCGACGGCGAATTTTTCTCAAATTCGGGCCCGGTAGATCATCTCATGGCTTGAGCTTCGGGGACGAGCATCAGGGGCTCCTAGCGCATCCGAGGGTGCTCTAGCTCGGGCCTGAGAAGCTGTCGGTGGGGCTGTCCACGTGAGACCACCTCGGTTTCCCGATGGTGAGCCTCGGTGCCCGGCGGAATTCGTCAAATTGTGATCAAACGACGCGGCAACACCACGGAGTAGTGAGATGGGCAGCTAGCGCACGCGCTGGCGCTCACTTTTGCTGTGAATCACTCGCTCAGCGGAGGAACAACGCCGGTTTGAAATCGGCCGAACGGGGAGCAGCACCGGCAGGTCTCTGCTGTGCGCGCGAATGGGGACTGAGGCGACGTGCGAGCTGGGGTGATAAGCGCGGGGAAGAACAGGTCGCCAGCGCGAAATGGGAGCAGGAGGTGGAGCCTTGGGTGAAGGGGGCGGCCGCCCGGTGTCGCCCCGGGGTTACATCTCGGTGGAGTGAGGAACAGAGAGAAAAACTTAAGTGTTAAGTCTATTCATCCCCATGACAGGTGGGCCCCACTCAATTTCCCTGCAAAAAGATCTCCATAATTTGACAATTCTCCAACCCAATTGTTTGAAAGTTGGAAACAGAGCTCATTTGAATAGTTTGGACAAATTCCATGCAAATTCAAATGTTTATTTGAATTCTTTGCACATTTGACTCCATTTGGAAAAATCGGTAGCAAACCTTTTTCAAAAATTAATGAAACTTTGCCTCCTCACTAATTTGGACCTAAGGCATACAAATATGCAATTTGATTCTGGGGTTAGCTGCTGCAAACAAGGTTTTTGAACACAACAGATTTGAATCCCCCTTGTGTCCTTCCCTCATTTGAAGTTTGAGTTTAACTTTTAGCTCAAACTCTTATTTTTTTTAAATCCTCCCATTGCACTGAGTTCTTCATTTCTGTGGTTTTTAATACACATGAGGTCCATCCATGCAGCAACCCTATGTTTGTTTAGAGGAACCTCACATATGTTATCATATGAAGAAAAAGTTTCAACTAAGCCCCTTTTTCATACACATGACTCCAACATTTGTGCAAACTAATGTTTCTTTGTATTCCCATTTTTGGGACCTTTATAATCCTCCCCCCTTAAAAGAATCTCGTCCCGAGATTACAAAAGAAACATGAGACAGAAGGTAATTGCAACAACTACGACAAAAGTTCCGGATAGTTCTTGTGGATGTAATCTTCACTCTCCCAAGTCGCTTCTTCCGGTGGGTGATTACTCCACAGGACTTTGTAAAATTTTAAAATCCGATTTCGAGTGATCCGGCTCTTTTCGTCGATAATCTTGATGGGCTGCTCAGCGTAGGTGAGATCCGGTTGCAATATCTCCATGTCTTCCGAAAGGATGTCCGTCGGCTTCTTCAAACACTTTCTCAAGTGTGAGACATGGAAGATGTCGTGGATGCACGATAAGGATGGCGGCAGCTCCAAACGGTAGGCTACCGGCCCACACCGTTCTGTAATAAGGAACGGACCCACAAAGCGAGGCGCTAGCTTTGCCTTGACCCCGAATCGATGAATTCCCTTCATCGGGGATACTCGGAGATAGACGTGATCTCCAACGTCAAAACACAAGGGTCGGCGTCGCTGATCCGCATAGCTCTTCTGGCGAGATTGAGCGGCCCTGAGGTTTTTTTGAATCAGCTGGACTCGCTCTTCGGCATCTTTTACAAGGTCAATGCCGAAAATCACCCTCTCGCCCGATTCACACCAATTGTGTGGTGTGCGGCACTTCCTGCCATAAAGTGCCTCGTATGGTGCCATTTTAATACTGGATTGGTAACCATTGTTGTAAGAGAACTCTGCTAATGGCAAATGGTTATCCCAGTTATTTCCATGATCTATGGCACATGCCCTCAGCATATCTTCCAAAATCTGGTTCACCCTCTCCGTTTGACCGTCCGTCTGAGGATGGTATGCTGAGCTTCTGATTAATTTTGTTCCCAGAGATTCATGTAGTTGCTCCCAGAAACGAGCAACAAATATTGAACCTCGGTCTGATATGATGGTCTTGGGGACTCCATGCAAGCATACAATTCTAGAGAGATACAACTCTGCATATTGCTTAGTCTGGAATCCCGTATTCACTGGGATGAAGTGGGCTGATTTGGTTAAGCGATCAACAATCACCCAAATGGAGTCATGCTTTCTGGACGTGAGAGGCAGTCCGACAATAGAGTCCATGCTGATGTCCTCCCACTTCCATGCCGGAACGCTTAACGGTTGCAGCATTCCCGCTTTCTTTATGTGGTCAGCCTTGACTCGCCGACATGTATCACATTCAGATACATATTTGGCAATTTGTCGCTTCATCCGAGTCCACCAAAATTTCGTTTTAAGATCTTGATACATCTTATTGCTCCCTGGATGTATCGAGTACTTGGACATATGAGCTTCATCCAAGATCTTCTTTCTTAGCTTCAGGTTCTGGGGTACCACGATACGGTCGTTAAACCATAACACGCCTTGATCATCTTCCCGGAAACATTTCATCTTATCCTCTTTAATCCTTGCTCGTATATTCCGCATCCCTCTATCTCTCTTCTGGGCTTGTAGAATCTCCTCTCTAACGGTAGGCACCAGGGCCAGATTATACAACGCCCCATACGGAATCACTCGCAAGCTTGGTTCTTCATCCTCCTCCGGAACAACTGCCAAGTTATTAACGTGGGACTTACGACTGAGTGCATCAGCCACCACGTTAGCTTTGCCCGGATGGTAATGGATCTCGAGCTCATAGTCTTTAATTAATTCCATCCATCTCCGCTGCCTCATATTAATATCCTTCTGAGTGAATATATATTTGAGGCTCTTATGGTCGGTGTAAGGTGCACTAAATTTCCAAGTAAATAGTGCCTCCACATCTTCAACGCAAGCACCACCGCAGCGAGCTCTAGGTCATGAGTGGGGTAGTGTTGCTCGTGGTTGCGGAGTTGTCGAGACCCATACGCGATCACACGTCTATCTTGCATTAAGACGCATCCAAGTCCAATGCCTGAGGCATCACAATAAACATCAAATGGCTTTGTTGTATCTGGTTGGGCTAACACCGGTGCCGTTGTGAGATGTTTCTTCAAAGTTTGAAATGCCTCTTCGCAGGCCTCTGTCCACACATACTTGCTGATCTTCTTCAATAACTCTGTCATTGGTTTAGCCACCTTCGAGAAGCTGGGAATAAATCTCCGGTAATAACTCGCTAGTCCTAGAAAACTGCGGATTTGATGAACCGATGTTGGAGACTCCCACTTCATGACTTGCTCAATTTTGGTTGGATCCACGGCCACACCCTCCGCTGAAATAATGTGGCCTAAGAATTGTACTTTGCTGATCCAAAATTCACACTTACTGAATTTGGCATACAGCTTATGTTCTTGTAGGCGTTGGAGCACAATATGTAGATGTTTGGTGTGCTCCTCCTCCGATTTGGAGTATACGAGAATGTCGTCGATGAAAACCACGACGAACTGATCCAACTCTGGCATGAATACAGAATTCATGAGATACATGAAGTGTGCAGGTGCATTGGTTAGCCCGAAAGACATGACTAGATACTCATAGAGCCCATATCTAGTCGAGAAAGCCATCTTCGGTATATCCTCCGCTCTGGTTTTTATCTGATGATAACCAGACCGTAAGTCCATCTTGGAGAATACCTTGGCACCCACCAACTGATCAAATAGTATATCGATCCGCGGCAATGGATATTTATTTTTGATCGTCGCTGCATTCAGCGGCCGATCATCCACACATAACCGAAGTGACTCATCCTTTTTCTTCACAAAGAGGGCTGAACAGCCCCATGGCGATGAGCTTGGTCGGATGAACCCTTTGTCCATTAAGTCCTTTAGCTGTTCTTTCAGTTCAGCTAATTCCTTCGGAGACATTTTGTACGGCCTCCGAGATATTGGTGTGGTCCCCGGTGCTAACTCGATCTTGAATACCACATCCCTCTCAGGTGGCATCCCTGGAAGATCGTCGGGAAACACATCTGGGTACTCACGGACCACTGGAATATCCTCCAGTTTCGTGGTCACACTGTGGTACACCACTGGATTTTTAGAATCCATGGCTTCAAGTATGAGCGTTTGGAGACCGTAGATCGGAGAGTCCAAACTAACAATCCGTGGACCGATGTCGAGAACAGCCCCGTGGTAGTTCATCCACGCCATTCCTAGGATCACGTCGATCTTCTGCCCCTCTAACACAATGAGAGTTGTGGGGTATAAGTTTCCACCTAAGCACAAGGGTGCTTTGATCACTACTTCATTAGCAGCTATATCTCCACCAGGTGAGTGGATAAGATAGTGATCCTTCGGTGTAGAGGTGGAGAGCTCAGCTTTACACACAAACAACCTACTGATGAAATTGTGTGTAGCTCCAGAGTCAAATAAAATTAACACGGGCAGTGCATTGAGGGTGAACATTCCCGCTAGCACGGGTGCCCCATCTGGCACATCCTCTAGAGCTGTATGATAAATGCACCCGGATTTTGGTGCAGTTCCTTGAAGCTGAGCACGGGGTTGATTTATACCCCGCCCCGGTGTAGTTTCTCTACGGTGTATCCTTTCTGGACACTTCCTGCTGACGTGACCCAAGTACCCGCACGTGAAGCACGGTTTCTCAGCCGGTTCCTGGTTGCTCTGTGCATGGACATTAGTAGTATTCTGCTGCGGCAAGACCCCTTGAGGAGCAGAATAACGTGGCTGCATATACCGTTGTTGCAGCTGTCCGAAATCAGAGTATTGGGACGATCGACTGGAATATTGCTGGAGTCGTCGAGCCGGCTGCATCAGCTGACAGTTCAAGGTACTGTCTACCACCCTGTATTTCTGCGGAGCACTACTGCTACTCTCCGGTGGTACATGGTTCTTTCTTTTCTCAGCCTGAACTTCCCGCTGAGCATCTTCAACCATGATGGCAGCACTCATCAATTCGTTGAAGTTCTTTCGATCAGCTAACACAAGTCTCTCCTTTAGCTTGGGATTGAGGCTGCAGAAGAACCACTCACACTTTTGTGCTTCGGTGTTCACGTGTTGAGGCGCATACTGTGCCAGCTTGTTGAACACTCGCGAATGCTCGTATGCACCCCTCCCTCCTTGTTTTGAGGCAAGAAACTCCTCGAGTTTCCGCTGAATTATTCCGGAAGGAACATGATACGCGAGAAACGCCTTCCGGAATTCTACCCATGTAAAGTCATGTCCATCTGGTAAGGAGGCGAGTTGATTTGCCCACCATGCACTGGCGGACCAGTGAAGTTGTTGCGCTGCGTATAAAACCTTCTGGTGTTCGGTGCATTGAAGCAACCTGAACTTAGACTCAAAGGTACGGATCCAGCTATCCGCCACCAGAGGATCCTCAGCTTCAATGAAAACCGGTGGTTGAGTTGCCAAGAACTCAACATACACTACAGGATTCCCGTCAACATACGACGGCTAAAACCATCGTATATAAAGCAGAAGCCATCGTATATAGTTTATATATGACGGTTGTTGTTTATATACGACGGTTTGTGGCCGTTGTATATATTTTGTCGTATATATAGTTATATACGACGGCGCCGTCGTATATAACAGTATATATACGACGGCCGCTTATATACAACGGCCCGTTTCGTGGACTTGGCCCAGTGGGCCAGGGCCTTTATATACGACGGCTGGGCCCCGGCTGTCATATATAAGGCCTTATATACGACAGCCGCTGGGCCCTGGCTGTCGTATATAAGGGCTTATATACGACAGCCGCTGGACCGTGGCTGTCGTATATAAGCCCTTATATACGACAGCCTGGCCCAGCCGTCGTATATAATTTAGGCTTATTTACGACGGCCCTGTATAGCGGCTGTTGTATATAAACCATGCAGGCCGTCGTATATAAGCTTTTCCATTTTTTTTAAAAATAGAAATGGCTAACCTGGCTCGATGGCCAGCTACACATCCAAAGACAACAACAAAACAGTTTGATATGTAAATTCACAACAAAGTGCAATAGTACACATCGACAATCACAAAGTCTGACATCCACATAAATAAAAACAAAATCACAAATCTATTGATTACTAGCCCCTCCACTACCTCCGGGAGTGAAGAAGTCATCCTGCCGCGGCGAACCTGGCGCCCTTAGCTGTGGCGATGGAGTCTGAGCCTCCGTCCCTGATCCTTGCGAAACAAAGTGACATATGTACAAGTTTACAATTGTTTTTCTAAGTTCATTAGGATTCTTAGCGGTTGGGGCTTCCACTTAATATAACTTTCTTTTTATACCTGTACTCCAGGAAACTGCTCCTGTGGTGGCGACGGCTCCAGCACGAACGGAGGTGGCTGCCACAAAGGTATCTGGATTTGCTGCCCTTGCTATCGAGCTAGCGCCTGCCATTTCAAACATTACAATTTACAAAACTAATTGAAATGCAATGTAATTAAACTATAATTGTATGTTTATTACTTCCATTGCCGCTTGCATCTGTGCCATATAGGACGCATGGTACGCCATGGCAGCCCTGTTGTTCTCTCGCTCTCTCGCCAAGGCCTCCTCCTGCCGAGCCAAGCTCTCCCGAAGCGCCATGACTTCGAGATCTCTCTCGGTGACATGGTGGCTGGAGGAGCCTGCAGCCGAAGATTGCGAGGAGCTGCCTCTCGCAGGTCGTGCCTCCCTAGAGTTGACGACTCCAGAGAATATGGCAAGCCTAAAAAAATGAATCAATTCAAGGTAAAATTAAATAATCTTGAATTGAAAACAATGAAAGTAAATGAATTCACCTTCCGTGTGCTTTTCTACCTCCGCTTGCATACGCGGCTTGAGGGTCGATGTTCGGGGAGTTTTCCCAATCGAACCCTTCGCCGTGTATCCTCACAGCCTCTTGCCCATACCTAGTCTGAAAAACAATGAAATTGTGTAAGTTCAACAACATATATAGTGTCAAATAATTTCAGAGGTCATGAAACTTACCAGGCGCTCTGCTGCGTACTGAGTACACTGCTCCGGCTGAGAAGGGTCAGCGTGACCTCTCCTATAGACCGCAGTAGCACTTGGTCGCACGCCGGTCTCCTTTTCCTGTGAACATATGTTAGTACGAACAATACTACATTATGAATATAATAAAAACTACCAAGAAACTTACCATCCGTTTAGCCATTCGCACAAAACCTTGGACGCCCATACCGTGCTTCCCTGAGCTCCCTCTAGCATCTCGAGCCTTCTTGGACTTAGCGATGAACTCATCGCTAGCCCAATACCTGCAAAGGGCTCGGTAATCTTCAGTTCGTCCCTGTAACCAAGGGACACTAACCTGCACACATGCATAGTTCATTAGGTGTTACTTAGCAATATTAATATGAACAATTTAAAGATTACGCAACCTACCTCTGCGTATTGCTCCTCCGTCAAGTACGTGTCGGAGGCGTCTCTGAACGACCCAACCTCGTGGTCGTGGAGCTTTATGTAGTCGTTAACTACTTGACTCCGAGCGTTCGAAAGCATTTGCATAACAAGCTTCCGAGCGTTCACTTCGAACACGGAGCGGGCGTGATCCATCTGCTTAGCCGGGTCCTCAAGGCGGTACCTGAGCTGTAGGAAGCCAACACAGTTCGACATATACGCACATTAATATTTGAAGGAACATAAAGAATTGAAACTTCAAATATTTATGAAAGTTACTTACCCAAAAATCTGCCCACACGACTCCCTGTAGGTTGTCGTTCTCCGGGGGAGGAACACGCGCGTAGTCGTCCCACGACGTAGCTGCACGTCCATCAATCGCACTGGGGTAGTGCAGACGCACTAAGTTCCCGATGCAACCGTTCACCGTCCTGTGGTGTTTCTGCCCGTCGTACGAGAGGTCCTCCCAATAACTAAAAAGTCGTTTGTTAAGTCATTAAGTAAGATCATAGTCTTTGAGAACAAATAGAAATGAATACTTTATTAATGTGTTACCTGTCTCCAACCGGACGAATAATTACCGGCTCTCTAGGAATAGGTGGAGGACCAACAAAGTTACTTCTCCTCGTGCGTCTCCTCCGCTGCGGCACCACGTCTGGTGACCCAGAAGGCTGGTCACCGGACGTGTCCTCAGGCTGGGTGCCCTCGGGCTCGCTGGGCAGACTACCCTGGGGGTGGCTGCCGGAGGGCTGGCTACCAGAGGGCTCGCTACCCGAGGGCACGCTGCGCTGCGTACCCGTCTCCTGAGGTGCCGCTCTGGCCTCGGACTCATAGTCCGAATCAGACTACAATGGTAAAGTAAGTAAGCTAAATTGAAAAAGTGATTTTAATAATTTTGTGCATTGTAGAAAAATTTACCTCTGTACGCTGCAAACTGACAACCCCGTCCCACAACTCTGGACACACACTTAACAGCTGAGTGCGTCTGCTCCCGCTGTAAGTGGAACCGTAGAAGTAGTCATCTCTCTCCTGTGAGGGGAGGAAACCCCTCACACTCGGCGCCTTCTTCCCCTTTGAACCCTTTGAACCCTTGCTTGACGACATCCTAATCAGTTTAAAAAGTAATTACTCCTAATCAGTTTCAAAAGTAATGTAAGCGATAATTAATGTCACTTTCATTTAAAAGAACATTACTCGTAATCAGTTTCAAAATTCATCAACATCATGATCATCAACATCACGATCATCAACATCGCGATCTGTCGTCTTGAGCTGTTTACGTTTCCGCTTTTGCATTGTAGATGTCTCTACATCTGCAACGTCTCCTACTAAGTTATCGAGTCCTGCACCAGACTCGACGATAAAAGAGTCTGGCAACTCTTCGTCTTGGTAAACTTCTTCAGTGTCTCCACTATTATGATAACCATCATCTCCAGGAGTATACAAGCGCTCACGAGGATTCACTTTATATACCACCCACCAAGTGCTAAGCTTCTTACATGGATAAGGTAGATAATACACTTGTTCCACTTGATGTGCAAGAACGTATGTATCTAAACCTCGTAAGCGTTCGTCGTGATTCACTTCCACCATGCCAAATTGATTTTCTCGAGTTCCATGATTGTTATCAAACCAATCACAATCAAAGAACACCACTCGAAGTTCTTTATTGCCAGCGAATGTAAATTCCAGAATTTTGTTAATGATTCCATAGTAATTGGTTTCTTTCACTTGTGAGTCGATTGCTCTCGTCACAACTCCGCAATTTGATGTTGCTGCGAGAGGACGAAGAGTTTCGAATTGAGTTGTACGGAATCAGAAGCCATTTACGTCATATCGACCATAGCTTCTAACTTTCACTAATCCATAAGATAGTTGTCGTAAATCTTGATGGATGTCTGTGTTCGCTAATACATAAGCTCGAAACCAGGATAAGAAATTAGGCCCTCCATTAATTCCAGCCCGTCGCATCGTTTCTACTTGCTTTCTTGTTGGTTGATGCTTATGTTTCCAGTTTTGGTTGTGGAACTCACTGTACACACAAAACACATGCCATCGACATTAGCATACATGTATTGGTAAATACAATAATCATCATAAATGTAAGAGAAACACTTACTCGAAATATTTCTCCATGCCATCGATATTAGCATACATGTAGAGTAAAGCAGCAATCCTTTGTCCTTCAGTAAAATCGTATGATGTGCTGCTGCCAACAGTAGTTCCCCTCGATTCAAAAATAGAGAGATCACTAACTGGTGGTTCGTCATCTACATTGTATCGCATTGCCGAAGTATTGACATTGTTTTCCTCTGCAAAGTAGAAACTAGAAAAGTAACCTACTTCCTTTAGAGTAAATTCTTCGGCAATGCACCCTTCAACCCTTGCTCTGTTGCCAACCATAGTTTTCAAATATCTCAATGCTCTTTCAATATGGTACATCCATCTATATTGCACAGGACCACCAACTTTTGCTTCGAATGGAAGATGTATAAGAAGATGCTGCATTGGATTGAAGAAACCAGGAGGAAATTTTTTTTCCATCTTACATAAAAGTACAGGTATCTCCTCTCTAACTTCTCCATCATGTCTTTCGTTATTTCTTTAGCACATAACTGCCTATAGAATAATGATAGCTCAGCTAACACCTTCCACACCGCATCATCCAGATATCCCCGAAACATAACAGGTAAGAGTCTTTCCATTATTATATGATAGTCATTACTCTTCAACCTAGTGAGCTTTCCCGTTTTAACATTCACGGCTCGTCTCAGACTAGCAGCATAACCATCTAGGAATTTCAAAGTTTTCAACCATTCCATAACTTGTTTCTTTTCATTAGGTCGAAGCACGAAAGAAGCACGTGGCTTACCACCGCTTTTAGAGAGCTCAAGAGTAGGTCGATTACAAATCTCGGCCAAATCCTTTCGAGCCTTTAAGTTGTCTTTCGTTTTGCCCGTGATATCCATGCACGTGCTTATGATACATTCGGCCATGTTACGCTCCTGATGCATTACATCAATATTATGCATTAGTATCAATGACTTCACATATGGTAGCTCCCAAACTCCACATACATGAGTCCAGTTGTGAACATTTCCGTAACCTACAAAGAATCCAGGGTGAGCTTCATCAGGGACTAGTGAGTCCAACACATCAGATACTTCACACCCGCTTAGGCGTTTAGGTGGTTCCTTAGTGACAACAGTATCTTTTCTGAAGACATTCCTCTGTTGCCTGAATGGGTGGTTTCGAGGAAGCCAATGCCTATGAAAATCAAAGTAGCTTATCTTGCCACCATATGTAAGTCGAAAATACTCTGTGTCAGACGCACATATGGGACACGACAAACGACCATGTGTGCTCCATCCAGAAAACATGCCGTACGCAGGGAAATCATGGACAGACCACAAATAAGCAGCTCGAAGGTTGAATTTCTGCTTCTTGTAACAGTCATACGCTTCAACTCCAATCCACAACGTTTTCAATTCTTCAATCAATGGTTTCAACATCGCATTGATACGTGATCTCGGATGATCTGGTCCTGGTATAATGAGGCTAAGAAACATAAACTCGTACTTCATACAAAGAGAAGGTGGTAGGTTGTACGGAATAACAAAGACGGGCCAACAGGAGTATGGTGTGGCATTTGTACTGAAAGGTGAAAAACCATCCGTCGCTAACCCGATGCGAACATTTCTCGCATCACTAGCAAAAGCAGGATCAAAAGAGTCCAAAGACTTCCATGCATCACCGTCCGACGGATGAGTCAACACATCTTTGTTCTCACGCACACCTTCTTTGTGCCATCTCAGGTGTCTGGCAGATCTTTTAGAAAGAAATAGCCGCTTCAACCGAGGTGTCACAGGAAAGTAACGCAATTGCTTATGTGCAACTTCTGTCATTACTTTATCACCATCGTCATTGACAAAACTTCGACAAACCTCAATTTTCCACACTTTAAACAATTCTTCTCTTTGTCATGCTCTTTCCAAAATAGCATGCAGTTATCTGGACACACGTCAATTTTTTCATATTTCATACCCAGTCCAGATAGTAATTTCTTTGAGTGATACATATCTTTGGGCAGTTTATGAGGTTGTGGAAGAGCATCGCTGATAAGTTTCATCATATCATTGTAGCAATTATTAGAGAAGAAATACTTAGATTTGATTGCCATAAATCTGGTCATGAAAGTAAGAAGAGTCATTTCAGTATGATCATGCAACACCTCTTCAGAAGCTTTCAAGAGATTAAAGAATGTGTCTGCCTCATTTGTGGGCGGATCCTCCGTTTGTATATCTTGTAACATCTCATCGATCCTGTCAACACCCAGACAATCATCATCATCTACATGAACGGCTCGAGGAGCAGACTCGCCGTGAAAACTCCAGACCTCATAATATGGCATGTAACCGTTTTTCCACAGGTGAAATGACAATGTCGTTTTGTCCAAAAACTTAGTATTCCGGCATTTCGCACATGGACAATGAACTTTATCGGTCGTAGACAACGAGAACACTCGATCAATAAAGTCGTCTGTCCCGGCATACCACTCATCTGAGTGACTAGTTGCCTTGTTCCAACCGGTATACATCCAACTACGGTCTTCACTCATGTTTAACTCTGCAGTTTTAAGTCAAAGAATTTATAGTTAGTTTATTATTTATTTATATTACGGACCTATATGTGGGGACCACCCCGTGGTTCACCCACTCCAGGATCGCATAGGGTGGTGCCGTACGATGCGGCACCCAACAGCACACCAGAAAAGAATAAAGAACAACATACAAACTTTTATTTAATATAAAACAGCGGAAGTCTTTTACAAAATATAACTATACAGCGGAAGTAATGTACAATAGTAGCCTCTCATCCTAACTATGCAAAAGTGCAGCCGTCCAGCCCGGGGACGCTACACGCTAGCAGCATGAAACCGGAGATCACGGCGGCGTGCAGGGCTCCATCTCGGCCGTGTACCCTGACATCTCTGTTATGGAATTTCTTCAAATTTGGCCAGGAAGTTCCTCATGACATTACTGATCTCCAGTAAAAATTTGAGCTTCATTGGAGTTCATTTGCTAGGTCAAATTACCCTCCAAAGTTCAGCCTTTATTTGGAAATTCAAATTTAAACAGAAACTTTTCAGAACTCCTGTCCAACTTAAAAAATTCATATCTCTCTGATGGTAGCTCCAAAAATGGTGAAACAAATTTTGTTAGAACCATGGAGACTTACCCTAATCAGATCTTCCACTATTATCTATGTCAAAGCTCCTAAACTGGGCTCAAAATTCAGAGAAGTATTGTACTTGTAGGAATTTTAAAGACTACATTGTGCAATGACATGTCTCCAAATTTGGCTCAAATCATTCTTAGAGAGTCTAGTATCCACTGTAAAATTCCCAAAGCCAATTAAGGATTTTAAATAGCAGTAGCTATGAGTAGAAGCCCAACTCTTATAAATCCTTAATACTTATACATGTATTTTATTACATTTCATAATAGTGACCGAAGTTGAGGATACGCCGGAGCCGTTGGACGTCCTCCCACCAGAAGCTGACTTTCCCTTTAACTCGCAACCAGGCAAGCCCCGGTTTGCACTTAAGTACCTTTTATAAAATTCTTTATTTGTATCACTTATGTCTAGGGTGAATGTTTGCATTAGAGTTAAGGTGTTTGAAACCCCACTTGCACAACCTTTTAAATCCTATGAAGGGTTGGGTAGATTACAAAGCCGATGAGTAGACAAGGCCCCGCTAATATGCTTAGGACCTCGGTAGAAGTCGAGTAGTTGGAATCTACTCGCGAGGTAAGGTTTATCACACGGTTTGGTCAGAATAGAAAATGGCTGAAGAGTGGTAAAAATGAGACCCAGCAGGGGGGATAGGAAGCAGTGAGCGGAGGTCTCACGTGCGTAGCCCTGTTGGTGTCGATTGAGGACCGAGTCGTGTGCGGGCCTGCTGAACAAGTATCGAAAGTACCGGATGGCATACTGACATAAGCAGGAAACCGATGTAAATGGTTAACCTGGGTGCCGAGGCTTACCCAACCGTAAACAGGAGTGGGTTGAGGGTAGCAAGGTGTAAATCTGCCGGTGGGCACAGTCACGCTCCACGCGGGGACCTCCTACCCGTTACGGATGGACCGGTTCGGTGTTTGGGTTGCCTTTGAAAGGTGGTTGCATACAACAGAGTAGGAAGGGGTGTGGAATCACGCTTCTGAAAGTGGGTGTATGCAACGTGTTGTCCGGGTGTCTCCTGATTGCAATCACCGTCCCTCGCGGTTATTTGAGTACCGCTTGTTCACTGTTTCGTGACGTAGTAAGAAGTGAAGTAAGCCAGTTGAATGATAATATGTTGTGATGATATATTAATGTTTTAGAAACCATGTATGCTGTAGATGTAGAGCTAATTAAGTTTACTTTCCGCTTTGGGCATCACCACATCGGAGGAAAGCGTTTCTTGTTTGATTGTGGACTTCCGATGTGAGGGCTGCCTAAGGCACATGAATTTGACGCTATAAAACTGAAAGTAAGGATCAACTTATAGGCGTGTCTTTGTCGCAAATTCCTTTTCCTATCATACACCTCCCTGCATGTAGAGTTCCATGCCTAGGTCAGACGGTTAAGCCTTGCTGAGCCATTGTGCTCACGGTTGCAATATTTGAGCTGTATGCAGGTGAGAGCTATGAGGAGGGTTCCGAGGAAAGCTTCCTAGCACAAGTTATGCCTTCCCGAAGTTTGAATCGAATCTGGTATTTGAAATAAACTGGGGAAAAGTTTAAAAGTCTAGCAGCGGGTCCGGGGGTGACGTGGCGCCTTCTTATGCGCTGGCACACGAGGCTATAGAGTTCTCCCCGCACAGTCGCAAACTGATCCGGTGCAACAGAAGATCCAAATCCCCCGCAACCGACACTGACACGTGGGCCAGCCCCGGCTTCGTCTACCTCCCGCCACCCGCGCTCCCGTGCTGCCGAGCTCGCCGGAGCTCTCGCCGGGAGGGGGTTCCCGTGCTCGGAACTTGCTGATTTTTGCCGCCACTACGTATTCCAGTGCGAGGAACACGTTTCTGGCCTTCCCTTGGGTCGAAGATGGCCGGAACCCTAGGTGCGACGGCGACAGTGGCTGCGGCATGTCCGGCGACGTCGCTAGGGCGCTGTACTGCACCAAAGACGTCACCGTTTGCTCGTACAGCACCACTGCACTGAGGAGAACACGGATCCAACCGCCAGTCTTGCTGAAACTCGCCAGAAGTACGACCTCACCGTCGGGCTAGGTAAAAAATCTGGCGATAATCGAAAAACTCGATGAACAGCGGCTTTGCTCGACGGTTTTCGGTGGTTCTTGATCCTATGAACTCGCACAAAGTATAGAAGGTGTATTCTACGTTGTGTGTGGTTTGGTTGATCGTGCGGCACGAATTTTCGATTGAAGCAACTTCGCTGTCCATCGCACACCAACGGAAAAACAGGGAAATTCCGGCAAGACATGCCATGGCATGCTGCCGGAGTTGGGGGTAGTAGAAGGTCTCTAGACGGACCTTTTTGCTTTTGCAGCTCAGAGGGAGACGAGTCCTTCTTGCGGTGGATTGTCACGGCGCCGGGAAGAAACTTTTCGCTCGGTTCTGGGGTTTCCAGTGGTGTGGCGCCTTGCTCTCCATTTGGGCACGTTGAGGGAGCTGCGTCGACGCCGTTGGGGGCTTAGCTCGGCGTGCTGCTCGCGGATACGGCCGGTTGGTGGTGGACCAACGGCCTCTCCTGCGTGCGGCCGAGTTCTTCGCCGAGAGCACGCGGTAACAGTCGAGTAGCTGCTGCGAGGCAGTTGGTGAGTCGAGGTGCTCTCGGTTGAGTTGATAAGGGCAAGAAACCGAGTCCTGATCTGCTCGGGTGCTGGCGGAGACGTCACCTCGGTGGCGTGTGCGCAGGCATCGGTTGTTCAGCGGCTTCGATTGAAAAAGCAGAGAACCGGTTTGTTCAGTCGGTAGAGTGAGTCTGAACAGAGAAAGCAGAGACCTGTGTGCTAAGTTTTCCACCTTTCCATGACAATTGGGTCCCACTGCTCTTTTCCCAAAAGATCTTCCAAATTTGGCATAGTGCAAACTTCAGTCATGAGGAACTCAAATTCAACAGCCATTTGGATTTTTGACATGGTGTACTTCAGTTCAAATTTGAATTCAAATTTCAAGGAAATTCATAAGCCCTTTGATATTCATATCAAAGCAACTCCAAACCTTCTCAAAATTTGCATTCTCCCTAATCCAAATCTGAAGAATTTGAATATGCCATCTGATCTTTGATTTGGCCACTACAAATAAGAATTTTGAACCAACAGTTTGAACTCCCTTTTTGGAAATGACCTCCATTTCCTTGAAGTGAACTATTTGGTTCAAAACTAAATTTAAAGTCCTCTTGCAAATGCTTAGCCAACATACTTCCCAATGTGGTGAAAATTTATATTACCACAAATTTGGGCTGAGGATTTCAATTTTGGAATCAGCTTTTACATTTGGTTGCTGCAAACGTAAACTTTGCACCAACAGTTTGAAAACCTCTTTTGTGATGACCCATTTTAACAAATGGTATATGAGCTCAAAATTTCTCCAAATTTGGAACTTAAGCTCTTTAATACCTGAGGACTGCAATGGTCATCTCACATATAGGCCTTTGGACAAGCTGAACATGAATCCTTTACCAAGATTCAAAATTGGGTTTAAATTTCCCTCCCCTCTACTCATGGAGAATGTGCACATGAGTTAAATTTTTGGGAGTGAGATTCTTTCCCTTGGTTAACATGTGTTCGGTATGAGCTAAAGAAAATTTTAGCTTTCCCCACATGTCCATTTTTGAGTTTATCATTTCATGTGACATAACTCAAGTCATTCCCTTGCCTAAACATGTTTGAATTCAGCACGAACTCAAACATGATCATAATTAGCTCCTCTCTAGCTCACCCTCAAATCAAAAGTTTGCCACCATAATTCTCCTCAATTTCAAATATGTATGAGGTTCCATGTGTATTCAACACTTTGGCAGCAATTTGAGGTGAGCATTTGAGTCTAAAGATCTTCTTATAATTCTTTCTCATGCACATGTATGATTTACACATGGGTTTAACTTCACCTTGGTCTAACACATTCAAAGGGATGCTTGAACCCATGTGGTTGCACCTCATGTATACCATCCCATGTAGGAAAGTTTTTTGTAAGTACCATTTTCCATGAACCCGAAAGACAATGACGTTCAATCACCCGTTTTCTTTGCATTCACGTTTTTGGGACTTTGTGTACCAAACTGATTAGAAGCTCCGCCTATCACACTCGGACAGATGGGCAAACTGAGAGGGTGAGTCAAGTGTTATGAGACATGCTGAGAGCATGTGTCATCCACCACGGTAGCAATTGGGATGATCATATACCATTGGCGGGTTCTCGTATAACAACGGCTATCAAACGAGTATCAAGATGGCACCATATGAGGCACTCTAGGTCACAAATGCCGCACCCCGTTGAATTGGTGCGAATCCGGTGAAAGGGTCACATTTGGGATTGATTTAGTGAACGACGCCGGAGAGCGCGTTCGGGTGATTCAAGCAAATTTGAAAGCCGCCCAATCCCGACAGAAAAGTTACGCTGATAAGAGGCGTAGGCCGCTGCACTTCGACTTCAGGGAACACGTGTACTTCCGTGTGTCTCCGATGAAGGCGTGCACCGATTCGGCGTAAAGGGGAAACTCGCTCCCCGATTTATTGGACCCTATGCCATCACCGAGAAGTGTGGACCAGTGGCATATAGACTGGAATTACCAGCATATCTCGCTGGTGTTCACGACGTTTTCCATGTCTCACTACTCCGAAAATGTCTTAAGTATACGGCTGCGGTTCCCACCGAAGACATTGGCTAGTTGCAACTGGATTTAACCTACGCTGAATATCCGGTGGAAATTATTGATAAGAAGGCTCGGAACATGAGTAACTGAATGTTGTGGTTATACAAGATTTGTGGAGCAACCACACCGCTGAGGAAGCAACGTGGGAAAGCGAGGAGTTACTCCGCTCAAACTACCCGGATTTCATGGCGTCTCATCACAGGTAAATCCTCTTACATCTTCGTCTCTTTTTTTTTGGAACCTAGGGACAAGATTCTTTTTAACAGGGGAGGGATGTAAAATCCCCAAAAGTGCTATCAAGGATTTCAGCACATGCACACTTTGGAAAATAAATGAGAGGAATTAAAACTTTGATTTACAACGGTGTCAGTTCAAAGTGATGATTCAAACTTCCCAAAAACTTCCAAACATGGAGATCTAGTTCACAACTTGGGACCCCATAATCCAAATATTAAGCCTTCCAAATTTCAGCTCATTTGGAGGGGTTTTACTATTTGTTTGGAATTAAAAGAGGAAGCCCTCAAATCTGAATTTAAATTTCAGTTTCAAATTCCAACTTCCTCCACATGCAAATTTTGTTCCACAAATGTGTTCTCCACATTTGAATAGCATCCATACAAAAATTCAGATTAAATTGAGCCTAGATTGCTTGTGTTAGAATCATGCAAGAGGGAAGATTCAAATTCAATTTCAAATTCAAAGATCCTAATACATTTCAAATCCACACCAGAATTCATTCCGTTTAAATTTCAAAAATTCAAACCATGACTTGGTGTGGAACTATAGCTTTTAATTGTGAATAGCTGGGGAAAAGTATCAGTGGAGAAAAATGAAAAAGAATTGTGGGGGTGGGACCCAGCAGTCAGCCACAGGAGAGAGTCAGTCGGTTCTGTTTTTCACCTCGGCGTGCCACCGAGCGGCAGCACAAAATGCCGGCCGACGACGTGCCCTCCACCTCAGCTGTTTTCTCCACGTCCTCAGCCTCAACTGAGCACCCTCGACACTCCACCTCGCCTCTTCCTCGTGTTCCCGAGATACTGCACCAAGTGAATGGAAACGTTTCCACGGACCGGACAGAGCTCGCGCGACCTCATCCGTTGATCGGGAACCGGCGCTCTCAGTTGCACACATCCCTGCTGAGCAGCAGAACGAAACCATGGTCTTGTCCTCAACATCCCCAATGTGAAAGCACCCGACCTTCGATTTGCACGACCTAGGGCGCAGAAAAAGCTTTTTCGGCAGTCCGACGTTGGGAACCTACTCGGTTCACCGTCGCCCCGGCGTTACTGGACCTTTTCCACTCAACCAATCAGCGTCCTAGGTTCGTTGTCAAACTCTCTTGCTGTCCTCCATGTTTGGAGCTAGGTCGTAGCCTAGGTCAGCCGGAATTTGGAGTTGGTCGCCGGCGATTTCTTTCAACCGAGGTGAAGGATAGGAGAAATTCATCGTGCTCCGAATAGCTCCACGGTAGATGAGCTTAGGTTACCTTATTCACACACTTGCGAACCCCTCCGAAGACTTAGCAGTTCAAATGATCAAGTAGAGGTACCGGACACCGAGTTTTTGTCGCCGCAGTCATTTTGCAGGCTCGGGTCGCCTGTGAGATCCCACCTCTGGTGGTTTTCATGGAGAATGGGCTATAGGTCGAGGTTGTCCATGCCTCACTGGTGCTTTTCGAGCAAACCCTAACCCAAATGACCCATTTCTGAGTAAGAACGAGGTCGCCGAAGTGAAGCTCGGCATTGCCGCTGGTGCGAGCAATGCTCCTTTCATTGTCACCCTTCCCCGATCCCACCATCGTGTTCAGCACAGTGTAAAACTCACAGGCAGCAAGTTTGGTGAAGCTTGGACCACAGGAACCTGCTCCGGCGAGCTCTCTGGCAAGGGTTGCTGTGGGGGGAAGCGCGGGCAGTGCGACGAAGACGAAGGGGGCTGGGTCCCACCGGTCAGCCTCGGTTTTCCAGCGGGGATCAGTTTGCGGCTGTGATCTGTTACGGCAGCGCTGGTAAAACTCCGCCGGCTGCTGTGTGGCCGCGAGCTCAGTGGGCAGATTTAATGAGTGGGGCCCACAAATAGAGTCTAAACTTTTTCCGAATTTCAGAGTTAGATCAAACTTTGAAACCCCATAACTTTTTCTAAGATGGTCCAAATTTAGTTAAACAAATTTTGTTGGATTCAGCTCTCCGAGTACTTTCCAGCAAAATAAGTTTCAGTAAACTTTAAACTGGGGGGAATTCTATCTTGAGAATTCTTTTACGGAAAATTCTGAAATTGTGCCAGGAGGTTCATTTGGAAATCCTTAGGTCACATGAAAAATTTCAGATCCATCCAAGTTAATTTAATCTTCCTAATGGTGTGACTAAGTGAACTGCCCTGAGAAAATAGCAAAATGTACAGAAACATTTTTCAGAATTTTCTCAAATCTTTATTAGGGCATAACTTTCTCTAGGATTCTTCAAATTACATGAAACCAACTCCATTAGAACCATCCCAAACTCTATTTCAAGAAAATAATGGTTGGATCCATGAAAATCCCTGGAAATCCTTAGGTGCTCTAGTAATGACCATTTAGACTTTTATTTGTGCAGAGCTCAAATGAGATTTGTTTCAAATGAAATTTGGTCAAGTTCTGGGTTTTGTTCTTACCAAGCCACAGTAAAAAATTTCAAAGCCAAAAGGAATGTCTAGCTAGAGTTATGGTCTTTATATGTTATATTCAACACATTTGCATTTAAATTGACATATCGTTAGATTGATTATGTGTAGTCGCTGAATGCGAGGAGACCCTGCAGATTTTGGACTTCATACCTCCGGAGGAGACACTAACCCCTGACCAGAAGCAACAAGGCGATCCCCGGTTTTCATTTAACAAGTTTTATCAAGATTTTGCCTTATATTCACTTGGTTTGAAGTATGTATGTGCATTAGGTGTAGGATGATTGAAACTCCACATGCATAACCAGGTTGTTCCAAAGGGAGTGAGGGTAGTGTCTAAGTCCTCGAGTAGATCATGCTTTGCTTAATGTTTATATACTTCGATACAAGTCGAGTAGTTGGAATCTACTCGCGAGTATAGTGTTCGGGACACACGAGATTGGTTCGGGTTGTGAGACAACTTTAGTAAGAACAAAATGACACTAGGCAGGAGCTAAGACGCAGCAATAGGAAGTCTTGTGTGCGTAGCCCTGTCCGTGTCGATTGAGGACCGATCCGTGTGTGGCCCACGCTGATAAAGTTTGAATGTAGCGAAGGCATATCGGATATATGGGGTCGCATAAACTGATGTAACCTATACCTCCGGGCGTCAAGGCATAACGCACCGATTTATAGGTGTAAGTTGAGGGCAGCAAGGTGGAAATCTGCTAACGGCCATAGAGAGATGCTCCGTGTAGGAAACCTCCTGTCTGTTTGGGTGCGACCGGTTCGACGGTTGGGCTGTTTGGTGAAAGGTTGTTCCGTACGACATCGAGTGAGCATGCTGTGCAGCTCCGCGGATGGGCGTATGTGACGTGCTATTCGGGTATCCCTGCAGGTGTATATCGAGTCGATTCACCGTCCCTCATGGTAATGAGTACCACTTAGTCACTGAGTCGTGACGTAGGTTAAAATATGTAATCTTGTGATTCAATACTGCTGATATGAATAACTTGTATTGCTACATGTTTGCCACCAAATATTACTCACTAAATTTCAGATTTCTGAACCGTTAACTTGTGGCTAAAAGATGAATTAAGGATGAACTTGTAGGCGTGTCATTTTGCTGCAAATTACCATTCTATCTTTGTTATGACCTGCATGTAGAGTTTCATTTGTAGGAGAGTCGGTTAAGACTTGCTAAGCCATCGTGCTCACGGTTGCTGCTATAAGTGTTTGCAGGTGAGCAGTACCCCACGGACTCGGAGTACGAGTCCACAGGCGAGGGCTACCCTCCCTCGGGGACTACAGCTGAGTGGGAGCTAGTGTGGGTTGTCCATAGGACCAAACAACCAACTTTTGCTAGTTAGGTGTTGGCGTGAGTTGTATCGAAGCCTTCCGCTGTAGACTCTGTACAGGAGTTGTAGCTTAAGAGTGTATACATGTTCAGCTGGTTTTCAATGTAATACTATGGTTTCCTTATGATGTGTGCTGTCGGGTGTCGCATCGTGTGGAACCACCCTCTGAGGTCCTGGGATGTACGGATTTCGGTCCGTCACAGCGTGATCCTGGCTAGTCGAGACCGTCGGGTCCTCGCATGTCCCTTCACGCATTTTCTGAAAAATCGGTCATGATCCCACTACGTCATAAATTCTTCGAAGTGAACATATTTCATGGAAGTCCACTATAAAAGTGGGAAATATATAATGTGTCTTCCACTTCTTGACTTATTCGCCATCTTAATCTCCTGGCCACCTTGCTTTCCAAGCTTCCTTTTATCTTAGAGAGTGATTTAACGTTAGTCTATAACAATCAACATTTCAGCATCCTGCTAATTTTTGAACAGTCAAATCCAAACTTGAAATGTGAATGTGGCTCCAAATCAAAGGAAAACACGAAAAAATTTAAACTTTTCAAATCAAGTCACATGAAATGATGTCCACCTTAGGCATGCATGAAAATATTAATTCTGACTATATAGTTAAATAATTGTTTACAAGAGAAAAATCATAATTCAGATTTTACTCAGGCAAAGTCAAATCCAATTTCACCAAAATGAATATTTTATTGTCGCTACAAGAAACTACTTAACTAGCAATGGCAGGGAGCCATCGTAAATAAGCCACATACCGTCACAAGTCGAATGTCGTAAATAAGATTATTTAGGATAGCTACCGCTGTAAATAAGTTATTCACGATGGTCTTGCCTCACCTCGTAAATAATGAAGTTGTGCCATGTGGCGCCCATGTAAAAACCCAAGAATGGACTTGCAAAAAATCTTCATTACATCACCATACCACAGCTCATTTGGTGGGTAGCTCATGAACATTTGTGAAGAGCACGTAAACACAATCAAGAGGGTGATTAGAAGGGAAACCCATAACTCCAAAATGTAGGATTTCATACACATAAACATGAGAGGCTGAGCTCACCCCTAGACCTTAAATATTCTTGGGAAGGCTCAAGCCAAGTTTCATGCAAGTCCAAGCCTTTTTGAGGCACTTTTGGAAACATTTGAAAAAAGGGGCTATTTGAATGCAAATTCAAATTTCAACTAGTTTTCATCGCTTGAATCCAAAAGTTGACTTCATATTCAAAACTCAGCATATTTTTCTGAGTTAGTCCACCAATTTTCATCCTCATTGGAGTTTATCTTGTCGGGATCTATATTTGGATCAATTCAAACTGAAATTGAATTTTCAAATTCAAATGTGAACCAAGTTTAGCCAAACCAATTTCAATTTGGTGTATTCAAATTTCATCACTGACTTGGTGGCTAAGCTTACCATTTAAGTGTGAGTAGATGGGATATTTGCAGCAGAAATTGGAAAAGAATTAGAGGGGAGAGCTGGGACCCACTGGTCAGTAACTGCACTCAGAGGGAAACTGACTCAAACCGAGCAACGCAGCGCAGGCGACCGACGCCGCCTCGCAGAGGCCGCCAGCTCGCTCGGTAGTTCCACCTCACGGAGAAAATTTTCGTCTCAAAGCCCAGCACACTGAGCTGCTTCACCCTACTCTCGGTTCCCGAGCAAAAACGAGCACGTCCCGAGCTGTTCTCCAGTTTCCTCGCAAGAACTCGTCGCCGCTCCCTCTGATCACCGGTGACCGGCCGATCCCGGCTGTTTCACGCACCGCCACCAGAGAAGAAAAGGTGCGCTTGCTTGTTCTGAAGCTGTAGGAGGAAGCCGTGCTCCATTTCATGCGGTGTAGAGCAAGAATTTCTAGTTTTCTTCCTCGGAGTGTGTTAGGATTAGAATCCGGTCGACGGCAAAATTCATTGCACAGAGGCAACCACCGGTCGAGCTGCAGCTCACACACGCTCTATAACACCTAGCACACCTCCTCGATCAAGTAGAAACCAGTTCCATGCACTAGGACCCTTGTTCTGCGAGAATTTCGGGCCAGTGTAATGAAAACAGGGCACCTCGCTGGTGAGTTCCTAGTTGCGGCCGTTTTCACGAGGATCGGTGCTCATATTTGTGATCAGCAAGCCCCAGCGAAGCTCTCCGAGCAAACCGCGTCAAAAAAGGTGTAGAGAACACCGAGTTCGACGTCGCCGATGAGCTCCCGGCCGCGGTCACCGTCGCGAGCACTGTTCTGGCCATCGCCAAGCTCCGGTGAGTGCACCAACGTGTTCCTCATGCAAAGAGGTGCACATGCGGCGAGTTTCGTCGAAGGTCTAGCAGCAGAACGACCAGCGGCGAGCTCTCCGGCGAGGCACGGCCGCGGTTACCGAGGGTGGCATGACGTAGACGAAAGGGGGGTGGGCCCCGCGTGGCATTGAGGGGAAAACGGGTTCGGGATCTTCTGTGGCACCGGGATCACGTGCGGCTACACGGGAAATTAAGCGGACCCACGTGTGGCTTCATCGTAGAGCTGACACGTAGCCCTGGGACCCACCAGCCTTTTTAAACTTTTCTTTAAATTTCAGAATTTGGTTCAAACTTCCAATAGCTATAACTTTTGCTAGGAAGCTCCAAATTTTGTTGGATTCAGCTCTTTGAGTACTATCCGACAAAACAAGGTTCAGCTCACGAAACTTATTATTTTTCCATAATAAATTGCCTAAAGTTTAAACTGTTGGGAATTTTATCTGGAAAATTCTTTGATGGAAAATTCTGAAATTTGACTGGGATGTTCATTAGAAAATCCTTGAGCCACAGAAAAAATTCAGGTCCATTCAAGTTCATTTAGTTCCCTAATGGTGTGATTAAGTGAACTGCCCTGAGAAAATGGAAAAATGTACAGAAACATTTTTTGGATTTTCTCAAATCTTGTTTAGGGCATAACTCTCTCTAGGATTATTCAAATTACATGAAACCAACACCATTAGAACCATCTCAAACTATAGTTTCCAGAATGTAATGGTTGAAGCCATGAAAATCCCTGGAAATCATTAGAGGCTCTAGAAATGACCAAATAAATATTTATTTGTACAGAGCTCAAATGAACTTTGATTCAAATGAAAATTGGTCAGGTCTCTGGTTAGGATCCTACCAAGCCACCATAAAAATTTCAGAGTCAAAGAGGAGGGCTTGCTAGAGTTATGGTATTTACGTATGAAGTTCCAAACATTGCATTTAAATTGACATATCGTTAATTTGCTTACATGTAGTCGCTGAAGGCGAGGAGACCCCAGAAGTGTTGCACTTCCTACTTCCAGACGAGACCCTAACCACTGACCAACAGCAACAAGGCAAGCCCCAGTTTGCATAACAAATTTTACAAAGTTTGTTTTATGACTACTTACCATGAGGTATGTATGTGCATTAGGTATAGAATGGATGAAACCCCAAGTGCATAACAAGATTACTCCTACAAGAGTGAGGGTATTGTCTAGGACCTCGAGTAGTCAAGCTGTGCTTAATGTTCATAGAACTTCGGTACAAGTCGAGTAGTTAGAATCTACTCGCGAGTTTAGGTGTCGGGATACACGGGATATGTTCGAGTGATGTGAGATCACCTTCGTAAGAAAATGACACTAGGCAGGGGCTAGGGCGCAGCAAGAGGAAGTCTTGTGGGCGCAGCCCTGTCCGTGTCGATTGAGGACCAATCCGTGTGCAGCCCCGCTGAACAAGTTTTGAACGCACCGAAGGCATATCGGATATATGGGCCCCGATAAACTGATGTAACCTAAACCTCCAGGCGTCGAGGCATAGCACACCGATTTATAGGTGTAGGTTGAGGGCAGCAAATCGGAAATCTGCTAACGGGCATAGAGAGATGTTTCGTGTAGGGAACCTCCTGCTGGTTTCGGTGCGACCGGTTCGACATTTGGGCTGTTGGGTGAAAGGTTGTCCCATACGACATGGGGTGAGCGTGCTGTGAGCAGCTCCGCGTGTGGGCGTACGTGACATGCTATTCGGGTATCTCTGCAGGTGTATATCGAGTCGATTTGCCACCCCTCACGGTTATGAGTACCGCTTGTTCACTGAGTCGTGACATAGGTCAATATATAAAATGATATGATTCAATATTGCTGTTATTATTAACTTGTATTGCTACATGTGTGCCACCAAATATTGCTCACTAAATTTCAGATTTCATGCACTATTAACTTGTGGCTAAAATATGAATTAAGGATGAACTTGTAGGCCTGTCCTTTGCTGCAAGAGCCATCATATGTTGTATAACCTGCATGTAGAGTTTCATGTGTAGGTTAATCGGTTAAGCCTTGCTGAGCCATCGTGCTCACGGTTGCTACTATGAGTGTTTTTCAGGTGAGGATTACCCCACGGACTCGGGGTACGAGTCGACCGGCGAGGGCTACCTTCTGTCGGGGACCACGGCTGAGAGGGAGCCATACACGCCGCGCTGAGCTGAGGAGTGAAACTAGTGTGGGTTGTCCATAGGTCTGGACAACCGACTTTTGCTAGTTAGGTGGGCGTGAGTTGTTAAAAGTTAGCTTCCACGTGTATAAACTCTGTACTTAGTTATAAACTGATGGTTTGTACTAATTTGTACATTTTCAGTTGTTTTCTATGTAATACAATGTTTGCCTTATGACGTGTGCTGTCAGGTGTCGCATCGTGTGGCACCACCCTCTGAGATCTTCAGCTTACGGATTCCGGTCCGTCACAGGCTGGTATTAGAGCTTCTTAGGGGATAGAAGAGTAATTAAGGACTGTATTACGGGAAAAACTTAGGATTAAGGTGAGGATTCGCTAGTATGCCCAAGTAAAGACTATATTAGCATAGTTAATTAAAGTGGCATGACTAACATATGTGTTATAATTACTGTAAAAATGGTAAGGAACGCCGCCGAAAGCGGTTCAATTTCGGTTAGCTCCCCTGACATGGAATGTGGTTCAGCGATAGGTCTCACAGCTTGGTGTGGGACGTTAATATGAAACTCTTGGACTATTCATGTTCCTGAATTCATATGAAACGATGGTCCCTAGCGTGCATTAGGCAAGAAAGTGGACACCCCATCGTGTGGTCAGTAACGCGATAGTGTGTTCTTCTGGAAATAGCCTAGGAGGACATACGCAGCGCTTGCCATCGCGTGCCCTACAGGGCAGTAGGTGGTATCTGTTGGGTTGATAAAATTCCCAACCCTGACGACCCGTTCACGCTCTACTCGGGTTCTCCGTCGTCTGGTGTGAAAACACGATCACGTACCTTGAGACGTGGCTTAACTCAAGGACGGCCGTATGGCAATGATACGGGTGTATGTATTTACTTTTAAATATGGACCTGCCTGAAATCATAACAGCCTTTGAGTGCATCACTATTGAGTGTTCATCTGCAGGTACTAACCAAGTATGTATCCCGTGCACTTAAACTCATTTCCAGAACTATATCCCACGTCTCCATTGGCTAAATAATCTGTGAGCTATGCCATGTTAAAGTTAGCAAACTTGCTGCCAAAACAGAGAACTATGTTTTTCAATCCCTTTGAGCTAAACTAATTAACGGTTGAATTTTTACTACCCCACCAGGGTCCTAAATATCGAAACTTGGTTATTTTAGTTATTGGTTACCATTATCTTTAATGTAAATGCCTATTATATGTCGGTACTACGTTCCTCACAAAAAGAAAATCCTAACCGGATTATACCAGCATATAAAAATCTAAAATTTTCATATGACACATTTTTGGAAAGGGTAGGAGATATGTTACATCTTTGTAATTCAGAGTTTCTGCAATTGCAGCACCGAATTCAGTGGAATTTGGAGTTAAAAACAGCAACTTCCAAAGGAGGTGCTGTTGAAATTCATCCAGGAATTCTGTTGACTTTGAATTATCATAACTTTTGTACCAGAGCTGATCTGAGGGCAAATAAATACTCGTTCGAAAGATACTGAAGTTAACTTTAACTTTGGTATTCAGCTTGAGTCATGAAAATTTCCAGCACCAGATCAAAATCTGGGATATGTAGAAACTGGTCATTTTGGGCAGAGGGATGGACAGTTGAACTCATTTGGGAGATTGTTGTACCCTAAGTGGGTTTGATTACTTCCAATGGGGTAAAACATACTCATGAGTATATTCAACTAGTTAAAGATTTTAGTATATTTCCTACTCAAGTTTCTTTTGCTAGAGACCATGTTTGTGTCGTATTGAAGATAAAAGGGTAATATACGTGATGACAAAGCGATATTAACGTCTCGTAGTGACCAAATCTAGTTCAGATGAACTTCCAAAGAGGAAGTCCATCAAGTTGGATTTAACTATTTTGTATTTGGTCTGGTAATGGTGTAGCTTGTGCAAAAGTTATTACATTATATAATACGAGATGTATCGCATATTTACTGTCATTATGTTTTTACGCCTATTTTATTGGACTGCATAAAGTATGCTGTGGGACTGATTTTTATTGTCGTATGGTTGCAGATAGTTCGTACACGGGCCACGCATGAGGTCGGTGGATCTAGCAAGCAGGGGGGTGATGAGTCCCAGCCACCTGCTTACACTAGCGGATGTGGTCGCGGCACTGGTGGGCAATTGTGAGGAGCAGACCGATCTGCTCCGCACGATCGTGCAGAATACGTCCCAGGCGGGGGAGGGGGCGTCAAGAGAGGGGGCCTCGTGAGCTCCACACTACGACATACTTGGATTTCATGAGTACGTATTCTCCGGTGTTCACCGAAGCGGCAGAACCACTGGAGGCCGACAACTGGCTGTGGACGATCGAGTCCAAGTTCGGGCTGCTCCAATGCACGGAATGGCAAAGACTATCTTCACAGCTCAGAAGCTTCACGGTGCCGCTGGTGTGTGGTGGGAGAACTATGTCGCCTCACTGCCGGCTGGCCACGCCGTGGATTGGGAAGAATTCCGGGAGGCGTTCCGTGCCTACCATATTCCTCCCGGGATAATGAAGAGGATGTTCCCAGAATTCTTGGAGCTGAAGCAGGGCAGGAGGAGTGCCCACAACTACTCCCGTGCCTTCAACCATCTGGCACAGTATGCGTCGGATTATGTCTCCACCAAGGAGAAGAAGCGAGAGCAGTTCTATCGGGGGTTAAATCCCGAGATGAAGACGCATCTTGTACAATGCAATCGCGGCACTTTCAACGACCTCGTCAACGCCGCGATCATGCAAGAAGATGCTCAGCGGGAATTGGCGGCTGAGCAGCGAAAGCGAAGCGCTCCACCAAGCAGCGGGGGTGGAGCCTTCAGAAATACCGCATGGTGTATCGGACACCATCCGGTGAGCAGTGGCATCCAATGGCGGGACCTCAACAGTTCGGCGGTCGTTCTTTCCAGCCACCCCCAATCTGACCACTGATGCTGCCACCGCGACCGCAACAGCAGCAGCAGATGGTACCCCGGGCATTTGCACCGCCACAACGCGCTCCGGGTTTGCGTCCGCCGATCAGCGGAGGACCGCCTCGCTACACCTGCTACACGTGTGGCCAGGCGGGCCATTTCTCGAAGGACTGTCCCCAAGGGCAGAAGAGAAGCGGGCAAGCACAATATCAGGGCGGTGCTTGAGGCTGACCCCCAGTCAAGAAGGATGGTCAGCGAACCGGGGGCGTTCGCAACCTCGACAATGAGGACGCCTCGGAGGGAGAAAACGTGCTGGCGGGTACGTTCACTCTCAACGATCAAGCAATCATCATATTATTTGATTCTGGTGCAACCCACAACTTTATAAGTGCATCATATGTGGTTAAGCATCAACTGGAAGCTTTTCCAACCTAGTGCTCTTATATGTTTTGCTCACCGGGAGGGAAGATTTCAGCAACTATGATGATTCTGAAAGCACCACTGTGCTTAGGTGGGAAGATATATCCCACTACTATGATTATTCTTGAGGGGTAGAAGGTTGATGCAATCTTAGGGATGTCATGGCTAAGTTACCATGGCGCTGTCCTAGACACATTATCACGGACGGTTCACCTCAACTCCCCATACACCGTCCACAGTACCTCATACTAGACATCCCAGTCCCGGAAGTTTCAGCCACTTATACTACTGAAGCTTCCAAGTTAGAGGGCATCCCTGTATTCTGAGAGTATCCTGACGTGTTCCCGGATGATCTCCCAGGCATGCCACCTGAACGGGATGTGGAGTTCAAGATAGAACTTGCACCTGGGACTACTCCCATATCACGGAGACCATACGAAATGGCTCCAAATGAGCTGGCTGAGTTGAAAGAACAGCTCAATGATTTGTTGAGCAAGGGTTTCATTAGGCCGAGTTCCTCACCTTGGGGATGCTCGGCGCTGTTCTTCAAGAAGAAGGATGAAACCTTGAGGCTGTGTGTGGATTACCGGCCGCTAAACACCGTCACCATCAAGAACAAATACCCACTGCCCCGCATTGATATCCTATTTGATCAGCTTGTGGGTGAAAGTGTGTTCTCGAAGATAGACCTTCGCTCCGGGTATCATCAAATAAAAATCCGGGTGGAGGATATCCCGAAGATGACTTTCTCGACGAGATATGGCCTATATGAATATCTCGTCATGTATTTTGGTCTCACTAACGCTCCAGCACATTTCATGTATCTTATGAACTTGATGTTCATGCTGGAGCTGGACAAGTTTGTTGTGGTGTTCATTGATGATATCTTGGTTTACTCCAAGACAGAAGCAGAACATGCCGAACACTTGAGAATCGTTTTTCAACGATTGCGGGACCATAAGCTCTATGCCAAATTCAGCAAATGTGAGTTCTGGATCAGCCAAGTGCCATTTTTGGGACATATCATCTCAGCGGAAGGCATTGCGGTTGACCCAAGCAAAATCGAGCAAGTGCTGAAATGGATAGCCCCCACTTCTGTCCATGAAGTCAGAAGCTTCCTTGGTTTAGCGGGATATTACCGGAGATTCATTCCAAGCTTCTCCAAGCTTGCTAAGCCAATGACATAATTATTGAAGAAGGGAACAAGATATGTTTGGAACGCAGCATGTGAAGGAGCGTTCCAAGCATTGGTGAAGCATCTCACAACAGCCCCGGTCTTAGCTCAACTGGATACGACCAAGCCCTTTGACGTGTATTGTGATGCGTCCAGTATCGGGCTCGGCTGCATGTTGATGCAGGAAGGACGTGTGGTCGCGTATGGCTCACGCCACCTTCGAAACCATGAGCAGAACTATCCGACTCTTTATCTAGAGCTCGCTGTTGTGGTTTTGGCGCTGAAAATGTGGAGGCACTATCTCCTAGGGAATTTGGTGCATCTCTACACCGATCACAAGAGCTTAAAATATATCTTCACCTAGAAGGAGCTGAATATGAGGCAAAGAAGGTGGTTAGAACTAATCAAATATTATGAGATTGAGATTCATTACCACCCCGGCACGGCGAATGTGGTTGGTGACGCGCTGAGTCGGAAATCACATGTCCATAACCTAACCCTTACACCGGTGACTTGGTTCCTTATGGATTACTCTACAACCTTGCTCTCATCCCAACCATTAGGGAGGATAACATTGCAGCTCAGAAAGTTGACAAGGGTATGGCACATCTCCGGAGACGGATAGACAGCGGGGAAATCAAATGTTTCCGGAAAGATGATGAGGGGACGCTGTGGTTCAATAACCGCATAGTCGTACCCCGGAATATGGAGCTGAGGAAGAAGATCCTTAACGAAGCTCACTTGTCAAATTTCTCCATTCATCCGGGCAGCAACAAAATGTACCAAGATTTGGAAGGAAAATTTTGGTGGACACGGATGAAGCGGGAAGTGGCTAAATATGTATCCGAGTGCGATACGTGTAGACGAGTGAAAGCCGATCACATGAGAAAATCAGGGCTGTTGCAACCCCTGAAAACTCCAGCATGGAAGTGGGAGGATGTGAGCATGGATTTCATTGTGGGATTACCCCTGACTTCCAACAAGCATGATTCCATTTGGGTAATCATTGACCGGTTAACCAAGTCGTCTCACTTCATTCCCGTGCATACGCATTGCCATGCCAGCAAGTATGCGGAGTTGTACATTACAAGAATCCTATGCTTGCATGGGGTACCCAAGACCATAATATCAGATCGAGGGGTACTATTTGTGTCTCGTTTATGGGAGCAGTTGCACGCTGCTTTGGGTACCAACTTTTTTTGAAGCTTCACCTATCACCCTCAGACAGATGGGCAAACTGAAAGGGTGAATCAAGTGCTAGAAGACATGTTGAGAGCGTGTGCCATCCACCACGGTAGAAACTGGGATGATCATCTACCGGTAGCGGAATTCTCGTACAACAATGGCTATCAAGCGAGTATCAAGATGGAACCATATGAGGCTCTCTACGGTCGCAAATGCCGCACCCCATTGAACTGTTGCGAGTCCGGTGAAAGGGTCACGTTCGGGGTTGATGTAGTGAACGACGCCGAAGAGCGTGTTCAGATGATTCAAGCCAACTTGAAGGCCGCTCAATCCCGGCAGAAAAGCTACGCTGATAAGAGGCATAGGCCGCTGCACTTCGACGTCGGAGAACACGTGTACCTCCATGTATTTCTGATGAAAGGCATGCACCAATTCAGCGTGAAGGGGAAACTCTCTCTCCCCGCTTTATTGGACCCTATGCTATCACCGAGAAATGTGGACCAGTGGCGTATAGACTGGAACTACCGGCATCTCTCGCTGGTGTTCACAACGTTTTCCATGTGTCACAACTATGGAAGTATCTAAAGTATACGGCTGCTGTGCCCACCGAAGACATTGACGAGTTGCAACCGGATTTGATGTATGCTGAATATCCGGTAGCGATTATTGATGAGAAGGCTCGGACCACACGTAATCGAATGCTGTGGTTCTACAATATACTGTGGAGAAACCACATGGCTGAAGAAGCGACATGGGAGAGCGAGGACTTCCTTCGCTCAAACTATCCGGACTTCATGGCTTCTCATCACGGGTACGTACCTATTACATAGTTGTCTCTTCCTTTATAATCTCAGGACAAGATTCTTTTAAGGGTGGAGGGATGTAAAAGCCCAAGAATGGACTTGCAAAAAATGTTCTTTACATCACCATACCACAGCTCATTTGGTGGGTAGCTCATGAACATTTGTGAAGAGCACATAAACACAATCAAGGGTGATTATAAGGGAAACCCATAACTCCAAAAAGTAGGATTTCATACACATAAACATGAGACGCTGAGCTCACCCCTAGACCTTAAATATTTTTAGGAAGGCTCAGGCCAAGTTTCATGCAAATCCAAGCCTTTTTGAGGCACTTTTGGAAACATTTGAAAATGGGGCTATTTGAATGCAAATTCAAATTTCAGCTAGTTTTCGTCACTTGAATATAAAAGTTGACTTCATATTCAAACACAGCACATTATTCTGAGTTAGTCCACCAATTTTAATCCTCATTGGAGTTTATCTTGTCGGGAGCTATATTTCGATCAATTCAAACTGAATTTGAATTTCCAAATTCAAATGTGAACCAAGTTTAGCCAAACCAATTTCAATTTGGTGTATTCAAATTTCCTCACTGACCTGGTGCCTAAGCTTACCATTTAAGTGTGAGTAGATGGGATATTTGCAGCAGAAATTGGAAAAGAATTAGAGGGGAAGCTGGGACCCACTGGTTAGTGACTGCACTCAGAGGGAAACCGACTCAAACCGAGCAACGCAGCGAGAGTGACCAACGTCGGCTCGCAGAGGCCGCCAGCTCGCTCGGTAGTTCCACCTCACGGTGAAAATTTTCAGCTCAAAGTCCAGCAAACCGAGCTGCTTCACCCTTCTCTCCGTTCCCGAGCAAAAACGAGCACGTCCCGAGCTATTCTCCAGTTTCCGCGCAAGAACTCGTCGCCACTCCCTCTGATCACCGGTGCCGATCCTGTCTGTTTCACGCACTGCCACCAGAGAAGAAAAGGAGCGCATGCTTGTGCTGAAGCTGTAGTAGGAAGCCGTGCTCCATTTCATACGGTGTAGAGCAAGAATTTCTAGTTTTCTTCCTCGGAGTATGTTAGGGTTATAATCCGATTGACGACGAAATTCGTTGCACAGAGGCAACCGCCAGTCGAGCTGCAGCTCACACACAATCTAGAACACCTAGCGCACCTCCTCGATCAAGTAGAAACCAGTTCCTTGCACTAGGACCCTAGTTCTGCGAGAAATTCGGGCCGGCGGCCGAAAACAGGGCACCTCGCCGGTGAGGTCCTTGTTGCGGACGTTTTCACAAGGATCGGTGCTCATATTCGTAATCAGCAAGCCCCAGCGGAGCTCTCCGAGCAAACCGCGTCGAAAAAGGTGTCGAGAACACCGAGTTCGACATCGCCGATGAGCTCCCGGCCGCGGTCACTGTCACGAGCACTGTTCCCGCCATCGCCGAGCTCCGGTGAGTGCACCAACGTGTTCCTCGGGCAAAGAGGTGCACAGGTGGCGAGTTTTGTCAAAGGTCTGGCAGTAGAACGACCGGCGGCGAGCTCTCCGGCGAGGCACCACCGCGGTTATCGCGGGTGGCGCGAGGTAGACGAAAGGGGGGCGGGCCCCGCGTGGCAGTGAGGGAAAAACAGGTTCGGGATCCGCTGTGGCGCCGGGATCGTATGCAGCTACGCGGGAAATTAAGCGGACCCACGTGTGGCTTCGTCGTAGAGCTGACACGTAGCCCTGGGACCCACCAGCCGGTTTAAACTTTTATTTGAATTTCAGAATTTGGTTCAAACTTCAACTAGCTATAACTTTTTCTAGGAAGCTCCAAATTTTGTTGGATTCAGCTCTTTGAGTACTATCCAGCAAAACAAGTTTCAGCTCACGAAACTTATTATTTTTCCAGAATTAATTCCCTAAAATTTAAACAGTTGGGAATTTAATCTGGAAAATTCTAAAATTTGGCTGGGATGTTCATTAGAAAATCCTTGAGTTACAGAAAAAATTTCATCTCCTTTCAAGTTCATTAGTTTCCCTAATGGTGTGATTAAGTAAACTGCCCTGAGAAAATGGAAAAATGTACATAAACATTTTTCAGATTTTCTCAAATCTTGTTTAGGGCATAACTCTCTCTAGGATTCTTAAAATTACATGAAACCAACTCCATTAGAACCATCTCAAACTATAGTTCCCATAAAGTAATGGTTGAAGCCATAAAAATCCCTGGAAATCATTAGAGGTTCTGGAAATGACCAAATAAACTGTTATTTGTACAGAACTCAAATGAACTTTGTTTAAAATGAAAATTGGTCAGGTCTCTGGTTAGGATCCTAACAAGCCACCATAAAAATTTCAGAGCCAAAGGGGAGGGCTAGCTAGAGTTATGGTATTTACATATGCAGTTCCAAACATTGCATTTAAATTGAGATATCGTTAATTTGCTTACGTGTAGTCGCTGAAGGCCAGGAGACCCCGGAAGTGTTGGACTTCCTACTTCCGGACAAGACCCTAACCACTGACCAGCAGCAACAAGGCAATACCCGGTTTGCATTAACAAATTTTACAAAGTTTGTTTTATGACTACTTGGCATGAGGTATGTGCATGCATTAGATATAGAATGGATGAAACCCCAAGTGCATAACCAGATTACCCCTACAAGAGTGAGGGTATTTTCTAGGTCCTCGAGTAGTTAAGCTGTGCTTAATGTTCATAGAACTTCGGTACAAGTCGAGTAGTTGGAATCTACTCGCGAGTTTAGGTGTCGGGACACACGGGATTGGTTTGAGTGATGTGAGATCACTTTCGTAAGAAAATGAGACTAGGCAGGGGCTAGGGCGCAGCAAGAGGAAGTCTTGTGGGTGAAGCCCTGTCCGTGTCGATTGAGGACCGATCCGTGTGTGGCCCCGCTGAACACGTTTTGAACGTACCGAAGGCATATCGGATATATGGGCCCCGATAAACCGATGTAACCTAAACCTACGGGCATCGAGGCATAGCACATCGATTTATAGTTGTAGGTTGAGGGCAGCAAGGTGGAAATCTGCTAACGGGCATAGAGAGATGCTCCGTGTAGGGAACCTCCTGCTTGTTTCGGTGCGACCGGTTCGATGTTTGGGCTGTTGGGTGAAAGGTTGTCCCGTACGACACGGGGTGAGCGTGCTGTGTGCAGCTCCGCGTGTGGGCGTATGTGACGTGCTATTCGGGTATCCCTGCAGGTGTATATTGAGTCGATTCACCATCCCTCATGGTTATGAGTACCGCTTGTTCACAGAGTCGTGACGTAGGTTAATATATGAAATGATATGATTCAATATTGCTGTTATGATTAACTTGTATTGCTTCACATGTGCCACCAAATATTGCGCACTAAATTTCAGATTTCATGAACTGTTAACTTATGGCTAAAATATGAATTAAGTATGAACTTGTAGGCGTGTCCTTTGCTGCAATGAGCCATCCTATTTTGTATAACCTGCATGTAGAGTTTCATGTGTAGGCGAGTCGGTTAAGCCTTGCTGAGCCATCGTGCTCACGGTTGCTGCGATGAGTGTTTTTCAGGTGAGGATTACCCCACGTACTCGGGGTATGAGTCCACAGGCTAGGGATACCCTCTGCCAGGGACCACGGCTGATTGGGAGCCGTACACGCCGTGCTGATCTGAGGTGTGAAGCTAGTGTGGGTTGTCCATAGAGCTGGACAACCGACTTTTGCTAGTTAGTGGGCGTGAGTTGTAAAAAGTTAGCTTCCACGTGTATAACCTCTGTACTTAGTTATAAACTGAAGGTTTGCACTAATTTGTACATTTTCAGTTGTTTTCTATGTAATGCAATGTTTGCCTTATGACGTGTGCTGTCAGGTGTCGCATCGTGCGGCACCACCCTCTGAGATCCTGGGCGTACAGATTCTGGTCCGTCACACTCTCGATATTTAGTTACGATGGCCCTGCGGGCACTAGGCCATCATAACTAAGGTTCCTGTATTTTCGACGACCATCCTGGCCGTCATAAATAGTAAGGGCTTATTTACGACGACCATCCCCTTGGCCGTCGTAAATAAGAATTTCATTAAAAAAACAGAAAACTGCTAACCTGGCACGATGGCCAGCTCATAGACAGATACATAATGACATAAATAACATCACAAGCAGTTAAGCTAACAATAATTCCAATACAACACATGATACTAGACACTCCCACGTCCGCTACCTTCGGAGCCCGAAAAGTCATCCTTGCGTCGTGCTCCAGGTGCTGGTAGCTGCGGCGATGGAGTCTGAGTCTCCGTCGCCGATCCCTATGATGTACAAGTGTAAGTAGACAAGTTTTAGCTTCAAAAATGTATGTTTCATTAACTATACTTATGACGAGGTAAAATTGAGCAAGTGTGGCTAAGTTTGGCTATGTTTCGCTAAAATTATAGCTAAGTTTGTCTATATTTGGCTATGTTTGACTAATTTTGGCTCATTTTGCTATATTAATCTAATTTAGCTTCATTTAAAGAAGTGTTGCTTATCTGTGCCGCTGAAGGAGGCATCTGTGGCTCCAGTGGCACTTGTGGCTCCATCTGTGGTTTCCATAAGGGAATGACAACCTGTTGTCCATGCTGCTAGGCTAAGGCCTGCGATAGCAAAGCATTAGCATATGCATAATAATAAAATGCTATGGATATTTAGTAATATAAATTCTTACCTGTATCGTCGCTTGCTTCTATGCCAAGTAGCTTGCTTGATACTCCTCCCTGGCCTTGGCAAGAGCTTCTTGCTTCTGGTGCTTTTCCTATGTCAGGCGTAGCTCCTCCTAGGCACTATAGCTCCAAGTCTTCTGCGACATCTGCCGGCTGGGTCCAGCGGGCGAAGACTGTGACGAAAAGCCCCTCGAAGGTCTTGCCTCCCTCGAGCCAAAACCCTCCATCGAGTATGGCAAACTTACAAAAAATATTAGGAGTAAGATTATGTAGCTCAAATTGACAAAATAAAAAAACAGATATCATCTCACCGTCCATGGGCTTTTCTGCCTCTGCTTGCATACATGGCATTAACGTCGATTGGTGCGTTTTGCCAATCGTAGTCTTCGCCGTTCACCGCCTCCTCCCCATACTTCTCCTACAAATACAAGCAAACCGTGTAAACATGTCAATAGTAATATTAGTTACAAATAACTTAAAGTATGTCGAAAACTCAACAGTTGAGCTATCGCCACCGAAGTGCACAACTGGCCGGTCTGTCAAGGGCCACATGCCCTGTGAACTCTCTTGCACACCTGAACATCGCTCGGTCATTCACTGAATTCATTTTCCTGTGGGTACGAGTTAGTAGCATAAATATACCATGGATATAATTTCGTAGATATTTTCCTTACCATGCGTTTAGCTAGACGTATATATCCATCAGGACCATACGTATGGCCTCCGGTAGACTCTCTGCACTCTCGGGCCCTCTTGGACTTGGCGCAAAGGCCACGCTAGACCACAACCGTTAAAGGGCCCAGTAAGCTTCCGGATGGTTCTCTATCCAAGAAATATCGACCTGCATGCATTTAATAATTGATTAAAATAACGATGACATCACAAAATAAGAAAGCCATTAAAACATTACTAGTTTACCTCTGGGTACTGCTCCTCCATCAAGTACGTGTTGGAGTCATCCCTGCACCCTGAGCAGTCTCGTATGTCAGGTCCGTAGTACGAGCGTAATCATCCCACCACTTGGTAGGGATACGCTCGTCACCGCTGCTAGGGACCTCACCAGGATAGTGCAAATGCATAAGGATCCCCAAGATAGTGTTCACCTGTCTCTGACATCCTCTACCCTCGAAGGTAGTGGCCCCCCATCCACTGCAAGAACAATTGTGCATGAAAGAATGTTAGCACTACGTAATTGTCTAAAGCTACAACGCAATGGCTTCTTACCTTTCACCAACAGGGGAATAGCTGACACAGTTGCTTCATCCCATGGAACCGGAGGAGGAGCCACATAAGGGCTCGTCCTAGTCTGTCGCTTTCTCCGCGCTTCTGTGTCTCGGACGACCCATAAGGGTGTCCGCTGACCCGGAAGGGTGGGTAGCCGACTTCGGCTCACGAGGCGCCTCGGCCTATGACTCTGACTCAGAGTCATGATGCAACATTATAGAGGTTTCAAGATAGATAAATAAATTAATTATAAAATATAACAAAATATGATTAGTACGTCAAATTTACCTCGGTCCGCTGAAAGGCAACAAGTCTGCCTGCCACCTCTGAGAACACTTGTCTCAACAATTGAGATCGTCTGCTCTGTCCTGAGGAACTACCCTGAAAAAGGTGTCCGCCACGTCCCGTGGGCGACCCATCCTGCTCGCATTGCTGAAAAACCTCTTCACGGTCTTCTTGATCCCCTTACCCTTTTACAATGACATCCTATTCCAACGATTTTTTTGCTAAGTAGGATTATTAAAAAATACAACATGAAACAATAATTGAACAAAACATTACTTGTATCCAGTTCTAAAATTCATCAGAATCTCGCTCATTTACTCGACTCCTTAAACCAGACCATCGAACGGTTTTAGTGACTAGTTTTCTTTTCCGCTTCTCACGAGTTTGACATCTTCTCGTCCCCAACTAAGTCATCAAGTCCTTGACCAGACTCAACGACAAATGAGGCTGGCAGGTCTTCTTCTTGTTAAACATCATCAATGTCAGCAACCAACATCGAAGTATCATGGTGCCCAACATCACCTGAGGTATATAACCGTTCATGAGGATTGACCTTATGTACGACCCACCGAGCACTATGCTTCTCGCAATGACAAAATTCATACCCTCGCAGCCTTTCGTTATGTTTGACTTCAAGCATACCAAATTTGTTATGTCGGGTTCCATGATGGTTATCAAACCAATCACAATTAAAGAAAACTATTTTAAGTTCTTTATTCCTAGCAAAATGAAATTTGAGGATTTTGTTAATGATCCCGTCCTTCAACATCGATTGCCCTCGCCCCAATTCCAGTATTAGTTGTTGCTGCAAGGGGACGAAGAGCTTAATATTGAGTTGAGCTGAACTGGAATCAATTGACGTCGTACCAACCATAGATTTTAGCTTTCAATTATTCGTAAGATAGTTGTCACAAGTCTTGATAGACGTCAACATCTTTTACTCACTGTACAAAATATCGACTTATAAGAATACTTTCTACATACCTATATAAGTCAATATAGAGAAATGACAAGAAAATGTTACGTGAGCTTGACACTAGGATAGAAAATTAGGCCCTCCATTTATTCCATCCCGTCGCATCATTTCTACCTGCTTGCTCGTAGGTTGATGTCTAACTGTCTAATTTTTCTTATGGAACTCACTGCCCGAAAAACAATATTATTTGCATAGAGGTATAATAAAGAGTGCTACTTAGCATAGATGTAGAACAAACACTTGCTCGAAATAATTGTCCATATGATGAAGACATCTCTAATTTGCATACAATAGAACGACCGGTCACTAGAGCACGTGCGCGTTGGTTGGATCTCCAGGTACGTTCTAGCCTTGTCAATTGTTTTGCAGAACTTAAGCTTGTTTCCATGCATGTTTTATTGATTAGGAACAATGAAGAGGACCAGCAAGTGCTTGGAGAATTCCAAGGAGTCAAGTAGGAGGAGATAGGACGTCCACACCAAGAAGGAGTCCAGGCCCAACTCGACTTCAACTCCACCTCGGATTCCAGGAGCTTCCTTCACCAAAATTGACGCCCCGGACACAGACGGAGTCGGATTTGGACGTTCTATATATGGTTGGAACCAGAATTACATAATGCTTCCAATGGAACCGGTCCCACTTCAAAATTCTTTCTGAGTTTACGGAAATCAGCAAAAAAATTGGACGTCCAGAATCTGTCATGGTGCTGCGTCACCGTCCTTTGGACCGCTGGCCCGTGTATGTGGAAGCCCATTACGGTTGCGTCCAGGGGTCTTACACGCCCCTAACTACTTTTTATTCAGCAGCCGCCACCACATTAGGGTTGGGTTTTTCTAAGTTTGAATCTGTCATTGAACAGTGTCACCGTTCATCAGTTTGTGAGACCGCACATCGTGATCAATTCAGTTTTGATTGCAATTTCTCTTTTCTTGCTTGTGTTATTGATTGAGCTTGCAGGGATAAGCCTTCGTGGCAAGGTCATTCGTGTGACACGGATGATAACCAACGGAGCAGTGGTGTAGTGATTGTGGGGTTCCGTTCATTCGGAGCCTTGGATCATCAACGTCGAGATCTCCACCCAATCAAGTTTACCATACCTGTCGGAAGATCGGGACACATTCCACTATCAACTGGGTATAAGATATCAGGTTGACCGTGAGGTATACTTGTGTGCTTTTGGATTCATTTTGTTTCAGTCCTATAGTCCACAAAAAGCGACAAGAATTTTTATTTTCCCTGACCTGTAGCCCTTGCACAGCCTTTTGCACAATTTAGTTTCGGAATCCGTAGTTCTGAGTTCGTGTCTTAGGTTGAGTTTGGTTGCTGATTTAGATTTGTTTGGTTCCGTTTTGTTTCTTCTATCCGCTGCCATCTACAAAAAAACCAATCTACAAAAAATTCCATCCACTGATTCGATTCGTATCCGTTTCAGTTTCCACCACCACCAAAACCTAATTCGGGCTATCCTCCTTAAAACGGGCATAACATTTTGCTCGGAACTCCGATTGAGTTGCATTTTTTTCCTGGAAAGCTATCGAAAAAATCCACATACAATTCACCGGCTACGCGGGTCACGGCGATTTCAAAAAAACTAAAAAAAATCAAGAAGGCCCTCATTTTGAACTCCGAAGTTCGAGCACCCATTATTTCAAACGCTCCTGAATTTGTACCGATCACATCTTTCATCGGTTTGAGGTAATACTTGGCGCTGTTTCTATTATTGTGCCCCTGTTTGAGAAGAAAATATAAAAAAATCAAAAAAACAAGAATTTGATTTCTACTAGTGCTAAAAGACAAAACAGGAGGCTCAAGGGGTTTCTACTTGTGCTGTTTTCTGTGTGAATGCTGAACACTTGCTGATATTGTCCTTGTTGTTCAGCATCATTCATCCTTGTTTTCACAACTTGCTGATATTGTTCCTTGCTTGTTGCCACAACTGTTCTAATACAATTTTAGGCCAGCAACTAGGTCACATTCTTTGGACACTTATTCAGCATTGCTATCCGTTACTATCTGGTGTGCCACATACATATACTGCATTTGAGTCTTCCCAAGCTCCACCTTCTCTCGAGCAGAACATGTAACCTCTGCAATCACACCCACTCTCTGCTTGCTTTCACACCGGTCACTGTTGGCCACCTGCAGTGCTGGTAAGAAACTTGTAAGAGCGGAGTAAGACGCATCTTACTGCTTCATTTCCACTCCCACTTCCACTTCAGAGAGTGTAGTAATAGTGTCCTTCACGATCCTTTTGCCTTTGTTTTCTGTTTCATACTAACAATGATAGGAAATAAGTCTATGGATAAGACCTCTAGTTCTACACCTCTGGATGACAATATTACATGTCCCATCTGCAACTAAGGGACATGATGAGGGCGATGACTGAAGCATTCAACAACTACCAGACCACTACAACAGCCACCTTCCAGAGGCTTCATACAAGTGTTGCTGGTCTGACCACACGGTTGGACGAGGTGGAGGCTTGTATTCCCCAACAAACTCTAGCCCCTATCATCCTTGATGCTGACGCACATGCTCACAACAACACAGAGGATGACTTTAATAATGACGAGGTTGATGCACAGCAGCGCCGTCGCCTTCGACGAAATCGTCAAGGTATGGGAGGTACCTCGTCCTTATGCTCCTGAACAAGATAATGATCCTTACGCTAAGATTAAATTTTCTATTCCACCGTTTTATGGATCTTATGAGTCTGAGACTTACTTGGATTTGGAGATGACGGTAGAACAAACATTTATCTCTCATCTTGTTCCCGAGCGACATAGAGTTAGACAAGCCACTAGTGAGTTTAAATATTTTGCTATCATTTGGTGGAATGAACTTGTCAATACACGTAATGCCCCACAGACATGGTCTGCGTCAAAAGAAGAGATGCGCGCTATTGTTCCTCCTTCATATAGACGTGATCTTCTTAAGAAATTGCAACGCTTTGATCAGGGTGACATGACTGTCCAAGAGTTCTACCAAGAGTTGCATAAAGGTATGCTTCGATGTGGGGTAGTTGAGGATCAGGAAGGCCAAATTGTTAGGTTTTATGGGGGCTTACAGTGTGAGATCCAGGACATAGTTGATTACAAGAAATATCATTCTATTCAACGTTTATTTCAACTAGCTATTTTAGCAGAAAAAGAAGTGTAGGGTCGCCAACAGCAGCGGCTGAACAACACCTTCACTCCACGACAGCTTCCGGTGCAATACAAAGAACCACCCTCCTTGAGCGTACGTGTGTCTACACCACCATCCACCGATGTTGTATGAAGAACCACACCTTATACATCACGGGGACAGGATAACAGCAAGTCCCAGACGCCTCCAGGTGTTGCAGCAAAGACTGCTACACCCAACACTTCCACCAGTCGTAACTCCAACATTAAGTGTCACCGCTGCCAGGGACATGGCCATATGCAATGAGTTTGCCCCAGCAAACGGGCAATCATTGCCACTGCTGATGATGGGTATGTTAGTGCTTCTGATATTGAAGATGAAAATATTATTGCAGCTAACATTTCAGGTTCTGATGACGGTGCTGAGGAGGTTCTTGATACATCTGCGAACAACAACTATAGGACTTTGATTGTGCAGCAAGCTTTGAGTTCCACGGTTGGAAAGGACGACAGACGCCAACGTCACAATCTTTTCAACATGTTTCTCATCGTCAAGGACTGCCATGTGCATACCATCATTGATGGTGGTAGCTGCAACAATTTAGTGAATGTTGAGGTGGTCAAGAAGCTTGGCTTGACCACACGGGAGCATCCCACCCTTATCGCATTTAATGGTTTAACAACAATGGTAAGGTAAATGTAACATAAACAGCAAGGATACATTTTTCCATTGGTTCTTATCATGATTTTGCTGATTTTGATGTGGTACCTATGGATGCTTGTTCTCTTTTGTTGGGACGTCCTTGGGAGTTTGATAATGACGCGATTCACCATGGTCAATCTAATAAGTATACTCTCATGCATAAGAGCAAGAAAATTGTGTTGCTCCCTATGACTCCCACTGAAATTGCGCAATTTGAGCATGAGAAAAAGAACAATGGTAAGCAATTGGGTGTTTTCAATTTTGAAATTCAGCAACCTATTAAGTTGAAAAATCCTGTTTTTCTTGCAACTAAATCTGATCTTGATGACTTATATGCCTCTAATGGAATTTGCTATGCTTTAGTGTGCTAACATGCTTTATATTCCATTGAGGATGCACCCATTGCTTTGCCACCTGCTGTTGCTAACCTTTTGCAGGAGTATATGGATGTTTTTCCATCAGAGATACCCCCTGGATTACCACCTGTGCGAGGCATTGAGCACAAGATTGATTTGATTCCAGTGGCGAGCTTGCTAAACCGTGCCGCTTACAGGACCAACCCCGACGAGACTAAGGAAATTCAGTGACAAGTTCAAGATCTTCTGGACCGTGGGTACATTCGTGAGAGCCTTAGTCCTTGTTCTGTTCCTGTTCTTTTGGTTCCTAAGAAAGATGGCACTTGGCGCATGTGTGTTGATTGTAGAGCCATCAATAACATTACCATTCATTATCGCTATCCTATTCTTAGATTGGATGACATACTTGATGAGTTGAGTGGTTCTGTTATTTTCTCCAAGATTGATTTACGTAGTGGGTATCATCAGATTCGTATGGCTTTAGGTGATGAATGGAAAACTGCCTTTAAAACTAAATTCGGAATTTATTGATGGTTAGTCATGCCATTTGGTTCAACTAATGCACCCAGCACTTTTATGAGATTGATGAACGATGTTTTACGTGCTTTCATTGGTAAATTTGTGGTGGTTTACTTTGATGATATCCTTATTTACAGCAAGTCATATGACGAGCATCTTGAACATTTGTGTGCTGTTTTTAATGTCTTGTGTGATGCACGTTTATTTGGTAACCTTGAGAAGTGCACCTTTTGCATCGATCGTGTGTCTTTTCTTGGTTATGTTGTTACTTTGCAGGGCATTGAGGTGGACGAGGCAAAGATTGTTGCCATCACAAGCTGGCCACTTCTGACTACGGTCACGCAGGTTCGTAGTTTTCTAGGTCTCGCAGGTTTCTACCGGTGTTTCGTGCGGAATTTCAGCACCATTGAGGCACCTTTCCATGAGTTGACAAAGCATGGAGTGCCATTTGAATGGGGACCAGCACAACAACAAGCTTTTGATGCTCTCAAGTCGAAGCTCACACAAGCACCATTGCTGCAACTTCCTGATTTTGAGAAGACCTTCGAGCTTCAATGTGATGCGAGCGGCATTGGAATTGGAGGAGTGCTCATTCAAGAAGGTAAACCTGTTGCTTTCTTCAGTGAAAAATTGCATGGTCCTTCACTGAATTATTCTACATATGACAAAGAACTTTATGCTTTAGTGCATGTCTTGCAAACTTGGCAACATTACCTATAGTCTAAAATTTTTTTCATACATTCAGATCATGAGTCTTTGAAGTATCTTAAAGGACAAGCTAATCTGAAAAAATGTCATGCTAAGTGGATTGAGTTCATAGAGTCGTTTCCTTACATCATTAAATATAAGAAATGGAAATACAATGTGATTGCCGATGCTTTATCTAGACGTCATACCATGCTGTCCCAACTTTCTCATAAAATCTTTGGTTTGGAAACCATAAAGAGATTATATGCTACTGATTTGGACTCCAAAGATGCTTTTGACAGTATTAGAGAGGGCAGAACGTGGCAAAAATTCTTCTGCGTGAAGGCCTTCTCTACCGTGCTAACAAGCTATGTGTTCCAGCTAGCTCCGTTCGTCTTTTATTGTGGCAGGAAGAGGATGGGGGTGGTTTGATGGGACATTTTGGTGTTAAAAATACAGAGGATATGCTGGTTGCTCACTTCTTTTGGCCACGAATGAGGCGTGATGTGGAGCGCTACGTTTCACCTTACACGACATGCAACAAAGCTAAGTCTCGACTTCACCCACATGGTCTTTATATGCCTCTTCCTGTTCCTAGTGCACCTTGGGAGGATATTTCAATGGATTTTGTTTTAGGATTGCATAGAACAAAGAGGGGGAGAGATAGTGTCTTTGTGGTTGTTGGTCGTTTTTCTAAAATGGCACATTTTATACCCTGCCACAAGACCGATAATGCTTCACATGTTGCTGATTTGTTCTTTAATGAGGTTGTGCGTTTGCATCGTGTTACCAATAGTATTTTTCTGATAGGGATGCTAAGTTATTGAGCCACTTTTGGAGAACTTTATGGTATAAATTGGGAACAAAGTTACTGTTTTCTACTACTTGTCATCCACAAACTGATGGGCAAATGGAGGTAGTTAGTCTTACCTTATCTACTATGTTGCGGGCTGTTTTGAAAGATAATTTGAGATTGTGGGAGGAGTGTTTGCCACATATTGAGTTTTCTTATAACAGGTCTATTCACTCCACAACCAAGTTAAGTCCATTTATGGTAGTATATGGTTTCAATCTGCGTGCTCCAATTGATTTGCTACCTTTACCACATTCTGAAAATTGTGAACTTAGATGCTACATAATGTTCTGAATTTATTCTTAAGTTGCATGAAGCTACTAAGTTGCGAATTGAAAAAAATGAATGAAAAGTATCACATTGCTGCTAGTAAAGGTAGGAAGGAGGTAAAATTGGACCCGATGATTTGGTGTGGGTTCAATTGACAAAAAGATAGGTTCCCTGATTTGAGAAAGTCCAAGCTCATGCCACGTGCTGCTGGACCTTTCAAGGTTCTTGAAAAGATAAATGATAATGCATATAGACTTGAGTTGCCTCCCGAGTTTGGGGTTAGTCCCACATTTAACATTTTAGATTTGAAACCATACCTGGGTGAGGAAGAAGAGCATGAGTCGAGGACGACTCCAATTCAAAAGGGGGAGAATGATGAGGACATCTCTCCTTTGCATACAATACAAGGACCGATCACTAGAGCACGTGCGCGTCGGTTGGATCTCCAGGTACGTTCTAGCCTTGTCAATTGTTTTTCAGAACTTACGCTTGTTTCCATGCATGTTTTATTGATTAGGAACAATGGAGAGGACCAGCAAGGGCTTGGAGGAGTTCAAGGAGTCAAGGACGAGGAGATAGGACGTCCACACCAAGGAGTCCAAGCCCAACTCGACTTCAACTCCACCTCGGATTCCAGGAGCTGCCTTCACCAAAATTGACGCCCCGGACACATACGGAGTCAGATTTGGACGTTCCATATATGGTTGGAACAAGAATTACATAAATCTTCCAATGGAACCGGTCCCACTTCAAAATTCCTTCTGAGTTGACAGGAATCGGCAAAACAATTGGACGTCCAGAATCTATCATGGTGCTGCGTCACCGTCCTTTGGGCCGCTGGCCCGTGTACCGTGTGGAAGCCCATTAGGATTGCGTCCAGGGGTCTTGCACGCCCCTAACTCCTTTTTATTCAGCAGCCGCCGCCACATTAGGGTTCGGTTTTGCTTAGTTTCAATCTGTCATTGAACAGTGTCACCGTTCATCGATTTGTGAGACCCCACTTCGTGATCAATTCAGTTTTGATTGCAATTTCTCTGTTCTTGCTTGTGTTCTTGATTGCGCTTGCAGGGCTAAGCCTTCATGGTGAGGTCATTCCTGTGACATGGGTGATAACCAATGGAGCAGTGGTTTAATGATTGTGGGGTTCCTTTCGTTCGGAGCCTTGGATCATCAATGTCGAGATCTTCACCCAATCAAGTTTACCATACCTCTCGGAAGATCGGGACTCATTCTACTATCACCATCCCATCTACATTAGCATACATGTATAGCAAAGCAGCCTTCCATCCTTCTGCGGTACAATTGTAGCTTATGCGGTACAGATGTTGCATTGGATTGAAAAACCCTAGAGAAAATATTTTTCCATCTTATATAAAAGAACTTGTATCTCCTTCTCCAACTTGTCCATCATCTCTATCGTGATTTCTTTAGCATAGGGGTGTCTATAAAAATAGCTAAGCTCGGCTAACACTTTCTAAACCGCATCATCAAGGTAGCCCCAAAAACTAACGGGCAGGAGTCTTTCCATTATTATGTGATAATCATGACTCTTTAACCTGCTTAGTTTCCCTGACCTCACATTAATGGCAAGTCTCAAGCTAGAAGCATAATAATCACGGAATTTCATCCCTTTAAACTAATTCAGAACTTCTTTCTTCTATTAATTTTTAAGACGGAAAGAAGCACGTGGCTTACCACCACTTTCAGAGAGCTCAATAGTTGGACGATTACAATGCTTTACCAAATCCTTTCATGCCTTTATATTTCCTTTTGTTTTGCCAGACATATCCATGCATGTGCTTATGATGCATTTGCCCATGTTACGGTCTTGGGGCATGACATCAATTGTTGTGCATTAGAATCAACAACTTGACGTAAGGTAGGTCCGATAGTCCACATCTATGAGTCCTATTGTGCACTCCGTTACCTAAAAAAACAGGATGATCATTATCCAACACAAGTTTCTCCAACATATCATTAATTTCTGACCCAATTAAACGCTTCAGCAGTATCGTTGTTACAATATTATTCTTTTTGATACCATTCTTCTGTTGCCTAAATACGTTTGTCGGCACCTTACAGAACGGGTACCCCCGCGTGGAGGGAAAAAGACAGCCCAGGCCCACATCCCTGCTGAGACGGGCGCCAGCGTAGCCATGTGTCCTGGCCCCGAGATCAGCCCCGAGGCTGCCACGTGCGCTTGGGCTCCCGAGCCCACACGTGCCCTTGGTTGCGGTTTGAGCCTCCCCACTGAGGTGAGGTCCGGAGCTTCCACGTGTCGGTGGGCTCTAAACCTCCTCCCTGCTAAGGAGGGCTCCGAAGCTGACACGTGCCCTTAGGCCTGGTTCGTGCCTCCCCGCTGAGGTGAGGTCTGGAGCTGCCACGTGACAGTAGGATCTGAAGCTCCTCCCTCCTAAGGAGGGCTCCGGAGCCGACACGTGCCCTTGGCGCCGGTCTGAGCCTCCCCGCTGAGGTGAGGTCCGGAGCTGCAATGTGTCGGTAGGCTCTGAACCTCCTCCCTGCTTAGGAGGGCTCCGTAGCTGACATGTGGCTTTCGCTCCAGTCCGAACCTCCCTGCTGAGGTGAGGTCCGGAGCTGCCACGTGTACCCCGTCTCCAAGCCTCCTCCCCGCTGAGGAGAGCTCCAGAGCCGCCACGTGTCCCCCGATCCATTGAGGGCCGTGGGACGACGAAGTCAAGGAGGAAGTGCGCTGTTAGGTCGTGCGTTCAAGGCTCACACCTTCCCCAGAAGCATGGCGAGCGGCGCATGCCTCCCTCCTTCGTCTATTCGCCATTACTGTGACAAGACAGGGCGACGAGGCGTGACAGCGGTACAGTGCTGCTCAACGGCACAGAGCCGCTCAACCGAGCGAGAAGACGTGGTGACAAGATTGTGTATTCATCATCACCTGCCACACGGGAAGGGGCACTCAGAGCGCTAGGCGCTGGGACTTAACTCCCCACCAACTACTCTACTCAGAGTGTAAAACCCTAAATCGTGTATAGGATTCATAGAGCTTCGGGCCATCTGTCGGGCCCCAAGCCGCATTGTACCGCCTAGGACTTGGAATATAAAAGGACCGGGGTCTCCACCGGACAAAGTATTCGCAACCTTGCAACTCTCACACTCATACGTGCAAGCAATACAACAATCACACCGTGGACGTAGGGTATTACGTTTCGGCGGCCCGAACCACGTAAATCCAGGTGTTCAGCTGCACTCTCGAGTGGGATCGCTCTAGGGACGTCAAGCCCCTCCAATCAAAGAACCTCCACGGGCTGCTCCCGTAGCAGACCGGGGGAAGTGTCATCTCACACTTTGACACTTGGCGCACCAGGCAGGGGATTTTTTGCGCTCTCTAAGTGACCATGGTGAATATCACTTCCCTTGGTGAGACTTCTCGCCCAACTCGCCGTCATATCCAAGCGGGAGACGACGAAGCCGCCTCCCGCTCCAGGGCGGGCAGTTCTGGCCCGACTGGCAAACAGACGGTCGGCGTGCCTACAGCGCCCACGGCACCCAGATTCTGCCGAGCCGGCGACCAGGCGGTCGGCGCGCCTGGGGTGCCCATGGCGCCCAGGTAAAGATGGGCCGGCAACTGCACAGTTGGCATCCCCTCGGCGCTCACACCGCCAGTGGACGCTTCCTCCCAGCGGCCCTCTACTCCGACGGTCGCGACAGTACCACCACGACTGAGCCTGGAGAGTGTGCTGGCCACAGCTCGCGCCATGCTTCACAACCCTCCGGGCGAGGGCTCCACCCCTGAGGCGGCAGAGCTGTGGTGACACGACATCGAGCACCTCGTCTCTGCCGCCATGAACTCTCCTTCCTATAGGAGGCAGCGGGATTAACCCTCGCTGGCCTAGTCGCGTACGCCGATGGTGGCCCACGGGATGGCAGCCATGCGAGTGACGGCCACAGCGGACCTCAGGGTCGAGCTGAACCGCCGCAACGCGAGTGAAGATGGTCGCGTCACCATCGAGTGACGTCGGGAGAGGCATCACAACCTTGAAGGACAGTACGGCTCCCTGAGGGTGCCAGCGGGACGTGCCCCCGCAGACCCCTGCCTCTCCAGGTGCAGTCGGGGGCTGCATGGCGCTCGCCCCACACCTTCGCATGGTTGTCTGGTGTAAAATCCCCAAAAAGTGGTAGCAAGAATTTCAACACAATTATGCTTAGGAAAAATGAGGAGAATTAAAATTTTGAATTATAACGGTGTGAGTTCAAAGTGATGATTCAAACCTCTCAAAAACTTCCAACATGGAGATCTAAATTCACAACTTGGGTATTCATATTTCAAATATTCAACCTTCCAAATTTCAGCTCATTTGGAGGGGTTCTACTAATTTTTTGGGATTAAAAGAGGAAGCCCTCTAATCTGAATTTAAATTTCAGTTTCAAATCCCAATTTCCTCAATTTGCAAATTTGATTCCACAAATTTGTTCTCCACATTTGAATTAGCAGCCATGCCAAAATTCAGAACCATTGGGGTAGGTTTGCTATGTTTTTGGAACAATGCAAATGAATAATTCATTTCCAATTCAAATTCAAATAACCAAACTCAATTTAAACTCCACACCGGAATTCAAATCATTTTGAATTCAAATTTTCAAACCATGACTTTGGGAAGAAGCAAAGGAGTTAATTTGGAGACAAATGGGAAAATATCAAAGGAGAATTAGGTAGGAGGGGGGCCACTGGTTAGCCACCCACTGAAGCAATCTCTATTTCCCTCGGTTGATCACCAGCGTGCCAGCTCTCGGCTGAAACCCCTGCCCAAAGCTCCACCGAGCTGCTTGTGACTTTCTCCCCGTGGCAGGCACTGATGTACGGGTGAGTCCTGGTTAAAGCAGCAGCACAAACAAATTTTGTCTCTCGGCCTCCACCGAAGCTTTTCCCTCAGCTCTTGAGCGATCACCGAGAGAAAAGCATCACACGCGCTGCTCGTTGCCGTGTCATCGCCGATCGACGTCCCACCAGGTTAGAGCCTAGCTGAGCCGCCCACAAGCCCCGCCGGCACCCCTCGATGTTTCCCACCAATCCTCAGCTCGTGGCCGGCCGTCCACACCCGGTGCCGAGCTGTTCTTCTCTGGCAAAAACAGGATACGACGCCGCCTCTCGGTTCCACGTCTCCTGGCCGTCTCCAAGCCTCTCCGATGTGATCAAAAGACCACAGAGGTGCGCCAAAGGGTCCTGATCCTCCTCCCACGGTCCGTTTGTTTCTCCTCGTCGCCGGCTACCCGGAATTCGGACTTTACCGCCGGCGCACGTGAAGAATCAATTAAAACAACTTCGGGAAATTCTCCCTACACGTTTGATCATCGGTTCTCCAGTCTTAGACACAGCTACTAGAGCTCCTAGCGCCCTCCCACGCCGAAGCACGAAGCAAATCATCCCTTCCACACCCCGGGCGAAGAGAATCCGTTGCCGCCGGCCGAAACGGCTCGGTTCACCGTCGAGCTCCCATTTGCGGGCGTTCTCGGCTCGGGCCAGGGTTAGCATATTGTTCTACGTACTCTAGGGATGGTGTACGGCCCCTTAGCTCACCGTTTGAAGCTTGGGACGTGCTGTTCCTTGCCGGCGCCGCGCCGCCGAGCCGCCTCACCGTTGCCGATGGGTTTCCCGGCGTTTTCATGCCTCGACACCTTGCCCGACTGCTAGGCCGTGATCCTAAGGTGGTGTAGCACGAAACCGCATGGAGAATGGTTGAGAAACAAGCGAGAACAAGGCGCGCCATCGTAAGATCCGACGTGCGCGCGCGGGGTCTTTCAAGAGGTTGAAGACGACTGACTCATGGGGCCCACAATTGAGTTCTCTGTGTAGACTTCAAACAGAGAGTTATTCAAGTTTGAAAAATCCATAACTTTGTGTAGAGAACTCCAAAAAGGGTAAGACCAATTTTGTTGGAATCCTCATAAGGAGTACTTCACAGATGAACAAAATTCCTGCCATGAAAATGCCAAGGAATTTCTGTAGAATTGTTTTTACTAAATCCTTTAGAGATTTAATAGTTACTGATCTCCAGTAAAAATTTGAGCTTCATTGGTGTTCATTTGCTAGGCTAAATTGCCTTCCAAAGTTCAGCCTTTATTTGAAAATTCAAATTCTAAACAGAAACTATTCATAACTCCTGTCCAACTTCAAAAATTCATATATCTCTGTTGGTAGCTCCAAAAATGGTGAAACAAATTTTGTTATAAACATGGAGACCTACCCTAACTAGATCTTCAACTGTTAGTCATGTCAAAGCTCCAGATTTGGGCTCAAAATTCAGAGAAGACTTGGACTTGTGGGAATTTTGGAGACCACAAGGTTCAATGAAATTTCTCCAAATTTTGCTCAGATCATCCTTAGAGAGTCTAGTATCCACTGGAGAAATCCGAAAGCCAATTAAGGAACCTAAATAACAGTAGCTATAAATAGAAGGGAACTTATTATATAACACTTGCACTTATGCATATATTTTTCTACATTTCATATAGTGGCCGAAGTTGAGGACTCACCGGAGCCGTTGGATGTCCTCCCACCAGAAGCTGACTTTCCATTTAACTCACAACCAGGCAAGCCCCGGTTTACATTTAAGTACTTTTACAAAGTTTTCATTTGTATCACTTATGTCTAGGGTGAAGTGTTTGCATTAGAGTTAGGGTGATTGAAACACCACTTGCATAACCTTTTGAATCCTATGGAGGGTTGGGCAGTTTACAAACTCGACGAGTAGAGAATGCCATGCTAATGTTCTTAGGATCTCAGTAGAAGTCGAGTGGTTGGAATGTACTCGCGAGATAAGACTTTATCACACGGGATGAGAAGAGGTAGATGTAAAGGTCCCAAAAATATGAATACAAAGAAACTTGAGTTTGCACAAATGTTGGTGTCATGTGTATGAAAAAGGGGGCTGGTTTAAACTTTTTCCACATATGATAAAACATGAGAGATTCTTCTAAACATACTTAGGGTTACTTGCATGTTTGGACCCTAGGTGGATTAAACCCCCAGGATGGAAGTACTCAGGTGCAATGGAAAGGTTAAAAATCAGAGTTTGAACTAAATGATCGACTCAAATTTCAAATGAGGGAGGACACAATGGTAATTCAAATTGGTGTGTTCAAACTCTTGTTTGCAGCAGCTAATACAAGAACCAGATTGCATATTTGGATTCCTTAGGTCCAAATTAGTGGGTAGGCAAAGTTTCATAAATTTTTGAAAACATTTGCTATCCATTATTCCCAAAAGGATTTAAATGTGCAAAGAATTCAAATACACATTTGAATTTGGATGAAATTTGCCCAACTCCCCAAATGCAGCTCAATTTTCAACTCCAAACATTTGAATTGGTCAGTTGCCAAATTTTGGAGATCTTTTGGGGGATAAGGGGGGACTGACTGTTGGGACCCACAATGTCATAGAGGCAGCAAAACTTGCAGCTGAAGTTTAGAGCAAAATCTCTGTTTTGTTTCTTCTCACCCGAGCAGAGCTCTCGCCGTGTGACACCGAGGGACCCCGGGAGCCACCTCCTGCTCCTCTCACCAAGCACTGGCACCATGAGTGGGTTTCTCTCAGCGTGATCCTCTCTATACTGCCAAGCCAAACTGAGCTTCGTTACCTCCTCACGCACAGCACCCGAACAGAGCCTCCTCACCCTCCGCTCCTCGGTTGATCGCTGCTCTGCAGTTCTAACGAGTTGGACGCCCGGCTGGACCACCCAAGAGCTGCGCCGGAGTCTCCTCTATGTTCCCAACGGGTTTTCAGTTCGTCCCCAGCCTTCCCCCACTGCGTCCGAGCCATTTTCTTCCGGCAAAACAGAGCCACGCCACCTCCACGTCTACACGTCGCCTGGCCGATTCCACTCCTCCCCATTGTGCTCAAAAGCTCACACAGGTGCGCCATGAGGTCTTGATCCTTCTCCCGGGGTCCTTTTGCTCTCCCCCGATGCCGGCTCGCTGGAATTCGGTTTTTGGCACCGGAGCACGTGTAGAACAGACCCTAGATAAATCTTGAAATTTGCCCAAACCGCTTGATCATCCCTCCTACAATTCAAACCACAGCTACTAGGGTTCCTAGCGCCCTTCCACTCCAAAGCATGAAGCAAACCTCCCCTCCTCCGCCCCAGGCGACGAGAAATCGCCGCCGGCGGCTAAAACCGCCACGGTCCACGGTGACGACTAGTTTGCAGCCATTTTCTGCGAGAGTTGATCTCCGTTCCACGTTCCTCGACCACTAGGGATGCTTTAGGGCATTGTAGCTCGCCGGGAGAAGCTTAGGACATGCCGGAACGCGTTGATGCCGAGCTCCTGAGCCGCCCTGCCGATGCCAACCCACCTCCGGTCGTTTTCATGCGGGGAAACCTTGCCCGGCAGCTGCGCCATGTTCCAAGGATCGAGTAGGGCGAAACCGGAGCTAATTTGGTTGAGAATTGAGGGAGAACGAGCCGCGCCACGATCTCTGCCGGTGTGCACCCGCGGGCTCTGGCGAGAGGTTGAAGAAACACCTGACCTGTGGGCCCCACTTTTGAATTGTTCTGTGTAGAATTCAAACAGAAAGTTGTTCAAACTTTAGAACCTCATAACTTTTGCTAGGAAGCTACAAATATAGTGATTTTCAAATTGGGTTGGATTCAGGTTGGAAAACTCTATCCAAATATGCAACCCAATTTGTATGAAACTCAGTATTTAATTCTGGAAAATTCTTTAAATATTTTCACAAAAAGATTTTTTGGGAGTTCGGTTCATCCAAAAATCCTCAAATTTTGCCATAATATTCCTTAGGATGTTAGTGAACTCCTGTAAAAATTTCAGCTCATTTGGAGTTGATTTGATTCTGGCAATTCAGATTTGAAGTTGCTGTGTTCAATTGAATACAGAAACATTTTCAGAGAATTTCTAGAACATGGAAATTCAGTTCTGGGTAATTCTGAGCTCCAAAAATATTAGTAAAATTCATGCAAGTCCTATGAACTATAATTGAAATTGTAGTTCACTAAGTTTGCCATGAACATGGGAGTTACTTCAGAATTAATTCCTTTTTGCTTAATTGCTTAGGTAATTGTTCTGAACAAACCACTTAAGGAAAAGTGCTAATTTTTGGTCCATAGTACTTTCTTGTGACAAGGAACTCACATGAAAATTTTCAGCTCCATTGGAGCTATGGATCACCCCTGTTCTGGTTAAACCTTTTAAGGTGATCAACTTAGAAAAGGGGAAGACACTTAGCACTTAATCATGTTGCTTAGACACAAACCCAAACCACTAGCACCAGTGTCATTTTAAATTCTTAAACAGAGTTCCAGTTTTTAAAATTGTTATTAGAACTTGTTAGAAAAATCTTTACAATATCCATATACATATTCATTACGTGTAGTATCTACGTGGAGGTTTTGAAGTCATCGGAGTGGAGATCAAGGAAGGAGGAACACAATTGATCAAGCCTCAAGTGGTCTTCACTAACTGAACATCTTATATATATAAGTCCCCTGCAAAACAAAGGCAAGCCCCGGTTTGCATCAAAACTTACAAGTTTCTATTTGTATTCACTTTATATTGTCTAGCATTTAGTCTATTGCATTAAGTCTAGATGGTATGACACTCCAAATGCATGACCCAGAAAACCCTGGAGTATCATGTAGAGTAGGTTATTAATTGATTATATAACTGCTGATCTCAAGTTAACAAAAGTGGATTAAAAGAGGAATAACTCAAGTAGGCAGTTTCCTACTCTTCAACCGGGATTAAGGGGGATCAATCGGAAGAGTTGGGAGTTGATCCTCATAGTTGGGAATGGAGACCGGGCAGTGGATGCAAGGCTCAAGGACGTGGTCCTGTGAACCTAGTCTATGTCTGAGTCGATTAAGGCCCGTTCTCGTGTGCGGCCGTGTGAGATAAGTTTGAGTTGTGTACCAGATGCATACTGGCAATATGGGACCCAGGAAACCGATGTAACATGTTAACCTAGGTGTCGAGGCATACCTCACATTTTGATGCAGATGCTGAAAGGATAGAGAAGTCGGCTCTACGAGGGTTTGCCGTAGTGAGACTTAATTCCAGTCGGTGGGACCGGTTCGACGTTAAGGTGTCGTGTGAAAGGTTGCCACGTACGACGTCAGTGACGGTTGCTGTGTGCAACGTCGAGTACGGGCGTACGTGTCGTGTCAGCCGGGTTTTTTTATTGCAATCACCATCGCTCGTGGTAGTGAGCATACTTGTACACTAAGTCGTGATGTAGTAATAAACTAGGAAAACATTTAATATGCTTCGTGTGTAATCCTCATAATGGAGATGAGGAATGATCAACGCTTTCACTAAATTTATTTTTCCACCTTGGGCTAGTAGCGTCGAGGCAAAGCGTTTCTTGTTTGATTGTGGAGTCTCGACGTTAATGGCGCAAGGCCTGTATGAGTCTAGGGTAGCTCACTAAAGTTTTATTCACCTCGGGCAAGTGACATCGAGATAAAGCGTTTCTTTTTTGATTGTGGAGTCTCGATGTAAATTGCGCAAGGGCTATAAAAGTTGCTTAAAACTTGAAGTAAGGACTCTCCTTTAGCTCAAGTTCATCTTTCGTGCAAACTTTTAGATTCAGCCCTCTATTTTCAGCATGTAGAGTTTCATGATTAGGGTGACGGTTAAGTCTTGCTGAGCTTCGTGCTCACAGATACTGCATAAGTTGTTTTGCAGGTAATGACTGTACATTGATATGTATGGGTGTCCGATGAGTCTCGGTACTCTCCGAGTGGTGAACTCATGGCAACCCCTGCCGCTGCTATTGTGATAGTGTTGCTAGCGAGAAGGGTCCGCGGGCTGGACACCTCCTCTGTTGCGTAGCATAGGTATGAGACGTGAGCTGTAATAGTCTTCCGCTGTAGATTATTTTGAGAAGTATTTGTAAAATTTACACTTTGTAAGCTTCCACTTGATTTATGTAATATGATGCTTTATTATGTGTGCTGTTCGGTGCCGCATCGCACGGCACCACCCAATGTGATTCCCGGGCGAGCGGCATGGCCCCGTTATCGGGACCGGGCCTTCACAGCGTGGTATCAGAGCCGCATTGGTAATAGCGCACGGAATAAGGATCGTATTACGAAAAAAACCTAGGATACGGTGAGGAAACGATATGTGGCCCACATAAGGACCATAGTAGTATAGTTACTTAAAGTGGCAGGACTGACGTACGAGTTATAATTCTGAATTTTGATTATGTAACGACGCACCTACGCTTAGGTAAGCATGGTAAGAAATGCCCCCGAAAGCGGTTCAATTTCAGTTAGCTCCCCTGACGAGGAAAGTGGGTCAGGGATAGGTCTCACATCTTGGTGTGAGACGTTAATATGAAACTCTTGGACTCTTCATGTTCCTGAGTTCATATGAAACTTTGATCCCCAGCGTGCATTAGGCAAGAAAGTGGAGACCGCATCAAGATAGTGTGTTCTTCTGGAAATAGCCTAGGAGGACATACGCAGCACTTGCCATCAGCGTGCCCTGCAGGGCAGTAGGTGGTATCCGTTGGGTTGATAACATTCCCAACCGTGACGACCCGTTCGCGCTCTACTCGGATTCCCCATCGTGTGGTGTAAAAACACGACCATGTACCTTGAGACGTGACTTGACTCAAGGACGGCCCGTATCGAAATGATACGGGGCGTATGTTTTTAGTATGATATGGAACTGCCTAAAATGAGAAAAACCTATGTGTGCATCATCATTGAGTGTTCTTCTGCAGGTACTAAACACATACGTATCAAGTGTAATACACGTGTGCGAGTGACCTTCTTAGTGCCACTGATAAAACGAATATGCCGGTATAGCCCGGTTAGGATTTTATTTGGTGAGGAACGTAGTACCAACATGTTTCTTACGCTGCATCGACACCGTACTACACTTAATAACCTCTTCCCTATGAAGAAATGATTCATAAGATAACTTTCAACTAAAAATGGAAGTTTGAAACAAATATTAGTTACTGAACTCTTATATTGAGCTAAGATTCAAATGAGAGAAGGTTTAGGTTTCAAGAATTTCAAAAACAGAGTGCTCTGTTTCTGGAAGGAATTCTTGCTGGACTTCAACGGAGCATAACTCTGAGTTGATTTAACCAATTAAGGTGTATGATACAGTTCTGGAAATATTTCCAAGTGCTCTACATCTTCTTTGTACACCTCCAGAGCAAAATCACACGTTAAGTTGGTGAAAAGTCGAGTTGAAGGCAAACTGTTCAGAACCAGGACAGCAACAAAACCTCTCTGGACCTTTCTGTTTTTAAGCCATAACTTCCTGTAAAAAATCACAAAGGAGCCTGTGATACACCGTTGGAAAGATTATGAGATATGCAACATTATTGTAGTTCAAAGTTGGTTCAGATTCATATTGTATCTGTGTATACAACTGTGATAAAGTCAGCCACATACAAAGGAGATGCTGGCAAATTTTATTCAGAAATTCTGCCAACTTTGAGCAATTATAACTTTTGATCCAGAAGTGATATGGAGGCATTTGAATACTCGTTGGAAAGATATCGAAGTTAACTTTAACTTTGATATTCAACTTGAGTTATGAAAGTGCTTTTAACTGGATCAAAAATCTGTTTTGTTTGAGGATCGATCAATCTGCTTTTAAATCCTTGCTGTTAGTACATCAGTTTGCGCTTAAATCATTTTGCTTACATGTTAAGATTTCATTATCAGTGTTTTACTATTTTGTTCATGGAATAAATCAAGTGATAGTGTTGATATGATAATGAACTCTTGCAATTGCAGAATGGTGCGAACTCGTTCCATGGATGTGGTGGGTGGTTCCAGTGGTGGTGGTGGTGATAATTCTCCACAGCGGGAGCAGCGAGCTCCGCAACCGCAACCGCCACCAGGACCTTCACCTACGGTCACAATGGCGGACATTCTGGCTGCCTTGACGGGTGCAAGCAATGAGCGAACCGACTTGCTCCGCACCCTGGTGATGAATACATCCCGTCAAGGGGGATGTCAAGATGAAGACTTGCGCCAACCTCAACTGAATTCCTATGTTGAGTTCTTGGCAACTCAACCACCGATTTTCATTGAAGTTGAGGATCCGCTGGTGGCGGATAGCTGGGTCCGTACCATTGAGTCTAAGTTCGGGTTGCTCCAATGCACCGAACATCAGAAGGTTTTATACGTGACGCAACAACTTCACGGGTCCACCAGTGCATGGTGGGCAACAACTCGCCTCCTTACCAGCTGGACATCATTTCACATGGATGGAATTCCAGAAGGCATTTCTTGCTTATCATGTTCCTTCTGGAATAATTCAGAGGAAACTCGAGGAGTATCTGGTCTTAAAACAAGGAGGGAGGGATGCCTACGAGCATTCACGAGTGTTCAACAAGCTGGCACAGTATGCGCCTCAACATGTGAACACTGTGGCACAAAAGTGTGAATGGTTCTTCTGCAGCCTCAATCCCAAGTTAAAGACTCGTTTTAGCTGATCGAAAGAACTTCAACGAATTGATGAGTGCTGCCATTATGGTTGAAGATGCTCAGAGAGAAGTTCAGGCTGAGAAAAGGAAGAACCGTATACCACCGGAGAGTAGCAGTATTGCTCCTCATAAATACCGGGTGGTGGACAGTACTTTGAACTGTCAGCTGATGCAGCCGGCTCGATGACTCCAACAATATTCGGGTCGTTCCTCTCAATATTCTGAATTCGGACAGCTGCAACAACGGCATATGCAGCCACATTATTCTGTTCCTCAAACGTTCTTGCCGCAGCAGAATACACCCAGTGTCCGTACTCAGAGTAACATGGAACCGGCTGAGAAACCGTGCTTTACGTGCGGGTATTTGGGTCACATCAGAAGGAAGTGTCCAGAAAATATACGCCACAGAGCAACTACACCGGAGCAGGGTATAAATAAACCCCGTGCTCAGCTCCAAGGAACAGCACCAAAGTCCGGGTGCATTTATCATACAGCTCTACAGGATGTGCTGGAAGGGGCACCTGAGCTAGCGGGAATGTTCACCCTCAATGAACTCCCCGTATTGATTTTATTTGACTCTGGAGCCACACACAATTTCATCAGCAGGTTATTTGTGTGTAAAGCTGAGCTCTCCACCAATACACCGAAAGATAACTACCTTATCCCCTCACCCGGTGGAAATATAGCTGCTAGTGAGATGGTGATCAAAGCACCCTTGTGCTTAGGTGGAAAATTATACCCCACAACCCTCATTGTATTAGAGGGGCAGAAGATCGATGTGACCTTAGGAATGGCGTAGATGAACTACCACGGGGCTGTTCTTGACATCGGTCCACGGATTGTTAGCTTGCACTCTCCGATCTATGTTCTTCAGACACTCATACTTGAAGCCGTGGATTCTAAAAATCCAGTTGTATACCACAGTGTAACCATGAAACTGGAGGATATTCCGGTGGTCCGGGAGTACCCAGATGTGTTTCTCGACGATCTTCCATGGATGCCGCCTGAAAGGGATGTGGTATTCAAGATTGAGTTAGCATTGGGAACCACACCGATATCTCGGAGGCCATACAAAATATCTCCGGAGGAATTAGCTGAACTAAAAGAACAGCTAAAGGACATAATGGACAAAGGGTTCATCCGACCAAGCTCATCGCCATGGAGCTGTTCAGCCCTCTTCGTGAAGAAAAGGATGAATCACTTCGGTTATGTGTGGATTATCGGCCGCTGAATGCAGTGACGATCAAAAATAAATATCCACTGCCACGGATTGATATATTATTTGATCAGTTGGTGGGTGCCAAAGTATTCTCCAAGATGGACTTACGGTCCGGTTATTGTAAGGGCCTCAGTTTTTGACACACATTTGCATTGTTCATCACCACACCACACACCTCAATTGAGGAAGGATGGTGAACACAAATGAAGAGCAAGTAACAATTATCAACATGCTCATTAGAGAACAAACTCACACGTTGCAAAAGTGGTATTTTCCACATGTGATATAGATGGGATGGACATATGAAAACTCCTACACTTTGCTAAGGATGTCCATGCCAAGTTTCACCCAAATTCTAAACCTTTTTGAGGTCATTTTGGGTATAGTTAGAAAGAGGGCAGTTTGAAACCTTATTCAAATTCAAACTGTTTTTATCCCATGGATTTAAAAGTGGGAGGCATATTCTTACTCAGCACATTTTTGTGAACCCACACACCAATTTTCACTCCATTTGGAGTTGATCTTGACATGAGCTAAGTGGGACAAATTCAAACTTCATTTGAATTCAAAACTGCACTTGTGCTGAAATTCACTCAAACCAAACCCAATTCGAATCCTATTCAATTCGAATAGCTCAAGGGTGAATAATCTGAATCACCAGGGGTATTATGGGGTTCACTGTTCACTACAGTGATTAGGAGTAAATTTCAGAGGTTAAAACCCCGGGTGGGACCCACATGTCATAGAGGGAAGAAGGAGAAACTTGCAACCAAAGTCAGAGTCTCGGTGGGAAATTCCACCGAGCAGCTGTCGGCTGTGCCACCGAGCAGCTACCGGCGCCACCAGCTGCTTCCCCCTCCACGCGCTGGCGCCCAGGGTGGCTTGCTCACGCCCCCACGCGACCGGCACCGCCTCAGCCGAGCAGGAGTCGGCCGGCTTTATCTTCTCGCGGGCAAAAACCGAGCAGCGGCATTGTTTCTCGCCACAGCTCTCTGCTCAATCGGGAAAACCAGCAAAACAATCTCCTTCGTTCCTAAGCTGCTAGACAGCCACCGGAGGTCGCGCACCATCCTCCCAACGCCTGGACCACCGGGTTTCAGCCCCTGTTCCCGTGACCAACGACGACCGCCGCAGTTTAGCTGAAGGACGGCGATCGGTCTCACGCGGGCAGCACGCTGCAACCACTTCCACGGCCGAGCAAGGGCGGCAACAGGAGCGCACGGACTCCACACTGCTTTCACCTGAAGCTCAAGCCACGCCGTGAACTCTCGCCGGCGAATTCTCAGTTTTTGCTCCGGCAACCTTCAACTGAGCTTCCGGTACGGTTTCTTTAAATTCTCGCTCTATGATCTTTCGGAGGTCATCAAATCTTGCACGTAGACGCTGGACTAGCCGGCGATCAAGTTCTTTTCTGCATCCGTGGCGTGAAACTGTCTAAGAGTAATGAATTTCGAGCTCGATCAAGGGCGGTCGTGGCGGACACGATCGGTCACACGGTGCCGATTGACTTGCCGCCATCCCTGAACCCTTTTTACACCTTGTCGAGCTTCCTAGAGGTACGCTGATGCTGTAGGACCGTTTGTTCGAGGTGTTGGCGGGTTAGGACCCACGGTCGACAGCGCCGAACCTCAACCGAGGCCGCGGCACGTCGCCGAGCTATTTCCGGTCACCCCCAGCCCGACCTGACACCACCGACGTGTTCCTCGACGTCGACCACCCCTGGCTGCGAGTTTCAGCCCATGGGAGGTCCAGCAGCGGCGAGCCGGCGAGCTCCGAATCTGCTCCGGTGAGGTCGGCGGCGCGGGCGCGAGAGAACGGCGGGAGGGAGACGAAGCCGGCTGGCCCACGTGTCAGCGGCTGCAGAATTTAAATCGGGATCGGGTGTGGCCGGGGATCGGTTGTGCTGGCGCGCAAATACCCTGTGAGCTCCGGTGTGCCAGACACCTCCGCGCTTGACACGTGTGGTATCTCCGGTGCCGGACACCTCCGCGCTCGACACGTGTCCCCGCGGGCCCCGAGAGTTTAAACTTTTCCCCGATTTTCAGAATCCTTCCAAACTTCAAATCCTCATAACTTGGGCTAGAAAGCTCCAAATTGAGTGAACCAAATTTTGCTGGATTCAGCTCTCTGAGTACTTTCCAGCAAATCAAGTTTCACTTCATGAAATTCCTTAATTACCCAGAATTAAATCCTCAAAGTTTAAACTGTTAGTAATTTTAACTGGAGAATCCTTTGGAGGAAAATCCTGAAATTTTGCTGGGATGTTCACCAAAATATCCCTGAACTACCATAAAATTTTCAGATCCATTTGAGCTCATTAGATCCACCTAACGGTGTGATTAGTGAAACTGTTCCAGAGAAAATAGAAAATGTTCAGAAACATTTTCAGAATTTTCTCTGAAATTGTTTAGCTCATAACTTTAGTTAGGAACCTTCAAATTAAGTGAGACCAACTCCATTAGAACCCTCTGAAAATCTAGTTTTCAGAAAGTCATAGTTTGCTTCATGAAAATTCCTAGAACACCCTAAGAGTTTCAATTAAGGTCAAGGACATAATTAATTGTGGAGGGCTCAAATGAGCTTTGCTGCAACTAAAACTTGACCAAGTCTCTGTTTAGGTTGTAACCAAGCCACGGTAAAAGTTTCACAGTCATTAGGTCTGTCTAGCAAGGGTTAGAGACTTCACAACTTCAAAGTTAATACAAATGCATTTAAATTGATACATATATTGCTCTTATCATGTAGTCGCTAAGGTCGAGGAGGAACCCGAAGTCCTAGACTTCGTAACTCCGGAGGAGCAGTTAGCCTACGACCAAGAGCAGCAAGGCAAGCTCCGGTTTGCATTAACCTTTTTACAAATGTTTATTGTTTTGAGCATATCTTTGAATATTGTTGTGATTCTTTGCATTAGAGTCTTGATTGGAAACCCAACTGCATAGCCAAGAAAACCATGGGTTGGGGTTAGGATTGCAAACCTCGTTAGCCAGTGCATTGCTAAGGTAGAGTAGGATTCGGTACAAGTCGAGTAGTTGGAACTACTCGCAAGCATAGGCTAGAGGCACATTGCTCGGGTAGTGATAGCACATGAAACACATGGCATGAAAATGAGACCAAGCGGAGGGTAAGGGCAGCAGGACTTTGGGGCCTGTGTGCTGTAGCTCCGCTTGTGTCGATTGAGGACCGAGCCGTGTGCGGGCCTGTTGAACAAGCTAGAACAGTACCGAAGACCTACCGGCTATATGGGAACCGGGAAACTGATGTAACTCGGGTAGCTGGGTATTGAGGCATTGCCCGTCGTTCAGAGGGTAGGTTGAGAGCTTGAGGTGTAAATCGGCTGGCGGCACGGAGATGCGCATGCAGAGACCTCTTGCTCGGGACGATGGGACCGGTTCAATATTTGGCTGACGGGTGAAAGGTAGTTGCGTACGGCGTCCGTGATGGTTGTTGTAGGCAACATCGAGTACGGGCGTACGTGACGGGTTGTTCGGGTAACCCTGCAGGTGTAAATCGATTATAATCGCCGTCCCTCGCGGTGAGTGAGTACCACTTGTTCACTGTACCGTGACGTAGAAAGAACGGGCTAGACACATGTTAAAATGCTGCTGATTGAAAGATGGACATTGATTGTTAATGATATGCTGTAGTCTAGAGCTAACTAAAGTTCTTTTCAACTTTGGGCAAAGTACATGAGAGAAATGCGTTTCTTGTTTGATTGCGGCTCTCTCATGTGCCTTAGCGTAAGGTTCTCCACAACCTGCTGCTAAAACTTGAAAGTAAGGTTCTACTAATTAGGCGAGTCTTTGCAAATGATTTTTACCTCATGTAACCCATTACCCTCATGTACAAGTTTCATGTTTAGGTGAGACGGGTCAGACTTGCTGAGCCTTGGTGCTCACTGCTTGTGTTTGAAGCTTTTGCAGGGTTCTATGAGGAAGGGACTCCCGAAGAGGAGACGGAACCCCAGGAGGGGAACCCCGTCGAGTGGGAGTCGTGCACGCCGCCTAGTTAGTGTGCGTGTGTGCTAGCAAGGACACGTTCGAGGGCTGAACGTGCACTTGATGCTTAGTCTACGCCCGCGAGTGTAGACTGAACTTATTTTGATGTAAACATGTTCATTAACTTGTTTATGTAATAAAATTTCCGCTTCCGCTTTGTACCTTTGACGTGTGTTATACGGTGCTGTGCAACGCAGCACCCCTCAGCGTGATCCTGGCTCGACAGGACCAGTGGGGTCGTGTCAGCGTTGGTATCAGAGCTCGCTTGAGGTTTAACACAGTACAAAGGTCTTCTTTTTCAAAAATCCAGTGAGGAACGAGTTAGTAGCCCGTATAAGGATGTTATTAGCATATAGAAAGTGGCATATTAACCTATTTGTTATGTCGGAAAATCATGCATCTCGGGACGTTCATGTCTTGGGGGGTGCACGTAAGCGCTGTCCACCAGTGCGCACAAGCTGAAGGGTGGAGCCCCACGGGTGGCAGGTAACCCGACCCGCTTTGATATCCTCTACGACTTTTCATGTCGTTTGGGGTATTCGAGCAACGTCTGTCCCTGGCGTGTGTGGTGCAACGTGGGAGACCCCGTCACGTGGTCTAAAACGTGAACACGTAACTCAAGGCGTGGTTGGCTTGAGAACATCCGGGCGAGTGATGACGGCCGGGTGTACGAACTGTATGGATTCCGGGCTCGGTGTGCAGCCGAATCTGATGATTGTTTGAGTTTCTGCAGGTAGCCTGACCACGAAACGGTAGACGTGTAGCATCCGTGTGCGAGTGACGAGTAGTGCCACTGAAATAACGAAGCCGGCTAAGTCCGGTATAGGTTTTTCTTTGTGAGCACGTAGTACCGACATAATCTGGTGACGCATCGACGTCACACCCAACTAAATAAACAACTTCATTTAAAAACAACTTGAAGGTTTTGATCCAAAGTAGTAAAACTTGATGTAACTCCTTCCCATGAACAGGATATTCAAAGTTAACGAGTTTTCAACTTATAGGTTGTTAAGGACAGAGCACTCTGTTTTCAGCTGAATCAAGGCTGAAGTTAATCAGAGGTTAGAGGTTGAGTTCTTTCGAGGTTGGGGTCATATGATACGTTTCTGGAAAGCTTTGGAAGAGTTTTACCACTTTTCTGTTGAGGTCCAGAGGTGTTTCATCCCTTAGCCACTCGAAAAATACAGTAGAGTTGAAACTGTCCAGAAAACAGGGCAGAGCAAAGACTCTCTGTGGACTCTCTGTAAATTAAGCATAACTTCCTGCTTAAAAATTCAAAAAAAATAGGAAATGAGGTAGTTCTGGAAAGCTTATGAGAGGGGTTACAACTTTGTAACAGAAAGTTTTGTCAGATTAGGAACAGAATTAACTGGGATTCTTGGACCAAATCAGTACCAAAAGCAGGAAGGTGCTGTCCAATTTTCTCCCGGAATTCTGTTAATTGGACATCTCATAACTTTGGAACCAGGACAGATCTTAGGCCAAGCAAATACTTTCTGGAGAGCTATTGAAGTTAACTTTAACTTTAATGTTGAGCCCCAGAACTGGTTTTGCCTTTAACATGGCCTAAATCAGGTTGAAATGGAAACTGGTCAGGGCTGTCATGGGAACAGCAGATCAACAGTCAAATTTGTTTAAAATTTGAACTATGTTTCCAAGTTTTATGGGTTCAATGACATGTTTTATGTTATCACTCAGAGGTTTACTGTTTAAATAAATATTTGCCAATCCTCAAATATATTTTTACAGATGGCAGCAGATAAACAGTTGGCGAACGGGTGGGTGGTTTCCCACTGTTCTGACTGTAGCGGCTACCCAGAAGCATTGTGGCAAATGCTTCAATATTTCGGGTACAATCAGATGCCACAGTACTTCGCCAAAGAAGAAGGCGAAGAGGGGAACAAGACATGGAGAATCCATGTCAAAGTCCCTGCAGGACCTATGCCACCCGGTTGGGTGCCATTCACCGTCACGGTGAGAGGAAGACAACCGGAAGGGATGTGGCAAGTGGCAGCCCGTGACACTATGTCACGTTTCTGCCAACTACACGTGCAGGCTATGGAGGGTACTCCATACGCCCTCGTTCCGGTGGAGGGGCGAGCTCAGCATGTGTGGGAAGAGAAGTACCTGGAGGCAACGGACCCGAGTTGCCCAAGGTACAATCCCGCGGAGGCAAATCTCAGCCTCCAGATGAGGGCGGGAAACGCCGTGATGGACAGCCAGGCTGTTCATATGGAGCATCTCGCCACAAAGCTCAAGGAGAGCACAAGCCGTGGAGATCATTTCGAGAGTGCTCACAGCGCACTCCGCAGTGTGCTCCTTCCGACGACCAAGCGATTGAATGAACAACACAATCAGTTGCGTCGTCTGAAGAAGGCAAAGAAGAAGAGCCGTGTTGACATCGCGGCGTTGCAGGAGCTGGTGCAGACCCTAACCCAGCAGAATGAGGACCTTGCTCAAGAGCGGGACGACGCTATTGAGGAAGGACAAGGCTGGGAAGAGGACTACAACCAGGCTATGGACGAGGTGCATGCATTGCAGGACCTCGTACCTCCGGTGTTAGGCGTACCGGTGGTCTTGGGTCTTCCAGCAATGGGAGAACCCGGAATGGGAGAAGAGGTGGTAGACCCAGAGCCACCAGCAGAGGTACCGGAGGAGGACGACCCACAGGAGGTTGAGTTCTACTCCGAGTAGGGGGTTACGGTTGCCAAGTAGGGCAGCTAGGGTAGCGTAACCCAACTTTTGTAATCGGTGACATGTCGTGTAGACAGTAGCGTATGTATAGGTAGTGACGACATGAGCACGACTTCTCGGGGATTCGAGAATAATGTATCTTGTATAAAGTTTATGCTTTATCAATATATGTGAATGTTGTGCAAATTAATCATGCGTCGCTTCAATACCTACTGTTGCTTATGGAAATTTTAAGTAAGACATGTGCTAATCGCTGCTGTTTTGAGTTTCAGAATGACGCGTACTCGTGCCAACCTGGATGTTGGGGGTACCAGTCAAGGGGGAGAGACCTCCCAACCACCTCCCGAGGACTCCTCGGGACAGCAGCAGCAGCAGCAACAGCAAACACCACCACCGCCATTGCCAACGGTTACATTGGCCGACATTGTCGCGGCAATGGCGGGCTCGCATCAGCAGCACACAGAGTTGCTGCAGACTCTCATCGCCAATACGTCTCGCCCAGAGAGACGTCAAGATCGTGAGGCGCACCAACAGAGCTCCTACTCTGACTTCCTGGCGACTCATCCCCCTGTATTCTCAAGGGCGGATGAACCACTTGACGCGGACAACTGGCTCCGCGCCATAGAGATGAAGTTCGGGCTGCTCCAAATCAGCGAGCAGCGCAAGACTCAGTTCGCGGTCCAGCAGCTCCAAGGATCCGCGAGCGCGTGGTGGGCCAACTTCTGTGCTTCACAGCCCACCGACCAAGTGATGACCTGGGCGGAGTTCCAGACGGCCTTCAGGGCCTATCATATACCACCAGGTCTGATGAAGAGGAAGACGCAGGAGTTCCTACACCTGCAACAAGGGAGCCGGAACGCGCTGGAATACTCCAGGGCGTTTGACGATCTCGCGCTATATGCGTCGTATCATGCTGATACCGACGAGAAGAGGCGGGACCATTTTTACCAGGGGCTTAACCCGCTCCTGAAGGACAAGTTGGCGATGTTCAATCGCGGCAGCCTCAACGACATCATTGATGCTGCGATTGTTCAGGAGGACTCCGGCAAGGAGTTGGTGGCGGCAGAGAGAAAGCGAAGCGCGCCGCAGAGCAGCGGAGAAGGAGGCGGTCCTTCTCAGAAGTTTCGGATGGTGAATCGCCCACCATCAGGTCCACGCTGGCAGCCACCACAGCAGCCGATGCCGTTCCGCAGTTGGCCGTACTCTTCACCGGCATTCCGGCCGGCACTGCCAGCACCACCGCAACCACAACAGCAGCAACGGGCGATGCCGCGTGCGTTTGCACCTCAGCAACGCATGCCGGGCTTTCGTCCACCGAGCACTCCACCAGCAGCGGCCACATGTTACAAGTGTGGTCGTCCAGGACACTTCGCGAGCAGTTGCCCGGAGAGGCAAGGCGGCGGAGTGGCACCGCAGTTTCTGGGGAGGAATCAACCCCGGAACCCTACTAATGCGCGGCGGGCAAACCCTAGGCCCGGCACTGTCCACCAACTTGCCATTGAGGACGTGCCGGAGGGCGAGCCAATCCTTGCGGGTATGTTCCAACTCCACCAGCATCCCGCTATAGTACTGTTTGATTCAGGCGCCACGCATAATTTTATTAGCCAAGCTTTCATTGCTAAACACAGTTTGCCAATACTACCCACCGATAGTCCATATTTAATTTGTTCACCGGGTGGGAAGATTTCAGCAAGCGTAATGGTCTCCAAAGCACCATTATGCTTAGCGGGTAGAGTGTACCCCACGTCTCTCATTATCTTAGAGGGACAGAAGGTCGATGTCATCCTAGGGATGTCGTGGTTAACCCGCCACGGCGCTGTTTTAGACACCGTCCTTCGAGTCGTGCACTTAAACTCAGAGATGCACGGTTCTCACTCATTATTTCTGGACAGTCCAGAAATAAAACTTTCAAGTGTCTATCAGTCCACAACTATCGGATTGGAAGACATTCCAGTGGTCCGAGAGTTCCCTGATGTATTCCCGGATGATTTACCGGGAATGCCACCCGATAGGGAGGTGGAGTTCAAGATTGAACTTGCACCGGGAACCATGCCAATATCCTGAAGGCTGTACAAGATGGCGCCCAAGGAGTTGGCTGAACTGAAGACTCAGCTCACGGACCTTCTGGAGAAGGGTTTTATTAGGCCGAGCTCCTCGCCATGGGGCTGTTCAGCATTATTTGTCAAGAAGAAGGATGAAACGTTGCGGCTTTGCGTGGACTACCGTCCATTAAACGCCGTAACCATCAAGAACAACTACCCGTTGCCACGGATCAACATGTTGTTTGATCAGTTGGTCGAAGCAAAGATCTTTTCCAAGATGGATTTAAGATCCGGGTACCATCAGATTAAGATAAGGGCGGAGGACATTCCAAAGACGGCTTTCTCGATGAGGTACGGACTTTATGAGTACCTGGTCATGTCCTTTGGCCTCACCAATGCTCCAGCTCACTTCATGTACTTGATGAACTCGGTATTCATGCCGGAGCTGGACAACTTTGTCGTGGTCTTCATCGACGACATCCTGGTATATTCCAAGTCGGAGGAAGATCACAAGAAACATTTGCGTATAGTCTTGCAACGGCTGCGGGATCACAAGTTATACGCAAAATTCAGCAAATGCGAGTTTTGTATATCGCAAGTGCCTTTCCTCGGGCATATCATCTCAGCGGAGGGTATCGCTGTGGACCCGAGCAAGATCACTCAAGTGCTGAATTGGAAATCCCCGAGAACTGTTCACGAGGTACGGAGTTTCCTCGGACTCGCGGGATATTATCGGAGGTTCATTCCGAACTTCTCGAAGATTGCCAAGCCAATGACAGAGCTGCTGAAGAAGGCTACCAAATATGTTTGGAGTCCAGCATGTGAAGTAGCATTCAAGGCTTTAGTCAAGCACCTGACATCAGCACCGGTTTTGGCGCAGCCAGACACAACAAAACCATTCGATGTGTACTGCGATGCATCCGGCATTGGGCTCGGATGTGTGCTGATGCAAGACCGAAGAGTGGTCGCGTATGGATCACGGCAGCTTAGGAACCATGAGCAGAATTATCCAACTCACGACTTGGAGCTCGCTGCCGTGGTACTTGCACTAAAAATGTGGAGGCACTACGTACATGGTAACCTCGTACATTTATATACCGACCACAAAAGCCTCAAGTACATATTCACTCAGAAGGAGCTGAACATGAGGCAACGAAGATGGTTAGAACTGATAAAAGATTACGAAATAGAGATCCATTATCATCCGGGCAAAGCAAACGTAGTGGCAGATGCGCTGAGCCGCAAGTCACACGTCAATAATCTGACCATCACACCGTTAGAAGAGAGCGAACCACCATTCCATGTGATTCCACACGGAGCTCTCTACAACCTAGCTTTGATCCCCACCATCCGTGAAGAGATAGCGGCAGCCCAGAAGAATGACAAGGGCATGTCACATTTGCGGAGACGTGTAGACAGTGGGGAGTTGAAATGTTTCCGGAAGGACGGAGACGGCGTTCTGTGGTTCAAGGACCGGATCATCGTACCCCGTAAACCGGAATTACGGAAGAAAATCTTTGATGAGGCTCACTTATCAAAGTTTTCTATTCACCCCAGCAGCAACAAGATGTATCAAGAACTCAGAAGAAAGTTTTGGTGGACACGGATGAAGCGAGAGACTGCAAAATACGTGTCCGAGTGTGATACATGTCGAAGGGTGAAGGCAGATCACATGCGGAAACCGGGACTGCTGCAACCACTGGGCATTCCTGCCTGGAAGTGGGAGGACGTGAGCATGGATTTCGTCGTCGGTTTACCCACCACCTTACAGAAACATGATTCGGTGTGGGTGATCGTCGATCGGCTCACCAAAGTTGCCCATTTCATCCCGGTCAACACCAACTACAACGCCAAGAAGTACGCTGAACTGTACATCTCACGGATCCTATGCTTGTACGGCGTACCCCGTACTATCCTATCGGATCGAGGCACTTTATTTGTGTCCCGTTTTTGGGAGCAGCTACACGCTGCCTTGGGGATGAAGCTGATCCGTAGTTCAGCCTACCACCCGCAGACGGATGGGCAAACGGAGCGGGTAAACCAAATTTTAGAAGACATGCTACGAGCTTGCGCTATCCACCACGGCAAGAATTGGGATGATCACTTGCCATTAGCCGAGTTCGCGTACAACAATGGGTACCAAGCCAGCATCAAGATGGCGCCCTACGAGGCGCTATACGGAAGAAAATGCCGCACCCCATTGAACTGGTGTGAGTCTGGCAAAAGGGTTACCTTCGGGATTGACCTTGTCAACAACGCGGAAGAAAAGGTTCGACTGATTCAAGCGAACCTAAAAGCCGCTCAATCCCGACAGAAACAGTATGCGGACCGGAGAAGGCGCCCATTACAATTCGAAGTTGGAGAGCACGTATATCTACGGGTATCTCCAATGAAGGGCGTAAACAGATTTGGGGTGAGAGGAAAGTTGGCACCCCGATTCATCGGTCCATTCCAGATTACCGAAAGATGTGGATCAGTGGCATACCGGTTGAAATTACCAGAAGCACTTTCCGGTGTGCACGACGTCTTTCACATTTCCCAGCTGAGGAAATGTCTCAAGCTATCAACAACCGTTCAGCTTGAAGATATTGAAGAACTGCAACCGGATCTCACCTATCGGGAGGAACCGGTGCAGATTATTGATGAAAAGGCCCGAACCACACGCAACCGTACATTGTGGTTCTACAAGGTTCTATGGAGTAATCACTCCATGGACGAAGCGACATGGGAGAGCGAAGAATTCCTTCGCACTAACTACCCTGAATTTTTCACGTCGCATATCCGGTAATTTTCCACCGTCCTCTCTCTCAATTTCACCTTATAATCTCGGGACGAGATTCTTTTAAGGGGGGAGGAATGTAAGGGCCTCAGTTTTTGACACACATTTGCAGTGTTCATCACCACACCACACACCTCAATTGAGGAAGGATGGTGAACACAAATGAAGAGCAAGTAACAATTATCAACATGCTCATTAGAGAACAAACTCACACGTTGCAAAAGTGGTATTTTCCACATGTGATATAGATGGGATGGACATATGAAAACTCCTACACTTTGCTAAGGATGTCCATGCCAAGTTTCACCCAAATTCTAAACCTTTTTGAGGTCATTTTGGGTATAGTTAGAAAGAGGGCAGTTTGAAACCATATTCAAATTCAAACTGTTTTTATCCCATGGATTTAAAAGTGGGAGGCATATTCTTACTCAGCACATTTTTGTGAACCCACACACCAATTTTCACTCCATTTGGAGTTGATCTTGACATGAGCTAAGTGGGACAAATTCAAACTTCATTTGAATTCAAAACTGCACTTGTGCTGAAATTCACTCAAACCAAACCCAATTCGAATCCTATTCAATTCGAATGGCTCAAGGGTGAATAATCTGAATCACCAGGGGTATTATGGGGTTCACTGTTCACTACAGTGATTAGGAGTAAATTTCAGAGGTTAAAACCCCAGGTGGGACCCACATGTCATAGAGGGAAGAAGGAGAAACTTGCAACCAAAGTCAGAGTCTCGGTGGGAAATTCCACCGAGCAGCTGTCGGCTGTGCCACCGAGCAGCTACCGGCGCCACCAGCTGCTTCCCCCTCCGCGCGCTGGCGCCCAGGGCGGCTTGCTCGTGCCGCCACGCGACCGGCACCGCCTCAGCCGAGCAGGAGTTGGCCGGCTTTATCTTCTCGCGGGCAAAAACCGAGCAGCGGCATTGTTTCTCGCCACAGCTCTCTGCTCAATCGGGAAAACCAGCAAAACAATCTCCTTCGTTCCTAAGCTGCTAGGCAGCCACCGGAGGTCGCGCACCATCCTCCCAACGCCTGGACCACCGGGTTTCAGCCCCTGTTCCCGTGACCAACGACGACCGCCGCAGTTTAGCTGAAGGACGGCGATCGGTCTCACGCGGGCAGCACGCTGCAACCACTTCCACGGCCGAGCAAGGGCGGCAACAGGAGCGCACGGACTCCACACTGCTTCCACCTGAAGCTCAAGCCACGCCGTGAACTCTCGCCGGCGAATTCTCAGTTTTTGCTCCGGCAACCTTCAACTGAGCTTCCGGTACGGTTTCTTTAAATTCTCGCTCTATGATCTTTCGGAGGTCATCAAATCTTGCACGTAGACGCTGGACTAGCCGGCGATCAAGTTCTTTTCTGCATCCGTGGCGTGAAACTGTCTAAGAGTAATGAATTTCGAGCTCGATCAAGGGCGGTCATGGCGGACACGATCGGTCACACGGTGCCGATCGACTTGCCGCCATCCCTGAACCCTTTTTACACCTTGTCGAGCTTCCTAGAGGTACGCTGATGCTGTAGGACCGTTTGTTCGAGGTGTTGGCGGGTTAGGACCCACGGTCGACAGCGCCGAACCTCAACCGAGGCCGCGGCACGTCGCCGAGCTATTTCCGGTCACCCCCAGCCCGACCTGACACCACCGACGTGTTCCTCGACGTCAACCACCCCCTGGCTGCGAGTTTCAGCCCATGGGAGGTCCGGCAGCGGCGAGCCGGCGAGCTCCGAATCTGCTCCGGCGAGGTCGGCGGCGCGGGCGCGAGAGAACGGCGGGAGGGAGACGAAGCCGGCTGGCCCATGTGTCAGCGGCTGCAGAATTTAAATCGGGATCGGGTGTGGCCGGGGATCGGTTGTGCTGGCGCGCAAATACCCTGTGAGCTCCGGTGTGCCGGACACCTCCGCGCTCGACACGTGTGGTATCTCCGGTGCCGGACACCTCCGCGCTCGACATGTGTCCCCGCGGGCCCCAAGAGTTTAAACTTTTCCCCGATTTTCAGAATCCTTCCAAACTTCAAATCCTCATAACTTGGGCTAGAAAGCTCCAAATTGAGTGAACCAAATTTTGCTGGATTCAGCTCTCTGAGTAGTTTCCAGCAAATCAAGTTTCACTTCATGAAATTACTTAATTACCCAGAATTAAATCCTCAAACTTTAAACTGTTAGTAATTTTAACTGGAGAATCCTTTGGAGGAAAATCCTGAAATTTTGCTGGGATGTTCACCAAAATATCCCTGAACTAACATAAAAATTTCAGATCCATTTGAGCTCATTAGATCCACCTAACAGTGTGATTAGTGAAACTGTTCCAGAGAAAATAGAAAATGTTCAGAAACATTTTCAGAATTTTCTCTGAAATTGTTTAGCTCATAACTTTAGTTAGGAACCTTCAAATTAAGTGAGACCAACTCCATTAGAACCCTCTGAAAATCTAGTTTTCAGAAAGTCATAGTTTGCTTCATGAAAAATTCTTAGAACAACCTAAGAGTTCCAATTAAGGTCAAGGACATAATTAATTGTGGAGGGCTCAAATGAGCTTTGCTGCAACTAAAACTTGACCAAGTCTCTGTTTAGGTTGTAACCAAGCCACGGTAAAAGTTTCACAGTCATTAGGTCTGTCTAGCAAGGGTTAGAGACTTCACAACTTCAAAGTTAATACAAATGCATTTAAATTGATACATATATTGCTCTTATCATGTAGTCGCTAAGGTCGAGGAGGAACCCGAAGTCCTAGACTTCGTAACTCTGGAGGAGCAGTTAGCCTACGACCAAGAGCAGCAAGGCAGGCTCCGGTTTGCATTAACCTTTTTACAAATGTTTATTATTTTGAGCATATCTATGAATATTGTTGTGATTCTTTGCATTAGAGTCTTGATTGGAAACCCAACTGCATAGCCAAGAAAACCATGGGTTGGGGTTAGGATTGCAAACCTCGTTAGCCAGTGCATTGCTAAGATAGAGTAGGATTCGGTACAAGTCGAGTAGTTGGAACTACTCGCGAGCATAGGCTAGAGGCACATTGCTCGGGTAGTGATAGCACATGAAACACATGGCAAGAAAATGAGACCAAGCGGAGGGTAAGGGCAGCAGGACTTTGGGGCCTGTGTGCTGTAGCTCCGCTTGTGTCGATTGAGGACCGAGCCGTGTGCGGGCCTGTTAAACAAGCTAGAACAGTACGGAAGACCTACCGGCTATATGGGAACCGGGAAACTGATGTAACTCGGGTAGCTAGGTATTGAGGCATTGCCCGTCGTTCAGAGGGTAGGTTGAGAGCTTGAGGTGTAAATCGGCTGGCGGCACGGAGATGCGCGTGCAGAGACCTCTTGCTCGGGACTATGGGACCGGTTCAATATTTGGCTGACGGGTGAAAGGTAGTTGTGTACGGCGTCCGTGATGGTTGTTGTAGGCAACATCGAGTACGGGCGTACGTGACGGGTTGTTCGGGTAACCCTGCAGGTGTAAATCGATTATAATCGCCGTCCCTCGCGGTCAGTGAGTACCACTTGTTCACTGTACCGTGACGTAGAAAGAACAGGCTATACACATGTTAAAATGCTGCTGATTGAAAGATGGACATTGATTGTTAATGATATGCTGTAGTCTAGAGCTAACTAAATTCTTTTCAACTTTGGGCAAAGTACATGAGAGAAATGCGTTTCTTGTTTGATTGCGGCTCTCTCATGTGCCTTAGCGTAAGGTTCTCCACAACCTGCTGCTAAAACTTGAAAGTAAGGTTCTACTAATTAGGCGAGTCTTTGCAAATGATTTTTACCTCATGTAACCCATTACCCTCATGTAGAAGTTCCATGTTTAGGTGAGACGGGTCAGACTTGCTGAGCCTTGGTGCTCACTGCTTGTGTTTGAAGCTTTTGCAGGGTTCTATGAGGAAGGGACTCCCGAAGAGGAGACGGAACCCCAGGAGGGGAACCCCGTCGAGTGGGAGTCGTGCACGCCGCCGAGTTAGTGTGCGTGTGTGCTAGCAAGGACACGTTCGAGGGCTGAACGTGCACTTGATGCTTAGTCTACGCCCGCGAGTGTAGACTGAACTTATTTTGATGTAAACATGTTCATAAACTTGTTTATGTAATAAAATTTCTACTTCCGCTTTGTACCTTTGACGTGTGTTATACGGTGCTGTGCAACGCAGCACCCCTCAGCGTGATCCTGGCTCGACAGGACCAGTGGGGTCGTGTCAGTTATCATCCGATAAAAATCAGAGCGGAGGATATACAGAAGATGGCTTTCTCGACTAGATACAGGCTCTATGAGTATCTAGTCATCTCTTTCGGGCTAACAAATGCACCCTCACATTTCATGTACCTTATGAATTCTGTATTGATGCCTGAGTTGGAACAATTCGTTGTGGTTTTCATCGACGATATTCTCGTATACTCCAAATCAGAGGAGGAGCACACCAAACATCTCCATATTGTGCCCCAACACTTACGGGAACATAAGCTGTATGCAAAATTCAGCAATTGTGAATTTTGGATCAGCAAGGTACCATTCTTAGGACACATTATTTCAGTAGAGGGTGTGGCCGTAGATCCAACCAAAATTGAGCAAGTCGTGAAGTGGGAGTCTCCGACATCTTTTCATCAAATCCGCAGTTTTCTGGGGCTAGCGGGTTACTATCGGAGATTTATTCCCAGCTTCTCGAAGGTGGCTAAACCAATGACAGAACTAGTGAAGAAGAGCAGCAAGTATATATGGACAGAAGCCTGTGAAGAGGCATTTCAAACTTTGAAGAAACATCTTACAACGGCACCGGTGTTAGCTCAACCGGATACAACAAAGTCATTTGATGTTTATTGTGATGTCTCAGGCATTGGACTTGGCTGCATCTTAATGCAAGATAGACGCGTGATCGCGTATGGGTCTCGTCAACTCCGTAACCACGAGCAGCACTACCCCACTCATGACCTAGAACTCGCTGCAGCGGTGCTTGCGTTGAAGATGTGGAGGCACTACTTACTCGGGAATTTAGTGCACCTCTACACCGACCATAAGAGCCTCAAATATATATTCACTGAGAAGGATATCAATATGAGGCAGCAGAGGTGGTTGGAACTAATCAAAGATTATGAGCTCGAGATCCATTACCATCCGGGCAAAGCTAACATGGTGGCTGATGCACTCAGTCGTAAATCCCACGTGAATAACTTGTCAGTTGTTCCGGTTGAGGACGAAGAACCAAGCTAGAGGGTGATTCCGTATGGAGCATTGTATAATCTTGCTCTAGTGCCTACTATTAGAGAGGAGATCATACGAGCTCAAAAGAGGGATTAAGGAATGCGGAATATTTGAGCAAGAATTAAGGAGGATAAAATGAAATGCTTCCAGGAAGATGATCAAGGTGTGTTATGGTTTAACAACCATATCGTGGTACCCCGGAACATGAAGCTAAGAAAGAAAATCCTAGATGAAGCTCATATGTCCAAGTACTCAATACATCTTGGAAGCAATAAGATATATCAATACCTTAAAACAAAATTTTGGTGGACTCGGATGAAGCGAGAAATTGCCAAGTATGTATCCGAGTGTGATACATGTCGGCGAGTCAAAGCTGATCATATTAAGAAAGCGGGAATGCTGCAACCATTAAGTATTCCGGCATGGAAGTGGGAGGACATCAGCATGGACTTTATTGTCGGACTGCCTCTCACATCCAGAAAGCATGACTCCATTTGGGTGATTGTTGATCGCTTAACAAAATCAGCCCACTTCATCCAAGTGAATACGGGATTCCAGACTAAGCAATATGCACAGTTGTATCTCTCCAGAATTGTATGCTTACATGGAGTCCCCAAAACCATCATATCGGACCGAGGTTCAATATTTGTTGCTCGTTTCTGGGAGAAACTACATGAATCTCTGGGAACAAAGTTAATCAGAAGCTCGGCATACCATGCTCAGACCGACGGTTAAAAGGAGAGGGTGAATCAAAATTTAGAAGATATGCTGAAAGCATGTGCCATAGATCATGGAAAGAATTGGGATAACCATTTGCCATTAGTGGAGTTCTCCTACAACAATGGTTACTAATCCAGTATTAAAATGGCACGATATGAAGCACTTTATGGCAGGAAGTGCCGCACGCCACTCAATTGGTGTGAATCCAGCGAGAGGGTGATTTTCGGCATTGATCATGTAAAAGATGCCGAAGAGCGGGTCCAGCTTATTCAAGCAAACCTCAAAGCCGCTCAATCTTGCCAGAAGAGTTATGCGGACCAGCGATGCTGACCCTTGTATTTTGAAGTTGGGATCAAGGGAAAGCTAGCTCCTCGCTTTGTGGGTCCGTTCATTATTACAGAACGGTGTGTACCGGTAGCCTACCGTCTGAAGCTACCACCATCTTTATCGGGCATCCACGACATCTTCCATGTCTCACACTTGAGAAAGTGTTTGAAGAAGCCGACAGAGATTCTTTCGAGAGACATGGACATATTACAACCGGATCTCACCTACGCCGAGCAGCCCATCAAGATTATCGACGAGAAGACCCGGATCACCCGAAACTGGACTTTGAAATTTTACAGTCCTGTGGAGTAATCATACCCCGGAAGAGGCGCCTTGGGAGAGTGAAGATTACATCCATAAGAACTATCCGGAACTTTTGTCATAGACGATGTAATTACTTTCCGCCTCATCTTTCTTTTGTAATCTCGGGACGAGATTCCCTTTTAAGGAGGGAGGAATGTAAAGGTCCCAAAAATATGAATAAAAAGAAACTTGAGTTTGCACAAATGTTGTTGTCATGTGTATGAAAAAGGGGGCTGGTTTAAACTTTTTCCACATATGATAAAACATGAGAGATTCTTCTAAACAAACTTAGGGTTACTTGCATGTTTGGACCCTAGATGGATTAAACCCCCAGGATGGAAGTACTCAGGTGCAATGAAAAGGTTAAAAATCAGAGTTTGAACTAAATGTTCAACTCAAATTTCAAATGAGGGAGGACACAATGGTAATTCAAACTGTTGTGTTCTAACTCTTGTTTGCAGCAGCTAATACAAGAATCAGATTGCATATTTGGATTCCATAGGTCCAAGTTAGTGGGTAGGAAAAGTTTCATCAATTTTTGAAAAGATTTGCTATCCATTATTCCCAAAAGGATTTAAATGTGCAAAGAATTCAAATACACATTTGAATTTGGATGAAATTTGCCCAACTCTCCAAATGCAGCTCAATTTTCAACTCCAAACATTTGAATTGGTCAGTTGCCAAATTTTAGAAATCTTTTGAGGGATAAGGGGGGACTGACTGGTGGGACCCACATGTCATAGAAGCAGCAAAACTTGCAGCTGAAGTTTAGAGCAAAGTCTCTGTTTTGTTTCTTCTCACCCGAGCAGAGCTCTCGCCGTGTGACACCGAGGGACACCAGGAGCCACCTCCTGATCCTCTCACCAAGCGCTGGCACCGTGAGTGGGTTTCTGTTGGCGTGATCCTCTCTATACTGCCGAGCCAAACTGAGCTTCGTTACCTCCTCACGCACAGCACCCGAACAGAGCCTCCTCACCCTCCGCTCCTCGGTTGGTCGCTGCTCTGCATTTCCAACGAGTTGGACGCCCGGCGGGACCACCCAAGAGCTTTGCCGGAGTCTCCTCTACGTTCCCAACGGGTTCTCAGCTCGTCCCTAGCCTTCCCCCGCTACGTCCGAGCCATTTTCTTCCGGCAAAACAGAGCGACGCCACCTCCACGTCTACACGTCGCCCGGCTGATTCCACACCTCCCCGACGTGTTTAAAAGCTCACAGAGGTGCTCCATGAGGTCTTGATCCTTCTCCCGGTTCCTTTTGCTCTGCCCCGACGGCGGCTCGCCGGAATTCGGTTTTTGGCACCGGCGCACGTGTAGAACAGACCCTAGATAAATCTTGAAATTTACCCAAACCGCCTGATCATCCCTCCTAAAATTCAAACCACAGCTACTAGGTTTCCTAGCGCCATTCCACTCCAAAGCACGAAGCAAACCGCCCCTCCTCCGCCCCGGGCGACGAGAAATCGCTGCCGGCGGCTAAAACCGCCGCGGTCCACGGTGACGACTAGTTTGCAGCCATTTTCTGCGAGAGTTGATCTCCATTCCATGTTCCTCGACCACTGGGGATGCTTTAGGGCATCGTAGCTCGCCGGGAGAAGCTTCAGACACGCCGGAACGCGGCGCTGCTGAGCTCCCAAGCCGCCCCGCCGATGCTGACCCACCTCCGGTTGTTTTCATGCCAAGAAACATTGCCCGGCAGCTACCCCACGTTCCCAGGATCGAGTAGGGCGAAACCGGAGCTAATTTGGTGGAGAATTGAGGGAGAACGAGCCGCGCCACGATCTCTGCCGGTGTGCACCCGCGGGCTCTGGTGAGAGGTTGAAGAAACACCTGACCCGTGGGCCCCACTTTTGAATTGTTCTGTGTAGAATTCAAACAGAAAGTTGTTCAAACTTTAGAACCTCATAACTTTTGCTAGGAAGCTACAAATATAGTGATTTTCAAATTGGGTTGGATTCAGGTTGGAAAACTCTATCCAAATATGCAACCCAATTTGTATGAAACTCAGTATTTAATTCTGGAAAATTCTTTAAATATTTTCACAAAAAGATTTTTTGGGAGTTCGGTTCATCCAAAAATCCTCAAATTTTGCCATAATATTCCTTAGGATGTAAGTGAACTCCTGTAAAAATTTCAGCTCATTTGGAGTTGATTTGATTCTGGCAATTCAGATTTGAAGTTGCTGTGTTCAATTGAATACAGAAACATTTTCAGAGAATTTCTAGAACATGGAAATTCAGTTCTGGGTAATTCTGAGCTCCAAAAATATTAGTAAAATTCATGCAAGTCCTATGAACTATAATTGAAATTGTAGTTCACTAAGTTTGCCATGAACATGGGAGTTACTTCAGAATTAATTCCTTTTTGCTTAATTGCTTAGGTAATTGTTCTGAACAAACCACTTAAGGAAAAGTGCTAATTTTTGGTCCATAGTACTTTCTTGTGACAAGGAACTCACATGAAAATTTTCAGCTCCATTGGAGCTATGGATCACCCCTGTTCTGGTTAAACCTTTTAAGGTGATCAACTTAGAAAAGGGGAAGACACTTAGCACTTAATCATGTTGCTTAGACACAAACCCAAACCACTAGCACCAGTGTCATTTTAAATTCTTAAACAGAGTTCCAGTTTTTAAAATTGTTATTAGAACTTGTTAGAAAAATCTTTACAATATCCATATACATATTCATTACGTGTAGTATCTACGTGGAGATTTTGAAGTCATCGGAGTGGAGATCAAGGAAGGAGGAAAATAATTGATCAAGCCTCAAGTGGTCTTCACTAACTGAACTTCATATATGTATAAGTCCCCTGCAAAACAAAGGCAAGCACCGGTTTGCATCAAAACATACAAGTTTCTATTTGTATTCACTTTATATTGTCTAGCATTTAGTCTATTGCATTAAGTCTAGATGGTATGACACTCCAAATGCATGACCAAGAAAACCCTGGAGTATAATGTAGAGTAGGTTATTAATTGATTATATAACTGCTGATCTCAAGTTAACAAAAGTGGATTAAAAGAGGCATAACTCGAGTAGGCAGTTTCCTACTCGTGAACCGGGATTAAGTGGGATCAATCAGAAGAGTTGGGAATTGATCTTCATAGTTAGGAATGGAGACCGGGCAGTGGATGCAAGGCTCAAGGACGTGATCCTGTGAACCTAGTCTATGTATGAGTCGATTAAGGCCCGTTCTCGTGTGCGTCCCTGTGAGACAAGTTTGAGTTGTGTACTGGATGCATACTGGCAATATGGTACCCAGGAAAACGATGTAACATGTTAACCTAGGTGTCGAGGCATACCTCACCGTCTGATGCAGATGCTGAAAGGATAGAGAAGTCGGCTCTATGAGGGTTTGCCGTAGTGAGACTTAATCCCAGTCGGTGGGACCGGTTCGACATTTAGGTGTCGTGTGAAAGGTTGCCACGTACGACGTCAGTGACGGTTGCTGTGTGCAACATCTAGTGCGGGCGTACGTGTCGTGTTAGCCGGGTGTTTTTGATTGCAATCACCGTCGCTGTAACACCCCAAAATCCTATTCAGAGGGGAGTTTAAAACTTTTTGGACGTGTTGCATGTGTTGCAAAAATTCAAATTCAAACTGGAATTCAAATTGAACTCAAAACAGAAAAGAAATAGAAAAAGAAAAAAGAAAACAGAAAAAAACCGGCCAGTGGGCCGAAACCCACCAGCCGGCCCACTGATCCTGCGCCAGCCCGCAGCCGCGCGTGCCCCCCTTCTTCCCACTGACATGCGGGTTCCGCCAACCTTTCTTCCTCCTCGCGCCCGCGCCCGCGCTCAGCCGGACTCTCTCACCCGAATCAAAACCGACTGGGAAATCTCGCGTATCCCAGCCGATTTCCGGACCCCGAAGACTCAAACTCGATCACAACCAACCCGCCGCCCTTCCCCCGTCTATAAAAACCCCGGCATCGTCCCGTTTTTCCCTATGATCCGCCGATTTTCTCTTCGGTGAGAACCCGAGCCCCTCCGGCGAATTCTGCCCGATCTACGCTCGGGAATTCCGATCTAACTCGCTGGTCTTGATCCACCGCCTCCGGGGAACCTCGCAGGTGCAGAAAACGCGGTGGTTTGCGGTTCAAACACAGCGCCGACGAGCCTCGCCGTGAATTCACCTCGGACCTCGTCGCCGACCGCTTTCCAGGACCTCCGAGCTAAAGAAAACCCCCGAGTGAGATCCCCGACCTCCCCTCCACCGATCTATGCCATAAAATCACAGTTCTAGGAAGAATTTACGAAGATCCGAAACTCTCCGGCGAGATCGCCGCCTCCCGCCGCCGTGCGCCGCCGGGCAGCGCCGCCCGCGCTCGATCAGAGCGACGTGGCCGCTTGTGCGCCGTTTATTTTAAATCGCACGGTAGAGTTTAAATCCCTGCGTACCGGTTCGACGTTATAATCTCAGCCGTCTGTTTTAAATCGGACGGTCCACGTCAGCCCCGCGTTATAAAGACTGGAAGTCTTACATGCTACCCCATGGGGTTCTCGGGAAATAAGAGCTAGCCCCGGAAACTTCTGATCTAGCCCCTGGAACTTCAGAAAATCATGTAAATTCATTTAAAAATCAGTTTTAGCCCCTGGACTTAATAAAAATTAGGAAAAACTCATCTGTTATGTGTAGCTAGACCCCTGAAAATTGTTAAAATAATATTATAGACCCTGTAGTGGGGTGAGTTTACCTTTTTAACCCTGTTTGATATTAAATTTAGGAAATTGAATATGTGGCTAGTATTTAAAATTTAAAAAGTGGGACAAACATATTGTCAAATTTAAATTAAAAACTTTCTCAGTACTTAGAAAACTTTGGAGTGAGATAAAAATAGATTTTTGGCTGAAATGAATCTGTTTAATTTATTATTCACATTTATTAGTCATAGGGACACATTTTTAAGTGAAGAATAGTTCTGAAAATTAGGAAAATAAATGTAAAATAGTTTACATCAGAGGAAAAGGTCAAAAATATGTTATTAAATATTTTAGATCAGAACCTATTCTGTTTAGATGATGTGTCTTGTTATTTTCATAATAAAGTTCACATTTAGGCATAGGAAATAAATCTGAAAATATAGCAACTAGTAAATGATAAATGGAGTTTCTAAAATCCAAAGAATTCAGTTTAGGGTTGGTAGAAATTATGAAGACACATATGGAGTAGGAAAATACCTTTCATGCATACTGGGTAGATAAAAGGTGTAGTAATTGAATATAAGGAATTTATTTAAATTGGAAACTCATATATAAAGTATACAAGTATAAATGTGAATACAAAAGTAGGAATCATAAATACATGAATTAAAAGTGCATGTAAGCCAAAGATCAACACACATAGAGTAACCACAACACATAGAATTTGTGAATGGCTTTATTACATGTGAATGTGTGGTTTGTATGAAGTGGAAGTGTGAACTATGTCTTATGGATTGTTGTTTTTCTTTTGCTATGTGTGATGTTATGATGTAGAACCTGCTCCAGAGCAAGTTCTTCCTTTCCAAGATCAGGACTACCCATTCCAAGAGCAGCAGGAAGGAGGCAAGTGTCCTTGACCACTTTGATCCTATGCTAGGATGTGTAGCTAGAATTATTTGCATTGTCAATTGAAATATGAAACCCATGTTAGGAAGTTTCCCTAGAATTGCATTACCTTGTTTCCTTGTAGCTTGGGTTGGGATTTATTTTATCATGTCATTTATTATTATGCATATGCTTAGCCATGCTTAGAATGGGATATTTGGGATATGAGATCATCAGTTTATTTTACCATACTCTTGAATGAGATATTTTGAGTTATGTAGAGGTAGGGATCAAGGTAAGTTGGATGTTTTGGTTGTGTGCTGGGTGCACGAGACTCGGGTTCGTGTTTAGTAATTGCCTGGATCCTAAGGACCGGTTCATGGAGCATGTAACCTGGCTTTACCGTGCCAACCACATGCTGAGATGGGGCAGCTTGGCCAATTAATTAGGTGTATCCCCGGCGTAGTATGGGTGTGTTGGATGGTGCGGGGAATAGGTGTCAGCTGGACTACCATATGAACCGCAAGGCTCAAGAGGGGGCCACTGCAGCGGGGTTGGAGCCTCTTGTATGCTGTTAGGGGTGAAACCTCAGTGGGTCCATGCTCGTCGGGAATCCCTTTGTAAAGGCTTCGTAGTGATCTCCTGGCTACACACCTGGGAAGTGTGAATGTGGTTCGTAGCCACTGGCATAAGGTTCTTTTAGTCCACCCAGCAACGGGGGATGAAATCACTACATGTGGGTACAGTGGTGCAAACTCTGCAGAGTCAAAACTGTCATGACAGCCGTGCTCACGGTTAAGAGCGGCTTGGACTTATTCATGATTAGAGGAGTGATGGTTTTGGAAGTTGAGAATGTTAAGTGGGGAGCTTAACATTGGAAATGACGTTATGGTTATTTGATTATGATGATGGGATGGGAGATTGGGACCATTTCACCTGTGTAGTAATGTAGGTGCTTAATAAGTTAAGGTGATAGGTATTAATTGCATAGTGCTTTAACCATGAGTTCAACCTCCCCTTGTTCTAGCCATGCATGACATAACTTTCCCACACTTGCTGAGTACCATCGGTACTCAACCTTGCATATTTGTTGGTTTATATTGCTGCACAGGTCAAGATAATTAGGTGGTTTATAATGACCAAGACTTTGGACCCGAAGAAGGTTTCTAGGTTCATGGAGACCCCCGGGCAACGCCTGTGACGGAGCCCACGAGAATAATTATTCTGCTGCTAGTTTATTTACTTGTGATGAACTTATTATTGTCCATCGAGACATTTGCTATGTAAGACTTATTTATATTCGACACCTGGCATGTAATAAATGATGCTTCACTATTTGTCATCACATGTATGAGAAAATGATCCTGGCATACATGTGACATTCACTTGGTTGTTCTTCGGAAAAACCGGGTGTGACAGTCGCTCGCGGTAGTGAGCGTATTTGTACACTGAGTCGTGACGTAGTAATAAACTGGGAAAACATTTAATATGCTTCGTGTGTAATCCTCATAATGGAGATGAGGAATGATCAACGCTTTCACCAAATTTATTTTTCCACCTTGGGATAGTAGCGAGGCAAAGCGTTTCTTGTTTGATTGTGGAGTCCCGACGTTAATGGCGCAAGGTCTGTATGAGTCTAGGGTAGCTCACTAAAGTTTCTTTCACCTCGGGCAAGTGACATCGAGATAAAGCGTTTCTTTTTTGATTGTGGAGTCTCGATGTAAATTGCGCAAGGGCTATAAAAGTTGCTTAAAACTTGAAGTAAGGACTCTACTTTAGCTCAAGTTCATCTTTCGTGCAAACTTTTAAATTCAGCCCTCTATTTTCAGCATGTAGAGTTTCATGATTAGGGTGACGGTTAAGTCTTGCTGAGCTTCGTGCTCACGGATACTGCATAAGTTGTTTTGCAGGTAATAACTGTACGTTGATATGTATGGGTGTCCGATGAGTCTTGGAACTCTCCGAGTGGTGAACTCATGGCAACCCCTGCCGCTGCTATTGTGATAGTGTTTCTAGCGAGAAGGGTCCGCGGGCTGGACACCTCCTCTGTTGCTTAGCATAGGTACGAGATGTGAGTTGTAACAGTCTTCTGCTGTAGATTATTTTAAGAAGTATTTGTAAAATTTACACTTTGTAAGCTTCCACTTGATTTATGTAATATGATGCTTTATTATGTGTGGTGTTCGGTGCCGCATCGCACGGCACCACCCAATGTGATTCCCGAGCGAGCGGCACGGCCCCGTGATCGGGAACGGGCCCTCACAGTAGAGAATGGCTTAAGTTGTGAAACTGAGACACAACAGGGTGGATAGGATGCAGCGAGCGGAGGTCTCACATGCGTAGCCCTGTTGGTGTCGATTGAGGACCGAGCCGTGTGCAGCCCTGCTGGACAAGTATCGAACAGTACTGGATGCATACTGGCATATGGGAACCAGGAAACTGATGTAATTGGTTAACCTGGGTGCCGAGGATTACCCAACCATTTTATAGGAGTGGGTTGAGGGTAGCAAGGTGTAAATCTTCCAGTGGGCACAGACACGCTCCACGTGGGGACCTCCTGCCCGTTACGGATAGACCAGTTTGGCATTTAGGTTGCCTTTGAAAGGTAGTTGCATACAACAGGGTAGGAAGGTGTGAAGCACCACACTTCTGAAAGTGGGTGTATGTGATGTGTTATCCGGGTGTCTCCTGATTGCAATCACCATCCCTCGCGGTTATTTGAGTACCGCTTGTTCACTGCGCTGTGATGTAGTAAGAAGTGAAAGAAGCCAAATGAATATGCTGCATTGAACTATTAATGTCTTGAAACCCTGTATGTTATAGTCATAGAGCAAATTAAGTTTATCTTGCAATTTGGGCATCACTACATCGGAGGAAAGCGTTTCTTGTTTGATTGTGGACTTCCGATGTGAGGGCTGCCTAAGGCACATTAACCTGCTGCTATAAAACTGAAAGTAAGGATTAACTTGTAGGCGTGTCTTTATTGCAAAGTCGTTTTCCTATATTACTAATCCTTGCATGTAGAGTTCCATGACTAGGGTTGTCGGTTAAGCCTTGCTGAGCCATCGTGCTCACGGTTGCAATATTTGAGTTGTGTGCAGATGAGAGCTATGAGAAGGGGTCCGAGGATGAGGCGGTGCCCCGGTCGGGGTACACGGCCGAGCTGGAGCCCTGCACGCCGCCATGATCTCTGGTTCCATGTTGCTAGTGTGTAGCATCCCCAGGCTGGACAGCTACACTTTTGCTTAGTTAGGATGAGAGAGTAGTTATTAAGAATACTTTCGCTGTGTAATTATGTTTTGTAAAAGACTTCCACTGTTTTATATCAAATAAAAGTTTGTATGTTGTTCTTATTCTTTTCTTGTGTGCTGTTGGGTGCCACAACACACAGCACCACCCTCTGCGATCCCGGAATGGGTGAACCACGGGGTGGTCCCCATAGGCGTGGTATCAGAGCCGCATTGGGAATAGCACACTCGAATAGAGCCTATTTTGAAAACTTAGAAGTAGTCGAGTGAAGATTAGTCACTATGCCCAAATAAGGTCTATGATAGTAGTAGATATTATGGTGGAAATGCTAACATACTTGTTATACACTCTGTAATGACGCTCCGACGTCAGGTAAGAGGTAAGGTACGCCACCGCAGGCGGATCAATTGCGGTAAGCTGACCATACGAGCAATAGTATGGAATGGTTTACCGTGGCTTGGCATGGTAGTTAATATGAGTCTCTGAACCTTCTCATGGTTCTGAGAGCATAGGAAAACGCTGATCTCCAGTGTGCTTTAGGCAAAAGTGAGAATACCCCATCGTGTGTTAAGCAACTCGATAGTATGCAACTCTTGAACGGTCAATGTTCAAAGGGCCATATGCAGCGCTCGCCATCGGCGTGCCTCAACGACATGAGGCAGTAGGTGGTATCCGTTGGGTTGATAAAATTCCCAACCGTGACGACCCGTTCGCGCTCTACTCGGGTTCCCCGTCGTGTGGTGTGAATACACGACCATGTTCCTTGAGATGTGGCTTGACTCCAGGATGATTCGTATGGCAATGATACGGACCGTATGTTTTTACTATGATATGGAACTGCCTGAAATGTCAAAAACCATTGTGTGCACCATTATTGTGTGTTCTTCTGCAGGTACCTTAACCACGTTAGAGCATGACGCTTAGAAACCGTTTGTGAGTGACACGTTTAGTTCGACCATTTGATACGTATATGTCGGAATACCGGCTTAGGATTTTTCTTTGGTGAGGAAACGTAGTACCGAGACAGCATAAAAGGATATTTTTAAAGAAAAGAGTCAAAATGAAGTTTAGGATTCCATTTAATTGTTATTGAACTCCCATATTGAACTAAGAGACAATTGGGAGTATAGATTCAATCTCAAAAACTCAAAAACAATCTCCCCTGTTTTCGGCAGAAACTTTGCTGAACTTAAACAGGGTATAACTTAGAATTGGTTGAACCAATGGAGGTGTGGGATACCATTCTGGAAAGGTTTTGAAGTCCTCTACAACTTTTCTGTAGAGCTCCAGAACAAAATCTCCCTCCAAATGGATGAAGTAATCAAACATGTGCTTATCGCTTGAATGGTGGGAATCTATACCCGACTTCTCTAATTATGTTAGAGAGTCAAAAACTTGATGTCATTTTAGTGATGTCATGGCTACATCGCCATGGATCTGTTCTTGACATCATTCCACGTGTGGTTCGTCTAAACTCTCCACTTCATGAACCACATGTTCTTGTTCTTGACCGTTCGGTTCAAGAAGCTCCAGCCACATATAACACGGAAGCCATAAAACTTGAGGATATTCGTGTGGTCCGTGAATACCCAGATGTCTTTCCGGATGATCTTCCGGGCATGCCACCCGAAAGAGATGTTGAGTTCAAGATTGAACTTCTACCGGGGACGACACCGATATCACTGAGACCATATAAGATGGCTCCGAATGAGCTAGCTGAACTGAAGGAGCAGCTCAATGATTTAATGAAGAAGGGTTTCATTCGACCGAGTTCCTCGCCATGGGGATGCTCGGCGCTGTTTGTGAGCAAAAAGAATGAAACCTTGAGGTTGTGTGTGGACTACCGACCTCTAAATACCGTCACCATCAAGAATAAATATCCACTACCCCGCATCGATATTCTCTTTGATCAACTTGTGGGTGCAAGTGTATTTTCAAAGATGGATCTTTGCTCCGGATATCCCCAAATAAAGATCCGAGCGGAGGATATTCCGAAGACGGCCTTCTCGATGAGATATGGGCTGTATGAATACCTCATTATGTCCTTTGGTCTCACCAATGCCCCGGCACATTTCATGTATCTCATGAACTCAGTGTTCATGCCGGTGTTGGACAAGTTCCTGGTGGTGTTTATCGACGACATCTTGGTTTACTCCAAGTCTGAAGAAGAACACGCCGAACACCTGCATATCGTGCTTCAACGATTTTGAGACCATAAGCTTTACGCCAAGTTCAGCAAGTGCGAGTTTTGGATCAGCCAAGTGCCATTTCTTGGTCATATATTTTGGCGGAAGGCATTGCAGTTGATCTAAGCAAAATCGAGCAAGTGCTGAAATGGAAATCCCCCACATCAGTCCACGAGGTCAGGAGTTTCCTCAGGTTAGCTGGATATTATCGGAGATTCATAACAAACTTCTCCAAGCTTGCTAAGCTGATGACTGAACTGTTGAAGAAGGGGATCAAATATGTTTGGACCTCAGTTTGTGAAGGAGCTTTCCAAGCATTAGTGAAGCATCTTACAACAGCCCTGGTGTTAGCTCAAACGGATACGACTAAGCCCTTTGATGTATATTGTGATGCGTCCGGCATCGGTCTTGGCTGTGTATTGATGCAAGGAGGAAGAGTGGTTGCCTATGGCTCACGTCAACTTCGTAACCACGAGCAGCACTATCTGACTCATGATCTTGAGCTTGCTGCTGTGGTGTTTGCCTTAAAAATGTGGAGGCACTATTTTCTTGGGAACTTAGTGCACCTCTACACCGACCACAAGAGTTTGAAATATATATTCACTCAAAAGGAGTTGAATATGTGCCAACGGAGATGGCTAGAACTGATCAAAGACTATGAGATCGAGATTCACTACCACCCCGGAAAGGCAAATGTGGTGGTCGACGCCTTAAGCCGCAAATCTCATGTCAACAATCTGTGCATCACCCCACTTGGATAGGAGGAGCCAAGTATGTAGTTGGTTCCATATGGGGCAATATGTAATCTTGCTCTCGTCGCTACCATACGAGAGGAGATTCTGGAAGCTCAGAAGGAAGACATGGGAATATCGCACATTCGGAGAAGATTGAAGAATGGCGAAATGAAATGCTTCTGAAGGGATGAACACGACACTCTATGGTTTAAAGACCATATAGTGGTACCCGTGACATGAAGCTTCGGAAGAAAATCTTGGACGAAGTGAATTTGTCCAAGTATTCTATTCATCCGGGCAGCAACAAGATGTACCAAGATCTGAAGACCAGGTTTTGGTGGTCACGGATGAAAAGAGAAATCGCAAAGGACGTATCCAAATATGATACGTGTCGGCGGGTGAAAGCCGACCATATGCGTAAAGCCGGACAGCTGCAACCATTGAACATTTCGGCGTGGAAGTGGGAGGATATCAGCATGGACTTCATAGTTGGTTTACCTCTCACATCTCACAAGCATGACTCGATTTGGGTACCAGTCGATTGACTAACCAAGTCGGCTCATTTTATCCCCGTACATACAAAGTACGTAGCCAAGCAATATGTGGAACTGTATATCGTAAGGATCTTGTGCTTGCACTGAGTTCCCCACTCCATTATTTCAGATCGCGGTGCGCTGTTCGTCGCTCGGTTTTGGGAACAGCTGCACGCGTCGTTGGGGACCAAACTGATCTGAAGTTCCGCGTATCACCCTCAGACGGATGGTCAAACTGAACGGGTGAATCAAATGCTTGAAGACATGCTACGCGCTTGTGCCACCCACCACGGCAAAAATTGGGACGATCATTTGCCGTTGGCGAAGTTTTCTTACAACAATGGCTATCAAGCAAGCATCAATATGGCGCTGTATGAAGCTCTCTATGGCTGGAAATGCCGCACACCTGTCAACTGGTGCGAGTCCAGCGAGCGAGTTATCTACGGCATTGAACTTGTGAAGGAGGCTGAAGAACGAGTGCGAGTAATACAAGCCAATCTCAAGGCTGCTCAATCTCGTTAGAAGAGCTATGTGGATAAAAGACGCCGTCCTCTTCACTTCGACATCAGGGGCCAGGTTTATGTCTGTGTGTCTCCGATGAATGGAGTTCATCGTTTCGGAGTGAAGGGCAAACTTGCGCCACGATTCATTGGTCTGTTCGCCATCATTGAAAAATGCGGGACCCGTGGCCTATCGCCTGGAGTTACCGGCGTCGCTCGCAGGAATTCAAAACATCTTCCATATCTCTCAGCTGAGGAAGTGCCTCAAACCCTCGGCTGAAATCCGAACTAAAGACATAGAAGTTCTTCAACCGGACCTCACGCACATAGAGTATCCGATCCGGATTATCAATGAAAAGACTCGCGCCACAAGAAACCGAACCTTATGGTTTTACAAGGCCTTGTGGAGTAACCATACCACTGATGAGGCGACATGGGAGAGAGAGGACTATCTACAAACAAATTATCCGGACTCGCTGTCATCGTATACCCAGTAAAGTTTCCCCACTTTGCTTTTCTATTGGAATCCTGGGACGAGATTATTTTTAAGGGGGGAGGGATGTAAAATCCCCAAAAAGTGGTAGCAAGAATTTCAACACAATTACACTTAGAAAAAATGAGGAGAATTAAAACTTTGAATTATAATGGTGTGAGTTCAAAGTGATGATTCAAACCTCTCAAAAACTTCCAACATGGAGATGTAAATTCACAACTTGGGTCTTGATATTTCAAATATTAAACCTTCCAAATTTCAGCTCATTTGGAGGGGTTCTAATAATTGTTTTGGATTAAAAGAGGAAGCCCTCTAATCTGAATTTAAATTTCAGTTTCAAATCCCAATTTCCTCAATTTGCAAATTTGGTTCCACAAATGTGTTCTCCACATTTGAATTAGAAGCCATGCAAAAATTCAGAAACATTGGGGTGGGTTTGGTATGTTTTTGGAACAATGCAAATGAATAATTTATTTCCAATTCAAATTCAAATAACCAAACTCAATTTAAATTCCACACCAGAATTCAACTCATTTTGAATTCAACTTTTCAAACCATGACTGGGAGGAAGCAAAGGAGTTAATTTGCAGACAAATGGGAAAATATCAAAGGAGAATTAGGTACGAGGGCGCCCACTGGTCAGCCACCCACTAAAGCAATCTCTATTTCCCTCGGTTGATCACCAGCGTGCCAGCTCTCGGCTGAAACCCCGCCCAAAGCTCCACCTAGCTGCTTGTGACTTTCTCCCCATGGCAGGCACTGATGCACGGTTGAGTCCTGGTTAAAGCAGCAGGACAAACATATTTTGTCTCTCTTCCTCCACCAAAGCTTTTCCATCAGCTCTCGAGCGATCACCGAGAAAAAAGCATCACACGCGCCGCTCGTCTCCGTGTCATCGCAGATTGACGTCCCGCCGGGTTATTGCCTAGATGAGCCGCCCACAAGCCCCGCCGGCGCCCCACGACGTTTCCCACCGATCCTCAGCTCGTGGCCGGCCGTCCACACCCGGTGCCGAGCTGTTCTTCTCCAGCAAAAACAGGACACGACGCCGCCTCTCGGTTCCACGTCTCCCGGCCGTCTCCAAGCCTCTTCGACGTTATCAAAAGCCCACAGAGGTTCGCCAAAGGGTCCTGATCCTACTCCCATCGTCCGTTTGCTTTTTCCGGTCGGCGGCTACCCGGAATTCGGACTTTACCGCCGGCGCACGTGAAGAACCAATCGAAACAACTTCGGGAAATTCTCCCCACACGTTTGATCATCGCTTCTCCGGTCCTAGACGCAGCTACTAGAGCTCCTAGCGCCCTTCCACGCCGAAGCATGAAGCAAATCATCCCTTCTACACCCCGTGCGCCGAGAATCCGTTGCCGCCGGCCAAAACGGCTCGGTTCAACATCGAGCTCCCATCTGCGGCCGTTTTCGGCTCGGGCCAGGGGTAGCATATTGTTCTACGTACTCTAGGGATGGTGTACGGCCCCTTAGCTTGCCATTTGAAGCTTGGTACGTGCTGTTCCTCGCTGGCGCCACGCCGCCGAGCCGCCTCGCCGTTGCCGATGGGTTTCCCGGTGTTTTCATGCCTCGACACCTTGCCCGGCTGCTAGGCCGTGATCCTAAGGTGGTGTAGCACGAAACCGCATGGAGAATGGTCGAGAAACGAGCGAGAACAAGGCGTGCCATCGTCGGTTCCGGCGTGCGCGCACGGGTCTGTCGAGAGGTTGAAGACGACTGACTCGTGGGGCCCACAATTGAGTTCTCTGTGTAGACTTCAAACAGAGAGTTATTCAAGTTTGAAAACCCCATAAATTTGTGTAGATAACTCCAAAAAGGGTAAGACCATTTTTTTTGGAATCCTCATAAGGAGTACTTCACAGATGTAAAAAATTCTTGCCATGAAAATGCCCAGGAATTTCTGGAGAATTGTTTTTACTAAATATTTTAGAGATTTATTTCAGGAGCAATTCTTTATGAAACATTCCCAAATTTGGGCAGCTAATCTTTTTAACAGTTAAAGGTCTCCAGTAAAAATTTGAGCTTCATTGGAATCCATTTGCTAGGCTAAATTGCATTCCAAAGTTCAGCCTTTATTTGAAAATTCAAATTCTAAACATAAACTATTCAGAACTCCTGTCCAAGTTCAAAAATTCATATATCTCTGTTGGTAGATACAAAAATGGTGAAACAAATTTTGTTAGAACCATGGAGACCTACCCTAACTAGATCTTCAACTGTTAGTCATGTTAAAGCTCCAGATTTGGGCTCAAAATTCAGAGAAGGCTTGGAATTTTGGGAATTTTGGAGACCACAAGGTTCAATGAAATTTCTCCAAATTTTGCTCAGATCATCCTAAGAGAGTCTAGTATCCACTGGAAAAATCCCAAAGCCAATTAAGGAACCTAAATAACAGTAGCTATAAATAGAAGGGTACTTCTTATATAACACTTGCACTTATGCATATATTTTCCTACATTTCATATAGTGACCGAAGTTGAGGACGCGCCAGAGCCGTTGTACGTCCTCCACTAGAAGCTGACTATCCATTTAACTAGAAACCAGGCAAGCCCCGGTTTGCATTTAAGTACTTCTACAAAGTTTTCATTTGTATCACTTATGTCTAGGGTGAAATGTTTGCATTAGAGTTAGGGTGATTGAAACCCCACTTGCATAACCTTTTGAATCCTATGGAGGGTTGGGTAGTTTACAAACTCGACGAGTAGAGAATGCCATGCTAATGTTCTTAGGATCTCGGTAGAAGTCGAGTGGTTGGAATCTACTCACAAGATAAGACTTTATCACACGGAATGAGAAGAGGTAGAGAATGGCTTAAATTGTAAAACTGAGACCTAACAGGGGGGATAGGATGCAGTGAGCGGAGGTCTCACGTGCATAGCCCTGTTGGTGTCGATTGAGGACAGCGCCATGTGCGGTCCTGCTGGACAAGTATCGAACAGTACCGGATTTGCATACTGGCATATGGGAACCAGGAAACCGATGTAATTGGTTAACCTGGGTGCCGAGGCTTACCCAACCGTTTTATAGGAGTGTGTTGAGGGTAGCAAGGTATAAATCTGCCGGTGGGCACATACACGCTCCACGTGGGGACCTCCTGCGCGTTACGGAGGGACCGGTTCGGCATTTGGGTTGCCTTTGAAAGGTTGTTGCATACAATAGAGTAGGAAGGTGTGAAGCACTACACTTCTGAAAGTGGGTGTATGTGACGTGTTATCCGGGTGTCTCCTGATTGCAATTACCGTCCCTCGCGGTTATTTGAGTACTGCTTGTTCACTACGCTGTGACGTAGTAAGAAATGAAAGAAGCCAAATGAATATGCCGCATTGAACTATTAATGTCTTGAAACCCTGTATATTGTAGTCATAGAGCAAATTAAGTTTATCTTCCACTTTGGGCATCACCACATCAGAGGAAAGTGTTTCTTGTTTGATTGTGGAGTTCCGATGTGAGGGCTGCCTAAGGCACATTAACCTGCTGCTATAAAACTGAAAGTAAGTATTAACTTGTAGGTGTGTCTTTATTGCAAAGTCGTTTTCCTATATTACTAATCCTTGCATGTAGAGTTCCATGACTAGGGTTGTCGGTTAAGCCTTGCTGAGCCATCGAGCTCACGGCTGCAATATTTGAGCTGTGTGCAGGTGAGAGCTATGAGGAGGGGTCCAAGGACAAGGCGGTGCCCCCGTCTGGGTACACGGTCGAGTTGGAGCCCTGCATGCCGCCGTGATCTCCGGTTCCAAGTTGCTAGTGTGTAGCGTCCCCGGGCTGGACAGCTATACTTTTGCTTAGTTAGGATGAGAGTGTAGTTGTAAAGAATACTTCTGCTGTATAATTATGTTTTGTAAAAGACTTCTGCTGTTTTATATCAAATAAAAGTTTGTATGTTGTTCTTATTCTTTTCTTGTGTGCTGTTGGGTGCCGCACGGCACCACCCTCTGCGATCCCGGAGTGGGTGAACCACGGGGTGGTCCCCACATCTGGCCACCCAAGTTCCGGCCCCACTTGCCAGAGAAATACGATGGGACAGTCAACACCGTCGAGTTCCTGCAGATCTACTCTACCTCCATCCTAGCTGCAGGAGGGGATGAGGCCGTCATGACCAACCACTTCCCCGTCGCCCTGACAGGCACTGCCCGGTCTTGGCTCATGAACCTTCCCTCAGGCTCCATCACGTCCTGGGAAGAGTTGTGCTGGATATTCATAGCCAACTTTGGATTTCCCACACGCGCCTCGGCACCAAGCTCGACCTCCACGCCGTGCGACAACACGAGGGAGAGTGACTGCAATCCTTCATCCAGCGATTCTCCCAGGTTAGGAACACCATCTCCCGCATCTCAAACGCCTCCGTCGTCGTCGCCTTCCGACAGGGCGTTCATGACAATAAGATGCTCGAGAAGTTAGCCACGCACGATGTGCAGGACGTCTCCAAGCTCTTCAGCCTGGCCGACAAATGCGCCAGGGCGGCGGAAGGCTGAGGCTGGCACTCGCGACCTGCCTCCGTGACAGGGAGTGCTGGAGAAGCCGTTGCTCCGCGCAGAGGGAAGAATAAGTCCGAAGGAAGGGACAAGCCTCTGGCTGGGGAACCCACCGCCGCTCTGGCAGTGGTCGGTGGGGGCCGAACCCCATGCACCAAAAAGCGTCCATGATTGTCGTCTGCCAGGGATGATGGCAAGTGGTGTCCGGTGCACAACTCCAGCCGCCACGGAGCCAATGACTGCCGCAAGATGATGAAGCTTGTGGAGCGCTTTCGTGGGCTGCAACAACAGCAGTCGCGTCAAGACCACGCACCCTCCCACTAGTGGGAGGTCAAACAGAAGGCCAAATCTGAGGCCAGCGCTGAGCAGGAGATGGAGTATCAAGACGCCGAGCAGGCGTTGAAAGTCGTCTACGGACACTCCGACTCTGAATCCAGCACCGACAACGAGCGACGCAAGGCGCTCCATGTCTAGTCAGACACCCCCCACCCGTCGTGCAGCAAGGGAGATGCCTTCTTACACTGGTGCAGGGGGTCGAGGCCGCCCTCCCCCTGGAAGCCACCATGGGCTCATCCCTCGTCTAATCATATGATGAAGCCATGCAGGACCAGCTCCGGCGTGAAGATATCAACCTTGCCGACGAGGAAACGTGGCTAGCAGCTGCTTGAAACGTGCTACACCACCAAGCGCTCCGGTGATATAAGCAGCGGTTCAGGCGGAGTAGACAGCTCGAGGTGGGACGACCTGGTGCTTGCGTGAATACTATCTCGAGAAGGGCTGACAAACTCTCCCACAGCTGGGAGGGTCCCTTCCTAGTGACATAAGCATGCCGCCCCAGGTGCGTCCACCTAGCCATGGAGGATAGGGTACCTCTACCCAATCCATGAACATAGAATGCCTCCGTAAGTTCTACCCTTAGCACAGCGGTAGGATTTTTTTTCTCTAAAAAGGTGTCATAGAGTCTAGGAACAGTGCTTAGAACAGCTAAGCTCCACTACAGAAATATCAACAATTAACGATGGCTAGAAACCATCGTTAAACAAGGGTAAATCACCGTGAATAAGTTATTCACGACGGGGAAGGCTTATTTATGACGGTTTTTTGGCTGTCACCGATAATTAGTTGTAAATAAGACTGTTAACGACAACAACCGTCGTGAATAAGCTTATTCGCGACGGCTAAATAATCCCGTCATGGATAAGTTCCCCGGATGCCACATGGTACGAGGGATTTATTCACGACGGGGCCATCATTAATAATCCATTTATATTCACGATGGCCCCGTCATGAATAAGTTTGATACTATTGGTGACGGGGCAGGCCGTCGTAAACAATTCTGGTTTATTTACTATGGCCGTGACCAGAAAACCATCTAAATAAGTTTTGTAACTTTTTTCTTAAAATGAGAAAATTCTGCCCTGGCTTCGAGGCCAGCCCTGGCTCGATGGCCAACTCACACAGGCAGTCAAAACATTATTAACATAACAGTCATGCATCAACACTAGACACACACACCACACTACGCACTACCACATCCGCTACCTCCAGAACCCAGGAAGTCGTCCTTGAGCCTTCGTCCTCCTAGTAGCTGCAGCGATGGCGTGTGAGCCAAGGTCGCGGAGCACTGTTATGTATAAGTGTAGTTAGACAAGTTATTAGTTTAAAAATGCATGTTTGCCTAAGTTAGCTTACTATAACCTATAACTGATCATGTTAAACTAGGTTTGTCTATGTTTGACTAAGTTTGGTGATATTCTAAGAAATTTGGTTAAATTTATAAAATATGGCTATGATGTGGAAGTTTGGGTAAATTTGTACCTCTGCTCCGGTAAACGGGGCCTGTGGCTCCTGTGGGGGCTGCCACTGTGGGAAGACGGCCGGCTGCTATGCCTCCATTGCCCGTGAACACGAAACATTATCACATAACCATCATTGATATGTTAGAAATATTAAGTAAAACAACCAATAGATACCTGCATTGCTGCTCGCATCTGTAGCATGAAGGAGGCTTGATACTCGTACCGAGCCCTTTTTTCCGCGGCTTGACGCTCCCTTTCTAGCCGGAGCTCCTCTGTGTCCAACGGAGCTCCTCGCGGATACTCTCGAGCTCCAGGGAGCTAGCCTACCTCGATCCTTCCTGTCACGATGAAGAGCCACTTGAGGAAGGTCGTGCCTCCCTCGAGTCGACGACTCCATCGAAGATGGCGAACCTACAAAAAAAGAAAGATTATTAAATTTTCGTACCTCAAATTCATTGACATTGAAAAAATAAGAGATCTCACCATCCGTGAGGTTTCCCGCCTCTGGTTGCATATGCGACATCTGAGATGATTGGCGCGCTGTGCCTATCGAAGCCTTCACTGTGAAGTTGCTCCGCCTCCAGCCCATACCTTGCCAACAAATACGAAAATATAATATCATTAAAACTATTTAAGAAAACTCAATACAAATACAAAACAACTCAGCAGCGCGTCTGACACCGCCTGAGAACACAGCTGGTCAGGATGTGATGCGTCACCGTTAAAAGTTCCGTGCCGTGCCGTGTCGTGCTGGGTCGGTCCGTGCCGAGTCGACCCAAACCTGTTAATATACGTATAATTATTAAACACTGACAATCAACTAATAAACTAATTAAAAACTAATCGAACAATTCAAAACTAAATAAACAATTGAATAATTAAAAGTAGTTAACTAATAAAACTAAATAAATAAACTAATTAAATAACTAAAAACTAATTAAAAAACATTAACGGGCCGGGGCCGGTCGGGGGCAGCCACGGCGGCAGGGGGGCCGGCCGGGGCGGCGCTATTGGGGCGACGGTGGGGGCCCGGCAGGGGGCGGCCGGGGTGGCGGGGGCGGGCCGGGGTGCTGGCGGCAGTGGCCGGGCTGGGGCGGGGTGGCGCCGGCCGCCGAGCTGGTTACGCCGTGCAGATACACCCTGCGGCAGAGGCAATGTAGCAGCAAATCCGGGAGAGCCTCACTACTTCAATTTGCTAATTGCTACTTCTATTTGCTAATGCTACTTTTAACCGTCTTCTTCGCTCAAATGAGATATATGTATATGTTTGCCGGATGCATGCCATTGTGTGGAACCCTAAACCTGAGGTCATTATATCACCAGAGCCACACTCTAGGAACTGAAACATACCACTACATCTGTGCTTCACGATCTTATTAATTACCTATCAGGATTTAAGGGCTTTATAATTTCTGTGCGAGGCCAGGTTATCCATAATATGCATTCAGGCGTTTCTCAAGGTTGCTCTGCAGTACGCTAAATAAAGTAGCGTGTACAGAAATTTGGTTAACTTTTCTTTGCTGGCGACATGGCATAGACCCCTACCTTTCTTTCCTGGACAGAGTAATAAGAAAGTGAATACATAAATTCTGGTTCACGGAATGTGCTTCACAGAATTGGCTCCTTTGCTCTGTTTCTCAATGGAAGGAACATCAAGTGTAAATGTAACTTTTGTCTCCATGCAAGTGAGAACACTACTGCATATTGATGGTAACCTCAACTAAATAATTTAAACCTAAACTAAAAAATTTACAACTAAACTAAGAATTCACAAACTAAATTTCTAACTTACTCGTTTTTGGAGGTGGCGTGGCGCGGATGAAGACAGCAGCGGTGTGGGGAGGTCGGGGACGGCACGGATGCAGTCGCGGAGTGCCCGGGGCGGCCGGGGGTGGCATGGGGGAAGCTCCACGCGCCGGGGCAGGCTGGGGCGATGGCGGCATGCGGTGGGCGGGGTGTCCAGGGCGGTGGTGGCGCGCAGGGGCGGGGGAGGCTGGGGCGGTGGCGGCGCGCGAGGACAGCGGTGGCGGCGTGCGAGGGCGGTGGCGGAAGAGGTCGGGGTCGGTGCGGGCATGAATGCCTGCGCCGACCGCGGCACGGGCGGGTATATACCCCTTATTTACGACGGCCGGTCCCTGGCCGTTGTAAATAAGGTGGTATTTACGACGATGATTGGCCCTGTCGTGAATAAGATGATTATTCACGATGGCCCTAATACACCGTCATGAACATATTTATTAATGACGGTACCGTCGTTAATAATTTTGGCCGTCATGAATCTGGCTTTTCATGTAGTGCTATGGATGAGTCCTGCTACTCTTGTAATCGGGAGCGGGTCGCTGCATTCTTGTACGACCTGTCTCCTCCTATGAAGGAAGCCTAAAACGAGAAAATTTTGTCTTACCCTGCATACTCTTTACAGTTTGTGCTCACTCATGCATATCAACTGCAAATGGCATGTCTGGACCCTGTCCTACATACTTGTCCTAGGTACCGTGGCACTGAAAGGTCTCCACGCTGAAAGGTTAACGCCCATGGGAGGTCCAGGACGCACAGCCTGCTTAGCCTGGTTCCGTACCCTAAGCCTGCCGCACTGCCTCCCCTGCGCTACAACTGAGTACTTGTGGGCCCTATGGAACACGCCTACAGACAAGAAAAGTAACCGGACCCTAGACATTGCCCTCTTTCTTTTCGTGCTTTCATTCCATACTGCTCCGGCCGTGTGGCCAGTCACTTTTTCCTGTGCTCAACCATAGTAGGAGTTGTACTATCCTTCTGCAGGCAGGTCTGCATGAGGTACCTGTGGCGTACTCGGGGGTCCTCTGGTTTCCTCGTTGCTCGGGGGACCTATAGTGTCGAATGGTCCCTCCCCTGAAAAGGCTTACGCCAGTGGGAGGTCCAGGGTGTGTAGTATGCTTTGCCTTGTTCCGTACCCCAAGCGTGCACACTCTGCCCCTCCAGTGCTACAGCTCAGTACCGGGGAACCGCACAGCTCAAACCCCTGAGCAAAGCTTTAACCATACCTTAGGATCCTTTGGTTGTCTCATTGCCTTGGTCCCTATGGTGCCTTATGGTCCCTCCCCTGAAAGGATTACACCAGCGGGAGGTTCAGGGTGTGTAGCCTGCTTTGCCTGGTTTCGGACCCCAAGCCTACACACTCTGCATCTCCAGCGCTACAGCTCAGTACTGGGATCCTGTAAAAGTCCCAAAACTTGTAAATGGAAAACTTTAGCGATGAATAAAGTTGAGTTTAAATCCAAGAAATGGGACTTGCAAAAACTTTTCTAAACATGTGAAGATGGTCATGAGCAAGAACATGAATTAAAGTTCACCTTGAATTCAAATGATCATTTAAATGTAAAAGTGGTCATTTGAAATGGAGGATGCAAACTGTGGTGGGAAACCTTCACTTTGCAGCCACCAAATTAAAAGTTTGAATCCATATTTGAATTCTTCAGGTCCAAATTATGAGGAAGACAAATTTTGAGAAAATTTGGAGTTACTTTGATACGAATATCAAAGGGGCTTATGAATTTCTTTGAAATTTAGATTCAAAATTGAAACTGAGGTAAAACTTGTCAATTTGCCAAATGGCCTTTGAATTTGAATTCCTCATGGTTGAAGTTTGCACTGTGCCAAAAATTGGAGATATTTGGAGAGGGAAGAGCAGTGGGGCCCAATGGTCATTGAGAGGGGGATGACTTACTACCTAAGTCTCAGCTCTCTGTTTCTCGGTTCACACACGAACTCGGACCGAGCCCTTGCAAGTCACCACCGAGCTGCCGACTGAGGCCCCCGTGGAAGCCACCTCCAGCTCCCGAATTCGCGCTGGATACCTGCTTGCACCTCGGCAGCAGGTGAACAGGTCGCTACATGCACGACACCGACGCCCGCTACCCCTCACGCAAGAAGCAAAACCGAAACACCGTAGAACACAGCCGCCTCCTTGGTACTCACCGGGAACTTGCAAGAACTTTCACACACCGCCTCCCCGAGCTGAAAACCGGCAAAGGTAGTCGTCCTTCACCTCCCTCAGCACTAGCCCGGAGGATTTCTGGTCGACCTGACCAAGAACGACGTCGGTTTGCGGTGACCCGAGAACAATCCACGATCGGGCTCCCGTGGACAGCGCAACCGAGGGGTTTTCACGCCCGATCTGGACACCCAGAGGAGCGTCGGAGCTCCCTGCTACTCCTCACCAAACTTCAACTCACGCCATGGATCATCGAGCTCCGATTCGGCGATTTTATTTCGGCGCGAGCAAAGTGACCTCGGGTAAGAATTTAGCAAAATTTGATCGCAGTTCATGTTTTTAGCCTCCCAAATCACGCACACATGCACTAGACTGGCTAGCGATCGATTTTACTTCAAAACCCTAGCTAGAAATTGCTTGTACACGAGCAAATTTGACATTTTTGGAGCTCACGCATGGGTGCACGTCTCGGGTGTACGGTGAAACCATAGTAGCCAACCTTCCCGACCTCGGTTGGACTCATGTCGAGCTTCTACGAGTTCCACGGTGCTTTAAATCCAAAAACCCAAGAGCTTGGCGGGCTAGGACCGCCGGTTGATGATGTCGAACCTCTCCCGAGGCCGCCACACGTCGCTGGCACATTTTCGGCCCCCTAGCGCCCACACAGAGCCCACAACCAAGTTTCCCGACCCCAAAAACCCCCAGGAATGCGTGTCCGGCGAGGCGCCGCCTCGGTTCGGCAAGGAGAGCGCGCGTGCGGGAAGAAAAGGCCGGAGGAAGAAGAAGGGTGGGGCCGGCCCACCGGTCAGTGAGCAAATTTTAAACCCGGAGGATGTGGCTCGTCCATACCTGTGGCTGCGCGTGGGGTAACCCTGTAGCCCGTATGTCCTCGCGTTCTATTGGCTGCCATTTAAACAGTGGGTCCGGGTAGGTTTTCTGTAGGAAATTAATTCCAGATTTCAAGCAATGTCTAGAAATTCATAACTTGTGCTAGAAAACTCCAAATTGGGTGATTCAAATTCGGTTAGATTCATCTTGGCAAGATCTATCCAAATGTGCAACCCAATTTGTATGAAAATCACTATTATATTCTGGAAATTCTTTAAAACTTTTCAGCAAAAGAATTTTAGAGGGAGTTTGGTTCATCCAAAAATCCTCAAATTTTGCCAGACTATTCTTTAGGATATTAGCGAACCCCTGTAAAAGTTTCAGCTCATTTGGAGTTGATTTAGTTAGGATAATTCTGATTTCAGGTTTCTGTGTTCAAATGAATACAGAAACAATTTCAGAGAATTTCCAAAACTTGGAAATTCAGTTCTGGGCAGTTCTTAGCTCCAAAAATCCTCGGAAAATTCATGCAGGCTCCTTGAGCTATGTTTGAAATAGTAGTTAACTTGAATTTGCATGAAAGTGCAAATTTATTCAGAATAAATTCCTTTTTGTCTAGATGCCTAGGGAATTGTTCTGAGTTATCTACTCATTGAAATATTCTAAATTTTGGTCCATATGACTTTCTTGTGACAAGGAACTCACATGAAAAATTTCATCTCCATTGGAGCCCTGGATCAGTACTGTTCTGTTCAGCCACATTAGGTGATCAACACACAAGTGATGAAACACACTTATCACTTGATCATAGTACTTAAACCCAAACCCAAACCACTAGCACCAGTGTCATTTTAAATTCTTAAACAGAGTTCCAGTTTTAAACTTGTCTTTGGAACTTGTTAGCAAAAGTTTTATAATTAAACATATATGCATATTCATAACGTGTAGTGATTAAACGTGGAAAAGTGGAGGAAAAGTGAAGCTTGGATCAAGGGGCAAGAAGGCAGTGATTAAGCTTCAAGTCATCAGAAACTAACTTCATAATTATCTGACTTTAGTCACCTGCAAAACCAAGGAAGCTCCGGTTTGCATTTAAGCTGTTTTATCAAGTTTTACTTTGTTCACAATTATGGGTTAAAGTTGTATGTGCATTAGGTCAAGTATGTTTTATACTCCACTTGCATAACCAAAATGAACCCTGGAGTCAATGGTAGAAAGGTGTCATCGCTGTAGAATAAGGCCATGCTAAATAGGCTAGGACATCCGGTAGAAGACGAGTTGTTGGAATCTACTCACGAGCTATAGTTCAGGATTACATAAGTGTGGTTGGAAAAGAGGCAAACTAAAGTTTACATTTCTAAAGATGAGACCGGGCAGGAGGGTAGGCAGTGACAAGACGAGGTCTTGGTCGAGTATCTCTGCCTGTGTCGGTTAAGGATTGAAGCATGTGCAGCCCCGCTGAGCAAGTATTGAGTTGTGTACCGGATGCTTACTGCTATATGGGAATCAGGAAACCGATGTACCAGGTTCACAGGATTGTAGAGGCATACCACATCGTCTCGTTAGACCTATGGGCCCGAGACGGCGCGACCGATTCTACAGTCGAGTGTCCTGCGAAAGGTTGCCACATACGACGTAATGAAGGATGCCAGATTTGGGTCTTCAGAGGCGGGCGTATGTGTCGAGTTATCCGGGTAGTGTTTGATTCGAATCACCATCCCTCATGGTTATTGAGTACCGCTTGCTCACTGTGTTGTGACGTAGTAAGCAAGTTGTGTGGGAACAGTTTGCAAAGTTTTAATTGCTGATATGATTATCGTAAATTGCATGAAAACCCTGTTTGAAGTAGAGATAGAGCAAACTAAAGTTAATTTCCACCTTGGGACAAGTAACATTGGAATGAAGCGTTTCTTGTTTGATTGTGGAGTTCCAATGTTGCTGGGTGCAAGGTCACTACTGTGATGGCTAAAATCTGAAAGTTAAGGATGAACTTGTAGGCGAGTCTTTTTGGCAAATTACATGTTTAGGTCTTAAGTTACTTTCATGTAGAGTTGCATGCTTTAGGAGAGACGGTTAAGTCTTGTTGAGCCTTTGTGCTCACTCTTTCTATATGAGTGGTTTTGCAGGTTAGTATCGACGCATATAAAGAAGATTGTCCGGTGAGAGTCGGAGACTTCCGAGTCATGGTACACATGGAGAACCTAGCCGCTGCCATGTCTTCGTGTTGCTAGCGAGAGGAGTATGCGGGCTGGACCTCCTCTTCAGTGCTCATTAGTTTTTAACGTGAGTTGTTTATAGACTTCCGCTGTAGCTAATTTATGTAAATTATTTACAAAGAGCATTTGTAAGCTTCTGCTTTTGATTATGTAATACAGTTTCCTTAAATGTGTGCTGTTGGGTGCCGCATAACACGGCACCACCCAATGCGATTCACGGGCGGATGCCCCGTCCCCGTAGCTGAATGGGCGGCGTTGGGTCCCCACTGATCCTGACAGCTCATACCCCTGGTAAGGGTTTTAACCATAGCCCGGACGACCCACATCAAATTACCCAAGCCCCGTAGCTCAGCTGGGGACCGTAAGCCACAACAAAACTAATAAACAGGAAAGAGTGACCAAAGAGCACGACTGCTCCTTTTTTCTTCCATGTCTGAGGGTTCGAACAGGTCCTTGGCATCCTGGACCTCCCAGGAGGCCTGATGCCGACGTCCTGCCTCATCCAATCTACTTGGTAGGTGCGCCCCAACTCAAGGGACACACCTACCAAGGGGGCATCATGGTGAACTACACAGACAGGACGTCGGACCGCTGCAGCAGCAAGCAGAAGACTCGGAGCTCCAGCTACGACAAGCTGAAGACACTGGCCGAGGTTCCCTTGGGTCCTTGCACTGCCAAGGACCCGGAGGGAGTGTTATCCACACTGCCGGAACGCTCCGGGTCCTTACTCTGCTAAGGACCCGGAGGAATAAGCTCAGGACATCAGCAAAGAGCTATCCACCTCGGCTAAGTCATTCCGGACCTTTGCGCTGCCAAGGGTCCAAAGTTTGCATCAGCCACACAAGACTTGACACAAAAAAGTCTTTATTAATAGCAGAGCTCCAACATACAAGGGAGGATACAAGGTGAGCGGGAGACCTAGAAGCTATCCGTGCTGGAACCTAGTAGCTACAAGTCGGGTGACCTCCTCCACGGAAGATGTGGCCACCCCCGACAGCTCCGCACTGTGGCCTTGTGCCACAGGTTCCAGGGAGATGCTGGGGTCGCAGGTCCGAAGGCAGGAGAGCACATGCTCTGCCACCTGCTGGGCTAGAGCCTTGCCTTCGGCCTTCAGCTGCTGCCCCAAGATGTTCTCTAGCGCCACGAGCTTCTCCCCGACCAAGTCTAGGGCAGGGAGCACCTGGCTGACCATCTGGGAGCACCACCGGTGCGCAAGGTGCGAAAGCCGAAGGGTTCCAGTGCCGCCTCCACACGGCCGAGTAAGTACCAGACCTTCTCTGCCTCAGCGGCAAGAGAAGCCCGGAGGTCTTTGATCACCTTAGCAGAAGAAGCCATCTCCCCCGCCGAACTCCTTGCCAGCTCCTGCTCCCTGGCGGCCAGCTCCGGCTCCATAGCAGCCAGCGCCTGCTCCTTGGTGGCCACCCATGCGGTCCGCTCATCCTGGTCAGTCTTTCTGGCCGAAGCGGCGAGCCCCAGTCGTAGACGCCTTGAAGCGGCTTCTTCAGGTGCTCCCGCTCCTCCTCATGAGCGGCCAGATGATCGGAGAGCTCTCTCTCCCTTGCCTCCACCCCCTTCTCCTGACGATGAAGCATCTCCCGGAGCTCCGTCAGACCCACAAGACGTGCGTCAGCGGAGGCATGGAGGTCCTTGGCCTCAACCAGGAGGCCTACTGCCTTCTTCGGGAGGTCGGCGATGATGGCCTCCTTCGACTCCAGCACCTCCTCTAGAGCCTGTGCCTTCGCCCGAACGGACTGGACCCGCGCCTTCCACAAGTCGTCCTAGTCTCACTACAGGAAACAGGGTAACATACGACAGTCTATATAACATACGACGGCTAGCTGTCGTATATAAACTTACATACGACGGTCAGCAGAGGCTGTCATATATAAGTTTATATACGACAGTACAGCCGTCGTTTAGTATATGGCTGTCGTATATAGTTGTTATATACGACAGCCAACCCTAGGCTGTCGTATATAGCAGTTATATACGACAGCCAAACCAAGGCTGTCGTAAATAAGCTTATGTACGACGGCCACACCATGGGCCGTCGTAAATAAGGCTTATATACCCGCGGGCCCGGGTCGGCGCGGGCATTCACGCCTGCGCCGACCCGAGCCCCCGCAGCCCTAAACGCTGCCGCCGCCCGCCCGCCGCCGCCAGCCGTCGCCCGCCCGCCGCCGCCAGCCGCCGCCCCGGCCACCCCCACTAGCCGGCGCCCCAGCCTCCACCCGCCCGCCAGTCAGCCGCCGCCGCCCAGCCGCCACCGCCGCCAGCCGCCGCCGCCCCGGAGGTCCCCGCCCCAGCCTCCACCCCGCCCCGGCCGCCGCAGCCTCGCCGCACCGCCCCCACCGCGCTGCCACGTCGCCGCACCGCCCGGACCTGCGCCCGTCACGCTGTGCGCCGCCGCGCCGTGCCGGTCCGCCTCCACGCCGTCCGCCGCCCGCCTCGCCGTTTGCCGCTCGCCGCGCCGCCTCCACCGTGAGGTAAGTCGCCCGCCTCCCTCCCCATCTAGAAAGTTTGGTTTTTTAATTACCAATTGTTTAGATTATGCTTGTTTGTTTTTGATTGTTTAGTGGCTAATTCTTTAGATTTAGATGAATTGATATGCTTAGGTTTAATTATTGCCCAGGTTTATTTGAATTGCTAGCTAGGTGTTTTTTTAATTGCTTAGAATTGATAAGCTTGTTAATTACGGTAATTATGTTTGTTTAGATGAGTTGTTAATTGCTTAGATGATTAATGCATATGAGTTAATAGTTTTATTGATTATTGTTTCGATTGTTTGAGTGTTTAAAAGTACTTATGTACATAAATGGGCTTAGGGCCCGATCCGACCCATTTAGTGGTAACGTATACGTCTACAAAAGCACGATGTGAACAACCTAGGCCGCCTCGCCCTAACCCCCACCCCCCATGGCGTTCGGCCTCCGATCCCCCATCCCCCCCCCCCCCCCCCCCCCCCGTGGCTTAGCCAGCGCTCGGCCTCCGACACTCTGCCGCGGAACTGCCAATCCTTCGGCGCTCGGCCTCCTCCGCCGCGGGACTGTCGATCTGCCGGCACTCGTCGGCCTCCATTGACCGGCTGCCGCGGATCTGCCGGTGCTCAACCTCCCACGAACGCAGCTCAGTCTGCTCCTCCTCTCCCCCCCCCCCACATTGGTTTCCTCCATCGACGGCGCCACCCCCGCCCCTTCCTTTCCCGGAAGATGTATCACCTCCTGTGCACGGGCGCCGCCGCCACCTCCCCTTTGTGCAAGCGCCGCCGCCGTATTCACCTGCCTTACGCCGGGATCTAAGGCGATGGGACGCCTTACGATCCACAGGCGCCTTACCGCTTAAGCGTCGCATAAGCGACACTTAAGCGACACCTTAACAACTATGGTTCTTTCCTTCTCTCTATTGTTCTTTCCTCTCTCTATTTGAAATGACTCAAAAAATGAAAGATTGATGTAAACCTTTACAATATGCGTCACCCGTTTCGAACCGGCCCGTCTCACATGTGTTACGCATGTGAGGCGAGTAGGTTCGGAATTGTCCCTTTTTGGACAGCCTAGGAGTGACCGAGAGGGCGTGCTTATGATGAGACGCGGGGTCTAGATTTGAACGTAGTTTCGACAGCGTAATCCTAATGTTCTCCGCTGCTCCATTTTTGGACGTGCAGTTGGAGAACAGCGGGGTTATGCTGCCGAAATTTTGTCTGAATCTTGACCTCGTGTCTTGTCATAAGCACGTTCGTCTCGGACACTCATGGGTGGGTTTAGGACCTATCCTTTCCAATAGATATAGGTCCGTGATATAAATAATAAACTAACTATAAATTCTTTGACTTAAAACTGCAGAGTTAAACATGAGGGAAGACCGTAGTTGGATGTATACCGGTTGGAACAAGGCAACTGGTCACTCAAATGAGTGCTCTGCCGGGACAGACGACTTTATTGATCGAGTGTTCTCATTGTCTATGACCGATAAAGTTCGTTGTCCATGTGCGAAATGCCGGAATACTAAGTTTCTGGACAAAACGACATTGTCATTACACTTGTGCAGAAACGGTTACATGCCATATTATGAGGTTTGAAGTTTCCACGGCGAGTCTGTGACACGACCCCAATGGTCCTGTCGAGCCAGGATCACGCTGAGGGGTGCTGCGTTGCACAGCACCGTATAACACACGTCAAAGGTACAAAGCGGAAGCGGAAATTTTATTACATAAACAAGTTTATGAACATGTTTACATCAAAATAAGTTCAGTCTACACTCGCGGGCGTAGACTTAGCATCAAGTGCACGTTCAGCCCTCGAACGTGTCCTTGCTAGCACACACGCACACTAACTCTGCGGCGTGCACGACTCCCACTCGACGGGGTTCCCCTCCTGGGGTTCCGTCTCCTCTTCGGGAGTCCCTTCCTCATAGAACCCTGCAAAAGCTTCAAACACAAGCAGTGAGCACGAAGGCTCAGCAAGTCTGACCCGTCTCACCTAAACATGGAACTTCTACATGAGGGTAATGGGTTACATGAGGTAAAAATCAGTTGCAAGGACTCGCCTAATTAGTAGAACCTTACTTTCAAGTTTTAGCAGCAGGTTGTGGAGAACCTTACGCTAAGGCACATGAGAGAGCCGCAATCAAACAAGAAACGCATTTCTCTCATGTACTTTACCCAAAGTTGAAAAGAACTTTAGTTAGCTCTAAGCTACAGCATATCATTAACAATCAATGTCCAGATTTCAATCAGCAACATTTTAACATGTAACTAGCCTGTTCTTTCTACGTCACGGTACAGTGAACAAGTGGTACTCACTGACCGTGAGGGACGGCGATTATAATCGATTTACACCTGCAGGGTTACCCGAACAACCCGTCACATACGCCCGTACTCGATGTTGCCTACAACAACCATCACGGACGCCGTACGCAACCACCTTCGGCCCGTCAGCCAAATATTGAACCGGTCCCATCGTCCCGAGCAAGAGGTCTCTACACGCGCATCTCAATGCCGCCAGCCGATTTACACCTCAAGCTCTCAACCTACCCTCTGAATGACGGGCAATGCCTCAATACCCAGCTATCCGAGTTACATCAGTTTCCCGGTTCCCATATAGCCGGTAGGTCTTCGGTACTGTTCTAGCTTGTTCAACAGGCCCGCACACGGCTCGGTCCTCAATCGACACAAGCGGAGCTACAGCACACAGGCCCCAAAGTCCTGCTGCCCTTACCCTCCGCTTGGTCTCATTTTCTTGCCATGTGTTTCATGTGCTATCACTACCCGAGTCGAGTGCCTCTAGCCTATGCTCGCGAGTAGTTCCAACTACTCGACTTGTACCGAATCCTACTCTATCCTAGCAATGCAGTAGCTAACGGGGTTTGCAATCCTAAACACAACCCATGGTTTTCTTGGCTATGCAGTTGGGTTTCCACACAAGACTCTAATGCAAAGGATAATAATACTCAAGTAAGTGCTCAAAACAATAAGAATTCGTAAAAACGGTTAATGCAAACTGGAGCTTGCCTTGCTGCTCTTGGTCGTAGGCTAGCTGCTCCTCCGGAGTTACGAAGTCTAGGACTTCGGGTTCCTCCTCGACCTTAGCGACTGCATGATGGAAGGAATACATGTATCAATTTAAATGCATTTGTATTAAGTTTTGAAGTTGTGAAGTCTATAATCCTTGCTAGACAGACCCAATGACTGTGAAACTTTTACTGGGGCTTGGCTACAACCTAAACAGAGATTTGGTCAAGTTTTAGTTGCAGTAAAGCTCATTTGAGCCCTCCACAATTAATTATGTCCTTGACCTTACTTGGAACTCTTAGGGTGTTCTAGGGATTTTCATGAAACAAACTATGACTTTCTGAAAACTAGATTTTCAGAGGGTTCTAATGGAGTTGGTCTCACTTAATTTGGAAGTTCCTAACTAAAGATATGAGCTAAACAATTTCAGAGAAAATTCTGAAAAAATGTTTCTGAACATTTTCTATTTTCTCTGGAACAGTTTCACTAATCACACCATTAGGTGGATCAAATGAGCTCCAATGGGTCTGATATTTTTGTGGTATTTCAGAGATATTTTGATGAACATCCCAGCAAAATTTCAGGATTTTCCTCCAAAGGATTTTCCAGTTAAAATTCCTAACAGTTTAAACTTTGAGGATTTAATTCTGGAGAATTAAGGAATTTCATGAAGTGAAACTTGATTTGCTGGAAAGTTCTCATAGAGCTGAATCCAGCAAAATTTGGTTCACTCAATTTGGAGCTTTCTAGCCAAAGTTATAAGGATTTGAAGTTTGAACTGAAACTGAAATTCGGAAAAAAGTTTAAACTCCGGCTTGTGGGCCCCGCACACAGTGCGTCGTCTCCCTCCTCATGCCAACTGCGCGGCGGTGGCGATCTATGGCGACCCTCGCCGGAACTGAGTTCTCGGCCACCCCCCGGCCCGAAACTCGCTGCCTGCCCCTTTACCGACCCTATGGACCCGATGGTGGGGTTGCCGGCCGCCGGCGATGACCGGAAACCCGTGCGCACCGGTGACAGCACCTGCTAGGATTCCGGTGAGGTCGGTCCCGCTCTCCCATGCACCAACTCGACCGGGAATCGGTCGGAGAGCATCAGTAGAGCGTGGGAAACACGAATCCGGGCTGGGTGGAAGCTAGGAATACCGGCAACTATGTTCTCGACGGTGAGCCGAGGTGTTCAGCCATGGCGGCGGGGAAAACAGCCATATCATGGCCGATTCTCGATGGTTTTCTCTAATTCCAGTTCGAGCGTGGGCGCTATCGTGCGTAGAAGCTACTAGGTAACGAGCTCGTCCAACCCTCGTGTATAGAGCACGAATTTCACCCGAAGGTGAGCTCGGTCCTTACGAACTGATCACGAGTAAACTTGGAAATTCTCGGCCGAGGTTTGATCAATCGCCAAACGGCTTTCGGCTACTCCATCTACATACAATCACGTACCTTTCTTGTGTAGAGAAGAGGACGTGACAGCGGCTGTGTTGTGCTGTCCACGAGAGCCCGATCGGCGGCGATGCTCGGCTCGCGGGAGAAACGGCTCGTACAGCTCGAGGTCGCTTGCTCACTGGACAACACGGGGTCTAGGAGGTTGCTCACGACTTCTTGGTGCCGTTTTGCTGTGGAGGAGGCTGTGCTCGCGAGTGATCGGGCTTGATCAAGCGTGAGCTCGGGCGGCGGCGATGGCAGTGGAAGAACAGGTCGAGCACGTCGGCAGCTCGGGGAATGGGTGATCGAAGCACGCCGGGGAGGGGATAAGTAGCGCGGCGACTGGTCTCCGGCTTGGGACGCGCAGCAGGAGCTGGCGCCGGCTGCCCCCCGGTGGCGCGCGCACACTGCACCCGGGAACCGATTGAGCTGTGTTTCAGTCGGTTTGTGTTGAAGTAGAGGCTGACATGTGGGTCCCACTCCCCATTTTAACCTCTGAAATTTACTCCTAATCACTGTTGTAAACAGTGAACCCCATACTACCCCTGGCAATTCAAATTATTCACCCATGAGCCATTTGAATTGATCAAAGCTCAAATGAGGTTTGGTTTGAATGAATTTCAGCACAAGTTCAGTTTGAAATTCAAATAAAGTTTGAATTTCTCCCACTTAGCTCATGTCAAGATCAACTCCAAATGGAGTGAAAATTGGTGTGTGAGCTCACAAAAATGTGCTGAGTAAGAATATGCCTCCCACTTTTAAATTCATGGGGTAAAAACAGTTTGAATTTGAATATGGTTTCAAACTGCCCTCCTCCTAACTATACCCAAAATGACCTCAAAAAGGTTTTGAATTTGGGTGAAACTTGGCATGGACATCCTTAGTAAAGTGTAGGAGTTTTCATATGTCCAGCCCCCCTTATATCACATGTGTGAAATACCACTTTGGCAATGTGTGAGTTTGTTCTCTAATGAGCATGTTGATAATTGTTACTTGCTCTTCATTTGTGTTCATCCTCCTTCCTCAAATGAGGTGTGTGGTGTGGTGATGAACACTGCAAATGTGTGTCAAAAACTGAGGCCCTTACATTCCTCCCCCCTTAAAAGAATCTCATCCCGAGATTATAAGGTGAAAATGTGAGAGAGGACGGTGGAAAATTACCGGATATGCGACGTGAAAAATTCGGGGTAGTTAGTGCGAAGGAATTCTTCGCTCTCCCATGTCGCTTCGTCCATGGAGTGATTACTCCATAGAACCTTGTAGAACCACAACGTACGGTTGCGTGTGGTTCGGGCCTTTTCATCAATAATCTGCACCGGTTCCTCCCGATAGGTGAGATCCGGTTGCAGTTCTTCAATATCCTCCAGTTGAATGGTAGTTGATAGCTTAAGACACATCCTCAGTTGGGAAATGTGGAAGACGTCGTGCACACCGGAAAGTGCTTCTGGTAATTTCAGCCGGTATGCTACTGATCCACATCTTTCGGTAATCTGAAATGGACCGATGAATCGGGGTGCCAACTTTCCCCTCACCCCAAATCTGTTTACGCCCTTCATTGGAGACACCCGTAGATATACGTGATCTCCAACTTCGAATTGTAATGGGCGCCTTCTCCGGTCCGCATATTGTTTCTGACGGGATTGAGCGGCTTTTAGGTTCGCTTGAATCAGTCGAACCTTTTCTTCCGCGTTGTTGACAAGGTCAATCCCGAAGGTAACCCTTTCGCCAGATTCACACCAATTCAGTGGTGTGCGGCATTTCCGCCCGTATAGCGCCTCGTAAGGTGCCATCTTGATGCTGGCTTGGTACCCATTATTGTACGAGAACTCGGCTAACGGCAAGTGATCATCCCAATTCTTGCCGTAGTTGATAGCGCAAGCTTGTAGCATGTCTTCTAAAATCTGATTTACCCGCTCGGTTTGTCCATCTGTCTGCGGGTGGTATGCTGAACTACGGATCAGCTTCGTCCCCAAGGCAGCGTGTAGCTGTTCCCAAAAATGGGACACAAATAAAGTGCCCCGATCCGATATGATAGTACGGGGTACGCCGTACAAGCATAGGATCCGTGAGATGTACAGTTCAGCGTACTTCTTGGCGTTGTAGTTGGTGTTGACCAGGATGAAATGGGCAACTTTGGTGAGCCGATCGACGATCACCCACACAGAATCATGTTTCTGCAAGGTGGTGGGTAAACCGACGATGAAGTCCATGCTCACATCCTCCCATTTCCAGGCAGGAATGCCCAGTGGTTGTAGCAGTCCCGGTTTCCGCATGTGGTCTGCCTTCACCCTTCGACATGTATCACACTCGGACATGTATTTTGCAGTCTCACGCTTCATCCGTGTCCACCAAAACTTGCTTCTGAGTTCTTGATACATTTTGTTGCTGCCGGGGTGAATAGAAAACTTTGATAAGTGAGCCTCATCAAAGATTTTCTTCCGTAGTTCCGGGTTACGGGGTACGACGATCCGGTCCTTGAACCATAGGACGCCGTCGCCGTCTTTCCGGAAACATTTCAGCTCCCCACTATCTACACGTCTCCGCAAATGTGACATGCCCTTGTCATTCTTCTGGGCTGCCGCTATCTCTTCACGGATGGTGGGGATCAAAGCTAGGTTGTAGAGAGCCCCGTGTGGAATCACATGTAATGGTGGTTCGCTCTCTTCCAACGGTGTGATGGTCAGATTGTTGACGTGTGACTTGCGGCTCAGCGCATCTGCCACTACGTTTGCCTTGCCTGGATGATAATGGATCTCTATCTCGTAATCCTTTATCAGTTCTAACCATCTTCGTTGCCTCATGTTCAGCTCCTTTTGAGTGAATATGTACTTGAGGCTTTTGTGGTCGGTATATAAATGTACGAGGTTACCGAGTACGTAGTGCCTCCACATTTTTAGTGCAAGTACCACGGCAGCGAGCTCCAAGTCGTGAGTTGGATAATTTTGCTCATGATTTCTAAGCTGCCGTGATCCATACGCGACCACTCTTCGGTCTTGCATCAGCACACATCCGAGCCCAATGCCGGATGCATCGCAGTACACATCGAACGATTTTGTTGTGTCTGGCTGCGCCAAAACTGGTGCTGATGTCAGGTGCTTGACTAAAGCCTTGAATGCTGCTTCACATGCTGGACTCCAAACATATTTGGTAGCCTTCTTCAGCAGCTCTGTCATTGGCTTGGCAATCTTCGAGAAGTTCGGGATGAACCTCCGATAATATCCCACGAGTCCGAGGAAACTCCGTACCTCGTGAACAGTTCTCGGGGATTTCCAATTCAGCACTTGAGTGATATTGCTCGGGTCCACAGCGATACCCTCCGCTGAGATGATATGCCCGAGGAAAGGTACTTGCGATATCCAAAACTCACATTTGCTGAATTTTGCGTGTAACTTGTGATACCGCAGCCGTTGCAACACTATACGCAGATGTTTCTTGTGATCTTCCTCCGACTTGGAATATACCAGGATGTCGTCGATGAAGACCACGACAAACTTGTCCAGCTCCGGCATGAATACCGAGTTCATTAAGTACATGAAGTGAGCTGGCGCATTGGTGAGGCTGAAGGACATGACCAGGTACTCATAAAGTCCATACCTCGTCGAGAAAGCCGTCTTCAGAATGTCCTCAGCCCTTATCTTAATCTGATGGTACCCGGATCTTAAATCCATCTTGGAAAAGATCTTTGCTTCGACCAACTGATCAAACAACATGTCGATCCGTGGCAACGGGTACTTGTTCTTGATGGTTAAGGCATTCAATGGACGATAGTCCACGCAAAGCCGCAACGTCTCATCCTTCATCTTGACAAATAATGCCGAACAGCCCCATGGCGAGGAGCTCGGCCTAATAAAACCCTTCTCCAGGAGGTCCGTGAGCTGAGTCTTCAGTTCAGCCAACTCCTTGGGCGCCATCTTGTACGGCCTTCGGGATATTGGCATGGTTCCCGGTGCAAGTTCAATCTTGAACTCCACCTCTCTATCGGGTGGCATCCCCGGCAAATAACCCGGGAATACATCAGGGAACTCTCGGACTACTGGAATATCTTCCAATCTGATAGTTGTGGCTTGATAAACACTTGGAAGTTTTATTTCTGGACTGTCCAGAAATAATGAGTGAGAACCGTGCACCTCTGAGTTTAAGTGCACGACTCGAAGGACGGTGTCTAAAACAGCGCCGTGGCGGGTTAACCACGACATCCCTAGGATGACATCGACCTTCTGTCCCTCTAAGATAATGAGAGACGTGGGGTACACTCTACCCGCTAAGCATAATGGTGCTTTGGAGACCATTACGCTTGCTGAAATCTTCCCACCCGGTGAACAAATTAAATATGGACTATCGGTGGGTAGTATTGGCAAACTGTGTTTAGCAATGAAAGCTTGGCTAATAAAATTATGCGTGGCGCCTGAATCAAACAGTACTATAGCGGGATGCTGGTGGAGTTGGAACATACCCGCAAGGATTGGCTCGCCCTCCGGCACGTCCTCAATGGCAAGTTGGTGGACAGTGCCGGGCCTAGGGTTTGCCCGCCGCGCATTAGTAGGGTTCCGGGGTTGATTCCTCCCCGGAAACTGTGGTGCCACTCCGCCGCCTTGCCTCTCCGGGCAACTGCTCGCGAAGTGTCCTGGACGACCACACTTGTAACATGTGGCCGCTGCTGGCGGAGTGCTCGGTGGACGAAAGCCCGGCATGCGTTGCTGAGGTGCAAACGCACGCGGCATCGCCCGCTGCTGCTGTTGTTGTTGCGGTGGTACTGGAAGTGCCGGCCTGAATGCCGGTGAAGAGTACGGCCGACTGCGGAACGGCATCGACCGCTGTGGTGGTTGCCAGCGTGGACCTGATGGTGGGCGATTCACCATCCGAAACTTCTGAGGACCGCCTCCTTCTCCGCTGCTCTGCGGCGCGCTTCGCTTCCTCTCCGCCGCCGCTAACTCCTTGCCGGAGTCCTCCTGAACAATCGCAGCATCAATGATGTCGTTGAGGCTGCCGCGATTGAACATCGCCAATTTGTCCTTCAGGAGCGGGTTAAGCCCCTGGTAAAAGTGGTCTCGCCGCTTCTCGTCTGTATCTGCGTGATACAACACGTAGAGCGCGAGATCGTTGAACGCTCTGGAGTATTCCAGCGCGTTCCGGCTCCCTTGCTGCAGGTGTAAGAACTCCTGCATCTTCCTCTTCATTAAACCTGGCGGTATATGATAGGCCCTGAAGGCCGTCCGGAACTCCGTCCAGGTCATCACTCGGTCGGTGGGCTGTGAAGCACAGAAGTTGGCCCACCACGCGCTCGTGGATCCATGGAGCTGCTGGACCGCGAACTGAGTCTTGCGCTGCTCGCTGAGCTGGAGCAGCCCGAACTTCATTTCTATGGCGCGGAGCCAGTTGTCCATGTCAAGTGGTTCATCCGCCCTTGAGAATACCGGGGGATGAGTTGCCAGGAAGTCGGAGTAGGAGCTCTGTTGACGCTCCTCACGGTCTTGACGTCTCTCTGGGCGAGACGTATTCGCAATAAGAGTCTGCAGCAACTCTGTGTGTTGCTGATGCGAGCCCGCCATTGCCGCGACGATGTCGGCCAATGTAACCGTTGGCAGTGGCGGTGGCGGTGTTTGCTATTGCTGTTGCTGTTGCTGCTGTTGCTGTTGTTGTCCCGAGGAGTCCTCGGGAGGTGGTTGGGAGGTCTCTCCCCCTTGACTGGTACCCCAACGTCAGGGTTGGCACGAGTACGCGTCATTCTGAAATTCAAAACAGCAGTAATTAGCACATGTCTTACTTAAAATTCCATAAGCAACAGTAGGTATTGAAGTGACACATGATTAATTTGCACAACATTCACATATATTGATAAAGCACAAACTTTATACAAGATACATTATTCTCGGATCTTCGAGAAGTCGTGCTCATGTCGTCACTACCTATACATACGCTACTGTCTACACGACATGTCACCGATTACAAAAGTTGGGTTACGCTACCCTGGCTGCCCTACATGGCAACTGTAACCCTCTACTCGGAGTAGAACTCGACCTCCTGTGGGTCGTCCTCCTCCGGTACTTCTGCTGGTGGCTCTGGATCTACCACCTCTTCTCCCATTCCGGGTTCTCCCATTGCTGGAAGACCCAAGACCACCGGTACGCCTAACACCGGGGGCACGAGGTCCTGCAAAGCATGCACCTCGTCCATAGCTTGGTTGTAGTCCTCTTCCCAGCCTTGTCCTTCCTCAATAGCGTCGTCCCGCTCTTGAGCAAGGTCCTCATTCTGCTGGGTTATGGTCTGCACCAGTTTTTGTAACGCCGCGATGTCGACACGGCTTTTTCTCTTCGCCTTCTTCAGACGATGCAACTGATTGTGCTGTTCATTCAGTCGCTTAATCGTCGGAAGGAGCACATTGCGGAGTGCGCTGTGAGCACTCTCAAAATGATCTCCACGGCTTGTACTCTCCTTGATCTTTGTGGCGAGATGCTCCGTATGAACAGCTTGGCTGTCCATCACGGCGTTTCCCGCCCTCATCTGGAGGCTGAGATTTGCCTCCGCGGGGTTGTACCTTGGGCAATTCAGGTCCGTTGCCTCCAGGTACCTCTCTTCCCACACCTGCTGAGCTCGTCCCTCCACCGGAATGAGTGCGTATGGAGTGCCCTCCATAGCCTGCACGTGTAGTTGGCAGAAACGTGACATAGTGTCACGGGCCGCCACTTGCCACATCCCTTCCGGTTGTCTTCCTCTCACCGTGACGGTGAATGGCACCCAACCGGGTGGCGTAGGTCCTGCAGGAACCTCGACATGGATCGTCCACGTCTTGTTCCCCTCTTCGCCTTCTTCCTTGGCAAAGTATTGCGGCATCTGGTTGTACCCGAAATATCGGAGCATTTGCCACAATGCTTCCGGGTAGCCGCTACGGTGAGAACAGTGGGACATCACCCACCTGTTCTCCAGTTGCTTATCTGCTGTCATCTGTAAAAATATATTTGAGAAATGTCAAATATTTATTTAAACAGTAAACCGCTGAGTTATAACATAAAACATGTCATTGAACCCATAAAATTTGGAAACATAGTTCAAATTTTAAACAAATTTGACTGCTGATCTGCTGTTCCCATGACAGCCCTGACCAGTTTCCATTTCAACCTGATGTAGGCCATGTTAAAGGCAAAACTAATTCTGGAGCTCAACATCAAAGTTAAAGCTAACTTCAATAGCTTTCCAGAAAGTATTTGCTTGGCCTAAGATCTGTACTGGTTCAAAAGTTAGGAGATATCAAAGTTAACAGAATTTCTGGAAACAATTGGACAGCACCTCCCTGCTTTAGGTACTGATTTGATCCAAGAATCCCAGTTAATTCTCTTCCTAATCTGACAAAACTTTCTGTTACAAAGTTGTAACCCATCTCATAAGCTTTCCAGAACTACCTCATTTTCTATTCTTGGATTTTTAAGCAGGAAGTTATGCTTAATGTACAGAGAGTTTATAGAGAGTCTTTGCTCTGCCCTGTTTTCTGGACAGTTTCAACTCTACTGCATTTTTCGATTGGTTAAGGGATGAAACACCTATGGACCTCAACAGAAAAGTTGTAAAGCTCTTCCAAAGCTTTCCAGAAATGTATCATACAACCCCAACCTCGAAAGAACTCAACCTCTAACCTCTGATTAACTTCAGCCTGGACTCAGCTGAAAACAGAGTGCTCTGTCCTTAACATCCTATGAGTTGAAAACTTGTTAACTTTGAATATCCTGTTCAAGGGAAGGAGTTACATCAAGTTTTACTACTTTGGATCAAAACTTTCAAGTTTTTTAAATAAATTTGTTCATTTAGTTGGGTGTGACGTCGATGCGTCACCAGATTATGTCGGTACTACGTCCTCACAAAGAAAAACCTATACCGGACTTAGCCGGCTTCGTTATTTCAGTGGCACTAAACGTCACTCGCACACGGATGCTACACGTCTACTGTTTCATGGTCAGGCTACCTGCAGAAACTCAAACAATCATCAGACTCGGCTGCACACCGAGCCCAGAATCCATACAGTTCGTACACCCGGCCGTCATCACTCGCCTGGATGTTCTCAAGCCAAACACGCCTTGAGTTACGTGTTCACGTTTCAGACCACGTGAAGGGGTCTCCCATGTTGCACCACGCACGCCAGGAACAGACATTGCTCGAATACCCCAAACGACATGAAGAGTCGTAGAGGATATCAAAGCGGGTCGGGTTACCTGCCACCCGTGGGGCTCCACCCTTCAGCTTGTGCGCACTGGTGGACAGCGCTTACGTGTACGCCCCAAGACATAAACGTCCTGAGATACACGATTTTCCGACATAACAAATAGGTCAATATGCCACTTTCTATATACTAATAACATCCTTATACGGGCTACTAACTCGTTCCTCACTGGATTTTTGTAAAAGAAGACCTTTGTACTGTGTTAAACCTCAAGCGAGCTCTGATACCACGCTGACACGACCCCAATGGTCCCGTCGAGCCAGGATCACGCTGAGGGGTGCTGCGTTGCACAGCACCGTATAACACACGTCAAAGGTACAAAGCGGAAGCGGAAATTTTATTACATAAACAAGTTTATGAACATGTTTACATCAAAATAAGTTCAGTCTACACTCGCGGGCGTAGACTAAGCATCAAGTGCACGTTCAGCCCTCGAACATGTCCTTGCTAGCACACACGCACACTAACTCTGCGGCGTGCACGACTCCCACTCGACGGGGTTCCCCTCCTGGGGTTCCGTCTCCTCTTCGGGAGTCCCTTCCTCATAGAACCCTGCAAAAGCTTCAAACACAAGCAGTGAGCACGAAGGCTCAGCAAGTCTGACCCGTCTCACCTAAACATGGAACTTCTACATGAGGGTAATGGGTTACATGAGGTAAAAATCAGTTGCAAGGACTCGCCTAATTAGTAGAACCTTACTTTCAAGTTTTAGCAGCAGGTTATGGAGAACCTTACGCTAAGGCACATGAGAGAGCCGCAATCAAACAAGAAACACATTTCTCTCATGTACTTTGCCCAAAGTTGAAAAGAACTTTAGTTAGCTCTAAGCTACAGCATATCATTAACAATCAATGTCCAGCTTTCAATCAGCAACATTTTAACATGTAACTAGCCTGTTCTTTCTACGTCACGGTACAGTGAACAAGTGGTACTCACTGACCGCGAGGGACGGCGATTATAATCGATTTACACCTGCAGGGTTACCCGAACAACCCGTCACGTACGCCAGTACTCGATGTTGCCTACAACAACCATCACGGACGCCGTACGCAACCACCTTTCGCCCGTCAGCCAAATATTGAACCGGTCCCATCGTCCCGAGCAAGAGGTCTCTGCACGCGCATCTCAGTGCCGCCAGCCGATTTACACCTCAAGCTCTCAACCTACCCTCTGAACGACGGGCAATGCCTCAATACCCAGCTACCCGAGTTACATCAGTTTCCTGGTTCCCATATAGCCGGTAGGTCTTCGGTACTGTTCTAGCTTGTTCAACAGGCCCGCACACGGCTCGGTCCTCAATCGACACAAGCGGAGCTACAGCACACAGGCCCCAAAGTCCTGCTGCCCTTACCCTCCGCTTGGTCTCATTTTCTTGCCATATGTTTCATGTGCTATCACTACCCGAGTCGAGTGCCTCTAGCCTATGCTCGCGAGTAGTTCCAACTACTCGACTTGTACCGAATCCTACTCTATCCTAGCAATGCAGTAGCTAACGGGGTTTGCAATCCTAAACCCAACCCATGGTTTTCTTGGCTATGCAGTTGGGTTTCCACACAAGACTCTAATGCAAAGGATAATAATACTCAAGTAAGTGCTCAAAACAATAAGAATTTGTAAAAACGGTTAATGCAAACCGGAGCTTGCCTTGCTGCTCTTGGTCGTAGGCTAGCTGCTCCTCCGGAGTTACGAAGTCTAGGACTTCGGGTTCCTCCTCGACCTTAGCGACTACATGATGGAAGGAATACATGTATCAATTTAAATGCATTTGTTTGAAGTTGTGAAGTCTATAATCCTTGCTAGACAGACCCAATGACTGTGAAACTTTTACTGGGGCTTGGCTACAACCAAAACAGAGATTTGGTCAAGTTTTAGTTGCAGTAAAGCTCATTTGAGCCCTCCACAATTAATTATGTCCTTGACCTTACTTGGAACTCTTAGGGTGTTCTAGGGATTTTCATGAAACAAACTATGACTTTCTGAAAACTAGATTTTCAGAGGGTCCTAATGGAGTTGGTCTCACTTAATTTGGAAGTTCCTAACTAAAGATATGAGCTAAACAATTTCAGAGAAAATTCTGAAAAAATGTTTCTGAACATTTTCTATTTTCTCTGGAACAGTTTCACTAATCACACCATTAGGTGGATCAAATGAGCTCCAATGGGTCTGAAATTTTTATGGTAGTTCAGGGATATTTTGTTGAACATCGCAGCAAAATTTCAGGATTTTCCTCCAAAGGATTCTCCAGTTAAAATTCCTAACAGTTTAAATTTTGAGGATTTAATTCTGGAGAATTAAGGAATTTCATGAAGTGAAACTTGATTTGCTGGAGAGTTCTCAGAGAGCTGAATCCAGCAAAATTTTGTTCACTCAATTTGGAGCTTTCTAGCCAAAGTTATAAGGATTTGAAGTTTGAACTGAAACTGAAATTCGGAAAAAGTTTAAACTCCGGCATGTGGGTCCCGCACACAGTGCGTCGTCTCCCTCCTCGCGCCAACTGCGCGGCGGCAGCGATCTCCGGCGACCCTCACCAGAACTGAGTTCTCGGCCACCCCCCGGCCCGAAACTCGCCGCCTGCCCCTTTACCGACCCTCTGGACCCGATGGTGGGGTCGCCGGCCGCCGGTGATCACCGCAAACCCGTGCGCACCGGTGACAGCACCTGCTAGGTTTCCGGTGAGGTCGGTCCTGCTCTCCCGTGCACCAACTCGACCGGGAATCGGTCGAAGAGCATCAGTAGAGCGTGGGAAACACGAACCCGGGCTGGGTGGAATCTAGGAATACCGGCAACTATGCTCTCGACGGTGAGCCGAGGATAGGTAACGCGTAGCCGATAAAGACTACAAACCTCATGTGTAAGAAAATCAATTTTTGACGAGTTATTTGATAGAAAAATAAATTTTTGACGAGTTATTTAACGGAAACCTCCCTGTTCAATAATATTGAAGGCTAACCCTTTGGATTTTTCTCAAAAATTTTGATATTTTTTAGAACCTTCCAAAAAATAAGTATGGATAGGTAACGCGTAGCCGATAAAGAATACAAACCTCATGTGTAAGAAAATCAATTTTTGACGAGTTATTTGATAGAAAAATAAATTTTTGATGAGTTATTTGACGGAAACCTCCCTTTTCGGAAATATTGAAGACTAACCCCTTTGGATTTTCTCAAAAATTTTCAACGCGTGTACCATTGCGGCTAGCTCTAGGTCATGTGTAGGATAGTTCTTCTCGTGCTTCCGGAGCTGCCGGGATGCATAAGCCACGACATGCCCTTCTTGCATGAGAACACATCCCAACCCGTTTCTAGAGGCATCGCAGTACACCGTAAAGTACTTCTGCATATCTGGCATAACTAGCACTGGGGCTGTTGTCAACCTTTTCTTTAACTCCTGAAAACTCGTCTCGCACTGCGGCGTCCATGTGAATGTGACTCCCTTCTCCAACAGTTTGGTGAGGGGCCTTGAGATCTTAGAGAATCCCTCAATAAACCGTCGATAGTATCCTGCCAATCCCAAGAAGCTTCGAACTTCCCCGACATTTTCAGGGGTCTTCCACTTCTGTATATCCTCGATTTTGGCGGGATCCACGGAGATTCCTCCCTTCGAGATGATATGTCCTAAGAAGGGAACTCTCTTCAGCCAAAACTCACACTTGCTCAACTTGGCATATAGTTGGTGTTCTCGCAGCCTCTGCAACACCAACCCTAGATGTTTCTCATGTTCCTCTTCATCTTTGGAGAAAACGAGAATGTCATCTATGAAAACCACCACAAATTTGTCCAGATATTCCATGAACACCTTGTTCATGAGATACATGAAGTATGCCGGGGCATTAGTTAGCCTGAAAGGCATGACAGTATATTCATGCAGTCCGTAGCGAGATACGAAAGCTGTCTTTGGAATATCGGCTTGCCTTATCTTAAGTTGGTGGTATCCCGACCTGAGATCAATTTTTGATAACACACAAGCTCCCCTCAACTGATCAAACAAGTCTTCAATGCGGGGTAATGGGTACTTGTTCTTGATGGTTACTTCGTTCAAGGCACGGTAGTCTATGCACAACCTTTGGGTTCCGTCCTTCTTGGGCACAAATATCACTGGAGCTCCCCATGGTGAGGAACTAGGACGAATATACCCCTTCTCCGTCAGTTCTCTCAAATGATCCTTGAGTTCTCCCAGCTGCTTGGAGTCCATCCGATAAGGTCTCTTGTATATCGGGGCTGTTCCAGGCACTAGCTCAATTGGAATTCCACTTCACGATCAGGAGGCATACCTGGCAACTCCTCCGGAAAAACATCTGGATATTCTCTGATGGTCCTGATCTCCTCCACTTTCACCTCCACTTGATTTAATTTAATGTCCCTCCTAGGCTCTTGTATTGTTATGAACTTTACTCTTGTGCCACTAGGGTGAGTTAGTTCCACCGTTCTGGTCGAACAATGGATGATTCGCTTATGTTTGGTCAACCAATCCATACCCAAGATAATATCTATCCCTTGTGAATCTATCACTATGAGGTTAGCAGTAAATACTACCCCATTAATGTCTAGGTTCACTTTGGGACACACTTGTCTTGTCCTTATTTCTCCACCTGGAGAGTTTACTGCTAGCATATGGTTCATTTGTGTTGTTGCTAGGTCATGCTTCTTAACAAACTCTTGGGCAATGAACGAGTGGGTAGCACCAGAATCAAACAACAGGGTTGCAATGTGTAAATTGGCAGGAAACTTACCAACTACCACGTCAGGTGCCTCTTGCACTTCGTCCAGGGTGACGTGGTTCACCCGTCCTCTCATTACATTCTGCTGTTGTGACTGCGCGGGCTTCTTCTTTGGGCACTTATGGGCGTAGTGCCCCACATCACCACAGTTAAAACATTGCACCCCAACCTTAGGTGCCTGGCCTTTGTTGTCTTGGGGTTGGTTTGGAGGTCCTTGTACTGCTGGTCGAGGTGGATATGCGGGGCGAGGCTGCTATACAAACTGATGTTGTGGCTGTGCTGGTGCTGCCGGAGGCCTGTAGTTCGGGTTGTACCCTCTTGGTGCTGAGTAGGGCACCGCAGCACGGTTCGTCTTCCCTGCGGGTTGCTGCATCAGACGTGGGCGGGTGTTGCTCCCTGAGGCTTGGTGTGACCACCCGGCCTTCCTCTTGTTCTCATTTTCCAAGGCCTTCAGCTTCCTTTCTACCACAAATGCTCTGTCCACCATCTTTTGGAAGCTTTCATACTCGTTGGAGGACATTGCACACTGCATTTCTGCGGTAAGTCCTTCCACGAAACAATCCCGTTTCTGCTCATCAGTCTCTATGTCCCGTGGGGCATAACGGGAGAGTTGAGTAAATTTAGTGAGGTATTCACTCACAGTCATGTTTCCTTTCTGCAGCCCCAAGAACTCCTTCCTCTTGTTTTTGAGTTCTCCCCTTGGTATGTAATGGTTGCGGAAGCTACGCTTGAACTCTTCCCAAGTGATGTTCTCAGGGTCATGATGGGCGGCCACGTAAGCGGTCCACCAATCAGCAGCAGGTCCATGCAATTGATGAGAGGCAAACAGCACCCTCTCATACCCTTGGCACCGTATGATCCTCATCTTGCTCTCAGTGGTCTTTAGCCAGTCATCTGCCTCCAGAGGTTCAGCAGCACTTGCAAACTTCGGAGGTTGAGTTCCTAGAAACTCACTCAACCTTGGTTGGCGTGGTGCAGCTTGTGGAGGTGGGACTTGATGCAAGTTGGCCACCACTTGAGTCAGGTTCTGGATGAGCTGATTTTGATTTTCAAGCATTTGGTGGATGGGATCAACTCCCTCACGGCGTCCACCCCTGTCTTGGCTCCCAGAAAGATGAGGGTTGCAGGCCTCATCGTTGTTGTTGGCGGGGTTGGCAGCGCAACCCTTTCCTCTTCCGGCCATCTAGCATGATCAACCAAATGTTAATTTAAAGCATTATGTATTATCTTACTACATTCACTTGTTTTTACTTTGAAGTGTTGAGGCTTTGTTATATTTTCTGAGGGTTCATGTCTCACACAAAAATAAATGTACTATTATTTCATGTGGGTTCACACACCAAAGCAAAACAATCTGAAGACGAGGCTGTGGACAATTGCTCATGGCTTCCACAACTCACGTCACACACCAAGCATTAACACACCATTAACTAAGATAACGACTCGACTACTCGACATCCTGCTAAACTAAGGGAAGGACTCTACACTACTCGTATCACTGAGCTGGCTTCTCGGGATCTTCCAAATTATTGCAGCTGCCTTCTGACTTCGCTTTGGGGGGGGGACTGCTGGTGGAGAAGTGCGATGACGCCTGATCGCCCGGCGATCTGGGGAGTCAGGAGTCCATGTATCATTCACGGTGACACACAGTTCATTCCCATCTCCTCTTTCTCTCGCCCTCAAGTAGGCTCGAAGCAACACCTCGGTTTCCTTCAGGGTGTCCCGAACATCCTGAAGCTCCTGCTGACACTCCTGCAGTCGAGTGCGGAGCATAGTAGCATCCTCCAAGAACAAGTCCATGTGCTCATGGGAAGTCCCTTGCTGCACTGGCGGGTACTTATACTCCGTCGTACCACTCTCGTGCTAGAGGACATACATGTACTCAGTTCTGTCCAGGTGTCGATGATAGATGTGACTCTGGCAGGTGATGGCCTCCCAGGTAACATCCTTCTCCGCATCGACCTGTGTCGCTCGACAAGCTGGAGAGTGGTGGATCTTGAGCAGCTGATTTTCGTGGATAATCCTCATCTCTGAACTCCATTCTTCCCTCTTCTCACGGATGGTCCTGGTGGAGCTATAGTGTATGATTAGCTTGCCCGTATTGCCGGCGGCTTGGAGCATACGTCGAAGACGGCGCAACAAGCCTCCTACTGCCAATCCATAGGAAAGGTACGTCACCGGACGACTCTCCTCTCTTTGGGCAAGGGCAACTACGGGAACTCTCCCTCCTGTGGACTTACGAGCGGTGCGAATCATGCGAACCATCTAAAACAGAAAGCATTTAAACTTAGGTTAGATAAACTTTTAAACAAAAATCCTATTTTGAATGAAAGTTGGGGTAAGATAAAGAAAGTGACTCCATTAAATAACACTTTTCAACACACACCTTGTAAAATAGTTTTTAAGAAAATAGGGCCCTTAAATACGTCCATTTCTACCTAGGTCCACGTTCCTACGGGCAACCTTGGCTCTGATACCACTTCTGTCACACCCGGTTTTTCCGAAGAACAACCAAGTGAATATCACATGTATGCCAGGATCATTTTCTCATACATGTGATGACAAATAGTGAAGCATCATTTATTACAAGCCAGGTGTCGAATATAAATAAGTCCTACATAGCAAATGTCTCGATGGACAATAATAAGTTCCTCACAAGTAAATAAACTAGCAGCGGATTAATTATTCTCGTGGGCTCCGTCACAGGCGTTGCCCGGGGGACTCCATGAACCTAGAAACCTTCTTCGGGTCCAAAGTCTTGATCATTATACACCACCTCATTATCTTGACCTGAGCAGCAATATAAACCAACAAATATGCAAGGTTGAGTACCGATGGTACTCAGCAAGTGTGGGAAAGTTATGTCATGCATGGCTAGAGCAAGGAGAGGTTGAACTCATGGTTAAAGCACTACGCAATTAATACCTATCACCTTAGCTTATTAAGCACCTACATTACTACACAGGTGAAATGATCCCAAACTTCCATCCCATCATCATAATCAAATAACCATAACATCATTTCCAATGTCAAGCTCCCCGCTTAACATCTTTAACTTCCAAAACCATCACTCCTCTAATCATGAATAAGTCCAAGCCGCTCTTGACCGTGAGCACGGCTGTCATGACAGTTTTGACTCTGCAGAGTTTGCACCACCGTACCCACATGTAATGATTTCATCCCCCGTTGCCGAGTGGACTAAAAGAACCTCCACTACGAACCACATTCACACTTCCCAGGTGTGTAGCCAGGAGATCACTATGAAGCCTTCACAAAGGGATTCCCGACGAGCGTGGGCCCACTGAAGTTTCACCCCTAACAGCATACAAGAGGCTCCAACCCCGCTGCAGTGGCCCCCTCTTGAGCCTTGCGGTTCATATGGTAGTCCAGCTGACACCTATTCCCCGCACCATCCAACACATCCATACTATGCCGGGGATACACCTAATTAATTGGCCAAGCTGCCCCATCTCCAGCATGTGGTTGGCACGGTAAAGCCAGGTTACATGCTCCATGAACCGGTCCTTAGGATCCAGGCAAGTACTAAACACAAACCCGAGTCTCGTGCAACCAGCACCAACCAAAACATCCAACTTGCCTTGATCCCTACCTCTACATAACTCACAATATCTCATTCAAGAGTATGGTAAAATAAACTGATGATCTCATATCCCAAATATCCCATTCTAAGCATGGCTAAGCATATGCATAATAATAAATGACATGATAAAATGAATCCCAACCCAAGCTACAAGGAAACAAGGTAATGCAATTCTAGGGAAACATCCTAGCATGAGTTTCATATTTTCAATTGACAATGCAAATAATTCTATCTACACATCCTAGTATAGGATCAAAGTGGTCAAGGACACTTGCCAACTTCCTGCTGCTCTTGGAATGGGTAGTCCTGATCTTGGAAAGGAAGAACTTGCTCTGGAGCAGGTTCTACTCATACCATCCCACATAGCAAAAAAAAACAACAAGTCATAAGACATAGTTCACACTTCCACTTCATACAAACCACACATTCACATTTATGAAAGCCATTCTCATTTCCATGTGTTGTGGTTACTCTATGTGTGTTGATTTTGGCTTACATGCACTTTTAAACATGTACATATGATTTCTATTTTTGTATTCATATTCATGTTGGCATACTATATATGAATTTCTAATTTAAATAAATCCCTTATATTTAATTGATACACATTTTAGCTACCAAGTATGCATGAAAGGTATTTTCCTACTTCATATGTGTCTTCAAACCTTCTACCAACCCTAAACTGAATTCTTTGGATTTTGGAAACTTCATTTATCATTTCTAGTTATTTATACCTAGCTTGCTATATTTTCAGATTTATTTCCTATGCCTAAATGTGCACTTTATTATGAAAATAGTAAGACACCTCATCTAAACAGAATAGGTTTTGGGTCTAAAATATTAAATAATATATTTTTGAACTTCTCTTCTGATGTGAACTATTTTACATTTATTTTACTAATTTTCAGAATTATTCTCTACTTAAAAATGTGTCCTTATTACTAATAAATGTGAATAATCAATTAAACAGATTCATTTCAGCCAAAAATATATTTTTATCTCACTCCAAAGTTTTCCAAATACTAGGAAAGTTTTTAATTTGAATTTACAATGTGTTTGTCCCATCTTTTAAATTTTAAATACTAAACATATATTCAAATTCCTAAATTTAATATCACGTAGGGTTAAAAAGATAAACTCACCCCACTACAGGGCCTATTATATTATTTTAAGAATTTCCAGGGGTCTAACTACACATAACAGAGGGGTTTTTCCTAATTTTTATTAAGTCCAGGGGCTAAAACTAATTTTTAAATGAATTTACATGATTTTCTGAAGTTCCAAGGGCTAGATCAGAAGTTTCCGGGGCTAGCTCTTATTTTCCGAGAACCCCAGGGGGTAGCACGTAAGAATCCCGGCCTTTATAACGCGGGGCTGACGTGGACCGTCCGATTTAAAACAGATGGCTGAGATTATAACATCGAACCGGTACGCGGGGATTTAAATTCTACCGTGCGATTTAAAATAGACGGCGCACAAGTGGCCACGTCGCTCTGATCGAACGCGGCGGCGCTGCCCGGCGGCGCACGGCGGCGGGAGGCGGCGATCTCGCCGGAGAGTTTCGGATCTTCGTCAATTCTTCCTAGAACTGTGATTTTATGGCATAGATCGGTAGAGGGGAGGTCGGGGATCTCACCTCGGGGGTTTTCTTGAGCTCGGAGGTCCTGGAAAGCGATCGGTGACGAGGTCCGAGGTGAATTCACGGTGAGGCTCGTCGGCGCTGTGTTTGAACCGCAAACCACCGAGTTTTCTGCACCTGCGAGGTTCCCCGGAGGCGGTGGATCAAGACCAGCGAGTTAGATCAGAATTTCCGAGCGAAGATCGAGCAGAATTCGCCGGAGAAGCTCGGGTTCTCACCGGAGAGAAAAACGGCGGATCGTGGGGAAAAACGGGACGATGCCGGGGTTTTTATAGACGGGGGAGGGCGGCGTGTTAGTTTAGATCGAGTTGGAGTCCTCCGAAACCAGAATTCGGGCGGAAATCCGGTCGGTTAAAATCGCGTGCGCGTGGGGAAACAGTCCCGGGTTCGGACGAGCGGGAGCTCGGGGATGACAGGTGGGTCCCGCCTGTCTGCGAGAGGGGCGTGGGCGCGCGGCTGCGGGCTGGTGCGGGGGCTGGGTGGGCCGGCTGGTGGGTTTCGGCCCACTGGCCGGGAAGGTTTATTTTTTTCTTTTTCTTTTTCATTTCTGTTTTGAGTTTAATTTGAATTCCAGTTTGAATTTGAATTTTTGCAACACATGCAATACGTCCAAAAAATTTTAAATTCCCCTCTTAACAGGATTTTGGGGTGTTACAAATGCCATCTTTCACTGACCAAGAGTTGAGCTCCTTTGGGTTTGGTAGTGGTTCAGCTGCTAACCCTCTACATGGTCAAGATGATGAAGATCAAGGTGAAGAGGAAGATGAAGATAGGACTGAGAGTGAAAGTGGGAACGGCGATGAGTGATTCCACTCGATTTTTCCCTTTTTTGGTGTCTTGATGCCAAAGGGGGAGAGACTGAGACTAGAATAGCTATCTAGGATAAGTTATTAAGGACTTGTGATCAAGGACTTGTACTTATTTTTAAAACTATTGTAATTTGACAATTCACCTTATGTGTGATGCTTCATAGTATTGTGATGCTTACATCTATGGTTGTTATCTTTTATCCTCGTTCATCACATTTTTGTTGATCACACATTTGTTAGGCACCCCACCATAAGGTGTGCGTATATGAGAGAAGTTTTTCTTGTTAGCTATTCATTATTCTCATATATGCACACTTTATGAAAAATCAATTTTTTCTTCTTAATTGTGATATCTCAAATGGTTGTCATCAATCACCAAAAAGGGGGAGATTGAAAGTGCATCTAGGGTATTCCTTGTGGGTTTTGGAGAATTGATGACAAGCATATGAGATCCTAATGAAATTATTGAGATGATTGCAGGACAAACAAAGTGAACTAGCTCGGTGCACACAAAAAGGTGAAAAATAGAGTGGTGTCCGAAAAGGAAGACTTTAATGGAATTTAGAAGAGCAAAGTAGATTTAAATGTATAGGGTGTGTGTGAGAGACACATCCCAAGAGCTCATGACCTTGCGTAAGGGTATGGGGTTTAAAAATCAACTAAAATCCACTAGACACCAGACTAGTCCATTCATGGACCGGACTAGTCCGTTTAACTTTCTGGAAGTCGCAGACATAGTGCACCGGACTAGTCCGCCTTGTGAACTGGACTAGTCCGGTCAGCTTACTGGAATGCACCGGACAAGTCCGGTTTTAGACCGGACTAGTCCGCTCATGTTTCTGTTGTCCTCTTTAGAGGACTGCGGACTAGTCCGTCCATGGGACAGGACTAGTCCGCTAAACTTTCTGGAACCCCACTTCACATAGCACCGGACAAGTCCGGTTTTAGACCGGACTAGTTCGCTTAGCCCACTGGAAGTAGACCGGACAAGTCCGAACATACACCGGACTAGTCCGGTATTAGGTTTTACAACGGTAACTTTTTTGGAAACCATATAGATTGGTGATCCACGGCCTTCCAACAAAAATACACGACTCATACTGCTAGAAACTAAAACCCTAGCGCCGCCACCTGTCCCAAGAGCACAAAAACACACCCCCCCACACATCTAAGGTGCGAGAAAGGTGAAAATCAATAAAACACTTGGATTTGGGATTGGGAGATCATCGTTCGTTCGTTGTGAGCTCTTGGGGTTTGATCTCTCTAAACTCATATTCTGCATTGTAATCTTTTTGAGTGTATTTGATCGCTTTTTCATTGTAATTCTCGTGGGAGCCCTCAACGTGTGAGGTTGCCCCACAAACTCGGTGATTACCCGTGCTAGTGGAGTCAAGTCGGCCTTGTGTGGTGACTTGAAGAGGGAAAGGGTTAGAGACCCGACTCTGTGTGAGCTTTCTCAACGAGGACGTAGATCTCTTGGTCAGATCGAACCTCGGTAAAATTTGTGTCTCGCGTGCCTCTTTATTTTTGTTGATTAGAACATCTAGTTGCTAAACTTCATAATTTGAATTGCTAAGTTTCATTCACAGGCATAATCACACCTCACATTGTAAACTCAAAATAAAATAAATGTTGTTCTTATTTCCGCTGCTAAACAAGTTAATTTTCCTGAACAACACTTAATACAATCTACACACTTCAGGCACACCGGACTAGTCCGCTCACACAACCGGACTAGTCCGGTCAAGCAAGTTTTTGACAACTACATTAAGTGTGCAGGAAACTCTGTAAGGCCTATTCACCCCCCCTCTAGGCCACATTCAATAACTCTGATCCAAAGTTCAGCCTTCATTTGGAATTTCCAATTCTAAACAGAAACTTTTCAGAATTTCATATAAACTTCAAAAATTCTGTTTCTCCCTGTAGGTAGCTCGAAAAATTGTGAACCAAATTATGTTAGAACCAGGGAGACCTGCTCTAATTAGATCTTCCACTATTAGCCATGTCAAAACGTCTGGATTGGGATCAAAATTCAGAGAAGCCTTGTACTCGTGGGAATTTTGGAGACCACAAGCTTCCATGAAACTTCTCCAAATTTTGCTCAAATCATCCTTATAGAGTATAGTGTCCACTGGAAAAATCCCAAGGTTAATTAAGGAACCTAAATAGCAGTAGATATGAATAGAAGTTTTATTCTTATAAATCATTAGCAATTATACATTTATTATGTTGCATATCATATAGTAACCGAAGTTGAAGACATGCCAGAGCCGTTGGAAGTCCTCCCACCAGACGCTAACTTTCCTTTTGACTCGCAATAAGGCAAGCCCCGGTTTGCATTTAACAAGTTTTATCAAGTTTTGCTTTATACTCACTTAGCTTGAAGTATGTATGTGCATTAGGTGTAGGATGATTGACACTCCACATGCATAACCAAATTATTCAAAAGGGAGTGAGGGTAGTGTCTAAGTCCTTGAGTAGATCATGCTTTGGTTAATATTTATAGACTTCGGTACAAGTCAAGTAGTTGGGATCTACTCGCGAGTATAGGGTTCGTTACACACGGGATTGGTTCGAGATGTGAAACAACTTTAGCAAGAAAATGAGACTAGGCAGGGGTTAGGACGCAGCAAGAGGAAGTCTTGTGTGCGTAGCCCAGTCTGTGTCAATTGAGGACCGATCTGTGTGCGGCCCACGCTGATCAAGTTTGAATGTACCGAAGGCATATCGGATATATGGGGTCCGATAAACTGATTTAACCTATTCCTCCGGGTGTTGAGGCATAACACACTGATTTATAGGTGTAGGTTGAGGGAAGCAAGGTGGAAACTGATCTGTGTGCGGCCCACGCTGATCAAGTTTGAATGTACCGAAGGCATATCGGATATATGGGGTCCGATAAACTGATTTAACCTATTCCTCCGGGTGTTGAGGCATAACACACTGATTTATAGGTGTAGGTTGAGGGAAGCAAGGTGGAAATACGCTAACGGGCATAGAGAGATGCTCCGTGTAGGGAACCTCCTGTCCGTTTGGGTGCAACCGGTTTGATGTTTGGGCTGTTTGGTGAAAGGTTGTTCCGTACGACATTGAGTGAGCATGCTGTGCAGCTCATCAGATGGGCAGATGTGACGTGCTATTCGGGTATCCCTGCAGGTGTATACCGAGTCAATTTGCCGTCCCTCGCGGTAATGAGTACCACTTGGTCACTGATTCGTGATGTAGGTTAAAAATATGGAATGTTGTGATTCAATACTGTTGATACGAATAACTTGTATTGCTACATGTGTGCCACCAAATATTGCTCATTAAATTTCAGATTTGTGAACCCTTAACTTGTGGCTAGAAGATGAATTAAGGATGAATTTGTAGGCGTGTCCTTTTGCTACAAACTTTCAGCCTATATTCAATTATGACTTGCATGTAGTGTTTCATGTGTAGGAGAGTCGGTTAAGACTTGCTGAGCCATTGTGGTCACGGTTGCTGCTATGAGTGTCTGCAGGTGAGGAGTACCTCACGGACTCGAAGCACGAGTTCATCGGCGAGGGCTACCCTCGCCGCGCTGAGGCTTAGTGGAGCTAGTGTAGGTTGTCCGTAGGACCGGACAACCAACTTTGGCTAGTTAGGTGTTGGCGTGAGTTGTACAAATACTTTCTGCTGCAGTAGACTCTGTACAGTAGTTGTAACTGAAGATTGTATTACTTTTGTACAAATTCTGCATGTTTTCAATGTAATACTATTTTACCTTAGCGTGTGTGCTGTCGGGTGTCGCATCGTGCGGCACCACCCTCTGTGATCCTGGAGAGTACGGATTTTGGTCCGTCGCAGGCTGGTATCAGAGCTGCTTAGGGGATAGCACACTAAATAAGGATAGTATTACGGGGAAACTTAGGATTACGGTGAGGAATTGCTAGTATGCCCAAAAAAGGACTATATTAGTATAGTTACTTAAAGTGGCATGACTAACCTACTTGTTATAATTCTGAATTTTTATTTTGTAACGGCGCACCGCCAACCAGGTAAGAGGTAAGGGACGCCACCGGAAGCAGATCAATTTTGGTTAGCTCCCCTGACGAATAAAGTGGTTTAGGGTATAGGTCACACAGCTTGGGGTTCTTGAGTTCATATGAAACGCTGGTCCCTGGCGTGCTTTAGGCAAGAAAGTGGAAACCCCATCGTGTGCTCGGTAACGCGATAGTGTGTTCTACTGGAAACAGCCTAGGAGGACATACGCAGCACTTGCCATCGGCGTGCCCTGCAGAGCAGTAGGTGGTATCCGTTGGGTTGATAAAATTTCCAACCGTGACGACCTGTTCGCACTCTACTCAGGTTCCTCATCGTGTGGTGCAAAAACACGACCATGTACCTTGAGATGTGGCTTCATTCAAGGACGATCGTATGGCAATGATACGGGCGTATATATTTACTTTCAAATATGGACCTGCCTGAAATGACAAAAAAACCTTTGAGTGAATCATTATTGAGTGTTCTTCTGCAGGTACTAGCCACGTACGTATCCCATGTAGTACACGTTTGCGAGAGACCGTTTTAGTGCCACGGTTGAGTCGTATATGCCGGTATAATCCAGTTACGATTTCCATTTGGTGAGGAACATAGTACCAACATGTAATAATCATGATTGCATTAAAAACAATGTTTAAAAGGAACTAAGATAACCAAGTTTACTCTTTAGGATGCTGGTTTTGAAGAGAAATTCCAAAAACTTAGTAGTTCAGCCCAAGGGACTGGAAAAACAGAGTGCTCTGTTTTGGCAGCAAGTTTGCTGAACTTTAACAGAGCATAACTCACAGGTTACTTAGCCAATGGAGGTGTGGGATATAGTTCCAGAAATAGGTTTAAGTGCCCTACAACTTTGTTATCGACTTCCAGAACAGAATCACACATCAAACTGGTTGAAATTCCAGATGATTGTAAACTGTCCAGAACCAGGACAGATTTGAAACACTCTCTGGACTGTTCTTTTTTTCAAGCATAACTCTCTGTAGAGAAATCTAAATTAATCATAGGATACATTTTTTGAAAGGTTGGGAGATGTGTTACATCTTTGTAATTCAAAGTTTTTGCAGTTACAGCACAGAATTCAGTGGAATTTTGAGTTGAAAACAGCAACTTTCAGAGGAGGTGCTGTTGAAATTCCTCCAGAAATTCTGTGACTTTGAATTATCACAACTTTTTAACCAGAGATGATATGGGGGAAAATAAATACTTGTTGGAAATATACTGAAGTTAACTTTAACTTTGGGATGAAACTTGAGTCATGAAAATGCCAAGTACCAGGTCAAAATCTGGGATAAGTAGAAACTGGTCATTCTGGGCAGAGGAATGAACAGCTGGACTCATTTGAAGGACTGTTGTACCTATTGGGGTTTTATTACAACCAATGGGGTAGGACACACTCATGAGTTGTTATCTTCAACTAGTGAAAGAATTGAGTATATTACCTACTCAAGTTCTTTTTGCTAGAGACCATGTTTGTGTCGTATTGAAGATAAATGGTAATATATGTGATGACAAAGCGATATAACTTCTCGTAGTGACCAAATCTAGTAGAGATGAACTTCCGAAGAGGAAGTCCGTCAATTTGGATCTCACAAATTTGTATTTGCTCTGGTAATGGTGTAGCTTGCGCAAAGTTATTACATTGTCTATGTACGAGACGTCTAGCATGTTTACTGTCATTATGTTATTGTCGTTATGGTTGCAGATGGTTCGTACCCGGACCATGCACGAGGTCGGGGGCTTGAGTCAGCAAGGGGGTGATGACTCCTAGCCACCTGCCTACGACAACACCCCGCAGCAACAACCACCACCGCCGCCTCCGCTTACACTAGCGGATGTGATCTCGACGCTGGTGGGCTTTCATGAGGAGCAGACCGACCTGCTCCGCACGATTGTGCAAAATACATCCCAGGCGGGGACGTGTCAAGAGAGGGGGCCTCGTGAGCCCCACATCACTACATACTCGGATTTCATGAGTACGCATTCTCCGGTTTTCACCGAAGCGGCGGAACCACTGGAGGCCGACAACTCGCTGCGGACGATCGAGTTCAAGTTCGGGCTGCTCCAATGCACGGAATGGCAGAAGACTCTCTTCGCGGCACAGCAGCTTCACGGTGCCACCAGTGCTTGGTGGGCGAACTATCTTGCCTCACTACCTGCTGGCCACGCCGTGGAATGGGCAGAATTCCCGGAGGCGTTCCGCGCCTAACACATACCTCCCGGAATGATGAATAGGAAGTTCCAAGAATTCTTGGAGCTGAAGAAAGGTGGGAGGAGTGCCCATGACTACTCCCGCGTGTTCAACCATCTGGCGCAGTATGTGTCAGACCACATCTCCACCGAGGAGAGGAAGCGCGAGCAGTTCTATCGGGGTTTAAATCCTGAGATGAAGACTCACCTCGCGCAATGCAATCGTGGCACCTTCAACGACCTCGTCAATGCCACAATTCTTCAAGAGGATGCTCAACGGGAATTTGCAGCTGAGCAGAGGAAGCACAGCACTCCATCGAGCAGCGAGGGTGGAGCTCCTCAAAGATACCGAATGGTGTATCGGACACCATCCGGTCAGCAGTGGCATCCTCCGGCACGACCTCAACAGTTTGGGGGTCGTCCTTATCAGGCACCCCGATTCCGACCGCCGATGCCACCACCGCGACCGCAACAGCAGCAGATTGTACCCCTGTGTAAGGATCGAAACGCCCAAGAGGGGAGGTGAATTGGGCTTTTTCAAATTTTAGAGCAATTTAAAACTTAATGGTTGAAGCCCAATTCCCTATGCGAACTAACTACGCAAGCAAGAGTATTAAGTGCGGAATAGTAAATGCGTAATAGTAAGAGGGTGAGGAAAGAAATGCAAACTCCCGCGGAGACTCGGAGACACGGTGATTTTTCCCGTGGTTCGGTAAGATCACAAAGATCTACCTACGTCCATGTTGTGGCACCCACCAAAGGGTATAGCCACTCCCAAGTCACCAAGACAAGGGAATCCACTATCTTTCTCCGTTCGCCGTCTCCGGCAAGGTGGAGCTCAAGCCTTGTACAATGGTGATCCTCCGGGCTTCCACAAACGCCTTGGTAAGCTCCGGAGCGATCTCTTCTTTCTCCAACTTTTACAAGGTGAGAGAAGTCACCAAGACACTCTCTCTCACTAGCCTAGAGATTCCAATCACCAAGAATGGACGCACACAAGCTTCTCTCTAGCTAGATCTAGCCTATAGTTGGAGTACAAGAGGTTTTGAGGTGTGGAAGTGGTAGCTCTTGGTCTTGAATGCTTGAGGATGTGTAGTGAGGCTCTGGTGATCAAGACTTGACGAAAAGGCCGGTTGGAGGGGTATTTATAGCCAGCCCACACGAGATAGCCGTTGTAAAAGTAGGCAGACTTTTTCTGTGAACATCGGATCATCCGATGCACCCCTTTATTTGAGCATCGGTCGAATTCCAAATTAGCTTATGTCATGTGTCAGATGTGACCGTTGGATATAACCGTTGGATCTGACTATTTAATCGACCGATGTTACTTCAACTTCATCATCGGATGATCCGGTGAGTTGATCTTCAGAATTGGTTCAGAAATAATGTCTCTGTTGAAATTGACCGATGTACACTTACTTCATCATCGGATGATCCGGTGTGTACTTCTTCAGAATAACTCAGAAATCATCCTTCTGTTGAAATCAACCGATGTGCCACTTCCTTCACATCGGATGATCCGGTGTGTACTGGGTTCTGAGGTCTTCTTCTTCTGCCAACTCAAACTCGACCGATGTAGTCATTTTGCAAGACATCGGATGATCCGGTGAGTGCAACTTGTTTACTTCGAGTTGTTTGAGTTGATCTTTTGGAATCTTCTTGAGTGACCTCTTTGACACTTGTTTGAAATGATATTTTGATGAAGTGTAAGCTTCTTGTGTTGCCAATTTTGATAGAATAGAGTCGTTGTATGAGTTCTTCATTTAGTCTTCATGAGTATCGAATAACCTCTTAGAATAGATCGTTGAGGGGTCTCCATTTGTATCCAATGAGCAGTAGATGGTGTGAATAGATAGTTCATTAACGTTTGATGTGATATACGTGAAACCTCGCATCCACAAACTCATTAGTAATAACGAACGGTTGTCATTAATCACCGAAACCATACCTCACAGGGGCCTAGATGCTTTCAATCTCCCCCTTTTTGGTGATTGATGACAACACAACGAGTAGAGCTTAGAATTAATGGAATTAAAACGCAATGCTCAAAAAAGAAATATAACAAGTACAAATTGCAACACAAGTGGCTCGAAGGCTCAAATAATAAACAATAAAGCGCAAGAGCACAAAGTAGCACCCGGAGTACAATAATAGCAAATAATAATAACAGGCAATCTCAAATAGATAACAATAAGTAGCAAAAGGATAGACACTCCCCCTAAAACCAAGAACTCCCCCTAGAACTGAGCTGACCCTCCCCCTGACTCTAACTCTTCTCCCCCTTTGGCATCAAGACACCAAAAAGGGAAGTCGAGTGCCTACGACTCAGGCGCGCTCCTGGCGATGGTGAAGAGGTCGGCGTCGACGGTGCTGTCGCCGGAGCTGCTGGAGGTGGAGAGCGCTGGCGCTGGAGCTGGAGCGGGGGGAGCTGGAGCTGGAGCTGCTGGGGGATCCGCTGAGACTGCTGGCGCCGGTGGAGAAGGTACTGCCAGAAGAGGTGAGGACTGGAACGACGGCGGCGGCAGTACTGGAGCTGGTGCCAGTGGGGGTGCACCTGGAGCCTGACTGAGTCCCGAGTGCTGAGGTGGAAGGGCGACTCCCGTCTGCTGGTAGAGGTTGGTGACCAACCCCAGGACGCCCAACAACATCTGCTGAGTCTGCTGCTGCTGGTCCAGAGTGTGTTCGTCATCTGGTCGATAAGGTTGGTGTACCTGTCGATGTCCTCTCGCCTCTGACGGGAGATCTCCAGCTGCATCTCCTGCTGCTGCCTCTGAAGCTGCTCCTGTCGAGCTGTCTGCTGCTCCTGCTGCTGAGCCATCCGCTGAAGTAAAGCAGTGAGCTCTGACGGCTGAGTCACCTGAGCCTCTGACACTGGAGGAGGTGTAGGTGGTGGAGCTGCTGAGCCTCCTGCCTCTGCGTCGTGCTGCCTCGGTGAAGGAGGAGCAGGAGGGAAGTACTCCTCGACACTGTCGCTGGTGTCGCTGTCCGACCATATATGCTGTAGGTCTCCTCCCTGAGCCTCTGCTTGTGCCAGCTCTGCGTCCTCCTGAGTCAGCTCTGCCCAGTCCTCCTCTGACAGTCTGGCTCGAACCTCACGCTCGACGGGACGGCCAAGGCGGCGGTCTCCCGGAGTGGGGACTCGGTAGTGGCTGAACCGGGTCACGTGCATCTCCGTCAGCTGAGAAACTCCTGGAGTGTCCTCTGGAACCAACTGGTGGAGAAGGTGACAGATCCAGTGACCGAAGACCAACTGTCGAAGCATCCCAACTCCGTCGGTGATCACGTCCTCCATCTCGCAGATCAGAATATCCACGATGTCGAACTCCATCCCGTTCATCACATAGAACAGGATGGTCTGCTGAAGGCTCGTGAAGCCCTCCAAGTAGCCAGACCTCGGTAGTAGGGTACGCCTGAGGACGTGGTGAACTGTCCGAGCTGCTGGGGTGAGAAGCGCTGGCACCCTCGGCTGGTCAGGAGTGAACGGCTGAGTGAACAGACCTCTGATCTCCTCGAAAGGCGGTGCCACTCCTCCAGTCAGTGGCCTCCTCGGCGGGTCTGCGTCTCCGTAGACTATCTGGTGCAGGCACGTAGTAGAGAGCTCCACACCAAGCAGTCTACCCAACAAGTCTCGAGACACGTCGTGGATCCGCCCCATGAACATGAAGTGAATCGAGCAACGGCCCTCAGAGACGTAGAGTGTCGCGTAGAACACCCTGACCCACTCCTCGACGTAGGCACTCCTCTGGTGCGAGAGCAAGTCCACAAGTCCTCTGTATCTCTCAAAGATAGGCCTGATCCCGTGTCCTGCTGCCACTGCAAGCTGATCCCAGTCGATGCTGTTATGCTGGAAGAGCTTGTGGCCCCGATGCCTGTAAGTCTCGTACAGGGACGCCTGTGTCAGGGTCCAGAAGCGGGAGTCAACTCGAGCGTCCCTAGGCCGCGGGAACCACTCCTCAGGCATCGCTAACCATCTGAGCTTCTTTAGTTGCCTTGCCTTCATCTTCCTGTAGTCGGTGAGTCTGACATCCTCGGCAACACGGACGGCTGTGTCCATCAGGTGGATGGCCCTTTGGGCCTCTCTGTCCTCGGCGCGGTCAGCCGCAGAGGGGCGCCGACTCGCCGTAGGATTCTGTCCACCCCCACGAGTCCTCGGGGTGCGCCGGCAGATGAGAGGTGGCACCTCAGTCTCCTCCTCGTCGGAGCCCTCGGGAGGCACCGGCTGGACCGGAGGCTGCTCCTGCCTCTGCCGGGACTCGCGGATCCGTAAGGAACCGCGATGGCCGCGCTCACGCTCCTCGGCGGCGCGAGCGGCCAACTCCGCACGACGAGCGTCCTTGGACATCTTGCGCTTCTTCGCGGCGGGCTCCTCAACAGCCTTGCCCTTTCCTTTGCGATCGCGACCCATCTTAGCGACGAACGGCGAAGCACGGCGAAACCCTAGCGGAGAGGGTGATGCGCGGTGGTGGAGGGGAGACGGCGAGGGAGGCGCGGCGGAGGAGGGAGCTGTGACGGCGTGGTGGAACGGCGGCGGCGCGCGCGGGAGAGGCGGCGGCGTGGGCACGGGCGGCGCCTAGGAGGCGGCGGCGGCGCCTGGGAGGCGGCGCGCGCGGGAGAGGCGGCGGCGCCTGGGAGGCGGCGGCGGCGACCGGAGGTGGCCGGAGGGCGCAAGGACGGCGGCGAGGGCGACGGGCGGGGGAGGTCGGGGAAGAAAAAACGAAAGGCGGCCGAACCGCTATTTAAGCCGTACGGGCAAACCCTAGCCGAGCACAAAACACCGGATGGACCGATGATCATCGGAGGATGCATCGGTCGAGTTCAACAGAGAGTTGTTCCAAAAACTCTCTTTGAACACCGGATGAGCCGACGTTGAGATGTCGATCATCGGTCGATTTCTGCAGGGCACCAGAAAACTGAACACCGGATGCTCCGATGTCTTCTGAAATGAACTCATCGGTTGATTTGTGACATCTGACTTGATCTGAGCACTGAACTGAAGCACCAATAGATCCGATGATCTTCTGGCCCTAGCATCGGATAATCCGATGACTACAGAAAACCTAAGACTGCCCATATGTGTCCTTGGACTTAAACACACAAAGATAAGGATGGGTCCTAGGACTTTTTGGGCAACTCCTAACCTCTAATAGAAGGCTTCAGATATAGTGCCACATATTGGCTAAGCCCTTAAGCAAAGAGAACACACAAGGTTAGGAGGGAAACCACGAAAATGTAAGGCCCATGCTTTGTGAGCTAGAGTATGGAAAACTTCTATCTCTTTAAAGCATGTACCTTTAGAATTTTGCTCTATCCACATCATATGAGTTGAGATATTGCATTTTGAACAAATCTCCTTCTCATGATGTGGGTTCCCCTTTGTGACAATCTACCGTATGCAATGCCAAACAAAATAATGCAAGATATTAAATGAGTGCAAGTCTATATGGCAGGAATCATGCAAAGCATAATGTAAATCTATCTTGCCAAGTTTAAACCTTCCAAAGGCTTCCTCAGGGAAAACTATTTCTAGCTCGCCCCTATCCTTTGGGAGTTAGACAAGACCTATTTGATATGCAACCTTACATGAACATGGCAACTTACATGACGTTAGATGCATCTAGCACATTTAATTCACTTCTAAGTCTAGAAAAAGTTTTCTCATCAAGTGGTTTAGTGAAGATATCCGCCAATTGTTCTTCGGACCTAACACCTTGCAAAGAGATGTCTCCTTTAGCCTCATGGTCCCGCAAGAAGTGATGGCGAATATCAATATGCTTAGTGCGGGAGTGTTGAACGGGGTTTCTAGCTATCTTAACCGCACTTTCATTGTCACAAAGGAGAGGCACACAATCAAATTTAATTCCAAAGTCCAAAAGGGTTTGCTTCATATATAGAATTTGGGCACAACATGCACCGGCCGCTATATACTCTGCCTCCGCGGTGGACAAAGCCACGGAGTTTTGCTTTTTGCTCGACCAAGATACTAGGGAACGCCCAAGTAAGTGGCACCCACCGGAGGTACTCTTGCGATCCACACGACATCCGGCAAAGTCCGAATCCGAGTAACCCAAGAGATGGAAACTAGCGTTCTTGGGGTACCACAAACCTACACTTGGGGTATGCTTGAGATACCTAAGTATCCTAAAGACCGGCTTACGATGCGATTCTTTAGGTGCCGCTTGAAAGCGAGCACACAAGCACACACTAAACATGATATCGGGCCTAGATGCGGTAAGATATAACAATGAACCAATCATGGAACGGTAATGAGATTGATCAATAGGTTTACCGTCCATGTCCGCATTGAGATGACAATTTGTCGCCATTGGAGTACTTCTTGAGCTACAATCTTCCATTTCAAACTTCTTCAAGAGGTCCTTGGTGTACTTCTCTTGGTAGATGAAAGTCCCCTCTTGAAGTTGCTTGATTTGAAATCCTAGGAAGAAATTGAGTTCTCCAATCATTGACATCTCGAACTCCCTAGACATCATGGTGCCAAACTCAAGGCTAAGAGATTTGTTAGTTGAGCCAAAAATAATGTCATCAACGTAAATTTGACAAAGAAATAAATCCCCGTTGATGTCCTTGGTGAGAAGTGTGGTATCCACCCTCCCGATCTTGAATCCTTGCATGACTAGGAAATCCCTTAGACGTTCATACCATGCCCTAGGTGCTTGCTTGAGCCCGTAGCGCCTTGTGTAACCTATACACATGGTTAGGATTCCTCGGATCTTCAAACCCGGGAGGTTGCTCAACGAAAACAAGTTCGTTAATATAACCATTGAGGAAGGCACTTTTAACATCCATTTGATAAAGCATAATATTGTGATGCGAAGCAAAAGCAAGGAGTATGCGAATAGCTTCTAACCGTGCGACCGGGGCGAATGTCTCTCCAAAATCTAGTCCTTCAACTTGTGAAAAACCCTTGGCCACAAGCCTTGCCTTGTTGCGGACCACAACGCCATTCTCATCTTGCTTGTTGCGGTACACCCACTTCGTTCCGATGACGTTCTTGTCCTTAGGTCGCTCCTCCAATACCCAAACTTCATTGCGGGTGAAGTTGTTGAGTTCTTCTTGCATAGCCATCACCCAATTGGGATCTTGGAGTGCTTCCTCAATATTTGTGGGTTCTACACACGAAACAAAAGAGTAGTGCTCACAAAATGAAGCAACATGGCGAGAACGAGTACTTACTCCCCGTGACGGACTTCTGATGATTTGATCCATCGGATGTGCCTTGGAGATGCGCCCATGCCTCATAAGAGGTTGTGAGGCACTTGGCGGTGGTGAGGCATCTCGCTCATCTTGTGGTTGGACTTGACCTTGGACTTCTTCTTCTTCTTGGTGTTGTGTGGCATGTGAATCTTGCATTGGCAATGGATCATCTTTCTCTTCTTCTTCATCAATTTGAGGCGCCATGGAGGTGTTGATGTTGGAACTTGAGGCTCCCCCTTGATCATGGCTCTCCTCAACTTCGGGCTTGATGTCTCCTATGGTCATGTTCTTCATAGCTTCTCGTAGAGGCTCATCATCTATATCATCATGACCAAAACTCTCCTCTTGGGAGCCATTAGTCTCATCAAACTCAACATCACAACTTTCTTCAACTAACCCGGAGGTTTGGTTGAATACTCGATATGCTTTTGAGTTTGACGCATAACCAAGAAAGATACCAACATCACACCTTCTTTCAAACTTACCGAGCCTTTTCTTGCGGTAGATGTAGCACTTGCACCCGAAGACTCGGAAGTAGGAGATGTTGGGCTTTCTCCCAATGAGGAGCTCATATGGGGTCTTTTGAAGTAGTCGATGAAGATAGACCCTATTTGCGGCATGGCACGCCGTGTTGATTGCTTCGGCCCAAAACTTCTCCAACGTGCCATAGTCATCAAGCATTGCTCTTGCAAGGGTGATGAGAGTCTTGTTCTTCCTTTCAACGACACCATTTTGTTGAGGGGTGTATGTGGCCGAAAACTCGTGCTTCACGCCTTCACGATCACACCACTCCCCAATGTTGTAGTTCTTGAACTCGGTGCCATTGTCACTCCGGACCTTGATGATGGGAAGTTGAAATTCCCTTTGAGCTCGTTTAGCGAAGGTCTTGAAGATTTCCGAAGTTTCACCCTTGTCACCTAGAAACAATGTCCAAGCATAGCGAGAGTAGTCATCAACAATAACAAGACAATAGAGGTTACCGCCAAGGCTTTGGTATGTGGACGGTCCGAAGAGGTCCATGTGAAGTAGTTCAAGTGGCTTGGAGGTTGACACCATTGTCTTCATCGGATGGTGTGAGGCAACTTGCTTCCCGACTTGACACGCGCTACAAAGCTTGTTCTTCTCAAATGTGACATCCTTCACGCCGGTCACCATCCCAAGCTTGAACGACTTCTTGAGCTTGCTCATCCCAATGTGAGCAATGCGCCGATGCCATAGCCATCCCAAACTTGTCTTGGTGAAAAGACAAGTGGTCAAGCTAGCATCCTTGTTGGAGAAGTCCACCAAGTAAAGATGTCCATGCCGAAAACCTTTGAATATTAGTTCTTTGCTTGATTCACTAGTCACCACAACACCATTCTTGTCAAATGTGCACGTTAGTCCAAGATCACATAATTGTGCAATAGAAAGTAAATTGAAACTAAGAGACTTAACGTAAAGCACATTAGAAATAGACAAATCATGAGAAATAGCAATTTTACCCAAACCAATTACCTTCCCCTTTGAGTTATCACCAAAGGTGACTTGTTCATGATTGCCGGGGTTCTCTATGGAGGTGAGCATACCATCATTGCCGGTCATATGTTGAGTGCACCCACTATCGAGTACCCAATGCTTTCCTCCGGCTTTGTAGTTCACCTACACACATGAAGTTAGTTTTTGAGTTTAGGAGCCCAAGCCAACTTAGGTCCTTGTATGTGTGATACAAGTGATTTTGGGACCCAAAGTTGCTTGGGGAGCTTCCCCTTCATGCCCTTGATGTCTTTGCCGATGAACCTTGCCTTCACCTTTCCACCTACTTTGCTCAATAGATAGTGATAATCATTGAAAGTAGATTTGTAGTTAGGAGGCAATTTGGGAGAAGGACGGTTGGGAAGAGGACACTCCCTCGTGTGATGTCCGGTGACCTCACAATGTTGGCAATAGGAACCAACTTCCTTGATGAAGCTTGTCCTAAGCTCCGGTGAGGGCACCTTTCCTTTGTTGGGCACCGGGAAGGATCCAAGTCCCCTCTTGTTGAAGCCTTTAGCTTGTTGGTAGAGGATTTCCTTGTGCTTGTCCTCCCCCTTAGAGAGTCTTGCCACACTAGTGCGAAGACTTTCAATTTCGTCCATTAGCTCCTTCTCCCTAGGGCTTGCTTTCAAAGGCAAAGACTTATCCAAAATATTAGTGGCATGTGAATTAGATGATATTTTGCCATCAAGGGTTTCTTTCTTTGTGTTTTTCAATTTAAGTTCAATCGCTTCATAAGAAAGGTTAAGCACTTCATGTTCTGAACCAACTCATTGTGCTTTGCCAAGAGTGCTAAGTTAGCTAAGTCAAGCTCATGATACTCAAGCTTGATTTGAGCATTCTCCTCCTCGATTTGCTTGACATTTGATTTGAGCGTGCCATGCTCTTTAAGTATGGTTACATACTTGTCATGCAAATCGAGGTTAGCACTTTCAAGCTCAGCACGAGCTAGCTCAAGAGTCTTAACCTTAGCCTTTTCCCTTTTTATAATGGCATGATATTCATTAATCATAGATGCTAATTCATCGGGTGAAAGCTCATCATCATCATCGCTAGAATCTTCACATACCTTTGAGTTACCTTTCACCATTAGGCACATAGGAGGTGGACGAAGAGGTGAGTCATCCTTGTTGACGATGGCGAGGCCCGCCAAGTTTTCTTCATCTTCACTATCTTCGTCGCTTGACTCTTCATCCGTGATCCACTCATTGGCTTCACACATGAAGACCTTTTGAGGCCCTCTTCTCTTCTTTGGAAAGAGCTTGGTTTTCTTGCCTTTGTCAAATTTCTTCTTTCCAAAAGAGCGCTTGGGCTTGACCTCCTCTTCATAATCACTTTCTTCTAGCTTGTGATGCTTGCCATTGTCCTTCCTTTTGTCCGGTCTTGGACAATCATATGATATGTGGCCTAGATCACCACAATTGTAGCAGGTCTTGTTTTCATCTTTTCTTGGCAAGAAGGCTTTCTTCTTGGGATCATAAGAGTATCCCTTCTTTGCAATTTTGGAGTTGAGGTGTGAGAATTTCCTCATCATCAAAGCAAGCTCATCATCATCATCTTCGCTTGTTTCTTGCTCTTCTTCACTTGAGCTAGGCTCAACCACTTTCTTCTTCTTGGGAGTTGTCTTCTTGGTGAAGCCTTGAGAGCAATGGTTTTTGATGATGACTCCTCCATCATTCCAAGTACGCTCATCTCATGAGCATGGATTTCTCCAATGAGCTTCGAAACTTCAATGTTGTCTAGTGACTCTTTTTGGAGCATTGAATTGATAATGTTGTACTTGGGCTTGGGTAGAAGCATGAGGATCTTGCGGTTGATAAGTCCCTTGCCAAGAGAAGCAATGTCAAGTGCGTTAATTTCCTCAATGAGCACATTTAAACGAGAAAACATTTGGTTAACATTCTCAGGAGGAAACATCTTAAATTCATCATATTTTGATTTAAGCATGTGATATTTGAGTTCTTTAACACGAGATGAGCCCTCATGTATTTCAATTAGACATGCCCAAATTTCACATGCTTTTTCCTTACTAGCAATCCTAGCAAAGACATCTTGACTAATGCACTCATATATGGCATTTCTAGCCTTAGCATCCCATTTTAATTGGTCACCAACATAGTCAAGATTTCCAAACCCCGCATGGGTCGCTTCCCACACTTCGGGAGCAATTGCCTCAAGGTAAGCGCGCATGCGTGCTTTCCAATAAGCAAAATTCTTGCCCTCGAAGGTAGGAACCGAACCCCCATTCTTGGCCATTTTCGCTCTCTAGCGGTGAAGCTAGAATGATCCAATGAGCAACCTTGCTCTGATACCAATTGTAAGGATCGAAACGCCCAAGAGGGGGGTGAATTGGGCTTTTTCAAATTTTAGAGCAATTTAAAACTTAATGGTTGAAGCCCAATTCTCTATGCGAACTAACTACGCAAGCAAGAGTATTAAGTGCGGAATAGTAAATGCGTAATAGTAAGAGGGTGAGGAAAGAAATGCAAACTCCCGCGGAGACTCGGAGACACGGCGATTTTTCCCGTGGTTCGGTAAGATCACAAAGATCTACCTACGTCCACGTTGTGGCACCCACCAAAGGGTATAGCCACTCCCAAATCACCAAGACAAGGGAATCCACTATCTTTCTCCGTTTGCCGTCTCCGGCAAGGTGGAGCTCAAGCCTTGTACAATGGTGATCCTCCGGGCTTCCACAAACGCCTTGGTAAGCTCCGGAGCGATCTCTTCTTTCTCCAACTTTTACAAGGTGAGAGAAGTCACCAAGACACTCTCTCTCACTAGCCTAGAGATTCCAATCACCAAGAATGGACGCACACAAGCTTCTCTCTAGCTAGATCTAGCCTATAGTTGGAGTACAAGAGGTTTTGAGGTGTGGAAGTGGTAGCTCTTGGTCTTGAATGCTTGAGGATGTGTAGTGAGGCTCTGGTGATCAAGACTTGACGAAAAGGCCGGTTGGAGGGATATTTATAGCCAGCCCACACGAGATAGCCGTTGGAAAAGTAGGCAGACTTTTTCTGTGAACATCGGATCATCCGATGCACCCCTTTATTTGAGCATCGGTCGAATTCCAAATTAGCTGATGTCATGTGTCAGATGTGACCGTTGGATATAACCATTGGATCTGACTGTTTAATCGACCGATGTTACTTCAACTTCATCATCGGATGATCCGGTGAGTTGATCTTCAGAATTGGTTCAGAAATAATGTCTCTGTTGAAATTGACCGATGTACACTTACTTCATCATCGGATGATCCGGTGTGTACTTCTTCAGAATAACTCAGAAATCATCCTTCTGTTGAAATCAACCGATGTGCCACTTCCTTCACATCGGATGATCCGGTGTGTACTGGGCTCTGAGGTCTTCTTCTTCTGCCAACTCAAACTCGACCGATGTAGTCATTTTGCAAGACATCGGATGATCCGGTGAGTGCAACTTGTTTACTTCGAGTTGTTTTGAGTTGATCTTTTGGAATCTTCTTGAGTGACCTCTTTGACACTTGTTTGAAATGATATTTTGATGAAGTGTAAGCTTCTTGTGTTGCCAATTTTGATAGAATAGAGTCGTTGTATGAGTTCTTCATTTAGTCTTCATGAGTATCGAATAACCTCTTAGAATAGATCGTTGAGGGGTCTCCATTTGTATCCAATGAGCAGTAGATGGTGTGAATAGATAGTTCATTAACGTTTGATGTGATATACGTGGAACCTCGCATCCACAAACTCATTAGTAATAACGAACGGTTGTCATTAATCACCGAAACCATACCTCACGGGGGCCTAGATGCTTTCACCCTGGCATTTCCAGAGCCACAACGTGCCCCGGGATTCTGCCCGCCGGTCTGCGGAGGACCGCCTCGCTACACATGTTATACGTGTGGCCAGGCTGGTCATTTCTCGAAGGACTGTCCACAGGGGCAGCAAAGCAGCGGGCAATCCCAATATCAGGGCGGTGCTCGAGGCGGGCACCAGTTAAGAAGGGAGGTCAGCGACCCGGGGGTGTTTGTTACCTCGACAATGAGGATGCCCCGGAAGGAGAGAATGTGCTGGCGGGTATGTTCACTCACAACGATCATACAATCATCATTTTTTTTTATTCGTGTGCAACCCACAACTTTATAAGTGCATCATATGTTGTTAAGCATCAACTGTAAGTCTTTCCAACTGAGTGCTCATATATGATCTGCTCACCGGGAGGGAAGATTTCAGCAAATGTGATGATTCCAAAAGCACCACTGTGCTTAGGTCAGAGAACATATCCCACTACTTTGATTATTCTTGAGGGGCAGAAGAATGATGCAATCTTAGGAATGTCATGGCTATATTATCACGGACGGTTCACCTCAACTCTCCACTCCACCGTCTGCATTCACTCGTATTAGACAACCCTGTCCCGGAAGTTTCAGCCGCCTATCACTGAAGCTCCCAAGTTAGAGAGCATCCCCGTAGTCCGAGAATACCCCGATGTGTTCCCGGATGATCTCTCAGGCATGCCACCTGAACGGGATATGGAGTTCAAGATCGAACTTGCGCCCGGGACTACACCAATATCGCAGAGACCGTATAAGATGGCTCCAAACAAGCTGGCTGAGTTGAAGGAGCAGCTCAATGACTTGTTGTGCAAGGGTTTCATTAGACCAAGTTCCTGGCCATGGGGATGCTCGGCGTTGTTCGTCAAGAAGAAAGATGAAACCTTGAGGTTGTGTGTGGATTACCGACCACTCAACACCGTCACCATCACGAACAAATATCCACTGCCCCGCATTGATATCCTGTTTGATCAACTCGTGGGTGCAAGTATGTTTTCAAAGATGGAGCTTCGCTCCGGGTATCATCAAATAAAGATCCGGACGGAGGATATCCCGAAAACGGAATTCTCGATGAGATATGGACTATATGAATATCTCATCATGTTTTTGGTCTCACCAACGCCCCAGCAATTTCATGTACCTCATGAACTCGGTATTCATGCCGGAGTTGGGCAAGTTTGTGGTATTATTCATTGATGGCATCTTGTTTTACTCCAAGACGGGAGAAGAACACGCCGAACACTTACGTATCGTCCTTCAACAATTACGGGACCATAAACTCTATGCCAAGTTCAGCAAACGCGAGTTTTGGATCAACCAAGTGCCATTTTTGGGACATATCATCTCAGCGGAAGGCATTGCGGTTGACCCAAGCAAAGTCGAACAAGTGCTGAAATGGAAATCCCCCACTTCTGTCCATGAAGTCAGAAGCTTCCTCGGTTTAGCGGGATATTACTGGAGGTTCATCCCGAGCATCTCTAAGCATGCTAAGCCGATGACTTAGTTATTAAAGAATGGGACAAAATATGTTTGGAACTCAGCCTGTGAAGGAGCGTTTCAAGAATTGGTGAAGCATCTCATCACAGCCCTGGTCTTAGATCAACCGGATACGACCAAGGCTTTCAAAAATATATTGTGATGCGTCCGGTATCGGGCTTGGCTGCGTATTGATGCAAGAAGGACGGGTGGTCGTGTATGGCTCACGCCAACTTCGAAACCACGAGCAGCACTATCCGACTCATGATCTTTAGCTCACAGCTGTGGTATTGGTGCTGGAAATGTGGAGACACTATCTTCGTGGAAACTTGGTGCATCTCTACACCGACCATAAGAGTTTCAAGTATATCTTCACCCAAAAGGAGCTAAATATATGAGACAAAGGTGGTGGTTAGAATTAACCAAAGACTATAAGATTGAGATTCATTATCACCCCGGCAAGGTGAATGTGGTTGCCGACGCGCTGAGTCAGAAATCACATGTCCATAACCTTAGCATTACACCAATGGAAGAGGAAGAACCGAGTTTATACTTGGTTCCGTATGGATCACTTTACAACCTTGCTCTCATCCCTACCATTAGGGAGGATATTATTGCAGCTCAGGAGATTGACAAAGGCATGGCACGTCTCCAGAAACGGATAGACAGCGGTGACATCAAATGTTTCCGGAAGGATGATGAGGGGACGCTATGGTTCAATGACCGCATAATCGTACCCCAGAATATGGAGCTGAGAAAGAAGATCCTTGATGAAGCTCATTTGTCTAAGTTCTCCATTCATCCGAGCAGCAACAAAATGTTCCAAGATTTGAAGAGTAAATTTTGGTGGACACGGATGAAGCGGGAAATTGCAAAATACGTATCCAAGTGTGATACGTGTAGATGAGTGAAGGCGGATCACATGAGAAAATCAGGGCTGTTGCAACCCATGAAAATTCCAGCATGGAAGTGGGAAGATGTGAGAATGGATTTCATTGTAGGATTAACCATGACGTTTAACAAGGATGATTCTATTTGGGTAATCGTTGACCGGTTAACCAAGTTGGCTCACTTCATTCCCGTGCATACACATTTTTATGCCATCAGGTATGTGGAGTTGTTCATTGCAAGAATCTTATGCTTGCACGGGGTACCCAAGACCATAATCTCAGATCGAGGGGCACTGTTTGTGGCTCGTTTTTGGGAGCAGTTGCATGCTGCTTTGGGTACCAAACTGATTAGAAGCTCCGCCTATCACCCTCAGATAGATGGGCAAACTGAGAGGGTGAATCAAGTGTTAGAAGACATGCTGAGAGCGTGTTCCATCCACCACGGTAGCAATTGGGATGATCATCTACTGTTGACGGAATTCTCGTATAACAACGGCTATCAAGCGAGTATCAAGATGGCACCATATGAGGCTCTGTACGGTCGCAAATGCCACACCCATTGAATTGGTGTGAATCCGGTGAAATGGTCACGTCGGGATTGATCTATTGAACGACGCCAAATAGCGCGTTCCGGTGATTCAAGCAAATTTGAAAGCCGCCCAATCCCGACAGAAAAGTTACGCTGATAAGAGGCGTAGGCTGCTGCACTTTGACGTCAGGGAACACGTTTACCTCTGTGTGTCTCTGATGAAGGGCGTCCACCTATTCTGCATAAAGGGGAAACTCGCTCCCCAATTTATTGGACCCTACGCCATCACCGAGAAGTGCGGACCAGTGGCGTATAGACTGGAACCACCTGCATCTATGGCTGGTGTTCACGACATTTTCCATGTTTCAAAACTGCAGAAATGGCTAAAGTATACAGCTGCGTTTTCCATGGAAGACATTGGCGAGTTGCAACCGGATTTAACCTATGCTGAATATCCGGTGGCAATTATTGATGAGAAGGCTCGGACTACACGTAACCGAACACTGTGGTTCTACAAGATCTTGTGGAGCAACCACATCGCTGAGGAAGCGATGTGGGAGAGCAAAGATTTCCTCCGCTCAAACTACCCGGATTTCATGGCATCTCATCAAGTGTAATTCCTCTTACATCTTTGTCTCTTTTTTGGAATCTCGGGACGAGATTCTTTTTAATAGGGAGGGATGTAAAATCCCCATAGGCAAGAATTTCAGCACATGCACATTTTGGAAAAATGAGGGGAATTAAAACTTTGATTTACAATGGTGTGAATTCAAAGTGATGATTCAAACTTCCCAAAAACTTCCAAACATGGACATCTAAATTCATAACTCGGGCTCCATAGTCCAAATATTAAGCCTTCCAAATTTCAGCTCATTTGGAGGGGATTTACTATTTGTTGGGAATAAAAAGAGGAAGCCCTCGAATCTGAATTTAAATTTCAGATTCAAATTCCAACTTCCTCAACTTGCAAATTTTGTTCCACAATTGAATTAGTATCCATACCAAAATTCAGATTAAACTGAGCTTAGTTTGCTAGTGTTTTGAATCATGCAAGAGGGAAGATTCAAATTCAAATTCAAAGAGCATAATACATTTCAAAATTCCACACCTGAATTCAATAAATTTGAATTTCAGAAATTCAAACCATGACTCGGTGTGGAAGTATAGCTTTTAATTGTGAGTAGCTGGGGAAAATATCAGTGGAAAAAATTGAAAAAGAATTGAGGGGGTGGGACCCAGCATTCAGCCACAGGAGAGAGTTTAGTCGGTTCTGTTTTTCACCCTGGCGAGCCACCGCGCGGCAGCACGAAGCGCCGGAAATCGACATGCCCTCCACCTCAGCGCTGCTCTCCACGTATTCAGTCTCAGCTGAGAGCTCCTGACTATCCACCTCACTCAGTCATCATTTCACCGAGCCGCTGCACCGTGCGAATGAAAAATCTCTCCACTGACCGGACCGAGCTCCACCACTTCTGTAACTCGATCGAGCGCCGGCCAACCACCCTGCACCGAGCCCCCCGAGTGGCAAAACCGCTCCGCACGATCTTGCTCCACCTCCTCGATGCAAGAACTGCTCAGCCTCGGTTTCTAAACTCCGAGCGCACGTATTCTTCACGGCCGCCGAGCTGCACCGCAACTGAGCTCACGTGGACAGCCCGACAGGGTGGTCTTCACGGCCGAGCAAAGCCAGCCACGGACACGTTGGTGATCCGTGCTGCTCCATCGCCGGCTATGTTAGAGCCACCGCCGGTCGGGGAAATTGTCTTCAGCGTGTTCAGCGTGTGGATTTAGGCCCTAGCGGCTAGGGAGAGCTCGGGAGCTGGCCGGACGTCGGTTTTCAGCGCAACTCCGGCGAGCCCGACGGCGCGCGGGCGCGGAAGCTGGAGGTAGACGAAGGACTGGTCGGTCCCACCCGTCAGCGTCTGAGTTTAAACCGGGAAGGATCTGTTGTGGCCTCGGATCACTTTGTGACAATACGGGAGAGACCCTGTGGCCCTTTGTGGCTTTGTCTCAGAGGGGGACACGTGGCCCGGGCCCAGCAGCAGACATTTAAACTTTTCTCCGTTTTCAGATTTCAGTTCAAAGTTGAAGTAGCCACAAATTTGTATAGGAGTGTCCAAAAATTGTCAAATAAATTTTGTTGGATTCCTCTCAAAGAGTAGTATCCAGGGGTACAGCCCAATATTTATGAAAATACCTGGATTTGGCTCATTAATTCATATAAGGAAAATTTTGTAGGAATTTTTCCAGGAGTTCTGTGTATTGGAAATTCCCAAATTTGAGCAGGACATTCTTCCAAAAATACTTGAACTCCCGTAAAAATTTCAGAGGCATTGGACCTCATTTGCTTGGCCAAATGTGGTGTTAATTCCTTATGTTTCTGGAAATTGGAAAAATAAAATAATCATATTCAGTTTCACACCAATCCTTGTTAAGGTCATATCTTGGTGTAGGAAGCTCCAAATTTAGTTATTCAAATTGGGTTGGGTTCATATTGAATATCTCTGTCCAAATATGCAACCCAGTTTGTATGAAACTCATTATTTAATTCTGGAAAGTTCCTAAAACCTTCCAGCAAAAGAATTCTATAGGAAGTTTGGTTCATCAAAAAATCCTCAAATTTTGCCAGAATGTTATTTAGGATGTTAGTGAACTCCAGTAAAAATTTCAGCTCATTTGGAGTCGATTTTCTTAGTGGAATTCAGATTGGAAGTAGCTGTGTTCAATTGAATACAGAAATATTTTGAATTTCCAAAACTTAGAAATTCAGTTCTGGAAAATTCTTAGCTCCAAAAATCCTAGGAAAATTCATGCAGGTCCTATGAACTACAATTGAAATTGTAGTTCACTAAGTTTGGCATGAACATGTGATTTACTTCAGAATTAATTCCTTTTTGCTTAATTACTTAGAGAATTGTTCTGAACAAACCACCCAATGAAAAGTGCTAATTTTTGGTCCAGATGACTTTCTTGTCACATGTAACTGACATGAAAATTTTAAGCTCCATTAGATCTCTGGATCACCCCTGTTCTGTTTAACCTTTTAAGTTGATCAACGGAGAAGAGGGGGAAAACACTTAGCACTTAATCATGTTGCTTAAACCCAAACCACCAACACCAGTGTCATTTTAAATTCTTAAACAGAGTTCCAGTTTTTAAACTTGCTATTAGAACTTGTTAGAAAAATCTTTACAATTAAATCCATATGCATATTCATTACATGTAGCATCTAGGTGAAGAATTTGAAGTAATCAAAGTAGAGATCAAAGAAGGAGGGAAGCGAGTGATCAAGCCTCAAGTGTTCTTCACTAACTGAATTATATACTATTAGACCCTGCAAAACAGGAAAGCCCCAGTTTGCATAAAACTTACAAGTTTATATTTGTATTCACTTTATAATGTCTAGCATTTTGTTTATTGCAATAAGTCTAGGTGGTATGACACTCCAAATGCATGACCCAGAAAACCCTGGAGTAAAATGTAGAGTAGGTTATCAATTGATTATAACTGCTGATCTCAAGTTAACAAAAGTGGATTAAAAGAGGCATAACTCGAGTAGGCAGTTTCCTAATCATGAACCGGGTTTAAGGGGGATCAATCGGAAGAGTTGGGAGTTGATCCTCATAGTTGGGAATGGAGACCGGGCAGTGGATGGAAGGCTCAAAGACGTGGTCCTATGAACCTAGTCTATGTCTGAGTTGATTAAGGCCCGTTCTCATGTGCGGCCCCTCTAGACAAGTTTGAGTTGTGTACCGGATGCATACTGGCTATATGGGACCCGGGAAACCGATGTAACATGTTAACCTGGGTGTCGAGGCATACCTCACTGTCTGATGCAAATGCTGAAAGGATAGAGAAGTCGGCTCTACGAGGGTTTGCCGTAGTGAGACTTAATCCCAGTCGGTGGGACCGGTTCGACATTTGGGTGTCATGTGAAAGGTTGCCACGTACGACGTCAGTGATGGTTGCTGTGTGCAACGTCGAGTACGGGCGTACGTGTCGTGTCAGCCGGGTGTTTTTGATTGCAATCACCGTCGCTCGCGGTAGTGAGCATACTTGTACACTGAGTCGTGACGTAGTAGTAAACTGGGAAAAGTTAATAATGCTTCATGAGTAATCCTCGTAATGGAGATGAGGAATGATCAACACTTTCACTAAATTTATTTTCCACCTTGGGCTAGTAGCGTCGAGGCAATGCGTTTCTTGTTTGATTGTGGAGTCTCGACGTTGATGGCGCAAGGTCTGTATGGGTCTAGGGTAGCTTACTAAAGTTACTTTCACCTCGGGCAAGTGACATCAAGATGAAGCATTTCTTGTTTGATTGTGGAATCTCGATGTAAATTGCGTGAGGGCTATAAAAGTTTATTAAAACTTGAAGTAAGGACTCTCCTTGAGCTCAAGTTCATCTTTTGTGTAAACATCTATATCCAGCCCTCTATTTCAGCATGTAGAGTTTCATGACTAGGGTGACAGTTAAGTCTTGCTGAGCTTCATGCTCACATATACTGCATGAGTTGTTTTGCAGGTAGTAACCCTACGCTGAATTGTACGGTTGTCCGATGAGACTCGGAACTCTCCAAGTGGTGAACTCATGGCAACCCCTGCCGCTGCTATTGTGATCGTGTTGCTAGCGAGAAGGGTCCGCGGGCTGGACATCTTCTCTGCTGCTTAGCATAGATATGAGACGTGAGTTGTATTAGTCTTCCGCTGTAGATTATTTTGAGAAGTATTTGTAAAATTCACACTTTGTAAGCTTCCGCTTGATTTATGTAATATGATGCTTTATTATGTGTGCTGTTGGGTGCTGCATCGCACGGCACCACCGAATGCTATTCCCGGGCGAGCGGCACGGCCCCGTGATCGGGTCCGGGCCCTCACAATGTGTCTGGATGTCGGGTGAGCCCCTGGCGTGTTCTGGGGGGAGGGTGGCCTCAACCCCCTACACAAATGTAAGAGGGTATTTTCCCTTGTCGCACGACAGAGGTGGGAATGCCTTGTTAGGCTTAGAGCGTCTTGCGTCGCTCGTTGTGGTCGCTGGAGTCGGAGTCAGAGTGGTCGTATACGGCTTTCAACGCCCTCTCGGCGTCTTGATACTTTGTACCCTGCTAAGCGTCGGCCTCAGGTTTAGCTTTTTGTTTGCCCTCCCGCTGACGGGAGGGTGCACCATCTTGGCGCGGCCGCTACTTTTGCAGCTCACGGAAGCGCTCCGCGAGCTTCTTGATCTCGCGGCAATCGTTAGCGCCATGGCTGCCGGTGTTGTGCACCGGGCACCACTGACCATCGTCGCCAGCAAACAACGGTCGTGGGCGCTTTTCTGGGCATGGGGCTCGGCCCCCACCGGTCGCTACTAGAGCAGCAGTGGGTGCCCTGGCCAGAGGCTTGTTCCTGCCTCCGGTCTTGTTCTTCTTGCCGCTGTTCTGCACTGCAGTTCCAGTGATGGACTCACTGGCCTTCCCCTTGCCAGGCGATGTGTGTCAGTTGCGGCCCTTCGCGGCCCTGGCGCACTTGTCTGCCAAGCTGAAGAGCTCCAAGACGTCCTGCACGTCGTGCGTGGCCAGCTTCTCGAGCATCTTCTTATCTCTTACACCCTGCCTGAAGGAAACTACCACAGAGACGTTCGAGATACGGGGTATGGTGTTCCTAACCTGAGATAGATGCTGGATGAAGGAGCGCAGCGACTCTCCTGGTTGCTGTTGCACGGCGTGGAGGTCGACCTCCGTGCCCGGTCGGGTGTAGGAACTCCCGAAGTTGGTCGTGAACTGATGGCACAACACTTCCCAGGAGGATATAGACTCCTGGGGCAAGTTCATGGGCCATGACCGGGCTAGCCCGGTCAAGGCCATGGGGAAATAGTTGGCCATGATGGCCTCATCCCCATCTGCAGCTAGGATGGCTGTGGAGTAGATCTGCAGGAACTTGATGGGGTTGACTGTCCCGTCGAACATCTCCGGCAAATGCGGTCGGAACTTACGTGGCCACACCGCCATATCACAGTGTGGCACCAGAGCCATGCAGCCTCCCACTGAGCTGTGGGGACCACCCCGTGGTTCACCCACTCCGGGATCGTAGAGGGTGGTGCCGTGCGATGCAGCATCCAACAGCACACACGAAAAGAATAAGGAACAACATACAAACTTTTATTTGATATAAAACAGCGGAAGTCTTTTACAAAAACTTAATTATACAGCTAAAGTCTTATACATAGGTAGCCTCTCATCCTAACTATGCAAAAGTGCAGCCGTCCAGCCCGGGGACGCTACACACTAGCAACAAGTAACCGGAGATCACAGCGGCGTGTAGGGCTCCAGCTCGGCCGTGTACCCCGACGGGGGCATCGCCTCGTCCTCGGAACCTTCCTCATAACTCTCACCTGCACACAGCTCAAATATTGCAACCGTGAGCACGATGGCTCAGCAAGTCTTAACCGACAACCCTAGGCATGGAACTCTACATGCAAGGATGTGTAATATAGGAAAAAGGACTTTGCAATAAAGACACGCCTACATGTTGATCCTTACTTTCAGTTTTATAGCAACAGTTTAATGAGCCTTAGGCAGCCCTCACATCTAAGGTCCACAATCAAACAAGAAACGCTTTCCTCCGATGTGGTGATGCCCAAAGTGGAATATAAACTTAATTAGCTCTATAACTACAGCATGCAAGGTATCAAGACATTAACAGTTCAATACAGCATATTCAGTTGGCTTATTTCACTTCTTACTATGTCACAGCGCAGTGAACAAGCGGGTACTCAAATAACCGTGAGGGAAGGTGATTGCAATCAGGACACACCCGGATAACACGTCACATACAACCACTTTCAGAAGCGTGATTCCACACCCCTTCCTACTCTGTTGTATGCAACAACCTTTCAAAGGCAACCCAAATGCCGAACCGGTCCATCTGTAATGGGCAGGAGGTCCCAGCGTGGAGCGTGACTGTGCTCACCGGCAGATTTACACCTTGCTACCCTCAACCCACTCCTATAAAACGGTTGGGTAAGCCTCGGCACCCAGGTTAACCAATTACATCGGTTTCCTGGTTTCCATATGCCAGTATGCATCCGGTACTGTTCAATACATGTCCAGCAGGGCCGCACACGGCTCGGTCCTCAATCGACACCAACAGGGCTACGCACGTGAGACCTCCGCTCACTGCATCCTACCCCCCTTGCTGGGTCTCATTTTCACAACTTAAGCCATTTTCTACCTCTTCTCATCCCGTGTGATAAATACTATCTCGCGAGTAGCTTCCAACCACTCGACTTCTACCGAGATCCTAAGAACATTAGCACGGCATTCTCTACTCATCGAGTTTGTAAACTACCCAACCCTTCATAGGATTTAAAAGGCTATACAAGTGGGGTTTCAATCACCCTAACTCAAATGCAAGCATTTCACCCAAAACATAAGTGATACAAATAAAGAATTTGCAAAAGTACTTCAATGCAAACCGGGGCTTGCCTGGTTGCGAGTTAAATGGGAAGTCAGCTTCTGGTGGGAGGACGTCCAAGGGCTCCGGTGCGTCCTCAACTTCGGTCACTAAATGAAATGTAGCAAAATATATGTATAAGTGTTAAGGATTTATATAAGAAGTACACTTTCATTTAGAGCTACTGTTATTTAGGTCCCTTAATTGGCTTTGGGATTTTTACAGTGGATACTAGACTCTCTAAGGATGATCTGAGCAAAATTTGGAGAAATGGCATTGCACAATGTAGTCTCCAAAATTCATACAAGCACAATGCTTCTCTGAATTTTTGAGCCCAAATCAGGAGCTTTGACATAGCTGTCAGTGGAAGATCTGATTAGGGTAAGTCTCCATGGTTCTAACAAAATTTGTTTCACCATTTTTGGAGCTACCAACAGAGAGATATGAATTTTTGAAGTTGGATAGAAGTTCCGAAAAAGTTTCTGTTTAAATTTGAATTTTCAAACAAAGGCTGAACTTTGAAAGGCAATTTAGCCTAGAAAATGAACTCCAATGAAGCTCAAATTGTTACTGAAAATCAGTAACTATGAAAAGGATTAGCTGCCCAAATTTGGGAATGTTTCATAAAGAATTTCTCTTGAAATAAATCTCTAAAGGATTTACTAAAAACAATTCTACAGAATTTTCTGGGCATTTTCATAGCAAGAAATTTGTTCCTCTGTGAAGTACTCCGCATGAGGATTCCAACAAAATTGGTCTCACCCTTTTTGGAGTTTGCTACACAAAGTTATGAGCTTGCCAAGATCAGCTAATTTCTGGAATTATTTGCCTAACAGAAACTTCAAATAATTGTGGACGGGCCAACTGTTTTAAACCGGACCAGTGGAATTACGGCAATACCGGGGGCTACGGAGTTAACCCGCGCAGCAATAGCTGATCCCGTGTCGCACCCCGATCCCACGCCTAAACCGTGCCACTGATAGGTGGGACAGGCCTCCACCGTCGTCTTCCTCGCGCCCGGGCAGCCCACTCGCCGGAGCAACGGCGGTACCTCGCCGGAACGGCTGCCCAGTGCCCTAGACGGCCCAAATATTGCTGCCTGTGCCCAAAACCCGACGAGGAAAACGCTGGTAAACTCGGTGGCGGCGCTTAATGGCCGGGAATACCTCCCCGATGGCGGCAGCGGCAAACTCCACCCCAGTGCCGTCGTTCTCGCATGGGAGACGAGTATTCCGGTCGGGGAGAGCACCAAAAGCACCAGGGTGATGTGAGGAGCACGTTTTTTCATTCAAAGATGGGTGAAAACTCGTGCAAAGTGTAGCTCGACGGTGCAGCTAGGATTGTGCGTCGGCGGCCGGAAAAACTCAGCCTACAGCTTCATTTCTCTACGGTTTCCGATGGTTCTTTGTCAAGGAGCTGCGCTAGGTCGTGTAAAAGCATCGGGCCAAAGTAATTAGACTATGGATTCACCTTGGAAATGAATTTTGGGGTAGACGGTCGGCCGTTCTTTCGGTTGCTCGGAGCAAACGGTCCGCGATCGCAGCTGGAGAGGAACCGCAGCTGCCCCTAGCTTGGACAGTGGCACCCCACACCGCCAGCGACCTTGCTCAACTGAAGAAACCCCGGGCTAACGCAGCGAGAGAGCAGAGGAATGGGCAAGTTTGCGTTCGGCAGTGAAAACATAGGAACCGACATGCGCGGTTTCTTCACAGAGTGAGTGGAGACCCTGACAGCTGCTTCGACGCTCGGCTCGAGCACGGCTGCACCGAGTGAAGCGGTGTCTTCGGCGCCAAGCAAACGGCGTCGCCGTGGTGCGCTGTGTCGCCGTGGCGGCTGCGGAGGAAACCGGGAAAACCGACGTTGGCTCGGTGGAGGCTGAACAGCTGACCCCACATGTCATTCTCTCTTTTCCGCTCTTAATATTTCTGCTCTTATATTTCTGCCACCAACTTTTGTCCAAAAATTCTGGATATTTGCAAGGAAGCCAAATTAAATATGTAGATTTCAAATTTTTTACTTCAATGCTGCATTTGATCAAGTTTGGTTCAAGTTTCCAAATTCAAATTTGAATTCTAAGGGTTTTTGGTGTCACCCTAGATTTAAATAGCAAACCCACTCCAAAGTTTCTCATTTTTGGCATGGCTGCTAATTCAAATGTTGAAAACACATTTGTGGAACCAAATTTACAAGTTGAGGCAATTGGAATTTGAAACTGAAATTCAAAATCAGATTAGAGGGCTTCCTCTTTCAATTCCCAAACAAATATTAAAACTCCTCCAAATGAGCTGAAATTTGGAAGGTTGAATATTTGAAATATGAAGACCCAAGTTATGAATTTAGATCTCCATGTTTGGAAGTTTTGGGAAGTTTGAATCACCACTTTGAACTCACAACGTTATAATTCAAAGTTTTAATTCCCCTCATTTTTCCTAAGTGTACATGAGCTGAATTTTTCTTGCTACCACTTTTTGGGATTTTACATCCCTCCCCCCTTAAAAAGAATCTCGTCCCGAGATTCCAAGAGAATTGCAAAGTGGGGAAACCTTACCGGGTATATGATGATAGCAAGTCCAGATAATTGGTTCGTAGATATTCCTCGCTTTCCCATGTCGCCTCATCAGCGGTATGGTTACTCCACAAGACTTTGTAGAACCATAAGGTCCGGTTTCTTGTGGCGCGAGTCTTCTCATTGATAATCTGGATTGGATACTCCGTGTACGTGAGGTCCGGTTGAAGAACTTCTATGTCTTCCGTGCGGATTTCAGCCAAGGGTTTGAGGCATTTCCTCAGCTGAGAGATATGGAAGACGTTGTGAATTCCTGCGAGCGATGCCGGTAAATCCAAGCGATAGGCCACAGGTCCGCATTTTTCAATGATGGCGAACGGACCGATGAACCGTGGCGCAAGGTTGCCCTTCACTCCGAAATGATGAACTCCCTTCATCGGAGACACGGACATAAACATGGTCCTCGATGTCGAAGTGGAGAGCGCGGTGTCTTTTATCCGCATAGCTCTTCTGACGAGATTGAGCAACCTTGAGATTGGCTTGTATTACTCGCACTCATTCTTCAGCCTCATTCACAAGTTCAGTGCCGTAGATAACTCGTTCGCCGGGATCGCACTAGTTGAGAGGTGTGCGACATTTCCATCCGTAGAGAGCTTCATACGGCGCCATCTTGATGCTAGCTTGATAGCCATTGTTGTAAGAAAATTCCGCCAATGGCAAATGATCGTCCTAATTCTTGCCGTTTTCGATGGCACAAGCGCGTAGCATGTCTTCAATCACTTGATTCACCCGTTCAGTTTGACCATCCGTCTGTGGGTGATATGCAGAGCTGCGGATCAGTTTGGTCCCCAACGACGCGTGCAGATGTTCCCAAAATCGAGTGATGAACAGCACACCGCGATCTAAAATAATGGAGCGGGGAACACCGTGCAAGCACAAGATCCTTGCGGTATACAACTCCACATATTGCATGGCCACGTACTTTGTATGTACGGGGATAAAATGAGCCGACTTGGTTAGTCGATCGACTATCACCCAAATCGAATCATGCTTGTGAGATGTGAGAGGTAACCCGACTATAAAGTCCATGTTGATATCCTCCCACTTCCACGCCAGAATGTTCAATGGTTGCAGCTGTCCGGCTTTACGCATATGATCGGCTTTCACACGCCGACATGTATCACATTCGCATACGTACTTTGCGGCCACCAAAACCTGGTTTTCAGATCCTGGTACATCTTGTTGCTGCCCGGATGAATAGAATACTTGGACAAATGAGATTCGTCCAAGATTTTCTTCTGAAGCTTCATATCACGGGGTACCACTATACGGTCTTTAAACCATAGAGTGTCGTGTTCATCTCTTCAGAAGCATTTCATTTTGCAATTCTTCATCCTTCTCCGAATGTGCGACATTCCCATGTATTTCTTCTGAGCTTCCATAATCTCCTCTCGTATTGTAGGGATGAGAGCAAGATTATACAATGCCCCGTATGGAACCAAGTACAGGCTCGGCTCCTCCTCTTCAAGTGGGGTGAAGGACAGATTGTTGACATGAGATTTGTGGCTTAAGGCATCGGCAACCACGTTTGCCTTTCCGGGATGGTAGTGAATCTCGATCTCATAGTATTTGATCAGTTCTAGCCATCTCCGTTGCCGCATATTCAACTCCTTTTGAGTGAATATATACTTCAGACTCTTGTGGTCGGTGTAGAGGCGCACTAAGTTCCCGAGTAAATAGTGTCTCCACATTTTCAAGGCCAACACCACAGCAGCGAGCTCAAGATCATGAGTCAGATAGTGCTGCTCGTGGTTACGAAGTTGACGTGAACCATAGGCGACCACTCTGCCTCCTTGCATCAATACACAGCCAAGCCCGATACCGGACGCATCACAATATACGTCGAAGGGCTTGGTTGTATCCGGTTGAGCTAACACCGGGGCTGTTGTAAGATGCTTCACTAATGCTTGGAAAGCTTCTTCACAAGCTGAGCTCCAGACATATTTGATCCCCTTCTTTAACAGTTCAGCCATCATTTTAGCAAGCTTGGAGAAGTTCGGTATGAATCTCTGATAATATCCTGCTAAACCGAGGAAACTCCTGACTTCATGGACTGCTGTGGGGGACTCCCATTTCAGCACTTGTTCAATTTTGCTTGGATCAACTGCAATGCCTTCTGGAGAAATAATATGATCCAGAAATGGCACTAGGTTGATCCAAAACTAGCACTTGCTGAACTTGGCATAAATCTTATGGTCTCGCAATCGTTGAAGCACGATATGCAGATGTTTGGCGTGTTCCTCTTCAGACTTGGAGTAAACCAAGATGTCATCTATGAACACCACCACAAACTTGTCCAACTCCGGCATGAACACTGAGTTCATGAGATACATGAAGTGTGCCGGGGCGTTGGTGAGACTAAAGGACATGACGAGGTATTCATACAGCCCATATCTCGTCGAGAAGTCCGTCTTCGGATATCCTCCGCTCGGATCTTGATTTGGTGATATCCGGAGCGAAGATCCATCTTTGAAAATACACTCGCACCCACAAGTTGATCGAAGAGAATATCGATGCGGGGCAGTGGATATTTATTCTTGATGGTGACGGCGTTGAGAGGTCGGTAGTCCACACACAACCTCAAGGTTTCATCCTTCTTCTTCACAAACAGCGCCGAGCATCCCCATGGCGAGGAACTCGGTCGAATGAAACCCTTCTTCATTAAATCGTTGAGCTGCTCCTTCTGTTCAGCCAGCTCATTCGGAGCCATCTCGTACGGCTCCGTGAGATCAGTGTCGTCCCAGGTACAAGTTCAATATTGAACTTGACATCCCTTTCGGGTGGCATGCCCGGGAGATCATCCGGAAAGACATCCGGGTATTCACGGACCACACGAATATCCTCAAGTTTTGTGGCTCCCGTGTTATATGTGTATGGAGCTCCTTGAACTGAACGGTCAAGAATAAGAACATGTGGTTCATGAAGTGGAGAGTTTAAATGAACCACACGTGTAATGATGTCAAGAACAGCACCATGGCGATGTAGCCATGACATTCCTAAAATGACATCAAGTTCTTGACTCTCTAACATGATTAGAGAAGTCGGGTATAGCTTCCCACCCAATTGTAATGGTGCTCTATAGACCATTCTATCAGCTGTTATTTGCCCACCCGGAGAGCATATAAAGTATGAACTATCTGTGGGAATGATAGGCAGTTTATATTTAATAACATAAGACTGACTCATGAAATTATGGGTGGCACCGGAGTCAAAAAGTATGACTATGGGATGATCTAAGTAAGAAAACGTACCCGCGAGGATGGGTTCACCTTCCGGCACTTCTTCGATGGCTAAGTGGTGGATGTTCCCGGGTTATACTGCTGGTTTCTTGGGCTGATTAGCACCCTGATACGGTGCTGCACCCCTGCCCGGTCGCGGCTCCGGGCAGTCCCTCGAAATATGCCCGACACGGCCACACGTGAAGCACGTGTAAGGTGTCGGGGTCTCTCTGACTTGAGGACGGAATCCCGGTGCACGTGGTTGGAACTGAGGCGCATGCGGGACCATCCTTTGCTGCTGCTGTTGCTGTGGTGGATACGACGGTCGGAAGCCTGACAAATTATATTGCCGACCGCGAAACTGAGGCGGTCGCGCCAGTGGCTGTCATCTCTGACCGGATGGTGAGCGATACACCACACGGTATTTTTGTGGCGCTCCACCACTGCTGCTCGTCAAAGCGCTGTGTTTCGTCTTATCAGAACCGCGCTCGCGCTGAGCATTCTCTTGTAAAATCGCAGCATTAACAAGGTCGTTGAATGTGCCGCGATTGCTTTGGGCGAGATGGACCTTCATCTTGGGATTCAGGCCCCGGAAGAATGCACTGCGCTTGTCTTCCTCCGTTCTCACAAATCCTGGCGCATATTGTGCCAGCCGGTTGAATGACCTGGAGTACTCATTAGCACTCCTCTCGCGTTGTTTTAGCGCCAGGAACTCCTGGAGCTTTCTCTCCATAACACCGGGAGGTATATGATAGGCGCGGAATGCCTCCCGGAATTCCGTCCATGTGACGGCATGGCCAGCTGGTAATGAGGCGATGTAGTTCGCCCACCATGTACCGGTTTCTCCTTGAAGCTGTTGGGCTGCATACAGCGCCTTTTGGTGTTTGGTGCATTGAAGTAAACCGAACCTTGCTTCAAGAGTGCGGATGAAGCTGTCCGCCTCCAACGGCTCTTCGGCCTCCGTGAAGACCGGTGGATGGGTCGCCAGGAATTCTGAATATGAACTTTGTCGGGGCTGGCGTTTCCCATTGTCTTGGCGCCCTCCTAGACGGGACGCATTCTGTTGAACTAGCATCTGCAGCAACTCGGTTTGCTCGTCGCGCGAGCCGAGCACTGCGGCGAGAACCTCCGCAAGATTTCTTGGAAGTTCTGGTGGTGGAGGAGGCGGTTGTTGCTGCGTCGTGGTTTGCTCCGGAGGTGGAGACTCATCACCACGAACCTGACTCGGACCTCCCTTCTCTTGCGTGGACCGTGTACGCACCATTCTGCATTCATACCATTCAAACGATCAGCACATGTTGGTCTATTTTATCCAGTTTATACAATAGTAATGCGAGAATGGAACAAATAATATGCATAACAATCACACATATGGATAAAGTCTAAACTTTATACAACATATACATCCCTGGACCAGGTCACCAGATCAGGTTCCAAAGTAATGAACTTTAGGGATTAAAAGTTCATTTCAACCATCGTGGGTCGCCACGGGATGTTAAGTGTGTTAGCATGCGTGATTCCTCGCTATTGTACTGGACCCCAAACATGTACCCGCTTTATGTGATATGTCGAATGCATAACTTTTTGACTCCACTCGCTGTTTTACAACAGCCTCTGGATATCAAAAGGTGAAACTAAATGTTTTGGTTGAAAAACTTCAACATGGTGTTCTGTCCAGTTTCTGGTCCAGCTGACCAGTCTGGATAATTCAACTGTTTTGACCACCTTGGAGGCAAAATCTGGACTAGAGTTCAACAACAAAGTTGTAGTAGACTCAAAAAGGAATCCATATTGTATTTATTTGCCTACATGGCCTTCCTAGTTTTTGGGTTATGACGTCTACAAGTTGACATAATTTTCTCAGGAATTTTGACAGCACCTCCTTTGCAAGTTGCTGTCTTGTTCGGAAAATTCCATCTATTTCTGCCCTCAATCTAGGAGTACACTGAACATATTGTATTTATTTGCCTCCATGGCCTTCCTAGTTTGTGAGTTATGACGTCTACAAGTTGACATAATTTTCTCAGGAATTTTGACAGCACCTCCTTTGCAAGTTGCTGTCTTGTTCGCAAAATTCCATCTATTTATGCCCTCAATCTAAGAAAACACTGAACTACAAAGTTGTAGTAGATTTCCTATACTTTCCAACGATGTCTTACTTGACCCTTAGAAATTTTTCTACAGAAAGTTGTGGTTGAATTACAGAAAATTCCAGAGAGCATTCTTGGACTGCCCTGTTTCGGGACAGTGCCTACTCATCTGAGATTTTCATCCATTTGGAAGGAGATTCTGTTCTGGAGCTCTACAGAAAATTTGTAGAGGACTTCAAAACCTTTCCATAATGGTATCCCACAATTCAATTGGTTTAACCATCCTAAGTTATACCCTGCTTAAATTCAGCAAAGTTTCTGCCAAAAACAAGGGAGGTTGTTCCTAAGTCTTTGGAAATGAATATACACTTCCAATTGACTCTTAGTTCAATATGGGAGTTCAATAACCCCTAAATGGAATCCTAAGCTTCATTTTAACTCTTTTATTTGAAAATATACTTTTATGCAACGAATACTCATCTCGGTACTACGTTTCCTCACCAAAGATATATCCTAAGCCAGTATTCCGGCATATACGTGTCAAATGGTGGAACTAAGAACGTCACTTACAAACGGTTTCTACATGTCATGCACTAACGTGGTTAATGTACCTGCAGAAGAACACATAATCATGGTGCACACAAGGGTTTTTGACATTTCAGGCAGTTCCATATCATAGTAAAAACATACGATCCGTATCATTGCCATACGGATCGTCCTTGAGTCAAGCCACGTCTCAAGGTACATGGTCGTGTTTTCACACCACACGACAGGGAACCAGAGTAGAGCGCAAATGGGTCGTCACGGTTGGGAATTTTATCAACCCAACGGATACCACCTACTGCCTCATGACCGTTGAATGTAGCCTAGGGGGGTGAATATGCTTTTCGACGCGTTGTTAATCCCTAAAACACTTAGTAGGTTTATCAAATACAGGGAAATTGGACTAGTTCGGTAGAGTGCGGACTACTCAGTTTTCTACTCAGAGAAAAATTGGACTAGTACGGTACTGTGCGGACTAGTCCGGTATGCGTGGACTAGAGAGATCAAAGTTGATCAATATTTTCACTTCTAGTATTCTATGCAGCGGAAATTAATTTGATACTTGGATGTATTGCAAAAGTGAAACAATGAACGACAGAGATCAACTTTGGTTTCAATGCTTCAATGTCAATTTCACAAGATTAATTAAACACTAGAATATGATGAACAATGAACAAGAGTAAGAAGCAAGTGTTTATGCCGAGGTTCGATTCCACGAAGGAAATCTACGTCCCCGTTGAGGAGTCCACTAAAGACCGGGTCTTCACGAACCATACCCTCGTCGAATCGCCACGAAGGTCGATTCTCTTCCACTAATTACAAAGGGCAAATAAATCGTTGAAGGGCCTTCTCACAAGTTGAGGGCTCCCCAGGAATTACAATGAATGAGCACAACCAAACACACTCAAAAGATGAACAATCAATGAACAAGAGTGTGCGAGAGATCAAACCCAAGAGCTCAAGATGTGTAGAACTAGTCTCTCCTTTGATCAATTGCTAATCCCCAAAGATTTTATCCTTTTTGGGTTAGAATGTGTGGAGAGATGTGAATTTTGGGCCCTTGGAAGGTGTGACGGCGCAGGGGGTTGAAGAGTTATGTTGGTATGGCCGTACACCTTTTTTAATAATAGGGTTTCCAATGGTTACGTTAGGGTTTACGATGTCCGGACTAGTCCGTGGTTGACTCCGGACTAGTCCGGTGTGCGGTGCGTGGAAAATCCTAAGTGTTGTGAGATACCGGACTAGTCCGTAGGAGTGCGGACTATTCCGTTGTCTATCCAGAGACAAAATCAGACTAGTCCGGTCCATATCGGACTAGTCCGTTTCCTAGTCAGAAAGAAAATCGGACTAGTCCGGTTGATATCGGACTAGTCCGCACATGCTGATTTTGTGCAGTTACTGTGATTTCTTTCACTTGAGCTCTTGGGGTGTGTTTCTCCAACACACTCTACTCTATGTAATCTAATCTTTTCAGCTCCTGAGCTCTTATCAATTTGGATCCTCCTTCTCCTTTCTTTTTTTTGCTTTATTCCTAATTTCTTTATGAACCTGCGCTCATCTCAACAATTTTGTTAGGGTCTCATTTGTTTGTCATAAATAAACCAAAACCCACAAGAGATGCCTAGATGCACTTTCAATCTCCCCCTTTTTGGTGATTGATTACAACCAATTGAGATCACACAAATATGACAATAAATTTCAGATTTTCATAAAGTGTGCACATATGAGCTTTGGATAAAATAGGCAAGTAGGCATAAGACATATGTGCACTCTTTATGGTGGGGTGCAGAACTATGTGTGTGAGCAATAATTTTGATGTGAATATCATAATGAGCATAATCATAACATCATCAAGAGTCTCAATCCTACATAGCAGTTTTAAACATACATCATTAATTAAAAGCATAACATAGTTATCATTTCACATCACATGTCCAAAAGCATAATCATAACATAATAGCATAAGTCTTACAAAAGCATAATGACAGCACATGTCGTACAAAAACTCATTTCTCAAACTAGGACATGAAAAGAAAAGCCTACGACCTAAGACTCCCCCTCAATCTAATCTCTCCCCCTTTGGCATCAAGGCACCAAAAAGAAGGAGAGGAGGGATCTACTTGTCGTCACCGGCTCACTCCTTGCTGTCGGTCCTTTCTTCGTCTTCATCATCAGGCTGAGGAAGAGGAGGAGAGGAACCACTCGTCGTGCCAAAGTAGGCACGCTCTGATGGAGAGAGAGGTGGAAGCTCTGTGAAATCAGATGCAGAGTCCTCTGAGATGACTAGAGATCCAATGGGCTCAATCTCCAGTTTTTGGCATATTTCTTTGACATTGGCCTTCATGTATGTGGCGGACCAGAATCCGCTCATCCAGGATCACAGAGAGTGGTGCCGCACGATGCGACACCCGACAGCACACATCATAAGAACGATATTGTATTACATAGAAAACCAACTGAATATGTACAAACTAGTACAAGACTTCAGTTACAAATTAGTATTTGGATTACAAAACCGGAAGCTAAGTTTATACAACTCACGCCACCTGTCTAACAAAAGTTGGTTGCCCAGCCCTAGGGCAACCCACACTAGCTGCACTCCTCAGCTCAGCGTGGCGTGTACGGCTCCCACTCAGCCGTGGTCCCCGACGGAGGGTAGCCCTCGCCGGTGGACTCGTAACCTGAGTCTGTGGGGTACTCCTCACCTGAAAAACGCTTAAGCAGCAACCATGAGCATGATGGCTCAACAAGACTTAACCGACAAACCTAGGTATGAAACTCTACATGCAGTTTACACGAACATGGGATGGTAATTTTTAGCAAACGGACACGCCTACAAGTTCATCCTTAGTTCATATTTTAGCCACAAGTTAACAGTTCATGAATATGAAATTTGGTGAGCAATATTTGGTGGCACACATGTAGCAATACAATTATACATATCAGCAGAATTGAATCATAACATTCCATAGTTTATCTACGTTACGACGCAGTGAACAAGCGGTACTCATCAACGCGAGGGACAGTGAATCAACTCGATATACACCTGCAGGGATACCCGAATAGCACGTCATGTACGCCCATTCGTGGAGCTGCACAGCATGCTCACTCGTTGCCGTATGGGACAACCTTTCACCCAACAGCCCAAACGTCGAACCGGTCGCACCGAAACGGACAGGAGGTTCCCTACATGGAGCATCTCTCTATGCCCGTTAGAAGATTTCCACCTTGCTGCCCTCAACCTACACCTATGAATCGGTGTGCTATGCCTCGACGCCCGGATGTTTAGGTTACATCGGTTTATCGGGGCCCATATTTCCGATATGCCTTCGATACGTTCAATACTTCTTCAGCAGGGCCGCACACGGATCGGTCCTCAATCGACACAGACAGGACTGCGCATACAAGACTTCCTCTTGATGCGCCCTAGCCCCTGCCTAGTCTCATTTTATTTACTAAAGTGATCTCACATCACTCGAACCAATCCTGTGTGTCCCAAGCCTAACTCGCGAGTAGATTCCAACTACTCGACTTGTACCGAAGTTCTATGAATCATTAAGCATAGCCTGTCTACTCAAGGACTTAGACACTACCCTCACTCTTATAGGAAGAAGATGTTTATACACTTGGGTTTCACCCACCCTACACCTAATGCACATTCATATACCTCATACTAAGTATATAACAAAGAAAAACTTTGTAAAATCGTTTAATGTAAACAGGGGCTTGCCTTGTTGCTGCTGGTCAGATGTTAAGGCTTTGTCCGGAAGAAGGAAGTCCAGCACTTCCGGAGTTTCTTCGCCTTCAGCGACTACACGTAAACAATATACTACATGTCAATTTAAATGCAGTGTTTAGATATGACTATGTAAAGACCACAACTCTAGCTAGCCCTCCCCTTTGGCTCTGAATTTTTTATGCTGGCTTGATAGGGTCCTAAAAAGAGTCTTGACCAAGTTTCATTTGAAACAAAGTTCATTTGAGCTTTGTACAAATAAAATCCTATTTGGTCAATATTGTAGCCTCTAAGGAATTCCAGAGTTTTCATGGCTCCAACCATTACTTTTTGGAAACTAGAATTTGAGATGACTCTAGTGGAATTGGTTTCATGTCATTTGAAGAATTATATATGAAGTTATGCCCTAAACAAGATTTGAGAAAATCTGAAAAATGTTTCTGTACATTTTCCTATTTTCTCTGGGCAGTTCACTTAATCACACCATTAGCAGGACTAAATTAACTTGGATGGGTCTGTAATTTTTACTGTGACTCAAGGATTTTCCAATGAACCTCTCAGACAAATTTCAGAATTTTTCATAAAGTAATTCTCCAGATAAAATACCTAACACTATAAACTTTAGGGAATTAATTCTGGAAAACTTTTAAGTTTCATGAGCTGAAATTTGTGTTGCTGGAAAGTATTCAAAAAGATGAGTTCAGCAAAATTTAGTTAACTAAATTTGGAGCTCCCTAGTAAAAGTTGTGTGCATTTGAATTTTGAACTAAAACTGGAAAATCCCAGAAAAGTTCAAACTCTGCGTGCGGGCCCCACAATACAGTGCCATCTTTCTCCTCGCACCAACGGCCCGCTGCGGCGGTATTCTCCGGCGAGCTCCTCGGAACCCGTCTTTCCTACCTTCCCCAGCCCGGAAACTTGCCGCCTCCCCCTTTTGGACCACGGGCAACTCATCCCTGTGGTCGGCCGGGGACCCCGGTCACCTGAAACCCATCGGCAACAGGGGGCAGTGGCGGTTGTTGGAGTCCAGCAACGTTGCACTCGTGCTAGGAGGGCTCAAATACTTTGGTCTTTCTTCCTAGAGCACCGTGGGGGCATCCTAAGCACCGGCATGAGCTCAAATTAGTTCAACCGAGGCTGCAACTACGAGCTCATCGGCGACCTATGGTGAAAATCGGCGCCGATGCAAAAATCTCGAAGAACATCGCCAATACTCGATGACACTCGATTGTTCTTGATCCTAGAGAAGCGTGGGTGAGTCTAGATCATGTCTATAGCTCGGTCCATGGGATGGTGGCTTGATCGGTAAGAATTTCTGAATTTTGTGTGGCTCGGTTCTAAACACACCGACGCACTAATTAACCAAATTCTCTGCCGATCGTGCGAGAGAGAGAGGGAGATCAGCACGGTTGTGATCAGAACCATGGAGTGGACTTTTTTCATGTAGCTCGTCGGGCGCGAAAATGCCTGTGCTGCCCGGGCGCCGGCGATCAGAGAGGTCGACCGGAGGTGGAGTGCTTCGGTCGTGCGAGGGAGAAGATAGAGTGCGAGGAACTGCACGTGGACACGTGAGTACTGATCACGATGTCTCCCTCGCATTCTTAGCCTTCCCCTAGCAGGAGGTGGCACCAGATGTGGTGGTCGGGCGCCGGTGCTGAAGAGCTGGCGGGCGCGCGCTCTCGCTCGAGTAAAAGATCAGCCGAGTATACTTCTGTGTTAAGGCAACTGACAAGTGGGTCCCTCCCCTATAATTCTCTTCTAATTTTTCATCTCTGTTTTCACTGAAAATATCCCAGCTGCTCACAATTGAATGTGAGACTTAGCCTCCAAGTCATTGTTTGAATTTGATTTCCTAAATTTGAAATTGGTTTGGCTAAATTTGCTTCACATCTGAACTTAAATTCAAATTCAGTTTTGAATTAATGCAAATTTAGCTCCCGACAAGATGAACTCCAATGGGATGAAAATTGGTGGACTAACTCAGAAAAATGTGCTGAGTTTGAATATGAAGTCAACTTTTGAATTCAAGTGATGATAGTTGCTGCAATTTGAATTTACAGTCAAATTGGCCCCTTTTTCAAATGCCTCCAAAAGTGCCTCAAAAAGTATTGGATTTGCATGAAATTTGGCCTGAGCCTTCCCAAGACTATTTAAGTTCTAGGGGTGAGATCAACCTTTCATGTTCATGTGTAGAAATCACACTTTTTGGAAGTTAGGGCTTTCCCCTCTACTCACCCTTATGATGGTGGTTACTTGCTCTTCACAAGTGTTCACAAGATATCCACAAGATGAGCTGTGGTGTTGTGAGGTGATAAAAATGATCACTTTTGCAAGTCCCTTTTTCTTGGGCTTTTACATCCCTCCCCACTTAAAAGAATCTCGTCCCGAGATTACAACAGAAGAGACGGCGATGTAATGGAAACTCACCCGTGCTGAGATGCCATGAACTCCGGGTAGTTTGAGGGAAGAAATTCCTCGCTCTCCCACGTCGCTTCTTCGGCGGTGTGGTTGCTCCAGAGTATCTTGTAGAACCACAACGTTCGGTTACCTGTGGTCCGGGCCTTCTCATCAATAATTGCCACCGGATATTCATCATGCGTTAAATCTGGTTGCAGCTCGCCAATATCTTCAGTGGGAACAGCCGTATACTTCAGACATTTTCGCAGTTGTGAAACATGGAAAACGTCGTGAACACCAGCAAGAGATGCCGGTAGTTCCAGTCTATATGCCACTGGTCCACACTTCTCAGTGATGGCATAGGGTCCAATGAATTGGGGAGCGAGTTTCCCCTTCACGCCAAGCAGGTGCACGCCTTTCATCGGAGATACACGGAGGTACACGTGCTCCCCGACGTCAAAGTGCAGCGTCCTACACCTCTTATCAGCGTAGCTTTTCTGCTGGGATTGAGCGGCCTTCATGTTGGCTTGAATCATCCGAACGCGCTCTTCGGCGTCGTTCACCACATCAACCCCGAATGTGACCCTTTCACCGGACTCGCACCAGTTTAACGGGGTGCGGCATTTGCGACCATAGAGAGCCTCATATGGTGCCAGCTTGATACTCACTTGATAGCCGTTATTGTACTAGAATTCCACCAACGGTAGATGATCATCCCAGTTTCTACCGTGGTGGATGGAACATGCTCTCAACATGTCTTCTAGTACTTGGTTCACCCTCTCTGTTTAGCCATCTGTGTGAGGATGATAGGCGAAGCTTCTAATCAGCTTAGTACCCAATGCAGCGTGCAACTGCTCCCAAAAATGAGACACAAATAATGCACCTCAATCCGAGACTATGGTCTTGGGTACCCCATATAAACATAGAATTCTCGCTATGTACAGCTCTTCATATTTGCCGGCATTGTAACGTGTACGCACAGGAATGAAGTGAGCCGACTTGGTTAAGCGGTCAACAATTACCCAAATGGAATCATGCTTGTTGGAAGTCAAGGGTAGTCCCACAATGAAATCCATGCTCACATCTTCCCATTTCCATGCCGGTATTTTCAGGGGTTGCAACAGCCCTGATTTCCTCATATGGTCCGCTTTCACTCGTCTACACGTATAAAACTCGGATACGTACTTAGCCACTTCCCACTTCATCCGTGTCCACCAAAATTTCTTTTTCAAATCTTGGTACATTTTGTTGCTGCCCGGATGAATGGAGTATTTAGACAAGTGAGCTTCATCAAGAATCTTCTTCCTCAGCTCCATATCCCGGGGTACGACTATGCGGTCATTAAACCACAGCATCCCCTCATCATCTTTCCGGAAACATTTGATTTCCCCGTTGTCTATCCGTCTCCGGAGATGTGCCATGCCCTTGTCAATTTTCTGAGCTGCAATGATGTCCTCCCTAATGGTATGGATGGGAGCAAGGTTGTAAAGCGATCCATAAGGAACCAAATATAAACTCGGCTCTTCCTCTCCCACCGGTGTAATGGTGAGGTTATGGACATGTGATTTCCGACTCAGCGTGTCAGCAACCACATTCGCCTTGCCGGGGTGGTAATGAATCTCAATCTCATAATCTTTGATTAGTTCTAACCACCTCCTTTGCCTCATATTCAGCTCCTTCTGGGTGAAAATATACTTCAAGCTCTTGTGCTCAGTGTAGAGATGCACCAAATTCCACAGGAGATAGTGCCTCCACATTTTCAGCGCCAAAACCACAGCAGCAAGCTCAAGATCATGAGTTGGGTAATGCTGCTCATGGTTTCGAAGTTGGCGTGAGCCATATGCGACCACACATCCTTCCTGCATCAACAAGCAGCTGAGCCCGATACCGGATGCATCACAATACACGTTGAAGGGCTTCGTTGTATCCGGTTGAGCTAATACCGGGGCTGTTGTGAGATGCTTCACTAATGCTTGGAACACTCCTTCACATGCTGAGTTCCAAACATACTTTGTTCCCTTTTTTAACAATTCTGTCATCGGCTTCGCAAGCTTGGAGAAGCTTGGAATGAATCTCCGGTAATATCCCGCTAAGCCAAGGAAGCTTCTGACTTCATGGACAGAAGTAGGGGCTTTCCATTTTAGCACTTGCTCAATTTTGCTTGGGTCAACCGCAATACCTTCCGCTGAGATGATATGTCCCAAAAATGGCACTTGGCTGATCCAAAATTCACATTTGCTGAACTTGGCATAGAGCTTGTAGTCCCTCAGTCGTTGAAGAATGATCCTCAAGTGTTCGACGTGTTCTTCTTCTGTCTTGGAGTAAACCAAGATATCATCAATGAACACAACAACGAACTTGTCCAGCTCCGGCATGAACACCGAGTTCATGAGATACATGAAATGAGCCGGAAAATTAGTGTGACCAAAAGACATGACGAGATACTCATATAAGCCATATATCGTCGAGAAGGCCGTCTTCGGGATATCCTCCGCCCGGATTTTTATTTGATGATATCCAGAGCGAAGGTCCATCTTGGAGAACACACTTGCACCCACAAGCTGATCAAATAGGATGTCAAT